>CM038041.1:48495232-49774232 GCA_021397845.1 Areca catechu
TGGATTGACAAGCTTAATGGTACGGTCTTAAGTTTGTTCTTTGCAAATGGGTTGGGTCAAATTAGATTATAAGTGACCCGATCAGATCCAATTTCTTGATGTTGAATCCAAACCCAACCTAATAGAAGATTAGATCGATTCAATTTCGTAAATGAAATTTTTGACCTAATAGATCATTCAAGTCAGGTCGGGTTCATGTATAATCAGTTTCAATCAAAAAAATTTGATTCGGAATAAATCTAGGTCACCATATGGCAAAGAATTACAAATTTTATTTATGTTTCTTACTTAATAATAAGTTTGATGTGGCATAATCGCTGACGTGGAGCCCATGATGGCGACTGCTGGCAGCCGCGCGGGTGGAAAGTGCCATCTAGATGTAGTGCCCAATTGAAGATCCGAAGGCGAGCCCTCTGTCCGAGGTTAGCTCCGAACCGGGGTTGTGCTCACAGGGAGAGCCCTCCATTTGAGGTCAGCTCCCGATCGGGGTCGAGCTCATGCATGCCAAGGTGAGTCATCTGTCCGAGGTCAGCTCCCAGCCGGAGTCTTACTCATAGGGCGAGCTCAACGTTTGAGGTCAGCTCCCAGCCGAGGTCGAGCTCATACGTGCCAAGGCCAACCCTCCATCCGAGGTCAGCTCCCATCGGGGTCGTGCTCATAGGGCGAGCCCTCCGTCTGAGGCTAGATCCTGCCGAGGTCGAGCTCATGCATGCCAAGGCGAGCCCTCTGTCCGAGATCAGCTCCTAGCCGGGGTCATGCTCATAGGACGAGCCCTCCGTTTAAGGTCTGCTCCCAACCAGGGTCGAGCTCATGCGTGCCAAGGTGAGCCCTCCACCCGAGATCAGCTCCCAGCCGGGGTCGAGTTAATGTATGCCAAGGCGAGCTCTCCGCTTGAGGTCAGCTCCAATCGGGATGGTGCTCATGCGTGCCAAGATGAGCCCTCCATCAAGGTCAGCTCTCAGCCGGGATCGAGCTCATGCATGTCAAGGCAAGCCCTCTAGTCAGGTAACTCCCAATCGGGGTCGTGCTCATAGGGCGAGCCCTCCGTCTGAGGCCAGCTCCCGACCAGGGTCGAGCTCATGTGTGCCAAGGCGAGCCCTCCACCCAAGGTCAGCTCCCAATTGGGATCGTGCTCATAGGGCGAGCCCTCCGTCTAAGGCTAGCTCACGACCAGGGTCGAGCTCATGCATGCCAAGGCAGTCCCCCGCATTTAGGGTCGGGCGCCTTATCGAAGTTGTGCCTATGCTCTCCGAAGGCGGCCACCACATCCGGGGTCAGGTGCCCAGCCGAGGTCATGCTCCCACTTCCAAAGTCAGGCACTCCGGATTGAGCTCCCTCTCTCTGCCAAGTTCAGAGTTCCTGTTAGTGATAGAGAGAGGGAGGACCAGCAGAGGTACAAATTATGATATGGAAGTTTCCAGCTACCTGCAAAAACCCTAGAAGTGGTGCACGCCTTGTTGGGAATTGGTCCCAAACTAATCATCTAGACTATAGACGGTTGTGCTATTTTGTATTGTATATGAATTTTTTAATAAATAAAAGTTATTCTTTTGACTGTTCATCATATGTGCATTTTTTTGAAAAGAACTCTTATATGATTGAGTCCTTAGAACTACATTATATTTGATATAGAGAAGATATATCAAGTAGTTCTTAAATTGGTTCACAACCAAAGGATATATGTTATAGGACAGCGATGTATCAAGTGTAGGTTGTTGTATTCACATTTATTGGTTATCCTCTTAACCAGGAGTGTAGAGAAACTGATGTGACATGTAGGTGAAATGTATGACATCTCACTGAACGTGACAACTGCGGAGCTCCTTCTGCCAAAGGGTTGTCGTGAAGGGATATGGGTATATGGTCCCTAGACCTGAGGTCACCATGGTAGCTTGCAAGCAACTTACTGTACTTTGGTGCTGAACTACTGGATTTCTAATCTAGCGATGAAAGGCTTCTAGGTACAGTCAAGTATGTAAAGTGGTGGTGGATCAGATGGGATGACCCCTCCAAATGGTTTGGAGTGAATGACTCACTATATCTCAATTTAGCAAAACTTTGGCCAGTGTAGTTCTTGTGAGGAGTCACAGAACTTGTAAGGTTGAGACACGATCTGGATGTACCAGGCTGGGATTGGTAGTCAAACCTAGGACATCCTGAGCATTTTGAGCTCAAAGGCATGAATTATGCGGTAACCATATGCCAGAGATTCTAGAAAGTTGCTCTACAATCTTTGACCTATCCGGACATTGGGTATCATTGCTAGATGATGACTTGACTGGTACTGTAAGTGTTCCAGTGCTACGGCTTAGTGTTCGAACCTACGGGGTCACACATCATAGGGATTTCTATATGATCTAAAGGCTGATCGATGATTGAGAATCGTTTGCCATCACTGGAGGTCAATATGATTGATCATGTTCCAAGTATCGACACTTCCAAGTGTAGACACTTGGAAGTGTCAACACTTGCAAGTGTCAATACTTGGAAGGTCGTACTAGGAAGTGTCGACACTTGACTATGACGAGCAGAAATTTTAGAAAAAAAATTTGGAAAGTTTTGATCTCAATTCGAATTTTGAATTCTGGTGGTTTTGGCTCCAAGCTTCATGAAATGGTGGTCATTCTTTGGAAGGTTTTGACCTCAATTCAAATTTGAATTTTAGCTGGTTTGGCTCCAAGCTTTCATGGAATGATGGTCATTCTTGCCTTATGAGCTTAGAGCTAATTTAGTATGGCTTTTGACCTTCTCCCCAATCACTCCTCCTTCCTCTTTCTCCCTCTCATGGCTGCCTCTAAAATAAGGATTGTTTTAGGGGCTGCTAGTAGTTGAAGATTCTCTTGTTGAATGAGATTGCTGCAATTCTGAGAGGAAAAAGAAAAGGGGCTTGGGAGGACTAGGGTTTTGGGTGTTTGACTATCTAGCACTCAAGCTAGGTCTTGGGAAGAGAGCTAGTTATGAAAGGTCCACCTCTCCTCTTGTCTTCTAAGGAGAAGTAGATCGGTCTCAAGGATTCCAAGGAGCTAGCACTCTAAGGGAGTTGATCAGAATCAAGCCCTGGTATGAAACTGAAGAGAGGGGCCGACATATGTGTGCTCGAGGGCTTTTCACAACCTCCTTCAAAAGTATAACGATAAGGTATCCTTATGCCTCTTGGTTCTTTTCTTGCTTATGATATCTTTTGCATACTACATTATCATACTTGTCCTATTGTAGGCAGATTGGTAGATCATTTTGATCGATCTACTAAGCCTTCTGCTGTACTTATTTTAAAATTATTTTGAAATACATTTTTTCTGCCATGCATGCTTGTGCAGCTTTCCCTTCAATGATATCAAAGCGAGGTTCTTTGTAGTATAAATAATGCTAGCATGCTTAACATCATAGCTTTTTTTTAAAGTACTGGATGAGTGCTTCACCATGTCGTCCGGTCATAGGAGAGAAGTAGGGCTGCAAGATCCTCTCTTCCCATTCAATGGAGTCTCCTATGGTGTGTAGGGGTGCCGCTTGTGATTGACTCATGAAGAAAAAAAATAAAAGAAAATGTAGATTAAAATATTTTAATCTAATGTTATGATCATAAAAAAAATTTAGATGAAATCTAAGAGTTTTGTTTTGATTGGTTTTGATAAAAGTTTGAAAAAAATGTTGGATTTGAAATCATTGTTTTTGCCATGTGACAGGCCTTGAGTCGCTCATGCATGCATAGAGAAAATATGACTTTCTGCTAATACTCTATCTCAGGCCTTGAGTCGACACTTGAGTCGACTCATGAGTGCATAGTACCGACACTTGACCTGAGAATGTAGGAAAATAGTGAATTCAAGTTTTGATTTGTTATAAAATTATTTTACATTATACATTAAAATTTTAATTTATAAAGGCTATTGAACTTAATTGAGAATTAAGTTATCTTGAATGACAAAGAACTCTAGGAATATGATTTAAAGTTTTTAAGTCATTTCAATAAGCATTAAGGGTCATGGGTTAGCTTCTATTATGTCCTTAATGGGTTAGACCTAAGTTTAGATGCATTGGACTATGTAGATTACTAATCTAATCAAATGTTGAGTTAGGGTCTTCTTTATAGATCTCTGATAGTTAGATGATTAGTCCATAAATCTAGATGGACATAATTAGTGGTTCAGTGGACAGCCCGAGTCTTTGGCTAGTCTAATCGAGTTTGATGAACCAATTGGTGTCCAAGGTAAGTTTGGCAGTTTGATCTTGGTTCTTTGAGGCTACATCTTACTGGCCAACTTGGTTGGTGTCTAAGGAAAGATGGTTAATGGCGGAACCCAACCCATGATCTCACTTACCTGGCCAATATGGTCGATCAGAATTGATTGGATAGCTCATTGACTTGTGTTAACCCATGTCACCCAAGGTTAATCAGTCTTGACTGATTTTAGATGCCCATGGATCATTAGTTATGTATAACCCTCCTTGATAATTGATGTGGTCAATGGGAGGTTGATCCATGTCTTCTCATCTCTTCTTCTGTCACATTAAAATTAAACCCTCTAAATGATTAGGTCCATAAAAAGATGAAGTTATGGGGATAACCAAGTCTTAGCATCCCATTAAGTGGGATGGTAATGGATCCAATAGTTGGGTATTTATCGATAGATCCAAAGATCGGGTGTTCATCGGGCTATTGAAATTACTGTTCCTAATATGATGGCTCAGTGCAACTCTCTTAATGGTAGTCTGGTGGGTCGGCCAAAGTCGAGCTTGACTATTCGTTAGTTAGAACCATGAATTTTGTCATGTTAATGATTGGACCTAACCGGGACCTTCAATAGGAGGCCCAAAGGCTGATTAAAGTGCACCTTGGGACAAAACCTAAATGCTAAAAGTTACTGGAGAAGTAATCGGTTGAAGAACCTATCTTTAGATGTGCATGGGTGAGCTGGCCAAAGTCGGGCTCATGTATTGTCTATTGGGTTCTAATACCCACTAAGGAATTAAAGTGATTCCTCGGATTGGAGGTAGAGGCTACCAGTTTGAACAAAATAATGGGAGGGCAGTTAGACTAAAGTCCATGTCTTTAGGTTAATAATTCATATACACTGATAAGTTTTTGTTTTTCTTTCAGATGTCTTCTAACCTATCGCTTCGGTCTCTTTTCGATAATGAGAAGCTCAAGGGTCCCAACTTTGATAGCTGGTATCGAAGGCTCAGGATTGTCTTGGAGTATGAACAGATCTTATATATGATATTGGATCCAGCACCTGAAACCCCTGCTCTAATGCTCGGGATTCAATCAAAGACACTTATCAGAAGTGGCTCTCTGACAAGACCACTGTTCGATGCATTATGTTTGCAGTGATGAACGACGAGTTCAGTCACAAATTCAAAGAAGCCCAGCTGGAGAGAAAATCCTTCAAAGGTTTAAGGAGTCCTTCGGCATACCAGATGATGTTGAGAGGTATAGGGTCTCCTGTGCTATCTACAATGCATGGATGCATGATGGGGCCTCAGTTACTGATCATGTATTATATGATCGAGATGATTGAGCACCTAGGCAAGCTCAGATATCCCTTGCATGAACAGCTCGGGAAAGATGCGATTCTAAATTCTCTGCTCTCTTCCTATCTAGACTTTCTCGATCATTTTAGAATGAATAAGCCTGCAGTTAACTATCACGGTCTATTGGAGTTATTGCAGACTTATGAGAAAGACCACCAACTAAACAAAGGAGTGGTAAATCTAGTAGGAGGATCTTCAGCAAGGTTTCGTCCCTTCAAGAAAGGGAAAAAGAAGAATAAAGGGAAAAAGGTGCAGAATGCTTCTGGACCCAGTCAGGACAAGAGGGTGAAGGCTGATAAGAGCTAAGCGGAGTACTTCTTCTGTAAGAAGCAGAGTCATTGGAAGAGGAACTATCCTCTTTATATTGCATCCTTTGACCCGAACAGGTCCAAGAAGAGAAAGCAGCAGGACGGTGCTGGACAAGGTATTTATATGATAATACATTGTAGTTTCTCTATCTGCGATACTACTAACTGGATATTGGATACATAAAGTCCAATTCACATTTGCAATTCTTTGCAGGGACTTCAAGTTAGTAGAAATTCGAGGATGGTGAGAGATTCTTGAACATAGGAAATTGAAGCCAAGTTCCAGTCCTGGCATTGGGAGTCCTCAAATTAGTTTTTAAGCTTGTATAATCATTTTGAATGAGTGTCATTATTGTCCGTCTTTCATCTTGAATGTCATTTCTGTAGGCCAATTGGCCATGTATGGTTATGAACTATCAATAAAAATGATATTTGCAAAATCATTTGGAATGGTTATGTTATGATGAATGGATGTTTGAACAATGTCATTTATATACTATTGTGACTGTTAGTGTACACATCTAGCAAACGCCCTAGGATAGATAATGTCAGCGATGCATACTTATAGCATTGTAGGTTAGGTCATATTAACAAGAACAAGATAAACATGTTGAAAAGTGAGGATCTCCTCGAGATTAGTAAAAGTGGTTCATTACCAACCTGTGAGTTCTGTCTTCTTGGAAAGTGACAAAATCACCTTTTACTAGAAAAGGTGAACGAGCCAAAGAGATCTAGGTCTGGACATACTAATGTATGTGGATCCATGAATATTAGTGCCGGAGATGGGTACAGTTATTTCATTATGTTTACAAACGACCTCTTGAGATATGGTTTGTCTTCTTGATGAGACATAATATGAATCATTTGAAATGTTCAAACGATATCGTAATGACGTAGAAAAATAAATTGGAAGGCATATCATCAAACCCTTCGATCAGACGAAGCGATGAATATATTTTCAGTGAGTTTTTGACATATCTTGAGGAGAATGTGATTCTCTCTCAGTGGACACCTCCAAGGATACCTCAGTTAAATGGAGTGTCTGAAAGGAGAAATCAAATCCTATTAGACATGGTTCAGTTCATGATGAACTTTACTTCTCTATCGCTATCCTTTCGAGGATATGCTCTGGAATTAGCCTGTTACCTTTTGAATAAGGCTCCGAGTAAGTCCGTTAGCAAAACCCCATATGAGATATGGACTGGACGTAAGCCGACACTCTCATACCTTCGGGTCTGGGGTTGCCTAGCTTATGTAAAACATCTAGGAATGGATAAAATTGGACCCAGGTTTGACCAGTGCCTATTTGTTGGGTATCCAAAGAGTCTAAGGGGTATTACTTCTACTTGGCTGAGGATAAAACTGTTCGTCAGTCTTAGGGCTATCTTTTTGAAAAAGAGTTCCTTGGTGAAGGAACTGTAGCCACTAAGATTAAACTTAGTGAAGTTCAACAAGTAGAGGAACCAACACACTTAAGGGACAACATAGAACCGGTTGTTATTAGTTACACCCAGAGCCATACAAGAACCATTAAGGAGATCCGGTAGGGCACCGAGTTGACCAGATAGATACCACGATTTCTTGGTCCGGGATGGTGATCCCATTGAACTCGATGAGAATAATGAGGATCCGATCTCCTATATGGATGCGATGCAGAGGTCCGACTATGAAAAATGGCTAGGAGCACAAAATTCGAAATAGAGTCCATGAAAATCAACAATGTATGGACATTGGTTGATCTACCTGAGGGATAAAATTCATTGGATGCAAATAGATTTTCAAAAGAAATAGGGGCATATATGGGCAGTAGAGACCTATAAAGCCCGTCTGGTTGCCAAAGGGTATCGTCAATGTTATGGTATTAACTATGACGAGATGTTCTCTCCTATGATAATGCTCAAATCCATTTGGATCATGCTTACTTTAGCGGCACACTTTGACTATGAAATTTGGCAAATAGATATCCGAATAGCTTTCTTGAATGGTGAGCTAAAAGAGAAAGTGTACATGATACAACCTGAAGGTTTCACATCCACAGATGAGTCAAAGGTGTGCAAGCTTCAAAGGTCCATCTATGAACTGAAATAAGCATCACGGAGTTGGAACATTGTTGGCTCCACCCAGTGATTTTGATGAATAACAAAACATTGAGTGCATATTGTATTCTAATGAGGATTTCAAGTTGTGAGTTTTCAGGATGAAAGCACCTCAAAATCTCAAAAACTTATGGTTTATGGCACACAATGGCACGGAGCAATTCTCACAAATCCGGACATCCTCTTCATTGAAAAAGGGTATAAAATGTTTTAATATTATGTGTTTATGATTTCTAGAATTATATTTTATTTTCGAGGCATTTACACTTGAATCTGAGATTTTTCAGTCTCAAGTGTCGACACCTGGACAGTCAGTGTCGACACTTCAGCATTTGGCACAGACAAAAATTCTTGGCATGCCAAGTGTCGATACCTATATCCAAGTATCGACACTTAGGTTCCAAGTGTCGACTCAAGGTCTGAGAATCTTGGAAATACAGAACTTTGCAATATTGAGGATTTTTGTGTCAAGTGTCGACACCTGTGCATTAAGTGTCGACACTTGAATGTTCAAGTGTCAACACCCAGAAATCAAGTGTCGACACCTGACAGCCAAGTGTCGACACCTGACAGCCAAGTGTCGACACTTGCAGCCTGACAACTCTAACGGATCTATTTTTCTAGCTTGCAGAACTTGCTTTTCAAGCTCCAAACGGCTATTTCCGAGGTACCAACGGTCACAAACCATTTTTTGGAAGGTTCTTGGTGTATTTAACCTCTACCAACCTCATTTTGAAGTAAGAAAAAGAAGAGAGAAGTGTATTGAAGTGCATTCAAGTCTACTCAAAAGCCAAAAAGCCAATATTCTCCCAAATACTTTACATCAAAAGCCTCTTATAGTTTGATTCCTTGAAAATCCTACAAGCTCATCCTTATTTCATTCCAAAAGAGGCACCTTGAAGGAGATTCCAAGGAAGAGTGAAGACAAAGCATCCACTTGAGCTTCAAAGATTCCAATCTACTCTTGAAGAGAGTTTGTTGTAGCTTTAAATTATATATCTGTTTTATTGTGATTTGACCTTGCTTTCAAGGGTGTCTTGAAAGAAGGTTATTGTGATTTGTTGGTGAGCCAAAGGGATAAAACCAACTAGGGTTAACTTGTGAGCCCGAAGACAAAACAAGTGTTAAGGTTTGTTGGTAAGCCTAAGTGACAAAACCAACTTAGGTTTTGACTTGTGAGCCTTGTGAAAAACAAGTCGACTATAATCTATTTTGGATTATAGTGAAATTTCCAAGGGTGACTTGGGAAGTGGATGTAGGTGCTAGGTTTGCACCGAACCACTATAAACCTTGTGTTTGTGTGATTGCTCTCTTCCTCTCTTGCTCTTTAATTATTGTTAACATCTTGCATTGAATCTATCATTGTTCAAAGCACCACTAATCCCTTATTTATTGTCTTAAATTTTTAAAAGATCCAATTCACCCCCCCTCTTGGGCTCCATTTCTGGGCAACAAACATGCGATTTGATAAGTGTATCAAGTTGTATAGCTTCATTAGGAACAGAGAAGATCTTGCATTTATAAATGGGCTAATGGTTCTGTGATTGTGTTTCTTGTCTTATATGTGGATGTCATTCTCTTAATCAGTAATGACATCCCAACACTACAGGAATAAAGGTCTAGTTGTCATCTCAATTCTCTATGAAGGACTTGGGTGAAGCCTCTTACATACTGGATATGAAGATCTATAAAGTAGATCTAAGAGGCTTCTGGGACTGTTCCGGTCTACGTACATCAGTATATTGCTAAAGTGATTCTGCATGAAAAATTTCAAGAAAGGCTATCTCATGATAAGAACTAGAATTACTATCTTCAAAAGGGATTATATGACAACTCCTGAGGAGAGAGAGCATATGAGTAGAATCTCATATGCTTCGGTAATGGATTCTATCAAGTATGCCATGACATGTACTAGACCAGATGTGGCATACTCACTAGGCATAGTGAGCAGATACCAGTCTGACCCAGGTAAAGCTCATTGGAAAGTGGTAAAGACCATCCTTAAGTATTTGCAAAATACTAGGGACCAATGGCTGATTTTTGGAGACCTGACTTAAAACTTATGAGATATACTAACTCCAGTTTTTAGCCAGATAGGGATGACAGCAAGAGTGTGTCAGGATTTGTCTTTATCCTAAATGGAGGAGCGATCTGCTAGAAAAGTTCCAAGCAGCCTACTGTGGTAGATTCAGTATGCAAGCATAATACTTTGTAGCATTAGATGCAGTGAAGGAAGTTGTGTAGTTGTGAAAGTTCCTTGGCGAGCTGGGAGTAGCACCTTCCTTGGATGGTCCTATTTCGGTGTATTATGACAGCACTGGAGCTATTGCTCAAGCCAAAGAGCCAAATCTCATCACCGCACAAAATACATTCTGCGGTGCTATCACCTTGTACAAAAGATCATGGAACGAGGTGACATTGACCTTCAAAAGATTGATGGAAGGAGAACCTGGGCGACCATTTTACTAAAACCGTCGGAGCTCAAGAGTTCGACAATTATAAATGAAAAATAGGATTAAGCTTATGTACTGATTGGCTTTAGTCCTAATAGAAGTTGTTAAAAATTGTCCCAAGCCAATTGTCTAGACTGTAGACAGTTGTGCTATTTTGTAATTGTATATGAATTTCTTAAGAATAAAAGTTATCCTTTTGGCTGTTCATCACGTGTGTATTTTCTTAAAAAGAACTCTTGTATGATGGAGTCCTTAAAACTATATTATATTTGATATAGAGAGGATATATCGAGTAGTTCTTAAACTGATTCACAACCAAATGATACATTGTTAGGACGGTGATGTATCAAGTGTAGGTTGTTGTATGTCACATTTATTGATTGTCCTCTTAACCAAGGAGTATAGAGATACTGATGTGACATGCAGGTAAAATATATGACATCTTACTAAACGTGACCAATTGCGGAGCTCCCTTCTGCCAAAGGATTGCTCATGAAGGGATATGGATATGTATCCCTCAGACCTAAGATCACCATGGTAGCTTGCAAGCAAATTACTGTACTTTGATATCGGACTACCTGGATTTCTAATCCAGTGATGAAAGGCTTCTGGGTATAGTCAAGTACTTGTAGAGTGGTGGTGGATCAAGATGGGATTAACCCCTCCAATGGTTTGGAGTGAATGACTCACTATGTCTCAATTTGGCAAAACCTTAGCCATGATAGTTCTTGTAAGGAGTCACAGACTTGTAAGGTTGAGACACGATCTGGATGTACCAGGCTGGGGTTGGCAGTCAAACCCTAGGACATCCTGAGCATTTTGAGCTCAAAGGAATGAATTATATGGTAACCATATACCAGAGGTTCTAGAAAGTTGCTCTGCAATCTTTGACCTATCCATATTGTGTATCATTGCTAGATGATGAATTTGACTGGTACTGGAAGTATTCTAGTGCTATCGACTTAGTGTTCGAACCTATGGGGTCACACACCATAGGATTTCTATCAGATCTAAAGGCTGATCGACGATTGAGAATCATTGCTATCACTGGAGATCAATATGATTGACCATGTTCCAAGTGTCGACACTTGGAAGTGTCAACACTTCAAGTGTCGACACTTGGAAAGTTGCACTAAGAAGTGTCGACACTTGGTTGTGACAAGCAGAAATTCTGGAAAGAATTTTTGGAAAGTTTCGACCTCAATTTGAATTTCGAATTCTGGTTGGTTTTGGCTTCAAGCCTTCATGGAATAAAATCATTCTTTGGAAGGTTTTGACCTTATTTCGAATTTTGAATTTTGGCTAGTTTTGGCTTCAAGCTTTCATGAAATGATGATCATTCTTGCCTTATGAGCTTAGAGCCAATTTAGTATGGCCCTTGACCTTCTCCCCCAATCAACTCCTCCTTCCTCTTTCTCCCTCTCATGGCTGCCTCTATAAATAAGGATTGTTTTAGGGGCTACTGGTTGGTTGAAGAGTTCTCTTGTTGAATGAGATTGCTGAAATTCTGAGAGGGAAAAGAAAAAGGGCTTAGGAGGACTAGGATTTTGGGTATGTGACTACCTAGCACTCAAGCTAGGTCTCGGGAAGAGAGCTAGTTAGGAAGGGTTCCACCTCTTCACCTTGTCTTCCAGGAAGAAGTAGATCGGCTTCAAGGATCCCAAGGAGCTAGCACTCTAAGAGAGTTGATCAGAATCAAGCCCTGGTCTGAACACCCGTAGAGGCCAGACACGTGTGTGGCTCGAGGACTTTTCACAACCTCCTCCTAAAGGTATAACGATAAGGTATCCTTATGCCTTTTGGTTCTTTTCCTACTTATGATGTCTTTTGCATGCTACATTATCATACTTGTTCCTATTGCAGGCAGATTGATAGATCATTTTGATCGATCTTCCAAGCCTTCCGCTATGCTTATTTTAAAATTGTTTTGAAATACATTTTTTTTTGCCATGCATGCTTGTGTTGCTTTCCCTTCAGCCCTGCAAAAATTCAAATCTTGCAATGCTTCACCCGCATGACCTGTGTGATGCATGCTCCGCCAAGCCTTATGCCCTGTAGTGCACTACCATATCAACACCATGCAACCAAGGACATTGATCCTCATGACACGAAACTTGAACTTCCTTCATAAAGAGTATTCCATTAAGGTCACAGGTCCTGCGACACATCGATGGTCCCTCCTAGAAGGGAAACACTCTACCGTGGCTCGAGGCTCAGCAGCACGGTGCCCGCCCCTTCCACGAGAAATTGCATCGCTAAAGGGACAAGATCTGTACTATGCCGGCGATCATCCCCAAATAGAAGGATCTCTTCCAGAGGACCGATCCGATAAGGGGAGGCCACAGACAAAGGAAAACCCCTCTGAAAGGGATACAAGGAAAGGGACATCTCAAAGAAATCCCAGGCTTGGTCTGGGCCATTCCTACTCATATAAAAATAGAAGAAAGGATCCCCAAAAAGAAAGAGAGGCAACAGGTAAGGCTCAGAGAGTAAACAGGCAAGGAACCAACCAAGAACCGTCCAACTCTTTGATCTCCACTCTAACCTATCTTTCCACTTCGATTCTACCTTTCACCCTCTATGCGGAGAGTCCCCAAGCTCTTCGCTACAAAGGTTCTATTCCCCTTAATCATCCCTAACTGACTTGATCGTTGGAATGTCCTCACCAAAATCCCTGGTCCGGGTCTCCTCCTTTTTGTAGGCCATGCCCGAAGAGGATCGAGAGTCCAATGGGATCCCGACAAGTCCATGCCACGTCAGAGCTGTAGGCCATGACGATCTTAGCGGTAACATATTGGCACACCAAGTAGGCGGGTGAAACGAAGAATGCTAGCGAATGAGGGAAGTCCAACAGTGAGTCCCCCACCACTAGCAAAGCATTTGTAGAAGCCCAAAGCTCCATGATGATAACACGAGTGTGCGAGGCTTCCGCCAGTCAAGCAGGGGCCCCCATCATGGTGGCTTACAGAGCCCTGAGAGGGAGCTCTCCTCTCCACCACTGCTACCTCCGGTGGACCCTTAGATTATCGCACTAGCCTGGTAGGTCCATGTCCTAGCTATGGTGGTGCACCAGCTTCATCAAAGACACCGATTTCTGGCAACACAGCAGCAGCTAGGGACATCGGCGACCCATGCCGCCGATCCCCGTACTAGCCTACGATCCTTTTGAAAGGGACGATTGCATGTGATCTCCCACCCATGAGGAGACCACCAAGTGAACGAAAAGAAGTAGCACGATGGCCTGACTGGCCAGGAGAGCCGTTCCCCATCTCAGATCATGGTGCAAACTCGTACCAACACCACCAGCATGGCCGAGAACTCAGGCGAGAGTTCCCCCACTTGCACCTCCTTCACCCTGACGGCCTCCACCAAGGGGTCCACAAATGAGGCCATCCATCATCAGGCGGAGAGGCACCTTGAAGAGCAGGAGCGCAAACTGGCTGACCTCTCCCACCGTTTGCAAAGATTTAGGGCTCCCCCAGTGAGCCCATAGGTTACGACACCCATCTTCTTTTCTCTTGAGAATCCAAGAGGAACCGATCCCCAGCCGGTTCGACATGCCCTAGGTTGATCCCTATGATGAGATAATCAACCCCCTGGACCACCTGAAAAGCTACAAGGCCCTTATGAGGATCCAGGGGGCTACTGATGCGCTCCTCTGCATCGCCTTCCTGGCTACCCTCAGGAAGGCTGCTCGAGCCTGGTTCTCCAGACTCGAGTCTGAAAGCATTGACTCCTTGTTGGAGAAAAGTTTGTGGCGCACTTTGATGCATGCAGAAAGGTGCCATGTGAAGCCTACAGTCTTTTCTTGATCCGTTAGTAGGACCGAGAGCCCCTCTGGGACTACATGTTTCAATTTAAAGACGCCACCCTAGAGATCTACCACCTCGATGAGCCAGTCGCCATGCTGGTCTATAAGAGGGGCTGCAGACCTTCCACTTCATCTACTCCTTCAACAAGAAGCCTCCGAAGACTTACTCGAAGCTCCTCCTTCGGGCCCACAAGTAAATCCGTACAGAGAAGGTCGACCAAACTAGGAGGGAGCTCGATGGAGGCCCTTGAAGAGGCAGGCCATTCGGGAAGTGTCTGCTCCCCCAGCCTAGAAGACAGTGCCGGTCTCATGGTCAGGGCCGAGAACTAGAGTCGACCCACCAAAGAAGAGAAGTTCACTCCTCTCCTCGCCCTGAGGGCAAAGATCCTGATGGAGATCAAGAGCAAATGCTTCCTACATTGACCTTCCCCACTAAGGTTGTCTACTGGACGTGATAGGTCCTGCTACTGCCGCTTCCACTGGGACCACTGTTGCCCAGTTGGCCAACCCAAGAGGGGGTGAATTGGGTTTAAAATTTTTTTTAGCATGTATGTGCCTTTTGAAACCTTGTGTAGTGAGTGAATTAAATAGAGTATTGCATGCGAAAGTAAATAACAATGCAAAAGCAAGAGCAAACATAAATATCATAAAATTTAGAGTGGTTCAGAGCAACCCAGCTCCTACGTCCACTATCCAAGGTGCACACTTGGGATTTCCATTATATTTACCCCGAATACAGTCGGATTGTTTTCTTACAGATTCACAATCCAAAGCAATACAAAGTTAGTTTTCTTGGGCTCATTAACCATCCAACTTGGTTTTCAAGGCTAACCAATAACCTAAAAATAACTTACAAGCTATAACCACTTGCTGTACTTGTAGCAACTCAAAAATAGAGTTAATAAAAGAAGTAACACTAAAATAAACCCAATGTGTTAAATGGTTGTAGTTGAAGCTTTTAATAAGGCCTTCTTGAATGCTTCTTCAATGCTCTTCAAGGCTCTCTTAACTCTTCAAAGATAAACTCAAGAATGTAGTTGGAAGTTGTTGGAGAACTTGAGTTTCTACTTGAAAGCTCTTAGAATATTCAACACCCTCATCAAAGTTCTATAAATGTTCTTTTTCCTTCACTTAAACTCTGTATTTATAGCTTCTTAAAGTGTTTCTAAATGAATATGGCCATTAGAATTCCTTGGAAGTCAAAAACTAGCCGTTGGAGGCTTTAGAATCAAAAAATTTGAATTCTGGAACTAGCCGTTACTGTTGAAATCCTAGGAATCGAGTCAGCTCGCAGAGCTTGAGTCGACTCAGATACTCAGTGAAATATTTCTGCAATCTATAAGAGTTAGCTCTTATCAATTAGAGTCAGCTCGATAACTGAAACTTTAGAAGTAGTTTTCTATCACTCTATGGAGTCGGCTCTAATCTCCTTGGAGTTGGCTCGAATGTCTTGTATCAACAAAGTGCTGTGCCATGCCAAGAAATATATCAGCTCTAATTGTTAGAGTCGGCTTGAGTGAAACTTCTCCAAAGTCTTTCAAACAGCTTCAAACTTCTTCCAACACATTTTAAACCTATTCTATGATGTTTATATCTAAAATTTCATTAATTTGGCCCTTTTCATGAATATACAATTGAATTTACCTAGGGCTCTCAAATACATGAAAAACACATGAAACTTTTTCTTGAATACATGAATTCATTCCAATGGACTTGAGAAATACAGGGTTGATGATTGTCCATTAGAAATGCCCTACAAAACTACTTAAATACTTAAAAAGCATCAATATCAAATGCATGCTCTAATATTTTGTAATCATCAAAATCATTCAGGGGTCAACAACCATAGCCATGATATTGGGGAATGCCACCACCTAAAGAGAGATAGAGGATCTAATCAAGCATGGCTACCTCATAAAGTACATGGAGGGAGGAGCCCCTCCAGCAGCCTAGAATGAAGAGCCCCGATCGCTCGCTATCGACAACCGGCCCACCGAGAAGCTGGTCGGGATGATCTCTTGGGGGGCAGGGAGAGACTCGAAGAGGTCTATAGTGAGAGAGGAGAATGATGATGTACTCCCCTATAGGAAAGAAGGACTGACCAAGGTAGATAACCCAAATAATGATGCTGTCGTCGTAAAAATGATGATAGCAAAATACCCTGTAAAAAGAATCATGGTTGATAATGGAAGCTCTGTAGACACCCTTTTTTATAATACTTTTGTAATGATGAACTTGTCCACTAACCAAATAAAGCTGATGTTCATGCCCTTAGTGGGCTTCACCGGGGATTCAATTGGAGTTGAGGGAAAAATTATACTTTCAATAACTACCAGGACCCTACCTCAGTAAAGTACTATGTTGGCCACATTCACTGTTGTAAGGCTTCCCTCATCTTACAACGTGATCCTGGGGCATCCCGGACTCAACTTGATGCCACCATCTCTACAAGATGTCTTTTCATTCAGTTCCCAACCCCATAGGGGACTAGGGAGATGAGGGGTCCTGCCAGTCGATCTAGCACTGCCTGCAGACCGTTCAGGACCGCGAGGGGTCATCCGAGCCCGGCCATTGATCAACTAAATTCGGTGGAACTGGAGTTGAAGGGCAGTCCAATTGAGCCCTTGCTGTCCTTCCCTTTGGAAGAGGATCCCTTGAAGACTGTGCAAGTGGGGGTTCTGCTGCCTAAGATGAGAGATCCCATCTGCTTAGTTTCTTGCAGGCAAATGCGAACGTCTTCACCTGGACCATCGCAGACATGCCTGGGATCCCACCAGAAGTGATTACTCATAGGCTGAATGTTGATCTCATCTATCTCCTGATTCGGCAAAAGAAGAGGAGTTTCACCCCGGAGCAGCAAAAGGTGATTGTGAGGAGTCGAAAAGCTCCTTGTAGCGGGCTTCGTTTGTGAGGTATGATATCATGACTAGCTTGCTACATGGTGATGATCAGGAAAGCTTCAAGAAAGGGAGGATCTATGTAGACTACACCAACCTCAACCGGCATGCCCGAAGATAGCTTCACACTCTCCAAGATCGACCAGCTACTGGTGGACGCGACCTCGGGCACAAGCATCTCATCTTCATAGATGCGTCTCTATATACACCAAATCTACATACATCTGGAGGACGAGAGCTACATCATTATGATCAACAGAGGTACATACTATTATAAGATGATGCCTTTGGCCTCAAGAATGCAGGGCCACGTACCAATGCCTAGTCACAAGGTCTTCAAAGACCAGATCGGCTGCAACATGCAAGTTTCGTAGATGACATGCTTGTTCATGAGCGGCCCAAAGTCAGACCAGTTGCTGACGCTGGCGGAGGGTGATGGGGACCCAAGAGCTATCTGATGATCCAGGAGCCATCCGATGATCAGATCTGGATTGGAGCATCAGTAAAGCAATCCAATGGTATTTGATTGAGTCTATTCAAGTCTAATATATTTTATTTGAGTTCATTTTAAGTCCTTATGTATTGGGTAGATCGAGTCTTGTTTGGATTTTATTTGGATTGAGTCAGTTTAGTTGTTGAGAGTCTAATTAGTTGATTTGGGCTCTATTAATTTGGAATTTGGGTTATATTTGGAAGCCCATAAATCTTAGATCTTATCCATCCATCCAACTATATGTGCCACCCCTATGTTTTATACCGCCCCCACATTCCATCATCATCCACATCCCCCACACAGAACCTATTTGGGAAGGATTCTTCCGTAACCACCATATTCCAAAACCACCATATTTGTTCCTTTCTATACCATCCAAATTTCTTAGAAATTCTTTCTTTCCGTTTAAATTAATTTGAATTCAAACTTTAATGGATCCATCATTCGCCACTTTCATCAAATTCAACATCCATTAAATCCTTGTAACCCATCTCTAACCCATCCTTCCTATTTCACATCATCTAAATCCCTTCTTTAAATTCTCATTTCATCCAATTTATTTGAATTCAAATTTAGTTTGAATTCAAATCACCTTCCTATCTAGGCCCCTAGTCCACACCCCTTGAATCTGCCTATCTAATCCATCATTTTTTTTATATATGCTATATCCAGAGTTCTTCTTAATTAGGATGAGTCTATGTTCAATGTATTTGGATTTGAGACAAGTTATATAAGTGAGTCCATGTAATTGAAAAAATAATATAATGAATGAAGAACAAAAGAAAAGATGATTTTTAGAAGAGAGATTCTTCTTCGCGGTCGCATGGCATGAGAGGGTAAGAGGCCCACTTTTTCACTATGCAAGGAGAGCCGAGAGGGGCATCCCTGGACATGTTGCTTCGTATCATGTCTAGTTATCCCCTTGTCTTTTCTTTTGATTCCATCTTCTTTACCACCCTCATAACCTTAGATTTTCCTAATGGCTCCATGTAGTGAGATGGGTGAATTGCCCTAGAGGTGATAGTCTCTCCGTGAGTGTGAGTCCCAAGTCTATGAGAGTCCAAACTTATATCTTCCATCTCCATTGTTTCCTTCACCACCTTCTTAGAGTTAAAAAAAATCTAGTGATACCCTAATCTTTGTGACTTCCTCAGCTTGACGACGGTCCTTCGCCTCATCTCATCCCGCATCAAGAGGCCTTCGACAACCTCCATCTCTACCAGATGAAGCTGAACCTTGCCAAATGCATGTTTGGTGTTGCAGCGAGGAAGTTCCTGGGGTTCATTGGTGCGGCACCAGACTCAGAAAAGACTTCAGGGCTCCATCTGGATCTCTGATTGACCTTGCCCGAAGAATTAGAGTTTTCTAGTTTTGTAATAGGGGTTGACTTGGTCAACTCATTTTAATCTTAAGTCTGTATTTCCCTGCAATTTAAATTTTGTTGAGTCATATTGACTCAGTACAAGTCCTAGTAGTGGTCTAGGTCTTCTCCAGGTTGGTGCCATTTTTCCAGTCAGGTCAAGGCCCAAGCAAGTGTGCCACACTCCCAGCCACATGCCGGAGTCCAGGAGCACCACATCTACATCCCAGTGTCTTGGTCCCCACACCCAAGGGAGCAAAATTTTTCTTGAAGCCAAAATAGGAGGCGTCCCATATATACCTTAAAAGGCCAAGCTAAAGGAAAAAGAGGCATTTCTTGGGTGGACACTTCAAGGGGGCGCCCAATCCATGCCTAAAAAGACCAAAGCAAGTTGGGAAGAGCCATGACTTGGGGAAAAGAAAAGGAGGTGTCCAAAGAGTTGAAACCATTGAAGGAGAACCCTAATTCAAGGAGAAGACTTAGGAGGCGCCATCTTCTACCTTTTGAGAGGATTTTCATGACTTTTAGGTCCGCCTACTCCTTGTAGGACTCTTTGGTTGGCCAAGAGGAAGAATATTTTCTCTACCAAAAGTCTATAGGCTAGGGAGTTTAGTCCCACATGGAAAATGTATGAAATTTTATTTCTTTGTTATATCTATATTCCACTCTATGTAACTCTTGAATATAATGATGAATGAAATCAATTTCTTTGTGAGCAACTTTGTGTTTCTCTCTTCCGCACTTGTATTCAGGTGTTGAGCTCCGTGAGAGAGTGATTCTGAGTTCCACAGGAACCTTGAGGAGGTGTGAGATCTCCAAACCCTACCAAAATCCTAAGTTAGCCACTTCAATCCATTCCCAACCCTAGCCGCCCATCATCTTTCCTCCAATCACCATCCAAACCCTAATTTTCCATCTATAATCCCCGGCCCCTCTCTTCCACATAGATGCCGGCCACCAGCATCCAGGTTCAGATCAATTGTTTCAACTACAGAGCAAGTTCAAAGAAGAGTCAGATCAGTATCAAGATCTCCGGCACTTCTACATCCAACAATCTTCATTAAGTCCCAGGTCTGTGTCTTTCTTTGAGTTTCTGGTTCTTCTTTGTTTTTCTTCTTCCAGATCCTAAGTTCCAGAAGAAGGCAACCTTGCCATAGGACTACATCCGAGGATCCATTGCGAAGATATCCCGTCTCCAAGGATCCTACAATCTGCTCGAGAGTGTCCTTCAATCGAAGCAACGAGAGATATCATAGTCGTATGAACCTTCTCTTCTCTCTTCGTCTGTTTCTTGAAAGAGGAGTAAACCCTAGGTCTGGGGTTTCTCAATCCCCAGCGATCCTACTTCTGATTACTCTGATAATCCACTCCTTTTAATTGTGTTTCTGTCATTTCTTAGTTTCTTTCAACATTAGTTTATCTTTCCTTTGAGTCAAAGCCAACTTCTGAAAATATATATATATATATATAAAAATATACATTAATTTTAATTTGCTTCTGCATTCCACATTTTCGTTCTGCATCATTCATGGTCACTCGAGAGGGATAGAGGCCAATCCCAAGAAGATCCAAGCGATCATTGACATGAGACATCTATCTTCAAGAAGGAAGTTCAGCGCTTGACCAGCGCATCCATGGCATTGACCATTTCATCTCGTATTCCATCAAGTGCTGCCAGATGTTCTTCAAGGTGCTGCGCAAGATGCATGGCTTCACCTAGATGAGGAGTGCCGGGAGGTGTTCGAAGAGCTGAAGAAGCTCCTCGCCTCCCCACCGCTGCTATCTAGGTTTGAGTCGAGAGAAAAGCTCCTCCTGTACCTGGTGGTCTCACTGAAGTGGTCAAACTCAGTCCTGGTTCGTACCGATAAGGATGCTCCTAGTGTTGGGAATTGTGTCCCAAAGCCAATCGCTTGGTTGTAGGTGGTTGAGCTCAGTATTGTACTCTTTCTTTGAATTAATAAAATATTATTTTTGGCAGCTCATCACATATTGTATTTCCCTGAAATGAACTCTTTCCATGTGATGAAGTCCTAAGGACTACACTGACTTCGATACAGAGAGGATGTATCGAGTGGTCCTTAAACCCTGTTCACAGCCAAAGGATATATTATACTGGACGGTAATATATCAAGTATAGGTTGTTGTAGTTCACATCATTTGGTTGCCCTCTTAACCAAATGAGTATGGTGACACTGATGTGATCTGCAAGTGGGATATGTGATATCTCATTGAACATGACTCCGTGCAGCCCCTTTCTGCCAAAGGGATACTCACGATAGGACATGGGTATATGTGTCCCTCAGACCTGAGGTCATCACGGTAGCTTGCAAGCAACTCCATGTGTTTTGGTGCCGGACTACCCGGATTTTTAATCCGATGATAGAAGGTTTTTGGGTACAGGCAAGTACTTGTGGAGCAGTGATGGACCAAGATGGAATTGACCTGTCCAAACAGTTTGGATTGAATGTCTCGCAGTATCTCAATTTAGCAAATCCTCGGCCAGGGTAGCCCTATGAAGAGTCACTAGGCTTGCGAGGTTGAGACACATAGTGGACTGACTCTGTCTGGGTTGGCAGCCCAATCACAGTCATCCTGAGCATTAGAGGTCAAAGGGATGAATTATACGGTAACCATATGCCAGAGGTTAGATAGTTTGCTCCTGCATCTTTGACCTATCCGGACGCCGGGATCCATTGCTAGATGGTTTCCTGTGCTGGTACTGGAATTGTTCCAGTGCTACCGTTTAGGTTCGAACCTATGAGGTCACACACGCCATAGAGGATACTCTCTGATCCAGATACTGATTACGATTAAGGATCATCTCGATTTTATGGTCATGATATTTTTTTAGCACTCTTTTCCCCATCTTGTCCTTGTCTGCGTTAACCGAAAATTGTTCCAGGCTGACCAGGACTGCGCCAGGATTTTTCTGAATCAGTTTTGACTGATTCGGAGCTCGTTTCGACCTCCAATTAGTTGTGAACCATTGAACCCAATTAATTGGGCTTGAACCAGTTCAATTGGATTGAACCATTGGTTTAAATGGTTTTAGACCGGTTTTTATTGGACCGTTGTTTTCCTCTCACTTGGACCGTTTAACATGGTTTTGAGGTTGGAATTCCTTGCATCCATGGAAGCCAAACGTCCCAAAATGACCGAACGATCTCGCTGGCTGTGGGCATCTCTTCTCCTCCCTCCACCCACTGGCTTTAACCTCATGTTTATTGCTGGTTAAAGGGTGTAACGTAGCCAGTTTGTTCTCCTCCCAATGCATCGTTTGAATGGGTTTCACGCTGTTATATATTCTGGGTGATGAAAACCGTGGTGTGCTCTTCTTGAGTGAGTGCTTCTTCCATTCATTGAATCGTGGTTTAAAGCCTAATTTCTTGTGAGAGATTGGGAGAGAAAGTCTTCTTTGAATCCCTGTTGTTTGAGCTCAATTGGTGGAAGAAGGAAGCTCTGTTTTGGTGAAAACATTTCAGAACTTAGAGTTCTGTTTCTTCCTTCCTCCCTCCCACCGTTCCAAGGTTTCCGTCGACTGCCATCGCGCGAGAGGCTGGATTAGAGGAGCCCCAGGCATGCCCCCCTCTAGAGGGTGTTCGCTTGAGCACCTAGGAGCGAATCATTACCTCCATTACTGCTGCTTGCTTGTCCTGTTTTTGGTTGCAGGAATTTCAGGGTCTGAAATTTCTGGGTGAAGATTTCAGCAACGTCGGAAGATTGTTCCTTTGGCTCTCCCTTGAAGCAAGAACAATCAAGCATATCCCCTTGCTGTTGTTGCAGCAGTAGAGACCAAGGTTTTCCCTTTTTGGTGTGGGTTTTTGCTGATGTCGGAAGAGAAGAAAAACAACGTTTCAAAGGCTGCTGAAAGAAGACAACATGAATAAAGTTATTCCTGTTATCCCACCTATTCCAGCTTTATCCCAGAGTTATTCCAGCCGGAATAAGGTATGAAAAAATTAATTTTTTAATCATGCATGATTTGAATTTTAATTCAAATATTTTGTAAATTTTATTATATTATCCTACATGCCTAATTGCAACTAGAATTAGATTAGTTTTTGGATGGAGCAGATTTCCACTGCGCGGATTTTAAAAAAGTTTTTAAAATCCATCTGCTCTCGCAGTTGTTTGCATGCCTAGTGTAGGATTATGTCAATCCACTAGCACCGGTTTCTTTCAGTGGTATCAGAGCCAGGTTCCATAAGTAATCTAATCTAGTATGCATGTTTAATAGATTAAAATTGGTTTAATCTTAAAATGTATCCAAATTTCTTTTTGGAACCTAGTTGAGATTTTCACCATGACCGTGTATCTTTGACACGATGCGGATCGTTTGTGTTAGCCTTTTCAGAAGGATCCTTAAGAATATTAAAACTAAAAATTGTTTTAATTTGGTGATACATGATTTTAGGCATGTTTTATATGAATATAAATATGTGTAAAATATCTTGATGCATGATTTTTGGTTATGTAAAATTGTTTTACATGGAGACTTAATTAAAAAATATTTTAATTAAGAGTTTGGCTTATTAAAATTTTTTTTTTAGGTTTATGAATCTAATCAAAATTTGCATAAGCCATTTGGGTTAATTGGGTTAGCTGATTAGTTGGGTCCATTACTGGGTTAGACCTAAGTTTAGTTGAACCGGATTAAAAAAAGATTAAACAAAAGTTGTTTAAGGCCCTTCTTTAGAACTATCTAATAGTTAGATTAGTTGATCCGTTCATCTAAAATGGATCCAATTAATGGCTCATGGACGCCCGAGTCTTTAGGCTAGTCTGATCGAGTCTGGTAAACCGACTGGTGTCGAGGTAGGTTTGGCATTGTGATCATGGTTTTATGAGGCTACCTCTTTCCTGGCCAACTTGGTTGGTGTCTAGGAAAGATGGTTAATGGCGGATACCACCCATGATCTCACCTACCTGGATAGTCGAGTCGACCAGAACTGATTGGAAAAGCTCAATGACTCGAGTTAACCCATGTCACCCAGGTTGATCGGTTGACTGATCTATAGGTGCCCATGGATCAATTTGTTGATTTATATCAACCCTCCTGAAATCTGATTGATTCAGTGGGAGGATGATCCATGTCCTTGTCTTTTCTTCTGTCATAACTAAAAATCTTCTAAATTATTAGGTCCTCAAAAGACTAAGTCAAGGTGTTGACAGTGTCTTAGCCTCCATTAAGTCAGTTAGAAATGTGTCCACTAGCTTGGTGTGCATCGGCAGTTCTAAAGAACGGGTGTACATCCGACGACTGGAATTTCTATCTGATCGATGATGGTTCAGTGCAACCTCCTTAACGGGACCAGTGGGCCGGCCAAAGTCGGGCTTGGTCTTTAGTTAGCTGGAAGCATTGGATTTGTCATTTTAATGGTTGGACCTAACCAGAGACTGCAATAGGAGGCCCCAAGGCCGATTGGGGTGTTCTCTAGGGCAAAATAAAATACTGAAAATTGTTTAGGGAAGCAATTGGTTTACGAACCTACCTTTAGGCTCGTATGGGTGAGCCGGCCAAAGTCTACGAGGCCTATTGGATTTCAGTACCCACTTGAAAAAGTGTTTTCACGGATTGGAGTTAGAGGTTACCAATCTAAAAAATTAGTGGGAGAAACCTTTAGACTAAAGTCCAAGTCTTTTGGTTAAATTATTAATTCATCACTAATTTGGTCTTATTTTCTTTTTAGTTGTCTTCTAATTTATCGCTCCGGTCACTTCTCGATAACGAGAAGTTAAAGGGTCACAACTTCGATAGTTGGTATCGAAGGTTGAGAATCATTCTGGAGCATGAACGGATCCTTTATGTGATAACGGATCCGGCACCTGAAATCTCTCCCGCTAATGCACGGAGTGCGGTTAGAGATGCTTATCTGAAGTGGGTCTCTGATCGGACTACTGTCCGTTGCATTATGTTAGTGGCGATGAACGACGAGTTCAGTCTTAAATTCGAGGAAGCCCAACCTGATGAAATCCTTCAAAAGTTGAAGGAATCCTTCGGCACCCTGGATGATGTAGAACGGTACAAAGTGTCTTGTGCCATCTACAACTCCACGATGCCGAAGGTTGGTTCAGTCTCTGATCATGTATTGTACATGATCGAGCTGATTGAAAAGTTGGGCAAACTCGGATGCCCCTTGCACGAGCAGCTCGACAAGGATGCGATCCTGAATTCTCTTCCCTCCTCCTATCTTGATTTTCTCGATCATTACAGAATGAACAAGCCTACAGTCAACTACCATGGTCTTTTTGGGTTGCTACAGACTTTCGAGAAAGACCACCAACTAATAAGGGGGTGGTGAATTTGTGGGAGGAAGTAGAGGTCGTCGTCCCTTTAAGAAAGGGAAAGAAGGTGCAGAATGCTCCTGGCCCTAGTCAGACCAGGAAGTATAAGGCTGATCAATCTTCTGTAGAGTGTTTCTACTACAAGAAGAAGGGACACTGGAAGAGGAACTGTCCTCTTTATATTTCGTCCCTTGATTCGAACAGGTCGAGGAAGCAGAAGTCTGCTGAACAAGGTATTTATATGATAAAACCTGTAATTACTCAATTGTTGATACTGCTAACTGGGTATTGGATACTGGTAGTCCAATTCATGTTTGTAATTCGTTACAGGGACTTCAAGTTAGCAGAAGATTTGAAGATGGAGAACAGTTTCTGAGCATCGGGAATGGAAATCGTGTTTCAGTATGGCGGTCGGAGTCTTGCATCTTGTCTTTGAGTCTTATACTGTCGAATTAGTTGACTGTCACTATTGTCCTAGTTTCATTATGAGCATAATCTCTGTAGGCCTTTTGGCCAATTATGGTTTTGAACTATCAATAAAGGAAGATTTTTGCAATATTATTTTGAATACTCTGTTATAATGAAAGCTAGATTAAATAATGGCATATATGTACTATCAAGGCCTGTTAGTGTAATGTACACTTCTAGCAAACATCCAAGATTAGATAATGTCACGATTTGTATCTTTGGCACTGTAGGCTAGGTCATATTAACCAAAATAGGATAAACAAGATGCGAGGAGATGGACTCCTCAAGGTTTGTGATTCTGAATCACTGCCCACTTGTGAATCCTGTTTACTTGGTAAAATGACCAAGTCACCTTTTTCTGGAAAAGGTGAACGAGCTACAGAACTTCTAAGTCTAATACATACTGATATATGTGGACCGATGACAGTTAGTGCCAGAGAGGATACAAATATTTCATTACTTTTATTGACAACTTTTCAAGATTCGGTTATGTCTTTTTAATGAGACATAAGTCTGAGTCGTTTGAAATGTTCAAACGATACCGTAATGAAATAGAAAAGCAAACTGGAAAAAGTATTAAAACCTTCGATCTGATCGAGGTGGTGAATACTTATCTGGTGCATTTTTGACATATCTTGAGGAGAATGGAATTCTCTCTCAGTGGACTCCTCCAGGAAGACCACATTGAATGGTGTATCCGGAAGGAGGAATCAAACCTTGTTGGACATGGTTCGATCCATGATGGGTTTTGCAACTTTATCGCTATCCTTTTGGGGATATGCGCTTCAGACAGCCTGTTACTTATTAAATGATGTTCCAAGTAAGTCTATTGTCTCCACTCCGTATGAGATGTGGACTGGACGTAAACCCTCAATCACACACCTTCAGGTCTGGGGTTGTCCGACTTACGTAAAACATTTAGACTCAGACAAACTTGGTCCTAGGTCTGATCGGTGTTTATTCATTGGTTATCCTAAGGAAACCAAAGGGTATTTCTTCTACTTGGAGAATGAACAAAAGGTGTTCGTTGCTCTTAGAGCTATCTTTTTGGAAAAGGAGTTCCTTGGAGAAGGAACTATAGCTTCTAAGATTGAACTTGATGAAGTTCAGCCAATAGAAGAACCTGCACACTCTAAGGACATCGTAGAACTGGCTGTGATTTAATCACACCCAGAACCTATTAGGAGATTCAGTATAATACCGCGTCAGCCGGACAGATACTACGGTTTCTTTTCTTGTCGGGACGGCGATCCCATTGAGCTCGATGAGAACAATGAGGATCCGATCACCTATATAGATGCACTTCAGAGATCTGACTCTGAGTCATGGCTTGAGCCATGCGATCCGAAATGGAGTCCATAGAAATCAACAATGTTTGGACATTGGTTGATCTGCCTGAAGGAATAAAACCCATCGGGTGTAAATGGATCTTCAGAGGAAAAGGGGCGCAGATGGGAAGGTAGAGACCTATAAAGCCCGTTGGTTGCCAAGGGGTATCGTCAGCGATATGGTATCGATTATGACGAGACTTTCTCTCTTGTGGCAATGCTCAAGTCCATTCGGATCATGCTTGCTTTGGTAGCATATTTTGATTACGAGATATGGCAGATGGATATCCGAACCGCTTTCCTAAATGGGGAGCTGGAAGAGGAGGTGTATGTGTATATGATACAGCCTGAAGGGTTCACATCCACAGATGAATCAAAAGTATGCAACTTGCAGAGGTCCATCTATGGACTCAAGCAAGCGTCTCGAAGTTGGAACTTACGATTTGATAGGTGTATCAAATCGTATGGCTTCGTTAGGAACGGAGAAGAACCATGCATCTATAAATGGCTTAAGGTTCTATGATTGTATTTCTAGTACTGTATGTTGACTACATTCTCTTAATCAGGAATGATGTCGCAGCATTACAAGGAATAAAGGTTTGGTTATCATCTCAGTTTTCCATGAAGGACTTGGGTGAAGCTTCTTACATACTAGGTCTGAAGATCTATAGAGATAGATCTAAGAAGCTTTTGGGACTGTCCCAGTCTACGTACATTGACACCATGCTGAAACGGTTCAGCATGGAAAATTCCAAGAAAGGCTATCTTCCAATAGGTTCTGGAATTACTCTTTCCAAGAAGGATTGTGCGATAACTCCTGAGGAAAGAGAGCGCATGAGTAGAGTACCTTATGCTTCTGCATAGTCTCTATCATGTATGCTATGACTTGTACTAGACCAGACGTTGCATACTCACTAGGAGTAGTGAGCAGATACCAGTCTGACCCAGGTGAGGCGCATTGGAAGGTGGTTAAGTCCATCCTTAAGTATTTAAGAAATACTAAAGATCAATGGCTGATTTATGGAGAACCTGACTTGAAACTTGTGGGGTACTCTGACTCCAGTTTCCAGTCGGATAGAGATGATAGCAAGAGTGTGTCAGGGTTTGTATTTACCCTGAATGGAGGAGCGATCTGCTGGAAAAGTTCCAAGCAGGCAACTGTTGCAGACTCGGTATGCGAAGCAGAATACATTGCAGCAACAGATATAGCAAAGGAAGCTGTGTGGTTGCAGAAGTTCCTTGGAGAGCTAGGGTGGCACCTTCCCTAGATGGTCCTTCCGGTGTACTGTGACAGCACTGGAGCCATTGCTCAAGCTAAGGAGCCTAAAGCTCATCACCGCACCAAGCATATACTGCGGCGCTACCACCTCGTACGAGAAATTGTGGAACGAGGCGACATTAATCTTCTGAAGATCGATGGAAAAGAAAATCTGGCCGACCCCTTCACTAAAGCCCTCGAATAAAAGAGTTCGACTATTGTAAATGGGAAATGGGTATTAGATACTCTTCTGATTGGCTTTAGTACAAGTGAGAGTTGTTGGGAATTATGTCCCAAAGCCAATCGCCTGGGTTGTAGGTGGTTGAGCTCAGTATTGTACTCTTTCTTTGAATTAATAAAATATTTTTTGGTAGCTCATCACATATTGTATTTTCCTGAAATAACTCTTTCCATGTGATGAAGTCCTTAGGACTATACTGACTTCGATACAGAGAGGATGTATCGAGTGGTCCTTAAACCCTGTTCACAACCAAAGGATATATTGTACTGGACAGCAATATATCAAGTATAGGTTGTTGTAGTTCACATCGTTTGGTTGTCCTCTTGACCAAATGAGTATGGTGACACTGATGTGATCTGCAAGTGGGATATGTGATATCTCATTGAACGTGACTCCGTGCAGCCCCTTTCTGCCAAAGGGATACTCACGATAGGATATGGGTATATGTGTCCCTCAGACCTGAGGTCATCACGGTAGCTTACAAGCAACTCCCTGTGTTTTGGTGCCGGACTACCCAGATTTTTAATCCGGTGATGGAAGGTTTCTGGGTACAGGCAAGTACTTGTGGAGTAGTGATGGACCAAGATGGAATTGACCTGTCCAAACAGTTTGGATTGAATGTCTCGCAGTATCTCAATTTAGCAAATCCTCGGCTGGGGTAGCCCTAGTGAAGAGTCACTGGGCTTGCGAGGTTGAGACACGTAGTGGACTGACTCTGTCTAGGTTGGCAGCCCAATCACAGTCGTCCTGAGCATTAGAGGTCAAAGGGATGAATTATACGGTAACCATATGCCAGAGGTTCGATAGTTTGCTCCTGCATCTTCAACCTATCCGGACACCGGGACCCATTGCTAGATGGTTCCTATGCTGGTACTGGAATTGTTCCAGTGCTACCGTTTAGGTTCGAACCTATGAGGTCACACGCCACAAAGGATAACTCTCTGATCCGGATACCGATTATGATTAAGGATCGTCTCGATTTTATGGTCACGGTATTTTTTGAGCACTCTTTTCCCCATCTTGTCCTTATCTGCATCAACCGAAAATTATTCCGGCTGACCAGGACTGCACCAGGATTTTTTTGAATTAGTTTTGAACTGATTCGGAGCTCGTTTCGGCCTCCAATTGGTTGTGAACCATTGAACCCAATTAATTGGGCTTGAACCAGGTTCAATTGGATTGAACCATTTGGTTTAAATGGTTTTGGACTGGTTTTTATTGGATCGGTGTTTTCCTCTCACTTGGACCGTTTAACACGATTTTGAGGTTGGAATTCCTTGCATCCGTGGAAGCCAAAACGTCCCAAAATGATCGAACGATCTCGCTGGCTGTGGGCGTCTCTTCTCCTCCCTCCACTCGCTGGCTTTAACCTCATGTTTATTGCAGGTTAAAGGGTGTAACGCAGCCAGTCTGTTCTCCTCCCAATGCATCGTTTGAATGGGTTTCATGCTGTTATATATTCTGGGTGATGAAAACCGTGGGTGTGCTCTTCTTGAGTGAGTGCTTCTTCCATTCATTGAATTGGTGGTTTAGAGCCTAATTCTGTGAGAGATTGGGAGAGAAAGTGTTCTTTGAATTCCCTATTGTTTGAGCTCAATTGTGGAAGAAGGAAGCTCTGTTTTGGTGAAAACAATTTCAGAACTTAGAGTTCTGTTTCTTCCTTCCTCCCTCCCACCGTTCCAAGGTTTCCGACGACTAGCATCGTGCGAGAGGCTGGATCAGAGGAGCCCCAGGCATGCCCCCCCCTCTAGAGGGTGTTCGCTTGAGCACCTAGGAGCGGATCATTACCTCCATTGCTGCTGCTTGCTTGTTCTGTTTTTGGTTGCAGGAATTTCAGGGTCTGAAATTTCTGGGTGAATTTTAGCAACGTCGGAAGATTGTTCTTTGGCTCTCCCTTGAAGCAAGAACAATCAAGCATATCCCCTTGCTGTTGTTGCAGCAGTAGAGACCAAGGTTTTCCCTTTTTGGTGTGGGTTTTTGCTGCTGTCGGAAGAGAAGAAAACAACGTTTCAAAGGCTGCTGAAAGAAGACAACAGGAATAAAGTTATTCCTGTTATCCCACCTATTCCAGCTTTATCCCAGAGTTATTCCAGTCGGAATAAGGTATGAAAAAATTAATTTTTTAATCATGCATGATTTGAATTTTTAATTCAAATATTTTGCAAATATTTTATATTATCCTACATGCCTAATTGCAACTAGAATTAGATTAGTTTTTGGGCGGAGCAGATTTTCGCTGCACGGATTTTAAAAAAGTTTTTAAAATCCAATCTGCTCCCGCAGTTGTTTGCATGTCTAGTGTAGGATCATGTCAATCCACTAGCACCAGTTTCTTTCACCAGTGGCCCGTCTACTATACTAGCAAGCTACTTCGTGACACGAAGAACCAGGTACACCCCATCTAAAAAGATTATTTTTGTACTAATAGTATCTACGCAGCATCTCAGGCCCTACTTCCAAGCACATCTGATTGCTGTCCTCATTGATCAGCCTCTAAGGGCCATCTTGAGCCACTCAGATACTTCGGGGTGCTTGGCCAAGTGGGAGGTGAAGCTTAACGAGTTTGACATCACCTATCATCCACGACAGTCCTTTCCGACTTCCTGGTAGAATGCACCTGGGTGGAGGAGGACCCAAAGAAGGCAGACCAGCAAGCTGAACCCAGGCTGGCTCCAGCCCAAGACATGGATCCTCCATGTCAACCATGCATCTAATGTTAGAGGGAGTGGAGCTGGCCTCATTCTTGCCAATCCTGACGGGGTTGTTACGGAGTATGCACTATGCTTCCTCTTCAAGACGACCAACAACCAGGCTAAATACGAGGTGCTCCTTGCGGGATTGAAGGTGTCCCGCGAGCTGGGTGGTAAAAATGCCTGAAGGTCTTCATAGATTCTCAGCTTGTGGTTGGCCAGGTCTCGGGTGAGTATAAGGCCTGGGATCCCATGATGGCGAAATATCTGGACAAGGTGCACTCATATACAACGAACCTCCAGCACTTCTGCATTTCTCATATCCCTTGGGTAGAGAATGCCCGAGCTGATGTCCTCTCCAGACTGACAACCTTGTCAGAGTCGTTACTGGGGTGCACACTTATCGAATATCTGGAGACCTCCAGTTTTGTGTCCGCAATGGAGGTCTAATAGGTTACTACCAAACCTAGCTGGATGGACCCTTACATCAAATACATCACCACTGACACCCTACCTGAAGATCACAAGGAAGCCAGCCTTCTCAAGAAGAAGGCTACCCGATATGTGATGACGGGTGGGCAGCTCATCGGAGGTCTTATTCCTACCCCTCCCTACTAAAGTGCTTGAAGCCCTCAAAGCCGTCTACATGCTTCAAGAAATACATGAAGGCATCGGCGGCAACCATGTGGGGGGCAGGACCCTAGCATACAAGGCACTCCGGCAAGGATACTTCCGGGAGACCATGCACGAGGATGCCATAAATTTTGTGAAGAGATATGACTCTGCCAGCATCACGCCAACATTCGGTTGCAACCAATGGCCCTGCTCTCCCAGCTGTAGCCCTGTGGTCATTCACCTAGTGAGGGATGGACATCTTAGGTCATTTCCTCCCGCGTCTGGCCAATAAAGATTTTTAATTATGGCTATCGACTACTTCACCAAGTGGATCGAAGACAAACTCCTGGCATGGATCATAAAGGCCAAAGTCAGATCCTTCTTCTGGAAGTCTATCATCTACCGGTTCAAACTCCCACATCAGTCATCATTGATAATGGACCACAGTTTGATAATCAGGCTTTAAGGAATTCTGCACTGACCTCAGCATCTGCCATTGCTTGACTTTGGTGGCTCACCCTCAGACCAACAGGGAAGTCAAGATGACCAATTGAACCATCTTGCAAGGGCTCTGCATGAGGCTAGATGAAGCCAAGGGTTGATGGGCTAAAGAACTCTCAAGTGTGCTATGGGCCTATCACACTACACCCCGCATAGCTACTGGCAAGATGCCCTTCAACCTTGTCTTCGGCACCAAAGCTATGATTCCAGTAGAGCTTGGTCTACCCACGCTATGGGTAGAGCAATATGAAGAAGCTAAGAATCCTGCCTGTCTCCTTAATCTAGACCTCTTGGATGAGATAAGAGACAAGGCATGTCTTTGAATGGTGGCCTACCGACAGTGAGTGGCATGCTACTACAACTCTCGCATGAGGCCCAAGGCATTCCACCACCCAGGTGAATTGGTCCTCAGACGTGCGGAGTATCCCCCAGGAGAATATGGCAAACTCTCTCCGAACTGGGAAGGCCCTTACGAGGTGGTCAAGGCTCTGCCAGGTGGAGCTTACTATCTTGTCGGGCTGGATGGTGCTCAATTTATGCAAACATGGAATGCAAGCAACCTAAGAATGTACTACCAATAATGTAAGACTTCATTTCAATTACTAAAATTTCTTTTTCGTGCAACCTTGTCTTTCACCTATGCAAGAATGCATCCATCCGACTCCAAGTTTGACGGACAAAGTCAAAAAACTTACAAAGCCCCACACTAAAAGATGAGAAACTTACAAAGTCCCACACTCAAAGCCAGAAAACTTACAAAGCCTCGCATTCAAAGCTGGGAAACTTACGAAGCCCTATACTCAAAGTCGAGAAACTTACAAAGCCCCATACTCAAAGCAACGGGAACAAACTTACAAAGCCCACATCCAGCAACCTTGCTCACAGTCCAGAGAGTCAGTTGAAAACTCCTGAAATCCCACCATCTATCGCATGACTCACAGCATGGCCAATCAAATCAAGAAGTTCTAGAAGTTTTGCATCCACCTTGCTCACAATCTGGAGATGTCAGCTGGGAGACTCCATAAACTCCACCATCTATCACTTGACTCATAACATGGCCAACCAAATCAAGAAGTCCAGAAGTTTCGCATCCCGTCTTGCTCATAGTCTGAAGATGTTAGCTAGGAGACTCCAGAAATACCACCATCTATGCTTGACTCACAGCATGGCAAACAAATCAAGAAGTTCCAAAAGTTCCGTATCCAGCCTTGCTCATAGTCCAGAGATTTTAGATAGGAAATTCCTGAAATCCTACCATCTATCGCTTGACTCACAGCTTGGTGAATCAAGAAGCTCCAGAAATTTGGCACTTAGCTACCTCGCTCACAGTCCAGGGATGCCAGTTAGGAAGCTCTAGAAATCCTACCATCTACTGCTTAACTCATAGCTTGGCAAATCAAGAAGCTCCAAAAATTTGGCACTTAGCCACCTCACTCATAGTCCAGAGATGCCAGTGGGAAGCTCCAAAAATCTCACCATCTATCGCTTGACTCATAGCTTGGCAAATCAAGGAGCTCCTGAGGTCCTACACTTGGGTATTCATGGCTTCAAGGCCAAAAGAATGGGGACAAAATGATGCCAAGGATCTTCATGCCAATCCTAAGGCTCCAGAATCGATTTGCAGCAACCGAGGCGTGGGAGAGGCGCACTCCTATGGCAACTATGAAGCCCATTTCCTTACCATGCAAAAGGGTAAAGGGTTGGAAGAAAAGATAAGTCCAAGCTAAGTACATTAGCCGAGATGGACTATCTCTTCATTACAAAGACAAGTCTCTCACATGCCCCAAGGATTCTTTGAGAAGGATTCTATGAAAGTATCTCAAGGCAAAAGAAAAAAAAAGAGAGAAAGAGAAAAGAAAAAAAGATAAGTGAATGAGATAACAATTGGAAGGAAAAAGTTATCTTCATTGATAAATATTTTTTTTACACCCTATGAAGGCTCCCAACAAGTCGGGAAGCCTTCCAAAATCTAAGTTATAAGGAAAAGAAGAAAAAATTTCAAGTCTCGCTCGCCGGCTCCTTCCCTAGCCAGCGAGTGACTCCATCAGATGAGGCAGGTCCTGGGCGGTGGTGGACTCGGCTTCGACCATGACCTGCTCCAGCTCTAGCTTTGGCTCCATCCCCCGGTGAGTGTCCTTGGTCACACTGGGAAGTGTAGCATGGGAGAATGTCTTCTAGCCCCTTCACTCCAAGAGTTGGAAGGCCTTGCCATGGAAATCATTGAACCCCTGGTGGTAGGAGTCCAACACCATCTCGGTGACCTTGTCCTTGAAGGCTTCAGATGCCTTGAACTTGGGGATTGCCTCGGTGGCTTCCTTTTTGGCAATCTTCATCAGCACGATAGCCGTCGTGGCCTTCTCCAAGGTAGCCGTAGTCTTGGCCGCCTCTTTGTCGAGCCGCACCTGGAGGCTCTACGCTCTTCACTCCAGATGGGCCACCTCTATTGCGGAGGCAACTAACTTTTCAGCCTCGAGGAGGCCTCCCCCTTCTATTCCTTCAAGGCAATCTCGAGCTCGGTGGATTTCTTCTCCAGGTCGGTTGTCCTCACCTCGGCACTGACCAGCTAGTCTTGGAGGAGCTTCATTCGGCCCTCCAGCACTTAAACCTAGGCAGCTTGGGCCCGGGCCTCATCCCTCTCCTTCCAGAGGCGGGACTCCCTCTTCATCAGCCCTAGGCAGGAGTCCCTGAGGAGCGGAACATCGAGGGCCACCTATATGAAGAACGATAATTAAAGCCTTTGTAGATAAAAGAAAGGAAGTAAAGTAACTAAGAGGGTGACTTACCGAGAAGAGCTGGGGGAATACCGCAGTGAAGACATCCACCACTGGTCGGTTGACCCTCTCCTGGTGGTCTAGTGGCTGGGCTAGGGTGGTCAGCACATCCTCCGCCAACCTCCCATCCTTCGTCAGCCTGGCATCCCAGGGCATGATGATGGAAATTTTCTTCAACCCCATCCTCAATGTCTCAGACAAATTCAAGGGCTCAGGGGTAGTGGCCGACGGGGACCTGGCGGTGGTGGACGAGTCGGCAGTGGACCTGTCCTCGATTGGTGGTGCCAGACTCCTTGCGGCGGTGTCTCTCTCGCACCCTTTCCACCTCTAGTTGTGGTGGAGCTTCGCTTCTTGCAAGGGCCGCCAGAGGTGCTGGAGTGGTGCCCTCTGTAGGTCAAGCCTCCCTCCGAGACTTGCGGGCTGGAGGATGGGATGTCATCCCAGGCATGGTCGATGAAATTAGAGGCCCCCTCCTAGTAGACTCACCGGCTTGCCTCCATCCCGGCTCCTCCCGGGTTCTCTTCACAGGTTCCCCTTGGAGCCCCATGGAGGCAGCCCTCTTCCTGGACATGTTCTGAAGCTCATCCAGTGAGAACCTCATCTCTAGGGAATGTAAAAAAGAATGGTTATCAGTAATCGAAGGCAGACATCAAACTCAGAAAAAGAAAGAAGCCTGGCATCAAGCCTTACCCAGAGGTGGGGCCTAGCTGACTCCAGCCTTGGCTAGGTTCCACTTAGTCAGCAAATCTCAAAGAGCTGGAACCTCAGAAGTGACAAGCCAATCAAATATCTCTTTATCGACTGGCTCGATGGTAGATTATCGATTGAGGGAGCAGTCTGGATCACTCCAAACCTAGTCCACCTCCTCAACCGAGGCAAAAAGAAACCTAACCTTCAATCCCTTGATGCACGAAGGCAGGTCAAGCTTGAGGGTCCCTGGGCAGGGGGTCATAAACCACCACCCCTTGTCGGATGGGTGGTGCTTCAGGATGAACAAGGCCCTGAAGAGGGAGAAATGGACAACAATCTCGTGGAAGTGTTAGAGGACTTTGAAGCAGAGGATAGTTCGGACAGCATTGGGAGTAGGCTAGGCTGACCATGCAATAATCGCTCAAAAAAGAGAGGAAGAAGGGATGGAAGGGAAGGCAAAGACCTCCAAAGAAGAGTCCTCATATAAGGCGATTGTGTGGGCACCAGAATCCAATAGAGGCTCCTCAACCCTCTGTGGATGTCTAATTAGGGTTCCAACTTTTCAGGTCTTGTAATAAGGCTTCAAGCCTAAACTTTGTATTTTTTTTAGCTTTGAATTGAGTCTCAAGTATTTGTGTCTAGTCCTGTACTTTGACTAATTTGGTCAAGTTGTGTCCAGTACTGAGTCCAGTCTTGTATTAAGTCCAGTCCGAGTCTGTTTGAAGTACGGGCCGAAGCAAGATTGGTCTTGAAGTCAAGTCACTTTTGAGCCAAGCCATGATGTGCCACATCATCATCCTATGTGGTGCCACTTCACCATGCCATGTGGGCGACACACAATTCAGATTTTGGATGCCCAAAGGGGGGGACACAACACTTGATACACTCCCTCTTTCCCTCCCCCCTATCATGCTCTTTTCCAAGAATGGGTGGTCGGCCAAATGGAAGGTCAAAGGAGGTTAGAGATTTGAAGGGATAAGGCCTTGCTTCAAGCCGTCACATCAAGCTTTCTTCCCAAAGTAGTTGACCAAGTATGGAAAGAAGAGTAAGATTCATGGGTGCCAAGACAAGCTCCATCTTCTACTCCTCATATCATGTCTTGTACCAAAGGTGGATGAACAACCAAGGACAGGAGGAGAACACAAGCCTTGCTACAAGCCCCATGTCATGTCTTCTTCCAAAGTGAGAGACCAACCTTCCAAGTCCAAGGGTGTCAAGACCCTTCTTCCAAGCCTTAAAACAAGCCACGCCCAATCACATTGAAATCCATGGTCGGCCAAGGAAGAATTCTAAAATTTTTTTGGCGCCTCATCAAAAGAGGACTTGTATTTTCATTTGAATTCAAATGGGGTCCTAAGGTGCCTATAAAAAGGACCTTACCCTCCTTTGTAATGCTATTGATTGATGAATAAAAAAAAAACAAGTTTTGAGAGCCAATCTCTTTGTTAGTGCCTTCGTTCCTTAAGAACGTTGATCTCCATGAGGGAGCGCCTTTGCCTTCGGGCGTTGAGAGGTGTGAGGCCTAAAGTTACTATCTCTTCCACAAATCCATCCTCTAACTTCGAGCTCGGAGTCCATCGGGATCATCCAACCGGGCGCCTAGCTAGAAGAACTCCATCCACCACCAACATCAACTCTCATTCCTTCATCTCTTGCTTTCTTTTTTGTGAAATCCTAACTCTTCTCTTGAATGCTCGCAGGTCCTCCAGGTACCATGAATATGGAGTCATTTTTCTTGCCTTCGGGACCTTCGAACAGGAAGCCGGTGCATCCACAGGGGTTGAAGGCTTGATCATCCAGGCTGCATCCGCAAGAGCGAGTGAACTCGGCATTGGGCTCTTTGGATCTTTTGAGGTTTGCCACCCTAACTCCTAAGTAGGTATTGATCAGAGAGCTAAGTCCTACGGGGTTTCTCAATCCCGGGGTCCTCTTTTTATCCTTGCTTAGGGGCTAATTTACGTGCTAGTAGTTCTTATTATTATAAAATCCCTAGATCTATTCTCTCTTATTTTTGGGAATCCTTAACTTAATTAAAACCCTAAAAATCATTAAAAAAAAATCACCTGCATCATCCTAGCATCTAGTTAGTCCCATATCATGTTTGGTATCAGAGCATGGTTAGGACTTAGCACCTCTTAAGTACTTGGAATAGGTGCTTCACCAGGCCGTCCGGTCTTAGGAGAAAAGTAGGGTTTCAAGACCCTCTCCTCCCATTCCACAGGGATCTCCTAAGGCGTGTAGGGTGCCATTGTGATAGGCCTATGAAGGGGAACACAAGGAGATAGGTTTAGATCTATCAGAAAAAAGTTTTGCATCTTTAATTTCAGCCTTTAGAAATTTAGCATTACCATACATAGTCTTCTATTTTGATTATTTCTGCCTATAGAAATGTCAGATTTTTATGATTTTTTTTTTCTAGACTTTGCATAATTAAAAGTATTTTTTAAAAATTTTTTAGAATTTATTTCAGTCCATAGAATTTCTACATGGCTGATTACTATCTGAGAAAAATCCTGCTCTGAAAATTCAGCAAGCACATCTCATCACATTTTCATTTTTCATATAGTTTAATTTTGCATTTAGGGTCTGTTGCGGCATCAACTCCTGGACCGGGGACCGGGGTGGCTGGATGTGCTGGAGTGCTCCTCTCCCGCGAACTTGCAACAAAGTCCCCAAGGGTGCCAGTGGTGTTCCGGCGGGGGACTCTCTGATGCCTAAGTTAGCAGGAGGTTGAAGGCAACAGAATGGAGGAATCAAGGGATGAACAGCATATGGAGAGGGAAGAGTTGTTCTACCTTCAAACGGGGTCCCCTGAGTACCTTATATAGGCGCGGAACAGTCCAAAATCCATTAGGGGAGAGGCTGAGAAAGACCGATCTATCCCTAGGAGAATCTGGAGAGTGGCCACATGGCGCGTAGATACGGCGGCATCGTGGAAGTAGTGGAGCAGGGCTGTTGGGATAGCAGGATCCCGCAGTAATAGAAAGGTGCTTCTAGAATTCCTTGGATGCTAAGGCTTGCATGTCGGACATCGGCCGTGGGAAACCGGTCAGTCAGACTAAAGGCCAAACCTTCGAAGGAGAGCGATGGGCCTGACCCCAACTGGAGAGGGTCGTTCGGCCTTTGCTCCGATAGGTCAGACCTTTGAAGGAGAGCGATGGGCCAGACCCCAGCAGGAGAGGGTCGTTCAGACCTCTGCTCCGTGGGTCGAACCTCTGAAGGAGAGCGACGGGCCGGACCCTAGCAGGAGAGGGTCATTCGGACCTCTGCTCCGGTAGGTCAGACCTCTGAGGAGAGCGACGGGCTGGGCCCCAGCAAGAGAGGGTCGTTCGGACCTCTGCTCCGGTGGGTCGGACCTCTGAAGGAGAGGGACGGGCCGGACCCCAGTAGGAGAGGTCGTTTGGACCTCTCTCAGTTAGAGCCTTGAAAGGGCGGCCGGGTCGGACCGCAGGACTGGGCCGGTTCTGGCTGAGGGTGAGCCATCATGGTACAACAGTTGTCCCCCTTGCCCTTATGCTTCTAGCGAGTCTGTAGGCTTGAAGGGTGAGGGCATTAAATGGTAGTAAATGCATCAGCCTTTCAAATGATGGCGAATCTGGTTTGGCGTGCTACGACCGATCGCCTTCTGCTCCGATTTTTGCTCTGGGACAGGTGTTAGTGCCTGGTTGGCGAAGAAAGGGAGAGTAGTTATTGCAGGTACGGTGCACGTAGCTACCTGTTTGGATTCTTGATGCGACGTGGGGCATGTGGTTCTATCAGAGTGGTTGGTGCACTTGCCAGAGTGATCCATCCGCCGTTGCTTCGACTATCACGCGGATCATGGTCGAATATGATCCGGCATGTCCCCTCGGATTCCCGTCCAACTCTAGAACTGAAGCGCCAGCCGTCAGATCTTGGCACGTGGGGGAATGCATTGGGAAGCTGCCCCCGGGTGCCTATATAAGGGGGGAAGCAGCTCCCAGAAAGAACCTTTCACCATGCTTGCGCTTGAAGAGAAGGTAGCCTCCTCCCTTTTTGTGTTTCTTTAGCCTCTCTTAGAGAACCAGGGAACCAGGTTAGACATGTCTCCACCTTCCCCCGTCTTCCTCCCTTTCTGCAACCCATCTTAGAATGGCTTCTAGGGGTCGGAGTTCGACTCGCGATCATAGGGAACCCGATCCTTTTGACATCCCTTCGACCATGACCCGAGAGAGGGTCGAAAACCTTAGGATTGTGTATAACATTCCCTCCACCTTACACCTGACCGTCCCAGCCACGAGGGTAGAGTGAACGGGCCTTTGAACTTGGAGCTCTCCCCGTGTATGAAGACCACCTGAAAGCCAGCCTTCTTTTCCCGATCCATAGCTTCTTTATTTAGGTTTTTAACACATATAGAGTCACCCCCTCCCAACTGACCTCGAATAGCATTCGGTTCTGTGTGGCTTCGTAGTCCTGTATAGGGAGGCCGACATCGAGCCTAGGGTATCTCTATTTTCAAACTTTTCTTGTTGAAGCAGGACTTCCGAAGTCAGGAGTGGTGGATGTTCAGTCCATGCCCTAATCGGAAGATACTAGGGGGGCTTCCATCCGCCATTCACGATGGAAGTCCCGATATTTCTTCATAGATAGCTTGGAGCCATGGAGCTTTGAGGCAGCTTGGAGGGAGCCGAGGCCGAATGCTTTGAACGAGAGGAAGGTCTCAAGAGCCGACGAGGCCGACTTCCATAAATTGGATGATAAGGACCCAAAGTTTGTCAGCTTCATGCTCCACGAGGGGAGCCTTCACCAGGCTGGACTTAGCCGGCACCCGATGTTAGGTAGGACGAGAACCGTAAAGGGAAAAAGAGAGAGACCGGCTACTTTATCTCCCATCGGCTTTGCAACCATACCTTACTTTAACTTTGTTTGATGACAGGTGGCAAGATGAAGCTGGATCAGGTGATCCTTTCGGTGCGATCTGTACAACGGAAGGCCGTTCGCATTGTGGAGCCAACGCCACAGGAGCTGAAGAAGCGGGTGACCAAACCGGTGCCCGAAAGGCCAAAGAAACAATGGACAGCTGAGCCGTCCACCACGGTGGTGTCGGTCAGGTCGGAGGATGACATGCCTCTAACCAAATGCCGAAGAGTGATTACTTCCGAGCAATCCTCTTCGGGTGGGCAACCGGTCATCCGGATGGAGGAGAGGCTTTCGATGTCGACTGGGGCTGACGCAGCTCCTTCGTCTCCGCCATTGGAGCCGACTGTGGCGACCCCCCCGATAATCAGGGGAACCCCTATAGGGAGGGGCCGTCAGCCATTGATGAGAGGGCCAGCGGTGCTCATGATGAGGAGGAGTGCCAAAAGTGGTGCGACGCTGAGGACCCCCCCAATGATGGGCAGTCGGTGAATGAGGCAGCCAGGAGTTCTCTCCGCCATCTTCTAGGGGTAAGTATAACTTTTTATTTCCCATCCCGACTTCACGGGTGGCGGCTTTCTAACTGTGCATGTCTGTCGGTAGCTTGTTAAGGATAACTTGCTGATGGACGAGGGCTTGGGAGAGCTGCTCTATCTGAAAGTGCAGTTGACCCAAAGGACCGAAGTAGCAAAGCTGGCAAGGGACATAGCTTGGGAGGCACTGATAGCCTCCAGGAAGGAGGTGCTCAGCTTGAGGGTTGCAGTGGCAGAGGTGTCCACCTTGCAGGCAAATCGAAGGCCCAGAAGAAGTAGTTGGAGAACTTGCTAGCCAAAAGGTGGATCGGGAGGCAAGTCTAAAAAATAAGAGGTCAAGGCCCTGACTCGTCGGCTAGCTATCGAGGAGGGGTGCTTGATCGAATGCGAGGTCCACACACAGGGCCACCAGGCAGTGGCAGAGAGGTATAAGGGCATGCTGAAGATGGCCCAAGAATTACTGAAGATGGCCAGTGAGAAGGCCGTTGCAACCTACAAAGCCTCGAAGGACTTCACCGAGGAGATGAACGAAGCCGGGACGGTCGGCTTTGGCTACGGATATGATGAGTGCCTGGGAAAGGTTAGTGCAGCCTTCCCAGACCTCGATCTATCATTCCTTCAGCCGCCAAAGTCGACGGAAGAAGAGGGTTTGGAAGTGGCGGATTAGATTGCCCGAGCGATCGATGCTGCAGTGGAGGCCATCGTAGAAGTGCCCGGAACGGATGCCCCTTTTGGAGCCGAAGCAGAAGCAGCTGAAGGGGCCGAGGAGGCCGAAGTGGCTATTGTCATCGAGGGGGCTGGAGTGGCCGTAGTTAGTGTACCTCCCGAGGGTCAGACCTAGTTGTTTGTAAAGGTCTGACCTTCAGTTTTGTAAAGAAACTTTTTGAAAGTAATGAAAAATTTTCTTTCACAATGTCTCACTTTTTTCCTTTCTGAAATTTCACTAAGTGTGGACTAGTCGGCTGATCTGAGTAGACGGTCAGGCCTCCAGGGCGAGCCTCGAATAGTGGCTTAAGCCGAACTAGATTCCCTTAGGATTTTCGCTCTAAGTATTGGTCCGTCGGCTTGCCCGACCAAGAGCAATTGAAGTGGCGGTCATATTGTAGCTCAGGACGGAGCAACGAGCTTAGGAATTTCAACCTAAGTGTTGGTCCGTCGGCTTGTCGAACCCAGAAGTAGTTGAGGCAGCGGTCGGACTGTAACTCAGGCCAGAGCAACTAGCTTAGGAATTTCAACCTAAGTGTTGGTCCGTCGGCTTTCCAAACCCAGAAGTAGTTGAGGCAACGGTCAGACTGTAGCTCATGCCGGAGCAACTAGCTTAGGAATTTCAACCTAAGTGTTGGTCCGTCGGCTTTCCGAACCCAGAAGTAGTTGAGGCCGCGGTCGGACTGTAGCTTAGGCCGGAGTAACTAGCTTAGGAATTTCAACCTATGTGTTGGTCCGTCGGCTTTTCGAACCTAGAAGTAGTTGAGGCCGTGGTCGGACTGTAGCTCAGGCCGGAGCAACTAGCTTAGGAATTTCAACCTAAGTTTTGGTCCGTCGGCTTTCCGAACCCAGAAGTAGTTGAGGCCATGGTTGGACTGTAGCTCAGGTCGGAGCAACTAGCTTAGAAATTTCAACCTAAGTGTTGGTCCGTCGACTTTCCGAACCCAGAAGTAGTTGATGCCATGGTCGGACTGTAGCTCAGGCCGGAGCAACAAGCTTAGGAATTTCAACCTAAGTGTTGGTCCATCGGCTTTCCGAACCCAGAAGTAGTTGAGGCAGCGGTCGGACTGTAGCTCAGGCCAGAGCAACGAGCTTGGAAATTTCAACCTAAGTGTTGGTCCGTCGGCTTGTCCAGACTAGGCTACCCTAGAGCCTCTATCAACCGGATTTGGACTTTCAAAGTGGGCTGCCCTAGAGCCTCTGCTGACCGGAGTCGGACTTTCGGAAGTGGGTTGCCCTAGAGCCTCTGTCGATTGGAGTCGACTTTCGGAAGTGGGCTGTCCTAGAGCCTTTGCTAACCGGAGTCGGACTTTTGGAAGTGGGCTGCCCTAAAGCCTTTGCCGACCGGAGTTGGACTTTCGGAAGTGGGCTGCCCTAGAGCCTTCGTCGACTGAAGTCGGACATTCGAAAGTGGTTCGTAGAAGAAATGTGGACTTTATTGATAATACTTACGGAGGTTGCCTACATTCCATGGACGCACCATTTGTCATCCATCCAAAAATTCAAGTTGATAGGTGTTGACCCCTAAAGTGATTTTGATGATAACAAATATTGGAGCATACATTTGGTTATCTAACAACTCTTCAAATGATTGACAAGTTTTTGTAGGACAACTACATTGACATACTTTCTAAACCTACACTCTTTATTACGTTGTGTTGAGTTGTAAAGTGTTTAGAATATTGTAAAGAAGAACCCTACAAGAATTTCCTACTTAAATCAAGATAAAGGGTTACTTCTAGTAGTTTTCAAGCTTCAATTTTTCTTGATTTTTATTAAGAAGACCTTGAAGATGTCTTCAAAGCTTGGCATAACAAGTTCTAGAAGATTGAATTTGATCTGGCTGAAGAACAAATTTCAAGCCGACTGGATAGAGGAACCAGCCGACTCTGGCACAGGCACAGGAAAGAAGTTCTCTGGCACACAGATCCAGCCGACTGGTACCAAGACCCAGCCGACTCGTCCAGAACATGGTTGAGAACGTTCTAAGATTCTCAGGGATCCGAGCCGACTAGAATTCAGCCCAGCCGACTCGTCCATAACTTGGTTGAGATTGCTCTGAGAGCCTCTAAGATCCGAGCTGACTGGAATTCAGTATAGCCGACTCGTCCAGAGTGACCCATTTTCTCAACTATGGAACCCAACCGACTGGCGTTCAGCCCAGCTGACCTGACTTGATCCGAGTCGACTCGAAGATTGTCTAAGCCGATTGGAATGACGGGGTCACCTCCAATGGCTAGTTCCAGTTTTTAGTTTTTGAATTCCAAAAGTGCTCCAACAGTAACCTGTCACCTTCCAATGGTCTACAATGTTCAAAATCAAGGGAAGGCAGTTGAAGTCTCTATAAATGAGGTATGAGAACATCCTTTGAGTGACTAATGAGTTAATAGACATTTATTGAACACTTATTGAAGTTAGAAGAGAGAGAGCACTTGAGCTTTGAAGTCAGCCTTCAAGCCTTCACCAACTCTTACCAGAAGCTTGAAGCACCTTTTGAAGAAAGTAAGGAAGCCATTGAAGTGCATTGAAGAGCATTCAATTGAGCTTCACTCAAGCTGTATTAGCAACCACCAGACAACAAAGTTTATCATTTTTGTTGCTTCTTTATTTTATTTTTAGAATATTTGGGTTATTGGTGAGCCCAGTTGTAAAAATTAAATAGGTTTCTTTGGTGAGCCTTTAAAAACCAAAGTATAGAGGTTCTAGGTGAGTGATGCGGGGGGCAAGAGGTTAGGGCTAGGGATGCTGGGATGGATGCTTATGATGCAAGGAATTTCTTTTTTTTTATGTTTGATGAGTTTTAGATATTTTTTTAGGGTTTCGATTCCCGATCACAAGCAAAGGTAAGAAATACGAAGAATAGTAATGAAAGCTTATGCTAGCAGTTCAAAGCCCTAAAAGTGAAAACGAGAACAGGACCGCGGGATTAAGAACCCTGGTAGGACTAGCTCAACCTACAATATCTACTTAGGAGATAAAGAGAAAGCAAACCTCAAACTTATGAAGTGCCCGGTGCAGAGATCACTCAACTCGATGGATGCGGCCTGGATGCCCGAGCAGTCAAACCCTTGGAAGCGATGGCTTTGGATCGGGAGGTCGCGATGGCAAAGCTAACTGTCTCCAATGCCCGAGATGCTAGGGAGGACCTATAGGCAAACAAAGAAAGGTCAGCAAAATGTGGAGGTGCACGGAAAGAATTGAATTGAGATGGAGTTGGGAAGGGGCTTCGAGCCCGGTGTCCGGCTGGATTCTAAAGTCGAAGTTGGAGATAACTTGGGGCCTCGCACCCCGTGATGTCCCGGAGGATGAAGGAATGTGGCCTCACACCACGCGACATCCTGGAGATGAAGGATGTTGATCAGGTCTGTAGGATGTGGTCCTATGCCAGTCTTCCTGTATTATGTTTTGGGCTAGGATGCATCGGACTACTCCTAGAAGGTCTTCAGATTCATTTAGCTCTTCCTCTAAGGGTCTTAGTCTGGCCTCTATTTGATCCAATCTATTGTTCAACTGGTTGCCTAACTGGGTCATGGATTGAGTCATGGATTGAGTTAGGGCTCCGATGTCAGCTCGCAGTTGGTCCATGGTGTCGGTAGAGGGTGGAGAAGGTAGGTGAAAAGAGGTTCCTAATCTAGTGCACATGTAACAAAACGATGCTACGGTTTGCTAGACCTAGGAGATCTCTCCAAATGTAAAGTCAAGAAGATTAACCTGAAAGCAGTAACTTGGCACCTAGCCAGGTAAGTGTAAGGTGAGTGGAGGTTCCTCTTTGCTTGCCTAGACACCAATTAGAAATTGGCCAGGTAAGTGAACCATCCCACTTCCCTTCGGGCTCTAGTCCTTGAACCACTTGCCTAGACATCAGCTACACAAGCACACACCAACAAGCAATCTAGCTTGGCTCGGCACTTGGGTTGACCCGACTTCGTGGGTGTCCCTAGCTCACTAGAGCAGATTAAACGTCTAATTGATTTTAGTTAATGGCTAGGGTTCGATATGCCAGGAGGTGGTTTTTGGGCTAGGGACAGGTAATGAAATCCTGACCCTATGTTAAATTGACGCCCTTAAGATGTTATGTAAAATGAAGTACAATAATGACTAATGAAATGAATAAATTTTTTTTTTTTGATATTTTGTGTCTTTTAGATAGGTGAATTCTAAACAAAATGTAGGAATTAAAACATGCAAGAGCAAGCTAGATGGATGAATGAATCAAAAGATGAGATGCTTGCCCAAATATCAGACCTGAGATTTTCTTAGGCAGTATTTCGGCTTGTAGAAATTTTACAGATTGAAATAAAATCTGAAAAATAGACAAAAATATCTTGAATTTAAAGCGATCTAACAGAATAGAAATCATAAAATTTGGATATCTCTACAGAGAGAAACAATCTAATGATCAGACTATATATGGACTGACTAGAATGCAGAAAATGAAACAAGATGCACTAGTCCTAGCCTTGCTCTGATACCAAGATTGATGCAGGGGGCAAGGGTTAGGGCTAGGGATGCTGGGATGGATGCTTATGATGCAAGGAGTTTTCTTTTTTTTTATGTTTGATGATTTTCGATATTTTTTTAGGATTTTTATTCTCGATCACAAGCAAGGTAAGAAATACGAAAAACAGTAATGAAAGCTTATGCTAGCAGTTCAAAGCCCTAAAAGTGAAAACGAGAACAGGGCCCCGGGATTAAGAAATCCCGGTAGGACTAGCTCAACCTACAATATCTACTTAGGAGATAAAGAGAAAGCAAACCTCAAACTTCTGAAGCGCCCGGTGCAGAGATCGCTCAACTCGGTGGATGCGGCCTTGGATGCCGGAGCAGTCAAACCCTTGGAAGCGCTGGCTTTGGGTCGGGAGGTCGCGATGGCAAAGCTAACTGTCTCCAATGCCCGAGATGCCAGGGAGGACCTGTAGGCAAACAAAAGAAAGGTCAGCAAAATGTGGAGGTGCACGGAAAGGAATTGAGATGGAGTTGGGAAGGGGCTTCGAGCCCGGTGTCCGGCTGGATTCTGAAGTCGAAGTTGGAGATAACTTGGGCCTCGCACCCCGTGATGTCCCGGAGACGAAGGAATGTGGCCTCACACCACGCGACGTCCTGGAGGATGAAGGATTAACGACGCCCTGGGGCGACTGACAGGTGGCCTCACACCACTCGACGTCCCTGGGGACGAAGGCAATTCCACTCAAACCTAGCCTAAGAGACAATGTTTGGAGGATGGAAGAAAGTCAAACTTTTCATTGATCACTCAATCATTCATTAGCTTTACAATGGAGGGATTGGGTCCTTTAAATAGGCACCCAAGGCCCATTTTGAAATTCAAATGCAAGAATACAAAATTTCTTCTTCTTTTTCTTGAATGGGCATGGCATGAAGCAAGGCTAGGAGGAGGGATCATGGCGCCTTGAAGTTGGAAAGAATCTTCATTGTTTTGGAAAAAGACATGAAGAGGGGCTTGTAGCATGGCTTATGTTCTTCTTCCTTCCTTTGTTGCACACCCTTTCTTTGGTATAAGGCTTGACATGGGGAGTGTTAGGTGGAGGTGCCCAAGGATCTTGTCTCTCCCTTCCAAAGAGGTTGAAGCAATTTGGGAAGAAGACTTGATTGGAGGGCTTGAAGCAAGGGATTTGAATTCCCCACTTCAACTCCCATTGACTTCCACCTTGGCCGACCACCCTTGCATGGCAAGAGCTTGATAGGGGGAGGGGAAAAAGGCTAGAGCCAAGTGAAGTGGTCCTCCCCATTGGGCGTCCTTGCATGCCAAGTGTGCTGCCCACATCTCAAGATGTCATGGCGCCATGTAGGATGCACAGGTGGGCCCTGAGCTGGCTTGGCTTCTTTCTTTACTTGCATCCAAGGAGACTAAATTTTAAGACCCACTCTTACAATTGACCCATACTTCTAAGAGACTCGGACTAGACTCGATTTATGACTCGACTTAGTACAGGACTCAATTTGACCTAATTGGTCAAGGTATAGACTCAATTCAAAGCAAAAGACAATTACAAATTTGAGGCTTGAAGCCTTATTACAAGACACAAAGAAGTGGAACCCTAATTTGAGATCCACAGAGGGTTGAGGAGCCTCTGTCGGATCCTGGTGCCCACACCAGTGAGCCTGTAAAACCTAGTGTGGGTTTCTTTAGTGAGCCCAGTTCAAAAACTAAAGTGTAGAGGTTGGGATTGTGAGCCTGTAAAATAATTCGACTGTATTCCGATTTGGGGATATAGTGAAATCCCGAGTGGTGAACTTGGGTAGTGGATATAGGAGCTGGGTTGCTCCGAACCACTATAAACCTGCCTTGTTTGTATTATGCTTGATCTACCTTTTTGCTTCTGCATTTATTCTCTGACTAACACAGCACCTAACCACTAAATGGAATTACTTGTGCACATACTTGCAAAAATTTTGTAATTCCCAATTCACCCCCCTCTTAGGAAAAGCCACCTGGGCAATAATAGGTGCCAGCTCGAACCACTTCAACGACCTGATAAGGTCCTTCCCAATTTGGGGAAAACTTGCCTTGCTCGGTCGGCCTCAAAATTTTGGTCCTTCGCAGGACCAGGTCTTCGACCCGGAAAGCTCGCACCTTGACACACGAGTTGTAATATTTCACCATCTTCTAGCGGTATACCACCATCTTCATGCCTACCCGAAGTCTAGTTTCTTCTTCGAGCAAGTCCAGGTCAGCCCTTTGCTACTCGGAGTTAGCCGGTTCGGCGTAGTGGTTAATCCGGAGAGATTGAAGAGAGGTCTCAACAGGGATGACAGCTTCGCTCTCATAAGTGAGGTGAATGAGGTTTCATCGGTTGACATTCTGGCGGTCATCCGGTATGCCCATAATACTGAGTGCAGCTCCTCCACCTAAAGCCCTTTAGCTTCATTCAATCGGGTCTTCAGCCCGTGCAGGATTGTCTGATTGGTAACTTCAGCCTCTCCATTACACTGAGGATGCCCGACCGACGTGAGTCAATGAGAGATATGATATTGCTGACAAAAGTCTTGAAACTTAGAGCTGTCGAACTATCTTCCATTGTCAGTGATAATCATCCGGGGAATGCCGAATTGAAATATGATATTATTCTGGACGAAGTTCTCCACCTTGACCTCCGTTATCTGTGCGAGTAGTTCGGCCTCCACCCACTTGGTGAAAAAATAGTCGATGGCCACAAGCAAAAATTTCCGTTGCCCCGGAGGTCGAGGGAAAAGGTCCCAAGATATCCATCCCCCACTATTGAACGCACGGGGCAGTGATCGGTGTCAGCTCACTAGCAGGCCTCCTTTGAATAATGGAGTATCTTTGACACGCGTCACACCTTCGAACGAAGTCTGACGTGTCTTTCTGAATGGTAGGCCAATATACCCCTGTCGAATGATCTTGTAAGATAAGGACCTTCCTCCGAGGTGGTCACCACAGATGCCTTCATGGACTTCTTTGAGGGCGTAGTCGGTGTCTGTCGGCCCCAAGCACTTAACAGTATGAGAGAATGATGCTTATACAGGACACCATCAAGGATGACGTACTTAGAACTGTCGAGCGCACTCGCTTGGCCTCCGTCGGCTCTTTCGGAAGAGTTCCCTTAGTCAAGAAAGCAAGGATCGGATCTATCCAAGAAGTTTTTTTTTCACCTGGTGGACCTCGGTCGGCTCTTCCATAATACTTGGGTGTTGCAGATGCTCCACAAAAGTTTGGTCGAAAGTGCTGATGGCGACCGTGGCCAATCTTGATAGAGCGTCCGCCCGAGAGTTCTGCAGACGAGGTATGTGGAGGATTTCAAAAATCTGAGTCCGGAGATAAGGTTTTGTACCTTATTCAAGTATTTTGCCAGGGTTGGGTCCCTCGCTTCAAATTCCCCCCTTACTTGATTAACCACAGTTGTGAGTCAGAGAAGATTCTATGTCGGCTGATTCCCAGTTCATCGACGATTCATAGCCTCGCGAGGAGGGCTTCGTACTCCCTGATTGTTTGACACCTGAAATAAAAAATGCAATGCATACTCCAGGCTCTCTCCATCCAGGTCGGCCAGGATAAATCCAGCCCCGCAGCTTGTAAGGTTGGATGCTCCATCCATATGGAGGGTCCAAGCCAGTTCGGCTTCATAGATGGCATGGTTTCAGGTGCTTCGATCATTTGAAGAGGCATTTCCTGCTTCCATGTACACTCTATAATAAAGTCAGTGATTACCTAGGCCTTTAAGGTAGATCGTGGTTGGAAAGAGATGTCGAATTTGCTAGCTTGATAGCCCACTTGCAAGCCACTAGATGTATCCAGGCTCTGAACGATTGCCTTGAGGGGTTGGTCGGTCATCACGATAATCGAATGTGCCTGGAAATAGGTCGGAGCCACTTGGCGGATGTGACCAAAGAATATATTAACTTTTGCACCTTGGGGTACCTTGTTTTGGCATCATGGAGGACTTGCTAATATAATAGATAGGCTTATGCTGTCCATCCTCTCCGACTCACACAAGGACGGTGTAGATCACTTCGTCTGACGCCGAAAGATAGAGGTATAAAGGCTCCCCCTCCGTTGGCTTGGCCAGAAATGGAGGGCTCTTCAAGTACTCCTTCAATGCTTCAAGGCTGATCGACACTTGTCAGTCCAAACAAAACCCTCTGACCGGTGCAGGGCCTTGAAGAATGGCTTGGACTTCTCAGCCGAACAGGAGATGAAACGACTTAGAAAGGCGATTTGACCGGTGAGCTTCTGCACCTTCTTTTTGTTGGTCGGATGTGCCATCTCAGTGATGGCGTTTATCTTGTTGGGGTCACTTCAATTCCCCTCTATGTGACCAGAAAACCAAGGAACTTGCCAAAGGTTATCCAAAAGTACACTTCGTGGGATTCAGCTTCATCCGATGGTGCCTAAGTGCATCAAAGGATTCCCGCAAGTCCCTGATGTTGTCGGCCTTATGGAGACTCTTCGCTATTATGTCGTCCACATAGGCCTTCATGTTCCTGCCTAGCTGACCTTCAAACACTCGATTGATCAGCCTTTGAAAAGTGGCACCGACATTCTTCAAGCCGAAGGGCATCATCCGATAACAGTACAGACCCTTGTCGATGACAAAGGTGATCTCTTCTCATCTTCTTCTGGGTGCACTTTATTTGGTTGTAGCCGAAGAAGGTGTCCATAAATCTGAGAAGTTGGTGGTCGACCGTGGCATCCACCAGTTAATCAATCTTGGGTACTGGGAAGCTATCCTTCGACAGGCCTTGTTGAGGTCGGTGTAATCTACACATATCCACCACTTCCCATTGGCCTTCTTCACCATACAGCATTCGCCAGCCACTCAGGGTATTGGACTTCCCTAATGAAGCCAGCATCACAGAGCTTTTTCACTTCCTTATCGATGGCTCTCTGCCTTTCGGTGGCAAAACTTCTCTTCTTTTGTTGGACATGTCGGTAAGTCGGATCCACCTTGAGCTGGTGAGTGATGACCTCCAACGATATTCCAGGCATGTCCGACGCTGACCAGGCGAAGACATCGATGTTACTCCTGAGGAAGCCGATCAGTTCTGACTAAATGTCTTCGCTGAGGGAACCCCCAATCTGAAGAACTTTGGTGGGATCGTCTTCCCAAAGGAGAACAAACAGAATCTTTTCTCCTGGCTGACCAAGGCCATTAGCTTCAGCCCTCGGGTCGAGTTGCTCCAGAGTGGGATAGCCTTCTGACTGTTGGTTCAAAATGGTCAGGCACTACTTGGCCATCCGTCGGTCTCCCCTTATCACTCCGACCCTACTCCTAGTCGAGAATTTGGCCAACAAATGATAAGTGGATACAATGGCTCTGAATTTGTTAAGGGCCGTTCGGCCCAGAATGGCATTATAAGGTGAGGCCATCCAGATGACCACAAAGTTAATTGGGAGGGTTTTCTAGAAGGGCTTCATCCCGACCATCATAGGGAGAACTATCTCCCTTCTACTCCGACGGAGTTCCCACCAAAGCCTGTCAGCGGCATGGGGGATTCCTGCAGCATGGACCTGGATAGATTTAATCTCACAAAAGCATCATACAGCAATACCTCTGTTGAGCTTCCATTATCTATAAGTATTCTCCTTACATCATAGTTGGCAATAATTGCCGACACGACTACGGGGTCATTTTCAAAAATATGATTCTCCAGAAGATCTTCATCAGAGAAGGTGATTGCATTGGAGCCCCTGGACCTCTAAGCAATATCGAGCCCATCCTCGTAGCTTCCTCTGGACCATCGATGCAGCATGCCGACATCCCTGTCGGTCGGCCTCTAATTGGGGAGCTCCATCTCCTCCGGAGGGTTTCAGGCGTTTGATGCTTCAGCCCGGTCCCGATGGGGGTCGGACGTACTTGCACAGGTATCCCCTCTGGATGAGGTCTTCAATGGCATCTTTTAGTTGCAGGTACTCTTCAGTACTGTGCCCGCGGTCCCTATGGAACCGACAAAATTTATCTTTATTTCTTTGAGGAGGAGCCCCCTCATTGGCTGAGGCCTTTGCAGAAAAGTCTCATTCTCAATCTCCAGAAGGATCTTCTCTCTTGGTAGGGTCAAAGGTGCATAAGTCTCAAATCTCCGGGGAAGTCCCTCAGCTTCGAGACTTCAATGTTGGGCCGACCGCCGCATATCACTCAGAGGTCGGACTTCAGGAGCATTATCGCTCCACTTCTTGGGGGTCGGCCTTCCCTCAGCTTGACGTCGGCCGGCTGCTTGTTCTTCTGCCAGGGCATACTTCTGCGCTCTGGCCAGGAGTTCGCTGTAGCTTGTCGGATGTTCCTTGTCCAGGGAGAAGGTTAGCCTGGATGAGCGAAGCCCTCGCTTGAAGGCTGACATTGCTACAACCTCATTCAAATCCGGGACTTAAATGGCACTGAGTTGAAAAGGGCCATGAAATCCCGAAGGGTCTCTCCCTCCTTTTGCAGCACGAGGAAGAGGCAGTCGATATTCCTTGGGGTCTGACTGCAAGTCCTGAAATGGAAAGGAAAGTGATTCAAGTTGAGAAAAGGAGTGGATCGTACCTGGCCAGATGGCGGAGAACCACATCCGGGTGGTCTTCTTAAGGGTAGTAGGGAAGGTGATGTAATGGAGAGCATCGAAGGTACCTTGTACCATATATGGGCTTTGTACGTGCCCAGATGTCCATCGGGTCAGTGGAACCGTCGTAAGGGTCCACTTCTTGGATCTTGAAGTGGCAAGGAATCATCTCCACCAGAATCTCATCAGAGAATGGGGGACGGGAGTCGTATACCTATCCCCCTTTGGCCTTCTACCGAGGGCAATTTTGGTAATGCGCTCCTCCATGCGCATGATCTTGCTGGCATAGTCCCTCGGAGGTTCGGCAGCAAGCCGATCACCAACTGGGATGGATTCGATGTAGGAAGGCGAAGCAGACCTTGCCCTTTTGCCATCGGCGCGGTCACCCAAGGACCTCCGGGGCTCCATGGTGGCATGAGAACAATGCCGAGGGATCTCCTGTCGTCAGCTTCCTCAGTAGCAGTCGGAAGATTGGTGCAGGAAACAGTTGGTAGTTGCTGACGGTTGTCGGCTGCTTCTTGAAAATGCTGAACTATAGTAGTAAGCATTTCGATGTGGTTTACCAAAGTCTAGAACTGCTGCAACCCCAGTGTGATGGTAGGTTCGGCGATAGCAGTGGCGATGGCGGTGGTATCATCCTCTTGGGAGGTTCCTCAGACCTGGAAGGGGAGATATCTCTTCTGGTAGTGGCATTTGGAGCTCTTCCCTTAGCCATTTCGTAGCAGGGGTGATGGATTCCTCCTTTTAGAGAGGGAGCCTATCCTTCCTCTAGTGCCAATCTATTGCGGCATCAACTCTTGGACAGGGACCGGGGGTGGCTGGATGTACTGGAGCGCTCCTCTCCCAAACGAACCTGCAACAAAGTCCCCAAGGGTGCCGGTGTTATTCCGGCGGGGGACCCTCCGATGCCTAAGTTAGCAGGAGGTTGATGGCAACAGAATAGAGGAATCAAGGGATGAACAACATATGGAGAGGGAAGAGTTGTCTACCTTCAAACGGGTCCCCTGAGTACTTTATATAGGCATGGAACAGTCCAAAATCTATTAGGGAGAGGCTGAGAAAGACCGATCTGCCCCTAGGAGAATCTGGAGAGTGGCCACGTGGCACGCAGATACGGTGGCATCGTGGAAGTAGTGGAGAAGGCTATTGGGATAGCAGGATCCCAAATAACAGAAAGGTGCTTCTGGAATTCCCTGGATGCTAAGTCTCGCCTGTCGGATGTCAGCCATGGGAAAGTCGGTAGGTCAGACTAAAGGCCAAACCTCCAAAGGAGAGCAATGGACCGGACCTCAGCAGGAGAGGGTCATTCGGACCTCTACTCCGATGGATCAAACCTCTGAAGCAGAGCGATGGACCGGACCCCAGCAGGAGAGGGTCGTTCGAACCTCTACTCTGGTGGGTCAGACCTCTGAAGACAAGCGATGGGTCGGACCCCAGCAAGAGAGGGTCGTTCGGACCTCTGCTCCGGTGGGTCGGACCTCTGAAGGAGAGCGACAGGCCGGACCCCAGTAGGAGAGGGTCGTTCGGACCTCTACTCTGATGGGTCGGACCTCTGAAGGAGAGGGATGGGCCGGACCCTAGCAAGAGAGGGTCGTTCGGACCTCTGCTGGTGGGTCAGACCTCTCTCAGTTGGAGCCTTGAAAGGGATGGCTGGGTCAGACGCAGGACTGGGCCGGTTATGGCTGAGTGTGAGCCATCATGGTACAACAGGGTCATATTTTTTATTTCCATCATCTTATTTCTGTTATCAAATATCAAAATCCAAAAAAAGATATGACCTAGAAACATTTCATTAGATCATTTGTATGCCATCATCTTCATAAATCATCTTAAGGGCAGCAATTTGACATAGGGTCAGGATTTCATTACCTGTCCCTAGCCCAAAAATCACCACCCGGCATATCGAACCCCAACCTCTAATTAAAATTGAATTGACACTTAATTTCTTAAGTGAGCTAGGGACACCCACGAAGTCGGGTCGAACCAAGTGTCAAGCCAAGTTAGACAGCTTATTGGTGTGTGCTTGTGAAGCTGGGTCTAGGCAAGTGGTTCAGGGACAAGAGCCCGAAGGAAGGTGGGTTGGTTCGCTTACCTGGCCAATTTCAAATTGGTGTCTAAGGCAAGCAAAGAGGAACCTCCACCAACCTTACACTTACCTGGCCAGGTACCAAATTACAACTACCGAGTTAGTCTTCTTGACCTAACATTTGGTTTGATCTTTTAGGTATAGCAAACCCATAGCATTTTTCGTTGTGTGTGCATGTCGACTAGATCCGGAGTCCCTTATCATCCCCATCATTCCCAATCAGGTGAACCCATGGAGAATGAACGAGAAGATCAACTAAAGGTCATCCTTGAACAATTGGCTAGGATGAATAGTAGGCTTGATAAGTTTGAAGATAGAATGGGAACCTTAGAGAAGAATAGCCCTAGACCATCTGTCGAACCTGAGTCTGAGTCACCTTTCCCCCTAAGGATTACCCTCATCATAAACCATCCATAGAGGCTGAGCCTAGGAGAGTTCCCCATTTTAACCCAGCCCAAGAGTTTGAACCTAGGAGACCAAATCCAGAGATCGTAGACCAGGAAGAAAGGGCCTTTAGAAACATCAAGCTAGAAGCCCCTACCTTCGATGGTACCTAGATCCCAATGTGTACATAGATTGGGAGGAGGACATGGAGCAGTATTTTGACTGGTACACAATGACGGAGAGGATGAAGTTTAAGTTTGCCAAACTTAGGTTGGTTCGCCAGGCTAGGTTATTTTGGAATAGTGTCGAAAGGCTGGTAGAGCAGAGAGGACTAGAACCCATAGCAACTTGGAGGGACATGAAAGCCAGGCTTCGAGAGAAGTACCGACCACTTTCTTACACCCAGAATTTATGGACCAATGGCAGAATCTGAGTCAAGGGAACAGAGTGTGGCAGAATACATCATGAAGTTCGATGAGTATGTCATGCGATGTCATGTCAATGAATCTACTTCTGTGATCCTGTCTAGGTTTAGGGCGGGCCTTCACCCAGACATCCAGAGAGAGCTTTACTTAGAGAGGTCACTGACTTAGAGTATCCTTACCAAGTTGCAAGGAACTGAGAGCTAAGTCCTATGGGTTTCTCAATCCCGGGGTCCTCTTTTTATCCTTGCTTAGGGACTTACTTGCTTGCCTGAAGTTCTTGTTAGTATAGAACCCTAGTCTATTCTCTCTCGTCTTCGAGAATCCTTAACTTCATTAAAATCCTAAAAATCACCTAAGAAAATTACTTGCATCATTCTTCATCTTTGCATCTAGTTAGTCCCGTATCAGCAATTCAGGCCGGGCCCCTGGAAGTAACCCGTTCCTTTGGTCCTGGAGTAGAAAGTCGAATAGAGTCAGGGACCCTAAATGCTTTCCGGACATGAAGGAGGTTCCCATTGGTCATCACCAAAGCAATGCTGGAGGGACCGCCAGACTCCCGGGCAGGAGCAGAAGAGGAAGGAGGTCTCGGCTCCCCAATAGGAGCAAAAGCAAAAGGTGGAGGAGCTGTAGGGCGACCAATGACAATCCCTGGCTGGCAAGGACCCTGTGGACTACAAAGGGAACTTCCTCATCCTTGCTATCCGACGAAGGAGCCCTTGATTGGATGGCCCTGCCTCACTGAAAAAATCCATGCGATAGTGCCCACCATCGAAAGAACTCATGGTGAGTGAAGAAGACAAAACAGAGAAGAAACCTAGAGACCTAACAAGGACTCTCCTTTAGCATAGCCCGAAGGAGAAGAATAGGAAAAGCAAAGAAAGGAAGAAGAAGGAAGAGAAGTCTAACCTGCTAGAATCTTTGAACTCTGGAGTAGGGAGAAAGACTGGAGAAGAAGAAGAGCATGTAGCCTTCTATGCTTGAAACACCCTTAAGGGGTAAGGGGCCAGGAGGGAAAGTCCCTTTCAAGCACTTGTAGAGTCCCATTGCCTCGCACAAATCGAAGACATGCACCTCCTCATCTCCCTGGCCAATCAAGCTCGTCTCGTGTCAAGACCTGCTGTGGGCGATGCTTCAATTCGGAGGTGCTCGTGTCGGTTCCAATGTAGTAATATGGAGTCCATAAAGGAAGGTTAATGTGGCAACATTTTGTTGGGGCGGATGCATGATCTTCTGAGCATCGGTGCTTGAGGCATTAATGGCATAGCAAATGCATCCCTCCATGTTAGCACGATCATTACTCTCATCACCCCGAGCACCACTTCATTCCGCGGGCTCGAGAGTGGGGGGCATCTGATGTGGCATAATCACTAACGTGGAGCCCATGATGGCGACAGCTGGCACCGCATGGGTGGAAAGTGCCACCTAGATGTGGCACCCAATTGAAGACCCAAAGGTGAGCTCTCCATTCGAGGTCAGCTCCCAGTCGAGGTCATGCTTAAAGATGAGCCCTCCATCTAAGGTAAACTCCCGGTCGGGGTCGAGCTCATGCGTACCAAGGCGAGCCCTTCGTCCGAGGTCAGCTCCCAGCCAGGGTGCTCATAGGGTGAGCCCTCCATCTGAGGTCAGCTCCTGACCGGGGTTGAGCTCATGAGTGCCAAGGTGAGCCCTCTGCTGGAGGTCAACTCCCAGCCGGGGTCATGCTCATAGGGCAAGCCCTCCGTCTGAGGCTAGCTCCTGGCCAGGGTCGAGCTCATGCATGCCAAGGCGAGCCCTCCATCCAAGATCAGCTCCCAGTCGGGGTCGTACTCATAGGGCGAGCCCTCCATCTGATGTTAGCTCTCAATCGAGATCGAGCTCATGCGTGCCAAGGTGAGCCCTCCACCCAAGGTCAACTTCCAGCTGGGATCGTGTTCATAGTGGGAGCCCTCTGTCTGAGGCCAGCTCTTGGCCATGGTCAAGCTCATGCATGCGAAGGCGAGCCCTCCACCTGAGGTCAGCTCCCAGCTGGGGTCGTGCTCATAGGGCGAGCCCTCCATCTAAGGCCAACTTTGGTCAGGGTCAAGCTCATGCATGCCAAGGTGAGCCCTCCGCCCGAGGTCAGCTCCCACCGGGGTTGTGCTCATAGGGTGAGCCCTCTGTCTGAGGCTAGCTCCCGACCAGAGTCGAGCTTATGTGTGTGAAGGTGAGCCCTCTGCCCGAGGTCAACTCCCAGTGGAGTTGTGCTCATAGGGCGAGCCCTCCATCCAAAGGCCAGCTCCTGGCCGGTGTCAAGCTCATGTGTGCCAAGGTAGCCTCCGGCATCCAGGGTCGGGTGCCTTGCTGAAGTCATGCCTATGCCCTCCGAATGTTGCCACCGCATATGCAGTTAGGCACCCAGTCGAGTTGTGCTCTTGCTTCTAGAGAGTCAAGCACTCCGGATCGAGCTCCCCCTCTTCTACTGCCATGCTTGGGGTTCCCACCAGTGATAGAGAAAGGAAGGACCAGTATAGGTACAAACTGTGACATGGAAGTTTCCAACTACCTGCAGCCATCCCCCATAAGTGGTGCACACCCGCCAAAAAATTCAAATCCTACAGTGCGCCACCCGCATGACCTGCACGATGCATGCTCCACCAGGCCTTATGCCTTGTGGTGCACCACCATGTCAACAACCGTGCAACCGAGGACACTGATCCTCGCAACATAAAACCTGAACTTCCTCCATGAAGAGTATTCCATTAAGGCCACAGGCCCTATGACATCGATGGTCCCTCCTAGAAGGAAAATGCTCCACCATGGCTCGGGGCTTGGCGGCACGGTGCCCACCTCTCCCATGAAAAATTGCATCGCTAAAAAGATAAGATCTATACTATGCCGACGATCACCCCCAAATAGAAGGATCTCTTCCAGAGGATCGGTCCGATAGCGGGAAGGACATAGACAAAGAAAAACCCCTCCAGAAAGGGATACAAGGAAGGGACATCTCAAAGAGGCCCCAGGCTTGGTCTAGGCCCTACTCATATAAAAATAGAAGAAAGGACCCCTAAAAAGGAGAAAGGCAACTGATAAGGCTCAGAGAGCAAACGGGCATAGAACCAACCAAGAACCTCCCAGCTCTCTGATCTCCACTCTAACCTATCTTTCCACTTCGATTCTACCTTCACCCCCTACGCAGAGAGTTCCCAAGCTCTTCGCTACAGAGATTCTGTTCCCCTTGATCGTCCCGAATTGACTTGATCATCGAAGTGTCCCCGTCAAAATTCTGGTCTGGGTCTTCTCTTTTTGTAAGCCATGCTCGAAGAGGACCAAGCACCCAACGGGAGCCCGACGAGTCCATGCCATGTTAGAGCTGCAGGCCACGGCGATCTTAGCAGCAACAAAGTCCATGCAAGAAAAAGAGTTACAACCTTATCAAACATTATGTAGAATAGCTTCTAAAATACCTTTTAAAAATTATTATACTTTCATATTAGGAAAATCTATCTAGACTTCTTGTTCTAACATGTTCAAGTAGAATGTTATCCTAAGTTATATAATTTTAGAAAATATTTTATAGGAAAATACTAAGGAGCCTATGAAGTTCCAAAAACTACCTCAATAGTGATTAAGTCCTCTAAACTGATGATTGATGGTGTTGGATCTGCCTAAGCACTAGAATAAGCTGGAGATGGGATGTCGGTGTCTGTACCTGCAAAAGAAGCCCTGGTCGGAGGTGGCTTCGACAAAGGCCCTCCGATGCTTGAGTCAGCATCTTAGATTATAGAATGGAAATGAAGTAGTGCAATAAGAAAGAGAGTACATGCATACCTCTGGGGGTTCGTGGAAGACCTCCTTTTATATTCAAGCTTCAAGGGCAATCTTGGCATACTTTGATATGGTGGCAAGTAGGCAAGAAATGACTGAATTTAGGCTCTTATCAAGATTTTCAGAAGGAAACATCTTTCTTTATTTGGAAGATCCTTCTTCTATTAGTGATAAATTTTGTCTTATGTGCATTCCCACAGTTTGCCTTGATAGCTCCAGGAGTTGTGGCCCAAAAAAGGGGTTACACTTCTTAATGGCTGAAATCTACTCTTGATTATGAGATTTAATTATTTATCTATTATGGGAGGCATATTAGAGTGAGCGTTTGTAGGCTTTTCCTTCGGTCATTTTGTAGGACATCCTTGTGGGGGGCCTTATCTGCATGGCCTTGACCCAAAGTGTCAAGTTTGGTAAATTGTTTATAGAATATATGAACAAAGAAGCCGGTGACAATTATACCGAAGGTCAAAAGATCGAATATCAAACCTGGCCGGAGTCTGGAAGATCGAAGGTTTATCCTAGTAGAAGCCAGAGGGCTAAAGGTTTGGCCTGGCAGAGATCCCAGGGGCCAAAGTACTTTAGTACAATGGTTGGTAGGACTGGTAGTTCTAAAATGTTAGTACTGGTTTCTACTCTCAAAGAGTGGGGCTGAATGATCAAAGAGTTACCTTGGAAAGTATCCCGAGATGAACGTTACTCTTTCAAATGATTCAATAGCATACACCCATGCTGTTTCGATTATGCAGGTTCAGTAATCTCTAGGTTGTTTAGACAATCATCCTACATACGTGTACACATTCGGAATATTGCCCAGCATCTGAAGTAGAAATAATTGAAAAGCATCGAGTGTAGTTCTATCTTACTTCGAAGTAGGTTTGGTCAATCCATTCATAGTTCTAGGACTCTTGGGATTCTGGGGATGGGAGTTCCCCCATATCATTTTCCCTCCCACTCCTTAGTCCGAATGTGAAGTATTTCGAGCTTAGAAGTAGTTTTAGTGCCACGCCAAGAGATCCCGAGAACTGTATCAAATTTTATGTTCTCGAAAAGTGGTCTTGTCAGAGAAAGTTTGTGCATCCCATTCTTATGACATTTTCTTGAAGAGCATGTAGAGTTAATGTAGTCAATATAACCTATAAAGGAGTCTTGAAAGCAATTTATCATCATCGATATTTTTGGCTAGGATATTCTTTGTTTATTGAGTGGAGATTTCTGGTGTAAAGGATGATTTCTTGTGTAGAGGGATGATTTCCGATGTAGAGGGATGATTTCCAGTGGGTTTTCAGGTGATTCAAGTATTAATGGATCCTTGTGACGTGCAGGATCTACAAAAAGTAGTTTTGAGATGTCAAAGGGCCAATGCTTCGATTAGTAAGGACCCTGACCAATCTACCAATGCTTCTAGAGCCAAAGCATCGAAAGGCAGCTCTAAGGTCCTGGATGCTCCCAAGGGTCTATATTTTGCCAAAGAGCGGGTTCAAACTTTTTTTAGATAGCAGGTGATCACCAAACCTATGAGATAAGATTTGCAAAGCACGAACATATGGCTTTCGAGTCAATTATTCAAGTTTGGAGAAGGTTTATAACCCATTTTTTATGCCATTACTTCTTTACCTTACTTTACTCTTTTCTTTTTATATGGTCATGTCTGTGGGAACATTCTATTTAGCTAGCTCATCATCTCAACTTTTTTATGGGATCGGTCGAGACTGTGGAAGAAAGGATTGCAGTAATGGGGGGGAAGTTATTGATGCTAAGGAGCTTGCGAGGCTGAGGCCTAAGCTTTTGAAGCAAAAGGAGAATTTCGAGAGCCAAAGGAGTGCGCAGATGCTCTGTCAAAGAATATTGTTCATTTGGCAATAAAATTAAACAAGACGGGCAGTTGCATGGCTTCAATGCATCAGAGAATGAGTGACATGCATCGCAAGGAAGCCCAAGCAATTTCAGATGCAAAAGCCAAAATTGCCGAGTTGAAGAAAAGTTTTCAAGCTGAAATTAAGGACTTAAATGCTGGAGCGGACAATCGAATCCAATGGTTCTGGGAGGAACTTAATTTAACTAGGAAGGAGATGAGTGGCTATGGAAAGAGCTTCGTTGAGCTAGTAGCCAGGTGCAAGGCAAGGAATCCTCAAGACAGGATGAGAGGATTCAACAAGTAGTGCAGGCTAGAGATGAAGCCATAGCTGAAGTTCAGTTCCTTCAGCAAGCATTAGAAGAGGAAAGAGATAAGAATGCAATCACCTTTCAATAGGTTCAGAACCACCAAACCATGGAGATGGAAGAAAAACATATCCTTACAAAACCAATTGAGGGAAGAAAAATTACTATTGATTGATTAAAGAAGAATATTAGTGATTACGGTGATGAAATCATGAGGTTGCAAAGTAAGTTGTCTTGGTTGAAGCATGCATGGGGGCTACCGACACTCAGCTTTGTCATGCTGAAAGTAGGGCGTACGAGGCTGGATCGAAGATTGTAGACTTTTGGTAGTCCAGATTCTCCTAGATCCCAAGTGATGTGGGCATCAGGGTTTGACTTGAGCCCTTCAACCTTCGGGGGATCTCTAATTAGGGTTCTACCCATTGAGTCCTGTAATAAGGCTTCAAGCCTTTAATTTTGTAATTATCTTTGCTTTGAGCCAAGTCTAAATCTTGTACCTTGACCAATTGGGTCAAGATTAGGTCAACTCGAGTCTTGTAATTTATTTTAATCCAAGTCTGGGTCTGCCTGAACTTCGGGTCCCAACCCAATGAGAGAAAACTTGTCCTTTGGATCAAGCCCATTTTAGTGGACCAAGCTTTGACTTGACACTGCCACTTCATCAGCTGCATGGCGCCACATCAATGCCACCAGTGCACCCAAGAATGGAAGCAAGGAGGTACCCCATAAGCATTCCACACGCCTCCATTATCCCCTCCCCATATCATGCCATGAGCCATCATATTTGGGTTGTTGAAGATTCAAGCCACAATCAAGCCCTCCAATCAAGTCCTCTTCCTAAAATATTCATGCAGAAAGGAAGACCAAGGAGCACACTCCCCATGCCAAGCCATCAAATGTGCAACGCCCAATCTTCTTCTCCCTTGGTCGGCCAAGGATCAGCCTAGAAGAAATTTGGAGGACACACACATTCCACCAAGCTTGCCTCCATCCAAGCTTCTTTCCAGAACTATGCACACAAGGAAGGAAGGCCAAGCATCAAGCCCCTCTTCAAGCCAAGCATCAAGCCATACCCAATCTTCTTCTCCCTTGGTCGGCCATGAATCACTCCATCTAGATATGGAGAATACTCCTAAGGGGACACATCCCTCCAAGCTTGCCCTACTTCAAGTTTTCTACCAAAACTGAGCAAGCAAATAAGGAAGTCAAAAGGACAAACTCCCCTTCCCAAGCCTTGTATCTTGCCATGACATTATTCTCCCCTCTTGGTCGGCCTTGAAGAACTCCCTCCAAAGCTTTGGGCGCCACTTTTATTTGGATTGTATTTTGGTTCAAAATTTGAATGGTTTTTTCATTTGAAATTTGAATGTACTCTAGGGTGTCTATAAAAGGGGACCCAATCTCTCCTTGTAAAAATAATTGATGATTAATGAAAAGAAAGCTTGTGTGTTCCCTCCTCCTCTTCTACAATCCTTGTCTCCTAGGCTAGGTTGAGTGAGAGCTTCCTTCATCCCCTGGGACGTCGAGTGGTGTGAGGCCACGTTCCTTCGCTTGCGAGCGTCGAGTGGTGAGAGGCCACATTCCTGAGGGTCGCGTGGTGATCCTTTCGGGGGACGTCGCGGGGTGCGAGGCCCCAAGTTATCTCCCCGATACCATCATCCAAACCCATCTCCTCAACCCTTCCCTTTGTTTTTTCTTCCATCTTTCCATCATCTAAAAGGAAAAAAAAAGAAAAAAAAAAAAAACTAATCCTCTTTGTTTGCCTACAGGTCCCCTTGGTGCCACGACCATCAGAGAAGGTTTGCTTTGCCACTGTGACACCCGATCGAAGCCACCTATCCATGGTTCGACAGCTCGGAAATCCAGGTTGCATCCGTCAAGGGTTGAGCGATCTCTGCCACCAAGAGCATCAGAGTGTTGAAAGGTTGCATCCCTATCTCCTAGGTAGGTATTGATTGTATCGAGCTAGTCTAATCCCGGGGTTCCTAATCTCGGGTCCTGGTCTATCATTATTCAGGGATTGATCTGCTAGCGTAGATTTCTTTTCTTTCAGTTTTCCTAGGTTTTTTTGGCTTGCAATCGGGAACCAAAGATAAACCCCTGATATATATATTATATATATATATAGATATATAATATATATAGATATATATATATATATATATATAATCATATTTGTATCATCCGTGCTAGATCATCACCCTCATCCTTTTCTTTTCCGCATCATTCTTGGTATCAGAGCTAGGCTAGGACTAGTGCTCTTGCATTTAGATTTCTGCATTCTGTCTAGCCCATAATATAGTCTGATATTTTAATTTTCTATCTTTGTAGGATCTTTGTTTTATTTTATTTTTCTTTTGCTGGATCTGTTCCATTTAGAGGATTTTTTTACTCTTTTCTTCAGATTTATTTCAGCCGTTAGAAATTCTACAAGCCGAAATACCACCTGAGAAATCTCAAGCCTGCAGTTTCAGCAAGATCTCTTCTTGTCTCATTAGTTAGTTCCGGTTAGATTTTTACATTTGCTTAGCATCTATACATCTGAAAGACACCAAAAAAATATAATATTAAATCATTTTCTTGGACATGTGTGCATACATTGTTCAAAAACACTTAAGGGCGACAAGTTAACATAGGGTCAGGAGTTCATAACCTGTCCATAGCCAAAAACCACCACCTGGGATTTCGAACCCTAGCCATTAACTAAAATCAATTAGATGTAATCTGCTCTAGTGAGCTAGGGACACCCACGAAGTCGGGTCAACCCAAGTGTCGGGCCAGCTAGATTGCTTGGAAGTGTGTGCTTATGTAGCTGGTGTCTAGGCAAGCGGTCAGGGACTAGGTCATGAAGGGAAGGGTTGGTTCGCTTACCTGACCAATTGCAAGATTGGTGTCTAGGCAAGCAAAGAGGAACCTCCACTAACCTTACGCTTACCTGGCCAGGTGCCAAGTTACTACTACCAGATTCGTCTTCTTGACTTTTCATTTGGTGAGATCTCTAGGTCTAGCACACTGTAGTACCATTTTGTGTGTTTGCATGTGCACCAGATCAGGAGTCCTTTTTCACCCACCGTCTCCAACCCCTATCGAAGACATGGACCAACTTCGTGTTGAGCTTGCAGCCATGAACGAATCCCTGACTCGAGCCAAACTCAGTTAAGCACCCAGTTAGATGATAGGCTTGACCAAGTAGAGGCGAGACTCATACCTTTAGAAGAAAATGCTAAGCCCCAATCTGAAGCCGTCCTGCATCCCCTCACCCTAGGAGGATCCCACAACAAGACCCTTTCTTTGAGGATGAGTTTGGAAGAAACCCCACCCCCTTTGTGAATACTCCCCTAGAGCCCATCTAGAGGACCCTGAGGAGAGAGCCATTAGAAGTATTAAACTTGAAGCACCCACCTTTGACGGGAGTCTAGATTTAGGGTATATGAAGATTGGGAGTCTGCAATGGAGGAATATTTGATTGGTATTCCATGATGATAGAACCAAGTTTAAGTTTGCCAAACTTAGGTTGGTTAAGCAAGCTAGGTGTTCTGGAATAGTGTTGAGAACTACATGGAGCAGAGAGGTCATTTGCCTGTAACAGACTGGAGGGAGATGAAAGAAAAGCTTAGGAGAAAGTATTTACCCCAATCCTACACCCAGAGATTAATGGACCAATGGCAAACCCTGACTCAGGGAAGTAAGAGTGTGGCTGAGTACATCGAGAAGTTCGACAAATATGTTATGCGGTGTAAGGTTATCGAGTCACCTGATGTAACCCTGTCTAGGTTTAGGGCTGGCTTTCACCCAGACATCCAGAGAGAACTTTACTTTAGGTCGACTGGAACCTTAGAAGAAGCCTACCAAATCGCTAGGAACTATGAGCGATTCCAGAGAGCTCCCACCTATAGAAGACCTGAGACCTTTAGAAGCCAGAACCGACCTAGCCCAGCCCAAGGATACAACCCGGCTTACCTAGTCGACCAGGACCAACCTGATCTGATCCAAATCAATCCAGCCTAGCTCGACCTGGTCCCAGTTGTCCTAGCCCAAGTCGACCCCAATACAGTAGAGAAGACAAGGGTAAGGCTGTTGAAGTCCAGAGAAGACCTAACCCCAGGGTAACTGTTTTAGGTGTCATAAACCTGGATACTTTGCTAGTCAGTGCACCACCCCTGCCCTTTTCATAGAAGAACGACTGAGCCAGAACCAGAACCCACTGTTGAGCCGGAAGAGGACGTCTATGACCCTGAGAACCAATGTTGGAAGAATATGAGGGAGAGGAAGAGTTTTGTGAGCTAGAAGACCATCTAGGAGTTGTAAGGTGCATCCTAGCCCAAAACGTAGTACAGGAGGACTGGTGTAGGACCATATCCTACAGACCTGATTAAGCTAGGAGATAAAGTGTGTAAGGTCATCATAGATATGGAAGCTGTATCAATGCCCTTTCCTGAACACTGTCAGATCCCTAGGACTAACCACAGTTCCCATCCCAATCCTTACAAAGTCTCCTGGATAGATTCGACCTCCATCCCAATCAAATCTAGGTGCCAAATCAAGATCAAGATGAGTTCATATGAAGAAATGTGGTGGTGACGTCTTACTTATGGGTATGGGTAGCATTATTTTAGGGCGACCCTGGCTCTCGACCATGATGCCACTCTTTATGGTCGATCCAATACCTGTGTCTTCTTCCACCAAGGGAAGAAGGTTACCATCAACCCAGTCCAACCCAAGGACCCAGTCAAGAAGGGATCTAGCAGCCTTAAGGAAAAGAAGACTGGAGTCAATCTGATTTCTTCCAAAGACCTTCCCGAAAGCTCTCCACTATCTAGGAGCATCCCGCCTACCCAAGGACTTGCACCTATCGATCCTCCTAGCATTGACCATGAGGTTAAGATGAGCATGCCTGTAGACCTACATTCACATATTAAGGTCAGTAGCCTAAACCTTGAACCAGTCCTTGAGTCTCCTCCTTATTTCCTACCTTCCCCGACCCTTCGCACATTTCTAGGGCTATGAGTGCACTTTTTGTTGAGATTATCATTTTGCATGACTCCTTAGAGCCCATCCCATTCGCCTCTACTTCTGGCATACTTTATGGCATCTGTTAGGGATCCTAAAAAATTTTTCTTGTGCATACCAGGCTAGGGTCAAGCCTAGAGAACCAATGGTCTAGTAGGTTTAGGCCCTAAGACCCCATAAATTTCTCTTACTAGGAATACCTAGTTTAGTTTGCTTTTGTTGAGTGTTACTTGAGTCTCAGAATCTACATGATCTCTTGCATTGCATACTAGGGACATGAAAATTAATAATTAAAATTTGGTTGTTCCTGAAAGCAAGCTAAGTAGAGAATTGGGGATTCTGAAATAATAAAGAAGTTTTTATGCTCGCTGAATTGGTCCCTTAGAGTGATAGGAGAGTGACCCTAATACCCTGATTTGGGACATTAGCTCGACTCTCAATATCTTGCACCTAGTTGAGTATAGGGAACCAGCAAACCACCTAGCGAGTGATTTGAGCCTAATCCTTTTTGGAGAGAAAACCAGACCTGAGTGTCCACTTCCAATTTGACCTGAGTAAGGAGTACGGATCAAGCATGTCCTGGATGGTCGAGCTACCGCAGCCCAGGACAACGGCTTTCAGACTTCTTGGTCCGTTAGCAAGGCCGACCCAAATCTGATGATTCGTGGATCACCCAGGAGGACCGGCCATGCATCAACCCACTGAAGAAGTACCAAAGCTAAATCAACCTCCACTCGACAGGGTCGAGTTTCTCCCACCCCGGGAGAATTGATGTGGATCAAGGTTTGACTTGAGCCCTTCAACCTTCGGGGATCTCTAATTAGGGTTTACCCATTGAGTCCTGTAATAAGGCTTCAAGCCTTTAATTTTGTAATTATCTTTGCTTTGAGCCAAGTCTAAATCTTGTACCTTGACCAATTGGGTCAAGATTAGGTCAACTCGAGTCCTGTAATTTATTTTAATCCAAGTCTGGGTCTGCCTGAACTTCGGGTCCCAACCCAATGAGAGAAAACTTGTCCTTTGGGTTAAGCCCATTTTAGTGGACCAAGCTTTGACTTGACACTGCCACTTCATCAGCTGCATGGCGCCACATCAATGCCACCTGTGCACCCAAGAATGGAAGCAAGGAGGTGCCCCATAAGCATTCCACACGCTTCCATTATCCCCTCCCCATATCATGCCATGAGCCATCATATTTGGGTTGTTGAAGATTCAAGCCACAAATCAAGCCCTCCAATCAAGTCCTCTTCCTAAAATATTCATGCAAGAAAGGAAGACCAAGGAGCACACTCCCCATGCCAAGCCATCAAATGTGCAACGCCCAATCTTCTTCTCCCTTGGTCGGCCAAGGATCAAGCCTAGAAGAAATTTTGGAGGACACATTCCACCAAGCTTGCCTCCATCCAAGCTTCTTTCCAGAACTATGCACACAAGGAAGGAAGGCCAAGCATCAAGCCCCCTCTTCAAGCCAAGCATCAAGCCATACCCAATCTTCTTCTCCCTGGTCGGCCATGAATCACTCCATCTAGATATGGAAGAATACTCCTAAGGGGACACATCCCTCCAAGCTTGCCCTACTTCAAGTTTTCTACCAAAACTGAGCAAGCAAATAAGGAAGTCAAAAGGACAAACTCCCCTTCCCAAGCCTGTATCTTGCCATGACATTATTCTCCCCTCTTGGTCGGCCTTGAAGAACTCCCTCCAAAGCTTTGGGCGCCACTTTTATTTGGATTGTATTTTGGGTTCAAAATTTGAATGGTTTTTCATTTGAAATTTGAATGTACTCTAGGGTGTATAAAAGGGGACCCAATCTCTCCTTGTAAAAATAATTGATGATTAATGAAAAGAAAGCTTGTGTGTTCCCTCCTCTTTCAATCCTTGTCTCCTAGGCTAGGTTGAGTGAGAGCTTCCTTCGTCCCCTGGGACGTCGAGTGGTGTGAGGCCACGTTCCTTCGCTTGCGAGCGTCGAGTGGTGAGAGGCCACATTCCTTCGCCTGAGGGCGTCGCGTGGTGAGAGGCCACATTCCTTCATCCTTCGGGACGTCACGGGGTGCGAGGCCCCAAGTTATCTCCACCGATCCATCATCCAAACCCCATCTCCTCAACCCTTCCCTTTGTTTTCTTTCCATCTTTCCATCATCTAAAAGGAAAAAAAAAAAAAAAAAAAAAAAAAACTAATCCTCTTTGTTTGCCTACAGGTCCCCTTGGTGCCACAACCATCAGAGAAGGTTTGCTTTGCCACTGTGACCACCCGATCGAAAGCCAGCCTATCCATGGGTTCGACAGCTCGGACATCCAGGTTGCATCGTCAAGGTTGAGCGATCTCTGCACCAAGAGCATCAGAGTGTTGAAAGGTTTGCATCCCTATCTCCTAGGTAGGTATTGATTGTATCGAGCTAGTCCTAATCCCGGTTCCTTAATCTCGGGGTCCTGGTCTATCATTATTCAGGGATTGATCTGCTAGCGTAGATTTCTTTTCTTTCAGTTTTCCTAGGTTTCTTTGCTTGCAATCGGGAACCAAAGATAAAACCCTAATATAATATATATATATATAATCATATTTGCATCATCCGTGTTAGCATCATCACCCTCATCCTTTCTTTTTCGCATCACCAAGGCTTGCTTAATTTGGCCCTGTCATAGAATGAGCCCTAGCATCTCTCCAAGCAAGCCAAATGAAACGAGAGCAAGGGTGAGAGAATTAAAATTCTCTCCCATTGTAACTTTTTGCTTTCTTCATCTTCTTCTTGTAACCATCTTTAAGATAAATAAAACATGAATTTTTTCTAAGTTGTGCTTAGGTGTTTCATCGTTCATAGGTAATTTTGATTATGTTGATTTTCCTTCGATAATTTTTTGGAAGGATGGCAAAATGGCCGGAGCTTTCCACTGGTTGGATCACATTAACTCCCAGATTTCCATCAACTAGGTATGGTACTCGAAAAGATGCTTTGTTGTGGGATACATGAGGAATGAAGGACATTAACTATGTCATGATAGCCAGGAAGGTGTGGCACTTGAGATGAACTAAAACCTTTTTGCATGGAAAATGAAGAGTCGGTGGGACGTATCTAGGATGCTTCGACACTAGTGATCCATGGGGACATAGTCTGGCCCATCTTCGGGCACCACTTGGCAGCCATCTGATGGGAGTGGTTTTGTTTTAAATAGATCTACACGTTGAGAGTGTCTTTATAAATAGGGGATTCTTAGTACCTGAATTGCCTTTCATTTTCAAAGTTTTCTTCTTCTCCTCTCACTCTCTTTAGAGTTTCTTTCTATTGTCTGACAACCACCTCCGATGAGTTTTGCTGGTGTTTTCCATTGTCCCTTCCATTTTGTTTTTGCTTAGGTTCTTTGAAACCTTATTTAGGTTCATTAGGGGATCTTTCTACTCTCCTTAGAGTCATTTTGCTTTGCCTTTGTAGTTTTTGTTTCCATTTCTAGTTTTAAGTCTCGAAGTTCTTTCTGTCTATTTTTTGGATGATTTTTTTTTTTTTTTTTTTGGATATTTTTGTTCGATCTCTCGATGATAGACTCCGAATGGTCTCCTGAGTTAGCTAGTTCGTGGTCTTCAGAACATGAACCTACCAAATTAGGGATTACCACTAGGGATGTGAAAGTTGCCCGAACCATGGGGTAACAGTGGTCGTTGCCACGCTACTAGAGCTGGTGAGTCCTAAAGGGGGTCCCCAATGAATCCCAAAGGAGAATTCCTTTCTAGGAGCATTCGGTCTAAAATTTAGAAATCAGATTTGGTCAAACTACGAAGCAAGTATCAAATCCCTTCGAATTTCAAACTGATTATTCCACTTAATATTGATCGGGCATGTAATCCTCTCCTAGGTCGATTGACTCTGTATGAGTATTTTCCAGTTGGGTTAAGGTTATCCTTGTTTTTTTTTTTGTTGAACTTTTTAAAGCTATAGATTTTCTTGCTTATGCAGTTATACCAAATACAAGGTGATTTGTTTATGGTTTCTATAGTTTGTGACCAGACTGAGGTACGTCCTATGGTTATGCTTTTTAGGATCCCTTTTTCATTTGGTAAGCACCATCGCCACTACAGGTGGTGTTTGTGTATCCTCGTAAAAGACAAGGGCAACATCCCTTGATCCAGGATAATCCTTCTTCCATCCATCATTGAAGGAAGTTTTTTTTGTAAGGCATCCTAAGTTGATGATTCGGATTTGACATAATAAGGTGCCCAATCATGTCAATTGACACGCCTTGCACTTCTATCTAAGGAGGAGGAGGAATGGTTCGGGGTTCTTCAATGCTTTCAAGTCCCCATCTTAAAAGTTTTGCTATCTAAGGTGCTTTTTAATACAAGGGTTAACCAAGTTCAGTCAAGAGGTAAGAAGAATTCCAATCCATCCTTCTACTTCCTTACTTCAATCCTTTTTTCCTTCTAAATATCTTTTTTTGTTTTCAGATATGAATTCTTCAAATGCTCGTAACTTAAGGAGAGCAATCCTGAAGAAGAAAAAGGACTGGTATGGCTCCAACTATTGAAGAGCCATTAGGGATTCAGGCTGCGGTGCCTCCAAACCTGAGGGTGCTCTGGCCATTTCCCTAGAGGTTGCATCTCTAGCTATTTCAAAGCACTCCTAGGTGTTAAAGGCCGGGGCTTCCTCCTCTACCCCCAGTCAATCACCTTCGAGGAGGTCTCAAGTGACTCAATCCTAGGGTCCAAGATTTGCATCTTCGATAACTAAGAGGTCGCCAAGGGCATTTTCAGGACTTCATATTCCTGTAGATGCAGAGCAGGTTATCGGGGAGGGCAACTATCAGCATAGGAAGGATGCAATTCTGAGAGTCATTTGGGTTAGTTTCTCTTCTTATTTTTAAATTTTAGCTTTGATCATTTGTTAGTTCACGTTGAATTCAATACTTCATAGGTATGTCATTTTATCAAGGATTACTATGATCTAAGAGGTCATTAGATGATCGATGAAAGGAAAAGAAAGGATTTGGTGGTACATTTGAAGGAGGCAGAAGCTTGCCAAAAAATAGTTGAGACCAGTCTCAAGCATGTTGAGACTGAAAATGACCGACTTAACCAGGAGGCTAAGGACTTGAACAAGGAGCTCTCTTCAAAAATTTGAGCTCTAGATACTGTGCAGTGGGAAATGGCAAACTTTGAGTTACAAAGGAAGAAGTAGCATGAAATGTGATAGAGGCTTACAAGGAAGAATGCTGCCAAGAGAAACTAGCTTTCTTAGAACCATCTTTTGTTGAAGGCATGGATAATACCAGAAGGGTCATCAAACACTATCAATTCCTTAACCTAGATTTTTTGGATGAGGACTCGGGTGATGATGCCCCTGCCATACCTGCACCCTCCCCCACAGTAGAAGTTGTTAGGGCCAAAGGAGTCATTGATGCCCTGTGTACCTGAACCATTTCTTTCATTTTCCACTTTTTTCTTTAATGTACATATCATCAACCAGTCTTGTAAAGATGGCCATTTTTGTAGAACCTTTAGATTCCTTTTTAGCATCATCAATGAAGTACTTTTGGTTTTTAACAAAGTGTCATAATTCAGTATGCATGGTTTGAATGTCTTCTAGAGCTATTTAATATCAAAAAGTTAAAAACTTATGATGTGAACCATCCTCTTTGGATAGTGGTATGGGCTGTAGTATAGATGATTCTTGTTGGAATAAATCATTCAATACCGAATGTGAATCAGGTCAAGATTTCCTTGTTACGTGGCTTGGGATGGTTCGGCATAGATCCAATTGGGAAGTCGAAAGTGCTTGGTATTATCCTTATTTGGCTACTAGTTCTCGATGTCGACTTGGCTTCTAGGCAAGGATTGTTTTAGAGCATTGAACATCTAGTTGTAGGCTTTTCAAGACCAAGTGCAAGGTTTAGTCAGTGGCTTCTGGGTATCAACTGTCAGGCTGAAGGCTTTCCAATGCTGGCCCAGTCAAAAACTTTCGGGTGCTAAATCTTCATGTCCTGACTAAAGTTTTCCGAAAGTTGAGTATCAGGCTAAAGGCTTTGTAATGCTAACCTGACCAAAAGCTTTTGGGTGCTAAATCTTCATGTCCTAGCCAAAGACCTTTGAGAGTTGAATGTTAGGCCAAAGGCTTTCTAATACTAGCATGACCAAAGGGTTTTAGGCAATCTTTATGTCCCAACCAAAGGCTTTCAGGAGTTAAGCATCAGGCCAAAGGCTTTCCAACACTGGCCTAGCCAAAAGCTTTCAAATATCGAATCTTCATGTCCTGGCTAAAGGTTTTCAGGACATCCTATAAGAAAATTTTAAAGCTTACCATTATGGATTCCTGAGTACTTGAAGGTGGAAAGTATGGTTGGTGGGTGTCATCCAACCTAGGAATTCTAGGTTATTTCTTGAGCCAAGAGCACATTTATGGCACCGCTTGGTTTGGAATTCTGTCATATCTTCATGCCACTTTTAAGGTGAAAGAAATGAGATTTTATCCTAAAAACTCACCATGCATGTCCTCTTTTTGGGCTTTTTAATTATGAAGAGAGACATTTGTCGATCAATGATCGACCATTGGCTAGACCAACCTTTGTCAGGTTTCCTTATAAATAGGGGGTTCGGGGTCTTGTCTCCCCATTATCTTTGCTTGTTCCTCTTAGCTTTGGCAGGGAAGTTTTGCTGATTCATGAAGAAGTCCAATTAGCTTTGCCAAGTGACGTCCTCTTAGCATGGGAGGTATTAGAAATGCCGATGGCATTATTGTTATCATCGCTAGCTAGGGTATGGAATTGAAGGAGGGTTCATGTTGTGTACCTCCTCTTGTTCTCCTCATCACCTAGTGTCAACGGATACTGGGACCAAGGAAGAGATGGAAAATGCTCTCTTGGGGCTTTCACCATGTTGACTCCTATTTCGATTTTGATGAATAACAAAATACTTAAGTATATTTGAGTACTAACTGTGTGTTAAGAGTGTATTATTAGAACAGGGTACTCATCAAAGTTGTAACATGTTGAAAGTTCGAATGCTTGTCATCTTGTTGAAGAAGTCACTTATATTGATGCAATTTCAAATTAAATGAACCTTGGCACATAAGAATAATCTTGAAGGACTCAAGTTTTAAGTTTGGAAAAGTTTCAGCAGAGTTTCAGAAGAGTTTCAGCCAAGTGTCAACTCATGAAGATCAAGTGTCGACTCAAGGTATCGACTCACAGAAGCTTGAGCTGATACATAGAAAAAGTTTCAGCTGGCATGCATGAAGTGTCGACTCATGAAGACTAGATGTCGAGTCATGTGTCGACTTAAGGCCGAGACCAAAAATATACAGAACATGCTGAATTCAATTTTTCTCAAGTGTCAACTCATAAAGATGAAGTATCGACTCAAGTATCGACTCACCAGAAGAAGTGTCGACATATTAGAGAATTGCAAAGAGCTTCAAAAGATATTTTTGATCTAGTGTCGACTCAGGTGTCGACTCATGAATCGACTCAGGTGTCGACTCATGAGTCGACACATGACCTGAAGTGTTGACACCTGCAGGTCTAGATAAACAGTAACGGCTAGCTTTTGAAGCACATAATTGATCCTTTTTGTTCCTAACGACTTTTTTTCCTCTCCAATGGTCATAAATGGTTATTAAAGGCTTAGGAAGGTATTTAAAAGTGGACCAAATTCAAGGAGGAATGAATTTATTGAAAATCTTTCAAATATTCATTAAGAGTTCATTTCTTTTGAGTGAAGTTGAGCCTTCAAGCATTCAAAAGCATTCAAGAAGCATTCAAGTCCAATCTTCAAGCATTCATTAAGGTTTCAACAACCTGGGGACAAGCTTTCTCAACAGCAATCAAGAGCTTCAAAGAGATATTTGCTTTTAATTTGAAAGCTTATTGTATCTTTATTTTGAACTTGAATTTATTGTTGTTCCTAGTTTCAAGTGGATTGAAACTAGTGGTTTGGTTGTTGGTGAGCCTTGTAAAACCAACGTAGGTTGTTGGTGAGCCTTATAAAAACCAACTAGGTTATTGGTGAGCCTTGTGAAAATCAACTAGGTTATTGATGAGCCTTGTAAAAACCAACTAGATTTTGGTTAGCCTTGTGAAAACCAAGAAAGGTTTTGATTAGTGAGTCCGGAAAGACTAATCTACTGTAATCAAGTTGGATTGTAGTAAAATACCCAAGTGGACCTTGGAAAGTGGATGTAGGTTCTTTGGAGTGCACCAAACCACTATATATTCTTGTGTTTGTGATTGTTTATCTTCTTATTCTTGCATTTACTTTATACTTCTGCGCATTCTTAAATTGAGCACACAAACACTTGCTAACGCACTAGGACTTATCTTTAATCTTTGCTAAAAATTTTTAAAACCTAATTCACCCCCCCTCTTGGGTTGCTTTAGCTGGGCAACACGTGGTATCAGAGCCTTGTACTCAGCTTATAGGTCCAACCATCTTGAGTTAAAGATCTATGGCAGCCCCTATAGGTTCTAGTGTTGTTGAGGGTCAAGCCTCAAATAGATCATTTTTTTTCAATGGAACTAATTACACATATTGGAAAATCCAAATGAGAATTTATATACATTCAATAGATTACAATCTTTGAAAAGTTATTGTAAAAGGTCCTAATGTTCCTTCAACGATGGTTAATGGCATTTTCATTCCAAAACTAGAAGATGATTGGGATGAAAATGACATTAAGCAATCAGAGTTTAATGCTAAAGCTATGAACCTGCTTTATTGTGTATTGGATCCTAGTAAATTAAATAGGATTTTCACATGCGCATCCGTAAAGAAAATTTGGGACATACTTGAGGTTACTCATGAGGATACCCATCAAGTGAAGAATACTAAAGTTAATATGCTCATTCATATATATAAAATATTTAGAATAGAGCCTAATAAATCTATTACTGATATGTATACTAGATTTACTAATACTATCAATGGTTTGAGGAGTCTTGGTAAGGTTATGTCTAACACTGATCTTGTAAAAAAAATTTTTAGATCTTTGCTAACCTCATGGGATCCAAAGGTCACAGCAATCCAAGAAGCAAAAGATGTTGAGACACTTTCCTTGGAACAACTTGTCGGTTCACTCATGACTTATGAGTTGAACTAGAAATAAAAGCAATGGATGCAGATAGAAAGAAGAAGACCATCGCATTCAAATCTACTAAATCAAATGAGTCTTCAAGTGAAGAATTAGAAGAAGACCATCGCATTCAAATCTACTACACCAAAGAAGAAGACCATCGCATTCAAATCTACTACTACAAATGAGTCTTCAAGTGAAGAATTAGAAGAAGGTGAAGATGAAGATGAAGAGGCATTAGTGGCTACAAAATTCAGAAGATTCATGAGAAAAAAGTTCTCCTACGAAAAGAAGCCACAACCTAGTAAAGAAAAGGGAAAAAAAAAAGAAAAAAGAGAAGGAGAAGGACCAACCAATTTGCTTCGAGTGTAAGAAGCCTAGACACTACAAGATTGATTGTCCTCTAGTAAAGAAGTTCAAAAAGAAAATCAAGAAGAAAGCTATGATGGCAACCTGGAGTGATAGCAAAGACTCCAGTTCAAACTAGAAGAAGAACAACAAGAGAAGTTGCCAACCCTTGCCTAATGGCTCATGAAGATGAGGTACAATCTGAACTTGATTTTGAATTATATTAGAAGAACTTAGAGATGCTTTTGATGAACTATACATGAATATAAGTTGCTAAGATTTGAGAATAAAAAGTTGTAAAAGCATGCCGATTCCTTTCTTCTGAAAATACCAATCTTGTTAACGAAAATAATGACCTAAAAGCAAGACTAATATTTTTGAAAAATAAAAGAATGCTTATAAAAAAAATAGAAGTTTTGAAAAGATCCAAGGCTATTGTTACAAATAATGAGCTTTTAAAAAAACAATGACCTTGAAGTAGAAAACAAGAAATTCAAAGATGAGCTTGATAAAGTTAAACCTTTATTGAAAAGTTTACATTTAACTCTAAAAAGTTAAATTATTATTGAATAATCAAAGAGCTATGTTTGATAAAGCTGGACTTGGTTACAAGCAACAAAGAATCAAAATCTTTCAAAAAATTTTTTGTTCCAGCATTATCTAATGTACTTGCTTTAGTTGTAGAAAATTTAGACATAAAGCTTATCAATGCAATATGAGAAAATAAATAATTTCAGAAAGTTTGGATTCCAAAAGAAACCATTACTACTAACCCTAAAGGACCTAAGATGGCTTGGGTACCTAAAAACAAAACTTGATCTATTTTGTAGGTGTGTCTTAAACCAAAGAGAAAAGAGATTATGGTACCTTGATAGTGGTTGCTCAAGATACATGACAGGAGATGTGAAGTAATTCACTTCTCTAGAAGCTCTAAATAGAGGGAGCATAACTTTTGAAGATAATGGTAAAGGAAAAATCATTGGTATTGGTAAAGTTTACATCTCCCCTTCTACTTTTATTGATAATATTTATTAGTTAAAGGATTAAAACATAATTTGCTTAGCATTAGTCAGTTTTGTGATAAAGGTTTTTAAGTAGTTTTTGAATCATCCCTTTGCATAGTTTCTAGTCCTAATAATAATGAAGTAAAATTCATTGAAAATAGGCATGGCAACATCTACCTTGTTGATCTTGATAACTTATCTTTACATGATGGTGAATGCCTAGTTGCAATGAATGCCACAATTAATGAGACTAGTTAGCTTTGGCATCGTAGATTAGGTCATGCAAGCATGCATCTACTTTAAATTATGCAAAAAGGATTTAGTTAGAGATTTACCAAAACTTAGATTTGAGAAAGATAAAGTTTGTGATGCTTGCAATTTGAAAAATAATCATGAACCTCTTTTAAATCAAAAGAATTATTTCAACTTCTAGACTATTAGAACTACTCCATATGGATCTCTTTGGACCAACTAGAACCACAGCCTAGAAGGCAAGAGATATAGATTAGTCATAGTGGATGATTTCTCTCGATTTACTTGGATTTTATTTTTAGCACATAAAGATGAATCTTTTTTTGCTTTCACGAAGAGTTTTATTGAAAGGTTTCAAATGAAAAAGATATTTCTGTTATTTGTATTCGAAGTAACCATGGTACTGAATTTGAAAATCAAAATTTAAAGATTTTTGTAATGAAAAAGGAATTGAATATAATTTTTCTACACCTAGGACACCTCAACAAAATGGGGTGGTAGAAAAAAAAAATAGGACTTTGGAATGGCACGCACAATGCTTTGTAAAAATGACCTTCCCAGATATTTTGGATCAAAGCTGTTAATATTGTTTTCTATATTTTAAATCATATTTTGATCAGACCAATTTTAAAAAAAGCCCCTTATGAGCTTTGGAAGAAAGAAAATCTACTTTAAAGTATTTCATGTATTTGTTGCCGATGTTTTATTTTAAATAATAAAAAGATAATTTAGGCAAATTTGATGCAAGTCAGATGAAGGTATCTTTTAGGATATTCTATCTAGAAAGGTATACAAAGTTTTTAACAAAAGAATACTAGTAGTAGAAGAGTCCATGCATATAGTGTTTGAAGAGTTTACTAACAAGTCCTCTAGGAAAGAGGATACTATTGATGATTGTACAGGTATTGAAGAACTTAAGATGCTGACTTTAGATGATCATCCTTCCAAAGATAACAAAGAAGATCAAAGCAAGGAAAAAGAAGGAGAAGATACAAAATCTTTACCAAAGGATAAAAGTCTATCCAAAGAATGGAGGTATACTCATGGATATCCTACAAAATTAATCCTAGGTGATTCATCGAAAAGGATAAGAACTAGATCCTCCCATAGAAATGAATGTGATTGCATTGCTTTTGTTTCACAAATGAACCTAAATGTATTAAAGAAGTTCAAAAAGACCCAAACTGGATGATTGCTATGCAAGAGAAATTAAATCAATTTGAAAAAAATAAAGTTTAGACATTAATAGAAAAACTATATAATACTTCAGTAATTGGCACTAAATGGGTTTAGGAATAAATTGGATGAAAATGGTATAGTAACTATAAACAAGGCTAGACTGGTAGCTAAGGGTTACAATCAAGAAAAAGAAATTAATTTGATGAAACCTTGGCTCCAGTAGGTAGACTTGAAGCTATTAGATTACTTCTAGCTTTTACATGTTTTCTGGATTTCAATTATTTCAAATGGATGTTAAAAGTATCTTTTTGAATGGGTATATAGCTGAAGAAGTTTTTATTGAACAACCACCTGGTTTTGAAAATCATGCACATCGTGATTATGTTTTCAAATTATGCAAAGTACTTTATGGTTTAAAACAAGCCCCCCGTGCATGGTATGAAAGAGTTAGTAAATTTTTAATTTAAAATGGTTTTACTAGGGGTCATGTTGATATAACCCTGTTTTTAAAGAAAAAGGTGATGATCTCTTAGTTGTGCATATCTATGTCGATGATATTATCTTTGGTACCACTGTTGAATCTCTTTATTAAGAATTTGCAAAGCTAATGCAGGGAGAGTTCGAGATGAGCAGATGAAAGAATTGAGCTACTTCCTCGGACTCCAGATCAAGCAACCAAATGAAGGATCTTCATCAACCAAACCAATACACAAAGAAAATTCTGAAAAAGTTTAGGATGGAGAAGACTAAGCCTATTGGTATACCTATGAGCCCTTCATGTAAACTTGACAAGGATGAATCTAGTAAGAAAGTTGATCAAAATTTTATAAAGGCATCATTGGATCATTACCGTACTTAACTATAAGTAGACTAGATATTATGTTTAGTGTATGCATGTATTGAGATATCAGTCTAAGCCTAAGGAATCATATTAATGGCTGTTAAGTGCATTCTTAGATATTTATCTGGTACTCTTGACATTGGATTATGGTACTCTAAGAATTCAGCTATTGATTTAATTGCAAATTCTGATGCTGACTTCACTGGATGTAAGTTAGATAGAAAAAGTACTTCTGGAACTTGTCAATTCCTTGGAGTTAACTTAATCTTATGGTTTAGCAAGAAACAAAATTCAGTTATACTATCTATAACTGAAGTTGAATATATTATAGCTAGAAGTTATTGTGCTCAAATCTTGTGGATTAAGCAACAACTTGAGGATTTTGGCATCAAATTAACTAAGATATCCATAAGATGTGATAATACAAGTATAAAATTTAACAAAAAATCCAATTCAACAATCAAGAAGTAAGCATATTGAAATTAGACATCATTTTATTAAAGACCATGTTCAAAACATAATGTTATGCTTGAATTTGTTTCTACTGAAATGCAATTAGCTAATATACTGACCAAGCCTTTTAATGAAGATATGTTCAGTATGATTAGAAGGAAATTAGGGATCATTAATCCTTTTGATTAGATCTCAATCATTTCTTATGACCTTTAAAATCTCCCTTAAAATCTCTTGATCAAAATAACCTTAAAAATCATATTCAATCATCAATTGGATATTAAAATCGATTACATTGATTTTTTATATTTTTTTATAATTTTTTTGATTTTTTTTCTAATGTGTCGATACTTTGAAGTGTCGACATCTCCAAGTGTTGGCACTTAAACTAAAGTCATGAGTTGACACTTGACCGGCGGGGACCGATGATTAAATAAAGAAATCGATTGATTTCTCTCCATTTTTCTCCTAAATCCCTTAAGCCGATACCTCCCCAAATAGTATCCTAACCTCCATTTGTTCCCATTCCATGTTCTTACTATTCTATTCTTGGTTTGAGCTCTTTTTCTCCCTCTCTTCTTCACTATTGTTCATGATTTTATCGTGAATCTTTTACCCATTCCCCTTTCCACCCATGTTTCCTTCTTCCTAGACGATAGGTCCCAGGAAATAGTTAGTTAGAAGGCCTTGTCCTTCCACCCAGGATACGAAGCAGCGCATGAAGGCCAATATGAGGATCAGGAAGCAAAGGCAACAGCTCAGCAGGAGATTCCTATCCGACCACCAGTCCTTGGAGTAGATCGGATGGCCTCTCAGGCCATTAACGAAGGTCGGAGGGTAGATTTTGAGTTTATGGACCGATAGCATTTTTGGATAGGCAACTAGCTGAGGGACACAGGGCTTGCTCACTTCTGTTCACTCAAAGAGAAATTCTACCCAAGTCTGATACGAGAGTTTTATGGTACACTGGCTAGAGGAGCTAATGACTGGATGGCTACTAAGGTTAGAGGGATTTCTATACCACTATCAGCAAAGATATTGAGTAGAGCTGGGAGATCCCTATGAGAGGCATAGTGGTAGATTCGTTGGTTGATTAGATCAGTGCCCTCAAATGCATATTTGAGAGTGATGACATTGGAGAGGGAGCCACCATTGTAACATCACGACTTTCTCCAAAGATGAGGTTGCTGCACCACATAGTCACCCAGATTCTTCTACCAAAGATAGGGAGTTTCAACTTCATCACTGAGAGAGAGCTTCTTGTGATGGTTTCCCTGATTTGGAGGACTCTTGTCTGCCTACTAGTACTCATGATCTATCAGATTATAGAGGTAGCGACCCGTAGGAGATTATGTCTACATTTTGGGATGGTTCTCACTATTATGTTTAGAGCTTATGGAGTATACCCAGATGGAGAACCCTACAGATAGCTGCTTCGATGGGGACATCAACTAGCCCAGCCAAAAGCCAGCCCAAAACTTGAAGCCCAACCCAGAATCCAGCCTAGCCTGAAACCTGAAGTCAGCCCAGCCTGAAACCTAAAGTCAGCCCAGCCCAAATCCTGAAGTCGATGCAGCACATATCCCGAAGCAACATGGATCCTAGAGCAGCACGTATCCTAGAGCACATCCTAATGAAGATAAGTGTATTTTTTTATGGATGTATGAGGGATTAGGATATCTTATTTTAGAATTAGTTACCATACATTATTTTAGAATTTGTTTTATCGATTTTTAGGATTTAGTTGGATTATTTTATTTTTAATAGTTTAAATGTGTTAGGATTAAGGTTGAGATATCTGAGATCAGGATATCGGATATCTCATATTAGCATATTTAATAGTTTTGTCATTCGAATAAAAAATAGACAATGAATTTTTGGGATGGGAAAACAAGAACTCCTGGTTAAAAAGAGGGTGCATCACTCCTGGTTAAGGAGAGGATGCTGATGCCCTACATGGTCACTCTGGTTAAGAGTGGGCGCTGAAGCCTAGGTGGGGAACCCAACCATGATTTTTACTTTTTTTTCGTTCCAAATTTTCATTCCGTCTTTCTTCTTCATCTACGTTATTTCCCCTTTCTCCTCTCTGTTTCCTTCTCCTTCAAACCTGAGAACAACTACCGAACATCGAAGAGCCTCCACATTGCTGAGCCACCCTCTGTCCTCAACATCTCCATCCCCTATTTCCCGTGATAATCCCATCTCCATGCTGACTTTACTTCCTTCTAGCTCCCCGTCAGCCATCTGACACCTCCATCATCTGTTAGATCAAGTCCATCGCTGTCCACCGGCCAAATCGAGGGAGCGACCCTCCCTCATTGTCGTCCGTCCATGCAGAGATCCGCCCGAGAATCAACCATCGAGCATCTCCCTGAATCCGCCCAACCGAACCAACCACCCTGCTAGAACCACCTGCTCCTCTCACTATTGCCGACAACCATTGGAAGAGAGGCTGCACCACCGGTCCATCGCTCCACTCTCCATCGCCTCACCTGCGAGCGGAGCTCCCGTGCCGCCCCAATCCCATCAGACTCCTCCTGGCTGCAGTCGCTCGCATCGCATGACGCCACCGAAATCCTATCCGTGTCGTCTCCACTATGTGCCGCAGATCCGTATACCCCATCCCCAATCACCCCTGCTACCGAGACTGTCGCCGCCCTGCCGCCATCTCCACTGATCCTGTGATGCCAACCGCCAGCCGTGCCACCGCGTCGCCCAGCATCGACGCAGGCGAAGCCTCCCCGCAAGCCCCCTCTATTTCTGGTTCAAGTCCGTGGAGCTGGAGAAGAAGCACTGCATGAATGTGAAGGCAGTCCCTCCTCCTGCATAGTTTTCAAAGCAAAGTCGGCTTCCTAATGCCGACTTCAAGAGTAGAAAATAAAGAAAAAAAGTGAAAAAAAAAAAAAAAAAAGAAGAAAAAGAAAAAAAATATGAAAAAATATATATATGAAAAAAAAAGGGTTTATTTGACTTAAAAAAAATTAAGAAAAAAATAAATTGGATTTAACCTAGCCTAGGGTCATTTCTTAAATACCAACGGTCCGATCTCCTAGAATAAATATTGATCGGGGTCTGTCCCACATCATGCTCCACACTGACATATATGATGAGCGATCTATCATCGATGGGCTATCACAGATTCAGAGGTCAGTGAAGATGTAGGATATCAGGATAGACTTCTGATACTAAGGATGAGGACGTAGTTGAGGAGGAGGAGCAGATACATAGAGATGAGGCCGGGCCATTTGAGCCACACAGGGATATACCTGAACGATAGCCCGAGCCATCAGTTTCGGCACATGCTGAGGTGCTAGCTCCTGGAGACACTATAGATGAGAGGATCACTCACCTGGAGACCGAGGTGATGACTGTTAAATAGCGAGTATATCACATTCACATGGAGATGAGGGCAGGCTTTCAGGAGGTGAAAGAGGGACTCTCTGTTGTCCTGGCTATATTAGAGAGATTATCTTCTACCCGGGCACTTTCACCTCCATCGTCGGATTCTCCACCTGCTCCACCAGCACCTCTAGCTCCAACCCCAGATTCTGAGACAGGAGATGGCCAGGGCGATTCTTATGTAGACTTCGATGTTGCAGACTATATTATAGATCCTGAGCCAGACACTACTATTGATCAGGATACAGTTCCTGTAGCTAACGAGATGAGGACCTTAGAGACCACTCTTACCTCGACCAGCCCAGTTCTTGAGACTTCTATTCTCCCTAATACCCCAGTCATACCATATCCTTCTGATTCTGATACCTTACCTGATGTATCACTCCTGTTCTTCATACTGATCTACCTGATACTCCTACTGCTTTACCTACTCCTTCATTTAGTATACCCCCTAGGTCACCTCCAGTACCTTCCACTTCTTCCTTGGTCAGGGAACTAGGATTTTATACCCCTGGTTTCCACATTTTATCTTCTAGTCCATTGTTTGATATCCTCCATCTATCCCTGCACCAGTTCCTGACTCCGCTACTGATATTACCTCTTCTTCAGCACCAGCCAGAGGGAGAGCACGTGCCAGAAGCCAAAGCACGAATGTGATGACATTCCCCGAGCTGTTCATACCAGACTTTCAGATCTTTGATCGATATGGCTATGATCCCATCCCTTTACGATTATGGGATCGATCATCTTAGAGATTGGGTCTTCTTTGATGAGGAAAGAATCCCTTAGGGTTGATATGTATCTTTTAGTATATCATTTTTTTAGTTTTATGGTGTTTGTATCAAATTATGAATCTTATGTATCAAATATTTGAAATTTTAGATATATTGACATTTTCAATATTTTTTTGTGCATTTCTACACTCTTACTTTACTGCAATATTTTATCTCTCTACCTTGTTATTTTTTTCTCACCTTTTCGTGATGACAAAAGGGGGAGAATTAATGAATGGCAAAATGGGGAGTAAGTAAAGGCAAAAGGGGGAGAATGATAAACTAAAGAGAGAATGAATAGTTTAAGTAAAGAAAGCAATAAGTAAGGGGGAGAGTGAAATGTACTAAATGTACTAAAGAAGGAAATTTTGAAATTTTTAAATCTCTAAACCTTTTGGAAATTACTTTGAAAAATGTTTTAAGTTTTGAAAAATATTTTAGATCATATATTAAGGGGAAGCTTTTATTCCACGCTCTCATACTTTTCAGTTTATGATTTGATACTTTTTATTTTTATTTTTATACTTTGATACTCCTTATTCTTATTTTTTATATGCTCTAATACTCTTTATTTTCATACTCTAATACTCTTCATGCTTTAGTATTTTTCTCTAATACTCTCTATCTTTATGGTATATTGTATGCTCTGATATGCTCTGACATTTATTTTATGCTCTGATACTCTTAAAGTTTTCACTGTGATACTCTTCATGATTTAACCTATTTTTCTCAAATACTTATTCTTCAAATCTATTTTTAGCTCTGATACATCTCTTGAACATCTCATATATATACAACTTAGCTCTAATATATTTTAATTATTGCTCTGATACATTATAGCTACAGGTCTGATACGTTAAAACTATATGAATTGAATTCTTTCTCATATATATAGCTCTGAACATTGTAAATGAGTTTTTGATCTTGGTAAACATTACAATCTAGACTCTGATACTTATTATCAATAACTCTAATACTTATAGTCAATTGCTCTATACTTATTGCAAATATTTTGAGCTTACTATGCATATATACTTAAAGATTTTGTCATTATCAAAAAGGGAGAGATTGTTGACTTCTATTTTGATTTTGATGAATAACAAAATACTTAAGTATATTTGAGTACTAACTGTATGTTAAAAGTATGTTTATCAAAACAGGGTACTCATCAAACTTGTAATATGTTGAAAGTTTAAATGCTTGTCATCTTGTTGAAGAAGTTACTTTTATCAATGGAATTTCAAGTTAAATGGACCTTGGAACATAAGAATAATCTTGAAGGACTCAAGTTTTAAATTTAGAAAAGTTTCAGTAGAGTTTCAAGAGAGTTTCAGTAAAGGTCGACTCATGATGATCAAGTGTCGACTTAAGGTGTCAACTCATAGAAGCTTGAGCTGACATGCAGAAGAAGTTTCAGCTGGCATGCATAAAGTATCGACTCATGAAGACCAGGTGTCGACTCATGTGTCGACTCAAGTGTCAACTCAAGGCCTGAGACCAAAAATGATACAGAATTAATTGAATTCAATTTTTTCTCAAGTGTCAACTTCAAAGATAAAGTATTGACTCAAGTGTTGACTCACCAAAAGAAGTGTCGATACACCAAAGCACTCTAGAGAGTTTCAGAGGATATTTTTGATCTAGTGTCGACTCAGGTATTGACTCATGAGTCGACTCATATCCTAAAGTGTCGACACTTGCAGGTTTGGATGAACAGTAATGGCTAGTTTTTGAAGTACATAATTGATCATTTTTATTCCTAACGGCTATTTTATCCTCTCCAATGATCATAAATGATCATTTAAGTCTTAGAAAGATATTTAAAAGTTGACCAAACTCAAGGAGGAATGAATTTATTGAAAATCTTTCAAATATTCATTAACAGTTCATTACTTTTGAGCAAGCCTTCAAGCATTCAAGAGCATTCAAGAAGCATTCAAGTCCAATCTTCAAGTATTCATTAAGGCTTCATAACTTGGGAACAAGCTTTCTCAACAGCAATCAAGAGCTTCAAAGAGATATTTGCTTTAATTTGAAAGCTTTTTGTATCTTTATTTTGAACTTGAATTATTGTTATTCCTAGTTTCAAGTGAATTAAAACTAGTGGTTTGGTTATTGGTGAACCTTGTAAAATCAACTTAGATTATTGATGAGCCTTGTGAAAACTAACTAGGTGTTAGTAAGCCTTGTGAAAACCAACTAGGTTGTTGATGAGCCTTGTGAAACTAACTAGGTTGTTTGTTAGCCTTGTGAAAACCAAGAAGGATTTTAATTAGTGAGCTCGGAAAAACTAATCTACTGTAATCAAGTTGGATTATAGTAAAATATCCAAGTGGACCTTAGGGAGTGGACCTTAGGAAGTGGACGTAGGTACTTTGAAGTACACCGAACCACTATATATTCTTGTATTTGTGATTGTTTATCTTCTTATTCTTGCATTTACTTTATACTTCTGCTGCATACTTAAATTGAGCACACAAACACTTGCCAACACACTGGCACTTATCTTTAATTTTTGCTAAAAGTTTTTAAAACCCAATTCACCCCCCCCTCTTGGGTTGCTTTAGCTAGGCAACACACCCTGAATAGCAAGTGACTAGAAACCCCTAGGATGTTCCTCTCCCTTTCCTTCTTGTAACTGGTGGAGCCTGTATGGTGTTCCTCTCCATCACAATGTGGTTTTCTTGACAATTTTCTATGTCTCACATGTATTTCATAGAGCACTTCCAAGAAAAAGTGTAACTTGGTTAAATAGAAATGTACGTATCTCAGAATTTTATAATGAGAAAGGATTATTTTAATGTTTTATGCATGGGGTATTATATGCTTGTTACTTGTCGAATATCAAGACTTATAGTTATCCACATTTTTATCGATGAACAATTGCTCGAATCTTTGGGTTTATGAATTTTAGCAAGAGTTCCATTTCTCCCTTGGGGCTTCAGGTTCGGTAGTTGTTTCAACCTTTTGGATTCCTTACTAATTAAAAAACATAGTTTTCGTATATGGCTTCTAAAAGAAAAGGTACATTACTGATAATACATTCGTAAGTTTTTGGAATTCCAAGACCAAGATAGGGATGAGCCATTCAGTTATTTTAGGCGATAGATGCCGAGTTGAACAACCTTCTCCACCTGATACGGTCCCTCTCAGTTTGAAAATGCCTTTCCTTGATGAGTTGGCTAGAACACTTTGGCCCGCCTCAGAACTAGATCTCTAACTTTGAAAAATTTATCCTGAACTCGGGCATTATAGTAGCGGGCAACCTTCCATCGTTAAGTGGCCATCCTCATAGTAGCACATTCTTTTTCTAGCATATCCAAATTGGCTCGGAGTCGCTTGAAGTTACTTCCCTCATCAAGATTTTTCACCCACGATGATGGGAGTCCAACTTCCAAGGAGATTACAGCTTCAATCCTGAAGGAAAGGTTAAAGGGGGTTTCCCTCATCAGAGTCCTCTATGTGGTTCAGTAGACCCAGAGGACAAGATATAATTCATTCACCCACCATCCTTTTGCTCAATCTAGGCATGTCTTCCATCCCTACAAAAGAATTTGGTTAGCAACTCCGGCGTTTCCGTTAGCTTTGGGATGGCCGACAAAAGTAAAACATTGGGTCACTCCCAGGCCTTGGCAGAATTCAGTGAGTTTGAAGCCATCGAACTCCTGACCATTATTAGTAATGATGGTTCGGGATAGTTTGAAGTGATAGATAATGGATTTCCAAATGAAGTACTTTACTTTGTTATCAATAATTTTAGTAAGTGGTTCAACCTCTCTCCACTTAGTAAAATAATCAATTGCCATAAGCAAAAACTTTCATCCTCTAGTGACTAGAGGAAAAGGGCCCAATATGTCCATGTCCCATTGAGCAAAGGCTAGGGTGTGCTTAAGGGAGTAGGTTAGAAAATCCAAATAGACACAAATAAAAATTGGGCTAGATTGGATCAAGTCAAAACTCAATAAATCCAACCCAAAATGTGGAATGGGTCTAAATTTGGTACCCGACCTAGTTCCATGGATTCTTAAATGGAGTCTAAGTGGATTTATTTGGATTGGGTCATAGTTAACTCGATCCATTCAGCTTTAGACCTCAATTTTCCTCTATCATGATCTAGACCATGACTGAGTATTTTTAATGGCCCCTAATGTATTAGATTCTTTAAAAAAGCATGCATGCATGTCAAATAATAAATAATATAGGCCTTACAAATAGATGTAATTTTAAACTGTCTAAATAACTCTTATAATTGGTTGTCATAGCATGCAAATCTAACCTTTAGAAGAGGATAAGTCTGCTGAAATAAAGAGGGAAAAGCACATAAAACAAATGGTAACATACCTGGTGTGGCAAATTATGAGCAAGTGCTCTCATCACCACTTAACACTATTAGATTTATGCCCTAAAAGCTAATCTAGCATATACATATTTTATTTACAAGACAAAGTTATATTTAATGTTTGAAATTAGACTATTTTTCTATATATGTTGTATCCATATATCTTCCAACAAATTAATGAACAATGATACATATTCTTAAGACCTGAAAATTTAAGCCATGTATCATTAAGATTATTTCTAAATGCTCCCGATCATATGATCATCATGGGAATGGTGATTGATTTGGTGAGTTAGTGACAGATCACTTTCCTTGGATAGACAAGTCTCAAGTCTACAGTATGGAGACATTGAAGCGAGAATACAGGTGATTGTTAGAGACAATAGTATCGAATGTGACCATTATGAGAAGTCCATGCATGTCTACTCACTCATCAGTGACTTTCTCGATGCTATAGTTGTATGAGTGGTTCTTTGACCTGCAATGCCTCGGCCACCTATAGTGGGGTTGCTTTAATTTGACAACATAAAATATTAGCCCTAACTATTCGAGTCGATACAGTATTCATTGATTGTAATAAGTTCACTATAGGAGGGAGTACACTTATAGGGGATCTATTGATCTTAGTAGTTAAGGTATAGTTCTATACAATTTAAAAAGCTAAGTCCTTAAGATCATGGCCACGATAATAAATAATAATGAAAGAGTTTCCATAAGATTTCATAATTTGAACTTGAGATTGTTGCCCTGTGAAGCAACCTAAGAGGGGGGGGTGAATTAGATATTTTAAAAATTAAATAGTTATGTACTAAACTTAGAGTGCTTGTATAACAAAGTGATTGTGCTCAATGTGATATGCAGCAGAAGTAACAAATTAAATACAGAGTAATAAAGAGCAAGTAGATGAATGAGCAAGCAATCACAAACACATAGATGTATAGTGGTTCGATGCACTCCAAGCACCTACATCTACTCCCCAAGCTTTCCATTGAAAATTCCACTATAATCTATCCAAGATTACAGCCAACTTGTTTTCTAAGGCTCACAAGTTAAATCTTTGTTGCTTTTGTCACCTAGGCTCACCAACAACCTTTACAACTTGTTTTCAATCCGGGCTCACAAGTCAACCCTAGTTGGTTTTGTCTCTTAAACTCACCAACAACCTTTAACACTAGTTTCAATACCTTTGAAACTAGTAACAACAAATAAAAGCAAGTATATAGAAATAAGCATAAGAAATAGCTCATAAATGAGCAAAAATAAATGTCAATGAAGCTCTTATTGAATGCTTGAGTTGTCTCCTTCTTGAAATCTTTGAATGCATACTTTTGGCTAATAATTTGAAGGCTCAAAGATGAGTAGAAGGCTTTTTCAAGTGGAATCTACTTTAAAGCTCACATTTGTCTTTTCTCAAAAGATAAACTTTGTCTCTTCTTGTTGCTCATATCTTTAATGAGTTTGGTGAGTGATGAAATAGCTCAAAACCACTGAAAAAATTATTGGAGATCGTTAGAGTGAAGAAACTAACCATTTAGAGCCATTTGGAATCAATTCTGAACTTCTGAAAAACTAGCCGTTACACTAAGTACCGATACTTGAATTTCTTCATAAGTCGATCTATGAGTTGATACTTAGAATTGTGAGTCGACACTTAGGTCAACACTTGAGTAAAAATTTGAATTTCCAAAGTTCTTCTTCACTTCTGGTCTCAGGCTATGAGTTGACCTGTGAGTCGATACTTGAAATTGTGAGTCGACACTTCAGTTTGTGAGTCATTCTCTTGAGTCGACACTTGACAAAAATTCCAGAAAAATATAATTCTGTCCATTTTTGTCTCAGGTTATGAGTCGATTTGTGAGTCGACCTGTGAGTTGATACTTGAAACTGTGAGTCGACCTGTGAGTCAATACTTAATGTGCCATCTAAAACTCTGCATGCTAGACTTCAAAAGAAACAATACTTTCTTCATGAGTCGACTCCTTGAGTCGACGCTTAGTCCATGAGTCGACACTTGCTCTGTGCCATTTCAAAACTACATGCCAAACTCTGAAATTTAAAAATTTATCCAATGTCCTCTTAGACTCATCTTCATAAGGACCAAAGTGATCATTTTATCAATATTCTAAGGTGAGAAGATAACTTAAACATTAAAATTCATCTTGCTTTGATGTTAACAACTTTGAACTCTTGAGTGAAGAAATTGATGTACCTATGTCCTGAAATTCATACTTCAATTAAAACATTAGTCCAAACATATACTCAATGTTTTGTATTCATCAAAATTAAGGAGCCAAAGCCAACAATCTCTCCTTTTTGATGATGACAAAACTTTGAGTATATAAGCATATAAGTTCAAAAATTTGACTAGTATAGTATCAAAAGTTCTGAAAATGAATAAGTTTATCAAAACATCTTCACATTTATCATCAAACAAAGTTCATACACGTATTTAGGTAAAAATGAATCAAATTATTAGTTCATATAGTATATTTCAAGAGAGTTTAAGGTTAGAATTTCTCAATTTTTTTCCCTATCTTAAGTAACTTGTGAATTCTTGAAAAATTTTGAATTTGTTGCTTATATGTCCTTTTCTACTCCCCCTTTTTGTCATCATTAAGCATTAAAAGGGGTTGCTCCTCCTGAATTTGTGAATTTGTCAAAACAAATTGTTAAATAGACAAAAAGAGAGTAATGAAGCAAATTTCATAATTAAGAAAGATAATTTCATTGATAAACAGTTCTAGTACAACATGACATAACATAACATGACATAACATAACATAATAGAACATAATATAATAGAACATAACATAATAGAACATAACATAACATGACAGAACATAACATAACATAACATCTGTGAGGCTAATCCTCATCAAACATAAACTCAAGTACAATGGGTGCCGTGATCCTAGAGGATGTGGATCTAGGAGTCTTATGCAGCATGCTCCTAGTCCTAAGAGAGGGACCAAATCTACCTATAACTCTAATGATCCTAGTTGCATGGGAAGCATCTCTGCAGGAGTCTAATAAGCTGAAGAAGAATCAAGCTAAGCATCAATAGGAGCATCCAGAGTCTGATCAAGAATAGCTGGTGTCTGATCCTCCCTACTAACAATCTGATAATCTCCTGCCTCATCACCACCGTCACTGTCAGAGTCACCATCACCATCAGCATCGGCACCACCATCACTTTCAGGAGCTGCATCACCACCTGCAGTGTCATCATGTGTATCATCATGGTCATCATCATCTGCTGGCGAAGGAGGATATGGAGGAGCAAAAGGTCCTGCTGGAGGCAATAATGATCTCAGCATGTCTCTGATCTCTGTAAAACTAGCCTCCACCATCTATTGAATACCTGTGAGCTGCTCATCAGTGTGGGTCCTCAATCCATGCAGCTCCATCTATATTCTGGAAGTCCAGATAGACAATCTCAAAATCTCCTCTGAATATCAATGATCTGTGCTGTGATCTGCTCCTCAAACGTAGACTCTATAGTATCTCTAGGAGCTGTGGCTGGAGCATGAGTAGTAGCTGGTGTAAAAGGCTCAGATCCAAAAGTAATAGCTGGTGCAAGTCTGGAGGGAGTAAACTGTGGAGCAAGTTTTGATGGCCCTACCTCAGCGGCTCTAATCTCATCCTCCTCGTCCGGCTCCTGCCCAAACTCTCGTCGAACCCACCTGCCACCGACTCACCTAAATCCCATACGGTGTAGAGATTTCTGCCCATAGGTGTCTGTGTGGAAAATCTCTTTGGAGTCCTCACCCTCTAATAGGATACCAAACTCTCTAAAGATCTGGGTAAGTCCCATACCATAAGCTAGACATAATCTACGCTATGTAGCAGCCTCACTGGTGAGGACACAAGAGCCAGGAAGAGGAAGCAAACCTTTTTCAATTCAATTTGGATCACCAATGAGTAAGTCCATGTGTTCTTCACAAAGAACACTCGGGCCTCAGTTGTTTTGATTGTAATTTGGTCAACTAGGGTTGTTGAGTTACCAATTGAGTCCATTGAGTCCATCAGTTGGTTTAAGAGTCTTGTAAATAGCATTATTTGCTTTGTTTAGTGAATTGTCCAATTTAAGTCCTGTAATTAGTGCTTGAGTAAGTCAAGGGGAGTCATAATTATCCAAGACCCAAGTCATCATCACATTGGTGGATCAATTCTAAGCCAAAAAAAGGTTGTCCAAATTTTTTACCAGACATTCGGACATTCGGACATCCAGATATCCGGACATCTAGAATCAAGACATTGGGACATCCAGGTATCAAGACAAGAAGACAATTTGAATGTCATCCTTATCCAAGAGAGGCGCCCATCCCATTTTATTTTCATCGCCCATTTGAAGTTTCAAAGAGGCGCCCATTTAAGAGGAGTAAAGCAGGACTCTGCTTCTTATGGCGCCCCTCATTTTCTCTTGTCACCCATTCCAGTTGATGCCCATTCATTCATATTTAAATGAGAAGAAGAGTCCAAGATAAATGGAGGATCATCCAATTCAAAGGAGTTATCTTCTATCTATTTTTAAATTCAAAGGGAGAAGTATCCTCATCCAAATTTAAATTCAAATGAAAGATTCAAACTTTTGAAGCTATTTCTTATCCCTTATTGCCAATCAAGAGATCAAAAATCAGATTCACGCCAAGAAAAGAGAAGGAAAAAATCTCATCGCCACTTTTTAAGAGTAATAGAGGACTTCTCCTCTCTCCCTCTCTTTGTCGCCCAATTCAATGAAAGCCATTCAAGTTGTCTCCAGCCAAGCCAACTCAAATTTCAAGGAAAATGACAAGGAGTGTTTGAGTTTAAATTTAAATGTACTTTGAATTTAAAGGAGTCCTATGATATCTTCATGTGTGAAGAATCCTATAAATAGGACCCCATACCCCTTATAAATTATTATTGATTCATGAAACGAAATGCTGCTATTATTCTTCCACAAAGTTGGGTTAGGCTTTAGTGATTTTCTCTAAGAGCGGGGAGGTCCTTAAGAGCTCAAGGCGGGGAGGTCCTTGAGAGCTCAAGGCGGTGAGGTCCTTGAGTGGAGGTTCTGCCGGATTCATCAAGCTGCTACCGATCTTCTACATGCCCTACACATCCAACATTTCTTTTTTTTTCATTTTGGAGCCTGCTTACTTTATTCTTATAATCTTATTTGCTGCCTTCTTTGCAGATCTCAGGTGTTCAAGGACTTTAGAGGATGGATCCTTTGCTTCCAAATCAAGATCTGACGGTAGATCTAAAATCTGAAGTCTCGATTTTTATCCTATTGCGAAATCTGAGCGACCAAGCAGCAGATCCATCTTAAGTCGAAGAGAATCTCTATTGGGGTAAGTAACCAATCCTTTTCTCATTGGATTTGGTAATTGAAGTATGGAATAGTCTGATCTTAGATGGTTTCCTAGCCGTCGGGTCCTTATTCTTCATAGCTTATGGAGCGGATTGCGGGTAAGTGGTTAATTGCCTTCTTTACTCTCTTCAATCTATTATGTTAGTTGCTTTACTATGATCATTGTTCTCTAAATCATCTAAGCTAAAATTAAATCATCCTACACTGCATTGTAACCATCCCGCATCAATTTTATTGGTATCAGAGCCTTAGGTTAGATTAGGGTTTCATGCTTGCTGAATTTGCACATACCTGAACTTGATTTGCATAGAACACCATATTAGATTAGTTATTTTCATCTGAAATTAATTTCTTGTTAATCCCAGTAAGTCAGTAATTAGCATCTCAAATTTTATTAAAAAATAAAAAAATATTCTTTTGCATTTTTTTAATCTCTGCTTTATAGTTTAGGTCTGCTATAATTTTTGACCTAGTTTCGATAACTTTCATCATAGCTATCCAAAACTTAGTTCATTTGAGTTTTTTTATTAATCTAAGCCCAAACAAACTCAGATCTAAATCTTCCTCATAGATTTCAAATCTGAGGGTTTTAAAAAAGTAAATAAATAAATAAATAATTTTTTAAAATTATTTTAGAGTACTTTGGTGGAAGGAAATCACGCCTCCTGAGCGAATATACGAAAGCATATTTATGACACATGGAAGTAATGAGCTACAACCAGATGTGATAACCTGAGATTGAAGTTTGTTTTGTACTTAAGTGCATGCTTGCTTGCTTGAAATTTTTGTGATTTGTGTGTTTAAGATTGCTTGGTTAATTTCTTAAGCACAAATTAGGGTTTCTTTGGCACATTCGATCTATTTAGATTCCACTAAAATTTAATTCCTGCATTTAAATCTAAAATCCAAAAATTTAAATTTAAAATTTGAATCTGAAAATTTAAATTTAAAATTTGAAATTTAAAGTTTGAATTTTAAATTGTTAGTGTTATCTTATCTTATCTTGATTGTGCATTCATTTGAAAACACTTAAGGGCAAGCAATATAACATAAGGGAAGGATTGAGACCCTTTCCTTAGCCCAAAACAACCAACCTCATTTGCATAGTCCTAAGCCTTAATTAAAATTAAGTAGTACTTAAAGCTAGGGATAGCAACAGGTCAGGTTTTATATATGTGTTAACCCATTGTAGTAGTCACTTATGTGTGTGCTTCTGAGAATTGGTGTCTAAGGCTAGAGGTCCAGAGGCAAATGCCTTAAGCAGACTGGTGGTTCTTTAATTAGGACCTCACGAAAGTGAGGGGAGCCTCCCACCACCCCACCTCTTACCTAGCCAATCGAGGAGTTACTGCAGTCTTTGTTATTACCTTGACTAAGCACTATTTGGCCTTTAGGTCTAGGAACCCTACATTAGGTGACTTGTATTGTTTGCACTGCATGACCACTAGGGCAGGTACCCCATACCAAGATCAATAGACTCAAGCCAGTACATCTATGGATTTCAGTCCAGAAACTCTGATACGTACTTTGACTAAATAGTTTAGGCAGTTGAATGGTAGGCTAGACCAAATTGAGCATAGAACAGGAAACCTTGAGGAATTTCATATGTCTCAACCATACTTTACACCTCCTAGGCCCACTCCATTTCATATTCCTAGAGCCCAACATCCTAATCCTATTCCTAATCCAAATCCTAGATGCCCAATTCAGGATGAAACTAAAGAAGATAGAGTCTTTAGGAGTGTTAAATTTGATGCACCAATGTTCAATGGAAATTTAGATCCTAAGGTCTATATGGATTGGGAGAGCGACATGGATCAATATTTCGAATGGTATGAAATGTTGAAGGAGCGAAGGTGAAATTTGCAAAGTTCAAGTTAGTCCGACAAGCATGATTGTATTGGGATAATACTGAGAGATTGACCCTTCGAGAGGACACGTGCCCATAGTTACATGGAGGGATATGAAGGACAAGTTGAGAGAGAAGTATGTGCCATTAACATATCAACAAAGGCTATTGTACATTGCCAATTTGATAAGTTTGTTATGCGATGTGGTGTAGTCGAGTCAGAATCTGTGACACTATCTAGATTTAAAAAAGGCTTGAATGAGGATATTAGAAGGGAACTATTTATAAGGGAAGTACATGATTTGGAACATGCTTACCAGGTTGCTAGAGACTGTGAACGATTTCAAAGAAGACAACCTGTTTAACGACCTGAACTCATAGGTTTAGTAACCCTAGAAATAGGTCAAGCCAAGTTCCTGTTAGTCGGCCTAGTCAACCCACACTAGTAGGTCGAATGGATGATCGAGGAAAGGCACCAATTGGTCGAGTGGATGATCAAGGAAAGGCACCAATAGGTCGTATGAATTTCAGAGAAAAAGTACCTATAGTACATGGAGGGGAAGTCATAATGTAGAGTGTTTAGGTGTCATCAAGTTGGCCATTTTGCTAACAAATGCCCTGTACAGGACCTACACATAGGAGAGATAGGAGAAGTAGAGGACCTGAAGCAACTGAGTGTGGAGAGGAAGTATATGAAGCTGAGCTTGACCTAGCAGAAAGTATGAAGGTAATAAGAGGGAAATAGAGTCACCTGACCTTGTAGGAGTTGTTAGGTGTATTCTAGCTCAGACCAGGAAGAACGAGGACTAGCGTAGGACCAATATCCTGCAAACCTTTATCAAATTAGGGGACAAAGTGTGTAAGATCATTGTAGACAGTGGGAGCTGTATCAATGCTATTTCTACCAATACAGTCAAAAGTCTAGGTCTACCTACAGCACCCCATTCCAACCCCTATAAGGTTTCATGGATTGATGCAACCTCAATTCCCATTAAGTCGATTTGTCAGGTCACAATCCATTTCCAGTCATACCAAGAGAAGGTCTGGTATGATGTGTTACCAATGGAAGTCAGTAGCATAATTTTGGGAAAACCCTGGTTATATGACCATGATGTTACCCTATTGGAAGATCAAATTCTTGTTCCTTTAATTATCAGGGTAAGAGGATAGTCATAAATTCAACCCCACCCAAGGAAAACATTAAGAGGAGGTCCAGTAATTTGAAAGAAGAGAAGACAGGATTGAACCTAATTACTGCTAAGGAACTAGAAAGAGAAATCATTGGAGGTGCACCCATTGGAGTTTTAGTGGTTAAAGAGATTCATGAACAACCTAACCTGAACACCCTAAAGAAGTTGTAGAGCTTTTGAAAGACTTTCAGGATGTGTTTCCTTAAGACTTGCCAAATGAACTGCCAGCATTAAGGGACATCCAACATGCCATAGACCTAGTCCCAATAGCTGCACTGCCAAACCTCCACATTATAGGATGAACCCTTTAGAACACTTAGAGATGCAAAGACAAGTAGGGGAGCTTTTTCATAAAGGATTCATTAGGTAGAGTTTTAGTTCTTGTGCAATTCCAGCCTTGCTAACCCCCAAGAAAGATGGCACTTGGAGCCATCAACAAAATCACTGTTAAATATAGGTTTCCAATTTCTCGTTTGGATGATATGTTAGATATGATGGCCAGATCAACCATTTTCTCGAAGATTGACCTTAAAAGTGGCTATCATCAAGTTAGGATCAGAATTGGGGATGAATGGAAATAAGGATGGTTTGTACGAGTGGTTGGTAATGCCTTTTGGTTTGTCCAATGCTCCTAGCACTTTTATAAGGATAATGACCAAGTATTAAGAGCCTTTATAAGAAAATTTGTGATTGTATACTTTGGTGATATCCTCATATACAGTAAAACAAGGAAGGATCACTTAGACCATCTTTATCTAGTGTGTCAGACCCTTAGGAAAGAAAACCTGTATGCCAATCTTAAGAAGTGTAGCTTCATGACCATTAGGATAGTCTTTCTAGGTTTGTAATGACCCCAGAGGGAGTGTCAGCTGATCATGAGAAGATCAAATCAATAGTTGAGTGGCCCATACCTAGGAATATCCACGATGTCCGTAGTTTTCATGGATTAGCCACCTTCTATAGAAGATTTATCGAAGGATTTAGCACCATTGTGGCACCGATTATAGATTGCATTAGGAAGGGAGCCTTTAAGTGGACCAAGAATGTTAATAGAGCCTTCCTAGAGATAAAAGAGAAGATGACACAAGCCGCAATCTTGAGACTTCCTGATTTTTCTAGAGTGTTTGAAGTTGCTTGTGATGCCTAGGGTGTTGGCATAGGAGGAGTACTTAGTTAAGAGAGTCATCCTGTAGCCTTTTTAGTGAAAAGTTAAATGAGGCTAAATCCAAGTACTCAACCTACGATAAAGAGTTTTATACGGTAGTACAAGCATTGAAATATTGGAGACATTATTTAACACCACAGGAATTTGTTTTGTACTCTGACCATGAGGCACTTAGGTTTTTAAACACTAAGAAGAAATTAAATCCAAGACATGCAAAGTGGGTAGAGTACTCATGTCCACTTACACTACATTTACTCCTCCTAGCATGGAGCCCATCGAGAGGGGCTCGACCAGGAGGCCCTATTCTCCTGGATCATCACCGACTTGACCATCGAAGCACCCTCACCGGAATCCCTGACCCAGGTCTCTAACGACTGTTTCTTGCAGGTCACGAGGAACGAGGAGCTCTCGGGAAGAGGGCAGGTGTTCTGACGCCACCCAAAGCTACGAGCCATGATGATTTTGGCGGCAACAAATTAGCGCGCTAGGAAGGGGGCGGAGGGCGACCTAAAGGACTAACCGTCAGAGGGATCCCCTTGCTTCGAAGGGTCATCCCCATTGTGAACAGACTTCCCCAAAGGATGGTGACTACACGGGCAAGAGAGGCCTCTATCAGTCATGCGGGGGATTCCCCCCTCCGAGCGGACCCGCACATCCAGAACTGGCACTACCCGCTCTAATCCAGCCATCTCCGGTGGAAGCCTAGCTGGCTGTGCTTGCTCAGCAAGTGCAAGTTCTCGCTACAGCGGTGCGCCAGCTTCAGCATCAGCAATAGCCTTGGCTACTCACCAACAGCCACGGACTCTCGCGGCACATGCCGCAGCACCCCACGATAGTCTGCGCTCTTTCCAAGGAAGGCCGTCGCAGCCGTGGGCCGCCACTGATCATCGAGGTAGCTATCAAACCCCGACGAAGAGACAACGAGTTGGGTCTGTCGAGGGAGAGAGCCACTCACCGAACTTTGAGCAGGGGGCACCTAACCCCCGCTAGGGCAGGAAGAGCAAGACCCCCATCGTGGATGCCGCACACTCATGTCACGCCCTCCATCCCCTTCGGCGGAGGGGTCTACTGACAAAGCTATCCAGCACATGGCAGAGAGGTGCCTTGAGGAGCACGAGCGTAAGTTGGTAGAATTCTCCCGCTAGTTCGCCAACATGCAGAGCCCCGCTGGCAAGCCGGCGGGCTATGACTCCCGTCCCCCATTTTCCCGAGAAGTCCAAGAGGAGCCGATCCCAGACCGTTCTGCATGCTGCAGGTGGACTCCTACGATGGGACCACTGATCCCCGGATCACCTCGAGAGCTACAGAGCCCTAATGAGGGTCCAGGGAGCAACCAACACCCTCCTCTGCATCATGTTCCCCGCTACTCTCCGGAAGGCGGCCCGTGTGGTTCACCCGCCTCGAGCCAGAGAGCATCGGAGCTTTGCTCAGCTAGAGCAAAAGTTCGTGGCCCACTTCGATGCCTACCGAAAGGTACCTTGAGAGGTGGATAGCCTTTTCTCCATCAAGCAGCAGGACCGCAAGCCCTTGCAGGACTATTGGCCCGCTTCAAAGTCGCCGCACTGGAGATTTACAACCTTGATGAGCTAATCACCATGCTGGTGCTGAAGAGAGGACTCCGGACTTCTCGCCTGACCTACTCCCTTGACAAAAAGCCCCCCAAGACTAATGCCGAGCTCCTTTTCCAAGCCCAGAAGCACATCTATGCCGAGGAGGCAGATCATATGAGGCGGGAACTCGACGGGCGCCCATCGAAGAAGCCAACCCTCGCCGAGCCATCCGGGGCATAGAAACCAGCACCTCCAGCCCAGAACTTCTGGCAGGGGCCGAGACCAAGGAGTGCCCCCATCCCTGAAGAGAGCTATACACCTCTCCTCGCCCCTAGGATGAAGATCCTCATGAAGATCGAGGGCGAGCCCTACTTGAAGGGCCCACCCTCGATGAGGCATTCCACTGGCCATAACAGATCCAAATATTGCCGCTATCACCACGACCACAGCCATGACACCGAGGAATGCCGCAACCTCAAGAAGGAAATTGAAGAACTCATCAAGAGGGGCTACCTCGGAAGGTTCGTGGGGGGCAGATCCCAGGCAGAATCTCAAGCGCTCGTCACTCTCCCACCAGTGCTTGTAGTCGACAACCGACCCATCGAGAAGCGGTGGGAATGATACGCTGGGAAACCGAGCATGCATCTAAGAAGGCCCAGGAGGTAGACTGTTCTGAAAATGTACCCTTTATGAGGGAGGCAGAAGATGGGGAAAAAAATATAAATAAGATGCCATGGTTGTCGAGATGACAATCGCAAAGCATCCTATAAAATGTATTATGGTTGATAATGGGAGCTCCACTGATGTGCTTTTTTACGATGCCTTCTCCAGCATGAATCTTTTTCCTGCTCAAATTCAACCAATCTACACCCCTCTTGTCGGGTTCACGAGCAATTCAATAAGGGTCGAAGGGGAGATCACCCTCCTCATCATTGTTGGGACTCTGCCTCGGCAAAGCACTGTGATGATAACCTTTACCATTGTCAAGCTCCCCTCAGCCTATAAGGTTATCCTTGGGTGGCCCGGGCTCAATCTGCTCGACACCATCGTCTCCACCCAGAGGCTACTTGTGATGTTCCCAACATCCCACGGTGTCGGGGAGATGAGGGGGGCGGTCCAGCCAGTGCGGCATTGCTTCCAAGTCGTTCCAGGGCATGGGTCCCTGAGGATGACCCCAGGGCAGATGACCTCGACCTAAGGGCTCAGGATCCCAGGGGTGGTCCGTTCGAACGTTTGCTGTCTTACCCCCTCAAGGCCGACCAGGCGAAGATAGTGCAGGTCAGAGCCTTGCTGCCCGATGAGGAGAGGGCCTACTTGTTGGAATTCCTGCGGGCGAATGCGAATGTGTTTGCCTGGACGGCGACAGATATGCCAGGCATTCCCCCAGACGTCATCACCCACAAATTAAGCATCGACCTGAAGTACCGACCAGTTCGGCAGAAAAGGAGCTTCACCCCGAAGAGGTAGGTGGCCATCAATGAGGAGGTAGATAACCTCCTCGCCGCCGATTTCATTTATGAGGTGCGGTATCCGAGCTGGCTGGCGAACATGGTGATGGTCAAGAAAAATAATGGCAAGTGAAGGATCTGTGTTGACTACACCGACTTCAATAAGGCTTGCCCAAAGGATAGCTTTCCCTTGTCGAAAATCGAACAGCCAGTAGACGCCATCTCAGGGCACCACCTGCTCTCATTCATGGATGCATTCTCTGGGTACAACCAAATATGGATGCACCCGGAGGATGAGGAATACACCGCCTTCATCACCGACCAAGGGACATAATGCTATAGAATGATGCCCTTCAGACTAAAGAATGCTGGGGCCATGTACCACCATTTCGTCAATAGGGTCTTTAAAGACCAAATTGGTAGAAACATGCAGGTATACGTGGACAACATGCTGGTCATGATCAAGCCGGACTCTGACCATGTCGCCAACCTCACCGAAGCATTTCATAACCTCTGAAAGCACTAGATGAAGCTCAACCTGGCGAAGTGCACCTTTGGGGTAGCGGCCGGGAGGTTCCTCATCTTTATGGTCACTCAAAGGGGCATCGAAGCTAATCTGGAGAAGGTCCAGGAGATCGTCGACATGGAGCACCCTACATCTAAGAAGCAGGTCCAGCGCCTAATAGGGCAGATTGCAGCCCTGAGCCAGTTCATTTCGAGATTGGTCAATCGTTGTCTCCCCTTCTTCAAGGCGTTGCATAAGATGCATGACTTCACCTGGACGGAGGAGTGCATGACAGCCTTCGAGGAGCTGAAGGAACTCCTGGCTTTCCCCCTCTACTCACCCGACCGAAAGGAGGGGAAAAACTCTTGCTTTATCTGGCGGTCACCCCTGGAGCCGTCAGCTCGGTCCTCGTCTGTACAGATACGGATGGGTCCCAAAAGCTAGTGTACTACACCAGCAAAATCCTTCACGATATGGAGATTAGGTATACACGCTTTGAGAAACTCATTTTTGCTCTAATAATGTCTGCTAAGCATCTCAGGCCTTACTTCCAAGTGCACCCCATTGCGGTTGTGACCGACCAGCCATTAAGGACCGTATTGAGCCACCCGAGACTTCTGGGGACTGGCCAAATGGGCACTGATGCTGAGCGAGTTCGATATCACTTACGACCAAGGTCATCGTAAAAGGCCCAAGTCCTAGCCAACTTCGTAGTCGAATGCACAGGGCCCGCCGAGGAGCCGGAACAGATGACTCCGGAAGGCCAAATCGAGCTTGGACCATAGGAGGACCCCTGGATCCTCCACATGGATGGTGCATCTAATTCTGGTGGGAGTGGAGCGAGCCTTATCCTCGCTAATTCTGATGGAGTTGTGGTAGAGTGCGCCCTCCGATTCAAGTTCACTATAATGAACAATCAGGCGAAGTATGAGACACTCCTCATGAGCCTGAGCGTATCCTGCGAGCTAGGCATGCAAAGCCTGAAAGTCTTTACCGACTCTCAGTTGGTTGCCGGGCAAGTCTCAGGAGAATATGAGGCCAGAGACCCCAAAATGATGAGGTACCTGGAGAAGGTCTGTGCAAATATCGCAGGCTTCCACCGTTTCCATATCTTCACATCCCTCGTGGAGAGAACGCTCGCACGGATGTGCTGTCGAGGCTCGCGACCCTGCCAGACTCGTCACTAGGACGCACCTATATCGAGTACCTCGAAAGTCCTAGCTATGAAAGCCCAGAGGAAGTGCAGCAAGTAGCCTTCAAGCCGAGCTGGATGAACAAATATGTCAAGTTCATCATGGATGGCACCTTACCAGAGGACCGCCGGTAGGCCAGCCTCATGACAAAGAAGGCCTCCCGGTTCATCCTAATGGAAGGCTAGCTCTATCGCCGATCTCACTCGTACCCACTCCTGAGGTATCTCAAACCTGCAAAGGCGGCCTTCATGCTCCAAGAAATCCACGAAGGCCTTTGTGGGAACCACGTGGGAGGAAGGACCCTGGCATATAAAGCCCTTCGTCAGGGCTACTTCTGGGAGACTATGAGGGAGGACGTAGCCACCTTCGTCAAGAGGTGTGACAAATGCCAACACCATTCCCACATATAATGCCGGCCTGCGACACCAATTTCTCAGCTTTCGTCCTCCTGGCCTTTTATCTAATGGGGGATGGACATCCTGGGGCCATTCCCCACTGCACCGGGACAGCAGAAGTTCCTGCTGGTGGCAATCGACTACTTCACCAAGTGGGTCGAAGCCGAGCCGTTGGCACGAATTACTGAGGCTAACGTTTGCCAGTTCCTCTGGAAATGAGTCATCTGCCACTTCAGGCTCCCCAACTGTAACATCACCGACAATGGTCGACAGTTTATAACCGGGAGTTTGAAGGGTTCTGTGCTGAGCACGGCATCCAGCATCGGTTTACCTCAGTGGCTCACCCCCAAATGAATGGGGAGGCAAAAGTGACCAATCGGACCATCCTTCAGGGGCTCCGAACCAGGCTGGACCAGGCTAAAGGTAGATGGGTAGAGGAGCTTCCAAGTGTCCTATGGGCCTACATACAATGCCCAGAATGGCGGCGGGTGAACACCTTTCAACCTCGTCTTCGGTGCTAAAGCGGTCATCCCGGTTGAGCTTGGCGTACCCACATTACGAATGCAGTAATATGATGAAACACAGAACTCGGTGCATCTTCTACTCAATCTAGACCTTCTAGAAGAGATGGGATAAAGCTCGGCTTCGGATGATAGCATATCGGCGCGAGTGGACCGGTACTACAACGTGCGGGTGAAGCCCAAGAACTTCCGACGTGGCGACCTGGTGCTACGTCGAACCGAGACATCTCAACCCTGAGAATGCGGTAAACTCTCGCCAAATTGGGAGGGCCCCTACAAGGTGATCGAGGCACTCTCACACGGCGCCTACTACCTCCAGGACTCGGACGGTGCCAGATTCCCTCGAACGTGGAACGCCTGTAACTTGAGAAAATATTACTGGTGATGTAAGCCCCCTTCGTGAGAGTAATAAAGGCTTTCTTCCTTGTAGATGGCCACCAAGCCCGAGAGCCAAGTCCTCCGGCCATCAGGTCTTTGAGCCCAGCTCCAAGAATCTAAGCCCGGAGCCAAGTCCTCCGGCCATCAGGTCTTCGAGCCCAGCTCCAAGACATCTAAGCCCTGAGCCAAGCTCTCAGGCCATCAAGCTCTGAGCTAAGTCCTCCTGCCATTAGGTCTTCAAGCCTAGCTCCAAGACATCTAAGCCCTGAGCCAAGCTCTCAGGCCACCAAGCCGGAGCTAAGTCCTCCGGCCATCAGGTCTTCGAGCCTAGCTCCAAGACATCTAAGCCCTAAGCCAAGCTCTCAGGCCACCAAGCTTGGAGCCAAGTCCTCTGGCCATCAGGTCTTCGAGCCCAGCTCCAAGACATATAAGCCATAAGCCAAGCTCTCAGGCCATCAAGCCCGAAGCCAAGTCCTCCGGCCATCAGGTCTTCGAGCCTAGCTCCAAGACATCTAAGCCCGTAGCCAAGTCCTCCGGCCATCAGGTCTTCAAGCGCAGCTCCAAGACATCTAAGCCTGAGCCAAGCTCTCAGGCCATCAAGCTCGGAGCCAAGTCCTCCGGCCATCAGGTCTTCGAGCCCAGCTCCAAGACATCAAAGCCCTGAGCCAAGCACTCAGGCCATCAAGCCCGGAGCCAAGTCCTCAGGCCGTCAGGTCTTCGAGCCCAGCTCCAAGACATCTAAGCTCGGAGCCAAGCTCTCCGGCCGCCAATGCCTTCGAACCAACAAAGACTTCCATACCTGAGCCTGAAGCTCGATTCTCAAGCGGAGAAGAGCCCTTCCTCCTAACTCCTCCACATTCAAAATACAGGAAAGAAGAATGAGATAGAAAGAGGAGAAGGGGGGGGAAGAGGGAAATTCAAGCATTGGTAGATGAAAAACTCCATTTCATTTAAAAAGACATGTTCATGTACAAGTATGCTCGAGCCCCGACATGCCGGTCGACCCAAGTCAACAATGAGAAAAAGGAAATTACAAGACTCCGACTCTACTCCACCGGTGCCTTACCTTGGCGATGACCAACTGGCACCTTATCCTCCTCCATCTTCGTGCCCGGAGCCTGCTCAGCGGTCGCCACCATGGATGGTGTTGGTTCGGACCCTACCGCCACTGAAGCCGGCTCGACCACTGACATCTGTTGAGCTGGCTCGACCACCACGGTCGGTAGGGTCGGCTCTGCTGATGGCGCTTGCGCAACCGACTCCGCGGTGGCCTCCTTCTCCCTTGCCACCGTCGGTGCCGGAGTTGAGACCTTGGAACTCTTGGACCCCGGGAGCTGGAGGGTGGCCAATCGTTCCTCCGAAAGAATGCCGCGCAACTAGGTGCGGCAATACGTGAACCCCTTGTAAAAGGAGTCCGTCGCCACATCCTTGAAATCGTGAAGGTACTCTGGGGAGGACTTGAAGGTAGCCGCCACATCGGCCACTCCCTTCTTGAGGGCCTCGGCTCTGCGAGTTGCCTCCAGGGCCCTCTGCTCGCGTTCACGGCCCGTCGGGTGGCCTCGGCCACCTCCTTCCTTGCGGCTTCCATCCGACGGGAAGCCTTTGCCCTCCCCCTCTCGGCTGCCTCGATGGAGCTTCTAGCGGTGGAAGCCTTCGCCTCTACATCCACGGCCCTCTGCTCAGCGACCGCGATCTTCCTCTCGGCTAAAGCAGCCCACTCCCTGGCTGCCTCCGACTCAACACGGAGCTCCTTTAGCTGAGTCCTCTTAAGGTCGAGCTCATCCTGGAGCTCCCTCCTGGCCCGCTCGGCATTGGCAACCTCTCCTATGAGGCTTTTGACCTTCAGGTTGGCCTCCTAAGCCTTGTCATTCTTTTGCCTGAGCTCGGTCGTATGGGACTCGAACTTCGCCTTCCACTCTCTGTCCCTCCTGGCCCAGTTGCGAAAAAAATCCCGGATCAGGATGAGCACTCTCCTTGTTGCGACAGAAGACATGTTAGCCACATCGATCACAGATGTAAAAAGGAAGATGGAGACAGAGCGAAGGGAGACTTACAGCATACAGATTGGAGAAGGATGCACTACTAACATTGTCGATGAGCTTGCCGCTACCCTCCCGCTGGTCGCAAGATTGAATGGAGAAGTCCATCATCTTCTCGGTGAGGGGTGGGTCCTTCATCAGCGAGACGTTGGGCCCCAGTTTGAAAGGACCTAGCGATAGTCCCTGTCTTTCTTCCCTGCGGTGATGCGGACTCATCCTCGGTAGGGGAAGCTACCTGGCCGGGCTACAGGCTCGGTGCCAACTCGGACCGTGTCGCCACCACTGGCCTCGCACCCCCCAGCTCCTCATCCTCTTCGACCTCGATGACCTCCGGGTGGTTATCGCCATAGCCACGGCAGCGGCCAACCTAGCTCGGGCCACCACCTCGAGCTCGGGAGCCGGGACCAGGTCATGTCACCTCGAAGGCTCCACGGCACCCTCCGCGATCCTCTTCCACCTCCGCTCGATAATTAGGCACCGCTGGCTCACTCGGCACTGGCCTGGCATCATCGTCCATGCAGGCCCTTTGGAGCGGGCTCACCAGCCTCCGTCGCTTGGCCACGTTCCTCCATGAAGGAAAGTAGCTTATCCATGGAAAACTTCATGTCTGCACCAGATAAGATGTCGTCAGTCACCTACCCTTAAAAAAAAAAAAAAAAAGAGGAAGAGAGAAAAAAGAGGAGGTCAACCCGAACTCACCCGACTCCAGTGTCGAGCCGACCCCGGCCTCGCAAAGATTTTGCTTCGACAGTAATACCTCCAGTGAAGGGATTTCAATGGAGTGAAGCTGCTCGTACAGCTCGAGGTCAGCTGACTTGACCGAGGAATTTCAGTTAGGGGATCGGTCCGGGTCACTCCAAACCCAGTCAACCTCTTCAACCGAGACAAAGAGGTACCTGCTCTTCCACCCCTTGATGAAAGAGGGTAGCTCGAACTTCATACCCCTCCGGCAGGAGACAGAGACCACCACCCCTCCTCAGTAGGGTGGCGCTTTAGGATGAAGAAAGCCCTAAACAAGAAGAAACAGGCAACAATCCTGTCGAAGTGGCACAGGACGATGAAGCAAAAAATCATCCTGATGGCATTTGGAATGAGCTAGGCAGGAACAAGGTGGTAGTTTGTCAAGACGAAGAGGCAAAATGGGTGTAGAGGAAATCAGAGACCCCCAGCAAAGGTCTCCTCATAGAAAGCAATCCTATTGGGACCGCTAGAGGTGACTCGTTCCCCCGGACGAGGGACCAAGAGTTGGATGGAATCCGGGATGCCGTAATCATCCCGGATGGTTGCGAGCTTCGCGACAGTGATCACCGAGGCGATTCCCTGGGACCCGACAACCGAGAGGGTTCAAGCACAGGAGCAGGGGGAGAGACAAGAGAGGTGGAGGAATGGACTCGGGTTCCCTAATCGCTATGGGACCTGGAACAGGACGCCTTCGGCTGAACTCATACCGTGCCGCCTCCCTTTCCTCTTCAGAGGAAGAAGGAGTTTTCGGCTAGGAAGGCCCGGCCTCAGCTTGACAAGAAGGATGGAAATCTGGACCGAAACGGGACATCGTGAAGAAAGGGAAGGAGGTGGGGGAAGACCTAAAAGGATCCCTACTCGACTGACAGAAGAAGAAAAGAGACTAACCTGCTAAAGGACTGAAGAAATGGAAACTCCCGAGGGAAGAAGACGGAAGGAAAGCTTTGGCACAGCCATGACCATGAGAGATTTGAAAAAAGATAAGTTTTGAAAAGGCTATATTTCTGTTCGAATTGACAGGCACCTAACCGTACCGTTACGGCCTCCCACCGTTGGACGCCCGCCACGTGTCGACGATCAACGAGACAGGCACCTAGTTTTGGTTGTGGCCACTCAGAATTCCATGCCCGTAATAACTGCTCCTCGGACGTGGCCGCATGGCACCTCAACACTGGCTCCACGGACTACCTCTTAAAGCACCGTCGATCGTGGGCATCAATGCGCCGGATCCTCACCTTTCCATGTCAGCACCGCAATTACTCCGCCCCAATGCCACATGCTAGCTGGCCTCGAGAGTGGGGGGCAAATGATGTGGTAAGATCGCTGATGTGGAACACCTGTCAGTTGCCAGGATGGAGTGTACCGCCATGGTGGACACTACCTCCAGGGCTCGCGCACCGAGCCGAGCCCCCTCGGGTAGCCAAGACCGCCTAGCGAGATCGGGTGTCGCCCTCTGCAGGTCGGACTCCGCCCAACGAGATCGGACTGCCCAGGTTTGGGTTAAGTGATCTCCTAGGTCGACCCCTTCAAAGTCGAGCTCCACGGTCTGAGGTCGGACTAAGCCCTTCGATGAGTGGGGCCATGTGCCATCCTCTTCGGCCGAGCCAGGCCTCCCGACATCGAGTCCCATGGACCAAAGTCAAGCCCGACAAAGCCAAGTACTGCAGTCCAGCTCGGCGGCCACCTCGATCGGACTGCCAGGCATCAAGGAAGTAGTGCCCCCATACCGTAATAACTCCCCGTCACTGCCACACATGCTGGAGGAGAAGAAAGCTCCTGGACCTGGGAGCCATACCATCCACCATCCGTCCGTATGGCCGGAAGCGAGGGGACAGCCAGAAGGCAAAACCCAAGGGTGGCGGCCCTCGATCGAGGCATTGTCAAGTTTCCAGGAATGGGATGACCGAAGAGAATGTCAGAATGCACGGAGGCTTCCCCCACCGAATGTCAGGAGAGACATTCCGTCCACGGCACGGTACCTCGCCGCACGCTCTGGCGGGGGGGAGGGGTCCCAAAGAAGGATCAGTTAAAGGAAAACCATTGGAGGTAAGAAAAAATAACAAAAAAATCACTCCCAGAGAATGAGAAGAGAGGGAAGGCCACAGCAGGATAATCTCCCGCACCTCGGCCACAAACTCTCTCCCGCTCGTACTTATGTCCACTTACACTACATTCACTCCTCCTAGCATGGAGCCCATCGAGAGGGGCTCAACCAAGAGGCCCTGTTCCCCTGGATCGTCATTGACTTGATCATCAGAGAGCCCCCACCGAATCCTCGGACTGGGTCTCTAATGGCTGTTTCTTGCAGGTCACGAGGAATGAGGAACTCTCGAGAAGAGGGCAGGTGTTTCGATGCCACCCGAAGCTACGGGCCACGACGATCTTGGCGGCAACAGTGCATTTCATTCCTTGTTCACAAACATTCGATGCCTCTAGAGTCACCAAACTTTTCCTAGATGAGGTGGTTAGGTTACATGGTTTACCCAAGAATTGTGTCTGATAGGGATGTACGGTTCACAAGTTATTTCTGGAAAACCCTCTGGCATTTGTTAGGGACTAAGCTAAGTTTTCTACTACTTATCACCCTCAAATTGATGGCCATCGAGGTAGTGAACCGAAGTCTAGGAAACTTGTTAAGATGTCTAGTAGGGGAGAATACTGGTAATTGGGACCTATTACTGTTAGAGCTGAGTTTGCCTATAACAGTTCAATCAATAAGTCTACTGGTAAGAGTCCCTTTGAAATTGTACATGGGTACAAGCCATGAAAGCCTTTAGATTTGATTCCATTACCCATGCATGCCCGCATTTCTGAATCAGCCGAGTCATTTGCACAACATGTCAAAGCATTGCATAAAGAAATTAGTAAAAAAATTAAAAAGAGCAATGAATCATATGAGCACGAGCTAACTTACATAAGAGATTTAAAGAGTCTAACGAAGGAGACTTCATCATGATTAGGTTACGACCTGAATGGTTTCCAGTCGGAACCATGAAAAAACTACACGTCCGTAGTGCTGGGCCGTATAGGATTATAAAGAAGATTGGACCTAATGCTTATATACTAGAATTACCATCTGAGTTAGGTATTAGTCTGACCTTCAATATATTTGATCTAGTCGAGTTTTAAGGAATCAATGGTGATACCTAGTGAGCCATTTGAGCCTGATTCCACCTTTGAGAGTGACCCTATCCCATAATGTCCACCAGTCAAATTACCAGAGAGGAGAGAAAAGCTTGAGCAGAACATGGATGATAAGATCATAACTGCTAGAAATAAGAACTATCAAAGATATCTGGTTCGTTGGCAAGGGAGACCTGAGTCTGGGGATTCATGGATCACTAGAAAGGATCTTCAAAAGTTGAACCCTGACTTGCTAGAACATTACTAGAGCCGAATTGACCCATACACGACGAGGTCGAGTTCCTCCCACCCCAAGAGAATTGGTGAGGACACAAGAGCCAGGGAGAGGAAGCGAACCTTTTCCAGTTCAATTTGGATCACCAATGAGTAAGTCCATGTGTTCTTCAATAAGAACACTCGAGTCCCAATTGTTTTGAGTGTAATTTGGTTAACTAGGGTGTTGAGTTACTAATTGAGTCCATTGAGTCCATCAATTGGTTTAAGAGTCTTGTAAATAGCATTAATTTGCTTTGTTTAGTGAATTGTCCAATTTGAGTCTGTAATTACTGCTTGAATAAGTCAAGGGGAGTCATAATTATCCAAGACCCAAGTCATCATTGGTGCGGACACCAAAGGCACCAGAATAAGGCAGAGGCTTCTCAACCCTCTGTAATTGATCAATAATTTATGAGTCCATCTGTAATAAGGGCTTAGCTCATCTGAGTCCATTTAGTTGTATTTGAGTATTTTAGTTGTTATTTCACTTCTGTACTAGTCAGCTCATGTTGAGCTAGTTCAGTCCAATGCTAGTTAGCTCATGTTGAGCTAATTTTATTTTTTTGAGTCCTGTCCAAGCATACTGAAGACTCAAGACTATATTATACAAGTGAAGACCAAGTCCAGCCAGATTGAAGACATGGAAGTTTAGCCCAAGTCCAACCCAGCTTGAAGATTTGAAGATCCCAGGAGAAAAATCAAAAACCCTGATTCCTTGCAGATGCCCTCCAGATGCCCAGATTCCCTTCCAGATGCCAAAGTATATTCATAAATAAGGGAATCCAGGATTCCAGAGGTCCATCTGCATCCTAGCCCAATGAAATCAAGCCCAGGTGCCAAGCCCAAGCCCCTAAGAAGCAAGATACCAGGGAATATTCCTGCTACCTGGCTACCAGGCCACCCCAGCTTCCAGAGGCCCAAACCCATGCACCCGGGCCCCTTTGGGCCGGCCTTTTGCTGCTCCTAGAAGCCCAACACCCCCCCTAGGCGTCCTTGGAGTCTTGACCAAGTCAAGAAAAATTTTAGGGATTTTCTACCTAATATTTCCTTATTTTCTAGCTAGGGTTTGAGAGGGAAAAGGATTCTTATGTAAAGACTTATGTACCCTTACTTGGAGCCCAAGGTTAAGGTCTATTTAAGGGACCCTAGCCTCTTGTATGAGAAATTTTTTGATGAATGAAAACCTTGAGTTCTTCTATTGAGTGGTGTGATACCCTGCTGTGTGCATAAAGGGGTTTGTGAAGTTCTTCTTCCCGGTGTTTGCAATCATCTTCCTGCTGCCAACAACCCTCCAGATCCCTGGACACCACTCCAAAAGAAGCCTTCCCTTGCTGTTTTTACTTTGTTTTCTTGTTCCTTTGTGAGCTTTCTAACCCTTGACAGGTCGTTTGCAGGTCTCCGAGTTCCTACGAATCCAACGACTCCAGCCAAGCCTCAATCGGATCACCGAGCAGAAAGCCGGGTATCCGCGGGTCTTTTGCTCGATTTTCCAGGCCGCATCCGTCGAGGAATGAGAGACCCTTTTGCTGCGATCTTCACAGACGTTGTCAGGTACACCCCTCTACCTCCAGTAGTTATATTGTAGGAGAACTTGCCCTAACCGAGGCTTCTCAGCCCCGGCGATCCTTCTTTTCTACTTTTCTAGGTCCTAATCTGCATGCTGATCTTCTAAAATTCATATAAAATTCCCTATAACTTATTTAATCTGAAATTCGGGAATTAATCATCCAACCCCACATATAAAACATATAAAAAAAATTGCATGCATATTAGTTCCGCATCATTTGGTATCAGAGCTTAGATTAGGGCTTGTTTTCTGTAATTTTTTCAGTCCGTATATACTCTGTTATTTTAATTATTTCTCCTCTGTTAAAACTCCAAAAATTCTGAAATTTATTTTCCTGGATTTATCATATTCACAGTAATTTAAAACTTTTTTCAGATTTTATTATGGCCTGTGAATTTTCTGAAATCCGAAATAGGGCCTGCAAATTTTCGGCTCTATTTTTTTTTAGCAAGATATGTTGGAAGTTTTAGGGTTTTGTTTAGGAGTTTTTGCATATTTCTTAATTTTAGTATATTTCCAGTATATTAGGTCATGATTTGCAAGTTTTCTTCTATTTAAAAAACCAAAAAAAAATATATATATATATACATATTTTCCAAAAATACCAAAAAAAAATATCTAAACCCTAATTTGCATCCTCATCTGCCTGCCATCATTGCATACTTTACTTTTAAGGGCACTCTTGCTATATCAGATGGGGGGAGGATTTGATCACCTCTCCTTAGCCCAAAACCACATCCCTTGCATTCAGTCCCAAGCCTTAACCTAAAATTAATTAGACTTAATTTGCCCTAGTGGGCTAGGGACACCAACTGGTCGGGTCCGGGCTAGTGTTAGATCACTGTGTCAAGTTAACCTGTGTGTGCCTTGTGCTTAGTGTCTAGAACGGTGGTTTAGGGATTCAATCCCGAAGGGCTTGTGTGCTGGTCCGCTTACCTGGCCAATCTCTGATTGGTGTCTAGGATTGGCAATCAGGGACCTAACACTCCCCTTACACCTGCCTGGCTGAGTACAGGGTTACTATAGGCTAGTTTGCCACCCTGATTGAGCATCTAGTTTGGACTTTAGGTTTAGTCAGCTATAGCCGGTCTGATCGAGTCTTGCATGAGCACTAGATCAGGAGTTTATCACCACCCACCTCCTTCATAAATGTCTGAACCCATGGAAAATTTACAAGCCCAAATAAAAGCCCTAGCTGATCAATTGCCCAGATAACTATCCAGATGACCCAGTTAACTCAGTCTCGTATTCAACCAATGATAGAATTGACCATCGTGCCAATATGTTTGATCAGTTAAAAGTCCGGTAGGGACCCCAAGAAAACCCCATGGGTCACAGTCTGAGCCAGATCCTGACTCCCCTCAACCTAGGAGGACCCCAAACCCTGATCTATACCATGAGGTCGAACCTAGGAGAGCCCCTTATCCTGACCCGTACTACAATCCTCAACCTAGGAGGACCCCAAACCCTGATCCATACCTTGAGGCTGAACCTAGGAGAGCCCATCATCCTGACCCAATCCCTAAGGTTAGTCCTAGAAGACCCAATCAGGATTTTATAGACCAAGAAGATAGATCCTATTTACCCTCTCCCTATAAGCCTAGTATACCCACAACCTATAGATCTTATGACTCTAAATCCTATGAACCTAGAACTTATGAATCCATAACCTATGAACCTAGATCCTATGACTCTAGATCCCATGATCATAGATCCTATACACCCATACCCTATGAGCCTAGTAGACCCAACACCCAATATTCTGACCCTATAGGGAGTCAAACCCTAGGAGAACCCAGTATTCTGACCCATATAGGGAGTCCAACCCTAGGAGAACCCAGTATTCTGACCCATATAGGGAGTCCAATCCTAGGAGGACCCAATATCCTGACCCATATAGAGAGCCCAACCTTAGGAGGACCCCCATACCTTGATCCAACCTTAGAACCTGATCATAGAGCTGACCCAAAATCCTATGACCCCAGATCCTATAATCCCATGACCCATAGATCTGCACCCTTGTCCTATGAGCTTAGAGAACCCATAACCCCTAAGTATCAGCCTAGTACTAGTCATGCTTCCCCTAGTCAACTTGAACCCTATAGGATGAGTATCCCTAAATATGAACCCAATAGTGAGCCACTACCTCTTATACCCTGAACCTACTAGGAGTGGTACCCATAATCAGAGACCAGAACCTAACCAATTTCCTGCTAGCCGACCTTCTCCAACCATTCCTGAGATTCGCAAGGCTTACATTAACGTGGAAGTGTATGAAGCTGATGTGAGCCTAGTGGATGATATGAGGGAGAGAGGAGACACCTTTAGTAGACCTAGAATTAGCTGACCCAGTAGATACCCAGGTAGATTCCAACCCAGAGCTAGTTGACCTTGACCACATCCAACCTAAAGCTATAATGGAAGAACGAATAGAGGAAGAGAACCTAGGTACTGCTGCTAGAGCCTTACCTGAGGAAACCATAGAGGAGAGCCAAATTATAGAGTCTAGTCCAAAAATACAAGAACCAGAAGAATTTATTAAGGACCTGATCTCTTTGAATCAATACCTTCAAGATGAGTCCCCTCCTATAGTTCCCATTAAGGACCTCTTCCCCGAAATTAGTGACCCATCCTTCCATTATGCAAATCCTGTAGATATAGCTCAACCTCATAAGGTTAACCTCATTAGTATAGGATTAGTTCCTGACACCCTGTCTTTTATCCTATTTTATCCAACTAACCATGAACCTTTTTCTCTACCTTACCAAACTAATTCTGAACCCACTTCCTATTTTCTGCCCTTTCCTGACACCTCCAGCATTTCTAGGATCATTAGATTGCATTTAGCTGAGATTAGCATACTGCATGCATTCATCACGCATGTTAGGTTTGCATCTTACTTCTGGCATACTCTTTGGAATTTGCTAGGAGTTCACTGTAAATTTTCATGTGCATGTCAAGCTAGGATCAAACCTAGAGAACCTATAATCTATTAGGTTTAGATCCAAAGAGTTCAATAAAATTTCCTTCGATAGGAATGCATAGTCGAGTCTGTTAGGTGTCAGTATGAGTCCTTTGCATCATTTGTCTGCATGTGCCTAGCATGTTCACCACCCGCACTAATCTTAAAACAACTGGCTAATTCCCGAAGAAGGGTCAAAGAATTTGATGTAGTGGATTCTATCATCTTGGTTAGTCTAGGCCAAAGAAGCTTCATGCTCGCAGAGCCAGACCGTTTAAAAGTGATAGAGAAGGATTGGATCAAAGCCTAGGTGTTAGACTTGCCCTTCGGATTTGGGCATTTTCTACCTTCAATATTACAGACCTGGTTGAGTATAGGGACCCGGCAGCGATACCTAGTAAGGCCTTTGGACCTATTCCTTTTCATTGTGAGTGACCCTAACCCAGAGTGTCCACTAACAAATTGGCCTGAAGAGAGAGAACGGATCGGCGTATCCTGGACGATCAAGCCATCACGACCCGGGGCCGTGACTATCAATGCTTCCTGATCCGATGGCAAGGCCAGCCAGAGTCGGACGATTCGTATATTTCTCGAGAGGACTTGCAATGCCTCACCCCGACCTTCTCGAGAGATATGTGAGCCAGTCTGATCTTCACTCGACAGGTCGAGTTCCTCCCACCCGGGAGAATTGGTGCGGACACCAAAGGCACCAGAATAAGGCAGAGGCTTCTCAACCCTCTGTAATTGATCAATAATTTATGAGTCCATCTGTAATAAGGGCTTAGCTCATCTGTTCCATTTTAGTTGTTATTTGAGTATTTTTAGTTGTTATTTCACTTCTGTACTAGTCAGCTCATGTTGAGCTAGTTCAGTCCAATGCTAGTTAGCTCATGTTGAGCTAATTTTATTTTTTTGAGTCCTGTCCAAGCATACTGAAGACTCAAGACTATATTATACAAGTGAAGACCAAGTCCAGCCAGATTGAAGACATGGAAGTTTAGCCCAAGTCCAACCCAGCTTGAAGATTTGAAGATCCCAGGAGAAAAATCAAAAACCCTGATTCCTTGCAGATGCCCTCCAGATGCCCAGATTCCCTTCCAGATGCCAAAGTATATTCATAAATAAGGGCATCCATGATTCCAGAGGTCCCTGCATCCTAGCCCAATGAAATCAAGCCCAGGTGCCAAGCCCAAGCCCCTAAGAAGCAAGATACCAGGGAATATTCCTGCTACCTGGCTACCAGGCCACCCCAGCTTCCAGAGGCCCAACCCCATGCACCCGGCCCCTTTGGGCCGGCCTTTTGCTGCTCCTAGAAGCCCAACATGCCCCCCTAGGCGTCTTGGAGTCTTGACCAAGTCAGAAAAATTTTTAGGGATTTTTCTACCTAATATTTCCTTATTTTCTAGCTAGGGTTTGAGAGGGAAAAGGATTCTTATGTAAAGACTTATGTACCCTTACTTGGAGCCCAAGGTTAAGGGTCTATTTAAGGGACCCTAGCCTCTTGTATGAGGAATTTTTTGATGAATGAAAACCTTGAGTTCTTCTATTGAGTGGTGTGATACCCTGCTGTGTGCATAAAGGGGTTTGTGAGAGTTCTTCTTCCCGTGTTTGCAATCATCTTCCTGCTGCCAACAAACCCTCCAGATCCCTGGACACCCCCTCCAAAGAAGCCTTCCCTTGCTATTTTTACTTTGTTTTCTTGTTCCTTTGTGAGCTTTCTAACCCTTGACAGGTCGTTTGCAGGTCCCGAGTTCCTACGAATCCAACGACTCCAGCCAAGCCTCAATCGGATCACCGAGCAGAAAGCCGGTTATCCGCGGGTCTTTGGCTCGATTTTCCAGGCCGCATCCGTCGAGGAATGAGAGACCATTTTGCTGCGATCTTCACAGACGTTGTCAGGTACACCCCTCTACCTCCAGTAGTTATATTGTAGGAGAACTTGCCCTAACCGGCTTCTCAGCCCCGGCGATCCTTCTTTTCTACTTTTCTAGGTCCTAATCTGCACGCTGATCTTCTAAAATTCATATAAAATTCCCTATAACTTATTTTAATCTGAAATTCGGGAATTAATCATCCAACCCCACATATAAAACATATAAAAAAATTGCATGCATATTAGTTCCGCATCAATCATCACATTGGTGGATCAATTCTAAGCCAAAAAGGGGTTGTCCAAATTTTTCACGAGACATTCGGACATCCGGACATCCAGACATCTAGACATCCGGACATCCAGAATCAAGACATTGGGACATCCTGATATCAGGACAAGAGACAATTTGAATGTCATCCTTATCCAAGAGAGGCGCCCATCCCATTTTATTTTCATCGCCCATTTGAAGTTTCAAAGAGGCGCCCATTTAAGAAGAGTAAAGCAGGACTCTGCTTCTTATGGCGCCTCCTCATTTTCTCTTGTCACCCATTCCAGTTGACGCCCATTCATTCATATTTAAATGAGAGGAAGAGTCCAAGATAAATGGAGGGATCATCCAAATTCAAAGGAGTTATCTTCTATCTATTTTTAAATTCAAAGGGAGAAGTATCCTCATCCAATTTAAATTCAAATGAAAGATTCAAACTTTTGAAGCTATTTCTTATCCCTTATTGCCAATCAGAAGATCAAAAATCAGATTCACGCCAAGAAGGGAGAAGGAAAAAGTCTCATCGCCACTTTTTAAGAGGAGTAATAGAGGACTTCTCCTCTCTCCCTCTCTTTTGTCGCCCAATTCAATGAAAGCCATTCAAGTTGTCGCCAAGCCAAGCCAATTCAAGTTTCAAAGAAGATGACAAAGAGTGTTTGAGTTTAAATTTAAATGTACTTTGAATTTAAAGGAGTCCTATGATATCTTCATGTGTGAAGAACCCTATAAATAGGACCCCATACCCCTTGTAAATTATTATTGATTCATGAAATGAAATACTGCAATTATTCTTCCACAAAGTTGGGTTAGGCTTTAGTGATTTTCTCTAAGAGTGAGGAGGTCCTTAAAAGCTCAAGGCGGGGAGGTCTTGAGAGCTCAAGGTGATGAGGTGCTTGAGTAGAGGTTCTGCCGGATTCATCAAGGTGCTATCGATCTTCTACAAGCCCTACACATCCAACATTTCTTTTTTTTTCATTTTGGAGCCTGCTTACTTTGTTCATAAAATCTTATTTGCTACCTTCTTAGCAGATCCTAGGTGTTCAAGGACTTTAAAGGATGGATCATTGGCTTTCGAACCAAGATCTGATTGTATATTTAAAATATGGAGTCCCGATGTTCATCCTACTGCAAAATCTGAGCGACCAAGTAGCAGATCCATCTCGAGTTGAAGAAATCACCATTGGGGTAAGTAACCAATCCTTTTCTCATTGGATTTGGTAATTGAAGCATGGAATAGCCTGATCTTAGATGGTTTCCTGGCCGTCAGGTCCTTATTCTTCATAGCTTGCGGAGCGGATTGTGGGTAAGTGGTTAATTGCCTTCTTTACTCTCTTCAATATATTATGTTAGTTGCTTTTCTATGATCATTGCTCTCTAAATCATCTAAGCTAAAATTGAATCATCCTACACCACATCATAACCGTCCCACATCACTCACCCATCTGATGAACAATGATCATAGGTAAGTTGATAGCTGTCTACTGTCTCAAAGCCACCATAAGAACTAACTCCCGCTCGATGATGAAGTCGAATCTCCCAGTCTTCGGAATCAGAATCCGAGAATGATGTGGTGGAGAACTCTTATCTCCAAAGATAGCTGTTTGCCAATACCACTGATATACCCTGATGATGCAGAACGAAAGAAGAGATGATGCGATGCGGAAGTAAATTAAGACTAATTCTTTTTTTTATATATATATATTTTCAGAAGTCGGCTTTGACTCAAAGGAAAGTTAAACTAAATTGAAAGAAACTATGTAATAATTGAAAGCACAATTTAAAGAAACCAGGTTATCAGAGTAGTTCAGAAGTAAAGGATCGCTGGGGTTGAGAAACTCCCAGACCTAGGGTTTCGCTCTGAACTTTCAACAGGACAGAAGTAAAGAGAAGATAAGGGTTACAGACCAGGCAGTGATCTTCACAGAGTTTAGGGAAGGACTCTCTTGAGCAGATTGTTGGATCCCCGGATTCAGATATCTTCGTAATGGATCCTCCAATACTGGTCCTTTGGCAGAGTTGGCTTCTTCTGAACTCAAGATCTTGGAAAGAAGAAGAACAATTTATGGAACCAGATACTCAAGGATTTACCAGATAGAAGAACTTGAAAGTTGATGTTGTTGAAGTCCTGATTCTCCTGGATGCTGATCTGGCTTCCTCTGGGATTTGCTCCATATTCGAAGTAGCCGAACTGGACCTGGATGCTGGTGGTCGGCCACTACTTGGAGAGAGGGGCCGTGAGATGTAGATGGAAATTAGGGTTTGGTGGTGGTGGAGTAGAGATGGTGGACTAAGCTAGAGTTTTGGGGTTGGAGATCTCACACCTCCTCAAGGTTCCTAGGGAACCCGGATTTACTCCCTCACGGAGCTCAACACTTGAATACAAGTGCGGAAGAGAGAAACACAAGGTTGCTCACAAAGAAATTGATTTCATTCATCAGTTGTCCTTTAAAACTTACAAGAGGGGTTTATTTTATAGGTCTTTACAAGAGGTCAGGATTTTACATCTTCCCATGTGGGACTAATAGGATGGATCCTCAAATTAGGTTTGTAGAATCAAATCCTTCTCATATGGCCGGCCAAGAGCTTCCATAAGTGTTGATTGGTGGCTCCAAATGGTAAGTAGGTGGCGCCTCCTAGCCTTGCTCTTCAAGAAAAAATTTTTTCCTTCCATGCTTGGTTTTATTTGGAAGTATTTGGGCGCCTCCTAGTCTTGCTCCACAAGTTTAGGCTTCTTCCTTTCATGGCTCAACTCTTTTGGACACCTCCTTTTCTTTCTCCCAAGTCATGGCTCTTCCCAACTTTGCTTTGGTCTTTTTAGGCATGGATTGGGCGCCCCCTTGAAGTGCTCCCCAAGAAATGCCTCTTTCCTCCTTTAGCTTGGCCTTTTAAGGTATATATGGGGCGCCTCCTTGATTTTGGCTTCAAGAAAAATTCTTGCTCCCTTGGGTGTGGGGACCAAGACACTGGGATGGAGATGTGGCACCCCCTGGACTCTGACGTGTGGCTGGGAGTGTGGAGCCCACTTACTTAAACCTGGGAGAAAAATGTGGCACCCTGGACCTTGACTTGAAAAAGGTGGCACCAACCTGGAGAAGACCTAGACCACTACTAGGACTTGTATTGAGTCAACATGACTCAACAAAATTTAAATTGCAGGGAAATACAGACTCAAGACTAAAATTGAGTTGGCCAAGTCAACCCTTATTACAAAATCAGAAAACCCTAATTCTTCGGGCAAGGTCAATCAGAGATCCAGATGGAGCCCTGAAGTCTTCTTCTGAGTCTGGTGCCCGCACCAATTCTCCCGGGGTGGGAGGAACTCGACCCTGTCGAGTATGGATCAAGCTGGCTCTGGTATCTCTCCAAGGGTCTGGGTCCAATTCTTGTAATTCTTCTCGGGAGATCCAAGAGTTATCAGAATCTGGCCTTCCTTTCTAGTGGACCAGGTATCTTTGGTATCCTCGATTACGAGTAGAGATAACCTGATCATCCAGGATCTTTTCAATTTGCTCTTTCCTCACAGGCCAGTTTGTTGGTGGACACACAGGGTTGGGTTCACTCTCAAGAGCAGGATTAGGCTCAAAAATGCTCACTGGGAATCACAGCTGGCTCTCTATACTCTACTAGGTCTATAATGTTGAAAGTGGAGCTAATGCCTAGTTCTGAAGGCAACTCGAGCACATAGGCATTGGACCCTACTCTCTTCACCATTCTAAATGGTCCAGCTCCTCTAGCATGTAACTTTCTAATGGTTCCAGGAGAAACCGTTCAGGCCTTAACCTAATCATTACATAGCCTCCCTCAACAAAAGTTTTGACTTGCCTTTGAGAATCAGCCAACTTCTTATAAGTTTCGTTACTTAAATTTATTTTGGCGTGAATTTCTTTATGCAAGTCTTTTATATGCTATGCAAAAACTTCAGCAGACTCTGAGACTCGTGTGTGGACTGGTAAAGGAGCTAGGTCAAGAGTGTGTGAGGTTTGTAACCATGCACAATTTCAAATGGACTCTTACCTGTAGACCTATTGACCGAGTCATTGAATGCAATTTCAGCCCTAGACAAAATACAAATCCCAATTCTTGGTGCTCTCAATCAAACCAAAATCTGAGCCAAAGCCTAGTAAAGGGTCAAGAAAAACTAAACTAGACTGGCGACGCATTCCTAAAGAATGGACTTTATTCCAAAGGAACCCTAGGTCTAAACCTAACAAACTAAGGCTCTCTAGGTTTGACCTTGGTCGGAGGAGGGCATGCAGAGCATGAAAACTTATTATGGATGCCTAGTAAGTGCCATAAGGTCTTCCAGAAGTAGGTGGCAAACCTAATAGGTTCTAAGGAGTCTTGCAACCTAGAGATCTCAGTAAAGTGTAATCCCATAGCTCTAGAAATATGAGAAGATTCAGGGAAGGGTAGGAAATAAGAATCAGAGTTTTGAGGTGCTTATCGGAAACAAGAACAAACCTTGGTTATTCAGGACGACCTTAAAATGAGGACATTGTTCTATAGGTGCACTCATCCAAACCTCATGATTTGCTCTAGGAGGGTCTACAAGTGCAATTTCTAGGATAGGCTGGGTGCTCCTAGAAGGTGGAAGGTTATCAGGAAGGTCTTTGGAATGTTTATCTAGAAAGTCCTCTAAGCTACTGTCTTTTTCTTGTTCTTGGACCTTCTCAATGGCAATTCTTTTGAACCCCTTCCTTCTTCACACTTCTCTACCAGATTTGACTCAGGGGTGTCTTCTTTGGATTCCTCAATGAGTTCAGGGGTATTCTCACTTAAACTTTCATTTGGTGTAATTTCCTCTTCCTGAACTTCCTCAAAAAGGTCTTCTCTTAGGGTTAGCTCCTGAATTCCTTGAGTGGCAGGGGTCCCCTCAATAACCCCATTAGGTAGGAGTTGGTTAATTGAATTATCGGGAGAGATATCCTCAAATTCTTCTTCTTCATATTCATCTATCAAACTTATGTCAGGCTCATATATTTCTTCCTCAATCTCACTGAAAGGTTCTAATCTATTCTCCTTTGATTCCTCTTTAAGTACGGCTCTGGTCGGGTCAACTAATTTTGGGATGGCCATGCCTAACTCCTTCTCAGTGTTATCCTTCTGGTCAAGAGGTGACACAAGTGGGAATTGATAAACAAAAGTCTGGTTCACTACGGATGTCGGATCAATCAAAACTTGACTCAAGTTGGTAGATGTTGGCTTTAAGTCCAAAGTACTTGATTGGTTATATCTTAAAGACCACTCATAGTCTTGGGCTTCTTGGTAGGCTCGGTCTAACTTATTGGTCTTTTCAAGGCATAGCTTCCTATAAATGTCTGGGTGTAACCCAACCATAAACCTCGATGTGATCTGAGCTTCGGTCTCAATGGTATTGCATTTCTTGTCATACCACTGGAAGTCCTCGATATATTTACACAGGCCTATTACCTTGTCGCAATTGGTACCATTGGTCTAAAAGTCTTTTCTCATAGTATCTACTTAGGTACCTATCTCTCAACTTACTTCTCATATCTCTCCAAGTATATATTTCCTCTTTTCTTTGATAACACTCATGCTCAATAGCATACCAATACGACCTAGCATGTTTGGTGAACTTGGTTTTGGCCAACCTAACTTGTCCTAATTCCGATATGTTAGTGCACTCAAAATACCGATCTATTTGTTCTTCCCACTTAATATATGTCTATTGTCTTCCATCAAAAGTGGGTGTATAAGGTTCGGTGTTCCTAATGGATCCCTTCTCTGAGTCAACCAAGTATGGGTATAGGCTCCTAGGGTTATGCTCGGGATCACGGTATAAGGTCCTTCGAGGCTCCTGGCATGGGTGAGGTTGGGGCCTATTAAATTTTGGATCGGGGGTCCAATTTTGATGTCTACGTTTCTCAAGTCCCTGGTCTCGGTCTCTAAACTGGGCAGAACCCTTTCATATCCTGACTCAATTTGGTCATACTTTCGGTAAGAGTTCTAATCATAGCCTCTAAATCAGGTTGGGTTTGACCAGGTTGGTAGGGTACTCCGTTTCGGGTGGACATGATGATGCAAGCAAGCACACCAAATGAGACTCGACTGAAACGACTACGGGCTACCTAGACCTAGAGCCCAAACTAGATGCCCAATCAGAGTGGCAAGCTAGCCTGTAGTAACTCGGGACTCAGCCAGGCAGGTGTAAGGGGAGTGTTAGGTCCCTAATTGCCAATCCTAGACACCAATCAGTGATTGGCCAGGTAGGCAGACCAGCACACAAGCCCTTTGGGATAGAATCCCTGAACTACCGTTCTAGACACTGAGTACAAAGCACACACAGAGTAACTAGACAAACTGACTCAACCCTAGGCTGGACCTGACCAGTTGGTGTTCCTAGCCCACTAGGGCAAATTAAGTCTAATAAATTTTAAAATTAGGCTTAGGATCGAATGAATGGGTGGTGGTTTTGGGCTAAGGAGAGGTTATCAACTCCTCCCCTTATCTTAGATGCTCAATTGCCCTTAAGATGAATTAGGAGATGATCACTCAAAAAAAAAATTGAATTGCAGAAACACAGAAATAGAATTGCTGTAATTTAACTCTCAGAAATTTCACAGAAACCAATAAATTACAGTAAAATTATGTAAAATAGTTTCAATTATACTGGTTCCAGCAAAATAAAAATCACATAATTTAGAGTTACTTGCAGTGAGAAACAATTCCTGCAACAGGTAGTTACAGACTGAAAACAGAATGCTTCCCCCGTTTACAATTCCTGCTACGAAGTTGTAACCCAGCGGATCCCCTACACGCCCTAGGAACACCCCGTGGAATGGGAAGAGGAGGTTTGCACCTCGCTTTGTTCCTAGGACCGGACATCCTGGGGAGTCTACTTCGAGCAGACAAAGTAAAAAAAGAGACACTCAAAACATGCAAGCAAGTCAGAAACCCTAGACAGGGCTATGATTCCAAAATTGATGCAGCACGAAAGCTCTGATACCAAAAATGATGCAGAACGAAAGAAGAGATGATACGATGTGGAAGTAAATTAAGACTAATTCTTTTTTTTATATATATATTTTCAGAAGTCGGCTTTGACTCAAAGGAAAGTTAAGCTAAATTGAAAGAAACTATGTAATAATTGAAAGCACAATTTAAAGAAACCAGGTTATCAGAGTAGTTCAGAAGTAAAGGATCGCTGGGGTTGAGAAACTCCCAGACCTAGGGTTTCGCTCTGAACTTTCAACAGGACAGAAGTAAAGAGAAGATAAGGGTTACAGACCAGGCAGTGATCTTCACAGAGTTTAGTGGAAGGACTCTCTTGAGTAGATTGTTGGATCCCCGGATTCAGATATCTTCATAATGGATCCTCCAATACTGGCCCTTTGGTAGAGTTGGCTTCTTCTGAACTCAAGATCTCAGAAAGAAGAAGAACAATTTATGGAACCAGATACTCAAGGAAAGATTTACCAGATAGAAGAACTTGAAAGTTGATGTTGCTGAAGTCCTGATTCTCCTGGATGCTGATCTGGCTTCCTCTGGGATTTGCTCCGTATTCGAAGTAGCCGAACTGGACCTGGATGCTGGTGGTCGGCCACTACTTGGAGAGGGGCCGTGAGATGTAGATGGAAAATTAGGGTTTGGTGGGGGAGTAGAGATGGTGGACTAAGCTAGAGTTTTGGGGTTGGAGATCTCACACCTCCTCAAGGTTCCTAGGGAACCCGGATTTACTCCCTCACGGAGCTCAACACTTGAATACAAGTGCGGAAGAGAGAAACACAAGGTTGCTCACAAAGAAATTGATTTCATTCATCAGTTATCCTTTAAAACTTACAAGAGGGGTTTATTTTATAGGTCTTTACAAGAGGTCAGGGTTTTACATCTTCCCATGTGGGACTAATAGGATGGATCCTCAAATTAGGTTTGTAGAATCAAATCCTCTCATATGGCCGGCCAAGAGCTTCCATAAGTGTTGATTGGTGGCTCCAAATGGTAAGTAGGTGGCGCCTCCTAGCCTTGCTCTTCAAGAAAATTTTTTTTTCCTTCCATGCTTGGTTTTATTTGGAAGTATTTAGGCGCCTCCTAGTCTTGCTCCACAAGTTTAGGCTTCTTCCTTTCATGGCTCAACTCTTTTGGACACCTCCTTTTCTTTCTCCCCAAGTCATGGCTCTTCTCAACTTTGCTTTGGTCTTTTTAGGCATGGATTGGGCGCCCCCTTGAAGTGCTCCCCAAGAAATGCCTCTTTCCTCCTTTAGCTTGGCCTTTAAGGTATATATGGGGCGCCTCCTTGATTTTGGCTTCAAGAAAAATTCTTGCTCCCTTGGGTGTGGGGACCAAGACACTGGGATGGAGATGTGGTGCCCCCTGGACTCTGACGTGTGGCTGGGAGTGTGGCGCCCACTTACTTGAGCCTGGAAGAAAAATGTGGCACCCTGGACCTTGACTTGAAAAAGGTGGCACCAACCTGGAGAAGACCTAGACCACTACTAGGACTTGTATTGAGTCAACATGACTCAACAAAATTTAAATTGCAGGGAAATACAGACTCAAGACTAAAATTGAGTTGACCAAGTCAACCCTTATTACAAAATCAGAAAATCCTAATTCTTTGGGCAAGGTCAATCAGAGATCCAGATGGAGCCCTGAAGTCTTCTTCTGAGTCTGGTGCCCTCACCACCTGATATCCTCTCTCTCCAAAATGCATCTAAATGCAGCATCCCTGTTACCTACATAGTTTGCTTCTATACCTCTGAGAGGAATCTGCCAAATCCTACTAATGGTCTTTAGGGTCTCTGGAATATGTATACCTCTAACCATTGCACTCCACTTGAGGCCATCTGTTGCTAGGCTGCCATAAAACTCATGGATCAGGTGAGGGTAGTACTTCTCCCACATGGTGCAGAAGGGCAAAAGTCCTGCTCCTCTCAAAAGATCACCAATAGTGAATCCCTCAGAGTCCCAAAACTGTAAGTCAACTCGCCTGCCACATGCCATCACCTTCCCTGCCACTATCTCAGCTACAGGGAAATCCTGTGGAGCGGGAACTCTGTCAGCTGGTAGATCCTGGGGCTACTCCTCATGTTGCTCGGCTGGGTCCTGCAAGCCTTGGACCTCCTCTCCCTAGAACTCGGCTTCCCATGCTCGAAGGCCGACCTCTTCTTGTGAAACACTACTTGCTTTTTGGGTGCCATACCACTAAAAGCAATAAGGGATAGAAGAACGGGAATGGAGAGGGTAAACTGGAAGAGGAAAGAACCTAAAGATGGTGGATTGGATCGAAAATGGACCAAAAGAGTGAAATCGGACCGAAGAGAAAAAAGATATGCTAGAGGGAGGAGAAATATGAATGAAATGGGGAAAATCGGGCTATAAAAAAGGAAAACTGCACGGAATAGAAAGGAGAATCAGACCAAAATGAACCAAAATAAGAGAAAGCGAAAAAAAATTACCCAAAAAAAAAGTCAAGAGCGGAAATGCACTGTTCTTAGGGGTTTGGATAGTTTTTAGGGACCACACGAAGGAGAGGAAGGTTGAAAGAAAGTGAGAAAAGACTTTCGAGATGCCCTAAAAATCAGACCAGCCGCTCATGAATCGACATTTGAAAATTGCTCAAGTGTCAACACTTCTGTGAGTCGACCTTAGGCAATTTTCTAAGTGTCGACACTTGATCAGTTTTTACGAAAAAATTCAAAATAAATTTTCATAAAATCCCAAAAAAATCCAAGAAGTATCTAGGGGCCATTCTAAGATATAATTGAGAGGATTTTGAGCATTTGAGAGGATTCAACAAGAATTTGAATAGGCTTCAAACAAAGGGATCAATAATGCCTAACTCTCTTCTAATCATGCAAAACTATCTTCACTAAGGGATTTTGTGAAAATATCAACAAGTTGTCTATCAGTACACACAAAATCAAGCATTACATCATCATTTTGCACATGATCTCTTATGAAATGATGCCTTATTTCAATATGTTTGCTTCTTGAATGTTTAACTGGATTTTTATTAAATTTATTGCCCTCATATTATCACATCTTATGGAAGTTTTATTTAATTTTATGCCAAAGTCTTTGAGTTGCTGTTTGATCCATAGAATTTGAGCACAACAACTTTCAGCTGTTATATGTTCAGCTTCTGCCATAGATAAAGCAACTGAATTTTATTTCTTGTTAAACCATGAGATCAAATTCACTCCAAGAAACTGGCAAGTTCTACTTGTACTTTTTCTATCTAGTTTATATCCAGCAAAATCAGCATCAGACTAAACCATGAGATCAAATTCACTCCAAGAAACTGGCAATCTAGTATTTATATCCAGCAAAGTCAACATCAAAATATGCAATAAATCTAATAGAGAAATCTCTAGAATTACCATAGTCCAATATCAATAGTGCCAGATAAGTATCGAAGTATGCGCTTTAGCCATAAATAAGACACTTTAGAAGTAGATTGATATATAGCATACATACAAATACTAAACATGATATCTGGCCTACTTGCAGTTAAGTATAATAGTGAACCAATGATATCTCTACATAGTTTTTTATCAACATTTTACTTGATTCATCTTTATCAAGTTTACAAGGACTTATAGGAGTACCTAATAGCTTGGTGTTCTCCATCCTAAACTTCTTTAAAATTTTCTTTGTAAACTTAGCTTAATTGATGAAGATCCCTTCTTTGGTTTTACTTGATCTGAAGTCCGAGGAATAAGTTTAAATCTTCCATCATGCTCATCTCGAACTCACCCTGCATAAGCTTGGCAAACTCTTGACAAAGTATTTCATTAGTAGCACTAAAAATGATATCGTCAACATAAATCTATAATACCAAGAGATCATTATTTTTTTCTTAAAAAATAGTGTAGTATCAACATTGCCCCTTGAAAAATCATTTTCAAGCAAAAAATTACTTAATCTATCATACTAAGCTCTTGGAGCTTGTTTTTAAACCATACAAAGCTTTATGAAGTTTAAAAACATAATCGGGGCATTCATGATTTTCAAAACCAGGGGGCTGTTCAACATACACTTCTTCAATAAAACTATTTAGAAAAGTACTTTTGATATCCATTTGAAATAATGAAATCCATAAAACAAGTAAAAGTAAATAATAATCTAATTACTTCTAGTCTAGCAACATGTGCAAATATTTCATCAAATCAATACCTTCTTCTTGATTATAATCTTTTGTAACTAATCTGGCTTTATTTTAGTTACTAAAACCATTTTCATCAAGTTTATTTCTGAAAATCTATTTTGTTCCTATTATTGAAACATTAGAAGGTCTTTTAACTAAACTCCAAACTCTATTTTTTTTAAATTGATTTAATTCATCTTGCATGGCATTTATCCAATTTGAGTCTTTTTCAGCTTCTTCAATTGATTTAGGTTCTACTTAAGATACAAAAGCTAAATAATCATAAACATTTCTTATTGATGAATGAGTACTTATCCCTTTTGACGGATCATCAATGGTAAGTTCTTTAGGGTATCCATGGGCATACCTCCATTCTTTAGGTAATGGCTGGATGTTGATGCTCCAAAAAGGAGTCCATTAAAATCAACAATTTATGGACATTGGTTGATCCACCTGAAGGGGTAAAATCCATTGGGTGTAAATGGATCTTCAAACAGAAGTGGGGTGTAGATGGGCAGGTGGAGACATATAAAGCCCGTCTAGTTACCAAGAGGTATCGTCAGCATTATGGTATTAACTATGACGAGACACTTTCTCCTGTGACAATACTCAAGTCCATTCGGATTATACTTGCTTTAGCAGCATATTTAGATTATGAAGTCTGCCAAATGGATGTCCAAACAACTTTTCTAAATGGTGAGCTAGAAGAGGAGGTGTATATGATGCAGCCTGAAGGGTTAACATCCACAGATGAGTCTAAAGTATGCAAGCTTCAAAGGTCCATCTATAGATGAAGTAAGCTTCTCGGAGTTGGAACATGCGTTTTGATAAATGTTTCAAGATGTATAGCTTCATTAGGAACGGAAGGAACCTTGTATATATAAATGGGCAAACGGTTCTATAGTTATTTTTATTTCTTGTTTTGTATGTGGATGACATTCTCCTAATCGGGAATGACATTCCAGCATTACAAAGATAAAGGTATGGCTTTCATCTCAATTCTCTATGAAAGACTCGGGTGAAGCCTCATTCATACTGGGTATGAAGCTCTATAGAGATAGATCTAAGAGGCTTCTAGGACTGTCCCAATCTATATACATAGATACTGTGCTGAAGCGGTTTAGCTTGGAGAATTCCAAAAGGGGCTATCTTTCGATAGGTCATGAAATTACTCTTTCCAAGAAGGATTGTGTGACAATTCCTAAGGAAAGAGAGCATATGAGTAGGATTCTATATGCTTCAGTAGTGGGTTCTATTATGTATGCTATGCTATGTACTAGACCAAACATGGCATACTCACAGGGGTAGTGAGTAGATACCAGTCTGACCTAGGTGAAGCTTATTGGAAAGTTGTTAAGAACATCCTTAAGTATTTGAGAATACAAAGGATCAATGGCTTATTTATGGAGATTCTGACTTAAAACTTATGGGGTACACTGACTCTAGTTTTTAGTCAGATAGAGATGATGTAAGAGTGTGTCAGTTAACTTATGATGGAGCTGTCTGCTGGAAAAGTTCCAAGTAGCATACAGTGGCTAATTCTATTTACGAGGCAAAGTATATTGCAGCAAAGGAGGCTGCTTGGTTACGGAAGTTCTAGGCAAGCTGGGAGTGGCACCTTTCTTGGATGGACCTATTATGGTGTATTGTGATAGCACTTGAGCCATAGCTCAAGCCAAAGAGTCGAAATCACATCAGCGGACCAAGCATATTCTGCATTTTATCATCTGTCCGGGTGATTATTGAACGAGGTGACATTGAGCTTTTGAAGATCGATGAAAAGGAAAACTTGGCCAACCCCTTCACTAAGCCATTGGATTCAAGAGTTCGATGACTACAAATGGAAGATGAGAATTAGATTTGTTCCACTTGGCTTTAGTCCAGGTGGGAGTTGTTGGAAATTGTGTCTCAAAGCCAATCATGTAGGATGTAGATGGTTGTACAACTCATTTATATGTATATACTTCATTGAATTGAATAAAAAGTTTATTATGGTTGTTTATCACATGTTATCTTCCTAATTGAACTCTTGTGTGATGATGTCCTTTGAGCTACTTTGTATACGATGTAGAGAGAATGTGTCATGTAGTTCATAGATTGGTTCATGATCAAAGAATATAATATTTCAAGATGATGGTGTATCAAGAGTAGGTCATTGATGTCATATCTGTTGGTTGTCCTCTTAACCAAGTAGCATGGAGATGCTGGTATGACATCAGGTGTTGTGTTTGATACTTCACTGAATGTTACTCTCATGCTAGATTTCTCTTTCTACCAAAGAGGAGTCTTGCATTAAATATGGACATGAATTATTCCTCTAACTTGAGATTACTATGGCAGCTTGCAAGCAACTCACTGTGCTTAGGTGCCGGACTACCTGGATTTTTAATCCAGTGATGGAAGGTTGCTGGGTACAGTCAAGTACTTATGTAGTGCTAGTAGGATCGAGATAGGATTGATCTCTCCAAATGGTTTGGATTGAATTCTTAATATGCCTTAATGAGAAAGACCTTGGTCAGGGCATTCCTTGTAAGGAGTTATAAGGATTCTTTATTGAGACATATTAAGATGGACTGATTAGGGTTGGGCAGTTTAACCCTAAGCCATCCAGAGCATTAGGAGATTAAAGGAATAAGTTCACTTATATTCCATATTCGATAAGTTCATATTTCTTAGCAACCTTCAACCTATCCAGATGTCGGGTGTCATTGCTAGATGGCGACTTTGGCTGGTACTGAAAATGTTCTTGTGCTACTGGTTTAGTGTTTGAACTATGGGGTCACACACTGAGGGTTTCTTCTTGCTTGTTGGTATGCGAATGATTGGAAATCATTTCGGACTCGTTTGACAAGGTGTTGTCAAACCTATGTTCGAGCTGACTCATCTGGATGAGTCGACTCGAGTCGAGTTGACTCAAATGGTCGAGTTGACTCATTTGATGGACTGCTGAAATTTGATAATGCTTCATTAAATGCTGCAATGGTTATGAGATTTAATGCTGGGCATTTGAGTTTTAATAATTGCTGTTGTTGAATTCCAAGGGACTTCTAACCTCCCTAGAATCTTAAGAGATCCCAAACTGTTTATTAATCTTTCTTGTGTCCTTTTAATTATTTTGAGGGCTACTGTTATAAAAGCAGGACTAAAGAAGGTGAATGGTTCATGTTCCTCACGTTCAATGCTCCCACTCCAGATTTGATTCAAGGTTGACTGTGCCTAGAAAATTTCTGAGACAGAGATCTTGCTTGATCCTTGAGAGATTGCGAGATTTGATCTCCGGGATAGAGTGAGTTTGGGTTTTGGGATTCCTATTTGCATGCCTTCTATTAAAGGTTTGGGATAGAGCATTGGGAAGGGGTTCTCAAGCATCTTCGTTCCTGCACCAGTGCAGCAACAACCCTTCATGGAGTTGAAGGAGTCCGTACATCTTCAAGGAGTGAAGAACGAGTCGCTGCTACCATCGGTGTTTCCGGTGAGGGTAGTACCTCGAAGGAAGGGAAGAAACTATGCTACACGATATGAACCATCCGTAAAGGCGGTGTGCGTGCATTGCTCATAGAGCCCAATCTTCTTCCTTGCAGGTAGACCCAGAGCTCTTCCCATAGTTTGCTGCATCCTTGGGAACGTCACTAAGGTATGTTTATTTTATGTATGACATAACTATCATTGCTGCATCATTGTATGATTTCTATAATTGTTCTACTTTTCGTATAATGTTTGCATGATTTCATATTTACATTACTCTAAATGCATCAAGATCCTAGTAGGGGCTTGTGTTAATTAGATTAACATCTACAGATAAAATGGTTTTATCGTTTTCCACTATTGCATGCCTTTAGAAAAGTTTTAAAATGCCTGTATCGGCCTTAAGAACTGCTTCTTATAATGGTATCAGAGCTATCTAGGTTGGATGCACATCTAGTCTAATATTTTATATGAAATCAGATTTCTTTTCTTCACAAAGTACTTGGATTAAGGTGGATTCGTCATGGCCATCCGATCATAGGAGAGAAGCATGGTTTAAAGACCATCTCTTTCCATTCCAAAGGATTCTCCTATGACATGTAGGGGTGCCGCTGCGTCACGACCTTATGAAAAGAAAGTTAGGAATTTGATGGATTAAAATGGTTTTAATCTATGGATAATAGATCATAACTGTGTTTAGATGAGATCTAAAAGATGTATGTTCTAAACTTTGAAAAGTTCAAGCAGAAATGATTGAAATTTAAAGTTATGTGTTCTGGAAGAGCTGACTCAAGCTATAAGAGCTGACTCGACCAAAAATCTATGTTCTGGAAGAGCTGACTCAAGCAGAAGAGCTGACTCGACCAGAAATCAGTGTTCTGGAAGAGCTGACTCGAGCTAAAGAGTCGACTCGACTAGAAAATTGGTTTTAGAAGAGCTGACTCGAGCAGAAGAGCTGACTCGACCAGAAAACTATAAAACAATATTTTAAGCTTCAGATTTTTATGAAATTATTCCATTTCATTTTGAAAATGTTTCAATAAGTGTGATACATTAATTAAAAATTACGATGTATATTTCTAAGATTTAGGATATGATTCTAATCTTTAGGCATGATTGATAAAATCATGGGTTGAATGGGTTAGTTAGAATTGGATTCTTAAATGGGTTAGACCTAGATTTAGATGAATGGATTAAATGGAGAAAAGACTAATCAAAAGTTGAATTAGCTCTCTCCTCTATAGATCTCTCTAATAGTTAGTTAGATCAGTCCATACATCTAAATGGACTTGATTCATGGCTTCGTGGTGAGCCCAGATTTTTAGGTTAGTCTGATTGAGTCTGGTAAACTACTTAGTGTCTAAAGTAAGTTTGACAGTTGTGATCAAGGTTCTTTGGGGCTAACTCTTACTTGGCCTAACTCATGGTTGGTGTCTAAGGCAAGAGGCTTACTTGGCTTAACCCATCCCTTGATCTTACTTACCTGGCTAATGTGGTGAATCATATCTGATTAGATTATCTATTGATTTGAGTTTATCCATGTCAACTAAGGTTAATCAGTCTGACTGGTTTATAGGTGACCATGGACCAAATTGATCTAGAAACCTCTAAGTGTTTGGTGGGAGTTCTTGATCAAGGTCCATGTCTTCCTCTCAAATGTCACAAAATTGAAATCCTCTAAATTATTAGGTCCATAAAAGACTAAGTTATGAGTAGCCTAAGTCTTAGCTTCCCATTAAGTTGGATTGGCAATGAGTCCATAAGCTGGGTAATCATCGGCAGTTCCAAAGAATATGTGGTCATCAGGCGAGTGGGATTGCCATTCAACATATGATGGCTCAATGCGACTATCTTAATATGTGGTCAGGTGGGCCGACCAAAGTCGGGCTTGATCATGGGTAGTTATAAGTATTGAATTTGATAATGTTAATGGTTGGACCTAACCAGGACCTTCAATAGGAGGCCCAAAGGCTGATTATGAAGACCCCTTGGGCAAAATGAATACTAGGAACTGCTTGGAGAAGTAATTAATATTGTACCTACCTTTAGATGCATTGGGTTGGCCAGCCAAAGTCGGGCTCATATGTAGTCTATTGGATCCTAGTACCTGCTAAAGGATAAATGTTATTCTTTGGATTAGAGTGTAGAGGCTACCAGTCTGAATAAAATAGTGGGAGAAACCTTTAGACTAAAATCCATGTCTTTAGGATTTTTAAATAATTCATATACTAATAGGTCTTGTTCTCCTTTTTCAGATAATGTCGACTACTTTGTCACTCGGTCATTATTAGATAATGACAAACTATCTGGATCCAGCTTCAATAGCTAATATCGAAAACTCGGGATAGTCCTGGAGCACGAGCAGATCCTTTATGTGATAATGGATCCAGTACTTGAGATCCCAGCCCCCAATGCTTGTGGCATTGTCAGGGACACTTACCAGAAGTGGATCTCTGACCATACCATGGTGCATTGCATAATGTTCGCTATGATGAACGATGAGTTCAGTCGCAAGTTTGAGGAGGCCCAGCTAGAAGAGATTCTTTAAAAGTTGAAGGAGTCTTTTGGCACTCCAAATGATACGAAGAGATACCGGATCTCTTCAGCCATCTATAACATGCGTATGCATGATGGAGCTTCGGTGACTGATCTTGTAATGTACGTGATCGAGTTATTTGAGTGTTTGGGCAAACTCGGATGTCCTTTTCATAGTAGCTCGGCAAGGATGCATTCTGAATTCTTTGCCCCCTTCCTACTAGGTTTTTCTCGATAATTTTAGAATGAATAGGCCTACAGTAAACTATCATGAGATGTTAGAGTTGCTGCAGACTTATGAGAGAGACCACAATCTCAACAAGGGGTTAGTGAATCTAGTGAGAGGTTCTAGAGCAGGACGTCATCCCTTCGGGAAAGGGGAAGAAGAAGAAAAAGAATAAGAAGGTGCTTAGTGCTGGGCCAAGTCAGACTAGGAGGGTAAAGGTTGATAAGAGTAAGGCAGAGTGCTTCTGCAAGAAGCCGGGTCACTGGAAGCAGAATTGTTCTGCTTACCTTGCTACTCTGGATCCGAATAGGATAAGGAAGGGAAACCAGCAAGGTGTTGCTGATCAAGGTATTTATATGATAAATCCTTGTAGTTTTTTATTTATGATACTGGTAGCTGGGTATTGGGTACCGGAAGTCCTTACCACATTTGCAATTCTTTGCAAGGACTGTTAGTAAGAGATTCAAAAGTGGTGAAAGGTTCTTGAATGTTGGGAATGGAAGTCAAGATCCAGTTCTGGCATTGGGAACTATTTCTTTGTATTTCAACTCTTGTATTGTCATTCTTAATGAATATCATTTTTGTCTTTCCTTTTTAGCAAATATCATTTTCGTAGGCTTGTTGGCCAATGATGGTTATGAATTATCAATAAAGAAAGATATTTGCTACATCACTTTGAATGGTTCTAATATGATGAATGGATAATTGAAGAATGGCATATATGTACTATCAAAGCCTATTACTGTATTGTACACTGCTAATAAACATCCTAGGTTAAATAAGGTTAGTGATATTTATCTCTAGCACTGTAGGCTAGGTCTATAAACAAGAACATGATAAATAAGTTGGTGGAAGAAGGTCTCCTAGATCTCACTGAGAGTGAATCCTTGCCAACTTGTAAATCTTGTCTTCTTGGAAAAATGACCAAGTCACCTTTTATTGGAAAGGATGAAAAAGCCAGTGATATTCTAAGTCTAGTACATATTGATGTATGTGGACCTATGAATATCAGTGCAAGAGGTGGATATAGTTATTTCATTACGTTTACATATGATCTTTCAAGATACGGTTATGTCTACCTCATAAGACATAAATCTTGAAATGTTCAAACGTTATCGTAATGAAGTTGAAAAATAAACTAGAAAGTTTATTAAAACTCTTCGATCAAATCGAGGTGGTGAATATCTTTCTAGTGAGTTTCTGACTTATCTTGAGGAGAATGGGATTCTCTCTCAATGGACTCCTCTGGGGACTCCTCAGTTAAACAGTGTGTCTAAAAGGAGGAATCGAACTCTGTTGGACATTGTTCAATCCATGATGGGCTTAGCTAGTCTGCCTAAATCCTTTTTAAGATTTGCTCTTGAGTTAGCATCCTACCTTCTGAATAGAGTTCCAAGTAAGTCCGTTGACAAAACACCATATAAGATATGGATTGGACAGAAGCCAACTCTCTCTCACCTTCAGGTTTGGGGGTGTCCAGCTTATGTTAGACATTTGGAGACAGATAAACTAAGACTTAAGTCTGATAGGTGTTTTTGTTGGGTATCATAAAGAATCCAAAGGGTATTATTTCTATCTGCCTAAGGAACAAAAGTTGTTCGTCAGTCTTAGGGCAACCTTTTTAGAAAGGGACTACCTTAGTGAAGGCACTCAAGCTGCTGAGGTTGAACTTGGAGAAGTTCAATAGATAGAAAAACCTTCTCACTCTAAGGCCACTATAGAACCGGATTTGATTAGATCAGATCTAGAGCCCAAAGCGCAACTATTAAGGAGATCTGGTAAAGTACCACGTCAATCGACAAATACTATAATTTCTTAGTCTAGGACGGTGATCCTGTTGAACTCGATGAGAACAACGAGGATCCGATCACCTATATGGATGCAATGACAAGGTCTGATTCTGAGTCATAGCTGGGAGCCATGAAATCCAAAATGGAGTCCATAAAAACTAACAATGTATAGACATTGGTTGATCCACCTGAAGGGATAAAATTCATTGGGTGTAAATGGATCTTCAAGTGGAAGCGGTGCACAATGGGCAAGTGGAGGCCTATAAAGCCCATCTGGTTGCCAAGGGGTATCTCAACATTATGGTATTGACTATGATGAGATGTTTTCTCCTGTGACAATGCTCAAGTCCATTTAGATTATGCTTGCTTTAGCAGCACATTTAGATTATGAATTGTAGCAAATGGATATCCGAACAGTTTTCCCAAATGGTGAGCTAGAAGAGGAGGTGTATATGATGTAGCTGAAGGGTTCACATCCATGGATAAGTCTAAAGTGTGCAAGCTTCAGAGGTCCATTTATGGACTGAAGCAAGCTTCTCGGAGTTGAAACATGCATGTTGATAAATGTATCAAGATGTATGGCTTCATTAGGAATGGAGAGGAACCTTGTATATATAAATGGGCAAACAGTTCTGTAGTTGTATTCTTATTTTGTATATGGATGGCATTCTCCTAATCGAGAATGACATTCAAGCATTACAAGGAATAAAGGTCTAGCATTCATCTCAATTCTCTATGAAAGACTTGGGTGAAGCCTCATTCATACTGGGTATGAAGACTATAGAGATAAATTTAAGAGGCTTCTGGGACTGTCCCAATCTATGTACATAGATACTATGTTGAAGCAGTTCAGCATGAAGAATTCCAAAAGGGGCTATCTTCCGATAGGTCATGGAATTACCTTTTCCAAAAGGATTGTGCAACAACTCCTCGAGAAAGAGAGCATAGGAATAGGATTCCATATGCTTCGATAGTGGGTTCTATATGTATGCTATGCTATGTACTAGACCAGACATGGCATACTCACTAGAGGTGTGAGCAGATACCAGTCTGATCTAGGTGAAGCTCATTAGAAAGTTGTTAAGAACATCCTTAAGTATTTGAGAAATACTAAGGATCAATGGCTTATTTATGGAGATTCTGACTTAAAACTTGTGGGATACACTGACTCCAGTTTTTAGTCAGATAGAGATGATAGTAAGAGTATGTCTGGTTTTGTGTTTATCTTTAACGGTGGAGCTGTTTGCTAGAAAAGTTCCAAGCAGCATACAGTGGCTGATTCTGTTTGCGAGATAGAGTATATTGCAGCATTGGATGTAGCAAAGGAGGCTGTGTGGTTACGGAAGTTCCTAGGCTAGCTGGGAGAGGCACCTTTCTTGGATGGACCTATTATGGTGTATTGTGATAGCACTAGAGCCATAGCTCAAGCCAAAGAGCCAAAATCACATCAGCGGACCAAGCATATTCTGCATCGTTATCACCTTGTCTAGGAGATCATTGAATGAGGTGACATCGAGTTTCTGAAGATAGATGGAAAGGAGAATTTGGCCGACCCTTCACTAAAGCCATTGGAACTCAAGAGTTCGATGACTGCAAATGGAAGATGGAAATTAGATTATGTTCCGATTGGCTTTAGTTTAGGTGGGAGTTGTTGGAAATTATATCCCAAAGCCAATCATCTAGGCTATAGATAGTTGTGCAACTCATGTATATGTATATGAATTATTGAATTGAATAAAAGTTTATTCTGGTTGTTCATCACATGTTATCTTTCTAATTGAGCTCTTTTGTGATGATATCCCTTGAGCTACCTCGTATGCGATGTAGAGAGGATGCGTCGTGTAGTTCATAAATTGGTTCGCGACCAAAGAATACACTATTTCAGTATGATGGTGTATCGAGAGTAGGTCATTGATGTCATATCTATTGGGTTGTACTCTTAACCAAGTAGCATGGAGATGCTGGTATGATATCAGGTGTTGTGTTTGACACTTCACTGAATGTGACTCTCATATGAGATTCTGTTTCTACCGAAGAGGAGTCTTATATTAGAATGTAGACATGAATTATTCCTCTGACTTGAGATCACTATGGTAGCTTGCAAGCAACTCACTATGCTTAGGTGCCGACTACCTGGATTTCTAATCTGGTGATGGAAGGTTGATGGGTACAGTCAAGTACTTGTGTAGCGATAGTAGAATCGAGATAGGATTGATCTCTCCAAATGGTTTGGATTGAATACTTAATATGCCTCAATTGAGAAAGACCTTGGTCAAGGCATTCCTTGTAAGGAGTTACAAGGATTCTTTGTTTGAGACATATTGAGATGGACTGATTAGGGTTGGGTAGTTTAACCCTAAGCCATCGAGAGCATTAGGAGATTAAAGGAATAAGTTCACTTATATTCTATATTCGACAGGTTCATGTTGCTCTGCAATCTTCAACCTATCCAGATGCCAGGTGTCATTGCTAAATGGTGACTTTGGCTAGTATTGGAAATGTTCCTATGCTACCGGTTTAGTGTTTGAACCTATGGGGTCATATACCGAGGGTTTCTTCTTGTTTTGTTGGCATGCAAACAATGAGAATCATTCCAGACTCGTTTGACAAGGTGTTGTCAAACCTGTGTTCGAGCCGACTCATTTGGATGAGTCGACTCGAGTCGAGTCGAGTCGACTCATCTGACGAAATATTGAAATTTGAGAATGCTTCATTAAATGCTGTAATGGTTGTGGGATTTAATGTTGGGCATTTCAAGTTTTAATAATTGCTATTGCTGAATTCCAAGGAACTTCTAACCTCCCTGGAATCTTAAGTGACCCCAAACTACTCATTAATCTCTCTTGTGTCCTCTTAATTGTTTTGAGGGCTGCTATTATAAAAGCAAGGCTGAAGAAGGTGAATGGTTCATGTTTTTCATGTTCAGTGCTTCCACTCTAGATTTGGATCAAGGTTGAGACTCTACCCAGAAAATTTCTAAGACAGAGATCTTGCTTGATCCTTGAGAGATTACGAGATTTGATCTCCGGGATAGAGTGAGTTTGGGTTTTGGGATTCCTGTATGAATACCTTCTATTAAAGGTTTGGGACAGAGCATTTAGAAGGGGTTCTCAAGCATCTTCGTTTCAACACCAGTGCAGCAATAGCCCTTCAAGGAGTTGAAGGAGTCCGTACATTCAAGGAGTTGAAGAATGAGTCGCTGCTGCCATCAGTGTTTTCGGTGAGGGTAGCACCTCAAAGGAAGGAGAAGAAACCACGCTACACGGTGTGAACCACCCGTAGAGGTGGTGCGCGTGCATTGCTCGCAGAGCCCGATCTTCTTCCTTGCAGGTAAACTGGAGCTCTTTCTACAGTTTGCTGCATCCTTTGGTGAACGTCACTAAGGTTTGTGTTGCCCAGGTGGCTTCCCAAGAGGGTGGTGAATTGGGATTTGAAAACTTTTCACAATTATGTGCACTTTGAAATTCTTTTGTATTGTGATGCAATATGCTATGTAGAAGTAAATAAGTAAAAGCAATAAAGCAAATAAAGCATAATCACAAACACCAAGAAATAGAGTGGTTCGGAGCAACCGGCTCCTACGTCCACTACCCAAGCACCACTTGGGATTTTCACTATATCCCCCAAACTAGAATATAGTCAGATTGTTTACTAGGCTCACAATTCAAACCTATACACTTTGGTTTTACCAGGATCACCAAAGAAACCCAAACTCTCTTTGGTTTTGAACGGGATCACCAAAGAAACCCTAACACTTGGTTTTAAACCATGAAAACCAAAACCCAAACTTATATTTTAAGAGGTTCACCTAAAAACCTTCAACTCTGTCTTCAGACACAACCCTTGCTATTCTTAGAGAGTAAAAAGAATAAAGGAATGATAAATATACAACTACAACAAACCAAGTTTGTATAAGTGTTGCCGATGTAGATCAAGATGAAGTCAAGCCTTGAATGCTCTTCAATGCTCTTCAAGCTGCTTCTTCCTTCTTTAATGAGTGGATTCAATGATGGAGTAGAGTTGTTGAAGCTTTGAATCCAACTTAAATACTCTTTGAAGTAGGTAGTTGAGTGACTTAAAAGCTCTTTGATTTCTCAAGAAAATTCAAAAATAAATCTCAATCAATTATTTAATCCTTCAAAAATAATCCCTTTATAGTTTTTCATGAGATATGGCCATTGTAGGGCCTTGGGATTCATGAAATGGCCGTTGGAGATGAAATGGAATTCAAATTTCAACTTCAGCAACTAGTCATCGGAGTGCAGAAAATGGCTCCACGAGTCGGCTCGAGCTCCTAGAGTCGGCTCGAAGTCTCAGACATGCCAAAACAATTTTTTGTGGGAGCCGACTCTTCAGGCTAGAGTTGGCTCTTGCCTTCAGACACTTCAAAATCATGAATGCCTAGAGTTGGCTCTTAGAGGCAGAGTCGGATCGGATTCTCAGAACTTCAAAATACCTAACTCTGGAAGAGTCGGCTCTGTGGTAGGAGTCGGTCGAGATCTCAGGCTTCAAAAAATTACTTTCTTCCATGAGTCGGCTCTTAGGATAGGAGTTGGCTCTTGATACAGAAACATTGAAACTTCCTCTGTGCCGTGCCACCACGAGTCAGCTCTTGATCCAAGAGTCAGCTCTTGCAAATCTTCAAAAAACACTTCAAGCTTCTCCAAAGATCTTCAACATTGAATCAACTAGAAGCTAATCTACATGCATTATAACTTTTACAATTTTTCAGCCCTTTTACAAGATTACAAGACTGATAAGTTTAGGGCTTTTACAAGTTCAAGCTCATAAATCTTTATACACAATTGAATTACCCTCAAATTAGTTTGAAAACCATTTTATACTTAAGGTAATCAATTTCCTGCAAAACTTCTTAAATAAATTAAAAGAATTAGTATCAAATACATGCTCCAATATTTTGTGATCATCAAAATCATTCCGGGGTCAACAATCTCCCCCTTTTGATGATGACAAAACACTGTGCATGATTAAAGATTTAAAAGCACTTTACAATTTCAGTATTTTCAAGTTTGTGTATCATACAGATTAGGTATAAATGCATCAATACAATGTGCCATAATATATCAAATATATCATATGTATAAAACTGAACACTATAAAGTATCATATGTATCGATACATTGAATTTTTTATATCAAATGAACAATGTGTATCGAAACATGATGTATCGATACAGAATGTTTCAAGAGTATCAATATGTATCAAAACTTATGAAACTACCAAACATTTAAAGTGAATTTCATGAAAATATTTGAAGTAAAGCTCCCCCTTACTATGATAAAAGTATTTTATCAAGTTTCAACAAATCAATCATTCATATAGCTTATTTTAAATAGTTTCCAAGCAATTTCCATGGATCAACATAGCTTTTCATATTGAACATTCATATCTTTGCATTCATATTATAGCTTTTTATGCATATTATAGCTTTTCATGCCACACGCAATCTTCATTCTCCCCCTTTTTTGTCATCAACAAAAGGCATATGAGAAAATAAAGATTGATAAAAGTTTAATGATAACAAGAATGGACAAGTATCATAATAAGTAATATATATATATATATAAAGCAAGTCAGTACATAACATATGTGATACATTACAGATGTGTCACGGCATGACAAAATAGTATCACACTAATCAAAATACAACAAAATAGAGTCCAAAACATTAGAACAAAAAGCCTAAACATCAAAATGATGGGCTAGGATCATCACTATCAGGTTCTTCCTCATCAGAGGAGGAACCAACCTCTAGGATACCTGGACTAGGTTTGAACTTAGGGAACCTAGGTCGAAGATCCCTAATCCTAGTCCTAGTCGGAGTAGATGTCCTAGTCATTTAGTTTTAGCTCTAACTTTGGCTTTGGACTCTGACGATATAACAATAGGTGTAGGTCTAGCAGAGGGTGGATCAAAAGATAGTGCCAAGGTGCTGGTGGTCGAAAGTATCTGGGTAGCCGGAGTCTGTCCAACATCAGCAGGTCCAGTAGCCTCTACACCAACCTCGACCTCAACATCAGCAGAAGGTACATCAGTGGAATGAGATGCTGGTGCCTGCTCTCCATCAGTGCCAATGCCAGTGCCAGGTGCTGTGGAAGTCAAAGGTACGTGCTGGCTGGTAGTAGAAAGCTGTCGCAGTATAGCCATAACATCATGAAAACCTGCTGCATCTCGGACTGAAGTGAACTAATCCTCCTGTCAGTGTCAGTCCTGAGATAAGAAATCTCCTCCAAGACTCTCTGAAGTCTATCATTTGTATCATGTCTAGCAGCAGTAGGAGTCCTGACTGGTGAGTGAGATGTAGTAGGAGCTGGCTCGGATGGTCCAGCCTCATCAGTCTGTGCCTCAGTCTCTTCACCATGTCCCTGAGCAACCTGTGCATCATCATTTGAATCCTTTGAATGAGCTGCAGGAATACCAGATGTCTTCCTGATCCAATTTCCATCAACTTTAATAAATCCCATTATGGTCAAGGATTTCATAGTGTACCTGTTGGTGTCTAGCAATAGATGGTAGTCCTCTCCAGTAAGATCAACATGAGCATCCTGGAATAATAATGTAAACACCATCCCATAAGGCAAACAAGCTCGTGCCCTACGTACTGCCTCCCTCATCTGAGAAATCATAATAAATGGCAGGTTGAGGGGCTCCCCCTCAATCAGTCGCCTCATAAATATAAGATCTCTCTCGCTGACCCAATCGAATCTCCTCGTCCGGGGTAAGAAAATCCTGCTAATGATATTGTGCAACAGCCTCATTTCCAATGAAAGATGATTTGCACTCACATGAATAATGCCCTTCACATTTGTCCTTTCCAATATTAGTCTGAGGGTCTTTTGTTTTTCTTTTATAACCAAATAACACTCTCCTTCCTTTGGTATATTCAGTAAACTTGAAAGCTTTTGCTCACTTATCTCTATGTGTTTCCCTTTTACTGTTCCTTCAAATGAAAAGCTCCCAATGACATGTTCTCAAAAACTGACAAACTAGATTTCGATAAGTTGGAACATTCAACAAACAAAAGTCCTTCCAGCCTTGTTTTTCAAGCCAATCACCAATATGAAGTTGTTCTTGCTCAAGAAAGTTAAAATCTATACATCTACCCGGGGTTACCTGTCGATTTTCCATAGGAATTACTTGCTGGGGTGCTTGAAGCTCTTCTTCCTACTCAATAGCTTGTTCTTCTTCCGGAATCGCAGTGTCTAACCACCTCTTGGTCCTCCATTCTTCTGTCACAGACCGAACTACCCTTCTTGCTTTCTTTGTCACAGCCTTGCAAGGTGCCATTGTGCTAGGATTGAAGGATTAGAGGTTTTTGGAATGTTTCCTAGAGTAGAGTGAGGAGCCAGCTAGGAGAGAACGGTCAAAACCTAACAATACAATGAATAGGAAACCTTGAAACCCTATTTAAAAAGCTTCGGCCTGACCTTCGAGTTGGCTCACCGAGTGCCTAAATAACTCGAGTCAGCTTGAGTGAAAAACCAATCTAAAGGTCAAAATAGGTCAAACTTGGTTTCTAAAGGTTTCTAGAACCTAAAATAGGTTGCCTATGCTCTAAAGAGAAATTTGAAATCTCTAGATATTTTTTTCTTAATTTTCAAAAATTAGGTCAAACAGGTTCAGAATAGGTCACATAGCCCTAATTCTCCTCTAATTTTCTCAAATCTATATAGACTTAATGGTTTAGTGAAAATGTCCGCTAGTTGGTCTTCAGTAGGTACAAATTCAAGTTCCACGACATTGTTTAGAACATGATCATGAATAAAATGATGTCGAATTTCAATGTACTTAGTTCGTTAGTGCTGAATTGATTTTTTGATAAATTAATAGCACTAATATTATCACATTAATAGAAATTTTAGATTGGATAACACCATAATCTTCTAGTTGTTGCTTGATCACAACAGCTCCCAGCAGCTACATATTCTCCCTTAGCAGTAGATAGTTCTACAGAGTTCTGTTTGCGACAGTGCCAAGAAATCAAGTTAACACCTAGAAATTGACAGGTGCACTTGTGCTCTTCTATCTTTTGCATTTCTATCTATCCTCCATAATCAGCATCAAAAAATTAATTAACTTCAATGATGTGTTCTTAGAATACCATAAGCCTAAATACATGTACCTTTCAAATATTTAATAATTTCTTAATAGCCATGATGTGTGATTCTTTAGGATTAGATTGAAAACATGCACATATACAATACTAAATAGTATATCAGGTCTACTAGCTATCAAATAAAGTAATGAACTGATCATACCTCGGTACAGCTTTTGATCAATATTTGTGCCATTTTCATCTTTATCCAGTCTACATGCAGGATTCATGGGTGTTCACATACTTTGCTTGATTCCATGCTAAATTTCTTGATTATTTCTTTGATATACTTGGCCTAGTTGATCAGGATACCTTCTTTAGTTTGTTTGATTTGAAGTCCAAGAAAGTAACTTAACTCATCCATCAAGCTCATTTTGAATTCTCCTACTTTAGCTTTGTAAAATCTTGACATAAAGATTCATCAGTAGATCCAAAGATAATGTCATCAACATATATTTGAACAACTAAAATATCATTCTTCTTTCTTTGAATAAACAATGTGGTGTCAATACTACCTCTTATAAATTTACTTTATATAATAAAAAATTACTTAGTCTATCATACCAGGCTATAGTGTGCCTGTTTCAAGACCATATAAAGCTTTATTCAGTTTGAAAACATGATTTTTAAAAAAATATTATCGATCAAAACTAGGTGTTGCTCAACCAAAAACTTCTTCAGTTAAAAAAACCATTAAAAAAGAAAAACACTTAAAAAAAAAACCATCCATTTGAAATAACTTGAAATTCATAAAACATGCATAAGCTAGTAGCAATCTAATGGCTTCTAATCTAGCTACCGGTGCATAAGTTTCATCATAATCTATTCCTTCTTCTTGATTATATCCTTGTGCAACCAGTTTAGCCTTATTTCTAATTACATTTCCATCTTCATCTAGTTTATTTCTATAAACCCACTTAGTGCCTATAACAGGATGATCATTGGGTCTTTCTACTAAGGTCCAAAATTATTTCTCCTAAATTGGTTTAATTCATCATGCATTGCTAACATCCAATTAGAATCAGTTTCGGCTTCTTCTATATTATGTGGTTCTACATGTGAAACAAAAGTAATTAAATCATGTGCATCTCTATGTGCAGATCTAGTTTTAACACCTTGAGATGGGTCTCCTATAATTAATTCTTTAGGGTGTGATTGTACATACCTCCATCTTCAGGTATATCATCATGCTCTTTACTCACCTCTTCTTTATGTGGTTGACTTGATTGTTTGTCTTTGGGTCAAGTCTTTCATTCCATGTTCTAAAGTACCTGCATCATCATCAGCAAAATCTTCCTTTCTCGAAGATGTAATGTCAGATTCATTAAAACAATATAAACAGATTCTTCAACAGTCAAAGTTTTTTATTGAAAACTCGATAGGCTTTACTATTTAAAGAATATCCAAGAAAAATGACTCATCGGATTTTGCATCAAATTTACCAAGATTGTCTTTTCCATTATTAAGAACAAAACATTTGCATTCGAATACATGAAAATATTTAATATTTAGTTTTCTATTGTTCCAAAGCTCATAGGGGGTTTTTCTGATAATAGGTCTAATCAAAACTCTATTTAAAATATAGCATGCAGTATTAACAGCTTCTGCCCAAAAGTATTTTGGAAGATTTTCTTCACAAAGCATTGTTCTGAACATCTCTTCCAAAGTACGATTCTTTCTTTCTACAACACTATTTTGCTATGGTGTTCTAGGTGCAGAAAAGTTATGATCAATACCGTGCTTTGTATAAAAGTGATCAAAATACTGATTTCAAAATCAGTGCCATGATCACTACGAATTGAAATGACAGATAAATTTTTCAAATTTGTAACTCTTTTGTAAAACTATTTGAATACATTAAAAGTATCATCTTTATATGCAATAAACAAAACCCATGTGTATCTTGAAAAATCATCTACAATCACAAGTCCATATTTCATACCACCTAAGCTTGTAGTCCTAGTAGGTCAAATAAGTCCATGTGAAGTAGCTTTAAGGGTCTAGTTGTAGAAACAATATTTTTGGATTTAAAACTCCCCTTAACTTGTTTTCCTAATTGACAAGCATCACAAACATAATCAAAATTAACTTTAAACTTCGACAAACCTTTGACTAAATCTTTTGCAATAAGTTTAGCTATTGTGTCCACACTAGCATGACCAAGTTACCTATGCCATAGTAAACTTGATTCCTTGCTCTTGTCATTCATACTACAAGACTTGTATTACTTGACATAGCTAGATCATTAAGATCTATTACATAAATGTTACCAAGTCTGTGTCCAATGAACTTAGTACTAGAGTCAAGTGGATCAACTACTATACACATTGATGACTTGAAGAATACATTAAAACTAATGTCATATAGCTGACTAATACTCAAAGATTATGCTTTAATTTTTCTACAAGTAACACATTTCAATAAAAGTAGAAAGAGTAATTTTGATTTTACCAATACCAATTATCCTTCCTTTTCTATTGTCACCAATGTTACTCTTCCACCATCCTTTTATTCTAGAGTGAAAAATTAATCAGCATCACCAGTCATGTGTCTTGAACAGCCGCTATCCAAATACCATCATTCTTTATACTTGTGGCTGCAAGACATTCCTGCAAAACAATCATTTAATAAATTTAGGTACCCAAGCTTTCTTGAGTCCTTGCAAGTTAGTGGAAATGGTTTCTTTTGGAACCCAAACCTTCCTAATTTTCTTTTTGCCATTATTTTTCAAATGACATTCAAATGCTTTATGACCAATATTATTACATGCATAGCATACAATCTTTGAATTTGAATAATAACCATGAGATGATGCAAATTTAGGTCTAGCATGTTTTGAACTAATAAATTTAGGAGTATATGAGGTAGAAGCTGAAAATTTATTTGAAATAGAGCCTTTATAACCAATTTCGAATTTATTATTGTTTCTTTTTGATCTTTTAAAATTAACTCAAGTTTGTTAGAACTTAGGATAATTTTCAACTAACGGTTTCAATTTTTGAACTTCTTTTTTAGGTCATCATTTTTCATTTTTCAAATCCTTATTTTCTCAAAAAGCTCTTCTTTTTCAACTTGAACAATCTCAAGTCTTTCACAAACCAAATTTAGTTCTCTTTGCAAGATTTTGTTTCTTTCACAAAATTCATTTTGTCTTTTTCAAATACATCACATTGATTTTTTAAATCTCTCATTTAAACTAGCTTTTTTGTATTCTATCAATAGTTCATAAAAAGCATTATGCAGTTCATCATAAGTGAATTCTAAACAAGGTTCAGAAGTGCTTACCTCGTCCTCCAAACCCATAAGACAGATTTGTGTAGTTTTGTTGTCTTTTCATTCTCTTCAGTGGATGTAGTTTCATCACTGTCACTCCAAGTAGCTAACATTGCCTTCTTCTTCTTTTTAGAGAATATTTTTTTCTTCCTTCAAGACAATCAGGATGGATATGTCCTGGCTTCTTGCATCCGTAGCAGATAGGTACTTGATATTTATCTTTATCTTTTTCTTTTTCTTTATCTTTTTATTTTTCTTTTCCAAAATCACCTTTTCTATATTGCCTTCTCCATCTGTTTGTTTTTCTTCTATCCATGAATCTCTTGAATTTCCTCATGACTAGGGAAATTTCATCTTTCCAAGATCATCATCATCTGATAAATCAGATTCTTCATTCTTATCTTCCTCAGTAGCTTTAAATGCAATGGCCTTCTTGCTTTTGTATCTTCCTCAGTCCTTTGTTGCATAGCCAACTCATGCGTGATCAAGGATCCAAGTAGTTCATCCAGTGGTAGTGTATTTAAATCCTTCGCTTCTTGGATTGCTGTCACTTTGGCTTCCCACTTATCTGGCAAAGATCTTAAAACCTTTTGGACAAGATCAACATTAGAATAAGTTCTACCCAGACTCTTGAGACCATTTATGATATCAGTAAAACGAGTATGCATTACAGATATAGTCTCACTAGGATCCATCTTAAACAGCTTATAATTATGCACAAGAAGATTAATTTTTGATGTTTAACTTGAGAAGTGCCTTCGTGTGTGATTTCTAATTTATCCCAAATTTTTTAGCATAATTGCATGTTGAAATTCTGATAAACTCATTTGGATCCAAAGCACAATAATAAATTCATTGCTTTGGCATTCAGTTCAGCTAATTTTATATCATTCTTGTCCCAATCCTCTTCTGGTTTGGGAACCTCTACATCATTAACTTTAATTGTGGGTGTGTGAGGTCCTTTCATGATAATTTTTATAGGTGAAAGTCTACGGCTTGAATGTATATCTTCATTCTTGCCTTCCAATAAGTGTAATTAATTCCGGTGAAAAGTGGTGGTCTATTTGTGGATTGACTTTCGGCCAATGAAGTGCTCATGGGATGTGCCATATGTCTTTACTCTAACTAACTTTCAGAGACTCTGCTCTGATACCACTTGTTGCCCAGGTGGCTTTCCAAGAGGGGGGTGAATGGGATTTGAAAACTTTTCACAATTATGTGCACTTTGAAATTCTTTTATGTTGTAGTGCAATATGCTATGCGGAAGTAAATAAGTAAAAGCAAAAAGCAAACAAAGCACAATCACAAACACCAAGAAATAGAGTGGTTCAGAGCAACTAGCTCCTGCATCCACTCCCAAGCACCACTTGGAATTTTCACTATATCCCCCAAACTGAAATACAGTCAGGTTATTTTACTAGGCTCACAATCCGAACCTATACACTTTGGTTTTACTGGGATCACCAAAGAAATCCAAACTCCCTTTGGTTTTGAAGGGATCACCAAAGAAACCCTAACACTTGATTTTAAACCGGGAAAACCAAGAACCCAAACTTAGGTTTTAAGAGGTTCACCTAAAACCTTCAACGCTCTCTTAAGACACGGCCCCTTGCTATTCTTAGAGAGTAAACAAGAATAAAAGCAAGATAAATATGCAACTATAACAAACCAAGTTTGTATAAGTGTTGCCGATGTAGATCAAGTGAAGTTAAGCCTTGAATGCTCTTCAATGCTCTTCAAGCTACTTCTTTCCTTCTTTAATGAGTGGATTCAATGATGGAGTAGAGTTGTTGAAGCTTTGAATCCAACTTAAATGCTCTTTGAAGTAGGTAGTTGAGCGACTTGAAAGCTTTTTGATTTCTTAAGAAAATTCAACAATAATCTCAATCAATTGTTAATCCTTCAAAAATAATCCTTTTTATAGTTTTCCATGAGATATGGTCATTGTAGGGCCTTGGGATTCTTGAAATGGCCGTTGGAGATGAAATGGAATTCAAATTTCAACTTCAGCAACTAGCCGTTGGAGTGTAGAAAAGGCTCCACGAGCCAGCTCGAGCTCCAGGAGTCGGCTCGAAGTCTCAAACAGGCCAAAATAATTTTCTGTGGGAACCGGCTCTTTAGGCTAGAGTCGGCTCTTACCTTCAGACACTTCAAAATCATGAATGCCTAGAGTCGGCTCTTAGAGGCAGAGTTGGCTCGAATTCTCAGAACTTCAAAATACCTAACTCTGAAAGAGTCGGCTCTTGTGGCAGGAGTCGGCTCGAGATCTCAGGCTTCAGAAAATTACTTTTTCCATGAGTTAGCTCTTAGGATTGGAGTCGGCTCTTGATACAGAAACACTGAAACTTCTTCCGTGCCATGCCACCAAGAGTCAGCTCTTGATCCAAGAGTCAGCTCTTGCAAATCTTCAAAAAATACTTCAAGCTTCTCCAAAGATCTTCACTATTGAATCAACTAAAAGCTAATCTACATACATTATAACTTTTACAATTTTTCAGCCTTTTTACAAGATTACAAGACTGATAAGTTTAGGGCTTTTACAAGTTCAAGCTCATAAATCTTTATACATAATTGAATTACCCTCAAATCAGTTTGAAAACCATTTTATACTTAAGGTAATCAATTTCCTGCAAAACTTCTTAAATAATTTAAAAGAATTGGTATCAAATACATGCTCCAATATTTTGTGATCATCAAAATCATTCCGGGGTCAACAGTTTGTCTTTATTTTTATGTTTGACATAACTATCATTGCTGCATCATTATGTGATTTCTAGAATGGTTCTGTTTTTTATACAATATTTGCATAATTTTATATTTATATTACTCTAGATGCTTCAAGATCCTGGTAGGGGCTTGTATTAATTAGATTAACATCTATAAACGAAATGGTTTTATCATTTTTCGCGGCTGCATGCCTTAAAAAAGTTTTAAAATGCATGTATTGGCCCTTAGGAATTGCTCCTTACATTTTCGACCTTTCCAAAGTTTGTAAGGTATTTTCTTTAAAATCGAATAGATCAAAACATGATTTAAAATATAGCATGCAGTGTTTATGGCTTCCGCCTAAAAATATCTGGGTAAATCATTTTTACAAAGCATTGTCGTGTCATTTCTTCTAATATCCTTTCTTCTTTCTACCACCCCATTTTGTTAAGGTGTCCTAGGTACAGAAAATTATGATTAATTCCATTTTCATTGCAAAACATTTCAAAGTCATGATTTTCAAACTCAATACCATGATCACTATGTAAAGAAACAATTGAAACACCTTTTTCATTTGAAACCTTTTTATGAAACTTAATGAATGCTGAAAAAGTTTCATCTTTATGAACCAAAAATATCATCCATGTAAAATAAGAGAAGTCATCTACAATTACTAAATCATACTTCTTGCCTCCCAAACTAGTTATTCTAGTTGGTCCAAAGAGGCCCATATGAAGTAATTCTAGGGGTCTAATTGTAGATACTACTCCTTTTGATTTGAAAGAAGATTTTGTTTGTTTTCCAAGTTGACATGCACTACAAATCTTATCCTTTTCAAAGATGAGTTTTGGCAGATCTTATATAGGATTCTTTTTGTTTAATTTGAAAGCAAATGCATACTAGCATGACCTAATCTATGATGCCAAAGCCAACTAGTTTCATTGATATTGGCTTCCTTGGCCACTAGACATTGACCATTTTGCATAGATAGATCATCAAGATCAACCAGGTAAATGTTCCTATGCCTATGACCAATAAACTTGATGCCATTGTCATATAGACTAGATACCATGCACATAGAAGATTCGAAAATGACTTTAAATCTTTTATCACAAAATTGACTTATACTAAACAAATTGTGTTTCAAACCATCAACAAATAAACGTTATCAACATAAGTATGAAAGGATTATGCCCTATAAGCCAATATCTGTATCTCCCAGACCATTGTAAATTGACAAATTAATAAAGGCAATAATTTTTCATCATTCGCTGTGTCATTATATGATGAACCCCATAGATTAGGGCTATGGTTGTAGGGCTATGATGAGATCATACCAGTGAGATCTAAGGCCTTAAAACCCTAATCTAGAATATTCCTAGTCATAGGAACCCTGAGTTGGGGATCAGGGTTTCCGGTAAGACTGGCACATCCTATGTATGCTGAAAAGGGTGACTGCTCTCACAGTCATTTGTGTAGGACACTAATACAAGGATGGGTGCTCATTAGTGAATGAGTTCACTGAATAGATCCAGTTTGAGAACATCTAATGGAGCCTTAGCTGCATGTCAATAGATGTTTTCACATAGTGGGAGTTGTACAAGTAGTCCTATGACCTGAGACTGCCATAATACCTTATGTACATGAACCCATGCTTTGGTTCAATCTCAATCATGACCTGGGTCATGCACGAGGTTGATGCTGGGTATGGTGAATTGTATATGAAGGTAATGAGTAGGACAACAAGGAATTGATCACTCCTAGTAGGAGGAGATTGCATCCAGCCAAATTAGGTCAGATGATGATTCAGGAAATCTTTGATCAAAGTACAGATATTAGAAATGATTTCTAATATCGAATTAATTGAATCATTAGTGAATGACTGAGCTGGGAATGAGTATAAACTGGATTTGACATGATTCATATCCATAGTTATATTCGGGATGCAAGATGATTGAAGGATCGAATTGTACGGGAACTTTCCACTGAAGGGTAGTTTTGGAATTACACCAGAATTTCCATATCTTCCGGGTAGACATGACACGTTGCTAGACGTCAATCTTGTCTTGTGGGTTGATCGAATTAAATGGTTTAATTGGATCACTAATTAGGAGGAGTCCTAATTGACTGACTCGAGTTAGCTCGATTTGACCTAAATCGATTAGAATGAGTTCTGATCAGATTAGGTCAACTTGCACTCGGACCCACTGCTGGCTAAGTATGGAACCCAATGGGTCACACACTTAGGACAGATAATCAAGGATTTAATTTGGAATTAAATCTCGTTTGCAGATGAACACACTAGCATGTGTTGCAAACATGACTTCTACTTGAATCGGATTCGAGTTAGGGTTCCGATTTGGTCTTTTTTAGATCCAAATTCATTCCGGTTTGAATCTAATTGAAGATACAAAATGTTGGGCTAACTATAGGCTAGCAATTGGGCTAACCTAAGAGGCTAAACCCCTTTCCCACATCGCCTAAAAACCCCTCCCCTCTCTTCCCACGCGCGCGCGCAAGGAGAAGAGTCCACACGCGGTGGACTCTTTCCAAGACGCGTCTTTGCGTGAAAGGAAAGAAAAAATGCCGGTGATTTTTGAAGAGGCGTGGAAGAGAGTCCACCTAGGCGTGGACTCTCCAAAAAGGGGAAAAAATACCGTGAGAAAAGAAAAGAAAAACACCGAAGGGGCGCGACTCTTCTTTCTGCGCGCGCCCTTCTGTGTTTTTCACGATCCTTCTTCGCGTCTTCCCATCCCAAAGGCCGTGAGATTAATCCCAAGGGCCATGAGATTAAGAGAGAAGACGTGAGAAGGGAGAGAGGGACGTGAGAGGATTTTTTCAGATGAGAAGGCGCCTCTCTGTCGCCTATTTAAGAAGAAGGCTTCACCGTAAAAAAATTATTCCAGATTTTCTACGGCGAAGCCTTGCTTCTCTTTCCTTCTCCCTCTCCAGAAGACTGTTTCCCCCTCCTCTCTTTCCTCTTTGATTCCTTTACAGAGCCTAGGCTCTGTCGAATCTCAGAACAGAAGGAGAGTCAGAGAGAGAACTCTCCGACGGTAAAGGAAGAAGGCGCCTCTTTCTTTCTTTCTTACATTAAGACAACTTTGTCTTAATTTTCTTCTCCCTCCAAGACAAGCCTTGTCTTATTTTAGGACAAGGACTTATTCTTAAGACAAGAGTGTTTAAGGGGCCAAAGTTGCTAAAAACTAGGAGAAGAGTAAGAGAGAAAGTTTTGGTCCCCGTTTGGCTAGAGGAGTCCTAGCCAATAGCCCATATATCAAGTTCTTGGGGTAGAACTTGATTGGAAGGAACCCAATTGAGGAGTCACTATCTTGATCATCTGCCCGTGTGGATCACCATCGGAGGGCGGACAAGTGGACGCCTGGTGTGTTCAAAAGGTTACTCTATTTGGAGTTTATTTCTACATCAGATTGGATATAGCGATCTGAGGTTAGTATCTAAACTATGTTAAATTTGGACATGCATGTAGTCATAAGTTTTAATTGCTAATAAGGAGATTTTGGGATTAGGGTTCGGACCTGATTTCATAAAGTTTTTGAAATCCATACTTCCGCACTGGTTACCGAACCCCACAAAGTAGAGGGGGTGATATGGACTTTACTGATACCAATAATCTTGCCCTTTTCATTATCACTAAATATCACATTTTCACCATTTAAAGCTTCTAGAGATGATAATTGCCTTACATCCCCAGTCATATGTCTTGAGCAACTGCTGTCAAGATATCACAATCTTCTTTTATCCTTGGTTGCAAGACACGCCTACAAAATATATCAAGTGGAAACTTTAGGTATCCAAGTCATCTTGGATCCTTTAGGGTTAGTTGAATTAGTTCCTTTTGAAATCCAAACTTTCTTAATAGTATTTAACTTTCTTTTATCACACATATAAGATTTGTGTCCTAATTTACTATAAGCATAACAAGTAATGCTAGAAGATGTAGGTATAAAAAGGTTTTTAAAATATTTTGTTATCTTTGTGGTTTAAAACCTAAGCATGCTCTGTTAAAAACTACTCGTGGCTATTTAAAAGTATGTTCAGTTTTTCTGAGCTATAAGTAAACTTTTCAACAAACAGTTTTACTTTTTTTAGTTCTTTTTTGTATTTCTTAGTTTCTTGCAAAAATTCTTTGTTTTGTTTAACAAGTTTTTTATTTGTAGCAAATTTTTTTCCTTTTTCAAAGAGTCTTTTTCTTTTAAAAGATCTTCTTTTTCATTTTTCAAGATAATAATTTGTTCATTCAAGTTTTTATTTTATTGAATCAAACTATCATTTTCTATCAAAAGCTTATTGTTGATTTTGAAAGCTCTAAGTTTTTCTTTTCAATTCTTTGTTTTTTAATTTAAGTTTTTAATATTCTATAACTAATTCATCAAAGACATCACGTAATTCATCAAAGTAAACTTATTTTCAGTTTCAGATCTTACCTCATCGTCATTGGCCATAAAGCAAAGGTTGGCCACTTCTTGCTATTCCTCATCAGAGCTTGAATCTTCACTTTCACTCCATGTTGCCATCATAGCCTTTTTCCTGAATTTTTTTTGCTCTTTTTGAGTGTGGGGCAATCCATTTTGTAGTGTCCCGGTTTCTTATACTCAAAACATATTGATTGCTCTCTTTCCTTTTCTTTCTCTTTCTCCTTGTTAGGCTCTCATCTTTGAGGCTTTTTCTTATAGTTATATCTATGCTTCCTCATGAATTCTTGAATTTCCTTGATATGAGAGCTGTTTCATCTTCCTCTTCATCTTCATCAGATTCATCACTTGATTCCTCCTTGGTTGTGGACTTGAATGCAATAGTTTTCTTCTTTTTGTCATTATCCACTATTTTCTGCTTTAATGATAGCTCATATATCATCAATGATCCTAGGAGCTGCTCAAGTGGAAGGGTGTTAACATCATTGGCTTCTTTAATAGCTATGACCTTTGGATCCCAAGAAACTGGAAGAGACCTGAGAATTTTGTTGACAAGTTCAATATTAGAAATTACTTTTCCTAAATTTCTTATGCCATTAACAATGTTTGTTAATCTGGTATACATTTCACTATTTATTTCAGTTGGTTCCATCCTAAATATCTCATAAGTTTGAATGAACATGTTTACTTTAGTGGTCTTCACTTGATGTATATCCTCATGGATAACTTTAGGTGTATCCCAAATTTCTTTGACAGAGATACAGTTGGATATTTAATTAAATTCACTTAGGTCAAGTGCACAAAATAATAGGTTCATGGCCTTAGCATTAAACTCTACTTGTTTAATGTCATTCTCATCCCAATCTTCTTCTAATTTAGGATGAGAATGCCATTAACCAAGATAGTGGGCTGATGAGGGCCTTTAACTATAATTCTTCAAATATTATAATCAATAGTTTGAATATATATGTGCATGCGTGTCTTCCAGTAATGTAATTGTATCATTAAACAGTGGGGAACGGTTTGAGGCTTGTCCTTCTACAATACCAATATCATTTGGGCTGTCATTATCTTTAACTCAAGATCGTTGGACCTACAAGCAGAGTACCAAGCTTTGATACCACTTGTTGCCCAGCGAAGCAACCCAAGAGAGGGGGTGAATTGGGTATTTTTAAAAATTTAAATAGTTATGTGCTAAACTTAGAGTACTTGTATAACAAAGTGATTGTGCTCAATGTGATATACAATAGAAGTAGCAAATTAAATACAGAGTAATAAAGAGCAAGTAATGGAATAAGCAAGCAATCACAAACACATAAATGTATAGTGGTTCGGTGCACTCCAAGTACCTACATTCACTCTCCAAGCTTTTTCTTGAAAATTTCTACTATAATCTATCCAAGATTATAGCCAACTTATTTTTTAAGGCTCATAAGTTAAACCTTGTTGGTTTTGTCACCTAGGCTCACCAACAACCTTTATAACTTATTTTCAATCCGGGCTCACAAGTCAAATCCTAATTGGTTTTGTCTCTTAGGCTTACCAACAACCTTTAACACTAGTTTCAATACCTTTAAAAACTAGTAACAATAAATAAAAGCAAGTATACAGAAATAAGCACAAGAAATAGCTCCTAAATGAGCGGAAATAAATATCGATGAAGTTCTTCTTGAATGCTTGAGTTGTCTTCTTGGAATCTTTGAATGCATACTTTTGGCTAATGATTTGAAGGCTCAAAGATGAGTAGAAAGCTTTTTCAGGTAGAATCTATGGTGCGGGCACCAGACTCAGAAGAAGACTTCAAGGCTCCATCTGGATCTCTGATTGACCTTGCCCGAAGAATTAGAATTTTCTGGTTTTGTAATAAGGGTTGACTTGGTCAACTCAATTTTTTTGAGTCTGTATTTCCCTATAATTTAAATTTTGTTGAGTCATGTTGACTCAGTACAAGTCCTAGTAAGTGGTCTAGGTCTTCTCCAGGGTGCCACATTTTCTCCCAAGCCCAAGCAAGTGGGTGCCACACTCCTAGCCACACGCCAGAGTCCAGGAGGTGCCACATCTCCATCCTAGTGTCTTGGTCCCCACACCCAAGGGAGCAAGAATTTTTCTTGAAGCCAAAATCAAGGAGGCGTCCCATATATACCTTAAAAGGCCAAGCTAAGGAGGAAAGAGGCATTTCTTGGGGAGCACTTCAAGGGGGCGCACGATCCATGCCTAAAAAGATCAAAGCAAAGTTGGAAGAGCCATGACTTGGGGAGAAAGAAAAGGAGGTGTCCAAAAGAGTTGAGCCATGGAAGGAAAAAAATTTTTCTTGAAGAGCAAGGCTAGGAGGGCCACCTACTTACCATTTGGAGCCACCAATCAACACTTATGGAAGCTCTTGGCCGGCCATATGAGAAGGATTTGATTCTACAAGCCTAACTTGAAGATCCATCCTATTAGTCCCACATGGAAAGATGTAAAACCCTGACCTCTTGTAAAGACCTATAAAATAAACCCCTCTTGTAAGTTTTAGAGAATAACTGATGAATGAATTCAAATTTTGTGTGAGCAACTTTATGTTTCTCTCTTCCGCACTTGCATTCAGGTGTTGAGCTCCGTGAGGGAGTAAATCCGGTTCCCTAGGAACCTTGAGGAGGTGTGAGATCTCCAACCCCAAAACCCTAGGTTAGCCACTTCACTTCCAAACCCTAGCCGCCCATCATCCTCTTCACTCCACCAAACCCTAGCCTACCCCATCTCTCACGGCCCCTCTCTCCAAGTAGAGGCCGACCACCAGCATCCAGGTCCAGTTCGGCTACTTCGAAGACAGAGCAAATCCAGAGGAAGTCAGATCAGCATTCCAGGAGAATCAGGATTTCAGCAACATCAGCTTTCAAGTTTTACTATCTGGTAAATCCTTCCTTGAGTATCTGGTTCCATAAATTGTTCTTCTTCTTTCCCAGATCTTGAGTTCAGGAGAAGCCAACTCTTCCAAAGGATCAGTATTGGAGGATCCATTGTGAAGATATCTGAATCCGGGGATCCAACAATCTGCTCAAGAGAGTCCTTCCACTAAACTCTGTGAAGATCACTGCCTGGTTTGTAACCCTTCTCTTCTCTTTACTTCTGTCCTGTTGAAAGTTCAGAGCGAAACCCTAGGTCTGGGAGTTTCTCAACCCCCAGCGATCCTTTACTTCTGAACTACTCTGATAACCTAGTTTCTTTAAATTGTGCTTTCAATTATTACATAGTTTCTTTCAATTTAGTTTAACTTTCCTTTGAGTCAAAGCCGACTTCTAAAAAATAAAAAAAAAGAAAAGAATTAGTCTTAATTTACTTCCGCATCGCATCATCTCATTCGTTCTGCATCAATCTACTAGCTCACACTTATCGTTTCTCAAAAGATAAACTTTGTCTCTTATTGCTCATATCATCAATGATTTGGTGAGTGATAAATAGCTCAAAACTACTAAAAAAATCATTGAAGACCATTAGAGTGAAAAAACTAGCCATTTAGAGCCGATTAGAATCAATTTTGAGCTTCTGGAAAACTAGCCGTTATACTAAGTGTCGATACTTGAATTTCTTCATGAGTCGATTTGTGAGTCGACACTTGGAATTATGAGTTGATACTTGGATCGATACTTGAGTAAAAATTGAATTTCCAACATTCTACTTTATTTCTGGTCTTAGGTTATAAGTCCACCTGTGAGTCGACACTTGAATTTATGGTTGACACTTGAATTTATAAACCAATATTCCTTATGCCCATAAATCAATATCCCAAACATTCAAGGCTTTCTGTTAGAATGGTATCTGTTGTCTCGGCTGTTAAGAGAAATAAAATATATTAAAATGGTTCTAAGGGATGCCAGAATATTGGTTAAAGTGAGTTGGGTAAACCTAGATTAGACCATAGTAGGCCCAATCTAGATACAACCCATGCGCGAAGTTAGGGCTGTCAAATGACTTGAGTAGCTTGAGCTCAAGCTCAGCTCAAAATAGGCTCAAATTAAAATTGATTTGAACATTATTCATTCAAGCTTGGACCTAGTTCATAGGCTTGATATTAATTTTAAACAAAAGTTTGTTTTCTTTTTAAAAATTCAAACATCCTTTCAAATGTCCCCAGAGCGATCGCTCGATAAAGCTTTAGTTAATGAAGTATATTATAATATGTATGTAATTAACCATCACATTTAAGCAAATAGCTGACTTTTGATTTAGTTGGAATATAATCATTATCAATTCAAGCTTGGACCATGTTTGAAGTGAGCTTGAACTGCATTTCAATTAAGCTTAATTAAAGCTTGAATTAAGTTTGAACCAAGCTCAAGATAAGCTTGAATTGATTTCAACATGCTAAATGCATTGAGCTGATTGAAATAGACACCAGTTTGGCTCACTTCAAAATTGGACTCGAATTACACATGATAAAATAATAAATGAGCTAAGGTTTACTCAATTTTCAAACTCAAAACTAATTAAAACCAAACTTGATCAGACTAATCTCAGCCTATTACACCCTTAAGAACTCATCCCTAACCAAAGCCCCAACCTCCAATTACGGTAGTATGAGTCCCATGAGCTTGGTGGAAAATCAATAGAAATTGCCTTAAAATATCAACAGAAATTTCAAAACAAATCACCACTACTCCCAAAATTCCGTGGTTAAATTTGGTCTTACCCTAGTAGCATCAATCAGCTTACATCTAGGACAATCTTAACCTGGATGCTTTCACCGAGGACCTTTTCTGTTTCTCCAGTTGTTCAGTTGGCCATTTTTTGGGCAGCCAGAGACCGCTACAATAATTTTTGGAATGCAACATTTGGCCATTTTTTGGGCAGCCACAGACCGGTACTATAAGTTTTAAAATGCAACCTTAACCACCAATGAATAAGCGTCTTTAAGACAGTAATCCTCCCCACCAGAGCAGACATTGGAAAAATCAGAATCCAACTTAATTTCGGCGCAGAAAAGATTTAACGGGGGATTTTGTATGCAATGTTTGACTAGATTTAAACCGTTCAGATATGGATAATTTGCCTAATCTTTTTCCCTGCATTTTATTGGCCTAAACTTTTTCCCTGCATTTTATTGGAGGCATCTGATAAAATTGGAATGATACAAAGATTATAGCATGGCCCCTGTGCGAGGATGCATAACCTTCAGATTCAGAAATACATGCTTCAAACTGTCCATACTGGTTTCTGAAGATTATCTGCAGTATAGGAAAACCCGCAGACAAACTACATTTCAAGGCAAGTCCTGAGTACAAAAAAACTTAAAAACATCATCTTTAAGGGCAAGAGCAACACTTGAAAGCATCTGGATGAGGAAGAAAAAATAATTTTATAATTATTGCTTTATGTTCTTTACATTAATTAGCTCATAACACATCTCAGCCCCAAAACTCAGTCACAGCACCAATAACGCAGACAATCTGTCGCACTCCATTTAATTATCTCTGCGCTTATAACATACAAATAAGGGAAAAAGAAAATAAGTCCATCCAAGTCTACCATAACTTAGTTGAATTCCTTTTACTCCCTACACCACTGACAAGAAGCTCATGGATAACAGGTTGGCCTCCCCTCAGCTTCCTCATATGCTTCGACCTATACAAATTGGCATGTCCTTGTACAAGGCAGCTCCTTGGAGATCCTCATATGTGCAGATTGGCAAATTATTTCAACCATGCATCAAAGCCCTGCTCAGAGCTCTTTCAGCCTATAATGTCAAAAATGGATGCAAACCAAAATCCCGCACGCATACTTACACAACCTAATAGTAGAAATTCGAGTCCTTATGAACAGATGCATCCTTGCAGAGCACTGAACGCACTTCCATAATTGATCTAGGTGGCTCCAGGTCTTTCTCCTGCAGCGCATTACCAAGCAGCTGCTGCATCTGTGATGCAAATGTGTCATCCAAAACCTGCAACATTCAGATCATTATTCAGTCCAAAAGATTCGTAGGCATGACGGGAAGTAATCATGGATACAACAGGCTATAAACATCCTAGAAAAACCTAGCTTATGTAAAAAATCTTTACAAAAACTAGCCTACTTACAGCCACTGTGACTCGTGACCCTTTATACCATGCTCTGTTCTCTTTTCGATTCTCCAAGAAACTAAGGACATCCTGTGACCGGACATAATTAATCATATGTATTACTATAACCAATAAGGAGGCAGTGATGCACTGCAAAGTTGTCATATAGTATACCTGTCCCATTCGGTGCCAAAAGCCTCGACATACTGCAACAAACACATGAACCTCAAAGACTGTATGGAGGTGATCAATTGTCTGAATAAGTTGATCCTTCAAAGGCAGCATTCTGCTTCTAATATCGGATTCTACTATAGCATCCTTTGAGTCTTGAATGATCTTCTTGAGCTTGTGGTGCTCTGTGCTCGAGTCTGAACATAGAAGTGAGTATGATAAATGCATTAGAAATGATAAGACATTTATAAACCAATATTGTTTTCCTCAAGATGAAAGGAAATATCAGGTTAGCCTAGAACCAAGACTTGTTGGCACATCATTTCTCATTTTCTTGTATGAGAAAACTACTTGCACTGACATGTCCTTGTGCTATAAGAAGTCTCCTGATACCCTTTACCCTTCTCAAGTAGATGCGCAATTACAGAACCAGGTTCATGTTCATAGCCTCATCAATTGACATAGTGGGGAAACCATATTGTCCATCACCCCCGAAAAAAAAAACAACACATGCATGTCATTTAAGGCCACAGAAATTCTTGAACATCTCATATAGTCATATATTCCATGCTATACCATACGTTGGTTTGTCTTTTTGATTTCCTAAGCATTTATGCTACTAAGTGAAACTTGGGCCAAGAGTGAAAATTGTTTAGATTTTCAAAATTTTCCAATGAAGCCAAGTAATAGCAAGAATAATGTCAAAAGGATGTAGGAGTTTGCTCGTATGCTTACATTCTCTGCAAGTTTCTCAACAACTGCTTGCAGGTAATTCCTGAACTTCGCTTTCAATGTTACGCTTACTTCGCCAAGGCGATCTTCAGCAGCTACACTCCCACCATCAGGTATACAGGAACCCCAAGATTTCAACTGCATCTCTATTTTGGGTCGCAGAACATCAATCATTATTTTCAGAGTATTCAAGAGATTCCCAGCTGAAAGCAAAAATCCATATTCTTAGACCACAATTAAGTCAAAATGTTTAGGGCACAAAAAATGCACAGGGAGACAGCTCACTTCATCAGGCACAGTATAAGGAGAAATTGTATTGCGCTTAGCAAGTTTCTGAACATATTTGAGGCCAAATTTCTTTGGTGTCATACTATCCTTCAATGGAGCCAATACATCTGCATATTGCTTCTCCAAAGCCTCAACCACTGCCTTCTCAATATCTGCAATGGCCTTTAAATTATAAAGGCAACAAAACAAATTGCTGTAAAATGGGTGATCTTTCAAATTTGATATTACATGGAAAAGAAAAAATAAACAATCAGAAGGCCTAAGAAAATATGCCTGAACATACATTCTCCAGAACAAAGGTGTATTCTGGCCAGCGGCATATGATGACCTCATATTCATTCAAGGTATCTTGCAGTCGGCCATACATGTCATCAACAAATGGCGTTGTCATATGTGGTGTTAGAATTCCTGACCATTTTACCTGCTATTCAATTATCAGTCAAATTAAAGAACCATGAGTGCAATAATAATAACAAAATTTGTGATGCACTATCTTAAAAAGAAGAGTTCAATGACATTTAAGCAACATTTAGTAAAGGATGAAAGGCATTTCCAGGGCAAAAAAAGACAACATCAATTGTGGAAAGCTCAATCAACCGAAGAAAATAATAAGGAAAAAAACTCAGCGATGAAGAGAAGAAAAGACAAAAATGTGGCATTGGGTGATCAAGGAATAAGAAAAGGCAAGAGGAAAGGGAAACTAGGGCTGCCATGAGGCATTATGATTCATGCAAATTCCTTTAATTGAGCATCTACTTATCAGAGAAAAAAATGACCATGATAGTAATAGCATGTGTTGCTTGACTTGATTCACCATTGTACACCTTAACAGACCTAGCAAGTGTTGAATCCCCAAGCTACACTTAATTTGCCATTGTCTGGACAGTTGGACCTTCTTTAATTTGACCAAGTCAATTCAACAAGAGCAAAACCAAAGAGTCCTTGATACTAATTAATGGGAGATGTGACAATTCGTGTAACAACCTAGGACCTCATCCAAAAAGATTAACCAGAAGGTATGATTTGAGTTCCTTGATGTTGTATAAGTATCAAAATTTTCCCAGAAAAAAAAACTAATGTAGGACTAAATATATGCCGGCATGGGTTCTAACAGTCCCCCCGGGTTTAAAACCTGGCATCCTCGCCAGACTAAGGATCCAAATCTATACATTCATTCATAAACCACCACAATCGGCCCATAGTTGTCCATTGAACCCGTGCTGTAGTATTCCCTAGTCCACATAGACTATGGATTAGATCAATTATGATACCATTTGTAAGAATCTAGGACCTCATCCAAAAAAGCTAGCCGGAAGGTATTATTTGTATTCCTTAATTTTGTATAATTATCCAAGATCTTCCTAACAAATAACAGATGTGAGACTAAATACACGCCTGCACGAGTCCTCATATACTCCCCAAAACCCTAAAATCCTCATCAAGCTAAAGGTCCAAATCTATATATCCATTCATAAACACCATGATCGGCCTATGGTCAGCCTAATGAACCCGTGTTGCAGTATCCCCTAGTTCACATAGGTTATGGGTTGTATCCGCTCTAATATCATTTGTAGCAATCCAAAACCTCATCCAAAAAGGCTAGCTATAAGGTATTATTTGGATTCCTTGGACCTGTATACTTACCCAGAATCTTCCTAGCAAACAATCGATATGAGACTAAATACACGCCAGCACAGGTCCTCACAGTTCGTGATCATTTTAAAATTGAAGCATCTAGCCTTTATTAATAGAATACAAGTTTCAATAAATCTGAAGAAAATAAAACATACACATGCATAAATGTATATACACAATGTCTTATAATGTAAATATCTTACCTTATCTAATTTACAAGACTCGAGCAATGCAAGGCGCTTATCTTGGATCCATAATATAATATACAAGTGGAATAATTCCTTAGCATCAATGCCTCCTTTAATAGGACTGTGAAGATAATAGAATATAATAAAAGGAAAGTTCATTGAGAAAAACAGATAAGCAGCATAATAAATTAATAATAATCAGAACATTATTTACCTAATGTTCCTACTAGCAAGATCCTTCTGTAAATCAGCAGTTGCAATTACAAGATCTGCAACAGGTGGTGAGGGGCCAGTTGGAGGGCATGCAACAAGGAATGCACGCAATCTGCTACAGAGTTCCACGCTATAAATGGATGCAGATAGATTCGGAAGGTCTATGAAGCTGCAATAATAAATAAATACAAACATATTAACAGTAAAGTTGAATAAAAAATAAGCACACTTACGCTGAAAGAATGTGTAACCTAATATAGTTCTTCTATCACAACCATAGACAATGATGCCAATCTACCAATGAACATGTTAATTAAATTAAGAAAAAATTACTTAAACATACTCTCAACTTAAGGCTCGTTTCACTTAGTAACTTTCAAATTTAAGAAGTTTCAAAGTGATTCCTAAAGTTAGCTAAGTGCTTCAATGTGGTCCCCAAGCCCCGTCTGAAGTCCAATGTTATTAAAATGGCATATAAAAGATAATTTTGCCCTCATCAGAATGGTCTAGTTGTCAGAAGAAAAAAAAGGCCCTCTTCTCCTCTTCTCATCCCTCACTCTCACCACCTTTTCCTCTTCTTCCAACACATCCTCCTCCTCTCTAAACCCTGATATTGTCCTTATCCCTCCTCTCTATCTAACATGATCCCCAGCCCCACCCACTCCCACCACCACCTCCTCTTCCAACACACCCTACTCTTCAGACACACCGCAGTCTTCATCCATCCTCTCCATCTAACCAAGTCCCGAGCCCCACCTCTTCCAATAGATCCTCCTCACTAAACCCCGCTACTGTCTTCATCCATTCTCTCCATCCAACCTAGTCCCTCGCACATCTAAGCGCCACTCAATCCCACCACCACCTCCTCATCCAACACTGCCTCCTCCACCCTAAACCTCCTCATCCCTCCTCTCTAAGCCACTCCTCACAAGGGTGTTTCAGTCCTAAAAGTCTCACATGACCATTATATGAAGAAATACTGTAACCCCAGGTAAACAAAGATAGATGATGGGACTACATTAAACCATTTAACTTGAGGACCATTTTGAAATTAAACTTGAGGGGTACTAAGTGAAACCGACCTAAGTTGAGGGAGTGTCTAAGTACTTTTCCCTTGAGGTAATATCATCTCCTAAGACATGTCAAAAAACTCATGCATAAAATCATGATAACATGAAATATTTCAATTGTGCAAGCATGCAAACAAGGCCTTATTAAACTGCAACCCATTCTCAAAGACTACTTTCAAATACATGATTGCAAGGCAATTGTGTATTATGTATCACACTTTTATGTCTATCAGCTTTGTGACACCTTTCAATCTTTTAATAACCTAATGGTGCATGTGTAAAACATTGTATTTTAGGGTGGCCTTGGGGATTTCATGGGGGAAGTTTGGTCCTGTGCAGCAGCAATGCATCATAGTAATCTTCTTCATTCATGCATTATGCACAGGCAACAAGTGACAGATTAATGCACAATTTCATATTCACACATGCATCATAACAAATTTATATTAAAGTGTCTTAACTCAACTAGATGAAATAATTACAAATCTTCACATATGGCAGCGAATTTCGAACTTTAAAGGCACTATTCAATGGGAGATACTGAAAGAGCAATTGAAGTTTCTAGAATAAGATTGATGCAATAAATCGGTCCCATTATGCTATCTTAACTTTCAAATGATGTGTCCAAGCAAGAGTTGCTTCATAAAGCTTTTGCGTGTTGTCATGGTTTGCAGTACTAACCTTGCAACCCCATGCCTGACATGCTATACCATACGGTAAGGTGCCAGATGGTATACTAAGGTTTGGCACAGTGTAGAGGCCAAACGAGCTTGTACTGTGGGTGGAACCAAGCAGTTCAGCCCTGCTGCGGTTCCAGCCATGAGAAAAGGATCCCCTGACCCTATCTGAGTAGGGGAGCCAGATTGTACCATACAGGGTGCATCCCACCATATCAAGAGTACTGTACTGTTAAAGTACATGAGCAATACATGATACCAATGCAATCAACCCTGCATGTCAGCAAGGGTCCAATAAGTTTAGAACAAAAAAACCCTAAGATACGAATATTTACTTTTTCAGGTTTAGTTTAAATTGAGTAATATCTAATACCATAGAACTTGTAGTTAACAAGTTAAGCAAGTTATTGCCTAAAAAGAGTTACTTTTCCAGGTTTAATTAAAACTTACTTACAACTAATATCACATAAAACCAGTAGTTAATAACTCAAGCAAAGCAATTCTTGAAAAATTACATAGTTTCTTATTTCAGATATTACATAGAACCAATGGTTAATTTGTTGAACAAAGCATCGCCAATACTACAGAATTCCTAGGCAACATTTTCTTCTTCTTTTCTTTTCTTTTTATTTGGGTAGGCATGTATCTCCCTTAGTTATTAATCATTTCATTTATTTGTGGATAAAATAAACCAAATTGAGTCAAACTTTTAAGAATAATAAAGGATAAAAAAATTCAAAGTAAGAACTGTGGATATAAAAGCTTAAGGTGAAATTCATCATGTGTCAGAAGGTCTTTCTCACAAAAATGCAGCAAGATTCTGAAAAGAAAGGTAATTAAATGTTAAACAGAAACATGGCATAAATCTTAAACATTGGTCATCCCATAATGTGCATGAACATGGCATAAATTTTAAGCATTGGTCATCCCATAATGTGCATGATACAGTGACATTGTCCAGCAATTTGTTGAGTATACAAGACTTGATTCCAGTAGGAGAATTTGCAAATAGTCTTGTTGTCCACACTAAGTAAACAGAATCAAAAAGAAAAGGAAACACCCTAACACTGCAATGAAGATCCTGAAGCTTCACATCAGCAGGCCATATTTTTACCGATATATATATACATCAAACACCACTTATATGGCTTGCATGTCATGCTAATTTTTGGGCATGAAGGTATTGGTGAATAACTCCATTATTTGCATCAAGATTGACCCATTGTCACAAATTGATGTGAAAAGGTTGACTCGAAAGAAAGGTCCCCACTTCCATAAACGCGTTTAGCAAGAGAAGATTCACAAAAGATAGAAAAAAGGACAACACAAAACCAAAGTAACCAGAACCAATTTCCAACACTCATTACAATCATCCCATACTTGTTCAAAAATGGCCAAGCAAAAACCTTAAAATGTTTAAAAATAAATAACACAAAACAACTATGCTCAAAAAAAACCAACGCAAAATAAAGGGAATGCACAGTTAAGGCAAACAATTCAATCGCCCCCTACAGAAAACAAACAAACAAACGTTATAGCAATTATATAACAAAGAAAACAAGCAATTAAAGGGTAAAAGGATGCCTTCCAAATTCCTCCAAAATAAGGACGATCAACTGAACGCAACCTGAATCATACAGTTTGACCCCAGCCAACCCCTACAAGAGCAACCGTTAATTAAGCCATCAGGTATAATAATATAGAGCGACGAAAGAATCCTAAACCTTACCCGTTCTAACAGAGGATACTTACGGGTTCCATGTTTGCTCCCCGTCCTCAAAACCCAATGTCTAAACATTCCTCTCCCGTTCGCCATGTCTACACCTTTCCGCGCTTTTAGATACACAGAGGTCATATTACAAAACTTTTATACCAGTAACCCCCAAAATTGAAAGATCCACAACAAAAACCACGCCCTACCTTATCCCATATTATCCACTTAAACCCATAAACCCCCACAGGTTCCCCAGTAAATATAAGTCCAGTAGAACATTACTGGCGTGTATTAACACACAATACATTGTTAGCCCTTCTGCCCGCTATCACTGCAAACAACCACAACCAGACAGCCAGATTAACAACCCATAATAATCACCTGTCCTCCACACAGTTAACATCATTAATTAACATACAATTCATGGTATCCCTGGCCTCAACACCTCCTCTAGATACACTTCCGCCTGGTTGGAAACAGAAAAAAGTTCAAAAATCGTCCTTGCGGAATAGCTGATTATGGCCCAACATCCCTCAAATTTTATTCGGATACAACAAGCAATCAAGAAAGGTTCATAAGTACAACAAGACAAACACACAAAGAAAAACAAAATACCACAGGAGAAACCAAACGACTCAAAAACTCACCACCACTGAGCCCCAAGGAAATAGAGAGTAGAGCTCCCTCAGTCAAAATACCAACACCAGAAACAGAATACAACACAAGCCAGCCAAAGAAAATAAAACCCAACTGGATAGAAGGTATTCCCTTCCTAATTTTATTCACCCTACTCCCGTCCCTTCCCAAAACCATAACATATCTTCATCTATAACAGCAACATGGGAAAAAAACTTCAAACAAGAACGCTATTAAAATCTCCACCCCTTTAATTTCAAAGCCATTAATATACCATACCTCAGGTCCCCCAACATCGATCACCTAATCGTCGAATTCACCTCCGCACCTCATCCCTACCATCTAACTTTCATGCTAGCATTCTAGGCACTAAGCTTACAACTTCCATTGAAGACTCACATGCGTGATTTTCAGGATTTTCAATACCAATCGGTTCACTGTCCTATCAAAACTCGTTTCTAAAATACAACCGCATGACCCAGTTCAAATCATGTCCTACGAACTAAAACCATTTAGTCAGTAAACAAATGACAAACACCAGTAATTTACAACCACTAAAACACCCAGATTCAAGAACCACAGGGGAAAAAACATAGCAACATGAACAAACAAACAAAAACAGAACCAAATGGAACCCCCATCCAGTACCATAGGAAGACCAGAAAAGCAAAAAAACCAAAGGTCGAAAAAAGAACGAAAACAAAATAAACAAAACAAGAAATAAACACACAAATCAGGGAAAGAAAGGAGCAACTATACAACCCAACAAACAATTAAAAAAAACAAGAAAACAAACCCCCCCCTACAAACGAACATAATTTCCCAAACAAAAAAAAAGTACCCAGAAACATAAAACGCAGAGGCTACAGGACAAGGACAGCGTGAACGAAATAAACCAGACTACAAAAGCCACATAAACATAAGACACAGAACAAAAAATAGAGCGAAGTAGCTAATATTAAATATCAAGACCAGCGTCTAGCAAAAAACCAGCAAACAAAGCAGTAACAAATAAAACAGAGGAGGTCCTCTAGCATTATAAAGAAACCAAAACAAAATCCTAAACAGCCAGAACAAGCAAAACAAGCAAACAAAAGCCTTGAAAAGAGCGAGCAAAAAAGCCAAATAAGACACAAATCTCACATAACCACATGAACAATAAAAAATAAGGTCAAAAAATTTGAGGGCAAAACAAGAAGGTCTCAAACGAAAAACAAAAAGGGGAAAACACGACAAGAGCAAAAAAAGTTAGAGGAAAAGGAGAAGACACTACCGTAAACACAAGCCACCAAAACTCACCTAATAGAAACATCAAAATCCCACCAAAAAAGATAACTGCAACCAATACGAAACTCAAACACCCCTCAATATCCTCACATCCCTCACAATTGCCATTCTACACACAAAGTTCGAGGCACCACTCCATCCAAAACCCCATCCCTTGAGATGGTGTCCAATCCATCCTCCCACCAGATCCTGCCCCCATCTGGCCTTCCCTTACTGAAACTTCCGACCATCCACACCATAAATCCTGACCTCAGAACTACTCCTTAAAAACTAGACATCCCAAATCCCAACATACATTTGGACACGCCCTGCTTTCCCCCCCTTCAACATCCAAAATCAAAAAGGAGCAAATAAAAACAAAAAGGAAAAGAAGAAAAGGTAATGAAAAACAGAGAAAAAGCAAAAAATCCAAGATCATCAACCCCATTAAGAACAAAAAACCAACCGCGACAAACTCAGCAGATACAATCGGGAAGAAAAAAGAAAATCCCATAAATATAGACCTACAGAAGACCGCAAATAAAAAAGGCTATAACAAATCAAAATGCACAGCCAAAGCATCTATAGCCTAACAATCATCCCTCAGGAACAATGAAAAACTTAAAGAGAGACAGTAAATAGGCTATCCCCACCTACAGCCGACACATACCCAATAACAGAGAGAAAACCAGAACAAGCCAACTAGGGCAAGAAAAGCCAACAAACGCCAACACAAAGAAATATCACAAAGGAACAACACATGAAATACAAAAACATAAAAGGAAAAGCCAAAAAAACAAAAACATAAGGACACCACCAAACAACAAATAGTACCATATCCAAATGGCTACTCCCTCAAAATAAGCAATACAAGAACATCATCAAGCAGACACGCCCATACCAACAAAAAAAGCAACACAATAAAGTAACAGGCCCAGAAGTAAGGAAAAAGCCAAGTCGAAAATCCCACAGAAAAAAAAGAGGAAGAAAAAAAAAAACAACAAATATGAACATACCTTCCTGAAGAAATGCACAGCAAGTAAAAAAAATGGAAGTCAAAAAAAGAAAACAAAAACAAAAAACACCACTCAAAACAAGAATACAAAAAGACAAACAGATCAAAACCATGTTGATTTAAAGCACCCAAAGAACCCTCAAGTCAGCAGCGAAAACGAGCCCCTAATCATAAGCATAGCCTCCTTTAAACCTCCACCCGATTCTCATTTAAAAAAATCAAATCATCCAAAACCTCCCACCAGAATAAAACACTTCAACCATGGAAGAGTTACTGGACCTCCTTATAACAACAAGGCACTGCCTGGCCGCCCGTAACATCTAAGACGCTTAACTGAGCAATATCAGCCCCATAGGATAAAAGAAAACATAAGAAAGATATAGAAAAAATGAATTACAAAATAAGATCAAGGAAAGCCATAAAGGCTAAAAAGGGGGAAAGCCTAAGAAAGGATAAAAAAAAAAAAAAGAGAAAAAAAGTGAAAAATGAAAAACCCAGAAAAAACAAAAGGAAGAAGAGAACAAAAAAAAAAACAGGGGAAAAAAAAAGAAAAATAGAGAGAAGAATTCAGCGATAGGAAAGAGTTAAAAAAAGATGGAAGAAAAGAGCAAATGGGAAAAAAGAAGAGAAAGAACAAAAAAAACAGTTTAAAAGGAAAAGGAAAGAAAGCAAAAAAAAGGAGGGAAAAGCAATCAAAGAAAGCCAAAATAAAGAAAGAGAAAAAAAAGGGAGAAGGAAAAAGAGGCAATTTGAAGAACTTCACAATCAAAAAAAGAAAACCACTCGAAACACAACAATAACAGAATCCAAAACTCTTAAAAAACACAAAACAGGGAAAGTCAAGGCACAAACTAAAAAGATTCTACAATGAGTACCCCTCCACAGAAAACAAACGGGGTGGAAAGCTACAAATTTCCTCTAATGGAGAGGGAAAGCTCAGCAATTAACACAAATAGTACATAGCCAAAAAGCCAGATCAATTAGACACAAGCAATGTCAACAGTTAAAAATAAAAACAAGATACCCGCACCTGTTTGAAGACGACTCTCGTGCAGAGTCCTTATCAAGATAGAGCTTCAAGACTAATACCTGTACCCACCTCCAATGGTTCAACCCCCTGATACTCAACCATGGTTGTCTTTCACTTCTAGAATACTCACCCATGAAACAGCTCACCCCCCATAAGCAGAAAAGCAACAGGGAATACGTAAAACAGAAGAAAAGAACAATAAAGATCGGAGGAATACAAGGGCAACAACAAAAGGACCGTTTTTGGCCATTGGCAACGTTCTGCCCCAACTTGTTGACCATACAATCCTGAACTCCGAGGCGGGAGATCAACTTTAAAAAATAATTATTTAAAATAAAGAAATTTAAATAAAAATGAAACTTAAACATACATTAAAAAATTTTAATAAATAATAAAAAAAAAATGATTGGCAAAAAAAACTGGCAAAAAACATTTACAATACAACTCCATTATTGGCATCAAGATTGCATTTTTCAGCAGACATCTTGATGTGAAAATGGGTGACTCTTAAAAGATTTGAAGTTGTCCTATGCTTTCCCTAAATAAGCGTTTTAGCATGAGAGATTAATTTCAAATGGATTAAAACATGCCAAAACAAAAAAGTTTAACGCAAAAACACCCAAGATGTCAAAAGTTGATTTCTAACAAGCATTAAATCTTTTGTCCAGTACTAAATATGTCAAAGCCACCAAAAAAAAGTTAAATATGTTAAAAAAAAACTTAAAACTACATGTCAGGAAAGGTGGCACGTCTGGCCCAGCCCACCAACCCAATGCAAAGTTAAAAAAAAACAGGTTCAAGTTGGGGTCGTCTTAAGTTCATAAACATGTAAAGACAACGAAACTTTATTAAATGGGTAATGCCGGATTCAGAGGCTTGAACCAAATTCCTCCATTTTAATAATGGACTGGATCAACAAAACTTAAAACCTGAATCTTAAAGGACACATTATGAACCCAACTCTAGATGAAAATAATAATTTAAAGAGCAATAGGTAATTAGATGTCAAAGTAATGGATTAATATTGATTAATAGATAAACCTGTTACTATCAAGTTCATCATATAGATTGGATTTAGGGTGTCAAACAAGTTTTGCTGTCCCGTCCTAAACCATCAAGATGTGCTAAACCGTACCAGCAACCAATCGGCATGAACCACATGGCTTACAGCTTTTAGATACAAGACCATGGGCATCTACAAAATTTTATCACAGTATCCACATTAAGTGAAAATATCAGGAATAACACTCCAATATCACTCATTCAATCATATAATATCCATTAAACACAAAGATAAACAAGGTTCCAGTAGATAAGAAGTAAAAGTATGAAGTGTGCATGTGTGCGTGTATGAAACAACACATTGTTTTGCCAGGTCTGCTATATCAGTAACAAACAAGGTCAGTAAGAGAAGCCCAGATGCAACAAAACTGATAAGTCACATGTCCTTCACAGGTTTGTTAACAACATTAATTAACAAAAGGACATTGAATGGGTTTACTTGTCAACAAGGCTCCTCCAGCATACAATACTGGAGCCTGGTTGGAAACAGAAAAAAGGAGAAAAGATCTACCTGGGGAGCACATGCTGATTATGGATTTCAATGTCTGTGAAAATTTCATTTCGGATATTAAGCAGAGTGATTCATCTTCGGTAAGCGGTAGAAATCGTCACAACATCCATCAAGTTGCCTTCACAGTTGCCTGCAACATACTCATCGGTTTCAACCAAGTGCCGCTTCATCCTCTTCTTTGCAGCAGCCTGAGCACGTAGTGGAATTTCAGTAACACATGCATTCTCAATTTCAAGTATAGGAAGCTTCACAATAAAATTGTTCAATTCCTGAACCTGAAAATAACTGCATAGCTTTAGTTGAGCCTCTGGGGTTAGTATATCATGCAGAACAGCATACAGCTTTACAGCAGGTACCAATGCTGGAGCTAGAGTCCCAGTAGCAGTCCTAAAAACTTCGGCCATTCCTGATGGTAAATACTCATCCAGGGACTTGTAATTTTCAAAAACCCGAGCTAGAATCTGCTCAATCTGCTCCTCAATTTCTCCAAGAATACGGTTCTATTGAAGCATCAACAGTAGTTCATGTTACTCCATAATCCATATAGTTATTGACATTGTCTAAAACTAGCTAAAAGCAGTAAAAACATATACTCATATACAAACTGAATCAAGAAATCAACAAGCGGAAATGATGTAATTTCTATTTTAATGTGCTGAACAAAACTATAAAGGTCTTTCTACAAGGATGGACAAAGACACACGAGTAGAGTAGTTTACATTCATCTAAAAATTTCAAAAAATGCCAAAAGGTCCAGGGAAAATGAAAAATAACAAATAAAAATCTTTAGCATTAGAGTACCAGTGCAGGAACCACAGTGTTTTTATGAATCATCTTAGAATTTATATGTAGAGGGAAAGACCAAAAGGCCTCCAGAGGAACAAACTAACTTGCACTTATATTTAAGGATTTACAACAGGTTCTATCATTTACATGTGAATCTATGATGCAAGTTCATGACAAAATAGAACCAAAATTGTGAATATGCAGTCAATAATATTGATGGGAAACAAAAAGAACTAAACTAACCTATACTCATCTCCAAAATTTATAGAGAGTTTTCTGGAATTACAGAAAGCTTCTAGAACCTCACATTTGATTCTAGACAATATTTTGTGGGAGGAAATGATATACAAAAAATTCCATATTCCCAAAAAGAAAAAAGTACCTCTTGATGACTCAACGTATTCTTACTATGGCTCTTCAAAATCACAGGCAGCAGCAGATCATGAACCAACATGAGACAATCTGCTGTCGGGGTGCCACATCCATAACATAAGAAAGGTATCTGGTAATCGTAGTAACCTTATTAGTGTACATTATATTAAAAGATAAACCCATGAGTCCGTACAAAATTCTATATATTTCTTAACATTAAAGCACCTTTGATGAAAATATCTAGACTCCTTCCAGTTCTAATGTAACCTTAAGCAGTTGCTCTCATATTGCATGATTTTTAAAAACATGTCTAGTAAGGTCACGCTACTGCCAACTGGCTTTTGAAGGTTCTTGGCAACCCTCTTTCCTGAAGGTGCTCAGTTCAACAGCAGAACACCAATTCATAAAAGGTCAATGAAAATTTGAGAGTCAGTCATGAAGGTCTCAAACTTTAATCAAATCATACCTACTCAATAAGACCTGCTGGCTATGGTCGAAAAAAGTTTGATGGTGGGAATGCTTATTTTTTCCTCTTTTTTTTCTTTTTGGAATGGGGGAGATGGGTGGGTCCATCAAAATCCTATTTCACGAGAAAATGAAAATGGTATCTGATCAATACCTTAGTTTGGTATATGCATCTGACACACCATAGTAGGAGGCAAATTCTGCCAGCAACCATTTCCATTGTCCATGAAGCAACAGATTCCTTTGTTGAAAATGTTGAGCTTTCATTGCAGCTTCCAAGGCTATATCATAAGCCACTGTTTCTGCAACGGAGCCGTACTGCAATACAAAGTAAGGGCACCAAAATGTTAGGAATCTTAAAAAAAAAGAGAGAAAGAGAAAGTTCATTACAGCCCATGATGATTCACAGTGAAGACACTAATAACATCAAAAGGAAAAGTGAGCCAATAAGTAGGAAACATCAAGAAAAAGACATCCTTTAATCCCAGAAATCAGGAGTTAAACGTTTTTACTACATCTAAGCAAAAGCCATGCATGAAGCCACAATCCACCATTAAGATGTAAATCCAATATGTATACTCCCTTCTCCAGCAGGCAAACCCTTTCAGATTCTATATTGAGATAATATTTTGGAAAGTGACACAAAAAAAATCAGAGTATAACCAACTAAATGTCAGGAAAAAAACAATGATCAAGAATATCAAAATTACATTGGTTTCTAGGATCACACCATCAATCAAATACTCCACACTGAAACAGTCATGAGAACTCCATTTTGGATAATGGTACAGGAAAAATATAGATAGATACCAGACAGGCAGACACAAACATTTAATTAGTTGATAGGATTGCAATCATCCATTAAATACCATTTCAATGCATGACATGTAATGGGATCACAGCCATCCAACAAACATTCATTCCACATGAAGTAGTCACATGCATCATACTTGGAAAACAACTAAGACAAAATAATAATAGTAGCTGATGTTATAAGTATTTCATCATTCAATGAGATCATAGCCATCCATCAACTATAGTGTTCCTGACTTGAATAACTTACAAGCCAGCAACTGCAGCAATAGGCCTTCTTATGTCTTTACAAAAATATTCAAATCTTATCCAAGAAAGAAAATGGAAAAAGAAAAATCTAAAAACTCCTACGAACTTTTGCGATAGTTAAGACGTGCTATAATACTTTTTGTATTGAAAGATCCAACATTTTACCATAAAATGTTGAGCATTGTTATATAAACAAAATCAATTCCACTTCCTCTTCTTAACAATATAATATCATCCAGTAATCAAAGTCCAACAATATCTTCCATGTTCTCTTGCCGATGCATTCCCATTGGTTGATAGTTATTTAAACAAGAGCATCTGATCGGTGCCATCTGTCTAGAAATTGCAAGGCTTACAGCTCCCCATTTAAGGTATCGTTAATATCTCCTAGTAGGGAGTTCCAAAGTAAAATCCCTGATACATCTAAATAGCTCTCAGCCGAACTCAGACAAAATCAAGCTGATCAGACCATGGTAAGGTTTGCCATCTTGGTACCAGACCCCATAATGGTACTGTCCTAGTATAGTGTCAGCAAGTATAAGGGTTGGTTCATGTTGAGTCTGTTGACCAATAGGTTGATTTTGATAGGTACAAAATGTTTGAGTATAATACTAATGATTGTGTTCTTGGAATAGTGAATTTATTTATAGGGAGCTCAATGAGTTTGAAAGGTTAGAGAAGCATGGAGAAGCACAGGAGAACAAATCTCAAAGCTCAAGTATTTGAAGCATTTTAGAAGCTTTTGCAGCAAAGGAGTCAAACCCAGGTAGACATATGGGAGTCAATCCTAGAAAGCCACAAGCCAGAAACAGAAGACAACAATTTACAGACCCTTCAAGAGTCAATTCTAGAACTTCAGAAGTCAACCCTAGGACTTCAAGAGTTAAACCCTAGCATTTCAGGACTCAACTCCTCTGCACTTGGCAGTCCCAATGGCGAATTTTTCTGCAAGCACAAAACCTACAAAATGGTTTCCAATGGCTATTTTGTCCTCTCCAATGGCTAGAAACAGCACTCCAATGTAAGCTATAAATGTTTCCAAATTTAATTGGAGAGAGTGGAGATAAGGAGATTGAGTGGAAAGGGAAAAAGAAAAGGAATAAAGTTGACCACCACTTCTAGATCCTCAACTTGAGTATCAATCTAAGTAGCAATCATTTAAATCCTCCACCCTGTTTAAAGAGAGCTTCCAAAGACCTATAAAGAGAGAGCTTCAAGATCTATTTATTGAGTTCCACCACAAGATCAAAGAAAGTACGAAAGAGTAATGGGAAAGGGTTGAATTCTATCCACCTCAAGATCCCACTATTTGGAGCAATCAAACACAAGCTACAACAACATAAATCCAATCTTTGTAGAGGTTATATAATATTTTATTTTCTATCGTTCATTGTATACAAGATTAGGGAAATCTTATGTGGCGTTTTTGGTGTAGTTGGCACTATAAAAAAATCAGCTAACTTTTAATGTTTGGTTGTAACCATGAAATAGTTAGGTTGTGGTCAATTGCCTTGGAAAATCGACTAGATTTCTTGAACTTGAAAGTCAGCAACAAGTTCCTACCTGGTACTTGGGGTTGGTCCAACTGTACCAGCGAAACAACTTGATTGGCAATGAAAATCAATGGAGTTGGTTGTGAGCCCGAAAAGCAACTGAGTTGTATTCTTTTTGATAGATTATAGTGGAATTTCAGGGAGAGAGCCTTAGGAGTGGACATAGGAGCTATGTTTGCTCTAAACCACTATAAATCTTTAAGTTTAAATTGCTTATGCTTGTTCTCATCTTGTGTGTTTATTTTTCATTCTTTTGCTGCCTATTTATTTCACATTGCACAATGAGGTTTAGAATAGCTTTACTTACACATTGGTTAAGTTTGTAAAATGTTTTTAAAAACCCAATTCAACCCCCCCCCTCCTCTTGGGTTGTCAGCTTGGACAACAATTTGGCATACTGACACTATGTACACTCCCCATACCATGTACTAGTTCAGTATAGGTACAGTAACTGTACAGCATTGTCGGTACACACCGGTACCACCGATACGGTGTCCCAAGGACTACAATATCAAATCCTATATTGCATATGAAACTACGCTTTTGTTATCCTTTACTTCCATATCTATATCTAAAGTCCCCTAATACAAAATATCCGTTACCAATGCAGCCCATCTTAGTTGTGCACTTCCCTGAGGGAAAAAAAAAAAAATGTTTGATAATGTAATAAGATTAAAGTTATTGAATCAAAATTCAAATAAACTATTAAGTTGGAATTGCTCAATAAGATAGCTTTCAATTTCCACATTTGGTATCATACAGCACATATATTTGCAAGTTAATCATGAAACAAGAAGAACAATTGTCAAGAACAGTACAAAACTCAAATTTGCCTTAATATAAAACTAACTTCAAGCAACTAGCAATTCATCAGCATTAGAATGCTTAACTCATTTCCAAGATTAAATGTGATTGAATCAAAATTCAAATAGAACTATTAAGTTGCAATTGCTCAATAAGATAGCTTTCAATTTCCACATTTGGTATATAGAACATCTATTTGCAAGTTAATCATGACAACAAGAAGAATAATGGACAGGAACAGTACAAAACTCAAATTTGACTTAATATAAAACTAACTTCAAGCAACTAGCAATTCATCAGCATCAGAATGCTTAACTCATTCCCAAGACTCTTTAACATTCCAAATCTAGAATCTCTATCTCATAAATAGTAGAGGAACTAGATGAATATACAAAAAGCAAGGAGGAGGCTAGATTTTACAGAAAGGATGAGATTTGACATCCATTTGGATATCCTTAGCATACCCTTCTTCTTTGTAGACCTTTGCCAACCAAGGTCAGAGACCATGGTCATCCTTGCATGTATGCAATACAATTCCTCAATTTTGATACCATTTTAATACAGAAGCAGAAGATCGCACATTTCATTCAGTCAAAACAAAAGTCATAAGACCTTGACGAAATTCACAAGAGAAACTAATTACTCTAGAGTCTAGACAATTCAAAAGAAGAGATGAAGATAAAGGAGAAACACAAATATACTCCCAGAACACAGCGAGAAACAGATATAATCCAGTTTTCTTTCTGTTGCTCAAAATAGTGAGGATTTTTTAAAAATTGAAATAACAACTATACACTTTTTGATACAACAATGGGCAGAAGGCACCCTTCTTTAATGTAAGTGTGTAGGCACCCACCCACCCCCAAACCCACCTACACACATGGACGCACATGCATGCATGCATTTTGTGCAGACAGAAAGAGCTAATGAATTGGTCAGTGATAGCACCAAATTCAGAGAGAATTGAAAGAATAAATATTCCATTTAACTTTAACCATTAAATTATCAAAACTGCTCAAGAAACAAAAATGTTGCCATTTTCATACTTAAGAGCACTGTTTTCATCTGGACTGGTTGAGTAATTACATAAAGTTGTATTCGCCCAACAAGTTCATGCTCCGGTTCATGATAAATGGACCACCAGCGAAGTTTGTCACTCTGCATGAAGCAAAATACTGAGGACAACCAGAATAATCTAGCTTCAAATCATGTCAGTGTCATTGGCTTAGCAAACACTTACAGGATCCTCTGCAATGTTGGCCACTTGAGCTATAACTCGGCCACATGACTTCCTTTGGAATCACAGACATCAACAATTAAATCATCTCCTAAGCTATCAGGGAAGCTGTAATTCCAAGCAAAATTGTTAACATGTGCATCAGTCATAGGTTCCACATGTTTGGTTCAAGAGAAAATAATTATCTACTTCAGCAAAGAACACAAACAAATACATTCATACATTTACTTGGATAGGAAGCAATTGCAATAACATGAAAGATTGATACATACAATACGTGCATTTCACCAGATCCAGGTTGCATCCGAACAAAATCCACTTCAGTTGAACTTTTCAGCCTCAACTGACATGAATATGTTTCTGTAATAACCAGTTTTTCATTAGAAAATATCACTAGAGCTTTACTTTCTAATACAGAATTCATTGTAGGTACCTTGGACAATTTCATATGATGAACTGTTACGAAGAGTAGTAACCCCAATTTTTAGAAGGCCAGAGACCTGTTTAATATACTGAGCACCAGCATGCATATATGCTAAGGTGTGCCTTGTAAATGAACTATTCGCAGGCAGATTGGGTAAAACACGAACTTTCCTAACTGATTCCCATCCTGATGAAAGAGTAGATCGTAAATTGGACATGCGATAACGAAGCGATTCAAGTTTTACCATGCATGTCTTCAAGGATGAAAAACTGCAGCCAGAAGGCATATCCAGAGACATTCTGACCTTACGAACTGCAAAGAAAACAGAAAAATGAATGAGAATGTAGATATAGCCACTCAAATCTGTTATATGTAATGTAAAGATGTGTATTGGTAATGCCCAGTTGATGAAGGAAAGGTAAGCTGAAAACAGGAAAATCCCAAAAGAATTTTGACAGCCTTTTTTTGAAAAAAATGATATGACACATAACTGATGCTTCAGAAAGGGGCAAATATTTCTTTAAAAAAAAATACCTTGGACCTTCATCTTGCCTATTGTTTTTTGGGCTTTTGTGCAGCTCCTTCACTGACAAACTCTGAAGAACGCTTTGCCAGCAGTTCCTCCTCTGACTGCAACAAGATATTCTGCAGACTGCAGCATGACATAGGGAAGGAGATTGATCACTTTACTAATGCTAAGATCTAACGTTTCGCACTTGAGCAGGAAAATCAGAAAATTTGAAGAAAAACAAAAAGATGATGCAATCCTTGATCTCATAGACTGACCATACGTAAGAACAAGATAAGGTTTCTTTCAAGAGTATGCTAGGTTATGGATTTAAACTTCCCACGATGGCTAAAGTGGATCAAATGTGTGGCATGTCATGTGGTGAAGAGAGTAACCAATGGTTTAGGGCTTGAACATAAGGCAAGGATGAGAAGCTTGCACATGAACAGTAATGAATGAGTTAAAACTTATGAGGGATTGTTTACCAGGCATCAAAGAATAAAAGTGTATCTCATAGAAATATGTACGATTCAGGTAACAGCAGGAAAGAGCTGGTGAAAATATTTATGCCATTTAGATCCAAAGATGGATTGTGGATGATCACCTATGCGTAGAGCAGCTAGTTAGATTGGGATGACGGGGGTTATTTGGTTCTCAAGATTGGGTTTACAAAATATTTGATGTGCCATGTTCAGGTGGCATAGTGGAGAGATGTAACTCTACTCAAAAATCAAATTATATTTATTATAAGGAGCAGGTTCAAATAGGATAACATTACTTTTAGAAGCCAGGTAGCAAAAAATCTGGGTAGCAAACATGCGGGAGAAGGAAATATGAATATAATTCATGTCTTTAATTTGAAGGAAATATGAATATAATTCATATCTTTAATTTGTTCCTTTTTCCCCTGTTTCCAGTAAGGCTAAGTTCATACAACCAAAATAATAGGCTAAAACATACTTTGAGTAGCCACTCATGTCATCCACACTCACATCCATTGACAATCCATGGCCCAAGTCAGTTCCTAGAGCAACATAAAGGTTGGGGGTGCAAGCTCAGGACAACATTTCTAGAGTTGAATTCATAACAACTCTTGCATGAGAATTACATAAAAATGTAGGGATTTATCTTCTAAAAGAAATATTGTAAGTTCTAGGCTAGCATGCCATTGAGTCGTCTCTTAGTTGAACAAGGCTTAATCATGGTCATGGAAATCTCTTGGGACTAATGTATATCCTTTTAGTTGAACCCCTTAGCTAAAAAATATTAATTTTAAACTACTGTATTAGGTAACTGCTCAGTACAGGAACTATTATCAGCCAAAATCAAAAGCAAATACTAACATTAATCTTGCACAAGTAACACATCCCCTACAACCTTTTTCCTTAGAAAGCTTATCAGCCCAGGCAGCCACGCAGTTTCACCCAGCCACTATGTAGGTCATTAATGAGCTAATAATGTATACTAAAAAGTAAATTAAAGGAAGACCCGAAAATTCTGGTTGGTTCTGTTTTGTGGGAAAGGGATGGGTCCAAACAGGCAAAACTAATTCTTTAAGAGGCTGTACAAAGGATTCCTAAAAATATAACAGGTGATTTTAAGTGTGTAAAGTGCACTAATCACCTTAAAAGTGTAATGCACAATTAAGAAAAGTTTTAGCATGGTACCCATTAGCCTACAGTGGAAATCATGAGGCCCTATGATTAGTGCTTGGCCCACTTATGGGTTTGACAATAACATAGAATCTGGCTAATTGAGTCTTAAGCAGGGTTTCAAGATATATATAGTCATGTAATCTACATGTGCTGGATGACAAGCATCACTAAACATCAGATAGAAGGCATATGTATGAGTCAAGGTAATGGTAAGGGTTGAAAGCAAAAGGTAGATAGATGAACTTTGCATCCTATTCATTAGACTCATAAGAGTAAATGGCTCAGAATAGGGTGTCTAAAGCAAAATACCACATGTAAATTAAAAGGAACAGACCTATGATAACAGCAAGACTTTGAACCATGCTCAATAAACTCAAACAAGTAATAGGCTCACCCTGGGATGCAAGGTTGGTTGTACCAGTTCTAGGACCCATATTGGTTACCCAGTAGTATGGTACAGTATGTTCTTGTGCCGTACCATCCCACACCATACTGACAAAGCCAAAGCCAGAGAGGGCAGGGCAGGGGTGAGGGAGAAGGAGAGAGAAGGGAGGGAAAGGGAGGGGGAGAGGGGTCGAAATCCCTCATCTCCTCCACAACTCCTCAACAAGCTGCAGGGGTTGCCCCTATTTTGAAATAAGGGCGACCCTTCCAGCTTGTGGACGAGCTCAAGAAAAGATGAGGGCTTTTGAGCCCTCTCTCCCCCCTTCCCTCTCCCTTTCCCTCCCCCTCCCTCTCTCTTTCCTCTCTCTCCTCCCTCTCCCCTTCATCATCGGATTTTTCAAATTAAGGGTTGGAACTGTGCCAGTTCTAATCCGGGCCAGTCCAGTATAGCCCAAACCCGTGGTTCAAGTTGCTGTGTCCAAAGTAAACTTGAGTATACCACATCTAAAATAATAATAAAACTTATGATAAATCTGAAAGCCACCACCTATATCTTACGACTTCACATAATAACCACATTATTACCAATCATACCAGAACTTCTAGATTTAGGCTCAATATAATACTGTACAAGCAATCCCATATGTGTCAAACTATTACTTTCACCCCTTAAGTGGAGGAAGAAAAAAGCTTCTCTAGATCAACCATTAATCACCAACCAAATAAATCTGGTGTCTTTCAGCATTGCAAGAACTTCCCCTTTTCCATGAATAGATTCTATTTTTCTCACAAGTAAGCTGGTCTAAACAATAACTCTAAAGTTGGACTGGTGATGTCATCAGAATTCCAGATGGAACATCATATCAGCTTTTTCCATATTATGTGCATTTTGTTTAATAAAGTAACCATCCATTTTATCAATCTTTGCTTCATTGAGCATTTTAGATTATTTGGGTGTTATTGGTGCACTAAATATGGAACTTAATGGTGCATCATAGATGGCTTTAAAACCAGTGAACAAGAAATAACAACAATGGTCCACGTTTTTTTTACAAAGGATCTGCCTTTACTACAAGACCTTTTTTTTAAAAAAAAAAAATTAAGACTTAGGCCAGAAGTAATCCCGCCTCCCCCCCTTCCCAGCCTATTTTTACGCTGAATAGGGGTGAGTGGATGGCAATACCAAAGAGATAAAAGGGATCCTGAGTTAAGGAAGAAGAAAGTGGAATATTTTTAAGAGAATATGCTGGCCAGCTGATAGGAGTGAGATCTACTCACATGACCAACCACCATATATCTCCAAAAGTATACTTCATTATTTTATTTTTCCTTTTATTCTTTTTTCTTAATCGAAATGCTTGCATCACTAAGTCTATGAAACTAAATTTCTCTAAGAAGCAAGTAAATGAAACAAATATCCTAGTCACATTGGAACATTCAGATTTACAGCTTTGGCTGGAATTTGTATACAAAAGACGTACAGCAACTAGTAGATTACTGACTAAAAAGAAATGACACAAAAATTTACTCGTTTGTTATGTCAGATCCAGAGTTACATTGGTTCTGTGTAAATTTGGGATTGCCAATCTGCCTTTCAGTCATATACGGAACCTACTATACATTTGATCAAGGATTCAGGTCCCGACGGGACATTCCACGAGATACCGGGATGGGTACTATCCCATGTATCGGGACAGGACATCCCGCCAACATCCCAGTATCCCAATTGGGACACCTGGAACATCCCTGTCCCGAGTGTCGGGACAGGACGGGACGCCAACACGTCCCGTTCCAAACAAAACCAGGACAGCCCTGTCCCACGGGATTTAAAACCTTGCATTTGATCTCAAACTTATTTCAGAGTTAAGCCCTTCTTTCCAAAAAGCAAAATTCCATATCAGATTTATTTTGATATGCAGATAAATCTGTATATGCAAACAAAGTTCTGGGCATAATAAAGATACATAATTGCATAGAAGTAGAATTTAGTAATTAAACAACCACATATGGACGTACCTGACAAAAAGAACCATAGAGCATTTCAAGTTGCCTAACAATTTGTATCAAATTCTACTCTCTTACAGCATGCTTAGTATTTTCTACAGCTATATCTTCAGCAAAAAACCAAGATAGATCAAAAACTCACCCAAAAGCACTTCGCAACAATGCACACTCATTTTCCAAGAAAACTGGAGCTTCCATACAACCTCTAGCCCATGAATGAAGGCATAGCCGAACACATGCATCATATGAAATCACAGAATGCCAGGGCCCCTGTGCACTGAAATCAATTTCCAAGGAAACAAATATCTCATTAAAAATATGTGAAAGGGAAGATAATCAATCATCACGAGCATATTCATTTCATGTGATTTGCGTTTTTATTAGCATGTTGCCAAACTATAAACAGAGTAATTTCATTGCATGCCTTGCATGAAAGGTGGGAACTCGAGCTGGAAACAAAGTAGAAGATGGGGCAACTTCAGCACCATTAGATGTGTTCCTGAGAATAAGAACAACTTGTTTAAACTCATGATGCCAGATTAGTTGCTTTCTTTCAAACAGAGTTGGACAGTCACAATCATTTTAAAGACCTGGCATTCTGGTCCCGTATATTGCTTCCATCATTAACATGCGAATTTGCCTCCTGTTTAATATCTGGGTCCTTTGAACTTGCTGCATGAGTTTCATATGATCTCCCAGATGGTATTGGTTCAGAAGCATGGCTGATTTCCTGATCACAGCCATGAACTGGTGGTGCACTTGGCACATCAGAGAGACCATCCTGCATGCATATTTTAAACAAGATTAAAAACAATCATATATACATGCAGCATGCATAAGGAGTCACCAATATCAAATTACAGTTAAGCTTAACAAAGTGTCACCAATGTGTAATTATAACTGTGAACATCATAGTGTCATAGCATTGTAAGCATCAGAAAGTGTCTCATTATTAGTATATTACTAAACTTACACCTTAAAGGGGTAAATCAGATTGAAACATCAAAATTACTAGGACTTATAAGTTGGATACCAATTGTAGATCCAAACCTGAATAGGACTATTGTTGCATGTCAAGTGAAATTCATGCGGTAAGGGGCAAAGATTTTTGTGGAAGGCAAATGAGAACGTGAAGATATGGCAAAGATGTGCAATGTGGTCTTAAACTCTTCAAGATAGTATTATTCCTTCAAACTTGGGGGTTTCTTTAAAGTTTAATGTAGTGAAGACATAACATTAGCTAAGTAGACTACTCCATGTCTTAACAATGGCAGACCGAATTTTGCAGGCCATAATTTAGGTTGCAAAGACCACCAGAGGGACACAAGTGCGCAGCCACTTTAAGTGAGAAGCCCATAACTAATTTGAACGAAGATGGACGCATGAGGTAGAAAGGGAAAAGATAAATGAAAGTGAACAATCTTCCAGAAAAGGCTTAACCCAAGAAAGCAGAAAGAAAACTTTGGAAAAATAAAAGGTCTTAAAAGGAAATGTAATCTACCTAGTTCAATAAATTTGGAAGCAAATCAAGCATCTAGGTCACCTTCAAGCCCTCATTACAACTAGTCTATATAAAGTCTAGAACGTCAGCTTGTTTATTTCCTGAACCACGGAAAGCAACATGCTCCTTTTTCAATTTGTGGTAAACAACATTAGGAGCTTCTAATAGCTGGAAAGCCACCTTTTCTATGAGCATAGAGACATGTTGAGCTTGTCATATCAGGACAGAGGACAAACAACTCTGGTACACAAGATCCAGAAAATTTTGTTGATGATAGATAGCTAGAAAAAGGAAATTTGCAGGCAGCAATACATTAATAAGAAGGAAGCTGTCATGATCATATATATAATTCAGAAATTGTAAAAGATTGGTTTGTACTTAAGGATTCCTCATATTACAGATGCTCCCCTGATTCAAAGTATCTATAAATGGTTAGATCTTGGAAGACGTACTAAAGCATGTTTTACATTTGAAGAGAGGGTTAAGTTTGTCATGGATTCTTAAGATGAATGATGGTTTCCTTGATTAGATGATGTACTGGTACTGAAGGGGGGCACGAGTACCACTTCATGAAATTACAAGAAATAATGATTTAAACAGGAAGTTCTTCCATTTAAGGAAATAATTTGACTACTTCAAAGAAAACTCCATCCAATATTTTGTTATTGATCTTTCTTCCAATATTCATATTAGTGAAATCAACTGATTAAATTTTTCTATGATGACATGAAAAGTTTGTACTTTTAAAGTGGGTGTCAATGAGAGTGGAAAGGTGCTAGGCTGCTAACAAACTAGTATAAAGAGGCTGAAGATCAACTTAATAATTACATTCTCCTTCTTCGCAAGTTTGAACTTTGGATGATGAGAGTGACTTATTAGTGTAAAACATCAACCAAAGAAATCCTCTTCAATGGAAGGTCAACAATAACAAGACCTCCAAGGCAAAGTAAAGCACCTAGCTAGTAATAAATCTACTGCATTGTAAAAGCAATAGGTGGGTCATATGGAAGAAGCAGCAGCAAATGGCTATACACCAATCAGGACAAAGATATAGAAGGTGAAGCAGTTGATTTTGAACCAAAACTACCAATAAATTCCAGGTGCAGTCTGTAAGCAAAAATTTTCATGATTGATTTCAGGTAAATACACTCACTGACTATTAATCAATAATAAAATTATCTCCACTATTTTTGTTAGGAAAATGAGCCTTAAGAAAAGCAACTTAAAGAACTGATGCTATACATTTTTTTTTCTTTTTTTTTGTGTGTGTGTTGGGGGGGGGGGGGGGGTTAAAGGAGAAGGAAGAAGAAAAGCATCTTATTGTTGAGATATACAGGGACCAAGCTAGTTTGTAGCCTTTACTTTTTTCCATTATAAGAGTGCATTACATCCTCTTTAGCTGATGACCATGGATAATAAAATATAAAGACATTCAATGAGAGACAATATGTATAACTTCAGTCACAAGTACTGTCAATGATCCTACACATTTTGGCAGGAAAGAAAGAAACCACACACACAATGTCGCTTGAGATATACAGGAAGCAAACTAGTGTGAACACATTTTTCCATGAGAACAAATTACATCCTCTTGATCAGACCATGGATAGATGATAAAAAAAATTAAATATGTTCCATGAAAAACAATATGTAGAACTTCAGTGCCAGGACTGACATCCGAGTAAGAAAATTATGTGCAATGAGCAGCCTAGTCCTTTAAAGGGGTTGGGAACTGCTTTTTTTATATTCTAAGGGTTTACATGCAGTTTGTCATATCAATTTCTTAAAGGAGCAAATAATTTGCATTACTGTTGGTTCATAACTTACACTTCGGTTAAACAAAACCTTTGATAAATTATAAGTTGAAGATAACACATACCTAAAAGAAGAGTCATGAATGATTAGCAACTTAATGTATGAAAGGAGGAGTCTAATAAAATCATGGTTACAACCAAAAGAAAGAAAGGAGAGTCTATTATACTACATACTACAAATCTACAAGAGTCAAATTAAAGAATAGATACATTATCCAGCAAGAGTAACAAGTTAAACAAGAATGACAAAAATTGCCAGATGAAATATGTAAGAAACACTAGTTGGAGTGCAATTCACTTGTGCAGACATAATTAGAGATTTCAATCAGGAAGTTATGTCATTTATCAGTCAAGGAATACAGTAATTGCATTAATAGATATGCAGGTAATAATGGAAAGCTTGCTGACCATGCCAAATTTTAAATGCGAGGAAATGAACCAGCAAGTAATCAAAAAGGAGTTCTACTAAACTCCAAGATATGATTTTCAGTATCTAACCCTGTCTCCAACAGTTATAACAAATATTTCCGCAAACTTATCAAATTCAATACATGCATGTATTAAAACTACATATTTTGAAATCAGATTCAATATTCAAAACTTATCTCTATCCCAAACTTGAACTAGAAACTAGAAACAAAAGCCATAATAAAGGACTAACTAGCTCAGCAGTAGCTTGCACATCTTCTCGAAAGGAAACACGGTGAGAGTGGCTCTCTGGATGACAGCCCCCTCGTGAATTCATGCCAACTTTATTAGCGCTAGCATTTACATCCTCTCTGAATGGAACTTTATGAGAGTAGCACTCTGTAGGATAGCTCCCTTGGGAAATCACGCCAACCCTCTGCACATTAACCTTCACATCCCCTCTGAAGGGAACATTACCGCAATAACTCTCAGTGGGGTAACTCCCTCTCGAAGCCACACCAGCACCACCATTATTCCTTCCCACCTGACTAGCAGAGCTCCAGCCAGAATCGGACAACCCATCTTCCTCCGCTTCTTCCATGTATCCATTCACATGCATTTGCTTCCTCGGCTGCTGCAGCTGCTGCCGGGCAGTATCCCTTGACAAACTGAAGTCCGAGAAACCATCGCTCGAGTAGTAATTCTGGCCAGAAGCTGGAACGGTGCACCGACAACCAATGCCAGCTGCAGTGGAAGCTCCATTAGGTGCCCTGTGCCCTGAGACATCATGCCGAGGTGAAGAATCAACAGAGTACCTTCCTCCATAGATCTCAGCCTCGGTATCGGAGGACTCATCCATGTCTGAGCCATTATCACTTTCATCTTCTCTAGGTATGGTGTGGGACATGGGGATCGCCCCTCTCGGCAGGTGCCCGCTCCGGAATTTCTCCGGGGGCGGAATGCCAAGCCCACGGCCGCCATTCCATGGACCTCGAAGAGGATCCATCCTGTGCTGAGGGTTTGAGAAAGATGCATGACCCTATTTGACACCTACAAATTAGTATAAACATATCTAAAACGGGCAAAACTGCTAAAACTGAGCAAGAAACACAGAAAAGAAAGCAAATTGGCAATGCAGACCTCCCGAACCCATCGAAGAGCATGAGAATCGAGTCCTTCAGTGAACATCCCGCCTTTGGTGTTGGTTTCAATCATAAACGTCTGCCTGCAAAGATTTCCAACAAAATCTTTAATTAAAAAAACCCAACCTGCAAAGTAGATGATGTTTACTCCAGACTAAGAGATCTCCAGGTCAATGCACCACGTATATCCCAACATAAAAATTCCAAAAAACCGAAAAAGTAAAGAAAAAGCAAAGATCCAATCTTTCTTTCTCCATCAGCATCAAAATCTCTAAAAATAACAGAAAAAAAAAAAAGAAGATGAAGAAGAAGAAGAAAACCAGAGAAGAAAATTCTGCTTACCGGGAGAGATGTGATGGAAGTTGAAAGATCGCTTCGGGTGGTAAAATAAAATTTCAAAAAAAAAAGAATCTATTCCCCTCTTCTTCTTCTCTTCCTACACTCGGCTCCTCCTTTCTCTCCCTCGAGTTATGGTCATAGAACCCGAAGAAACTTGGAAAGAAAAAAATCGAAAGCCAGAGGGGGTAAAAAAGGAAAGAGCATTTGTAAATTTATATACCCGTAGTTTTTGTTTTTGGCAATACCGGTAGTTAAAAAATGGAAATTGAGATATTTCTGTCGATTCATAATTTTTTTAAAAAAATTCTCTTTATGCGGGGAAAGGGAAACCACGACGCCGTTTGGCTGAAGCAAAAAAAAGATGACGTGGCAGGCGGTGCCGTCAGTTTCGTAAGGTCGATTGTCGTCTGTTTGGCGGAGGAGGTGGGGGGACGCTCAACGAACGCTCCGCTATCCCTTTGCTGTCTTTATCCGATCCTTCCCTCCTTTAAGTTTTGGACGCCTCACAGTCTAATGGGTCTCCATGCTCGACGCGTGTCCTATCCCAGCCCTGACGAACAACAATGATCCATTAATTAATTTGTTATATTATATAACCGTTGGATTTGATTTTTGTCGGGCATCTTGAGCTATGTAGAGATATATTTGGAAGGTGGATTGGAGCGGAGAAAAAAAAGAGACGACGCGGTCCAACTGGGAAGGTGGTAGTGGGGCCCGCCCCACTCGCCCACTTTTTAAAGCGAGTTTCGGGTTTTTCGGCTGGACGGAATGACTAATATGCCCTAGTGTTTCTCAAAGAATTACAGTGATCGGCGGAGCGTGCCACCGTCGCCTTGCACGCGCTGGTTCCGCTGGAAGGCTCACGTGTGAGTCCCACACACACGACGATATTTGTATTGTCCGAGGACTATAAAGTGTCATCCAATGCGAAGCGCACACACGAGTTGTTGCTTTCGGGCTAAGGAACGGCATGAGCGGCGTGAACCGTGAACTGTGAACCGTTTTGGCAGGGGAATCTTACTTGGGTGCAATAAATTACAGATCCATTACTCGCACGAATGACGTACACGACGCATGCCATGCTTTTGTATTTGATAATGAGCAATCATAATTAGAAGAGCAATTCCAAATATGACTAAACTCTAGATTTATAGATTTGATAGCATTTAATATGTTATTTATGTTCCTTGACAATTGAATAGCTATTTGTTGGGGTAATCCGATTTGATACAAAATGATTGTCGGTGCATCAGTCAGATGATTTATCTAGACTCGTCAACTAAGTCAGTGCACCTGAAGATGATGTCTCTTAAATTTAACGAGGGCTACAATTATCCTAAAAGCGAATTCTATAACTACACATTCCTCACAGTTACATCTTCTGAATCAGTCTTCAGCTTGATCCGAAGAGAATACTTATGAACCGTAGAGTTATCCGCTTTAGTTTATGATGAACAACTCTTTATCTCTGATCCATTCCAAAGGAAATAATTCCGAAGCATGTGAGTGAGCTAACGTTTCTTCAGCCTCTACGAAGAAGATAGCCCAAAGACAACGGCTAAATCTACTTCGGATTTTCTCTAAAAAGATGCGTCGAAGCATATAAATGGTCCCTCGACCAGAAGCGGTTAGAAGTCATTCTAATTATTATAACCACAACCATGGTCGATAGTTTCGGTTTCGATAACAAGATTTCGACAGCTACTTATTACGGTTATGAGGAAATTATGTTAACTAACTCCATAACCGTAATCCGTTACGCTTACGCCTATAAATACTGATAAGAATGGACCTAGGGAGAGATTTTTTGGAGGCAAGTTAAGCCAGCCCTCAACTAGCTCTCTCATCGCCATCTAAACTGACTCCCTTCTTTCCTTTCTTGTCCATTCTATTTCGAAGTTTTCCATTATGTAACCTAGACCTTATTGACTTTAGCATCGGCGTGCCCCCACCGGAGAATTTCGGTCAAGGGATTTGTTTTGCAGGATTTCGTCAGGTCTCATCAAAGGCAAATCGGGTGAGCAAATCACTTCAATCGGTCCATGAGATTTAGTGTCAACAGAGGCGCCAAGTAGGGAAAAAGAATTTTCTGTTTAAGGAGAACCTTAAAAAAATAAGAATGGTTAAAGGAAAGGTCCATAATAGCTTCTGCAAGCAGGGAGCACCCTACTCCTCAGGTACAGATCTATCCTCCGGTGGAAAATAATATGCCACTCCTATGTTGGATATAGGGCAACTAATTGTGGGCCCTCCTGAATTGAGTTGACACCTTGACAACTTAATCCAAACTTTTCAAGAAAATGCCATCCAGAAACAATGTCCACCAGCCACTTCTCAACACAGTCATCGAACCAAAGAAGAGCCGACCGACGCCGAGAACAAACCCATGTTCTTCATGAACTTGGTTTTCTCGCGAGCATTACAATTCTCTGCCTGATAGGCCAGTAAAAGGTTGATCTGACAAGAAGAGAACCAGACGTTCTCTCTATTTCTTCTGGAGGTCTACATCTGGGAGAGTCAGGCGGAAAGGAATTGGCCTCAATTATGAAGAGAAGTTCAAGTTGTTGGAGTCACAAATAGCTAGGCTTGCTGATCAGAGGAGGGGTGACGAAATTATGACTTTTAATTCACGATCTCATTTCTCTGATCGAATTATAGGAGAAGTCATTCCTCGGCATTTCAAGATTCCTCAAGTGGAGGCTATAATGGAACTACGGATCCCCTGATCATTTAGAGAGCTTCAAAGCTCATATGATGATACAAGGAGCATCCGATGTGTATATTGCCTTGCTTTCCTGTCACCTTAAGAAAAGTGCTTGAATGTGGTATTCGAGCATACAGCCATGCACTATTCATTCTTTTGCTGAATTGAATCAGTTGTTCATTTCACATTTTCGAACCTGTCAAAAGATGCCTCGAAATATAGACAGTTTGTTCCTCCTTCAATAGAATGAAGAAGAAAATCTTAAAGAATTTGTCATTCGGTTCAATTCGGTCACTATTGAGATCCCTGATCTTAATGAACATGTGTGGTGTGGACACCAGAAGCCGAAAGAAACTTCACTCCAACAAGGTTAGCCTTATCCAATTTGGATCGAAGATAATTAGGTTACTTTGTATCCTTTAGTTCAAAATATTTATTTTCAAGAGTCATTTCCTTTTCAAGAGTCCTGTAATTAATTTTGAGTTTCAAATCAAGAGTGTTTTTGAGTCCTGTAATTACTTTTAAAATTTTATTTCTGTAAGTCCATTTCAAGTTTTAAAGTCTAGGTCAGTCAAGTCAGTTCAGTTGAGTTAATTAAGTCTATTCAGTTGAGTTAAGTCTAATCAAAGTCTTAAAGCCATGAAAGCCAGCAACAAGACTCAAATTCTAGACCCCAGAATTTGACCACATGAAGAAGAGAAGACACATCAACCAAGCAAGAGAAAAGGATCATCAACTAGGACCACTGGGCGCCACATGTCATTCTTATCCAAGTAGAAGACCACATCACCATGCCGCGTCATCAGGTGCCACTTCACCAGCCACCTCATCACCCTTTGGGCGCCAACAAGGGAGATTCAAATTCAAGGAGGTTGGCCACATCCCTCCAAGTCCTCCACCAAATCCTCCAACCCCCCACATCCCTCCAAACTCTCCACAAATCCTCCAACCCCCCCTGTAATCCTCCTCGATTTGGGGAGTTTTTAAATTTCAAAAGCTAGCTTTGTGAGGCTATTAAAAGCCTTGGACGCCCATTGTAAAAGAGATTGATTTTGGAAATGAATGAAGTTTGAAGTGAAGTTGTCTGAGTTTTATGTGTGAAATTTTTCCTATCTTCTTCTTCCATGCCCAAAGCCACTCTCTTCCTAGCAATTCATCATCCAAGCTCAAGGGTCCTTCGAAGTCCTTGAGTTGTGAACAGGGTTCCCCTTGACAATGAACCAACAAGCTGAAGCCCAAGTCCAGGGTTCTGATCACTGTATCCAAGTTCTCCAGTCCAGAGCATCAGTAGTTTCAAGTTTTGAATCATAGGAAGGTTCGAAAACTCATCAAGGTAAGTCCTCAATCATTAGCCCCTATTGTCTAGATCTTCTTCCTTCTTAGTTTTAGAGTTGTGTTTATCATGTAATAGTCCCTTTTCATATAATCCTTAAATCTTATTAAGATGAGTACAATGCTAAGTATAATTAGGTTTCATTGCTCTACAAACCCATATTCAAAACATTAATCATATGCGTGCCGCATCAAATTGGTATCAGAGCATGGTTGCATTAGGATAGAATAGTTTTCTTTAAATCCAAGCAAGATCTAAAATTCACGCCTCCTGAGCGGGTGTACTCCAGTACACTGTCACGACCCATGGGAATAATGAGCCCCTGGCCGGACGTGAATTTTTAGATTGAAGTTTGGGTAAGCCATTGCACTTGTTTGATTAGGTTCTGTTTTCTGAAAATTTGCATCTATTACTGTAATCCGTCTGCAGCTCCAAAAGCAAGTCACTAATTTTTTGTGAAATATTTTTTTATTGTTCCATTTTAAGTCAGTTATCACCATATTAAATTTCATCATCAGAAAAAAATTTAAAAAAAATGAAAATTTCTGCAGTTTGACACTGTCATTAGGGTTCTGTTCTGTCCTTTTATTTATTCATTTGTAGGATCTCTTAAGTTATTATAGATTTTAGTTTTAAAATTAATTTCATCTACATTGAAACATATAAGTTAGGAATCCTCTGTGAATTTTTCAGAATTTTTGGACATTTTTTTCATCACGTTTTCCACACCACTTTCAAATTGCAACACACTTCTGCAGCACCTTTACTTTTCATTCATCTCATGAGAAATCAAATTAAGGGCATCAATTGACATAGGGTCAGGGTTTTATCACCTGTCCCTAGCCCAAAAATCACCAACCAGCATATCGATCCCAGCCCGTTAATTAAAATTGAGTAGAACGTTAATTGCCCTAGTGGTTAGGGACACCAACAAGTTGGGTTCAGGTTAGGGTCAAGTTAACTATGTCAGCTAATTGGTGTGTGCTTACTGGCTTGGTGTCTAGGATTGGTGCATCAGGGCTTGTGATTTGGTCCGCCTACCTGGCCAATCTCAGATTGTGTCTAAGGTTGGCAATCAGGGACCTACACTCCCCTCCACCTACCTGGCTAAGTCCCATAAGTACTACTAGCTAGTTGGTTCATTTAATTAGACTTCTAATTTGTGCTCTAGGTCTAGGAAACCTTAGCTCGAACTTGAGTCCATTTGCATGCATGACAACTAGAGCAGGGACACCGTATTCACCAATCCAAGCCCAGTTAAGTGTAGCCATGGACCAAAACTTAGGGAATTTGATCAAAGGCCTAAATGATCAAGTGCCCAACTGACTAAGAGTTTAACTGAGCAATTGGCCCAAACAAATCAGAATGTGGCACAAACCAACCAAGACATGAATGAGCAGTTAGCCACATCACTACTAGGTTGGATCAGTTAGAGGCTAGAACCCCTGAAAGCAATCATGAAGCCCAGACTGAGCCTGAGCCAAGTCTTGCACCTGAACTCGAGACCCCATTGAACCCTAGAAGGATTCCATATCAAAACCCTCTCTACGAAACAAACCCTAGGAGAGCTCCCCAAGATCAGTTTTATGACCAATTCCTAGAGGACCCCACTTGGTCAAACCATCGAGCCCAACCCAAGGAGATTCCATCATGAGCCTAACTATGAACCAATGTCAGGAGACCCACCCAATTCATTTTGATCAAGATGACCGAACCATGAAGAACATTAGGCTAGAAGCATCCCGCCTGTAGATCAAAATTCTAATCTTAAGGTCATCATGAGTAGCCAAGGTATGTTTCAAGATTCTCCTAAATTACCCCAAGTCTCGGATTCCTATTTCCTGCCTTTCCCCGAGTCTTATCATAATTTTAGATCCATTAAGTTTCATTTGGATGAGATTACTAGGATGCATGAGCTTTTAAAGCCTATTCCTTTTGCTACCTACTTTTGGAAAACCTTATGGCATTTGCTAGGAACCCATGGTAAATTCTCATGTGCATACCATACCAGGGTCAAACCTAGAGAGTCAATAATCTGTTAGGTTTAGGTCCTAGAAAGTCCAATAAAATTCCTCTCAATAAGGATGCCTAGTTCAGTCTACATTTTGTAAGTGCTTGTGTAAATTTCTAAGTTTGCTGAATCTTTCGCACAGCATGTCACAAATTTGCATAAAGAAATCAGTAATAAGATCAAACTGAGCAATGAAACTTACAAACACTTAGCTGACTCACATAAGAGGGCTAAAGAATTATGTGAAGGGGATTATGCGATGATTAGGCTCAACCCTGAACGGTTCCCCTCTGGAACCATAAAGAAGCTGCATGCCCGCGGAGCGAGACCTTTCAAGATCTTAAAGAAAATAGGGCCTAATGCATATGTTTTGGAACTTCCACCTGATATGGGTATTAGTACAACCTTTAATGTTTCAGACCTAGTAGAATACAAAAAACCACTACTAATACCTAGTGAGCCTTTTTGGGCCAGAAACTTTCATTGAGAGTGACATATTTTCGAGTGTCCACCACCAACCCTACCCGAGCGGAGAGAGAGGATTGAGAGAATCCTGGATGACAAGAACATTACTACCAGGAATAAGGACTATCAGCGATACCTGGTTCAATGGCAAGGTCGACCTGAGTCAGACAACTCTTGGATTACTCGAGAGGACCTGCAAAGACTTAACCTAGACTTGTTCGAGCATTACCAGGGCAAACTGAACCATACTCGACTAGGTTGAGTTCTGCCCACCCCAGGAGAATTGGTGTGGACACCAGAAGCCGAAAGAAACTTCACTCCAACAAGGTTAGCCTTATCCCAATTTGGATCGAAGATAATTAGGTTACTTGTATCCTTTAGTTCAAAAATATTTTATTTTCAAGAGTCATTTCCTTTTCAAGAGTCCTGTAATTAATTTTGAGTTTCAAATCAAGAGTGTTTATTGAGTCCTGTAATTACTTTTAAAATTTCATTTCCTGTAAGTCCATTTCAAGTTTTAAAGTCTAGGTCAGTCAAGTCAGTTCAGTTGAGTAAGTCTAATTCAGTTGAGTTAAGTCTAATCAAGTCTTAAAGCCATGAAAGCAGCAACAAGACTCAAATTCTAGACCCCAGAATTTGACCACATGAAGAGAGAAGACACATAACCAAGCAAGAGAAAGGAAAAGGAGGAACTAGGACCCTGGGCCACATGTCATTCTTATCCAAGTAGAAAGACCACCTCACCATGCCACGTCATCAGGTGCCACTTCACCAGCCACCTCATCACCTTTGGGCGCCAACAAGGGAGATTCAAATTCAAGGAGGTTGGCCACATCCCTCCAAGTCCTCCACCAAATCCTCCAACCCCCCCCACATCCCTCCAAACTCTCCACCAAATCCTCCAACCCCCCTTGTAATCCTCCTCGATTGGGGGATTTTTAAATTTCAAAAGCTAGCTTTATGAGGCTATTAAAAGTCTTGGATGCCCATTGTAAAAGAGATTGATTTTGGAAATGAATGAAGTTTGAAGTGAAGTTGTCTTGAGTTTTATGTGTGAATTTTTCCTATCTTCTACTTCCACGCCCAAAGCCACTCTCTTCCCTAGCAATTCATCATCCAAGCTCAAGGGTCCTTCGAAGTCCTTGAGTTGTGAACAGGGTTCCCCTTGACAATGAACCAACAAGCTGAAGCCCAAGTCCAGGGTTCTGATCACTGTTATCCAAGTTCTCCAATCCAGAGCATCAGTAGTTTCAAGTTTTGAATCATAGGAAGGTTCGAAAACTCATCAAGGTAAGTCCTCAATCATTAGCCCCTATTGTCTAGATCTTCTTCCTTCTTAGTTTTAGAGTTGTGTCTAATCATGTAATAGTCCCTTTTCATATAATCCTTAAATCTTATTAAGATGAGTACAATGCTAAGTATAATTAGGTTTCATTGCTCTACAAACCCCATATTCAAAATATTAATCATATGCGTGCCGCATCATGTGGCCATTCAGCCTTAAAGAAAGGTCTTAGATCATCCAGGTTCACTTTTTCCTGGACAAAAGATTCCCTACAAATTATGTTGAACTACTGGCAAGGGCCCAAAAGTATGCTGCTGCTGAGAAGCAGGCAACGAGTCAGTAACTCACTGAGGGGAGATCTCTTCCAAGAAAAAGAATGGCCGACGACAAATGTGCCCACATCTTCCAACGATGCATTGGTTCTGCGCTGAAGTCCTAAACCTAAGCCATTTGGCACGCGTTCGACTCCTACACTCCCCTCAACCTTCCAATAGAAAAGATTTTGCTGGAAATAAAGAAGGAAAACTACTTGCAAAGGCCACGTCGTATGAAGACCTCTACTAATGTGAGGAACAAGAATAAATATTATCGATTCTATCGGGACCATAGCCACAATACTGAGAAATGTTTTCAGCTTCGAGATGCTATAGAAGACGTAATCAAAAGAGGATATCTGGAAAAATATGTTAGTCATCCAGAACCTCAAGCCGAAGCAATCGCCTCTCAAAGAACTATCGATGAAGCTGAATTGCCTCACCAAAGGTCGACCGATGGGAGGGTAGGCATGCTTCATCGATCAACTGGTTGGAGAATTGAAGCTGAAGAGGATAATCCCAAGAGACTTAGGGGCAATAATTCCATTTATTTTTCGGATGAAGATCTCCAAGGAGTTCAACTCCCACATGATGACCTTATTGTGGTTTCAGCTGTAATAGCAAGATATGATGTAAGAAGAATTCTGATAGATAATGGAAGTTCTGTCGAAGTTTTACTGTATGATGCATTTCTTAGAATGGGTTTATCTAAAAGTAAGCTACAGAGGTTTCTTGTTCCTCAGACCGGCTTCGGAGGAAATCAGGTTGCAGTTGAAGGGGAAATAGTTTTACCTGTGACTCTTGGCACTGAGCCATGTCAAAAGGCGCTCCCCATTAATTTCATTGTAGTACAAACTCATTCAGCTTATAATGCAATCTTGGGACGACCTGCTTTAAATAAATTCTGGGCCATAGTATCGACCTATTACTTTTGGTGCAGTTCTACTACTAGAAATGGCATTGGAGAAATAAAAGGAGATCAGAAGGTTGCTCGCCAATGTCTAATAATCCAAGATAAGCAATCGTCGGCCAATTCTTTAATGCTTGATCAGCTAGATCCAAGAGACAGAACTGAAGACTGCGGAGAACTGTAGAAAGGACATTTCTGTGCCTCTGTATGAAGATGACCCGACGAAATTTGTGCATATTGGAGGTCTGTTAGACGAAGAGACAAAGGCAAAGTTAATTCACTTTCTTTGAAGTAATGCTGATATCTTTGCTTGGGCAGCTTCGGATATGCCCGGATTCCATGTGAAATAATTATACATCGATTGGAAGTAACTCCTAACTATAAACCTGTTCGACAGAAGAAGAAAAACTTTGCTCTAGAGAGATAGAGGGTTATTGACGAAGAAGTCAGCAAACTTCTTGAAGCCAAATTTGTAAGGAAAGTACAATATCCAGCTTGGTTGGCCAATGTCATGATGGTGAAGAGTCTAATGGCAAGTGGAGGATCTGCATTAATTATACGGATCTTAATAAGGCTTGCCCAAAGACAGCTTTTCTTTGCCGAAGATAGATCAGTTAGTTAATACACCACTGGTCATCAGCTGCTGAGCTTCATGGATACTTTCTAAGAATATAACCAGATACGAATGGATCCTGAAGATGAAGAAAAAATCGCTTTCATCACAGAAAAAGGGCTTTACTGTTACAAAGTGATGCCATTTGGGTTAAAAAATGCTGGAGCAACCTTCCAAAAATTAATCAACAAAGTGTTCAAAAATCAGTTAGGAAGAAATATGGAAGCTTATATTGATGATATGATTATGAAGAGTCTTCATAAATCTGACCACATTGAAGATTTAAAAGAATCCTTTGATGCCCTTATATGCCATCAAATGAAGCTAAATCCAACTAAGTACACTTTTGGTATGACCCCAGGAAAGTTTTTGGGATTCTTAGTTACCAAGCGGGGAATTGAAGTTAATTCAGAAAAAATTCAAGCCATCCGAAGCATGAGACATCCCTCCTGTAAGAAGGAAGTACAGTAGTTAATCGGAGAATTGCCTTTCTAAGCCGGTTCATTTCTCGATCAACGAAAAGGTGTCTCCCATTTTTAAAGTTCTCCGTTAAACTCAAAGTTTTGAATGGTCAGATGACTGCAATCTTGCTTTTGATAAGTTGAAAGAATACTTGGAAAACCCTCCTTTACTTTTTAAACCTTGTGAAGGGGAACTCTTTATTTGTATCTTTCTACCTCGGACAAAGCGGTTAGTTCGGTACTTATTCGAAAAGATGATAGAAGCCAATCTATTACACCAGCAAGGTATTGCACGAGATGGAAGTACGATATCCAAGAATACAAAAACTCATATTTTCATTAATGGTTGCGGCAAAACATTTGTGACCCTATTTCCAAGCCCACACTATTATGGTTATGACATATCAGCCTTTGAAGGTCATCTTGTGTTGCCCCGATACTTCAAGAAGGATAGCTAAATGGATTGTCAAGTTGGAAAAATTGATATTGACTTTCAGCCTAGGTCAGCAATGAAAGTGCAAGTCCTGGCTGATTTCATAGCTGAATGCACTTAGGGACACAATGATGGTCAACAAAGGGCCGAAGAAGAGGGAACCACCGAAGAAGATCTAGAGTCTGTTTGGGTACTCCATGTGGATGGTGCCTCTAACGTCAATGGCTGTGAAGTGGTCTCATTCTAGCCTGTCCGAATGGTCAGATCATAGAGTATGCTCTCCAATTTTCTTTTCAAGCTTTGAATAATCAAGCAGAATATGAGACCCTTGTTACTAGACTCAAAATTGCTCAAAAACTAGAGATTCAAAAGGTTAAAGTTTTTTTAGATTCTCAGTTTGTGGTGAATCAAGTGAAGGCTGAATTTGAAGCTCGAGATCCTATTATGCTTCAATATCTGGCGAAGGTATAAGGTTTAATATCCTAATTGGAAAACTTTGAAATTGCTCATGTACCTCGGACAAAAAATTCTCAGGCTAATGCTCTTTTACGTCTCGTGACCACCACCCTAGATTCCTTGGTCAAACATATGTAGAATATCTTGAAGATCCCATCATATCTAAATCTGTAGTGGAGGTATATCCGATTGAACATGAGCCATCTTGGATGGATCCCATCCTTAAATTCTTGAACAAAGGAACATTGTCTGAAAATAAGCTTGAAGCTAAACGGCTTCATTGGATAGCTTCCCAGTATGTGGTTTTAGATGGGATTTTGTATAAAAGATTCTTTACACAACCTATGTTAAAATGTTTAGAACCATCAGATGCTGATTATGCTCTCAGGGAAGTGCATGAAGGTATTGCGAGGATCACCTGGGGGGCAGATCCTTGGCTTACAAAATAATTCGTCAAGTCTACTATTGGCCAATTATATAGAAGGATTCTGCAGATTTTGTTCAAAGATGTGATCAGTATCAAAGATATTCTAATATACAAAGATGGCCTATGAATCAACTAACTCCATTGATAGCTCCCTGCCTTTTGCTCAATGGGGAATACATTCTTGGTCCATTCCCTCCAGCCTTCAGACAATGGAAATTCCTTATAATGGCTATTGACTACTTCACTAAGTGGGTTAAGGCCAAATCCTTAGCACAAATTACTGAGGACAAAAGTCAAGAATTTCATAAGAAACTTGATTCTTTTCTGTTTTGGAATTCTTTATGCCATTGTTACTGATAACGGAAGGTAATTCGATAATCCGAAGTTCAAAGGCTTATGCACTCAGTACCATATACTTCATAAGTTAACTTCTGTGGTCACCCTCAATCAAACGGAGAAGCTGAAGTGACCAATAGAACTATTCTTCATGGTCTCAAGACTAGGTTGAATGATGCTAATGGATCATTGGCTGAAGAGCTAAATTCGGTTCTTTGGGCATACCGAACCACTTCCAGAACAGTCATCGACGAATCTCTATTTCACTTAGCTTATGACACTGACAGTCCTCCTTATAGAAGTTTCTTTACAATCTTTGCGGATTGACCATTATAGAGAGCCTGAAAATTTGGAGCGCCGAAGGATTGATTTGGATTTATTCCAAGGCACCAGACTATGTGCTTAAATGAAGATGGCAGCATATCATCAGAAGATTGCCAGATATTATAACTCTCATGTAAAAGAGCATATTTTTTACCCCGAAGACTTAGTCTTGCGAAGGTCCGAAGTGTCCAAGCCAACTGAACAAGGCAAGCTTTCTCATAACTAGGAAAGTCCTTATTGAATTAGGGAAGTCATCTATCCCAGAACTTATTGACTTGAAACTTTGGAAGGCACATTATTGCCTCGACCTTGGAATGTGCAAAACCTTTGCAAATATTATCAATAAAAAATTTTCATTTACAAAACTATATTAAAATGTTTATATCAAGATGGGCCTAACCAGCCTGTCTTATTCTCTATCAAAGGCACGGGATGATCTACGTGATCTACCCAATGGTAAATATGATGAAATGCCGAGGTGGTCTAACAAGTTTGTCTTATTCTCTATCAAAGGCATAGGATGATTTACGTGATCTACCTAACAGTAAATCTGATGAAATACTGAGGTGGGTCTAACAAGCCTGTCTTATTCTCTATCAAAGGCATGGGATGATCTATGTGATCTACCCAACGGTAAATTCGATGAAGTACGAGGTGGGTCTAACAAGCCTATCTTATTCTCTATCAAAGGCACGGTATGATCAATGTAATCTACCCAACGGTAAATCCGATGAAGTGCTGAGGTGGGTCTAACAAGCCTGTCTTATTCTCTATCAAAGGCATGGGATGATCTATGTGATCTACCCTACGGTAAAATCGATGAAGTTCCAAGGAGGGCTTAACCAATCTGTCTTATTCTCTATTAAAAATAGAGGGACGATCTGTGCGATCTAATCTATGACAAATCCAATAAAGTACAAAGTAAATCCAGCGATACACCGAAGTATATCCACTCAATATATATTGTTTTCCATCAACAATAATCTAAGCAGCCAACTTAGCAAAAAAGTTGATGAAATGGTAAGTTTAATTACTTCGAATCTTCTTGTTCATCAAAGGAAAAGAAACAAGATAACGATATTTTGTTTGCATGATTATTTTGTTATTATTATATCTTCTAGGAAGATGGGGATGATTTTATATATCAAAGTTCTTTGCTTGATATATTAATGGTAGAAGTGTCTAAAGTTTAGTTTTCTGTTCGACCGATCCTGTTTAGTGTAGTTTGGAAGATTGCTTATACGGTAAGCCAAATTGTTCGGATTCTTCGAAGTCTATGTTCACATTATGGCAAGCCCGAAGACTTTGTATTACTTTAAGTTCGAAGACTTTATCCTTAAACAAATTTTCATTCAAAATTTTGAAGTTGATGGTTGATATGTTTGTTAGAGATATTGCTTACTCATGGACTCTATCTAATTAGAGAGATTATTATTCAGCATCTTACCTCTGATGAATTTATACTTAGTAAATGTCTCATTACGGCATAATTTATCAGGAAAGGAAGATATTTCATTCATGAAGAAGTAAATACATGTATGTTATCTTTCTTACAATATGATCAAAAAGTAAAAGAGTTACAGAAATTGGGTGGCTTCCGCATCAGCTACTTATGATGGGTTATTTTCAGCCATAACCTCTTCAGCTTGAGTTGGGTTGATTGGGTCCATGCTACTAATGCTTCTTCTTCAGTAGCTTCTATGGTTGTAGCACGATCCTCTTCAGTATGACCCAATGTGGAGCCCTTGAATGACTTGGATGATAACAAAATATTGGAGTATGCACTTGAGTTACTAGTTACTTTTTAAGTGCTTTACAAGTTTTTGTAGGATGATTTTAATGCTCAATCACAACTCCTACAACTTTGTTATATGTCAGGTGTAGTGTTGTAAATGTATCATGTAAAGAAGAGGCCAAAGAAAAGTTAAAGTATTATTCATAAAAATGGGTTGCTTCTATGTATTTTTCAAGCTCAAAATTCTTTAGAATCTGTTGTAGTTGTGTTGGGAAGTGTCTTGAGTGATTAAAAGCTACTAGATGATTTCTGGAAAAATGTTGAAGATCTTATAGAAAATTTACTCGAGCCGACTCGAGTAAGAAGAGTCGACTCCAGTTCATGGCACACTTGAAGGTTTCTGGCACGTTGAGTTCCGAGTAGACTCAAAGGAACTCAAGCCAACTCGTCAAGAGCATCATTTCTTGAATCTGACAAGCAAGCCGGCTCGAAAGCAATCCGAGCTGACTCAACGATTCAGTCAGCATCCCGGTTGACCCTTCAGTAATCTGAGCTGACTCTTCCAAAGTCCAGGAAAAATCAGTTATGAAAGAACAAGCCAAGCGAACTGACTCTACCGAGAAGAGCCGACTCCTACAGAGTACCATTTCAAAGACCTGAGATTCCAAGCTAACTCGACCAGAGTGAATATTCAACTATTCTAAGGATTCGAGCCGACTCGAAGCATCCGAGCCGACTTGAACGTCGATTCCAGGCATGCAACGGTTAATTCCAGAACTTCGTTTTTGAATTTGTAAAATGCTCTAACGGTCAAACTTCAAATCCCAATGGTATACAATGGCTATACCCATCTAAGAAGAGTACAAGACTATAAATGAGAGATTTGGACAACCTTTGAATAAGCTAATGAGCAGTCAATAATCAAATGAGCTTGTGAGCAGGAGAGCACTAAAAAGCATTCAAGTCAGCCTTCAAGACTTCACCAACTCAAATATGAAGCTTGAAGCATTTACTGAAGAAGTTGAAGAAGTCATTGAAGTACATTAAAGTGCAATCAAGAAGGCTTCTCTCGAGCTGCAACTACAACCATTAGACCACTTTAGTTTGTCAATTAGTTGCTTGTTTTCCTTAACTCTTTTGTGAGTTTATGGATTTTTGGTGAGCTCGGTTGAAAAACCAAGTATAGGTTCTTGGTGAGCCTGTTTGAAAACCAAGTATGGGTTCTTAGTGATCCTATTTGCAAACCAAGTATGGGTTCTTGGTGATCTTATTCAAAACCAAGTGTGGGTTCTTAGTGATCTTGTTCAAAACCAAGTTGGATTTTTGGTGAGCCCGGTTGAAAAACCAAGTTGGGTTTTGGATTGTGAGCCTGATAAAACAATCGAACTATATTCCATGGATGAATATAGTGAAAATCCCAAGTAGTATCTTGGATAGTGGATGTAGGACTGAGGTAGCTCCGAACCACTATAAAATTGATGTGTTTGTGATTGTGCTTTTTCTTCTTTACTTACTTCTGCTTTAAATATCTGAATCACAGCACCTACCATACAAGAAGATTTAAAAGAGCACATATCTGTTTAAATTTTTTAAATTTCCAATTCATCCCCCTCTTGGGAAAGCCACCTGGGCAACAACTGGTATCAGAGCAGAGTCGCTGAATTTCAATTTGAGTAAAGATTAATGGCTCATCCCATGAGTACCTCCTTGGCGAAAGGCCAATCCACTAATAGACCTCCACTGTTCATTGATACGAACTATTCTTATTGGAAAGCTAGAATGAAGATATACATTGAAGCTATCGATTTTTAATTATGGAAGGTTATTCTCAAGGGACCTCATATACCCATATAAAAGTTGATGGCATGGATATCCCAAAACCTGAAGAGGATTGGGATGAACACGACATAAAAATTGGTGAGTTAAATGCCAAAGCCATGAACTTGTTGTATTGTGCTTTGAATGCAAATGAGTTTAATCGAATTTCTACTTGCTTATCCATAAAAGAAATTTGGGAGAAACTCAAGATAACCCATGAAGGAACTTTCCAAGTGTAGACTTCTAAAATTAATCTTCTTATGCACAACTATGAACTGTTTAAGATGGAACAAAATGAAAATATCTCTGCCATGTTTACACATTTTATAGATATTATTAATGGCTTGAAAAGTCTTGACAGGGTTTACTCTAATGCTGATTTAGTGCAGAAGATCTTAAGATCACTTCCGGATAAGTGGGACCCTAAAGTAATTACCATCCAGGAAGCAAAAGACTTGAACACACTACCTCTGGATGAACTGATGGGTTTTTTAATAACACATGAGTTGGCCATGTAGCACAGGAATGAAGATGATCAGAAAAAGAAAAAAATTATTGCCTTTAAAGTTGCATAAAAAATGAAGAAATAAGAAGAGGAATCGAAAGATGATTGTTCCTTCTCCGAAGATGACTTAGAAGATGAAGATATAACTATGGTCATGAGGAGATTCAGGAAATTTATGGAAAAGAAGAAGGAAAGATACTTTAGAAAATTTCACAAAAAAGATGAATACAGTAAAGACAAGGACAAGGAGAAAGAAAGAGAGGACCAAATGCCCATTAGTTATGAGTCTAAGAAACCTGAGCATATTTATCCTGATTATCCTTTGTTAAAGAAAATATTTAAGAAGAAGAAGAAGAAAGTGATGATTGCTACTTGGGATGATAGTGATAAGTCGACTTCAACCGAAGAGGAAGAGACCACTAAAACTGCCAATCTATGTCTTATGGATCTCGAAGACGAGGTAATGTCCCCTGAACCTCAAGTTGAATTTACTTTTGATGAGCTAAATTCCGCATTCCATGAGTTGCTTTCAGAATTTAAAAAAGTTGGGGTAAAAATTAGAGCTTTAAAGAACAATAATGACTCTTTGTTAAAAGAAAAGAAAGAGATTTCAGAAAAAAATAAGTTATTGCAAAAAGAATTAATTGTCTTTTCTGAAAATAATAAAGCTTTAGAAGTTGAGAAAAAGGTGTATCTTGAGAAAAACAAAGCTTTGATTGATGAAAATACTGATTTGAAAAAGAAAGTGGAAGAACTCAAGCCTTTGATTGAAAAGCTTACTTTAAGTTCAAACAAGCTTGAGCTGATTTTGAAAGAGCAAAGAAATTCAAGTAACAAGGCTGGAATAGGTTATAACTCTTCAAATACAAATGGAATTTCAACTACCAGATTTGTATCTTCAAAAGCATTTGTACCAAAATCTATATCTCAAAAAGCTTTTGTATCAAATGCTTCTACATCCATTTCTAAAGCTTCAATGTATGTACCTAAGATTTCAAATAAAAAATCTTTTAGATCAGTTATTTCTACATCTGCATCACATGCTTCTACTTCTAGAATCTCAAAATTTACATCTTTTCAAAATTCTAGAGTTATCTGCTATGCATGTAATGGGGTTGGACACAAATTTTCTTAATGCAATATTCTAAAAAAAAATGGACTTGTTAGAAATAGAATAAGAAAGATTTGGGTTTTCAAAGGAACCAATCCCATTAACCTGCAAGGATCCAAGGTAGCTTGGATATCTAAAAAATACTTCTTGATTATTTTGCAGGATTGTCTCGTAGCCCAAAATGCTAAGAAAAGATGGTATCTCGATAGCGGCTGCTCAAGGTATATGACGGGTGATAAAGAGCAATTCATCACCCTACAAATGAAAGAAGGAAGATTGGTAACTTTGGAGACAATGTCAAGAGAAAAATAATCAGAATTGGTAAGATCAAAATAATCCCCTCTACTTTCATTGAAAATGTATTACTAGTAGACAAATTGAAGCATAATTTGTTAAGTATTAGTCAACTATGTGATAAAGGCTTCAAAGTTATCTTTGAATCATCTATATATATAGTAACTAACTTACTTGATTATAGCAACAAATTCATTGGACATAGACTTGGAAATATTTATGTGGTAGATCTGAATGTCTAGCCATATCTAGTAATTCCAGTCTAATAGCAATGAATGCTAAGACCAAGAGTCTTGCTTACTTTGGCATAGACGATTAGGTCATGCTAGCATGCATACACTTGCCAAATTGATTTCTAAGAATATAATTAGAGGTTTATCTAAATTCAAAGTTGATTTTGAACATGTTGTGATGCTTGTCAAATGGGTAAACAAACTAAGGAGAGTTTTAAATCTAAAAATTTGGTTTCAACTTCTAGATCCCTTGAGCTACTTCACATAGATTTATTTGGACCAACTAGGACCATAAGCCTAGGTGGTATGAAATATGCACTTGTGATAGTAGATGATTTTTTTTAGATTTACATGTGTTGGCATGGAGTCCTTGAGTCAGCCGGTCAGAGTTGCTGTACCGCAGGACCGCTCCCTGGTTTACCTGTAAAACAGGTCCCTTGTCGGAGTTGTTCCGGTGGGGGACACTCCAATGCCTAAGTCAGTGGCGGATCCTAGCCACAGAATGGGGAAGGGTGTCGAGAGTATGAGAGAAAAGCTCTTAGAGTATGTGTGAGTGTATATGAGCGTTTGCATGCCCCCCTTCCATTATTCTTACCACCATTTAAAATAAGGCCTCTGGCTTGCGGCCCGCTCTTTTTTCAGTGATTATGGGGAGTCAATTTCTTCCATGATTGGCGATCGTGGATTGTCATTGAGCGGTTCCGGCCAGATCGGAGGCGTGGCAACTGGAGTTACGCGCCATGATCGTGGCATGGAGAGTGTCGATTGTAACCGTTGGTTATAGTTGCCTATCTGGGCCAGGTCATGGTCCCATCTTCGGATTTACCTTTGTATGGGCCGAAGACTTGGCATTTTCCCCAGGGCCGGAGATCATGTCTATGGCTGAGACTGAAGAGCGTGTCTTCAGAAGTTGACGAGAAACTTGGTCTTCGGTCAGAGCCGAAGGCGTCATCCGAAGTTCTGTCCTTCGGATGTCATAGTTTGGTGAGAAGCCTTTTTTTGCCCGTAGTTGGCCTGGCCTTTCCCTGGTCCGAAGTCCATGGTTCGGAGAAAAAAGGGCTTCGGCCAGTCAAGCCAGAGTTCGGTTCGTAGCTGAACCGGGATATCACAACAGTTGCCCCCCTACTCTCAGTTTTCGAAGCGGAGGTTTGCCTCAAGAAGTGAGAGTATTAATGCTTTGTCATTTTCTTTCCGGTGGATGATTACAGGATCTCCGATTGGACTGTCCATCATGACTGCTAGTTGATCCAGGAATCAGGTGGTGGACAGCTGTCACCCCCAGGTTGGGGAGGAAGAAAAAAACGAGCGGCCTTGGGACCGTCTCTCCTTTTCTCGTCGCACGATGGTTAAGCCAATATGTTGGTTGAGATTTGGGTGGTTGTGGTGGCTTCCTTTTGTCCGTTGGATGATGGATGCACCTCATCCCGGTGGTTAGTTGAAGGTGGGTTACCTCCCTGGGTAACCTGGGGTCAAATCAACCTGGTAGGGCTTTAGAGACCCCAGCTTTTTTTTTGGGAAAGGGTGAAGGTCCGGTTAAGGAAGCTTCTTCAACCTCGTCTCATCCTTCGTCCAACTTTTCTTGTTCTGGACTACCAGTCTATTCTGCAGGTAGGATCTTTCTTCTGCTCCCTTGCTTCATTCCTCTGTCATGGAGGGAACCGTAGGAAGTCAAGGGGAACAAGTTGGGCCCTCGGGGGCCAGTGACAGTAGGTCCGGAGTCAATTTCCAGTTCAATTTCTTAGAGTATGGCGGCTCTTCTTTGGAAACGCTATCGCATTCCCGAGGAGTTCTCCTTCGTCCTCCCCGCACTCGAAAAATGAGTGAACAAACCTCCCCCTAGGTGTCTAGCCGTGTATGAAGATATCTGAAAGCTGGTCTTCGGTTTCCCCTGCACCCTTTTTCATCAAGATCTTCCGCTTGTACCAAGTGGTGTCGGCGTAGTTGACCCCGAATAGCATCCGGAACATCTGTGGATTCTTGGTCATGTGCAGCATTGCAAATGTAGTGCCTAGGACCAATCTTTCATGGCCCTCTTTGTTCTCAAGAGGGATTTCCATAGCAATGGATGGTGGGTGATTGGCCCTAGATCAGGCCGCAAGGTCATCAAGGATATGCCCAGCGCCATCCATGAGTGGAAACCCATTTTTGTGTTTGTGTTATCTTTTGACCCATGGGGCTTTGACACTGTGTGGAAGAAGCCTCGCCTGACCGCAAATGACGGGAAAAAGGTCTTGGCGGCTGATCAGTTAGACTATGATCTCTTGGTGAACTCCGAAGTTGCCCCCATCCGGGATTTGTTGGAGGAGAGAAATCTCCATCTGGCGGGAATTAGCAGGTTCCCCTCATTAGGTATAGCGATGGGAATTTCTTCTCTTATTTCTCGGTTTTATCGTAGCTCAATCAATTGAAATGAATTCTTTTGCTTGTAGGCGGCGGGATGAAGCCCGGTGTGAGCTGGCTTCATTAGACTTTGAAGAAGAGGGTAGCATAGGCCCCTCTCACCAGGTCTGCAGTTCGGAAGAGGGCTCAAAGGGACGGCCCCGAAGGGTAGCTCAATCAATTGAAATGAATTCTTTTGCTTGTAGGCGACGGGATGAAGCCCGGTGTGAGCTGGCTTCATTAGACTTTGAAGAAGAGGGTAGCATAGGCCCCTCTCACCAGGTCTGCAGTTCGGAAGAGGGCTCAAAGGGACAGCCCCGAAGGGGACCAAAGCACTTCGTCTTCCTAGGGCACCTCAGGAGAAGACGTAGCAGCCACGGAAGGGGCTCCGTCGAGACTCTGTCCAGTCAAAACTCCACCGGTGGCTACCTTCCCAGTTCATACAGCGGGGAGTCCACCTCAGGGAGTGGATGTGCCACCGTTTTGCCCCCTGCAATTGATAGGGGCAAAGCACAGCAAGTCGAGGGAGAGTTGGCCCGCGGAGCTTCCTCAGCTGGAGGCTGTTCGATGAATTCTTCGAAACTTTCACCTACGGGGGGATTGCTGATCCCAGCCATAGCCAGGCAGGCGTTGAAGGGTAAGCTGCTGCCTTATGACTTGGTGATTCTTCAGAATCGAAACCTTTCCACGATGTCCGATTCTGCCTTCTCCGTCCTACAATAGGTACAATTGGTCTACGATAAGCTCCCTCACCGTTCCCTTTATCTTAAGAGTTGTCCGATAGATGACCCTTCATTTTTGATACAATTGGTCTACGACCTCACCTTCATGGAGGAGGGTCTGGGGAACGTTGACAGTCTCATCCATGGCCTCAAGGAAAAACTTCATACTGCTAGAGCTGCAAAGGAAGTAGCCAAAAAGCTGAGGCAGTCTATGGAGGACCGCCTCATTCAGGTGAAATGTTGGGAATTGTGTCCCAAAGCCAATCGCCTGGGTTGTAGGCGGTTGTGCTCAGTATTGTACTCTTTTAATGAATTAATAAAATATTATTTTGGCAGCTCATCACAAACTAAATTTTCCTGAAATGAACTCTTTCCATGTGATGAAGTCCTTAGGACTACACTGACTTCGATATAGAGAGGATGTATCGAGTGGTCCTTAAACCCAGTTCACAACCAAAGGATATATTATACTGGATGGCAATATATCAAGTATAGGTTGTTGTAGTTCACATCGTTTGGTTGTCCTCTTGACCAAATGAGTGTGGTGACACTGATGTGATCTGCAAGTGGGATATGTGATATCTCATTGAACGTGACTCCGTGTAGCCCCTTTCTGCCAAAGGGATACTCACGATTGGATATGGGTATATGTGTCCCTCTGACCTGAGGTCATCATGGTAGCTTGCAAGCAACTTCCTGTACTTTGGTGTCGGACTACCCGGATTTCTAATCCGGTGATGGAAGGTTTCTGGGTACAGGCAAGTACTTGTGGAGCAGTGATGGACCAAGATGGAATTGACCTATCCAAACAGTTTGGATTGAATGTCTCGCAGTATCTCAATTTAGCAAATCCTCGATCGGGGTAGTCCTAGTGAAGAGTCACTGGGCTTGCAAGGTTGAGACACGTAGTGGACTGACTCAGTCTGGGTTGGCAGCCCAATCTCAGTCGTCCTGAGCATTAGAGGTCAAAGGGATGAATTATACGGTAACCATATGCCAGAGGTTCGATAGTTTACTCCCGCATCTTCGACCTATCTGGACGTCGGGACCCATTGCTAGATGGTTTCCTGTGCTGGTACTAGAATTATTCTGTGCTACCGTTTAGGTTCGAACCTATGAGGTCACATGCCACAGAGGATTACTCTCTGATCCGGATATCGATTATGATTGGGAATCGTCTCGGTTTTATGGTCACAATTTTTTTTGAGCACTCTTTTCCCCGTCTTGCCCTTGTCTGTGTCAACCGGAAATTGTTCCGGGTTGACCAGGACTGCACCAGGATTTTTTTCTGAATCAGTTTTGAACTGATTCGGAGCTCATTTCGGCCTTTAATTGGTTGTGAACCAATTTATCCCCTTGAACCAATTTTATTTGGTTTGGAATATTCCTGAACCGGTTCAATTGGATTGAACATCTTGGTTTTGAATGGGATTGGACCAATTTATTGAACCGGTATTTTCTTTTTACCGCTTGACCGTTTTACATGGTGATTTGCTGGAAGGAATTCCATTCGATGGAGGCCAAATGACAGTGTCTTCTCTTCTCCCTCCACCCGCTGTCTTTAAACTCTCGTTTATTTGCTTATTTATTGGGAAAATGGCAGCCTCTCGAGTCCTCTTCGTCTCCCTGCCTCTCCCTCTTCCCTCTGCTGTCTTTAAATATAGCAGGCTCTGTTTCAGCGAACCGTGCAACAACAAATAGGTTGTCTGGGCGTTGTTCTTGTTTGAGAGGCCGAGAGTTCTCCCATTTTTGAGAGTTTAATCCTTGCTTCCATCCGGTGCTCTTGGGGCTGAGTTTTGGTGTGATTTAGGGAGAGTTACAAGCTTGATTCCTCGTTGATTGTTGTGCTCAAGCCTAACACTGCAGCTAACCAGTGTTGCTGCTACCCACCATGACCAACATCCCTTCCAGCGGCTAGCACCGCACGAGAAGGACGATCCGAGAGCCCCGGGCGTATCTCCCCTCTAGAGGGAGTATCCCTTTACTCTTGGGAGCAAGAGAATCGAACCCCGTTTGCTGCTGCTGCTCAAAATCTAAAGAAGAAGCCTGCTATTTTTCCTGCAGCAGATTTTTGGCAGTAAGCTTTCGGTGAATTGGTAGAGGTCTTTTAGTGATTTTTTCTTTGCAGATTTTGGTTGAAAATCGAAGAAGATCCCACCTCCTTGATGTTGTTTCGATTTGGGCACAAACGGAGGTCCGGAAGGTGGTGTTTGGATAATGTTTTGAAAGCCCAAAACAGGACATCCCACGGTCCCAAGGAAGAAGAAGGCTGGAATAGTTTTATTCCAGCTATTCCAGCCTATTCCAGGTTTATTCCAGAGTTATTCCAGGTGGAATAAAGGTATGGAAAATTATTTTTTTTAATCATGCATAAATAGACTTATTTGTTTAATTTTTTGTAAATATTTTATATCATCATACATGCCTACATGCAACATGAATAGATTAGGTTCTGGGCGGAGCAGTTTTCCGTTGCGAGAATTTTAAAAAAGATTTTAAAATCCATTCTGCTCCCGTAGCTGTTTGCATGCCTAGTGTAGGATCATGTCAAACCACCTGCATCTATTTCTTTCATGAACAATGAAGTTTGCGAACTGAAAAGTTCCCACCTGACAATGGCGGAGCAAGGGCAAGGTGGAGAAAGAGCAGGAAACAAATTGACTCCCTGGAGCAAGCTGCCAGGGAGGATCAGGAGAAGATAGAAAGCCTGACCAAGGCGGTGGAGGAAGCTTCCAGGAGGGCCGAAGAGGCGATCCTGGAGTCCGAAGCTGCCAAGAGAGAGTTCGTGTCTTTGAGGAAGCGGGTAGACGATGCCATGGTAGATTCCAAAATGTCTTCATAATTCCAAGCGGAAATAGATGAAGCATCTTTGTACGGCTACCAGCATGGCTTCAATGACGGACTCTCCAAGGTAAAGGAGGCCTTCCCTCACCTCGACCTGTTGGGAATTGTGTCCCAAAGCCAATCGCCTGGGTTGTAGGCGGTTGTGCTAAGTATTGTATTTTTTCAATAAATTAATAAAATATTATTTTTGGTAGCTCATCACATATTGAATTTTCCTGAAATGAACTCTTTCCTATGTGATGAAGTCCTTAGGACTACACTGACTTCGATACAGAGAGGATGTATCGAGTGGTCCTTAAACCCGGTTCACAACCAAAGGATATATTGTACTGGACGGCAATATATCATGTATAGGTTGTTGTAGTTCACATCGTTTGGTTGTCCTCTTGACCAAATGAGTGTGGTGACACTGATGTGATCTGCAGGTGGGATATATGTGATATCTCATTGAACGTGACTCCGTGTAGTCCCTTTCTGCCAAAGGGATACTCACGATTGGATATGGGTATAAGTGTCCCTCTGACCTGAGGTCATCGCGGTAGCTTGCAAGCAACTCCCTGTGCTTTGGTGCCGGACTACCCGGATTTTTAATCCGGTGATGGAAGGTTTCTGGGTACAGGCAAGTACTTGTGGAGCAGTGATGGACCAAGATGGAATTGACCTGTCCAAACAGTTTGGATTGAATGTCTCGCAGTATCTCAATTTAGCAAATCCTCGGCCGGGGTAGTCCTAGTGAAGAGTCACTAGGCTTGCGAGGTTGAGACACGTAGTCGACTGACTCAGTCTGGGTTGGCAGTCCAATCTCAGTCGTCCTGAGCATTAGAGGTCAAAGGGATGAATTATACGGTAACCATATGCCAGAGGTTCGATAGTTTGCTCCCGCATCTTCGACCTATCCGGACGCCGGGACCCATTGCTAGATGGTTTCCTGTGCTGGTACTAGAAATTGTTCTAGTGCTACCGTTTAGGTTCGAACCTATGAGGTCACACGCCACAGAGGATAACTCTCTGATCCGGATACTGATTACGATTAGGAATCGTCTCGATTTTATGGTCACAGTATTTTTGAGCACTCTTTTCCCCATCTTGCCCTTGTCTGTGTCAACCGGAAATTGTTCCAGGCTGACCAGCGTTGCGCCAGGATTTTTCTGAACCAGTTTTGAACTGATTCGGAGCTTGTTTCGGCTTCCAATTGGTTATGAACCAATTGAACCCAGTTTTATTGGGCTTGAACCGGTTCAATTGGATTGAACCAATTATTTTTTTTTTTGGGATTGAACCGGTTTTGTTTGAACCAGTGTTTTTCCTCTCCTTGAATCGTTTACACGGTTTACTTTTCGTTGGAATTTTTTCCAACCGCTGGGAGTAGAATTCCAAGCGTCAAATGAAGCTGGGCGTCCCTTCCTCTTCTCCACCCGTTGGCATTCACTCCTTTTCTTTTGTTGGTTTAATGGTTTTTAACTTGGGTTAATGGCTTTAAACCTATCTTAATGGCTGTTAATTGGGATATATTGCAAGCCCTGCCTCTTGGCCTCCCCGCCTCTCCCTCTCCCTCTCCCATTGCAGCCTTTTATAAAAACCTTTGCAGCCCCTGTTTTCAGATAGAAGTTTTCACCGTGTGAATTTTTTTAGCCGTGAAAAGCCCTGGGTGTTTTTCTTTGAAAGGTTGTGAGATCCCTTGGGTGAGAGCTTAGTCTTATGCTCTTATAGGCTGGGTTTAGGAGCTTGTGAGGGAGAGAAACAAGAGTTTTTTTCCCATCATTTCAAGTGCTCAAAATCCCATTTCAGCAAAGCTCTGTTGCTGAAAACTCCTGTGACCGTGAAGCTCTTTTCCGGCGGCTAGCACCGCGCGTGGAGAGGGGTCGGAGAGCCCCGGGCGTGTCTCCCCTCTAGAGGGAGTATTCTTCTACTCCTCGGAGCCAACCACGTGAGCCGGGATCGCTCCAGTTGCCCGAAATCCAACGACGAAGGCTGCTACTCCGTTCTGCTGCCATTTTCGTGCAGCAGACTTCGGCGAATTTTTACGATTTATTGGCTTAGTTTTTCTTGCAGAAACTAGTGCCAAATCGAAGAGGACTTCCTTAAGAATCTACAGCTCAAGTTTGGGAGCGATCGGAGGTCCGGAAGGCGGCGTTCCGGGGACTTTTCGGAAGCCCTGTTTTCAACCCAAGGTGGAAGACGATTGGAATAACTTTATTCCAGTTATTCCAGTCTATTCCAGGTTTATCCCAGACTTATTCCAGCTGGGAATAAGGTATGTTTTGGGTTTTAATTTCGGTGCATGTGTAGATCTAGATTTATTAAAATATTTATAAATATTATATGTCCTGAAGCATGCCAATACATGCATCTTGCATATGCTAGATCCTGTGCGGAGTAGGTTTTTTCCGCACGTATTTTAAAAATGTTTTAAATATTTACCTGCTCCCTGTGCCGTTGCATGCTTAGCGTAGGCACCTGCACCCACATCTGTTTACTTTCACGACCTTTCTGACACCCCTCCCTTCGATATAGCTAAAGAGGAAGAAGAGGAAGTGGAGGGGGCCGAAGCCGCAGTTGAGGCCGAAGAGGTGCCCTGTCCAGATGAGGGGACCATTACCTCAGTTGAAAATCCAGAGGTGACCCCAATTCCGATTCCGGTTCAGGAGGAAGCTCAGGCTAGAGGAGTCCAAGCTAAAGGTTCTCCAGTCCCGGCACTGATTGATGAGGTCCTCTCAGCACAAGTTGATAAGCTGCTTCAATCCTGTGGTGTGGAGTCTCCTCCTGTTGATGTTGAGTGATTTGGGTCGCTCTAGATGTATTTTCTTTCTTTCTCCTTTGTATTGTCAATAGATTTTGTATGATAATTTCTTCGGATTTGGAAATGACTTCTTCCTTCTTTGCATATGCAATGTTATGCTTCATATGCAGCTTGAACTGATTTTACCGTTCTTTCTTCTGCTTGGTGGAATAGTCATGGCCGAAGGTTGTTTAGTTGATAGTTGACGAAGATGAACTCTGGAATGGATCAGAACTCCATTGCCGAAGACCATCTACGATTGGTCAGGCCGGTGTCACCTTTCTTTTGATATTAAATTTATCCATTAGGGCAGACAAGCGTCAACTCCTCGTCAGCCAGTGATTAGGGAAAGTTGATTGTAATCTTTGTTGTCCATGTGGCATGTTGATATTCATACAGTCACGATTTCTTGCGCCCTGTGTGCCGCCAGGTCTCCCTTTTCCAAAAAGGAGCCATTAATGTTGCCATCGCATGATGAGAATTTCTCTGGATTCGAAGCGATGGCAGTTGTTGTCCTGGGAATGGCCCCGAGCGACCTTCTGGTTCTCGAAGCGTCACCCAGACACGTGGCACCTTCTGACGTGATCGGGAAAGGACATGGAGCACGCCTCCCCGCATTCGATCGTGGGTGCAGGGTCTCTATAAATAGGGCCCTGCCTTTTGCTGTCAAGGGCCATCATTTTTATAGACTCCTTCCTTCCATTAAAAATGAGGTTTAGTACTTCTGAACTCTGCTGAGCCGCAAAAAGAAGGGCCATTGATCCAAAGAGGAAGAGAAGTCTGGAGTCCTTTAGGCTGGGGGATGACGATGAGGAGCCTCTTATGGACCGCCTTGAAAAGAAGGTTCGCTTGTTGGAGGCCCAACTGAGGGAGGCTCGGGCCCAGGTCGTGGTGGCAACCACGGAGGTGGAGGAAGCAAGGAGGGAGGCGGCGAATGCCATCTCAGACTTCAGGGCTTCTGCCGCCTTCAAGGAGGAAGTCACCGAGGCAGCTCTGGACTCCTTCTATCAGGGGTTCTGGGAATGTAGGAGGAAGGCCTTCAAGTTTTATAACTTGAAGGGCCTGGACAACATTAAGCCCTCCATTCCCTTTCTCGGACACGAATTTGATTCGGACTCCGATGAAGAGTCAGATTCTGGTTCGGATGGGAACCCCGGGGGCCCCTCGTCGTCCCTCCAGATCTCCCCCCGTCGGTACGGGAAAAACCCGGCAGGAAGTTATTGAAAATTTTCCACATCTTTTCGATGCTACTGTTTTTTTTTTTTTATGTCTCTCTTTTTGAGAGTTCTTTTTTTCTTTTGTTCTCTCTTTGTGAGAGTTTCTTCTTTCTTTTCTCTCTTTCTTTATTTTTGTAAAAATTGAAAAAAGAAATGAAGTGCCTTTCTGTTACCTCTTTCCGTGCACTTTTTGCGATATGTTGTATCATTGCTTTGTCTGAAATGTAGACTTCGCGGACCATTTTCGGTCTTTAGGAAATAAGTGAGGTCAGTTAGACCATTCTTGGAGTGTCTGTTGTCGACAGAGAGGATGACAGTGGTCCTTTTAGGCACGTTTTGGATTTACCGTAGGGTAGGGTGTTTACACCGTCCCTGTGCACTTCTATCATAATTAAGGTAGGCTGTTCAGGCCCACTTCAGCATGTTTTCGGATTCACCGTAGGGTAGGTTACGAAAACCATCCCTGCGCCTTTGATCTTCTTGGTGGCCTAGTTAGGCCACCCTTTGCGCTCGTCGGGATATCGATAAGGTGAGTGGATCAGACTCTCCTTTACGCAGTTGACCGATTTTTTAGATTAGGTCACTCAGGCTGTTGTCGTTCAGTCGATGCAACTAGCCATTCTGAGTTGAGCAGGGTTGAGTAGCTTTACACAGGAATTTTAGGAACTCATTTATTAATAGTATTTGCGAAGGTTTTGTACATTCCATGGCCGGGATAGAGTCTTCCCCTCCAGGGTCTCGAGTCGATATGTTCCTGGTCGAATGACTTCTTCGACTTGATATGGGCCTTCTCAGTTGGGGGAGAGTTTTCCCTGTTCCATTGGCCTAGATACTTTTGCCCTTTGCAATACCATGTCTCCCATGCGGAAAGTTTTCTCTTTCACCCTTGAGTTGTAGTACTTGGCGACCTTTTGCGGTACGCCGCCATCCTTATCGGGCCTGGAGCCTGGTGCTTGATAGCAAGTCTAGATCAATCCTTCTACGATCAGAGTTCCTAGGCTCTTCATAATTGTTAATTCTTAGGGACTATAGGGAGACTTCAATAGGTAGCACAGCTTCAGTACCGTATGCCAGGTTGAACGGAGACTCGCAGGTAGCCGTTCTCGGGGTAGTTCGGTATGCCTAGAGAATGGAGGTTAGTTCTTTGGCCCAAAGCCCTTTGGTGGCATTCAACCTCATCTTCAGACCATGGATGATGGTCTGGTTAGTGACTTCGGCTTCTCCGTTGGACTGTAGGTGAGCAACGGAAGTTAGCCGATGTTGAATATGGTACCGAGCGTAGAAGTCCTTGAACTTCGGATAGTCAAACTATCTCTCGTTGTCCATGATAATGACATGTGGGATGCCGAACCTGAATATGATAGAATTTTTTACAAAATTTTCCACCTTGCCTTCTGTGATCTGGGCTAGTGGTTCAGCTTCTACCCACTTCATGAAGTAGCGATGGCTACAAGGAGAAACTTCCTTTGCCCTGATGCCGGCGAGAACGGGCTAAGAATGTCCATTCCCCATTGGGCAAAAGGCTATGCGGCTATCAGTTGAGTCAGGTGGCTCGCAGGCTATCTCTGTACATTAGCGTACCTCTGGCATTGGTCGCACTTTCGTACGAAATTAGCTAAGTCCTTCTGGATGGAGGGCCAATAATATCCCTATCGAATAATCTTGTACGCCAGAGATCTGCCTTCCAAGTGATCATCGCATATGCCCTCGTGGACCTCTCTCAGAGCGTAATCCACATCTGTGGGTCCTAAGCATTTTAGTAACGGCTGAAAGAACAATCTCTTAAAGAGGGTTCCGTCTAAGATGATATACTGAGATGCCATCCAGCGGATCTTCTTGGCCTTTGCCTTATCTTCTTGTAGCTCTTCCTCATTCAGGAACTTGATGATGGGATCCATCCAGCTTGGTTTAGCATCGATCTAGCGTACCTCTGCAGCCTCTTCGACTATGCTTGGAGTTTCAAGATGTTCAATAAAGGTGCACCCGAGAGATTCTGGTGTCATAGTTGCTAGTCGAGACAATGCATATGTCTGGGAGTTCTCCGATCGTGGAACATGGATGATCTTAAAATGTCCCAATTGGGAGGATAAAGCCTGTACCTTCTCCAAATATTGTACCATGGTTGGATCCTTGGCTGTATATTCTCCGTTAACTTGATTCATAACCAGCTGGGAGTCTGAGAAGGCTCGAAGCTGTCGGACTCCCAGATTTTTGGCTATTCGAAGTCCAGTGAGCAAGGCTTCGTATTCAGCTTGGTTATTAGAGGCATGGAAGGAGAACCGGAGTGCATACTCTATGGTATGGCCATCAGGTTCGGCCAACATGAGTCCAGTCCTGCACCTAGTAGCATTGGAAGCTCCGTCCACATGAAGCACCCAGACGGACTTCGTCTCCTTCGGGACTTCATCTTCTACCAAAGATGCTTCGTCTTCGGACTTCCAGGTGCACTCAGCCAAAAAATTGGAAAGCACCTGGTTCTTCATAGCTGCTCGAGACTAGAAGCTGATGTCAAATTTACTTAGCTTCACAGTCCACTTGGCTATCCTTCCAGAGATATCCAGAGATCGGAGAATGGCCTTAAGAGGTTGATCGGTTAGCACCATAATAGCGTGGGCATGGAAATATGGCCGTAGTCACTTTGTCGCAATCACCAGAGAGTAGATCAGCTTCTGCATCCTTGCATATCACGTTTTGGCATCATGCAGGACCTTGCTGATATAGTAGATCAGCTTGTGGGATCCATCTTCATCTCTCCGGGCAAAAACTGAACTGATTGCTTCATCTAAAGCAAAGGGGTATAGGTAGAGGACCTCACCTTCTTGTGGCTTGGAAAGCAATGGTAGGGTCTCCAGGTACTTCTTCAGCTCCTCAAAGGCAGTGCAACAATCTTCGAACCATTCAAAGCCCTTGACTGTCGAAGTACCTTGAAGAACGGAAGGCATTTCTTGGTTGACCGAGAAATGAATCTGCTTAGGGAGGTAATTCTCCCTGTCAACTGCTGGACTTCCTTTTTGCAGGAGGGATATCTCATATCTTTCAAGGCTTGAATCTTCTCAGGGTTCGCCTCAATCCCCCGTTTGGTGACTAGGAAGCCCAAGAATTTACCCGAAGTGATCCCAAAGGCACACTTTGCCGGGTTTAGCTTAATGCGGTAGCGTCATAGAGCACTGAATGATTCTTCCAAGTTGCGAATGTGGTCTTTCCGGAGGAGGCTCTTGACGATCATGTTGTCAACATAGGCCTCCATGTTTCTTCCCAGTTGCTTTTCGAATACCTTGTTGATCAGCCTTTGAAATATTGCTCCGGCATTCTTGAGGCCGAATGGCATCATCTTGTAGCAGTAGAGACCTTTATCGATGATGAAAGCCATCTTTTCCTCATCTTACGGATCCATTCTAATTTGGTTGTAGCCGGAGAAAGCACCATGAAGCTCAGCAACTGGTGGCCGGCAGTAGTATCGACCAGCTGATCAATCTCCGGGAGAGGGAAGCTATCTTTTGGACAAGCCTTGTTGAGGTCTGTATAGTCGATGCAGATCCTCCACTTGCCACTAGCTTTCTTTACCATTACCACATTGGCCAACCACTCGGGATAGCGGGCCTCTCAGATGAACCCTGCTTTAAGGAGCTTGCCGACTTCTTCGTCCATGGCTTGTTGTCTTTCAGGAGCGAAGCTCCTTTTCTTCTACCTCATTGGCTTGTACCCAGGGGTCACTTCTAGCTGATGAGTGATTACTTCGGCAGGAATCCCCGGTATATCCAAAGCCAACCAGGCGAAGACGTCGGCGTTGTTTCTGAGAAAACGGATCAACTCCATTCTGGTTTTCTCATCAAGTGTGCTCCCGATCTGCACAACTCTGGAGGGGTCCTCCTCTGTCAAAGGTACTGGGATGGTCCTCTCCATGGGATCACCAAGGTTTATGGTAGCATCCCTCGGATCCAGCTGATCCAGAGTTGTTGAATCATTGAAATGCCTGTCTTTGATCATCAGGTATTGCCGTGCTGCCCTCTGGTTTTCTCTAACTTCTCCGATACTGTTCCTGGTGGGGAAGCGCACCAAGAGGTAATGAGAGGAGATCACGGTTCGGAACTTGTTCAAGGCAGGCCATCCCATAATAATATTGTATGTTGAGGGGATCCGGACCACCGTGAAGTTGATCGACAGTGTCTTTTGTCGAGGTTCAGTGCTAAGGTTTATAGGCAACACTATTTTCCCCTCGGCATAAACTTGGTTGCCCTCGAAACTAGAGAGCGATATGGGGGATCTTCGTGGTTGATGTCTAGGCAAACACATTTTAGAGAATGCATCATAAATCAAGATATCAGTCGAACTTACATTATCAACAAGGATTCGCTGTACATCATAATTGGCCACTACGGTCGAGATTATAAGGGGATCGTCATGTGGGAGCCGAACTCCTGCAAGGTCATCGTCGGAGAAGAGGATAGCATTGTTATTTTTAAGTTGCTTTGGGGCTTCATCCTCATACCTTCTCCAGTTGGTGGGTCGGTGTATCATCCCTACACCTCCGTTGGTGGGCCTTTGATTTGGTAATTCGGCTTCTTCAGGAGGTGGCTGGGGAACAATAGCTTCCGATCGAGGTCCTTGGTGACTAATGTACCGTCCCAAGTACCCTCTCTTGATGAGATCCTCAATCGCATCCTTCAGCTGGATGCACTATTCAGTGTTGTGGCCGTGGTCCCGATGGAATTGGCAGTATTTGCTCCTATTCCTCATGAAAGAGGAGGCCTTCATGGGACGGGGCCATTGAAGATAGTTTTCTTTCTCTATCTCCATGAGGATCTTTTCTTGAGGGAGGTTGAGGGGGGTATAGGAGTCGAATCTTCCTCCCGATGCTCTAGGCCTGAGAGGGCTTCTTCGGCGGTCTGTATATCTGCCACCATTGTTATTAGAAGTTTGGGGACCTTGTCCCCTATTATTCTTCTTCTTTGAAGGGGGCTTCCCTTCGATCAGTCGTCGATTTGCCGCCTGCTCTTCAACATCGGCATATTTCTGAACCCTTGATAATAGCTCAGCGTAGCTTTTAGGGAACTTCTTATCCAGGAAAAAGGTAAGCCTGGAGGTACAAAGCCCCTTCTTCAGTGCAGACATGGCCACGTGTTCGTTGAGATTGGGGATCTCAAGCGTGGCCGCATTAAACCTGGAGATGTAGTCTTGCAGGCTTTCTCCTTCGTTCTGGTGAAGGAGGAACAGTGTATCCGTATTCTGTGGAGTCTTGCGGCAGGTCCTGAAATACAAGATAAATAATTTTTCTAACTCAGAAAAAGAATCAATGGTACCTGGGCCCAGGCTCGAGTACCACATCCGAGCGGACTTCTTCAAGGTCTCCAGGAAGCGAGGTAGTACATCGCGTCCGAAGCTCCTTGGCTCATCATATGGACCTGAAGCTACCTAAATGTCAAGGGGGTCAGAGGGCCCACCTCGTAGGATTCCATCTGGGGACCCTGAGTGCCGAGGGATAACCTCGACCATGATACGGTCATGTAATGGTGGGCGTAGATCACCCACAATCAAGTCATCGAGACCCTTCAAATCCCGCATTCTTTGTTCTCGTGCCTTTGCCATCTCTGATTCGATTGCTCTGAATCTCCCGTCATAATGGGAGTCTGCTTCGCGCTCTCTCTCACAGAAGTGGAGTCTTCGAGGAGGGGAGAGTTTGCCTAGGCCTTTTCCCTTTTTGCATGGATCGACGAATCTAGGCAATCTCGAAGTTCGACCTTCAGAGATGGTCGAGAACGGGTAAGGGATGCATAGAATCCCCCGCGGGCTCCTTTCTTTCAGGACCGAGAGCTATGTCTGGAGGCGGCCGATGGATTTCCCACCAGAAAGCTCTGTTTTGGAAGTCTTGAACCATGGCCAGGAGATGGTGACCTGGTTCACAAGGGCTTCGAATTGCTGTAGTCCCACAACACTATGGGAGGTGGGACTCATCTCTCCCCCGGGGTGCGCCTCCATGAACGGAGCTGACTTCGGTTGTAGAAGCTATTTGAGTCTTTCCTCTCGCCATCAAGAATTTTTTACTTCACTTATCTAGGAGGGAGCTTAAAAAATGCTAACGCCCCCCTACCTGGCGTGCCAATCGTTTGGCATGGAGTCCTTGAATCGGCCGGTCGGAGCTGCTACACAGCATGACCGCTCCTAGTTTACCTGCAAAATAGTTTCCTTGCCGGAGTTGTTCCGGCGGGGGACACTCCATGCCTAAGTTAGTGGCGGATCCCAGCCACAGAATGGGGAAGGTGTTGAGAGTATGAGAGAAAAGCTCTTAGAGTATGTGTGAGTGTATGTGAGCATTGCGTACCCCCCTTCCCATTGTTCTTACCACCATTAAAAGGAGCCTCCAGCCTGCGGCCTGCTCTTTTTTCGGTGATTATCGGGAGTCAATTTCTTCTATGATTGGTGTGGTTGTGTTGTCATTGAGCGGTTCTGGCCAGATCGAAGGTGTGGCAGCTTGATGCAGAACGAAAGAGATTATACCAAAATTGATGCAGAACAAAAAAGATGATGCGATGCGGAAGTAAATTAAATTAATATATTTATTTATTTATTTTTATATATATTTTCAGAAGTCGGCTTTGACTCAAATGAAAGTTAAACTAAATTGAAAGAAACTATATAATAACTGAAAGCACAATTCAAAGAAACTAGATTATCAGAGTAGTTCAGAAATAAAGGATCGCTGGGGGTTGAGAAACTCCCAGACCTAGGGTGTCGCTCTGAACTTTCAACAGACAGAACTAAAGAGAAGGGAAGGGTTATGTACCAGCAGTGATCTTCACAGAGTTTGGTGGAAGACTCTCTCGAGCCAGATTGTTGGATCCTCGGATTCGGATATCTTCGCAATGGATCCTCCAATACTGGTCCTTTGGCAGAGTTGGCTTCTCCTGAACTAAGGATCTGGGAAAGAAGATAACAAGTTAAGGAACCAGATACTCAAAGAAAGGATTTACCAGATAAGAAGAACTTGAAAAAATTGATGTTGCTGAAATCCTGATTCTCCTGGATGCTGATCTGACTTCCTCTGGAATTTGCTCTGTAATCGAAGTAGCCGATCTGGACCTGGATGCTGGTGGTCGGCCTCTACTTGGAAGAGGGGCCATGAGATGATGAGGTAGATTAGGGCTTGGATGATTGGTGAATGAAGAAGATGATGGCGGCTAGGTTTGGAATTGAAGTGGCTAACCTAGGATTTTGGTAGGGTTTGGGGTTGGAGATCTCACACCTCCTCAAGGTTCCTAGGGAACCCGGATTTACTCCCTCACGGAGCTCAACACCTGAATACAAGTGCGGAAGAGAGAAACACAAAGTTGCTCACACAGAAATTGATTTCATTCATCATTAAATTCAAGAGTTACATAGAGTTGAATATATAGACATAACAAGAAATAAAATTTTATACATTCCCATGTGGGACTAATAGGACTAACCCACACTTTAGGCATCAAATTCTCTTCCCAGACTCCTTCCATGAGTGGTCAACCCAAAAACTCCAAGAAAACTTGAAAATCAGCTCCAAATGGCAGGTTATGGGGGTGTCTCCTAGTATCTCTCCATGAATCAAGGATTTTCCCTTCATGGTTTGGCTCATTTGGACACCTCCTAGTCTTGCTCCACAAGTTTAGGCTTCTTCTTTCAGGCTTTGGCACTTTTGGAGACTTTTGGGTGCTCCTTGATTTTCTCCCCAAGACATGCTCTCTTCCCTTTTATAACTTGGATTTTTATGGAACATTGTGGGGCACCTCCTTGATCCTCTCTTCAAGAAAACTCTTGCCATCCTGGCTTGGGTTTATCTGGAAAGAAGTTGTCTCCTCCTTGGATTGAGGTATCTTGATGGATTCTCCCCCAAGTGGTGCAAGAAAAAGAACCTGCTTACTTGAGGCGTGGGGACCAAGGTACACTGGATGGAGATGTGGCAGGGAGTGTGGCACCAACTTGTACTGAAAAATGTGGTGCCCTATGGCAAAGGGAATGACACCTACCTGGGCCTTGGACTTGGACTGAGTCAACATGACCCAACAAAATTTGAAATGACAAAATTATAGACTCAAAATTGAGTTGATCAGTCAACCCTTATTACAAACCAGAAAACCCTAATTCTTCGGGCAAGGTCAATCAGAGATCCAGATGGAGCCCTGAAGTCTTCTTCTGAGTCTGGTGCCCGCACCACAGCTGGAGTTGCACCCATGATCATGGCATGGAGAGTGTCGATTGTAACCATTGGTTACAGTTGCCTATCTGGGCCAGATCATGGTCCCATCTTCGGATTTCCCCTTTGCATGGGCTGAAGACTTGGTGTTTGCCCCAGGGCCGGAGATCAAGTCTACGGCTGGGACCGAAGAGCGTGTCTTTGGAAGTCGGCAAGAAACTTGGTTTTCGCTCAGAGTCGAAGATGTCGTCCGAAGTTCTGTCCTTCGGATGTCATAGTTCGGTGAGAACCTTTTTTTGCCCGCAGTTGGCCTGGCCTTTCCCCGATCCAAAGTTCGTGGTTTAGAGAAAAAGGGCTTCGGCCAGTCAAGCGAAGTTCGGTTCATAGCTGAACCGGATATCCCAACAACATGGATCTCGTTTATTGCACATAAGATGAAACTTTCAAAGTTTTTCGAAAACTCCATAAAAAATATTTCAAACTAGAAAATCCTTTCAATTATATCTATCAAAAGTGATCACGGCATGGAATTTGAAAATCAATTTTTTGATGATTATTGCACAGAAAATGGTATTGATCACAACTTCTCTGCTCCTAAAACACCACAACAAAATGGTGTTGTAAAGAGAAAGAATAGGACTTTGGAAGAGATGGCCTGAACATACTATGTGAAGACAATCTTCTAAGATACTTTTGGGCAGAAGTGGTGAACACTGCTTTCTATATTTTAACCGTATTTTGATACGACCAATTTTAAAGAAAACCCCTTATACGCTTTGGAATGAAAAGAAACCAAATATTAATTACTTTCATATCTTTGGTTGTAAATGCTTTATGTTGAATAATGAAAAGGATAATCTAGGAAAATTTGATGTAAAATCTGATGAACCTATATTCCTTGGTTATTCAATACATAGCAAAGCATATAGGATGTTTAATAAAAGAATACTAACTGTAGAAGAATCTGTATATGTTATATTTGATGAAACTAACCCCTCACCTTCAAAGAAAGAAGTGTATAGATAATGATGCAGATACACTTGAAAAGGAAATGGAAGATGATGAGCATATAAGAGAAACCAACTCAAGAAGGAGAAGAGATGATAAGCAAGGATCATATTGATTTATCAAGGGAATGGAGGTAGATAACTTCTCATCCAAGAGATTTAATTATTGATGATCTCTCTCAAGATGTTAGGACTATCACATAGAGAGCACATGATTATCTAGCATTTGTATCACAAATAGAGCCACATAGCTTAGAAGAAGCTGAAATGACCCTAACTGGATGTTGGCCATGCATGAAGAACTAAACTTTGAAGGAAATGATGTGTGAACTCTAGTTGATAGACCATCAAACCATCCCATTATAGGAACCAAAAAAGTCTATAGAAAATAATATATGAACATGGTAATGCTATTCGAAACAAAGTGATGTAGCAGGATCGCTGATGTGGAACCTATGTCAGACCTAGTCAGATGCACGTCAAACCTCTCTCTTTGGACTCCTTCGCCGGGCGACTCCCCCGAGGTTGAGATGTCTTGGTCGAAGTCGAGCTCCGCCTCTCTTAGGGCTCCTTCTCCGGATGGCTCTCTCGAGGTCGAGACATCCTGGCCGAAGTCGAGCTCCATCTCTCTTCAGACTCCTTTGCCAGGCGGCATTCTCGGGTCGAGATACCCTAGCCAAAATCGAGCTCTATCTCTCTTCGGACTCCTTCGCCAGGTGGCTCCCTTAGGGTCGAGATGCCCTGGCCAAAGTCAAGTTCTGCCTCTCTTTGGACTCCTTCACCAGGTGGCTCCCTCGGGGTCGAGATGCCCTGGCCGAAGTCAAGCTCTATCTCTCTTTGGACTCCTTCGCCAAGCGGCTCCCTCGTGATCGAGACACCCTGGCCGAAGTCAAGCTCTGTCTCTCTTTGGACTCCTTCGCCAGGCGGCTCCCTCGGGATCGAGACACCCTGGCCGAAGTCGAGCTCCATCTCTCTTCGGACTCCTTCGTCGTGCGGCTCTCACGAGGTCGAGACATCCAGGCTGAAGTCAAGTTTCTCCTTCCTGGATTGGCCCCACTTCGGATGGGAGGGATCGATAGCTGTGGGCATCGCCGCCTTCCTTGGGCGACAGTAAGCCACCCAAGGACCATGGAGGGGCACCCACCAGGCCACAATAACTAGCCCAGCTGCCGCTTACACCGAAGGGAAGGGGTCCCCCAATCAAGGCATCGTCCTCCCAACCGACTGCCTGTGCCATCCAAAAAAGGAAGTCACCCAGAATATTCAAATCCAGGGGGCGGCGGCTTCGTGATCGAGGCTCTACCAGGTTTTCCAAAGTGGAGCGACCAGATGGAGGGACAGGGTGCACGACGCAGCTCCTTATCACGAATAGGAAAGGCACCTCGCACACGGCATGGGGCATCACCGCATGCGCTTGCAGGCAAGGGGAGGATCCCGAGGTAGACAGCATGCAGCCATCTGGCTTAAGAGAGCTCTCCTAGTTCAAGAAGAAGGTAAGTGACAAATGGGCAACGGAGGGTAGCATACAATAGAATAACCTCTCTAGGCTACCAGAAACTCACCAGAAGAGTCTCGACGGACATAGCTATCTTGCTCGGATTCTCCTCAGCTGCCACTTTCCTTGCTCTACTTTCAACTCATCCTCACTCTCCAAGCACACATTTTTCCTCCTAGTGTGGAGTCCACCTACGGGGCTCAACAGGAGGATCTGTTCTCCTGGATCATCATTGACTTGAGCATCAGAGTGCCCCCGTTAGGATCACCAGCCCGGGTCTCCTCTATTTTGCAGGTTCAGCCACGTGAGTAAGATCTTGAGCGACAAGGGCACGATCCAAGGTCATCTTCAGTTGCAGGCCATAGCATTCTAGGCGGCAACAGATTGGCATGCCGGTAGGGGGCAGGACACATTTTGATCCAAGCCAATCCTCTTGCGAGCACCCCACCAGAGTATGGTGATGACCCATGTGAGGGAGGTCTCTACCAGCCGTGCAGGAGATCCCCCTTCCGTGGGGGATCTGCATAGTCAAGAGAGGGAGCTCCCTGCTCCACCTTAATCGCTTCCAACGGATGTTCAACTGGCCACACTCGCCCAACAGATGTAGCTCCTGACTGCAGCGGTGTGCTAGTTGCAGCACCAGCACCGATCCCTGGCCACCCACCAACAGCAGGGATCCCCGCAGTCCAAGCCGCCACACCTCGTGATAGCCTGCATTCCTTCTAAGAAAGGCCTTCATAGCCGCAGGCCACAACAGACCACCAGAGAAGCCACAAGACCCTGGCCAAGAGGCAATGGATCGGGGCTGCCGATCGAGAGAGTTGGTCTCTGACCTTTGAGTAGGCTACTATTAAGCAATGCCGAGGTCGCAAGGGCAAGGCCCCCCATCATGACCCCCATTAGATGCCACCTTCCCCTCCTTCGTCAGCCTCAGCAGAGGGTTCAATTGACGAGGCATCAGGCGTATGGCAGAAAGGTGCCTGGAAGAACAGGAGTGCAAGCTGGTGGAGCTATCCTACCAGTTTACGAATTTGCAGGGCTATCCTGTGAGCCTGCAGGCTACGACAACCATCCCCCTTTCTCCCGAGAGATCCATGAGGAACCAATTCTGAGTCGATTCTACATGCCACAGGGGATTCCTACGATGGGACTACCAACCCCGTGGACTATCTTGAGAGCTACAAGGCCCTCGTGAGTGTCCAGGGGGCGACTGATGCTCTCCTCTGCATCGCTTTTCCAACCACCCTCCGGAAGGCGGCTCGAGTCTGGTTTACCCACCTCAAGCCTGAAAGCATTAACTTTTTTGCTCAGCGGAGAGGAAGTTTGTGGCCCACTTCGATGCCTATTGGAAGGTTCCACGAGAGATAGACAACCTCTTCTCCATCAGGCAGCAGGACCACCAGCTCTTGCAGGACTACGTGGCCTGCTTCAAGGTTGCTACATTGGAGATTTACAATCTGGACGAGCCAGTTGCCATGCTGGCACTGAAGAGAGGGCTCAGGACTTCTTGCCTGACTTACTCGCTGGACAAGAAGCCACTGAAGATGTACTCTGAACTCCTCTGTGTTCACAAGTACACCCATGCTAAGGAGGCAGACCATATAAGGAGGGAGATGGACGGGAAGCCGCTGAAAAAGCCAACTCCCGGGGAAATGTCGGAGGTGTGGAAGCCCGGATTGGCTGCGCACCGAACTTCTACCATGGGCCGAAGCCGAAGAGTGGCCCCATTCCAGAGGAAAGATACACACCTCTCCTGGCCCCGAGGATGAAGATCCTCATGGAGATCGAGGGCGAGCGCTACCTACGTCGCCCACCCCCACTGAGGTCATCTAGCAATGCGACAAGATGAAGTTCTGCCAATTCCACTACGACCATGGCCATGACACTGAGGAGTGCTACCACCTCAAGAGAGAAATTAAAGACCTCATAAGGAGGGGGGCTACCTTGGAAGGTTCGTGGGGGCCAAGACCCTAGCGGAGCCTCAAGCGCTTGCTGCTCTCCCTCCGATCCCTGCAATCCACAACCGGCCTACTGAGAAGCCTGTGGAGATGATATGTTAGGGAATCGAGCATGCCCCCAAGAGGTCCCAGGGAGAAGAAAGTTTTGAAAATGTACTCCCTTTTATGAAGGGAGGAAATCTAGGGTTGAGAATGTAAACAATGATGCCATGGTCATCGAGATGACGATCGCCAAGCATCTTGTAAAATGGATTATGGTCGATAATGAAGTTTGACCGATATCCTTTTTTATGATGCTTTCTCCAAGATGAATCTGTCATCTGCTCAGCTAAGACCTGTGCACACTCCCCTCATCGGTTTCATAGGGGACTCCGTGGGAGTCGAAGGGGAAATCACGTTCCTTGTTACTGCTGGGGTGCCACCTCGGCAGAGCATCGTCATGATGACCTTCATGATTGTTAGGCTTCCTCGGCCTATAATGTAATTCTCGGCCATCCCGTGCTTAATCTACTCGATGCGGTCATTTCCACCAAGTGGCTACTGGTGTAGTTTCAAACACTATCTCCAAGCCATCCTTAGGGCCAGGACCTCCGAGGAAGACCCTAGTGCCGACGACCTTGACCAAAGGGTGCATGGTGGGGACACCAGATCAGACACAGATCCTTAGATCCCATATGGTTTAATTAGTCATGTATCAAAGTTTTGAAAATTTTGTAATCAATTAATATTGAGTCCTGTAATAAGTTGAGGTTAGTTGATTTGTCTCAACCCTCAACCTAGTCAGTATTTTGAGTCCTATACATCAATTATGAGTCTAGTATGAGCCCAATTTTTGTACAAGAGAGAAGGTCACCCTATTTTGGAGTTTCACCAGGACATATCCAGGAGTCAGAGGCCACTACATCAGCCCATTAGATTTGTGTGACAACCTAGGATCCAAGATGCTTCCAGAAATCCTGATTCCTTCCAGATGCCCAGATTCCCTTCCAGATGCCAGAGCATATTCCAAACCAAGGCATCCATGATTCTAGAGGTCCACCTACATCCCAGCTCAAAGAAATCAAGCTCAGGTGCCAAGCCCAAGCCCTAAAGAAGCAAGATTCCATGGAATATTCCTATTACCAGGCTACCAGGCCATCCCAGCTTCCAAAGGCTCAAGCCCATGCACCCAAGCCCCTTTGGACCGGCCCCTTGCTGCCCCTAAAAGCCCAACATCCCTCCTAGGCATCCTTGAAATATTGACCAAGTCCAAGAGGTGTCCTTGAGTGGAATAGTCAAAGCATGAAGGGAGAAGGAGAAGACTAGGTCAAATCCTAACCTAGTTAGGGCTTATGCTCCTAATTATTTTACGATTTGTTTTTCTAACCTAGCTAGGAGAGGACTTGTAACCCAAGTGTGTAACCCTAATTAGAGGGCATGGGGACTCTATAAATACCCCACCCCTCCTCTCTTGTAAGCAACTTTTGTTCATGATATCAAAACCCTGGTGAATTTATTTTGAGTTGCGAGCTTGTGTTACTCTGTTCTTTTGATTTTAGGTTTGTGTTCTTGTGCTTGACCGAATTCCTTGCTGCCCTAGCATCCTTCCATGCCCTAACTCACTGCCATCCAAGCCTTCCCACATCCAAGAAGGAGTGCCTTAGGCCACCAAGCAGGGAGATCTTCAACAAGCTCCAAAAAGCCCAGCTTCTAATCCCTAACCTGATTCCTTCTAAACCTAGTTTCCTTTCCTTTCCTTACTTGCTATTTTGATTGACCCTTGATGTTTTGCAGGATCCCCAAGGTATTTCACCTTCCCACAGGAGGCTTTCATTACATCCAGAACCATCCAATTAGCCATCTAATCAAGGGAACCGAACTTCATCATCCAACTCTAATCAGAGTGCTGTGTGATCTCTTCATCGAAAGTCCTTCAAATCACTGATTGGTAACATCCTTCCCTTCTTTTAATTTCTAATTCGATGAAGATAAGCTATCCTAATCCGGGAGTTTCTCAATTCTCGGGTCTTGAAATTTATTATTTTGCATGAGTTTGCCAACGATACGATGATTATTTGCATTGCTATTCCTTATGCTAGTTCTTACTTAATTTTAGAAATCAAGCCTGCAAATTAAATAATAAAAATATTTAAAAAATTATTTTACTATTTTTTTTTTTTTCTACTATTTAGTATCTTATAGTCATCCTGCATCAGTTTGGTATCAGAGCGGGTTTAGGAGAGCATTCATCTGCATTAGGAACACAAACCCTAATTTCTGCATCCTATCCACTACATTAGGTCGCTAGGTTTCATCTGATTTTGTCTACATAGGGATTTTTGTTTTTTGTGAAATTTGCACGCCATGTCCTATGTTTTGTTCTTTATTTTTTAATAATTTTTAATTATTTTTACAGAAAACCTAAAGTCCTAAAAGTTAGCATCATAGGAACCCTAATAGAATCCTGAAAATTTCTATAGTAGTCTAAAACCCCTAAGATTTGCATCATCATTTGATTTTTGTTTTACATGAAATTTGGTAGGTAGAGTCATCACCGTGTATCCTATGTTCTAGAATTTTTTATTTTTTTTTTTCTTCAAATCTATGTCAAATTCTGCATCAGTTGAAACCCTAAATCTTGAATTCTTCTATTTCTATATTTTGACTCAACCTAACGTAATCAACTTCCAGACCCCCAATCCCAAGCCAAATTTTGTTTGCTAACCCCAGTAAACTTAAACTTAACTTGACATCTCATAAATTAATTAAAATTATTTTATTTTCTGTTTGTTTTAGATTGCATTAGGACCATTGAATGTTCATCATCTTTTAATCTAATCTTAAGGGCAATCAATATAACATCAGGGCAAGAGGTCATAACCTGTCCTGCACCCAAAACAACCATCCAACATTTCCACCCAAGCCTTAATTAAAATTAATTAGACTTAATTTGCCCTAGTGGCTAGGTGACACCTAACAGGTCGGGTCCTAACCGTGTGGGCCAACTAGTGCATTTAATCCTTTAGCTATTACTGAAAGCTGGTGTCTAAGGCTGGGGGTCTAGAGTCAAATGACCTAAGTGGACTGGTGGTTTATAATTAGGACCTGTGATAAGCATGGGGAGCCTCCCACCACCCCACCCCCTACCTGGCTAGTGGAAGGATTAGCTGCTGGGTTAAGTGTAAGGACTCACCCTTTTGGCTCTAGGTCTAGGAAACCCTAGATTAAGCTAATCCAATTTGCATGCTTGGTTGCACCATCTCATTTTGACTGATTGCTTGATTGTATGACCACTAGACTAGGAACCCAATATCAAAAGTCTAAACCACAACCAAACCCAACCATGGATCCCAATTTTGAGGCTTTCATAAAAGCCATGAATGACCAGATAGTTACCCAATTAACCACCCATATTAACCAATCCAATACCCAATTGAGCCATAAGCTTGACCAACTGATCCAATCAAGTAATCAAGCAATCCATAGTTTTGACCAAGTAGGAGATTAGTTAGGAACCCTAGGCAAGACCCATAGAGTTGAACCCTTGCCTTATGAGCCCCAGGAACCCATAGTCCCTAGATATGAACCCAGTAGTAACCCATTATCCCTCAGTCAACCTGAACACTATAGGATTAGTACCCCTAGCTGTGAGCCTAGTATTGATCCATTTTTCTTTAGTCAACCCCCACTTACCACCCTGTTGGTTCACCAGGATGACCTTGAAGAGAAATATATGAAGCTGATGAGAGCCTAGTGAACGAGTATGAGGAAGAAGAGGAGTTCCCTATAGAAGACCTAGAATTAGTTGACCATTAGATACCCAATAGAAACCCATCTATAGTTAACTGACCTTGAACACACCCACACTGTAGTGGAAGAGCAATTAAAGGATGAGGAACCCAACCCTACTATTAGACTCTTCCCTGAGGAGCCGCTAGAAGAAAGCCCGAGTATAGAGTCCAGTCCTGAATTTCTTGAACCAGAAAACTTTATTAAGGATTTGGCTTATCAGTACCCTCAGGAAGAATCCAATCCTATAGTTCTCATTAACAATCTCTTTCCTGAGATCAGTGACCCATTCTTCCATCATGAAAACCCATTAGATATACAACCACCCCATAGGATCAATCTCATTAATCTAGATATAATCCCTGACATCCCTTCTTACACTTATTCTATCCAATCAACCTTGAACCCTTCTACCCACCAGACAACCCAGAATCCACCTCATGTTTCTAGCCTTTTCTTGAATTTTCTTATATTTCTTTAATCATTCACCTGCATCATGTAGAGGTTTGCATGTTGCATTCATTTATTGTACATGTTAGGTTTGCATCTTACTTTTTGCATCCCTTTGGCATTTAGTAGGCATATATAGTAAGTTTTCATGTGCATGCCATGCTAGGATCAAACCTAAAGAGTCAATAGTCTGTTAGGTTTTGTTCCTAGAGTTTAATAATTTTTTTTTTTTTTGATAGGGAAGTCTAGTCGAGTCTATTAGGTGTTAGTCTAGAGTCTAATAAATTTACAGACCCAATCTACCTGTCCACACATGTACTAGCCTCTGTACAACATATGCATCATGAAATTAGTCAAGAGCTGAATATAATTAATGAACTAAATAACAACTTGGCTGATTCCCAAAAGAAAGATGAAGAATTTTCTGCAGAGGAATATGTGACTGTTAAAGAATTTTTTGCTCACGAAGCTGGCCCATCTAAAATAATGAATAGTAGTGGACCCAATGCCTATGTGCCTGAGATATCACCTGATTTAGGTATTAGCTTCACTTTCATCATCTCAGACTTTGTAAAGTCTAGGAAGCCAGCAGTGATACCCAGCGAGCCCCTTGAGCCACTTCCATTCTATGAGAGAGAACCCACCGTAGAGCGACCATATATAATTTGGCCTTATGGTGAGGTAAAGATTGAAAGAGCTCTGGATGATCAAGTTATCAATACCCAGGATAGAGACTATCAGCAGTATTTGGTCCGGTGGCAAGGTCAGCCAGAATCTGAGGACTTGTGGAATGCTGGTGCGGATCTGCAGTAACTTAACCTAGACCCTCCTTGAGCCAAATTGACCCATACTCGATGGGGTCGAGTTCCTCCCGCCCCAGGATATTTGGTGGGGACACCAGGATCAGACAGATCCTTGGATCTCATATGGTTTAATTAGTCATGTGTCAAAGTTTTGAAAATTTGTAATCAATTAAGATTGAGTCCTGTAATAAGTTAAGGTTAGTTGATTTGTCTCAACCCTCAACCTAGTCAGTATTTTGAGTCCTGTACATCAATTATGAATCCAGTATGAGCCCAATTTTTGTATAAGAGAGGAGGTCACCCTATTTTGGAGTTTCACCAGGCCATATCCAGTAGTCAGATGCCACTACATCAGCCCATTGGATTTTGTGTGACAACCTAGGATCCAAGATGCTTCCAGAAATCTTGATTCCTTTCAAATGCCCTCCAGATACCCAGATTCCCTTCCAGATGCCAGAGCATATTTTAAAACAAGGCATCTATGATTCTAGAGGTCCACCTACATCCCAGCTCAAAGAAATCAAGCCCAGGTGCCAAGCCCAAGCCCTAAAGAAGCAAGATTCCATGGAATATTCCTACTACCAGGCTACCATGCCACCCCAGCTTCCAGAGGCCCAAGTCCATGCACCCAAGCCCCTTTGGGCCGCTCCTTGCTGCCCCTAAAAGCCCAACACTCCCTCCTAGGCATCGTTGAAGTGTTGACCAAGTCCAAGAGGCGTCCTTGAGTGGAATAGTCAAAGCATGAAGGGAGAAGGAGAAGACTAGGTCAAATCCTAACCTAGTTAGGGTTATGCTCCTAATTGTTTTAAGATTTGTTTTTCTAACCTAGCTAGGAGAGGACTTGTAACCCAAGTGTGTAACCCTAGTTAGAGGATATGGGAACTCTATAAATACCCCACCCCTCCCTCTCTTGTAAGCAACTTTATTCATGATATCAAAACCCTGGTGAATTTATTTTGAGCTTGCGAGCTTGTGTTACTCTATTCTTTTAGTTTTTTGTTTGTGTTCTTATGCTTGGCAGAATTCCTTGCTGCCCTAGCATCCTTCCACGCCCTAACTCACTGCCATCCAAGCCTTCACACATCCAAGAATGAGTGCCCTAGGCCACCAAGCAGGGAGATCTTCAACAAGCTCCAAACAGTCCAGCTTCTAATCCCTAACCTAATTCCTTTTAAACCTAGTTTCCTTTCCTTTTCTTACTTACTATTTTGATTGACCCTTGACATTTTACAGGATCCTCGAGATGTTTCACCTCCCCAAAGGAGGCTTTCCTTTCATCCAGAACCATCCAAATCAGCCATCTAATCAAGGAAACCGAACTTCATCATCCAGACTCCAATTAGAGTGCTATGTGATCTCTTCATCGGAAGTCCTTCAAATCACTTATTGGTAACATCCTTTCCTTTTTTAATTTCTAATTTGATGAAGATAAGCTATCCTAATCTGGGAGTTTTCTCAATTCTCGGGTCCTGGAATTTATTATTTTGCAAGAGTTTGCCTGCGACGATGATTATTTGCATTGCTATTCCTTATACTAGTTCTTACTAATTTTGGTATTCAAGCCTGCAAATTAAATAATAAAAAAATATAAAAAAAAATAGTTTACTATTTTCCTACTATTTTAGCAATCTTAGAGTCATCCTGCATCAGTGCAGGACCCTAGAGGTGGCCCAGTCAAGCATCCGTTGTCTTATCCACTTGGAGCCGACCCGGCGAAGATGGTGCAAATTGGGGCCCAGCTGCAAGAGGAGGAGTGGTGCGGGCACCAGACTCAGAAGAAGACTTCAGAGCTCCATCTGGATCTCTGATTGACATTGCCCGAGAAATTAGGGTTTGTAATAAAGGTTGACCTGGTCAACCAGTTTATTTATTTTTATTTATTTCTTGAGTCACCATTTAAATTTTGTTGAGTCATGTTGACTCGGTGCAAGTCCCGATGTGGTTTCAATTGGTCCAAAATGGTGCCACATTTGTCTTCCAATCAAATCAAGGTTCAAGCAAGTGGAGGCCACACTCCAAGCCACACGCCCAGCCACACTCCGAGCACACGCCAGAGTCCAGGAGGCGCCACAGAGGCATCCCAGTGTCATGGTCCCCACACCCAAAGAAGAAAAAATCAAATTGGAAGCTAATTTAAAGGAGGCGCCCATACCTGCCTATTTTACCTAAGCAAAGAAGGAAGAAAACTTCTCTTGGAGAAGAAATCAAAGAAGGACATCCAATTGAAGTTCAAATCAAAAACAAAGAGCTTAACTTGGAGTGGAAGAAAAGAAGAAATGCCATAAGAAGAGGAGGACTCCAAATCCAAATCCAACTCCAAAGGAGGAGCCATAAAAATTCCAAAAAAAATTCCTTTATGGCCGTCCCAATTTTTTTGAAGTCTTGGTCGACCAAGAGAGGGGTTTTTCTACCTAATCTAGAGGTTGGAAGAGTTTAGTCCCACATGAGAATTTGTACAAGCTAGGAGAAAATTTTAGGTCTATATAATAGACCTCTCTTTGTAACTTTGAAAAAAAATGAAGAAAATTATTTTTTTGCTATTCTCTTATGTTGAGTGACCTAGTTTTCTCTTCTTCCGCACTATTCTAAGTGTTGAGCTCCGTGAGGGGGTAATCCGGGTTCCATTGGAGCCTTGAGGAGGTGAGAGATCTCCATCTTTATCCAAAACCCTAGGTTAGCCACTTGAAATTCCAAACCCTAGCCACCCTTCATTATTTTCAATCCATCAAACCCTAGATCCATCCATCTCCCACGGCCTCTCTCTCTCTACAAGTCCAGGCCGTCCACCTTCATCCAGATCCAGTCCGGCTACTTCAGATCCAGAGCAAGTTCCAAGGAAAATCACATCAGCTTCCAGGAGAATCCAGTTTTCAGCAATTTCAATCCTCAAGTTCATCAACCTGGTAAATTTCTCCCTTGACTCTCTGATTCCATCAATTATTTTTCTTCTCTTCCAGATCTTGAGTTCAGGAGAAGCCAACCCGCCAAAGGACCAGTATTGGAGGATCCATTGCGAAGATATCTGAATCCGAGGATCCAACAATCTGCTCGGAGAGTTCTTCCACCAAATTTGTGAAGATCATTGTCTGGTTAGGTAAACCATCTCTTCTCTTTATTTCTGTTCTGTTGAAAGTTCGGAGCGAAACCCTAGGTCTGGGAGTTTCTCAACCCCCAGCGATCCGTTGCTTCTGAACTACTCTGATAATTTAGTTTCCTTAAAATTGTGCTTTCAATTATCATATTAGTATCTTTCAATGTTAGGTTAACTTTTCTTTGATTTGAAGCCAACTTCTACAAACATATAAACAACAATAAAAATTAGTTAATCTTAATTTACTTCCGCATCGCATTCCTTTATTTGTTTCTGCATCATTTTTGGTATCAGAGCCCAGTCTAGGGTTTCTGATTTGCTTGCTTGCTTTGATTGTTCTCTTTTTATTTTGTCTGCTCGAAGTAGACTCCCCAGGATGTCCGGTCCTAGGAACTAAGCGAGGCGCAAGCCTCCTCCTCCCATTCCACGGGGTGTTCCTAGGGCGTGTAGGGGATCCATTGGGTTATAACTTCGTAGCAGGGATTATAAACGGGGAGACAATCTAGTTGCAGCCCGTAATTGCCCTGTTGTATGAATTATTTCTCCCTGTATAAAACTCCGAATTGCATGATTTTTACTTCACTGAAACCAGTATAATTGAACCTATTTTCCATAATTTTTCTGTGATTTATTGGTTTCGGTAAAATTCTGAGCATTAAAATACAGCAACTCTGTTTTTTGTGTTCTGCAATTCAATTCTTTTTGGAGTGATCATCTCATAATTTACTTAAGGGCAATTGAGCATCTAAGATAAGGGGAGGAGTTGATTACCTCTCCTTAGCCCAAAACCATCATCCAATCATTCGAACCTAGACCTAATTTAAAATCGGTTAGACCTAATTTGCCATAGTGGGCTAGGGACACCAATTGGTCGGGTCTAGGCTAGTGTTGAGTCAGTTTGCTGAGTTATTCTGTGTGTGCTTAGCACTCAGTATCTAGAACGGTGGTTCAGGGATCCATTCCCGAAGGGCTTGTGTGCTGGTCCGCCTACCTGGCCAATCACTGATTGGTGTCTAGGATTGGCATTCAGGGACCTAACACTCCCCTTACACCTGCCTGGCTGAGTCCTGAGTTACTACAGGCTAGCTTGCCACTCTGATTGGGCATCTAGTTTGGACTCTAGGTCTAGTGATCCAGTAGTTGATTTAGTCTAGTCTCATTTTGTGTGCTTGCTTGAATCATCATGTCTACCAGAAATGGAGTGCCATATCAACCTGGTCAAACCCAACCTGATTTAGAGGCCATGTCAGAACTCTTACTGAAAGTATGGCTAAATGAATCAGGATATGACAAACACTGTGGCCCAGTTTAGCGCACAAATTCATGAGGATCTTACCCAACTTAGGGACCGAGTCCAAGTACTTGAAGAACCTAGACATCGGAATTGGACTCCTGACCCCGATTTTAATGTGCCTCAACCTCACCCACATCAGGAGCCTAGAAGGCCTTTATATAGAGATCCTGAACCTAATCATAGGAGCCTGACCCAGAGCCTGAAGATAGAGATGATAGGTTCATCAGGAACATCAAATTAGATGCACCCACTTTTGATGGTAGTCTGAACCCTAAGGTGTATTCTGATTGGGAGGGTGAGATGGACCAATACTTTGAGTGGTATGCTATGTCTGAGGAGAGGAAATACAAGTTTGCCAAGATGAAATTAGTGCGTCAAGCTAGGTTATACTGGGGGAACATTAAGCTAACCACTAGGAGACGGAATGTTGAGCCCATAACCACTTGGCAGGGTATGAAAGAAAAACTGAGAGATAAATACCTACCCATTTCATACCAGCAAAACCTGTTAGACCAATGGCAAAACCTGAAACAAGGAATCGATCTGTCTCAGACTACATAGCTACTTTTGATGAATACCTAATGAGATGTGATGTGAGTGAAGCCCACGAAGTCACTTTATCTAGATTTAGGGCTGGACTGAGAGAAGATATCAAGAGAGAACTATTTCTGAGAGAGGTTACTGATCTAGACCAAGCCTACCAGATTGCACTGAACACTAAGAAATTTCAGAGAGGACCTATACCTTCTAGGGTTAGTGCCCCAATCCCAAGGAATGGACCTAGCCAAGTTATCCCTAGTAAACCTTTTCAGGGTACTTCTACCCCTAGGCCCATGGACAAAGGTAAGGCACCTGACACCCAGAGAACCCCTAGTTCAAATATCACCTATTTTAAGTGTCAGAAACCAGGTCACATTTCCAGTCAGTGTACTGCCATAGCCTGTTTCAAGTGTCATAAGATAGGTCATGTTGCTAGCCAGTGCCCTCGGAGATCCCTTTACATAGAAGAGGGAGAGAATGATAATTCCGAGCCCAGTGAGGAATTTGAAGAAGAAGTTTATGAGGCCGGAATGAATTTGGTTGAGGAGTATGAAGGAGAGGAGAAACCCAATGAATCTGACCAATTAGGAGTTGTAAGATGCATCCTATCCCAGAATCTAGTTCAAGAGGATTGGCGTAGGACTAACATCCTACAGACTTTTCTTAAATTAGGGGATAAGGTATGTAAGATCATCATAGATAGTGGGAGCTGTGTAAATGCCATCTCTACTAGCACTGTCAAGATGTTAGGCTTAATCCCAGTTCCCCATCCCAACCCCTATAAGGTTTCTTGGGTAGATTCTACCTCCATACCCATCCAGTCTAGATGTCAAGTCCAAATCCAAATGCAATCTTATCATGAAAAGATTTGGTGCGATGTCTTACCCATGGGGGTGAGCAGTATAATTCTCGAAAGACCTTGGTTGTATGATCATGATGCCACCCTCTTAGGAAAATCCAATACCTGTGTCTTTAGTTTCAATGGGAAGAAGATTACGATCCATTCAGTTCCCCTAAGGACAAGGTAACTAAAGGAGCCGGTAAGGTTAAGGAGATGAAAACTGGAGTGAACCTAATCAGTGCTAAGGATCTAGAACAAGAAATTCATAGTGGTTCACCCATCTGGATGTTGACTGCTAAGGAACTTAGAACTTCGGAACCCTCAGAGCCTCCTCAAGAAGTTAAACCTGTGTTAAAAGAATTTGAGGATGTCTTTCCCGAGGATTTGCCAGACCACCTTCCCCCTCTTAGGGATATCCAGCATGCCATAGATCTAATCCCAGGAGCGACTTTGCCCAACTTGCCCCATTACAGGATGAATCCATCTGAGCATGAAGAACTGCAAAAGCAGGTTGGAGAATTATTGAGGAAGGGGTTTATTAGAGAAAGTCTTAGCCCTTGTGCAGTCCCAGCCTTACTGACCCCAAAGAAAGATGGCACGTGGAGGATGTGTGTTGACAGTCGTGCCATCAATAAAATTACAATCAAATATAGGTTTCCCATCCCTAGATTAGATGACATGCTTGATATGATGGCTGGTGCAATGGTTTTTTCTAAGATTGATCTCAAAAGCGGCTATCATCAGGTTAGGATTAGACCCGGGGATGAATGGAAAACTGCTTTCAAAACTAAGGATGGTCTTTATGAATGGGTTGTTATGCCTTTGGGTTGTCCAATGCCCTAGTACCTTCATGAGAATTATGACCCAGGTACTTAGAGCTTTCATAGGAAATTTGTGGTGGTCTATTTTGATGACATCCTGATCTATAGTAAGACCCCAGCAGATCACCTAGGCCACCTTAGAGCAGTCTGCCAAGTTTTGAGGAATGAGAGACTCTACGGTAATCTTAAGAAGTGTGAATTCATTACTAGTAGAGTTATCTTTCTTGGTTTTGTAGTAACCCCTGACGGCGTGGCAGCCGATCCTGAGAAGATTAGGTCCATAGTAGACTGGCCAGAGCCAACCAATGTGCATGAAGTTAGAAGTTTCCATGGCTTGGCTACCTTCTATAGGCGATTCATCAAGGGGTTTAGTACTTTAGCTGCTCCTATCACTGATTGTATTAGGAAGGAGAATTTCATTGGACTAAGTCAGCCCATAAAGCCTTCCTAGATCTTAAGGAGAAAATGACCCAGGCACCCATTCTGAGATTACCCGATTTTTCTAAAGTATTTGAGGTTGCCTGTGATGCTTCAGGTGTAGGAATAGGTGGAGTCCTAAGCAAGAGAATCATCCCATAGCATTCTTTAGTGAAAAACTTAATGATGCTAAGCTTAGGTATTCTACCTATGATAAGGAATTTTATGCGGTGGTGCAAGCTTTGCGTTACTGGAGACATTATTTGCTACCGCAGGAATTTGTACTATTTTCGGACCATGAGGCTCTTAGATTTCTGAACTCCCAAAAGAAGCTTAACCCTAGGCATGCTAAGTGGGTAGAATATATCCAGTCCTATACTTTTGTCCTGAAACATAAGGCTGGAGTTGAGAATAAGGTAGCTGATGCCCTTAGTCGCCGATCCTGTTATTAACTTCTGTTAGAACTGAGGTCATAGGGTTTGAGCAAATCAAAGAGGAATATGAGTCTTGTCCGGATTTCACAACTGTGTATCAGGATCTAGTTCAAGGACCATCTAGTAATCACCAGGATTATACCCTTGTAGATGGTTTTTTGTTCTTCAAAAATAGGCTTTGCATCCCTAGAACTTCTCTTAGGGAATTTTTGATTTGGAAAATCCATGCTGGAGGTTTAGCCGGCCATTTTGGAAAAGACAAGACCATTCTAGCTATTGAAGACCACTTTTTCTGGCCTAGCTTGAAAAGGGATGTAGCTAATATTGTAGCTAGATGTCGAACCTGCGCTGTTGCCAAACAGCGAAAACAAAACACTGGCCTTTATATCCCACTCCCTGTTCCAGATCGTCCTTGGCAAGATGTGAGTATGGATTTTGTGTTAGGTTTACCTAAGACCCAGAGGAGACATGATTCTATCTGTGTCGTAGTCGACCGATTCTCTAAAATGGCCCACTTCTTGCCTTGTTCCCAAACCTTTGATGCGTCTAAGGTAGCCACACTTTTCTTCAATGAGATAGTTAGACTCCATGGCCTACCTAAGACAATCGTTTCAGATGGATGTCCGGTTCACCAGTTACTTTTGGAAGACCCTTTGGCATAAGTTAGGGACAAAACTTAAGTTTTCAATTGCCTATCATCCCCAAACTGATGGCCAAACTGAAGTAGTGAACCGTAGCCTAGGAAATCTGCTGAGATGTCTTGTTGGTGAAAACACCAGAAATTGGGATTTATACCTACCAAGGGCAGAATTTGCGTACAATGACTCGGTCAATAGGTCTACGGGTAAGAGTCCATTTGAAATTGTACATGGGTACAAACCTCACACACCTCTTGACCTAGTCCCTTTACCTGTCCACACTCGAGTCTCCGAATCTGCTGAGAATTTTGCACAGCATGTAAAAGACTTGCATAAAGAAATTCATGCCAAAATAATTTAAGTAATGAAACTTATAAGAAGTTGGCTGATACTCAAAGGCGAGTCAAATCTTTTGTTGAGGGAGACTATATGATGATTAGGTTAAGGCCTGAACGGTTTCCTCCTGGAACCGTTAGAAAGTTACATGCTAGGGGAGCTGACCATTTAGAGTGGTAAAGAGAGTAGGATCCAATGCCTATGTGCTCGAGTTGCCTCCAGAACTAGGCATTAGCTCTACTTTCAACATTACAGACTTAGTAGAGTACAGGGAGCCGCTGTGATTCCTAGTGAGCCTTTTGAGCCTAACCCAATCATTGAGAGTGATCCCGACCCTGTGTGTCCACCAACAAACTGGCCTGTGAGGAAAGAGCAGATTGAAAAGATCCTGGATGATCAGGTTATCTCTACTCGTAATCGAGGATACCAAAGGTACCTGGTCCGCTGGCAAGGAAGGCCAGATTCTGATGACTCTGGATCTCCCGAGAAGAATTACAAGAATTGGACCCAGACCTCTTGGAGAGATACCAGAGCCAACTTGAGCCTTACTCGACGGGATCGAGTTCCTCCCACCCCGGGAGAACTGGTGCGCACCAGACTCAGAAGAAGACTTCAGAGCTCCATCTGGATCTCTGATTGACATTGCCCGAGAAATTAGGGTTTGTAATAAAGGTTGACCTGGTCACCAGTTTATTTATTTTTATTTATTTCTTGAGTCACCATTTAAATTTTGTTGAGTCATGTTGACTCGGTGCAAGTCCCGATGTGGTTTCAATTTGGTCCAAAATGGTGCCACATTTGTCTTTCAATCAAATCAAGGTTCAAGCAAGTGGAGGCCACACTCCAAGCCACACGCCCAGCCACACTCCGAGCACACGCCAGAGTCCAGGAGGCGCCACAGAGGCATCCCAGTGTCATGGTCCCCACACCCAAAGAAGAAAAATCAATTGGAAGCTAATTTAAAGGAGGCGCCCATACCTGCCTATTTTACCTAAGCAAAGAAGGAAGAAAACTTCTCTTGGAGAAGAAATCAAAGAAGGACATCCAATTGAAGTTCAAATCAAAAACAAAGAGCTTAACTTGGAGTGGAAGAAAGAAGAAATGCCATAAGAAGAGGAGGACTCCAAATCCAAATCCAACTCCAAAGGAGGCGCCATAAAAATTCCAAAAAAATTCCTTATGCTGTCCCAATTTTTTTGAAGTCTTGGTCGACCAAGAGAGGGGGTTTTCTACCTAATCTAGAGGTTGGAAGAGTTTAGTCCCACATGGGAATTGTACAAGCTAGGAGAAAAATTTAGGTCTATATAATAGACCTCTCTTTGTAACTTTGAAAAAAAATGAAGAAATTATTTTTTGCTATTCTCTTGTGTTGAGTGACCTAGGTTTCTCTTCTTCTGCACTATTCTAAGTGTGAGCTCCGTGAGGGGGTAATCCGGGTTCCATTGGAGCCTTGAGGAGGTGAGAGATCTCCATCTTTATCCAAAACCCTAGGTTAGCCACTTGAAATTCCAAAACCCTAGCCACCCTTCATTATTTTCATCCATCAAACCCTAGATCCATCCATCTCCCATGGCCTCTCTCTCTCTACAAGTCCAGGCCGTCCACCTTCATCCAGATCCAGTCCGGCTACTTCAGATCCAGAGCAAGTTCCAAGGAAAATCACATCAGCTTCCAGGAGAATCCAGTTTTCAGCAATTTCAATCCTCAAGTTCATCAACCTGGTAAATTTCTCCCTTGACTCTCTGATTCCATCAATTGTTTTTCTTCTCTTCCAGATCTTGAGTTCAGGAGAAGCCAACCCGCCAAAGGACCAGTATTGGAGGATCCATTGCGAAGATATCTGAATCCGAGGATCCAACAATCTGCTCGGGAGAGTTCTTCCACCAAAATTTGTGAAGATCATTGTCTGGTTAGGTAACCATCTCTTCTCTTTATTTCTGTTCTGTTGAAAGTTCGGAGCGAAACCCTAGGTCTGGGAGTTTCTCAACCCCCAGCGATCCGTTGCTTCTGAACTACTCTGATAATTAGTTTCCTTAAAATTGTGCTTTCAATTATCATATTAGTATCTTTCAATGTTAGGTTAACTTTTCTTTGATTTGAAGCCAACTTCTACAAACATATAAAACAACAAAAAAAATTAGTTAATCTTAATTACTTCCGCATCGCATTCCTTTATTTGTTCTGCATCAAGGAGTGGGCCCACCTGTTTGGAGTTCCTTCAAGCAACATGGATGTGTTTGCTTGGACGATGGCAGATATGCCTAGGATTCCCCCTGACATCATCACGCACAAGTTGAGCATCGACCGAAGTACCATCCTGTCTGGTAGAAGATGAGAAGCTTCACCCCGGAGAGGCAACGGGCAATCAATAAGGAGGTAGATAAGCTCCTCGCAGCCGGCTTTGTCCGTGAGGTACATTACCCTAGCTGGCTGGTGAATGTAGTCATGGTCAAGAAGAATAATGAAAAGTGGAGGATCTACGTGGACTACACTGACCTCAACCGAGCCTGTCCGAAAGATAGCTTCCTCCATCAAAGATTGACCAATTGGTGGATTCCACCTTGAGGCACTGCTTGCTCTCCTTCATGGATGCATTCTCTAGATACAATCAAATCCGGATGCATCCGGAGGACGAGGAGCACACTACCTTCATCACAGATTGAGAGACATACTGCTACTAGATGATGCCTTTTGGCTTGAAGAATGCTAGCACCACGTACCAGCGGTTGGTCAATAGGGTCTTCAAGGACCAGATTGGCCGAAACATGCAAGTATATGTGGACGACATGCTCGTTATAAGCAAGCCAAAGTTAGACCACATTGTCGATTTAGTGGAGGCCATCCATAACCTCTGGGTGCATCAGATGAAGTTGAATCCGGTGAAGTGTGCCTTCAGCGTAGTAGCAGGAAAGTTTCTTGGCTTCATGGTCACCCAAAGGGGATCGAAGCGAACCCGAGAAAGTCCAGACAATATCAACATGGAGCGCCCCACCTCAAAGAAGCAGGTCCAGCACCTGACGGGCCAGATTGCAGCCTTGATCGATTCATCTCGATGTCGGCTGATCGCTGCCTGTCCTTCTTTAAGGCACTGCGCAAAGTGCATGATTTCGCCTAGATCGAAGAATGAAAAACAGCCTTTGAGGAGTTAAGAAGTTCTTGGCATCACCGTCGCTGCTCTCCAGGCTGGAGGAAGGAGAGGAACTCCTGCTGTACCTAGTGGTCATCCCGGGGCCGTCAGCTCGGTCCTTGTCCATACAGACGAAGACGGATCCAAAAAATCAATGTATTATGCCAGCAAATCCTTCGAGATGTAGAAATTAGGTACACTCACTCAGAAAAGCTAATTTTGCTCTTATAATGTCTGCCTAATGCCTCAAGCCGTACTTTCAAGCATATCCTATTGCGATTATGACGGACCAGCCATTGAGGGCCATACTTAGTTGCCTCGAAACCTCTGGGCGTCTGGCTAAGTGTCTTTGATGCTGAGCGAATTCGATCTCTTACTAACCAAGACCATCCCAGAAGGCCCAAGTGCTGGCTGACTTCTTGGTCGAGTGCATTGGCATGAGTGAGGAGCTCAAGGAGACCACCTTGACCTCGAAACCCCGGCTAGAGCCCGTAAACAAGGAGGAGACATGGGCCCTCCATGTAGATGGCGCATCCAACTCAGGAGGGAGCGGGGTGGGTCTCATCCTCGCCAATGGGGATGGATCATGGCTGAATGTGCGCTCCACTTCCGGTTCGTAGCGACCAACAACCAGGAGGAGTACGAGGCACTCCTCATGGGACTCAAAGTCTTCCACGAGTTGGGTGTACCTAGCCTGAAGGTCTTCACCGACTCCCAGCTGGTGGCCGGACAGGTCTTAGGAGAATACGAGGCCCGATATCCTCAGATAATGAAGTACTAGGAGTGGGTCCCGCTCGAGTACTGTAGGCTTTAAATATCTGAATCACAGCACCTACCACATAAGAAGATTTAAAAGAGCACATATCTGCTTAAATTTTTTAAATTTTCAATTCACCCTCCCTCTTGGGAAAGCCACATAGGCAACACCTGATATTTTTTTAGTAATTATGGGAGATCCAGGCTCTTCTATTTCTTTGAGATCATATAACTGAATCTTCGAGATATCAAGGTTGGATAAAGATTTTGTACTTCATTTACCCCATCATTGTAACCTATGCGATAACTGAATGTCCCTGATTCGATCATTTCATCATCGAATGTTGAAAACTTCCTATAGTCCTCGACTACCCTATTCATTTGATCTTTTAAAGTTTTTATTTCTTCAGCCGTGGCCTCAGCTCTTTTGACTGCTTCATCGACCTTTTTGATTGCTTCTTCGGTCTTCTATTGAGCTTCTTTGGCTGAATGTTCCAAGGACCGAATCTTTTCCTTTTCTTTTTGAGCTTTGCCTCTTGTTCAGAAGCCTTTGATTGAGTCTTTTCTAGTTCGACTTTTAAATTTTGGACCACGGCGTCACTTATAGCAAGCTTCTCCTCCATGGCCTTCTTTAACTCTTTAATTACTTCCTTCTCGGCTTCAACCATTTGGATTTTTTCTTGGTTCTTTTATGATAATCTCTAAAGTCAAATATTCTCTCTTCCATAAGGGTAATATTAGAATCAGCTGCATTGAAAATGAAGAATATGAAGTTAATCAGGTTAAGTACTATATGAAATTAAGAAGAGAGAAGAAGAAAAGAAGTGATACTTACCTTCAGCATAGATGAGAACACCGAATCAATATCTTCTCAATATTTCTAGTTTTGCTGACTTCCTAGTCTCGAGGAAGGAGAGTGTACTTCAGTATCTTCCTAGCTAATTCGGGGTGCACCAAGCCCCGCGCATCGGAAAAGACTGCAAAGTTCACATTGCATTCTTTATCTATTGGATTGTCTCTCACTAGACCTTCTTCAATTTGAGGAGGTTTTCTTTTGTCCTTTGAAGAAGGATGAATCGGCTCTTCAATAATCGGATCTAGAATAGATTGTTCCGGAGAAGGCAATGGATGGAAATTCTTGGTGAAGGCTATATCGTAAGAGCATCGTCTTTATCTGGCATGACCCTTGTTAGGCTTGTCCTTAAGGTTTCTTCGGACCTGATTTTCTTTCGGACTTCTGTTTCCTTTTGATGAACCAGCACTGTTCTTTTTTTGGATGCTTGTCGAAGTTTTTCAAGATTGGGCTTCATTTTTTCACCTGCGAACAAAGAGAAAAGGTTTCTCAGATCAGCCTTGGAATACAAAATAGATTATGGGAGGAATTAAAGTTAGCTATTTACTACACCTAGTATTGGAAGCTCGCTGATATGAGCGAGGTGGAGGTTTTGTTCCCTCAGTAGTTCCTTAACCAAAGGAACCTCTAAATTGGACAGTGTCTCGAAATCCTTTTGATCGGCTTTCAAGATTCTTTTTCCAGCATTTGCATCTAAGCATGGAGTCTTCGAATTAGGGTCAAAACCCCATGATTGGTAATAAATGAAGAAGAAACAGAGTTTTCACCATGTATGGCACTAGGCATTCCTTTAATTAGTCTTCGGCCCGGATGGGGATCGATGACCCACCATCCTTGGCCATGAAAATCTTTTTTCAGTACAAAGAGAGAAGTGAATAATGAGGTTTTGGGCGCTACCTTATAGAGTTTGCAAAGAACTAAGAATCCACAGATATTCCTAAAGCGTTTTGTGTCAGCTAAGCTAGGACTACCTGATAAAGGGTGAACAACTTCACCAGGAAAGGATGAAGAGGAAACCTAAGGCCAGCCTTTAAATGATCCTCACATATGGCAATAGCCCCAGGAGGAGGACAAGTGACCCTTTCATCAGTTTGGGAAGTAGTGTTTTATAGGTCCTAGGAATGTGGTAATGTTTTTTATGACTCTCTATCTTGGTAAAGGACAGAGAATTGTGACCATTTCTGGAGAAAGCTCAGAAATTTTTCTTCTATCATGACCTTTGCTCCCAGAAGGTTCATCACCCGCTGAACCTTTACCAGTGGTTGAGCTATCTAATAACTTAGACATTATGAAAATAGTGAGGAAAAAGACCCCTACCTCTGAGACAAAGATAGGGTAACTTGTAAGAGAAGCACAATGGTGTCTAGTAAAAGAAAGAAGAAGGAGGTTCCAACAAGGAGCACGAAAGTTCATTTCATGGGATGACCCCCTTTTTTATATATGCAGGATGGTAGGATTTTCTCAGGAAACTGATGATCTTCTCAGTCGCACAATGTATCGGTGGTGCCGATCATGGGTATGAGTTACTAAGGGATGTCAATTGAAGGATTGTTAGTTACGATCCACGAGAAATGCCGTAGACGATCAAGATGAATTAATTTCAACATAATACCAAGGCTCAAGATGTTGCCAAGTATACTTTCTTGATCAAATAAGAGTCCCATAAAAATCTTTTTAATCAGAGGATCAGCCAGGCTTTCAAATCTATGCCATCTTTTTAAAGCATCAAATAAGGGGTTGACACCTGTCCTTAGCACGATCTTCGAATCATAAATCATTTATTATGAGAGGAAGAGTCAGCGATTCGCCAACACACCACCCGTACTAACCCTGGTTCACCTAAACCAACTTTCCCTGGACCCAGAACTCATCACCCAGAATCCATTAGGATTAGTTCCCTTTGTCAAAATTAAGATCTAGCTTAGTCCACCCGAGTTGACTCAACCCTAATCCGAGCCGACCCACTCCTATGATCCCATTTGTTCATAAGAATGACCCTGAAGAGGAAATACCTATTGTAGACTTAGAGTTTAATTGACCAGAAGATTACTCAAACTGAAACTGTAGTGGAAGTATATGAAGCTGGAGAAAACCTGATAGATGAGTATAAAGGAGAAGAGGAAGTCGATGAGTCACCTAATGTATTATAAGGACCATTAGAAAAAGAACCATGAGGGATTTAACATCCCTATCATTAGGCTTTACTTGAGGAAATCCTAGAAGAGACCCAAATAGGAGAGCTTAGTCCAGAAATTCTTGAACCAGAGGAATTATCGAAGACATAATCTCTTTTATTCGGTATCCTCGGGATGAGGTCACTCTCTTCGATTCTAATAATGATCTCTTCCCTGAACTTACTGACCCGTTTCGATAAAGTGGACATTTTGCTACCTATAGTCCATGTCCATTCTTTAAGGTCACCCCCATGAATCCAGACCCAGTTATCAAACCCACCTGATATTTCCTACCCTTTCCTGAGGCTTTCATGTTTTTTAGAACCACCCAGTTGCATTTTGTTGAGATTAGCATGTCATCAATCCTTTGAGCCCATTTAATTTGCTACCTACTTTTGGAAGACCTTATGGCACTTACTAGGAGTCCACATCAAATTTTTATCTGCATGTCATCCATCAACTAGGAATCAAGCCCAAAGTTATAGTTGTAGACCTAATAAATTCTATTCAATAGGAATGTATAGTTAAGTCTATTTGGTGTTGATATGAGTCATATGCATAGCATATTAAGGAATTGCATAAAAAATAAGTAAGAAAATTATTGAAATCAATGAATCTTATGAACATATGGCTAACTTACATAAATATTTTAAAGAATTTAATAAGGGAGACTCTGTCATGATCAGGCTACATCCTGAACGGTCTCATCTGAAACCATGAAAAAGCTACATGCCCGTAGTGCAGGACCATACAAGATCATAAAAAAAAATTGGGTCTAATGTATATGTGATAGATTTACCACCTGAATTAGGTATTAGTCCAACCTTCAATGATCAGATCTTGTTGAGTATAAGGAGCAAGAACGATACCTAGTGAACCATTGGACCTGATTCCATCTTTGAGAGTGACCCTACCCCTAAGTGTCTACTTGCCAAATTATCAGAAAGGAGAGATAAGATCGAGAAGATTTTGAATGACAAAACTATCACTACTAGGAGTAAGGATTATCAGCATTACCTGGTTTGATGGCAAGGTAGACCGAAATCTCATGATTCATGGATCACTCAAGGATTTGTAAAGACTTAACCCATACTTGCTAGAACATTACCAGAGCAAAGTCAACCCATACTCAACACGGTCGAGTTCCTCCCATCCCGAGAGACATGGTGAGGACACCATAGCTAGGAAAAGATGTCAGAATCCTCCAAGTTCATTGTGGATCACCAATGGAGTTGTTTTATCTTAATTTTAGCTTGAGTCCTGTACATAATATTAGTTCGCTTTATTTTACAAATTAGTCAAATTAGGTTTGCTTGAAGTTGAGTCTTATAATTGGTTGAGTCTTATAATTGAATGAGTCGATGGAGTTCAAGCTCAATTGTTGACCAAGCCAAGCCCAGTTGTTGAAGCCATGTCACCATCATGCCACATACCTTTATGGATCATTCCAAGATAAAAGAAGGTTGTCCAAAAATTTTACCAGACATCCGGACATTAGAACATCCAGACATCCAGATATTGAGACATTGGAACATCCAGACATCGAGATAATAGGACATTCGGACATCAAGACATTGGGATAATTTTAAGTTTCAAGTTTATCCAAAGAGGTGCCATTCAATTTCCTTCATCACCTTTTTAAAATCCAAGAAGATGCCATTTAAGAGAAGTAAGCAGAAGGATTCTACTTCTCATCTAGCACCCCTTTCATCCTCAAATTGTTGCCCCTCAAGATGGATGCCCACTCAAGGAATCATTCAAATTTAAATGGAGTCCATTCAACATTCAAAGGTGTTTTATTCAAATGAAAGGAGTTATCATCTATCTACTTTAAATTCAAGGAGTCCAATTCAAATGGAGGGCCTTTTTATCTACCATTCAAAATTGAAAACTAGGAAAGTTCATGCCAAATGCCAAGAGGAGAATGGATTAGTGCTAATTGAGAAGGGATTAAGGGCACCATCTCATCTCATTTTTTTTTGTCGCCACATTCTTCTTAAAATTCATGGAAAGTCTCTTTCACCACCCAAGCCATGGAGAAGTCCAATTACAAGGGGGGTCTACTCAATTTAAATTACAAAGAGCCTTCATCCAAGTCAAGAAGGAGAGTAGAGTCCAATGTAATCTCTAATTATCATGTATTCAAAAGAATTCTATGTTATCATGATACCTGTATGGAGGGTCTATAAATACCACTCTACTCTATCCCTTGTATCCAATTTATGATTGATTAATGAAACTCTGCCAGTTTTCTTACTCTAATTACTGGGTAAGCATTGAGAGTGCAATTGCTGGTCAAGCAATTGTAGGTGTGAGTGCTCTACTGGTTAAGCATTGCATTAGTGTGTGTGGGTACTGAAGCCCGAGTTATCTCCTGAGTCCAAGATCTAGAAGCCCTGCACCACCATCTTCAGCATCCAGTCCAGAATCAGAACCAAACCATCCTTCCTTCTTTCCCTCTCTCATTTCAAATTTCCACCCCATTTCCATCATTCTAATCACAGTTCTTTTGCAGGATCCCTAGAGTACTCGATCAGAAGAGGAGGTTTCCCTTGCATCCAACCATTAACAGGAAGATCTGCTCTGAAGGACTGAAGTTTGCAATCCTACACGAGATCTTGTGAGTTGAATCCATATCTATTGAAACGGAGGAAAAAGCGTTATTGGTAAGTAACCATCCAAATTTCATTAGATCTAGTTAATTGAAGTTAGGACATCCTAGTTTCGATGGTTGCTTAATCATCGGATATAAGATTCTTTATGAGATTACATGCTGATCATATTGCGGGTAGTTAGTAGAGACTTAGTCTAATTTTTTGTTAAATTAATTTGATAATTTATCTGAGTTTGCTGCCATTTCTCATCATAATAAAAGTCTTAATTATTAGAATTAGTCTTTGCATCCACCCCGCATCAGTTTTGGTATCAGAGCATTTTGTCCAACATCAACTTTAGTATCAGAGCTGGCATCCCGCATCAGTTTGGTATCAGAGCATGGTTAAGACTTAGTTCCTCTTTAAGTACTCGGATCAGGTGCTTCACTATGGCCGTCCGGTCATAGAAAAAAGTAGGGCTGCAAGACCCTCATATCCCATGCAAAGGAGATTTCCTATGGCATGTAGGGGGCCGCTGTGATTGACCCTTGAAGAAGAAAATAAAGAGATATGCATCTTTAGGGTTAATTTTCTGCATCACGTCCCATCCAGTACATGGTTTTGTTATTTTAATTATTTTGCATGTAAAAAGATTAAAAATTATGATTCTATTTTTTCTAGATTCACTACATTTGATTTATTTTTCAATTTTTTTTTGGATTTAATTCGATCTATAAATTTTTGCATGCCTGATTATTGCCTGAGAACAGATCTACACTAGAATTTCAGCATATAGTTATTTCGACCTATTTAAATTCCAGCATAGTATAATTTCTACAATTTAAAATCTGAAATTCAAATTTTAATAATTTAAAACTTAAATATGAAAATTCAAATTTAAAATTTGAAATTTAAAGTTTAAGTTTTGAGTTGCAAGTGTTATCTTATTTTATCTGGTAACTAGTTTGTTTTGGTTGTGCATTCATCCTATTGAAATTACTTTAAGGGCGACAATATCATAAGATTAGGGAAGGAGGTCATTACCTTTCCTTGGCCAAGAACAACCCCCTTTGCATTCGAACCTAAGCCTAACTTAAAATCGATTAGCAACCTAATACAGCTTAGGGACACCAACAGGTCGGGCTCGAGTCTTGTGAGCGAACTAGTGCACTCAACCTTTCAATTATTATTGGAAGCTGGTGTCTAAGGCTAGAGGTTCAGAGGCAAATGCCTTAAGCAGATGGTAGTTTTTAATTAGGACCCAGTGTCAAGCAGGGGAGCCTCCCACCACCCCACATCTTAATTGGCCAGTGGAAGGACTAATTATTAAATTGGATGTAATTGAGTTAACTCATTCCACTTGAGCTCTAGGTCTAGGAACCCTAGAAACTAGGATTGCATTGCATGACCACTAGATTATGAGCCTAACCCCAACCCAGTTTGATCATGGAGTCCACTATAGAATCTTACTGAGGACCTTCATGAACAATGTGCCCTGATGGACAATAGTTTGACCGACTGGATAAGTGACTCGACAACCTAGAAAGGATTCGTAGGATCCGTACTAACCCTGGTTCACCTAAAATAACTTTCCCTAGACCAAGAATTTATTTGCAGAACCCATTAGGATTAGTGCCCTTTATCAAAAATCAGGATCTAGCTTAGTCCACCCGAGTCAACTTAACCCTAATCCGAGCCGACCCACTCCTGTGACCCCATCCTAAGAATGACCCTGAAAAGTAAAAATCTATTGCAGACTCAGAGTTAATTGACTAGAATATTACTCAGATTGAAACTGTAGTGGAAGTATATGAAGCTGGAGAAAACCTGATAGATGTATAAAGGAGAAGAAGAAGTCAATGAGTCACCTAATGTATTAGATGGACCATTAGAAAAAGAGAACCATAAGGGATTTAACATCCCTACCATTAGAGCTTTAACCAAGGAAATCCTAGAAGAGACCCAAATAGGAGAGCTTAGTCATGAAATTCTTGAACCAAAGGAATTTATCGAAGACATGTCTCTTTAATTTGGTACCCTCGGGATGAGATCACCTCTTTGATTCTAATTAATGTCTCTTCCCTGAACTTACTGACCCGTTCTTTGATAAAATGGACTTTTTGCTACTATATATCCATGTCCATTCTTTAAAGTCATCCCCATGAATCCATACCATTTGTCAAACCCACCTCATATTTCCTACCCTTCCCTGAGGCTTCCAATGTTTTTAGAACCACCCAGTTGCATTTTATTGAGATTAGCATGTTTCATCAGTCCTTTGAGCCCATTCAATTTGCTACCTACTTTTGGAAGACCTTATGGCACTTATTAGGAGTCCACATCAAATTTGTATTTGCATGTCATCCATCAACTAGGAATCAAGCACAAAGTTATAGTTGTAGACCTAATAAATTCCATTCGATAAGAATGCATAGTTAAGTCTATTAGGTGTTGATATGAGTCATATGCACAGCATATTAAGAAATTGCATAAATAATAAGTAAAATTATTGAAAGCAATGAATCTTATGAACATATGGCTAACTCACATAAAAGTTTCAAAGAATTTAATTGAGGGAGACTCTATCATGATCAGGCTTCGTCCTGAACAGTTCCCACCCAGAACCATGAAAAACTACATGCTTGTAGTGTAGGACCATACGAGATCATAAGAAAATTTGATCTAATACATATGTGATAGATTTATCACCTGAAATAGGTATTAGTCCAACCTTTAATGATAAGATCTTGTGAGTATAAGGAGCCAAAAACGATACCTAGTGAGCCATTTGGACTTAATTCCATCTTTGAGAGTGACCCTACCCTAAGTGTTCACTTGCCAAATTATCAAAAAGGAGAGATAAGATCAAGCAAATTTTGGATGATAAAACTGTTGGGAATTGTGTCCCAAAGCCAATCGCTTGGGTTGTAGAAGGTTGAGCTAAGTATTGTACTTTTTCTTTGAATTAATAAAATTTTTTTTTGGAAGCTCATCACATACTAAATTTCCTGAAATGAACTCTTCCATGTGATAAAGTCCTTAGGACTACGCTGACTTCGATACAGAGAGGATGTATAGTGGTCCTTAAACCCTGTTCACAACCAAAGGATATATTGTACTGGATGGCAATATATCAAGTATAGGTTGTTGTAGTTCACATCGTTTGGTTGTCCTCTTGACCAAATGAGTGTGGTGACACTGATGTGATCTACAAGTGGGATATATGATATCTCATTGAACGTGACTCCGTGCAGCCCCTTTCTGCCAAAGGGATACTCACGATTGGATATGGGTATATATGTCCCTCTGACCTGAGATCATCGGTAGCTTGCAAGCAACTCCCTGTGCTTTGGTGCCAGACTACCCGATTTTTAATCCGGTGACGGAAGGTTTCTATGTACAGGCAAGTACTTGTGGAGCAGTGATGGACCAAGATGGAATTGACCTGTCCAAATAGTTTGGATTGAATGTCTCGCAGTATCTCAATTTAGCAAATCCTTGGCCGGGGTAGTCCTAGTGAAGAGTCACTGGGCTTGCAAGGTTGAGACACGTAGTCGATTGACTCAGTCTGGGTTGGCAGCCCAATCTCAGTCATCCTGAGCATTAGAGGTCAAAGGGGGAATAATTATACGGTAACCATATGCTAGAGGTTCGATAGTTTGCTCCCGCATCTTCGACCTATCCGGACGCCGGGACCATTGCTAGATGGTTTCCTGTGCTGGTACTAGAATTTCTAGTCCTACCGTTTAGGTTCGAACCTATGAGGTCACACGCCACAGAGGATTACTCTCTGATCCGGATACGATTACGATTGGAAATCGTCTCGATTTTATGGTCACAGTTTTTTTTGAGCACTCTTTTCCCATCTTGCCCTTGTCCGTGTCATCCAGAAATTGTTCCAAGATGACCAGGACTACGCCAGATTTTTTTCTAAATCAATTTTGAACTGATTCAGAGTTTGTTTCGGCCTCCAATTGGTTGTGAACCAATTGAACCAATTTTTTTTGGTCTTGAACCAGGTTTAATTGGATTGAACCATTTGGTTTAACTGGTTTTGGACCGGTTTTGATGGACTGGTGTTTTTCTCTCCTCTTGACCGTTTAACACGGAATTTTGCTGGGAAAAATTTCTTGCATCCGTTGAAGGCCAAGCGTCCGAAGTCGAACCCGCTGGGCGTCTCTTCCTCTCCTCCACCGGCTGGTTTAATCCTCCTGTTAATTGCTGGTTAAATGGAGATCGGCAACTGCTGCCTCTTGGCCCCCCGCCTCTCCATTTCCCTCTTCCCCTGCTGCCTTTAAATACCAGCAGTCTGCCCTGTTTTCAGAGAGAATCTTACCGTGAGAAGAGAGGCCCATTTGAGAGAGTTTTTGCCTGCTTCGTTTAGGTACTCATAGGCTGGGTTTTGGAGGGTGAGAGGGAGAGTCTAAGGCACCTTTTCCTTGTCCCTTAGAGTGCTCAAACCCAGGACTGTAGCAAAGCCAAGTTGCTACCGTCCACTATGGCTTTTTGTTCTTCCAGCGGCTAGCACCATGTGTGGAGGGATCGGAGGGCCCTCGGCATGTCTCCCCTCTAGAGGGAGTACTCTTCTACTCCTGGGAGCAAGCAACGCGAGCCAGATTTGCTGCTGTTGCTCCAAAACACGAAGAAAGAAGCTGCTGTCCTGTTCTGCTACAGAATTTCTGGCAGCAGACTTGGGGATTTTATACACCTATTTTAGCTTGTTTTGATTGCAGATATTGGTGGCAAATCGAAGACCAATTGTCCACCTTGCTGCTCAAATTTGGGAGCAAACGGGGTCCGGAAGCCATCGTTCCGGTGACTGGAATTTCTATCTGATCGATGATGGTTTAGTACAACCTCCTTAACGGACCAGGTGGGCCGGCCATAGTCGGGCTTGGTCTTTAGTTAGCTGGAAGCATTGGATTTGTCATATTAATGGTTGGACCTAAACAGAGACCCGCAATAGGAGGCCCATAGGCCGATTGGGGTGTTCTCTGGGGCAAAATAAAATACTGAAAATTGTTTAGGAAACAATTGGTTTACGAACCTACCTTTAGGCTCGTATGGGTGAGCTGGACATAGTCGGGCTCATGCGAGGCCTATTGGATTTCAGTACCCACTTGAAAAAGTGTTTTCACGGATTGGAGTTAGAGGCTACCAATCTGAAAAATTAGTGGGAGAAACCTTTAGACTAAAGTCCAAGTCTTTTGGTTAAGTATATTCATACACTAACTTTTGGTTTTATTTCTTTTCAGATGTCTTCTAATTTATCGCTCCGGTCACTTCTCGATAACGAGAAGTTAAGGGTTACAACTTCGATAGTTGGTATCGAAGATTGAGAATCGTTCTGGAGCATGAACGGATCCTCTATGTGATAACGGATCCGGCACCTGAAATCCCTCCCGCTAATGCACGGAGTGCGGTCAGAGATGCTTATCTGAAGTGGGTCTCTGATCAGACTACTATCCGATGCATTATGTTAGCAGCGATGAACGATGAGTTCAGTCGCAAATTCGAGGAGGCCTAACCTGATGAAATCCTTCAAAAGTTGAAGGAATCCTTCGGCACCCCGGATGATGTAGAACGGTACAAAGTGTCTTGTGCCATCTACAATTCCAAGATGCCGAATGGTGGTTCAGTCATGATCATGTACTGCACATGATTGAGCTGATCGAAAAACTGGGCAAACTCGGATGCCCTTGCACGAGCAGCTCGGCAAAGATGCGATCATGAATTCTCTTCCCTTCTCTTATCTTGATTTTCTCGATCATTATAGAATGAACAAGCTTGCAGTCAACTACCATGGTCTTTTGGGGTTGCTGCAGACTTTCGAGAAAGACCACCAACTGAATAAGGGGATGGTGAATTTAGTGGAGGTAGTAGAGGTCGTTGTCCCTTTAAGAAAGGGAAGAAAAAAATTAAATAAGAAGGGAAAGAAGGTGCAGAATGCTCCTGGCCCTGGTCAGACCAGGAAGTATAAGGCTGATCAGTCTTCTGCAGAGTGTTTCTACTGCAAGAAGAAGGGACACTGGAAGAGGAACTGTCCTCTTTATATTACGTCCCTTAATCCGAACAGGCCGAGGAAGCAGAAGTCTGCTGAACAAGGTATTTATATGATAAAACCTTGCAATTACTCAATTGTTGATACTGCTAACTGGGTATTGGATACTGGTAGTCCAATTCACATTTGTAATTCGTTACAGGGACTTCAAGTTAGCAGAAGATTGAAGATGGAGAACAGTTTTTGAGTGTCGGGAATGGAAATCGTGTTCCAGTACTGGCGGTCGGAGTCCTGCGTCTTATCTTTGAGTCTTGTATTGTCGAACTAGTCGACTATCACTATTGTCCTAGTTTCATTATGAGCATAATCTCTGTAGGCCTTTTGGCCAATTGTGGTTTTGAACTATCAATAAAGGGATTTTTGCAATGTTATTTTGAATAACTCTGTTATAATGAAAGCTAGATTAAATAATGGCATATATGTACTATCAAGGCTGTTAGTGTAATGTACACTTCTAGCAAATGCCCAGAAGAAAGATAATGTCAATGATTTGTATCTTTGGCACTGTAGGCTAGGTCATATTAACCAAAATAGGATAAACAAGATGCGAGGAGATGGACTCCTCGAGGTCAGTGATTCTGAATCACTGCCCACTTGTGAATCTGTTTACTTGGTAAAATGACTAGTCACCTTTTACTGGAAAAGGTGAATGAGCTACAGAATCTAAGTCTAATACATACTGATGTATGTGGATCGATGACAGTTAGTGCCAGAGAAGGATACAAATATTTCATTACTTTTACAGACAACTTTTCAAGGTTCAGTTATGTCTTTTAATGAGACATAAGTCTGAGTCGTTTGAACATTACAAACTGGAAAAAGTATTAAAACCCTTTGATCTGATCGAGATGGTGAATACTTATCTGGTGAATTTTTGACATATCTTGAGGAGAATGGAATTCTCTCTCAGTGGACTCCTCCAGGAACACCACAGTTGAATGGTGTGTCCGAAAGGAGTAATCGAACCTTGTTGGACATGGTTCGATCCATGATGGGCTTTGCAACTCTGTCACTATCCTTTTGGGGATATGCACTTCAGACATCCTGTTACTTGTTAAATAATGTTCCAAGTAGTCTGTTGTCTCCACTCCGTATGAGATGTGGAATGGAAGTAAACCCTCAATCTCACACCTTCGGGTCTGGGGTTGTCCGGCTTACGTAAAGCATTTAGACTCAGACAAACTTGGTCCAAGGTCTGATCGGTGTTTATTCATTGGTTATCCTAAGGAACCAAAGGGTATTTCTTCTATTTGGAGAATGAACAAAAGGTATTCGTTGCTCTTAGAGCCATCTTTTTGGAAAAGGAGTTCCTTGAAGAAGGAACTATAGCCTCTAAGATTGAACTTGATGAAGTTTAGCCAATAGAAGAACATGCACACTCTAAGGACATCGTAGAACCGGTGTGATTGAATCACACCCAGAACCCATTAGGAGATCTGGTAGAATACCGCATCAGCCGGACAGATACTACGGTTTCTTGGTCCGGACGGCGATCCCATTAAGCTCGATGAGAACAATGAGGATCCGATCACCTATATGGATGCACTTCAGAGATCAGACTCTGAGGCATGGCTTGGAGCTATGCGATCCAAAAATGGAGTCCATGGAAATCAATAATGTATGGACATTGGTTGATCCGCTTGAAGGGATAAAACCCATCGGGTGTAAATGGATCTTCAAGAGAAAAAGGGATGCAGATGGGAAGGTAGAGACCTATAAAGCCCGTCTGGTTGTCAAGGGGTATCGTCAGCGATATGGTATCGATTATGATGAGAATTTCTCCCTGTGGCAATGCTCAAGTCCATTCGGATCATGCTTGCTTTGGCAGCATATTTTGATTTGAGATCTAGCAGATGGATGTCCGAACCGCTTCCTAAATGGGGAGCTGGAAGAGGAGGTGTATATGATACAGCCTGAAGGGTTCACATCCACAGATAAATCAAAAGTATGCAAGTTGCAGAGGTCCATCTATGGACTCAAGCAAGCATCTCGAAGTTGGAACTTATGGTTGATAGGTGTATCAAATCGTATGGCTTTGTTAGGAACGGAGAAGAACCGTGCATCTATAAATGGGTTAATGGTTCTGTGATTGTATTCCTAGTACTGTATGTTGACAACATTCATTCTCTTGTCGGAGGGATGTCGCAGCATTACAAGGAATAAAGGTCTGGTTATCATCTCAGTTCTCCATGAAGGACTTGGGTGAAGCTTCTTACATACTAGGTATGAAGATTTATAGAGATAGATTTAAGATGCTTTTGGGATTGTCCCAGTCTACATACATTGACACCGTGCTGAAACGGTTCAGCATGGAAAATTCAAGAAAGGCTATCTCCCGATAGGTTCTGGAATTACTCTTTCCAAGAAGGATTGTGCGACAACTCCTGAGGAAAGAGAGTGCATGAGTAGAGTACCTTATGCTTCTGCAGTAGGCTCTATCATGTATGCTATGACTTGTACTAGACCAGACATGGCATACTCACTACGAGTAGTGAGCAGATACCAGTCTGACCCAGGTGAGGCGCATTGGAAGGTGGTTAAGTCCATCCTTAAGTATTTGAGAAATACTAAAGATCAATGGCTGATTTATGGAGAACCTTACTTGAAACTTGTGGGGTACTCTGAATCCAGTTTCCAGTCAGATAGAGATGATAGCAAGAGTGTGTCAGGGTTTGTGTTTACCCTGAATGGAGGAGCGATCTGCTAGAAAAGTTCCAAGCAGGCAACTGTTGCAGACTCGGTATGCGAAGCAGAATACATTGCAGCATCAGATGTAGCAAAGGAAGCTGTGTGGTTGCGGAAGTTCCTTGGAGAGTTAGGGGTGGCACCTTCCTTAGATGGTCCTTTTCTGGTGTATTGTGATAGCACTGGAGCCATTGCTCAAGCTAAGGAGCCTAAAGCTCATCACCGCACCAAGCACATACTGCGGCGCTACCACTCGTACGAGAGATTGTAGAACGAGACGACATCAATCTTCTGAAGATCGATGGAAAAGAAAATCTAACCGATCCCTTCATTAAAGCCCTCGAATAAAAGAGTTTGACTATTATAAATGGGAAATGGGTATTAGATACTCTTCTGATTGGCTTTAGTACAAGTGGGAGTTGTTGGGAATTGTGTCCCAAAGCCAATCACCTGGTTGTAGGCGGTTGAGCTAAGTATTGTACTTTTTTTTTGAATTAATAAAATATATTTTTTTGGCAGTGACATACTAAATTTCCCTGAAATGAACTCTTTCCATGTGATGAAGTCCTTAGGACTACACTGACTTCGATACAAAGAGGATGTATCGAGTGGTCCTTAAACCCTGTTCACAACCAAAGGATATATTGTACTGGACTGCAATATATCAAGTATAGGTTGTTGTAGTTCATATCGTTTGGTTGTCCTCTTGACCAAATGAGTGTGGTGACACTGATGTGATCTACAAGTGGATATATGATATCTCATTGAACGTGACTCCGTGCAGCCCCTTTCTGCCAAGGGATACTCATGATTGGATATGAGTATGTATCCCTCTGACCTGAGGTCATCACGGTAGCTTGCAAGCAACTCCCTGTGCTTTGGTGCCGGACTACCCGGATTTTTAATCCGGTGACGGAAAGTTTCTGGGTATAGAAAAGTACTTGTGGAGCAGTGATGGACCAAGATGGAATTGACCTGTCCAAACAGTTTGGATTGAATGTCTCGCAGTATCTCAATTTAGCAAATCCTCGACCGGGGTAGTCCTAGTGAAGAGTCACTGGGCTTGCAAGGTTGAGACATGTAGTCGACCGACTCAGTCTGGGTTGGCAGCCCAATCTCAATCGTCCTGAGTATTAGAGGTCAAAGGGATGAATTATACGGTAACCATATACCAGAGGTTCGATAGTTTGCTCCCGCATCTTCAACATATCCGGACGCCGGGACCCATTGCTAGATGGTTTCCTATGCTGGTACTAGAATTATTCTAGTGCTACCGTTTATGTTCGAACCTATGAGGTCACACGCCACAGAGGATTACTCTCTGATCCGGATACCAATTACGATTGAAAATCGTCTCGATTTTATGGTCATAGTTTTTTTTGAGCACTCTTTTTCCCGTCTTGCCCTTGTCTATGTCAACCAGAAATTGTTCCGGGATGACCAGGACTGTGCCAGGTTTTTTCTGAATCAGTTTTGAACTGATTCAGAGTTCGTTTCGGCCTCTAATTGGTTGTGAACCAATTGAACCAATTTTTTTGGTCTTGAACCAGGTTCAATTGGATTGAACCATTTGGTTTAACTGGTTTTGTATCGGTTTTGATGGACCGGTGTTTTCTCTCCACTTAACGTTTAACACGGTAATTTTGCTGGGAAAAATTTCTTGCATCCGTTGAAGGCCAAGCGTCCGAAGTCGAACCCGTTGGGCATCTCTTCTTCTCCTCCACCGGCTGGTTTAATCCTCCTGTTAATTGTTGGTTAAATGGAGATCGGCAACTGCTGCCTCTTGGCCTCCCCGCCTCTCCATTTCCCTCTTCCCCTGCTGCCTTTAAATACCAGCAGTCAGCCCTATTTTCAGAGAGAATCTTACCGTGACAAGAGAGGCCCATTTGAGAGAGTTTTTGCCTGCTTCCTTTGGGTACTCATAGGCTAGGTTTTGGAGGGTGAGAGGGAGAGTCTAAGGCACCTTTTCCTTGTCCCTTAGAGTGCTCAAACCCAGGACTGTAGCAAAGCCAAGTTGCTGCCGTCCACTGTGGCTTTTTGTTCTTCCAGCTGCTAGCACCGTGTGTGGAGAGGGATCGGAGGGCCCCCGGCGTGTCTCCCCTCTAGAGGGAGTACTCTTCCACTCCTGGGAGCAAGCAAGGTGAGCCGGATTTGCTGCTGTTGCTCCAAACGCGAAGAAAGAAGCTGCTGTCCTGTTCTGCTGCAGAATTTCTGGCAGCAGACTTTGGGGATTTTATACACATGTTTTAGCTTGTTTTGATTGCAGATATTAGTGGCAAATCGAAGACCAATTGTCCTCCTTGCTGCTGCTCAAATTTGGGAGCAAACGGAGGTCCGGAAGCCATTGTTCCGGCGACGTTTTTCAAGCTCAAAATAGAGTTTTCAATCAGCCCAAGGAAGAAGAAGGCTGGAATAGTTTTATTCCATCTATTCCAGCCTATTCCAGGTTTATTCCAGAGTTATTCCAGGGGGAATAAAGGTATGGAAAATTATTTTTTTTAATCATGCATGAATAGATTTATTTGTTTAATGTTTTGCAAATATTTTATATTATCATACATGCCTTCATGCAACATGAATAGGTTAGGTTCTAGGCGGAGCAGTTTTTCGCTGCGCGGATTTTTTAAAATATTTTTAAAATCCATTCTGCTCCCGCAACTGTTTGCATGCCTAGTGTAGGACCATGTTAAACCACCTGCACCATTTTTCTTTCAAAAACTATCACTACTAGGAGTAAGGATTATCAGCGTTACCTGGCTCGATGGCAAGGTAGTAGACCGAAATTTGATGATTCATGGATCACTCAAGAGGATTTGCAAAGACTTAACCCAGACTTGCTAGAACATTACCAGAGTAGAGTCAACCCAAACTCGACAGGATTGAGTTCCTCCTCCCACCCAGGAGAATTTATGAGGACAACAGAGCTAGGAAAAGACATCAGAACCCTCCAAGCTCATTGTGGATCATCAATGAGTAGTTGTTTTATCTTAATTTCTGCTTGAGTCTGGTAAATAATATTACTTTGCTTTATTTGCAAATTAGTAAAATTAGGTTTGCTTGAAGTTAAGTCTTATAATTGAATGAGTTGATGGAGCTCAAGCATAATTATTGACCAAGGCCAAGCCTAGTTGTTGGAGCCATGTCACCATCATGCCACATTACCTTTGTGGATCAATTCTATGACAAAAGAAGGTTGTCCAAAAATTTTACCAGACATCGATATTAGAACATCCAGACATCTAGACATCCGGACATCCAGACATTGAGACATTGGGACATCCAGACATCGAGACAATGTGACACTGGGACATCAAGACATTGGGACAATTTTAAGTTTCAAGTTTATCCAAAAGAGGTGCCATTCAATTTCCTTCTCATCGCCCTTTTTAAAATCCAAGAAGTTGTCATTTAAGAGAAGTAAAGCAGAAGGATTCTAGTTCTCATCTAGCACCCCTTTCATCCTCAATTGTTGCCCACTCCAGATGGATACCCACTCAAAGAATCATTCAAATTTAAATGGAGTCCATTCAACATTCAAAGGGTTTTATTAAATGAAAGGAATTATCATCTATCTACTTTAAATTCAAGGAGTCCAATTCAAATGGAGGGCCTTTTTATCTACCATTCAAAATTGAAAACCAGGAAAATTCATGCCAAACGCCAAGAGGAGAATGGATTAGCGCTAATTGAGAAGGGATTAAGGGTACCATCTCATCTTATTTTTTTTTGTCACCACATTCTTCTTAAAAATCATGGAAAGCCTCTTTCACCGCCCAAGCCATGGAGAAGTCCAATTACAAGGGGAGGTCTACTCAATTTAAATTATAAAGAGTCTTCATCAAGCTCTAGAAGGAGAGTAGAGTCCAATGTAATCTCTAATTATCATGTATTCAAAAGAATTCTATGTTATCAGGCTACCTTGTATGGAGGGTCTATAAATATCACTCTACTCTATCCCTTTATCCAACTTATGATTGATTAATGAAACTCTACCAGTTTCCTTTCTCCAATTGCTCGGTAAGCGTTGAGAGTGCAATTGCTGGTTAAGCAATTGTAGTGTGTGAGGCTCTGTTGGTTAAGCATTGTATTAGTGTGTTGGAGTATTGAAACCCGAGTTATCTCTTGAGTCCAAGATCTAGAAGCCCTGTGTCACCATCTTCAACATCCATTCCAGATCCAGAACCAAGCCATCCTTCCTTCTTTCCCTCTTTCATTTCAAATTTTCACTCCATTTTCATCGTTCTAATCACAGTCTTTTGTAGGATCCCTAGAGTACTCGATCGAAAGAGGAGGTTTCCCTTGCCATCCAACCATCAATGGAAAGATCTTCTCTGAAGGACTGAAGTTTGAAATTCGACTGTGAGATCTTGTAAGTTTAATCTAGATCTGTTGAAATGGAGGAGGAAAAGCATTATTGGTATGTAACCATCCGAATTTCATTAGATCTAGTTGATTGAAGTCTTGATGTCCTAGTTTCGGTAGTTTTTAATCATCGGATCCAGGATTCTTTATGAGATTGCATGTTGATCAGATTATGGGTGGTTAGTAGAGACTTAGTCTAATTTTTCATTAAATTAATTTGATAGTTTATCTGTGTTTGCTGCCATTGCTCATCATAATTAAATTCTTAATTATTAGAATTAGTCTTTGCATCCATCCTGCATCAAATTAGGTTTGCTTGAAGTTGAGTCTTAATTGAATGAGTCGATGGAGTTCAAGCTCAATTGTTGACCAAGGCCAAGCCCAGTTGTTGAAGCCATGTCACCATCATGCCACATCATCTTTGGGATCAATTCCATGACAAAAGAAGGTGTCCAAAAATTTTACTAGACATCCGGACACTAGAACATCTAGACATCGAAACATCCAGACATCCAGGCATTGAGACATCGGGACAACAAGACATTGAGACAATGGAACATCGGGACAACAAGACATTGGGACAATTTTAAGTTTCAAGTTTATCCAAAAGAGTTGCCATTCAATTTCCTTCTCATCGCCCTTTTTAAAACCAAGAAGATGCCATTTAAGAGAAGTAAAGCAGAAGGATTCTACTTCTTATCTAGCGCCCCTTTCATCCTTAAATTGTTGCCTACTCTAGATGGACTCCCCACTCAAGGAATCATTCAAATTTAAATAGAGTCATTCAACATTCAAAGGTGTTTTATTTAAATAAAAGGAGTTATCATTTATCTACTTTAAATTCAAGGAGTCCAATTCAAATGGAGGGCCTTTTTACCTACCATTCAAAATTGAAAACCAGGAAAATTCACACCAAACGCCAAGAGGAGAATAGATTAGCACTAATTAAGAAGGGATTAAGGTGCCATCTCATCTCTTTTTTTTTTGTCGCCACATTCTTCTTAAAATCATGGAAAGCCTCTTTCATCACCCAAGCCATGGAGAAGTCCAATTACAAGGGGGTCTACTCAATTTAAATTACAAAGAGTCTTCATCCAAGTTAAGAAGGAGAGTAGAGTCCAATGTAATCTCTAATTATCTTGTATTCAAAAGAATTCTATGTTATCATGCTACCTTGTATGGAGGGTCTATAAATACCATTCTACTCTACCCCTTGTATCAAACTGATGATTGATTAATGAAACTCTGCCAGTTTCCTTTCTCTAATTGCTGGGTAGGCGTTGAGAGTGCAATTACTAGTTAAGCAATTGTAGTGTGTGAGTGCTCTGCTGGTTAAGCATTGCATTAGTGTGTGTGGAGTACTGAAACCCAAGTTATCTCCTAAGTCCAAGAGATAGCTCGGGCTTCAGTACTCCACACACACTAATGCAATGCTTAACCAGCAAAGCACTCACACACTATAATTGCTTAACCAGCAATTACACTCTCAATGCTTACCCAGCAATTGGCAAAGTTTCATTAATCAATCATAAGTTGGATTACAAGAGGGGAATGGGGTGGTATTTATATTACATAGTAGCATGATAAGAACAAACTCATTTAATACAAGATAGATAAAGATATGGCCCCTTGAGAGGATAATATTGGACTCCTATGTCCTTTTGAAATTGGATGAAATCTTTGAATTCAAATGGAGTAGAATCCCTTGCACTTGGACTTCTCCATGGAATGGGCGGTGAATTAATGTTAGGCGACAAAATGAGAAATGTGGGATAAGGAGTCCTTCTACTTTACTCCTCTTAAAATTTGAATGGCATTTAATGGGTGACAATTCATGAACATTTGGCATCTCTTTTTTTCCTCCATCTTGGCGTTAATCTTGCTTGGATGTCAACTTGATCTCCTTGCATTTGAAATAAGATAAATCTCCATTATCTTGGATCCTCTTAAATTTGAAAGAGGATAAGATAATCTTCCATTTGAAATAAGATATATCTCCATTTATCTTGGGACTTGACTTTGATAAGATGAGAACTATTTGAGTTTGATTTTTAGATGAACCTTCCATTTGATCTTCGAATCTTTGAATTTGAATAAATGCTTGAATGGCCGACCAACCTTGGAGTGGGCAACAATTTGAGGATGAAAAGAGGCTCTATATGAGAAGTAGAATCCTTCTGCTTTACTTCTCTTAAATGGCATCTTCCTTGGATTTAAAATGGATGATCAGATGAGATTTGTTGGCGCCTCTCTCTTTAAATTTGAATTCCAAAAATTGTCCTAATGTCTCGATGTCCCAATGTCCCAATGTCTCAATGTCTGGATATCCCAATGTCTCGATGTTGATGTCCGGATGTCTGGATATCTGGTGAAAATTTTGGACAACCTTCTTTTATGATGGAATTGATCCACCAAGGTGATGTGGCATGGCACACTACTCCAAGTGGCAGTTAACAAGGCCCCATGACATGGTGACGTGGCACGATGACATGGCATGGTGACATGGCTTCAACAACTGGGCCTGACCTTGGCTAACTATTGGACTTGAACCCCCTTGACTATTTCAAATACTAATTATAAGACTCAACTTGACCAATCCACAAACAAAGCAAACTAATGTTATTTACAGGACTCAAGCTGAAATTAAGATAAAACAAGTACTCATTGGTGATCCACAATGAGCTTGGAGGGTTCTGACATCTTTTCCTAGCTCTGGTGTCCTCACCACCATGCTAAGTCAAGCCTTATTGGAGTGCCACCTCAACATCCATGCCAAGTCAGCCATGCCATCTCACTCGCCATGCCAATTCTTGCACCCAAGCTAGCAAAAATTCAAAGTTGAATTCAAGTTGTAACTCCCCACTCCCACTCCCCTTTTCATGCATGTAATCTCTCCCATTTTAAATTCAAATTAGGGCTTGGAAAGTTAATAAATACCCCCCTAACCCTCTTGTAATGAGCTATGTTATGAATGATGAAAGCTTCTTTCCTTCTTCTATTGCCTTGTGCATTGACACTCTGTGAGGAAGAGGGTGTGAGGCCTAACCTATTCATCCAAGTTCCAAGAAGATGCCAACCATACTCTTCTTTCCCTTCGCTCAATCTTTCCTTAATTTCCTTTCCTTTCATACCTCCCACGGCCACTAATTCTCTCCATTACAGGATCCCTCCATGATTTCGAGCTGAAGATAAAGTTTACTTTGCATCGGGACCATCTATGTTAGGAGTCCTCAATCAAAGGAGTGATAGTCTTCAAATTCAGCCGCAAGTCCTTGGAGTGCTGAGATTAAACCGCCACCAAAAGTTTTAGCGCTCATTGTGGTAAGAAGAATCCATCCTAGACTCTTAGGTCTGATTGTTTGAAGGTACTTGCCCTAATTAGAATGGTTTCTTAACCATTAGGTCATTTTACTTTTGATTGAATGGAAACTACATCGTTGGTAATACAACTTTCATCTAGTAGTCTCTTACATTAAGTTTATTTGCTCCCTCTTATGCATAAATCTTGCTGATATGTGAAGGAGTCCTTGCTCATTTTAGATTACTAAGTTCCTAAGTTAAAACTCCATCTTGCATCCCACATCATTTTTTGGTATCAGAGCAAGGTTAATTATGACAAGTATGCTAATTGCTGAAAATTCTGTATCATCTAAGGACTAGACCTAAAAGCTCATCTCATAGCTTTTCATATCTAAATATAATTTGCAATTCCTAATTAATTTTTCTAGATCAAACCAGACCTGGAATCTTTTCCTATAGATTTTAGATCTGAATTTTCAGAAAAATCTTTTAATTTGTTTTCCTAGTTTACTCTATAATCGAAGGAATCACGCCTCCTGAGCGGGTATACGAAAGTATACTTATGACCATAGGAGTAATTAGCCAAGGTTGAATGTGAGATCCCAAGATTGGAGGGTCCGTTGTGCTAAATGCATGCTTGCATGATTGGAATTGATGAATGCTACATTGTATATTTTCTCCTCTAGCACAACCTAGAATCTAGATTTTTGGTACAATTCAATTTGAATTCTCCTAACCATATTTTGAAAATAAAAAATTTAAATTTAAAAATTGAATTTGAAGTTTAGAAATTTAAATTTTAAAATGAATGTCTATCTTAGTCTTTACATTCTATTGATTAGTTAGATTCTTGATTGTGCATTTAGTCTAAAACACTTAAGGACAATCCTATCATAAGATGAGAAGAGGATTTCATTACCTTTCCTTGGCCCAAAAATAACCAACCCATATTGCATTGACCAAGCCTAATTTAAAACTGAGTAAGAACCTAAACTAGGGACATCAACGAGTCAAGTTCATGTTTTATGTTGAGACTTAGTATTAGTTAATTCTATATTACTCATGCATATTGGTGTTTAAGGCTAGGGGTCCAACGGCAAACACCTTAAGTGGATCTGTGATTTTAATTAGGACCTAACAAAAGCGAGGGGAGCCTCCCACAATCCCACCTCTGACCTGGCCAGTTGAAAGGGTGATTGCAGTCTTGATTGAAACTTTGGCGATTCATGTTACCTTGAACTTCTAGATCTAGGAGCCCTAGAAGCTAGGTTTGTATTGCATACCACTAGATGAGGAACCCCATACCAACTTCCCAGACCTAACCAAGTCTCACCATGGATCTTAATCTTGAAACTTTGATGAGAACCATGACTGAGCAATTCAGGCAACTAAATAATAGGTTTGACCAAATGGAGGAGCGAATTGGGATCCTTAAAGAGACCCGTTTGACCCACACTGAACCTGAATCACCTAGACCAACTTCCTTTGGTCCAAGAGCCCATCGCCATGATCCCACCCCTAACATTACCCTAGACACCCACACCAAGACTTCATGGATTCGGAGGAAAGAGCCTTTAGGAACATACATCTCGATGTACCCACTTTTGATGGAAACTTAGACCCTAAGGTGTATGTTGATTGGGAGAGTGACATGGATCAATACTTTAAGTAGTATGAGATGTCGAAAGAGAGGAAGTTCAAATTCGCTGAACTTGGGTTAGTCTGATAAGCTAGGTTGTATTAGAGAAATGTTGAGCGTATTTGTTGTCAAAGAGGAGATTTGCCCATAGTCACATGGAGAGCCATGAAGATCAAACTTAGGGAAAGTACTTATCCTTGTCCTATGAGTAGAGACTTTTAGATCAATAGCAGAAATTGAACCAAGGTAATAGAACCGTGTCCGAGTACATTGCCAAGTTCGATGAATTTGTCATGAGATGTAGTGTGGTTGAGTAGAAGGCCATCATCCTATCTAGGTTCAAGCAGGCCTTTATAAAAACTCAAAGAAAATTATTCTTGAGAGAAGTCCATGACCTAGAATAAGCTTATCAAGTCACTAGGGACTATAAGAGATTTCAGAGGGGACCCATGAACCGTCGATCTGAACCCAGTAAGATTAGTACCCCTGAAAATAGACCAAGTTCTAGTCAAATTCTCTCTAACCGACCCAATCCTACTACTCCACTGGCTCGCAAGGATGACAGGGGCAAGGCCCTTGAAGTTTAAAAGGATAGTCATCAAAATGTGGATTGCTTTAGGTGTCATAAAGTCAGCCACTATGCTAGTCAATGCCCTACCCGAGCCTTACACATAGGAGAGTTTGAGGAAGAAACTCTAGGAACCTTTGAAGAATTTGAGGAAAAAGTATATGAAGCTGGATCAAATCTGGTGAATGAATATGAAGGACATGAAGAAGATATTTATCCAACTGAAACATTGGGAATTGTTAGATATGTCCTGGCCCAAACAAAAGAACATGAGAATTGGTAAAGGACCAACATCCTACAAACTTTTGTCAAATTAAGGTAGAAGGTTTGCAAAATTATCATAGATAATGGAAGCCATGTAAATGCCATTTCCACGAATGCTATCAAAAATTTAGGTTTACCTAATGTCCTCATCCCAACCCCTATAAGGTATCCTGGATTGATTCAATCTCCATTCCCATTAAGTTAAGATGCCAAGTTACAGTCCAAATCCAATCTTATTAAGAGAAAGTTTGGTGTGATATACTTCTTATAGGGGTTAGCAGTATTACTTTAGGCTGACCTGGTTATATGATCATGATGCTATCCTGTACGGTCGTTCCAACTCCTGTTCCTTTAACCACCATGGAAAGAAAATTATCATAAACTTGACCCCACCTATGGACAACATCAAAAGAGGGTCTAGTAATCTGAAGGAGAAGAAACAAAGATTAAATCTGATCAGTGCTAAGGATTCAGAATGAGAGATTAATCACTAGTTGGATATTATTCACCAAGGAAGTTCAGGATCAATCCCATAAAGAGCAACCCAAAAAATAGTAGAGTTTTTGAAGGATTTTCAAGATGTGCTTCCGGAAGATCTTCCTGATCACCTCCCACCTCATTATAGGATAAATCCCACCGAACATTCAGAGCTACAAAAGCAAGTTGGAGATCTTCTCCAAAAGGGATGGATTCATTAGGGAAAGCCTGAGCTCTTATGCGGTACCTGTCCTTTTGACCTCCAAGAAGGATGGCACTTGGAGAATGTGTATAGATAGTCATGCCATAATAAGATAATGGTCAAGTATCATTTCCCTATTCCCCGTCTTGATGATATGTTATACATGATGGCCAGAGCCACTATTTTTTCTAAGATTGACCTTTAGAGTGGATATCACCAAGTTAGGATTAGACTTGGAAATGAGTAGAAGACAGCTTTTAAGACTAAGGATGGCCTTACGAATGGTTAGTGATGATGTTTGGCCTTTCAAATGCCCCTGGTACATTTTTGAGGATCATGACCCAAGTCTTGAGATCATTCATTGAAAAATTTGTTGCAGTCTATTTCAATGACATCCTCATATACAGTAGGACTGAGAAAAATTACTTGGACTATCTCCAACAAGTATGCCAAGCCCTCAGAAGTGACAGCCTCTATGCCAATCTTAAGAAATACAGCTTCTTGACTCATAGAGTCATTTTCTAGGATTTATCGTTACCCCAAAGGAGTATCTGCCAACCCAGAAAAGATTAAGTCCATAGTTGAGTGGCATATACCCAAAAGCATACATGATGTGCGCAGCTTCCATGGCCTTGCTACCTTCTATAGGATATTTATTCGGGGATTCAGTTCGATTATCGCATCCATTACTGATTGCGTTAGGAAGGAGACCTTTGAGTGGACTAAGGCTACCGATAGAGCCTTCCTTGACATCAAAGAGAAAATGATCCAAGCACCCACTTTAAGATTACCTAGCTTTTCAATGGTCTTTGAGATTGCTTGTGATATCTTCGGAATTGGAATTGGAGGAGTTTTAAGTCAAGAGAATCATTCTATAGCCTTTTTTAGTAAAAAATTGAATGAAGCGAAGTTAAAATATTCAACTTATGATAAGGAGTTATATGCGGTAGTCCAAGCCCTAAGGTATTGGAGACACTATCTACTACTGCAGGAGTTCGTTCTTTATTCAGACCATGAAGCGCTCCAATTCCTTAATTCTTAGAAAAAGTTAAACCTTAGGCATGGAAAGTGGGTAGAGTATATCTAGGCTTATACATTTGTTTTGAAACACCGATCTAGCACTAAAATCGAGTTGCCGATGCACTTAGTCATCGTTCCATGCTCTTGAGCTCTGTGAGTACTGAAGTCATAGGATTTGATAGATTGAAAGAACAATATGAAATTGTCCTAACTTTAGTAAGATTTTTCAATCTGTTCACCAAGGACCATCTAGTTTATATAGTGACTATACCCTTTATGATGGATTCCTTTTCAAAGGAAATAGGTTGTGCATCCCTCGAACCGCCATTCGAGAATTCCTAATTTGGGAAATTCATGCAGGGGGTTAGCTAGCCATTTTGGTAGAAACAAACATTCTAGCAGTTGAAGACTAATTTTTTTGGCCCAGCCTCAAAAGAAATGTGGCCCAAGTAGTGGCCCAGTGTCAAACCTGTGCTGTTGCCAAATAGTAGAAATAAAACACCGGCCTGCACACCCCTTTGCTAGTACCTGATTATCCATGGCAAGACCTTAGTATAGATTTTGTGTTAGGGTTACCAAAGACCATGCAGAAACATGACTCTATTTATATTGTGGTCGATCGCTTTTCCAAGATGGCACACTTCTTGCATTGTTCCCAAACTTTTGATGCTTCAAAAGTGGCTAAGCTTTTCCTAAATGAAGTGGTTAGGTTATATGGTTTGCCCAAAACCATTATGTCTAATAGGGATGTCCGATTCACTAGCTATTTTTCGAAAACCCTATGGCACATGTTAGGAACCAAACTAAGTTTTCTACCACCTACCATCCATAAATTAACGGCCAAACAGAAGTTGTGAATAGGAGTCTTGGAAACCTATTGAGATGTTTAGTTGGTGAGAGTACTGAAAATTGGAATCTTTTGTTACCATGTGTTGAATTTGCCTATAATAGCTCAATCAATAGGTCCACTGGAAAAGTTGATTTGAGATTGTCCATGGATACAAACTTAAAAAGTCCATAGACCTTATCCCTTTATCCATGCATGAGTCTGCAAAGTCATGTGCACAGCATGTTAGAGATTTGTACAAAGAGATTAGTAAGAAAATTAACTTGAGCAATGAAACTTACAAGCATATGGCTAATTTCCATAAGAGAGTCAAAGAATTTATGAAGGAGACTATGTGATGATTAGGCTTAGACCTGAACGGTTCCCACCCGGAACCATGAAAATGTTATATACCTGCGATGCAGGTCCTTTCAAAATAATAAAGAAAATTGGATCTAATGCCTATGTGCTTGAGTTACCATCTGATTTTGGTATCAGTTCAACTTTCAATATCTCAAACCTAGTAGAGTATAAGGAACCAACAATAATACCTAATGAGCCTTTTGGACCTGATCCCATTTTTAAGAGTGAACCTACCCCTGAGTGTCCACCAGCCACATTACCAGAATGGCGAGATAGGATTGAACGTATTCTGGATGACAAGACTATCACTACCCGGAACAAAGGTTATTAATACTATTTGGTTCGTTGGCAAGGTTGACCATAATTTGAAGATTTATGGATCACTTTGAAAGGATCTGTAAATGATCAACCCATACTTACTAGAACACTACCAAAGTTAGGTTAACCCATACTCGATAGGGTCGAAGTCCTTCCTATCCCAGGAGAATTGGTGTGGGCACCAGAATGCAAAAGAGGCTTCAAGTAAACCTAATCAATTTGAGCTCCTTATGGATTGCAAATGAATATGCCAAACTCAATTTTGGCTTCAACTTTGTTTTTAATTTTCAGCATGAGCCTGTAATTAGAGTCAAGTCAATTTTGATTTCAATTTAGTCTTATAATTAGTCAAGTTGGTCAAGTTGGGTTCAAATTAGCCAAGGCATGAACCATGGGAAGAAGCTTAAACCTAAGTGAAGGAGCATCAAGACCACCTATTGGATTGGAGCTAACCACTTCACCCCTCCATGCCAAGTCAAGCCTTGTCAGAGTGCCACCTCAACATCCATGCTAAGTCAACCATGCCACCTCACTCTCCATGCCAATTCTTGCACCCAAGCTAGCTGAAATTCAAAGTTGAATTCAAGTTGTAACTCCCCACTTCCCACTTCCCTTTTCATGCATGTAATCTCTTCTATTTAAATTCAAATTAGGGCTTAGAAAGTTAATAAATACCCCCTAATCCTCTTGTAATGAGCTATGTTATGAATGAATGAAAGCTTCTTTCCTTCTTCCATTGCCTGTTGCATTGACACTCAGTGAGGGAGAGGGTGTGAGGCCCAACCTGTTCATCCAAGTTCTAAGAAGATGCCAACCATACTCTTCTTCCCCTTCATTCAATCTTTCCTCAATTTTCTTTCCTTTCATACCTCCCATGGCCACTAATGCTCTCGATTGCAAGATCCCTCCATGATTTCGAGCTGAAGATAAGGTTTACTTTGCCTTGGGACCATCTATGTTAGGAGTCCTCAATCAAATGAGTGATAGTCTTCAAATTCAACCGCAAGTCCTTGGAGTGTTGAGATTAAACCACCACAAAAGTTTTAGCGCTCATTGTTGATAAGAAGAACCCATCCTAGATTCTTAGGTCTGATTGTTTGAAGGTACTTGCCCTAGTTAGAATGGTTTCTAAACCATTAGGTCCTTTTACTTTTGATTGAATGGAAACTACATCATGGGTAATACAACTTTTATCTAGTAGTCTCTTACATTAAGTTTATTTGTTCTCTTTATGCATAAATCTTGTTGATATGTGAAGGAGTCCTTGCTCATTTTAGATTGCTAAGTTCCTAAGTTAGAAACTCCATCTTGCATCCCGCATCAAACAGGTCCTTTTAATGGATATATATATACAAGCATATGGGAGTTGGTTAGGCCTCTCACATTCTCATGGCATCCAAGTGGTAAAGCAATAGGAAATAGGAGGGGAGCTTCTGATTGGTTGGAGATGCATACCAGTGGTTACCTATGGTGGATCTTCCTGTCCTTTCTTCCCCCTTCTTTTGTTTTTGCATTTGATGCATGACAATCATGGGAGTGGAGGGCTGGGCTTGACACTTGAAATTGTGGCCTCCATTTTGATGAGAAAAAAAACCTTCAGTTAGGGAAGAAATTTGTCCTTGCGGTGGGCATTTGCTTAAAGGTTCCTAGGAAGAATAAGCAGATCATAGAGGGGATGGCAATGAGGGTCGCCCTTCATGAAGATTCACTAAATGTGGGTCTTAGGATTTCCATGCTTTTAGCAATGGCAAACCTACTACGGTGGTACAACCTATGCTCAGCATAGTTGGTCCCCAATGCTTGAAGGCTATCATCAGCTTTTTAGCTTGATGGTTTATCATTGCATGGAGTCCAGGATGAGGGTGTTCATTATTTCTTCTAAGTGAGGACCTCCTAAGGATGGTGTTATATCTTCCCCCAAAGGGTTTAGCTTTCAACCGGCCTGGCAAAACTATGGGGTTGCAAGTCATGGTTCTTCTTCATGGCTTCCCCATCATCGTGGCTATTCCCTAGCTATTGGAGTGAAGTAGAGCCTTCATAGTTGCTGGATCCCCTGGTATTGCAAGAATTGGAGTAGATAATGATGAATGAGCTATCACTATTACAGGTCCCATCATATGATATTCTTCTTTCTAAGAGTTGGCTAAAGGCCCTTTATGCAACAGGAGCTTCTTTGTCCCAAGGTAGGTCCCCATTATTTGTTTCATGAATAGTCCCTTATTTTTTTCAAACCGAGGTGACTATGGTTTCTAGTGCAGTCTTGATGATTCATAATGATCTGCAAATTGCAATCATTGACGAGACCTTTTCCACCATCTTTGATTGACTTGAAGGGGAAAGGGTGCATTCTCCATCCCTATGAAGGAGGCGGGGAAGGTGAAAAGAGCAAAAGACCATCTTTTCCATTGGATCTTGCCTCGAGCTCTAGCAAGGTGCTAGTCATAGAAGTGGTAGTGGAGGTCGTAGTGCCCCTTAACTCAGGGGTCTCCACCATAGTTGATGCAGGTGAAGCTCTGGAGGGAAAATAGGAAGGGCCTAAGGCCACTGAGAAAACTCGGACGGAGGCCAGCGAAGTTCTAGCATTAGTAATAAAATCCCTGATGGGGGAGACCAGGTTAGCGATAAGGATAGGGTAGCCATTGCTAAGATAAAGCGGGCGGTGGCCCCTCCGGCTGGTATGGGTGAAGGTGAAGAGGTGAGGCCTTTCGACACTTCAAAGAGCGTTCTTGTCCCTAGTGAGATTCGTCGGCCTGGGATGAACACATGCTTGAGGTTCCTAGGTGACTCCATCCCTTCAGAGGTTAAGGAGGAGGTGCTAGTGAGGTTTGCTGGGGAGGGTCTGCAATGGTTCATCCAGATCACAGTGTCGTTAAGTCTTCTACCAAGGGCTGGATGCTAGTCCTCCTTTGAGAATATAGACCTATTTTAAATAGGGTATCTGGACACAGGGCTGCATAAAAGCCTGGGGTATGCTGCAATATATGGACCACCTTCTCAATGAGGTGGAGCTATCATGGAAGTTTGCCAACATGGTAGAGGGGGATCATGACGTTGTGGTCCAAAAACTCAATTTGTCTAGCAATCAACTGGCAGCTGAGAAAGAGAGTGCGACATGGCTAAGGTTCCCTGGCGATTACATTCATTTATCTTGACAAGAGCATAGTAGACTATGCAAAACTCTGTTAGTTATTGGCTAAGGCATGGGGTCAAAGGGAGAAGGACCTTACTGAAGTCCAGGCAGTGCTTGGCGAGGCTAAAGCAAGAGCCGTGATAGCTATTGTAGGCGATCAAAAATAAAACCTACACATTACTATAGCTAGTGGTGAGTAGAGATCATATCCTTGGGATCAAGGATAATTATTTCATAGAAAAAACAAAGAAAAGAGATTATTTTTTAGATATTTAGAAAATAGATGATGAGTTATTAAAACTAATCAATTAAACTAAATATGAGATCAAGGGATTTATATGATAAAAGGATGCCTATGGATTTCCAAGTAATCATGAACATAAGTCATGCATATGTTCTACTCTAAAAATCAAATTCATATTTGTCGAGATCTTTCAAGCTAAACCTGAGCATAGGCCATCTTATCGAGTATGAACCAATCTTATTAGGATCATGGCCCGTCCCACAAGTATAGACTATCTAATACTTAGTTGAAAAGATCCTAATAAGATATATAAATAAAAATCTTGGAATTAATTATCTATATTAAGCATAGATCATATCGTATCAGGATCATGATCCATCTCACTAGGATAATAATTTGAAAAATCAAATAGAAAAGAGAAGGGAATTGAAAGCATTTATTTAATTGTATAGTTTATAAAACAATTGCAAAGAGTAATGAAAGAATCCTTGTACTTCCTTATAGACTGCACCTCAGCCAAGCATGGCTCCTGGATACATCATCCTGGAGATTTGGGGCTCTGTCACAACACCTCCTCTCCTGAAGAATCTCCTTTCTCTATTCCTCTCCCTCTCTCTCTCAAAACCTAAACTAATTACAGGAAAAAAATAAAAACAAATTTTTATTAGTAGAATTGATGATGGCCTCTAGCTTTCCTGGGTCCTTTTATAGAGCTCGTCTAGGGCTTTCTTCTGATCAAATTTAGAGTCAATCGAGCTCAAGATTGGCCAGATATCGCACAAACTAATCTCAGCCATTTGACAAGCCTCAGATTGCACTAAGAATTGTGCAAAAATGGCCGCTTCTTTCTTCTCAGGCAAATAGAGTCTGAACAGGACTCCTCCAACTACGGTTTGGACCCTTGCTTGCCCTTTCTAGTGCAGTAGACGATAGTGTGTGGTAGTAGTGTGAGATGGTGGCTTTGAGCAATGATGGCAGTGTGGAGGTCACTGGACCGTGCTAGCTGTGGACATAATAGTGAAGTAGGACGACTATACCAAATTGGGAGAAGACGATGATGATAAGGGAAAGCAATGGCAAGCCTCAGATTGCACTAAGAATTGTGCAAAAATGGCCGCTTCTTTCTTCTCAGCAAATAGAGTCTGAATAGGACTCCCCAACTACGGTTTGGACCCTTGCTTGCCCTTTCTAGTGCAGTAGACGATAGTGTGTGGTAGTAGTGTGAGATGGTGGCTTTGAGCAATGATGGCAGTGTGGAGGTCACTGGACCGTGGCTAGCTGTAGGGACATAATAGTGAAGTAGTACGACTATACCAAATTGGGAGAAGACGATATGATAAGGGAAAGCAATGGCATTATTTCTCCGGCAAGCATGAGGGGGGGTGATGCAGAACAAAGAACAAAGAAGCGTATGCGGAAGTAAAATTAAGATTAATTCTTTTTTTTTATTTCAGAAATTGGCTTTGACTCAAAGTAAAGTTAAACTAAGTTGATGGAAACTAGGTAAGGATTGAAAGCACAATTTAGAAGAAGCTAAGTTATCAGAGTAGTTCAGAAGTAACGGATCGCTGGGGATTGAGAAACTCCCAGACCTAGGGTTTCGCTCTGAACTTTCAACAGGATAGAAATAAAGAGAAGAGATGGTTTACCAACCAAACAGTGATCTTCAAAGAATTTAAGTGGAAGAACTCTCTCGAGCAGATTGTTGGATCCTCGGATTCGGCAATCTTCGTAATGGATCCTCCAATACTGGTCTCGTGGCTGGGTCGGCTTCTCCTGAACTCAAGATCTGGGAAGAAAAAATATAAGTGATGGATTTAGATACTCAGGGAAGGATTTACCAGTTCGAAGAACTTGAAGGCTGATGTCGCTGAGATCCAGATTCTCTTGAAGGCTGGTTCGACTCCCTCTGGAAAGAGCTATGGATCTGAAGTATCCGGACTGGAGCTGGATGCTGGTGGTCGGCCTGGACTTGGAGAGAGAGGCCGGGGAGGTGGGATAGGCTAGGGTTTGGTGGATTGAAGTGGATGATGGGCGGCTAGGGTTTTGGAGTAGAAGTGGCTAACCTAGGGTTTGGGGTTTGGAGATCTCACACCTCCTCAAAGTTCCTGGGGAACCCGGATTTACTCCCTCACGGAGCTTAACACCTGGATGCAAGTGCGGAAGAGAGAAAACATAGAGTTTGCTCACAAAAAAAATTGGTTTCATTCATCATTTTCAAGAGTTACATAGAGTTGAATATATAGACATAACAAAGAAATAAAATTTCATACACTTCCCATGTGGGACTAATAGGACTAACCCACACTTTAGGCATCAAATTCTCTTTCCAAGACTCCTTCCATGAGTGGGCAGCCCAAAAACTCCAAGAAAACTTGAAAATCAGCTCCAAATGGCAGGTTATGGGGGTGTCTCCTAGTATCTCTCCATGAATCAAGGATTTCCCTTCATGGTTTGGCTCTTTTGGACACCTCCTAGTCTTGCTCCACAAGTTTAGGCTTCTTCCTTTCATGGCTTTGGCACTTTAGGAAACTTTTGGGTGCCTCCTTGATTTTCTCCCCAAGACATGCTCTCTTCCCTTTTATAACTTGATTTTTATGGAACATTGTGGGGCACCTCCTTGATCCTCTCTTCAAGAAAAATTCTTGCCATCCTGGCTTGGGTTTATCTGGAAAGAAGTTGGCTCCTCCTTGGATTGAGGTATCTTGATGGATTTCTCCCCCAAGTGGCGCATGAAAGAAGGGACCTGCTTTCTTGTGGTGTGGGGACCAAGGCACACTGGATGGAGATGGGGCCTCCTGGACTCTGGCGTGTGGCTGGGAGTGTGGCGCCCACATGCTTGGGCCTAGGAGAAAAAATGGGCACCTTGGACCTTGACTTGATTTAAAAAAAATGGCACCAACCTAGAGAAGACCTAGACCACTACTAGGACTTGTACTGAGTCAACATGACTCAACAAAATTTAAATTGTAGGGAAATACAGACTCAAGACTAAAATTGAGTTGACCAAGTCAACCCTAATTACAAAACCAGAAAACCCTAATTCTTTGGGCAAGGTCAATCAGAGATCCAGATGGAGCCCTGAAGTCTTCTTCTGAGTCTGGTGCCCGCACCAGGGGGCAAATGGTGGTGGCATGTAGTGGTGTTGGGCGGTGGTCAGCTAGCCATGGATGGTGATGGTAGATGAAGGAGCAACAAGCGATCGAAAAATAATGAAAGAGGATGGTCGACGGAGAAAACAGTCTTCTAGTGAGCTCTCCAGTAGGGGTGGCGATTGGATGGCTTCTGTTGCCCAGCTAGGTAGCCCAAGAGGGGGGTGAATTGGGTATTTTAAAAAATTTAAGCAGTTATTTGCTTTACTTTGAGTGTTTGTATAACTAAGTATTATGCTAAGAGGATATGCAGTAGAAATAACAAATTAGATACAGAGTAATAAAGAACAAGTAATAAAGGAAGCAATCACACACAAACACAAAGGTTTATAGTGGTTTGGTGCACTTCAAGCACCTACATCCACTCTCCAAGCTTCTTCTTGTGTATTTCACTATAATCTCTTCAAGATTATAGCCAACTTATTTTCCAAGGCTCACAAGTCAAAACTTAAGTTGGTTTTATCACCTAGGCTCACCAACAACCTTTATAACTTGTTTTAATCTAGGCTAACAAGTCCAACCCAAGTTGTTTTTGTCTCTAGGCTCACCAACAATCTTTAACACTAGTTTCAATACCTTTGAAACTAGAACAATAAATGAAATCAAGTGTTCATAAAGTAAACACAAGAATTAGCTCCTTAATGAGCAAAAAAAATGTCATTGAAGCTCTCTTGGTTGCTTGAGTTGACTCCTCCTTGGAATCTCTTGAATACATACTTTTGGCTAAAAACTTGAAAGCTCAAACCCTCAAAAATGGAAACCTTTTTCAGGTGGAATCTCTTAAAAGCTCTCTTTGTCTTTTCAAATGATTGGAATTTGTCTCTTCTTGATTCTCTTTCTTTTTTGTTGACTTTAAAGAGTTGGATGAGTGTTAAATAGCTCAAATCCACTGAAAAAGTTGTTGGAGACCATTGGAGGGATCAAACTAGCCATTTGGAGCCATTTAGAAATAAATCAAAATTTCTGGAAAACTAGCCATTGCACCAAGTGTCGACACTTGAGTTCTTCATGAGTCGACACTTGGATCAGCTCAATGCAAAAATTTGAATTTCCTACACTCTGTTCCACTTCTGGTCTCAGGCTATGAGTCGACATCTTGAGTCGATACTTGGACTGTGAGTCGATACCTTGAGTCGATACTTGAGAAACTTCAGAAAAATACATATTCTATTCATTTTGTTCTTAGGCGATGAGTCGATCTTTGAAGTGTCGACACTTGACCATGAGTTGACATCTTGAGTCGACACTTGCCATGCCACTCTGAAATTTTGTGTGCCAGTCTTCTGAAGTGTCGATACTTGATCCATGAGTCGACATTTGTTCTGTGCCAAATCAAAAATGCATGCCAAACTCTGAAATTTTCAATATTTTGTCCAATAATCCTTTAAATACTTTTTCATAAAGGCCAAAAAGACTATTTTGAGAATGTTCCAAGGTTAGGAATCACTCAAACATTAAGAAATATCTTGCTTTGACATTAGTGAACTTGATACTATTGGATGGAAAATTTTATATACCTATGATCTAAAATTCATACTCAAATTGAAACATTAGTCCAAACGCATACTCAACGTTTTGTTATTCATCAAAATCAAGGAGCCAAAGCCAACAATCTTCCCCTTTGGATGATGGCAGAACTTTGAGTATAAAAGCAATTAAGTTTCAAAATAGACCAGTATAGTATTAACAGATATGTGTAATTGAATGACTTTATCAAAAATATCTTCATATTTGTTTTTCAACAAAGTTCAAAGTTCATTCAATAATATTTCAAGAGTTTCAAAGGTAAAATTTTCAAATTCTTTCCCTATCTTAAGTAACTTGTGAATTCTTGAAAAACATTCGAATTCGTTGCTTATATAGCATTTTATACCTTAAGTAACACTATAACCTTTTATACTACTTATCTACTGTCCTTTTTGTCATCATTAAACATAAAACATTAAAGAAATTTTCTCCCCCTAAAATAGTGCTTTCATCATAATACATCATTCATTTTGACAGAAGGAAGAGAGATCATAGATACAATAGAACTAAAACTTCATATATTAAGGTTTCAGTACAACAATAGAACTAAACTTTCACTAAAGGATAAGCATACATAATCTGAAACATAAGCTGAAACATGAGCATAATCAAAAACTACAAGCATAATAATGAAAAATACAAGTATAACAAGTGTTTGTGAGGCTACTCCTCATTAGAAGGAAGCTCAAAGAAGATAGGTGCCATAATCCTAGTGGCTGAGGATCTAGGGTCTTGTGGGTTAGGCTTCTAGTCCTAAGTGAAGGGCCAGAGTGAGGTATAACCCTAGAAGTCCTAGTAGTATGGAAAGGAAAGGTCTCTGCAGGTGTTTGAAAGGCTGAAGCAGGGTCAAGCTGAACATCACTGGGAGCATCTGTAGTGTGATCATGAATATCTGGTGTCTGACTCTCCCTGCTGACAATCAAGTAGTCTCCAGCTCCATCATTGTCATCACTGTCATAATCAATAATATCAGTACCACCATCACCATCAGCTGTGCTGTCTCCATCTCCAGCTATATCACCATGATCAAGAGCAGTACACCACCAGGAGAGGCTTCATGTGTATCACCGTGATCGTCATCGTCTGCTGGTGGAGGAGAAGGAGGTGGAGGTCCTGAAGGTCCTACCGGAGGCATAAGGATCTCAGTAGATCTCATATCTCTATGAAACCGGCCTCCATCGACTATCGGATACCTGAGAGCTACTCATCCGTATGAGCCTTCAGTCCATGAATCTCCATTTGAAGTATAGTAGTTCGAACACCCAGTCCAATAACCTCCTCTCTAAATCAACTATCTGGGCTGTAATCCGCTCCTCAAAGGTGGACACTGTCTCGTAGAAATGCGAGGAGCAGAAGCTGGAGTATGTGCAGATGTCAGTGTAGCTGGCTCAGATCTTGATGTAGTGACTGGTGCAGGTCTTGGAGGGGTAATATGCTCAGCAAGTCCAGATGGCCCTGCCTCGGCTGCATGAAGCTCATCCTCTTTGTCTGGCTCCTGACCAGACTCTCTCCTCACCCATCTGCCGCTGATACATCTGTAACCCATCCTATGAAGAGATTTCTCTCCATACATGTCTGTATGGAGGATCTCTTTAGAGGGCTCTCCCTCCAATGGGATACCGAACACATAAAAGATCTTGGTGAGCCCCATGCCATAGGGTAAACAAAGTCGGTACTGAGTAGCGGCCTCACCCATCTGTGTACCATGATCATCGACAGATTAATAGGAGTCTGCTGTCTCAAGACAACCATCAGGACAAGCTCTCACGCTCGATAAAAATCAAATCTCCCCGTCTTAGGAATCAAGATCCGAGCTATGATACGGTATAAGACTCTCATCTCCACAAACAACTGATTTGCAGATACCACTAAGACTCCTCTGAATCCTCCCTCTCCAGTACACATCAAAAGGCAGCAGCTTTGTGGCCTACACAGTTCGTGGCCCTGCCACAAAGCAGAATTTGCCACACCCTACTGATAAGCTCAGGGGTCACAGGAATCTGAATACCCCTGACCTCTGTAGTCCATCTCAATCCATCAGTGGCTAAGGAGCCATAGAACTCCTTGATGAGCTGGGGATAGTATCTCTCATTCAGAGTGCAGAATGGGACAATTCCAGCCCCTCATAAGTAGATCTCCAATGACAAAGCTCTCAGAATCCTAAAATGCACATCCACTCTCCTGCCAGATGTTAGAGCCTTTCCTGCCACTCAAGTTGCTCTAGGGGAAACCAGTGGAGGCTGATCTTGTGGCTCTTGCTCATGCTGACTAGGGGATCCTACTGTATCTAGTCCTTCTCTCTCTGCTGGACTCACCCTGCTCAGACCTCTCTTGCGATAAGCCAATTGCTTCTTAGGTGCATTCCATAGAGACAACACAGAGTAAAGGAGATAGGAAAGGAGGATGAACCAGGGAAGGAAGGAGGGAAAAGAGGAAGAATCGGACCAACTATGGACTAAGAGGAAAAATGGATCGAGGAGGAGAAAAAAAGCAATGGGAAGAGGGAGAAGCCAAAAAAATGAGTAAGAATCGAACAAAAAATGGACCAAAAGGGAAGGAATGGTTCAGAGGAAAGAAAATCATGAAGAAAACACAAGAAAAAAATTAGACCGAAATAGAAAAATCATGAAGAATAGTGACAAAATGGATCGATTGGAAATAAAAGGAGAAGAAGAGGAGAGATTACCCGAAAATTGGAGGATAGGTTGGAAATATCCACTGATCACAAAGTTAGGAGGGTTTTTGGGGACCATAAGAGGTGAAGGATTGAGAAAAGAAGGGTCAAAATGGTTTATGGGATGCCTAAAAAGCATAGTCCCGATGGTCGTGAGTTGACACTTCAATATTAGTCAGTGTTGACACTTCACATGATCGACACTTGGGCAATTGTAAGTGTCGACACCTGACCATAAAAAACTTGAATAAAATACAATAATTCCAATAAAATCCAAGAAGTGTCTAGGGGTCATTCTAGGGTGATATTTGAAGGGATTTGAATCATTTTAGAGGATTTCATCAAGAATTTGAAGAGTTTAGACAAAAGGATCGATGATTCCTAACTCTCTTCTAATCATAACAAAATATATCTTCACTTAGGGATTTTGTGAAAATATCAGCAAATTGGTCTATCAGTACATCCAAAATCAAGCATTACATCACCATTTGACACATGACTCTTATGAAGTGATTTTTATTTCAATATGTTTGCTTCTTGAATGTTATACTGGATTTTTAGTTAGATTGATTGCATTAGTATTATCACATCTTATGGGAGTTTTTTTTTAAATTTCATACCAAAGTCTTCAAGTTGTTGTTTGATCCATAAAACTTGAGCATAACAACTTCCAACTGCTATATATTCGGCTTCCACCATAGATAGAGCAATGAATTTTGTTTCTTGCTAAACCATGAGATAAATTCACTCCAAGAAACTAGCAAGTTTCATTAGTACTTTTCTTATCTAGCTTACATCCAGCAAAGTCAGCATTAGAATATGCAATAGTTTAATGGATGAATCTCTATAGTATCATAGTCCAATATCAATAGGCCAGACAGATATTAGTATCATTTAATAGCCAATAAATGAGACTTTTTTAGGAGCAGATTGATATCTAGCACACATACATATACTGAACATTATATCTGGCCTACTACTTGCAGACAAAATAATAATGAAGCAATGATACCTCTAAATAATTTTTGATCTACACTTTTACCTGATTCATCTTTATCTAATTTACAAGAAGGGCTCATAGGAGTACCTATTGATCTGGTAATCTCAATTCCAAACTTCTTTAAGATTTTTCTTGTATACTTAGTTGGTTGATGAAGATCCCTTCTTTAGTTTGCTGATCTAGAGTCCGAGAAAGAATTAAGCTCTCACATCATGCTCATCTCGAACTCTCCCTACATAGCTTGCTTGGCAAACTCTTGGCAAAGAACTTCATTAGTAGCACCGAAAATGATATCATCACATATACTTGTACTACTAATAAGTCATCATTTTTCTTTTTCAAAATAATGTAGTGTCTACATTTCCTTTAGAAAAATCATTTCAAGCAGAATTTACTTATCTATCATACCAAGCTCTTAAAGCTTGTTTTAAACCATACAAAGCTTTATGAAGTTTAAATTGATTGGAAAATTCATGATTTTTCAAAATTAGGGGGCTGATGATCACATAAACTTTTTCTTCAATAAATCCATTTAGAAAGCACTTTTGATATCCTTTGAAATAGTTTGAAATCCGTGAACTGTACAAATGCTAATATAGTCTAATTGTCTCAAGTCTAGCAATATGAGTAAATGTTTCATCAAAATCAATCCCTTCCTCTGATTGTAGCCTTGGCAACTAGCCTAGCTTTATTTCTAATAACTACATTTTCATCAAGTTTGTTTTTGAAAACCATTTTGTTCCTATTATTGAAACATTTGATGGTCTTTCAACTAAAGTCCAAACTTTATTTCTTTTAAATTGATTCATTTATCTTGCATAGAATTTATCCAATGCAATCATTTTCAGCTTCTTCAATTGATTTTGGTTCTATTTGAGAAACAAATACTAAGTAATCACAAATATTTCTTATTGAGGAATGAGTACTTACCCCTTTCGATGGATCACCATGATAAGCTCTTTAGGGTGTCCATGGGAATACCTCCATTCTTTAAGCAATGGCTTGGTGTGTTGATCCAATTTCTTATACTTGTTCTTCATTTCCTTGATCACTATCTTGTTCTTTGGAAGCTCCTTCATTGATTGTCATTCTTCCAAAACTTTGAATACCTGTTTCATCATCAAGAGATCTTCTTTTCTAAAAGATTTTTTATTAGTTTCATCAAATACTACATGGATAGATTCTTCAACTAGAAGAGTTCTTCTATTGAAGACCATGTATGCCTTGCTAGAAGTAGAGTATCGTAAGAAGATACCATCATCTGACTTGGCATCAAATTACTGAGATTATCTTTACCATTTAGAATGAACAACGGCATCCAAAAATACACAAAAAATCAATAGTAAGTTTTCTATTTTTTAAAGTTTAATGGGTTTTCTTCTTCAAAATAGGTCTGATTAAAATATGATTTAAATATAACATGTAGTATTTATGGCTTCCATCCAAAAAAATCTAGGTAAATCATTTTTACAAAGAATTGTGCATGCCATTTATTCGAGAGTCTTATTCTTTCTTTCTACCATCACATTTTGTTGAGGTGTCCTAGGTGCAAAGAAATTATGATCAATACCATTTTCATTACAGGACATTTCAAAATCATGATTTTCAAACTTAGTACCATGATCACTATATAAAAAATGATTGAAACACCTTTTTCATTTGAAACCTTTTAATGAAACTGATAAATGCAGAAAAAAGTTTCATCCTTGTGTGCCAAAAACATAACCCATGTAAAAGATGAATGGTCATCTACAATTACTAAACCATACATCTTACCTCCAAACTAGTTATTCTAGTTGATCCAAAGAGATCCATATGAAGTAATTCCAAGGATCTAGTGGTAGATACTACTCCTTTAGGTTGAAAGAAAATATTGTTTATTTCAAAGTTGATATGCACTACAAATCTTATCTTTTTCAAAAGTAAGTTTTGGCAATCTTTTATAAGATTTTTTTGTTTAAATTTGAAATCAAATGCATACTTGCATGCCCTAGCCTACGATGCCAAAGCCAACTAGTTTTTTTTATCTTGGATTCCTTTGCCATTAGGCATTGACCATTTTCCATGGATAGATCATTAAGATCAACCATGTAAATGGTTCCATGTCTATGACCATGAACTTGATGCCATGTCATCTAGACTAGATACCATGCATAAAGAAGATTCAAAAATTACTTTAAATCCTTTATCATAAAATTGACTTATACTAAACAAATTATGCTTTAAACCATCAACAAACAAAACATTATCAACATAAGTTGTAGGGGTGATATGGACTTTACCGATACTGACAATTTTTCCTTTTCCATTATTACCAAATATCACATTTCCACGTTCAAACTTCTAGAGATAAGAAGTGTCACTCATGTGTCTTGAGCAACCGCTATCGAGATATCACATTTTTCTTTTTTCCTTGGTTGCAAGATACACCTACAAAATAAATCAGTAGAAAGTTTAGGTACCTAAGTTACCTTGGGTCCTTTAGGGTTAGTTGAATTAGTTCCTTTTGGAACCCAAATTTTTCTAACAGCATTTAATTTTATTTGTTATACATATAAGAGTTGTGTCCTACTTTACCACATGCATAATAAGTAATACTAGAGGAAGCAGGTACAAAGAAGTTTTTAAAATACTTTTGTTGCTTTTGCGGTTTAAAGCCTAACCCACTTTGTTAAAACTATCCTTTAATTATTCAAAAGTATATTTAGTTTTTCAGAACTATAGGTAAATTTTCAACAAAAGGCTTTACTTTTTCAAGTTCTTCTTTATATTCTTATTTTCTAGGAAAACTCCTTGTTTTGTTTTGCAAACTTTTTTTTTGTAGCAAAAATTTTGTCCTTCTTCAAAGAGTCTTTTTCTTTTAAAAGATCTTCTTTTTCATTTCTCAAAACATTAATTTCTTCACTCAAGTTTTGTTTTTTTGATCAAGTTTTCTCTTTTCTATCAATAACTTATTTGTTGATTTTGAAAGCTCTAAGTTTTGCTTTTTCAAATCTTTGTTTTTCATTTAAGTTTTTGATATTCCATAACTAGCTTATCAAAAATATCATGTAATTCATCGAATGTAAAGTCATTTTCAGGTTCAAGACTTACCTCTTCTTTATTGGCCATAAAGCAAAGATTGGCCACCTCTTGTTGTTCTTCATTGGAGCTTGAGTCTTCACTTTTGCTCCACGTTGCCATCATAGCCTTTTTCTTAAATTTCTTTTACCTTTCTTGAGAGTGGGCAATCCAACTTTTAATGACTGGTTTCTACATTCGAAACATATTGGTTGCTTCCTTTCCTTTTCTTTTTCTTCTCCTTACTTAGGATCTCCTTTTTGAAAATTTTTTTTGTAAAAATTCTTGTTCCTCCTTTAAATCTCTTGAATTTTCTTGTAATGAGGGTTGTCTAATCTTCTTTATCCTCTTCATCAGATTCATCACTTGATTCTTCCTTGATAGTGGACTTAATGAATGGCTTTCTTCTTCTTATCATTATCCTATTTTTTTTACCTCAAGGACATCTCATATGTCATCAATGAACCCAAAAGCTGCTCAGGTAAAAGTGTATTGACATCTTTGGCTTCTTCAATGACTGTGACCTTTGGATCCAAAGAAGTGAGAAGAGACATGAGGATTTTGTTAACAAGTTTAGCATTAGAAACACTTTTTTCCAACTCCTCATGCCATTAATAATATTAGTGAATCTAGTATATATTTCACTAATAGTTTCAGTTGGTTCCATTCTAAATATCTCATAAGTATGAATGAGCATGTTTACTTTTGTGGTCTTCACTTGATGTGTACCCTCATGGATAACTTCAAGTATATCCCAAATCTCTTTAGCAAAAATATAATTTGATATTCTATTGAATTCACTTGGGTCAAGTGCACAAAACAATAAATTCATGGCTTGGCATTAAGCTCAGCTTGCTTAATGTCATTCTCATCCAATCTTCTTCCAATTTAGGGGTGAGAATGCCATTAACCAGAACAGTGGGCTGATAAGGGCCTTTAACTATAGTTCTCTGGATATTAAAATCAATTGCTTGAATATATATGCACATGCATGTCTTCCAGTATGTGTTAGTTTTTTGCCATTAAACAATGAGGGACGGTTAGAGGCTTATCCTTCTACAATAACCATACTAATTTAGGCTATGATGATCTTTAACTCAAGATCGTTGGACCTACAATAGAGTACCAAGCTCTGATACTACTTGTTTGCCTAGCTAGGTAGCCTAAGAGGGGGGTTAATTGGGTATTTTAAAAAAAATTAAACAATTATGTGCTTTACTTTGATTGTTTGTGTAACAAGTGATTGCTACGAGGATATGCAGCAAAAATAACAAATTAGATGCAGAGTAATAAAGAGCAAGTAATAAAGGAAGCAATCACACATAAACACAAAGGTTTATAGTGGTTCGGTGCACTCTAAGCACCTACATCCACTCTCCAAGCTTTTTCTTGGATATTTCACTATAATCTCTTCAATATTACATCCGACTTGTTTTCCAAGGCTCACAAGTCAAAACCTAAGTTAATTTTATCACCTAGGCTACCAACAACCTTTACAACTTATTTTAATTCAGGCTAACAAGTCAAACCCAAGTTGGTTTTGTCTCTTAGGCTCACCAACAACCTTTAACACTAGTTTCAATACCTTTAAAACTTGAACAATAAATGAAATCAAGTGTACAGAAGTAAAAACAAGAATTAGCTCCTTATGAGTAGAAATAAAATGTCGTTGAAGCTCTCTTGATTACTTGGGTTGACTCCTCCTTCGAATCTCTTGAATGCACACTTTGGCTAAAAACTTGAAAGCTTAAACCCTAAAAAAATGGAAGCCTTTTTCAGGTGGAATCTCTTAAACTCTCTTTATCTTTTCAAATGATTGGAATTTGTCTCTTCTTGATTCTCTTTCTTTCTTATTAACTTTAAAGAGTTTGGTGAGTATTAAATAGCTCAAATCTATTGAAAATGTCATTGGAGACCGTTGGAGGGATCAAACTAGCTGTTTGGAGCCGTTTGGAAACAAATCAAAATTTCTGGAAAACTAGTCGTTGCACCAGTGTTGACACTTGGGTTCTTCACGAGTCGACACTTTGAGTCGACACTTGGATCAGCTCAAGGCAAAAATTTGAATTTCCTATGCTCTACTCCACTTCTGGTCTCAGGCTATGAGTCGACACTTGGACTATGAGTCGACAAATTGAGTCGACACTTGAGAAACTTCAGAAAAATACATGTTCTATTCATTTTGTTCTCAAGCGATGAGTCAATCTTTGAAGTATCGACACTTGATCGTGAGTCGCATCTTGAGTTGACACTTGCCATGCCAGTCTGAAATTTTTGCATGCCAATCTTCTGATGTGTCGACACTTGATCCATGAGTCGATACTTGCTTTGTGCCAAATCAATAATGCATGCCAATTATGAATTCTCAATATTTTGTCTAATAATCCTTTAGATACTTTTTTCTAAAGGCCAAAAAGAATATTTTGAGAATGTTCCAAGGTTATTGGATCACTCAAACATTGAGAATATCTTGCTTTGACATTAGTGAACTGATACTCTTGGATGGAAAATTTATGTACTTATGACTTGAAACTCATACTCAAATTAAAACATTAGTCCAAATATACTCAACATTTTGTTATTCACCAAATCAAGGAGCCAAAGCCAACAGCTTCTCCGGTGAAAATGGTGCCCAAGAAGGTCCGTGGTCCATGAAACGGCCTCGTGGACTATTAGTCATGGCAGCCGTGGACCGCTGGCCATCTCCGTGGACTAGGCAATTGGTCCTCGGTGGATCGGCTACCTTAATAATCATATAATTCTTTCATCAATTTAAATTTTGATTCATGGCTTATTCGGACTCCAATTTGAGTGCCGTCTATGTGTTGGACTTCAAAAATCGAGTTCTTTCCATCCATGGATTCTTTTCTACAAAACTCTAATAAAAAATATCAATTTTTAATAAATATATATTAACTAATTTTTATTTTAATGATTAAATTGAGATAATTATTAGACTTATCATACCCCTAACTTAATCATTGCTAATTCCATAGCAATGCAATAAAAATGTAAGTATTAATTTGATAACCATGTGTCATTAAGATTCTCCTTTAGATCTAGGCTTAAGGTCAAAAGAAGTTAGCTAGCATCACTAATTAGATATCGAGTTTTCGAAGTAAATTTTGCAATTAGAACTATTAGACACTTTTTTAGAATTCATCCAAAGGTTAATAGCACTTGTGTTTGTGATGGCTAACTTAGTATTTCAATGCTAGATTGTAGAGGACAATTATATTTTTGCTTATCACCTATTTTCGATCAATTTTCTATACACCCTTAACTCAAGTACATGAACTGAGATAGCTTTCATACCACCTAAATTTTTCTCCTTTTTCTTTCCTCTTTTTTTTATGGTAATATTTTTACACTACCCCTTTTAACGCGTACAACAATGCTTACATAGACGAAGGTGCCTAGTTACCCGATGGAAACCAATGTTTAGAATATGTCCTTTTTTTTTTCTTTTTTTAGGCAGGTAGCTCTTTCCCAAATTCAAGTTAGATGGAAAGTATATATCAATTACCAATTTTTTAGTAATATTGAATCTTTAATTGACACTTACAACTAATACCTACTTCATCTCGTCATTAGGCTGTGCAATGGAAGTGCTAATAGCTTTAGGTGACCTAAGTAGGCTGCTAAAAGTATGACCAACTGGTTTACTTTTTGACGCTTGCTAATTGAAGGTGAAAAAACCTACATCTAGAATACAATATGCAATAAAATAGGGCAGAAAGATATGCATTTTAAATGTTTTAAGGCATGCACAGTGGAAGGCTCGGTAGATAGATTTAAATGATCTACTGATCTGCCCGCAACAGGAACTAGCATAAAGATCTGGCATGCATATAACACAAAAAGCAAGAAATACAAAAGTACCATACCTTTATACCTCAGAGAATGCTGGAGAGAAGCTACGAGGAGGAGGAGGGTGCTCGAGCCATACAAGTGGCTAGCCTCTACAGGAAATCCACACTAGGCTCGACTCTGATCAACTCCCTCGGAGTGCTAGCTCTTTGGGATCTTGGCCGATCTTCTTATTCTAGGAAGACTAGAAGGAGAGCAGGAACCCCTTCCAAAAGACTCTCTTTCCAAGACATAGCTAGGAAGCTAGGATTCTCATACCAACAATCCCTAGAATCTCACAAACTTCTCTTTCTTTTCTCTTGCTGTTGTCTCTCTAGTAACCATTAGCAGCCACTACATGACCTTCATTTATAGGGGCAGCCATGAGAGGAGAAGAGGAGAGAAGAAGAGAGATGAGGGGAGAAAATGGGGAATGGGGGAAGGTCAAGGCCATACCAAATGGGTCCAACCCAAAGAGGCAAGTATGACCTTCATACCATATAACCTTGGAGCCAAAATCGGTTTGAATTCGAAATTCAAACTAGGTCAAAACTTGCCCAAAATCCTTCCAAAAAATCTTCCCAGAAAATAGTCTAGGAATTTCTGGTCGAGCAAAGACGAGTCGACTCGAACAGATTCAAGTCAGCTCATCCAGGACACAGAACAGTCAAACTCTTCAATCGAGTCAGCTCGAGCAAGGGTGGAATTAGCTCGACCAGAACACAGAAATAGTTGGCTCTAGCAAGGGTCGAGTCGACTTGTCCAGAAAAGTCTTCCAGAAATACTTCTTGTCATTACCAAGTGTTGACCCCTCAAGTGTCGACACATTGTCAATCACATTGACCGCCAGTGACAACAAACGATTCTCAATCGTTCGTAGCTACAAGATCAGATATAGAAATCCTCTATGGTGTGTGATCCCATAGGTTCGAACACTAAGCCGGTAGCACTGGAACATTTTCAGTACCAGTTAAAGTCCTCATCTAGCAATGATACCGACATCAGATAGGTCGAAGATGCAGAGCACCTCACAAGAACCTCTGGCATATGGTTGCCGTATAATTCATCCCTTTGACCTCATAATGCTCAGGATGACCTAGGGTTCGATTGCCAACCCTAATTTGGTTTATCCAATTCATGTCTCAACCTCACAAGTTCTGTGACTCCTCACAAGAACTACCCTGGCCAAGGTTTTGCTGAATTGAGACATAGTGAGTCATTCACTCAAACAATTTGGAGAGGTTAATTCCATCTTGATCCACCATCGCTCCTTAAGTACTTGATTGCACCTAGAAACCTTCCATCACGGATTAAAAATCCAGGTAGTCTGGTACCAAAGTACAGTGAGTTGCTTGCAAGCTACCATGGTGACCTCAGGTCTGAGAAACACATATACCCATATCCCTTCGCAAGCAACCTTTGGCAGAAGGGAGCTCCGTAGATGGTCACGTTTAGTGAAATGTCATACATTTCACTTGCATGTCATACTAGTCTCTTCCTTGGTTAAGAGGACAACCAACAAATGCGACATACAATAACCTATACTTGATATATCAGTCCTATAACAATGTATCCTTTGGTTGTGAACCAGTTTAAGAACTACCTGATATATCCTCTCTATATTAAACAATGTAGTTCTAAGGACTCCATCACACAAGAGTTCTTTACAGGAAAATATAAATATGGACAGCTAAAAAAATAACTTTATTATTAAAATGAATTCATATACAAATACAATGATAGCACAATCGTCTACAACCTAGATGATTGGCTTTGGGACACAATTCCCAATACTCCCACTTGGACTAAAGCCAATCAGTACAGAATCTCATTCCCATTTTCCGTTTACAATAGTCAAACTCTTGAACTCCGACAGCTTTAGTGAAGGGGTCAGCCAGGTTTTCCTTTCCATCGATCTTTAGAAGGTCAATGTTATCTCGTTCCACGATCTCTCGTACAAGGTGATAGCACTGCAGAATATGCTTTGTACGGTGATGAGACTTCAGCTCTTTGGCTTGAGCAATGGCTCCAGTATTGTCATAGTACACTATAACAGGACCATCAAGAAAAGGTGCCACTCCCAGCTCACCAAGGAACTTCTGCAACCACACAGCTTCCTTCACTGCATCTGATGCTACAATATACTCTGCTTCATATACTGAGTCCGCCACAGTAGGCTGCTTGGAACTTTTCTAGCATACAGCTCCTCCATTCAGGGTAAAGACAAAATCTGACACACTCTTGCAATCTTTTTATCTGACTGGAAACTGGAGTCAGTATACCCCACAAGTTTCAAGTGAAATCTCCTAAATGAGCCATTGGTCCTTAGTATTTCATAAATACTTAAGAATGGTTTTTACTACATTCCAATGAGCTCACCTGGGTCAGACTAGTATCTGCTTACTACACCTAGTGAGTATGCCACGTCTGGTCTAGTATATGTCATGGCATATATGATAGAACCCACTACCGAAGCATATGGGATTCTACTCATACGCTCTCTCTCCTCAGGAGTTGTTGCATAATTCCTTTTGGAGAGATCAATTCCAGTGCCTATCGGAGATAGCCCTTCTTGGAGTTTTCGTGCTGAACCATTTTAGCACGATGTCGATGTACGTAGATCGGGACAGTCCCAAACCCTCTTAGATCTATCTCTATAGATCTTCATACCTAGTATGTAAGATGCTTCTCCCATGTCCTTTATAGAGAACTAAGATGATAACCAGACATTTATTCCTTGCAGTGCTAGGATGTCATTCCCGATTAAAAGAATGTCATCCACATATAATACAAGGAATACAATCACATAACCATTAGCCCATTTGTAAATGCAAGGTTCTTCACCGTTCCTAACAAAGCCATATGACTTGATACACTTATCAATCGCATGTTTCAACTCCTTGATGCTTGCTTCAGTTCATAGATGGACTTATGAAGTTACCTTTGACTCATCTATGGATGTGAACTCTTCAGGTTGTATCATATACACCTCATCTTCCAGCTCACCATTCAGGAAAGCTGTTCGGACATCCATTTGCTAGATTTCATAATCAAAGTGTGCTGCTAAGCAAGCATAATCCGAATGGATTTGAGCATTGTCACAGGAGAGAACGTCTCGTCATAGCCAATACCATAACGTTGAAAATATTCCTTGGCAACCAGATGGGCTTTATAGGTCTCCACCTGCCCGTTTGTGCCCCTTATCCTTTTGAAAACCCATTTGCACCCAATAGGTGTTAACCTTCAGGTGGATCAAATGATGTCCATACATTATTGATCTCCATGGACTCCATTTTGGATTTCATGTCTCCAAGCCATTTTTTAGAGTCAGACCTCTGCAACACATCCATATAGGTGATCAGATCCTCATTGTTCTCATCGAGTTCAATGGGATCACGTCCTAGACCAAGAAATCATATTATCTGTCAGGTTGGCTCGGTACTCTACCGATCTCCTTAATGGTTCCTAAGTGGGCTCTGCGTGTGATCTAATCATAGCCGGTTCTATGTTGTCACTTAAGTGTATCGGTTCTTTTACTTGTTGTACTTCACTAAGTTCAATCTTAGCAGCTATAATTTTTTCATAAGGAAGTCCTTTTCCAAAAAGATAGCTCTAAGATAGATGAACAACTTTTGTTCCTCAGCTAAGTAATAGTAATATCCCTTAGACTCTTTGGATACCCAACAAATAGGCACCGGTCAGACCTAGGTCCAAGTTTGTCCATTTCTAAATGTTATACATAAGCCAGGCATCCCCAACCCGAAGGTGTGAAAGTGTCGGCTTACGTTCAGTCCATATATCATATGGTGTTTGCTAACGGACTACTTGGAGACCTATTCAGAAGGTAACAGGCTGATTCTAAAGCATATCACCAAAAAGATATCGGTAAAGAAGCAAAGCCCGTCATGGACCGAACCCTGTCTAATAGGGTTCGATTCCTCCTCTCAGACACTCCATTTAATTAAGGATCCCTGGAGGTGTCCACTGAGAGAGAATCCCATTCTCCTCGAGATATGTCATAAACTCGCTGGAAAGGTACTCACCATCTCAAAAGAATCGAAGGGTTTTGACACACTTTCCAGTTTGTTTTTCTACTTATTATGATATCGTTTGAATATTTCAAACAATTCAGATTTATGTCTCATCAAGAAGACATAACCATACATCGAAAGGTCATCTGTAAAAGTAATGAAATAACCATACCCTCCCCTGGCACTAACATTCATGGGTCCGCATACATTAGTATGTATCAGACTTAGAATCTCATTGGCTCGTTCATCTTTTCCAGCAAAAGGTGACTTTGTTAATTTTCCAAGAAGACAGGACACACAGGTTGGAAGTAAACTATCTTCACTAAATCCGAGGAGACCCTTGATTTTCAACCTATTTTTCTTATTCCTGTTAATATGACATAGTCTACAATGCCATAGGTAGGCATCACTGACATTATCTATCATAGGGCATTTGCAAGACAGTACATTATACTAACAGGTCGCGATAGTACATAGATGCTATCACGCATTTGTCCATTCAAAACTATAGAATCATTCCAAATGATTTTGCAAATGTCATTCTTTATTAATAGTTCGTAACCATACATGGCCAACTGGCCTACAGAAATGACATTTAAAATAAGAAAAGGACAAAAATGACACTCCTTCAAAATGATAGTATAGGACTCGAAAACAAGTTTAAGGACTCCCAATGCCAGAACTAGAACTCGACTTCCATTTCCCATGTTCAAGAACCTCTCGCCGTCCTCGAATCTTCTACTAACTTGAAGTCCCTACAAAGAATTGCAAATATGAATTGGACTTCCTATATCTAATACCAAGTTACTAGTATCGCAAACAGAGAAACTACAAGGTGTTATCATATAAATACCTTATCTAGGACCATCCTGTACCTTTCTCTTCTTAGACCTGTTCGGATCAAGGGATGCAATGTAAAGAGGATAGTTCCTCTTCTAGTATCTTTGCTTCTTGTAGAAGAAGCATTCTGCATGACTTTGATCAGCCTTTACTTTCCTGGCCTGATGGGTCCAAAAGCACTAAGCACATTTTTCCCTTTATTATTTTTCTTTTCCCATTCTTAAAGGGACAACGCCCTCCCGAATAACCTCCCACCAGATTCACCATCCCTTTATTCAACTGGTGGTCTTTCTCATAAGTCTGTAGCAACCCCAATAGACCATGGTAGTTGACTGCAAGCTTATTCATTCTGTAATGATCGAGAAAATCTAGATAGGAGGAGGGGAGAGAATTCAAAATCGTATCTTTCCCAAGATGTTCATGCAAGGGACATCCAAGCTTGCCCAGGCGCTCAATCATCTCGATCATGTACAATACATGATCAGTAACCGAGGTCCCATCATACATCTGCACATTGTAGATGGCACGGGAGATCCTGTACCTCTCAACATCGTCTGGTGTTCCGAAAGACTCCTTCAATGTTTAAAGGATTTCTTTCGACTGGGCTTCCTTGAATTTATGACTGAACTTGTCATTCATCACTGCCAACATGATGCATCGGACAATGGTCCTGTCAGAGAGCCACTTCTGATAAGTATCTCTGATCGAACCCTGAGCATTGGCAGGAGGGATCTCAGGTGCCGGATCCAATATCACATATAGGATCCGTTCATGCTCCAGGACAATCCTGAGCCTTCGATACCAGCGATCGAAGTTGGGTCCATTGAGTTTCTCATTATCGAGAAGAGACCGGAGTGATAGGTTGGAAGACATCTGAAAGGAAAACCAAAGCTAATTAGTGTATATGAATTATTAACCTAAAGACATGGACTTTAGTCTAAAGGTCCCTCTCACTATTTGCACATATTGGTAGCCTCTACCTCCAATCTGAGAAATAACTTTAATTCCTTAGCGGGTAATAGAGTCCAATAGACAACACATGAGCCCGACTATGGCCGGCCCACCCATGCATGTCTAAAGATAGATTCTTTAACCGATTACTTCTCCAAGTAAACTCTAGTAAATGGGTTTTGCCCCAAGGAGCACTTCAATCGGCCTTTGGATCTCCTATTGAAGGTCCCAGTTAGGTCCAACCATTAACATGACAAAATTCAATGCTTCTAACTAACGAATAGTCAAGCCCGACTTTAGCCGGCCCACCTGACCACCATTAAGAGAGTCGCACTAAGCCATCATATTAAAACAACAATTTTAATAGTCCGATGAACACCCGATCTTTGGATCTGCCGATGAACACCCAATTACTGGATACATTATTATCCCACTTAATGGGAGGCAAGGACTTGGTTATCTCTAAAACTTTATTCTTTTAAGGACCAAATAATTTAGAGGGTTTTTAATTAATGTGATAGATGAAAAGATGAGAAGACATGGATCAACCTTCCACTAACCACATCAGTAATCTAGGAGGGTTACACATAACAATGATCCATGGGCACCTAAAATTAGTCAAGACTGATTAACCTTGGATGACAAGGGTTAACACAAGTCAATGAGCTATCTAATCAATCCTGATCGACCACATTGGCCAGGTAAGTGAGATCATGGGTTGGGTTTGCCATTAACCATCTTGCCTTAGACACCAACAGAGATGGCCGGGTAAGAGGTAGCCCCAAAGAACCATGATCACAATGCCAAAATTATCTCGACACCAATCGGTTCATCAGACTCGATTAGACTAGCCTAAATACTTGGGCTTTCCACTGAGCAACAAATTAGGTCCATTTAGATTATGGACTAATCAATCTAACTATTAGAGAGATCTAGAGAAGAAATCCTAACTCAATATTTGATTAGATTAGTTCTCTTATTAGTCTAATGCATCTAAACTTAGGTCTAACACAATCAAGGACCTATAGAAGCTAACCCATGACCCTTAAGGCTTATTGAAATGACTTAAAATCTTTGAATCACATTCCTAGAGTTCTTAGTCATTCTTAATTCTCAATTAAGTTCAATAGCCTTAAATTAATCAAAACAATTTCAATTAAGAATGTAAAACAATTTTACAAGCATATTTTGAATTTACTGTTTTAGAAATTCCTGGTCGAGTCGGCTCAAGCAAGGGTTGAGTTGGCTCGAGCAGAACTAGAACAAACAGATTCTTCTGTTAGCAAAGACGAGTTGGCTTGAGCAGGATTCGAGTCAGCTCGTTTGTGGGGCAGAAAACAGTGACTTCAAAAATGCATGCAACTAATTTGAATAATTCAAATTTAGAGATTATACATGATCAAAACAAAACTCTTAGATCTAATCTAAATTTGTTTTATGATCATAACGTTAGATTAAAACATTTTTAATCTACAAATTTCTTTCTTCTTATTTTTCTTTTCAAGAGTCAATCACAGCGGCATCCCTACACGCCATAGGAGACCCCATTGAATGGAAAAAGAGGGTCTTGCAGCCCTACTTCTCTCCTATGACCGAACAGCCATGGTGAAGTACTCAATCCAAGTACTTAAGAAAGAAAGGAGATGTTATTAGCATGCTAGCATCATTATACTACAAAATGAACCTGGCTCTGATACCATTGAAGGTGAAAACACCTACACCTAGCATACAATATGCAAGAAAACATGGCAGAAAGATATGCATTTTAAAACATTTTAAATGCATGCAAAGCGGAAGGCTCGGTAGATAGATCTAAATGATCTACCAATATGCTTATAACAGAAACTAGCATAAAGATTTAGCATGCATATAATAACAAAAGCAAGAAATACAAAAGTACCATACCTTATACCTTAGAGAATGTTGGAGAGAAGCTGCGAGGAGGAGGGTGCTTGAGCCACACAAGTGTCTGGCTTCCACAGGAAATCCACATCTGGGCTCGACTCTGATTAACTCAGAGTGCTAGCTCTTCGGGATCCTTGGCCGATCTTCTTCTTCTAGGAAGACTAGGAGGAGAGCAGGAACCCCTTCCCAAAGACTCTCTTCCCAAGACCTAGCTAGGAAGCTAGGATTCTCGCACCCAATCCCTAGAATCTCACAAACCTTTTCTTTCTTTTCTTTTGCTGTTGTCTCTCTGGTAACCATTAGCAGCCACTACAATGACCTTCATTTATAGGGGCTGCCATGAGAGGGAGAAAGAGGAAGGAGGAGAGATGAGGGGAGAGAATGGGGAGAGGATCAAGGCCATACCAAATGGGTCCAACCCAAAGAGGAAAGTATGACCTTCATACCATATAACCTTGGAGCCAAAACTGGTTTGAATTCAAATTCAAACCAGGTCTAAACTTGTCCAAAATCTTTACAAAAATTCTTCCCAGAAAACAGTCTAGGAATTTTGGTCGAGCAAAGACGAGTTGACTCGAACAGATTTGAGTTAGCTCATCCAGTACACAGAACAGTCATACTGTTCAATCGAGTCGGCTCAAGCAGGGGTCGAGTCGGCTCGAGCAGGGGTCGAGTCGGCTCGAGTAGGGGTCGAGTCAGCTCGACCAGAATACAAAACGAGTTGGCTCGAGTAGGGCTCAAGTCGGCTCATCAAGAAAAGTCTTCTAGAAATACTTCTTGTCATTGCCAAGTGTTGACCCCTCAAGTGTCGACACACCGTCAATTACATTGACCACCAGTGACAGCAAACGATTCTCAATCGTCGATTAGCTACAAGATCAGATAGAAATCCTCTATGGTGTGTGACCCCATAGGTTCGAACACTAAGCCGGTAGCACTAGAATATTTTCAGTACCAGTCAAAGTCCTCATCTAGCAATGATAACCCGATATCCGGATAGGTCGAAGATGCAGAGCACCTCACAAGAACCTCTGGCATATGGTTGCAGTATAATTCATCCCTTTGACCTCATAATGCTCAGGATGACCTAGGGTTCGACTGCCAATCCTAATTTGGTTTATCCAGATCATGTCTCAACCTCATAAGTTCTGTGACTCCTCACAAGAACTACCCTGGCCAAGGTTTTGCTGAATTGAGACATAGTGAGTCATTCACTCCAAACTATTTGGAGAGGTCAATTCCATCTTGATCCACCACCTCTCCTCAAGTCTTGACTGCACCCAGAAACCTTCCACCACTGGATTAGAAATCCAGGTAGTCCGGTACCAAAGTACAGTGAGTTGGTTGCAAGCTGCCATGGTACCTCAGGTCTGAGGGACGCATATACCCATATCCCTTTGCGAGCAACCCTTTGGCAGAAGGGAGCTTCGCAGATGGTCATGTTTAGTGAAATGTCATACATTTTACTTGCATATCACACCAGTGTCTCTACACTCCTTGGTTAAGAGGACAACCAACAAATGCGACATACAACAACCTATACTTGATATATCATCATTATATAATAATGTATCCTTTGGTTATGAACCAGTTTAAGAACTACCTGATATATCCTCTCTATATCAAACAATATAGTTTTAAGCACTCCATCACACAAGAGTTCTTTACAGAAAAATGTAATATGGACAGCCAAAATAAATAACTTTTATTTATTAAAATGAATTCATATACAAATACAAAGATAGCACAACCATCTACTTTCTAGACGATTGGCTTTGGGACACAATTCCCAACAACTCCCACTTGGACTAAAGCCAATCAGTACAGAATCTCATTCCCATTTTTTGTTTACAACAGTTGAGCTCTTGAACTCCGATGGCTTTAGTGAGGGAATCAGCTAGGTTTTCCTTTCCATCGATCTTCGGAAGGTCAATGTCATCTTGTTCCACGATCTCTCGTACAAGGTGATAACACCGCAGAATATGCTTTGTACGGTGATGAGACTTCAGCTCTTTGGCTTGAGCAATGGCTCCAGTGTTGTCACAGTACACCAGAACAGGACCATCAAGGGAAGGTGCCACTCTCAGCTTGCCAAGGAACTTCCGCAACCACACAGCTTCCTTCGCTGCATCTGATGCTGCAATGTACTCTGCTTCGTATACTGAGTCCGCCACAGAAGGCTGCTTGGAAGTTTTCCAGCAGACAGCTCCTCCATTCAGGATAAAGATAAAACCTGACATACTCTTGCTATCATCTTTATCTGACTAAAAACTGGAGTCAGTATACCCCACAAGTTCCAAGTCAGATTCTCCATAAATGAGCCATTGGTCTTTAGTATTTCATAAATACTTAAGGATGGTTTTTACCACTTTCCAATGAGCTTCACTGGATCAGACTGGTATCTGCTCACTACACTTAGTGAGTATGCCATGTCTGATCTAGTATATGTCATGGTGTACATGATAGAACCCACCGCCGAAGCATATGGGATTCTACTCATATGCTCTCTCTTCTCAAGAGTTGTCGCACAATTCCTTTTGGAGAGATCAATTCCAGTGCCTATCGGGAGATAGCCCTTCTTGGGATTTTTCATGCTAAATCGTTTCAGCATGGTATCGATGTACGTAGACTGGAACAGCCCCAGAAGCTTCTTAGATCTATCTCTATAGATCTTCATACCTAGTGTGCAAGATGCTTCACCCAAGTCCTTCATAGAGAACTGAGATGATAACCAGACATTTATTCCTTGCAGTGCTAGGATGTCATTCTGATTAAAAGAATGTCATCCATATACAGTATAAGGAATACAATCACAGAACCATTAGCTCATTTGTAAATGCAAGGTTCTTCTTCGTTCCTAATGAAGCCATACGACTTGATACACTTATCAAATCATATGTTCCAACTCCTTGATGCTTGCTTCAGTCCATATATGGACTTATGAAGTTTGCACACCTTTGACTCATTTGTGAATGTGAACCCTTCAGGTTGTATCATATACACCTCCTCTCCAGCTCACCATTCAGGTAAGTTGTTCGGACATCCATTTGCCAGATTTCATAGTCAAAGTGTACTGCTAAAGCAAGCATAATTCGAATGGATTTAAGCATTGTCATAGGAGAGAATGTCTCATCATAGTAAATACCATAACGTTGATGATACCCCTTGGCAACCAGACAGGCTTTATAGGTCTCCACCTGTCCATTTATGCCCCTTATCCTTTTGAAAATTCATTTGCACCCAATGGGTTTTATCCCTTCAGGTGGATCAACCAATGTCCATACATTGTTGATCTCCATGGACTCCATTTAAGATTTCATGGCTCCAAGCCATTTTTCAGAGTCGGACCTCTACAACGCATCCATATAGGTGATCGGATCCTCATTGTTCTCATCGAGTTTAATGGGATCACCATCCCGGACCAAGAAATTATAGTATATGTCCGGTCGGCTCAGTACTCTACTGGATCTTCTTAATGGTTCCTGAGTGGGCTCTGGGTGTGATCTAATCATAACCGGTTCTATATTGTCACTTAAGTGTATCGGTTCTTCTACTTGTTGTACTTCACTAAGTTCAATCTTAGCAGCTACGGTTCCTTCACCAAGGAACTTTTTTTCCAAAAAGATAGCCCTAAGACTGACGAACAACTTTTGTTCCTTAGCTAAATAAAAGTAATACCCCTTAGACTCCTTTGGATACCCAACAAATAGGCACCGATCAGACCTAGGTCCAAGTTTGTCCGTTTCTAAATGTTTTACATAAGCCGGTCATCCCCAAACCTGAAAGTGTGAAAGTGTCGGCTTACGTCCAGTCCATATCTCATATGGTGTTTTGTTAACAGACTTACTTGGAGACCTATTCAGAAGGCAACAGGTTATTTCTAAAGCATATCCCCAAAAGGATATCGATAGAGAAGCAAAGCCCACATGGACCGAACCATGTCTAACAGGGTTCGATTCCTCCTCTCAGACACTCCATTTAATTGAGGTGTCCTTGGATGTGTCCATTGAGAGAGAACCCCATTCTCCTCGAGATAAGTTAGAAACTCACTGGAAAGGTACTCACCATCTCGATCGGATCAAAGGGTTTTGATACACTTTCCAGTTTGTTTTTCTACTTCATTACGATATCGTTTGAATATTTCAAACGATTCAGATTTATGTCTCATCAAGAAGACATAACCATACCTCGAAAGGTCATCTGTAAAAGTAATGAAATAACCATACCCTCCCCTGGCACTAACATTCATGGATCTGCATACATCAGTATGTATCAGACTTAGAATCTCATTGGCTCGTTCAACTTTTCCAGCAAAAGGCGACTTTGTCAATTTTCCAAGAAAACAGGACTCACAGGTTGGAAGTGAACTATCTTCACTAAAATCGAGAAGACCCTCGATTTTCAACCTATTTATACTATTCCTATTAATATGACCTAGCCTACAATGCCATAGGTATGCATCACTGACATTATCTATCCTAGGGCATTTGAAAGATGTGTACATTACACAAACAGGTCACGATAGTACATAGATGCCATCACAGATTTGTTCATTCAAAACTATAGAATCATTCCAAATGATTTTGCAAATGTCATTCTTTATTAATAGTTCATAACCATACATGACCAACGTGCCTACAGAAATGACATTTAAAATAAAAGGACAAAAATGACACTTGTTCAAAATGATAGTACAGGACTCGAAAATAATTTTAAAGACTCCCAAGCCAGAATTGGAACTCGGCTTCCATTTCCCACGTTTAAGAACCTCTCACTGTCCTCGAATCTTCTACTAACTTGAAGTCCTTACAAAGAATTGCAAATGTGAATTGGACATCCTATATCAAATACCTAGTTAGTAATATCGCAAACAGAGAAACTACAAGGTGTTATCATATAAATACCTTGTTCAGGACCATCCTGCACCTTTCTCTTCTTGGACCTATTTGGATCAAGAGATGCAATATAAAGAGGACAATTCCTCTTCCAGTGTCCCTACTTCTTGCAGAAGAAGCATTCTGTACGACTTTGATCAGCCTTCACTTTCTTGGCCTGACTGGGCCTAGAAGCACTAAGCACCTTTTTTCCTTTATTATTTTTCTTCTTCCCTTTCTTAAAGGGACGACGCCCTCCCGAAGAACCTCCTACCAGATTCACCACCCCTTTATTTAACCGGTGGTCTTTCTCATAAGTCTGCAGCAACCCCAACAGACCATGGTAGTTGACTGCAGGCTTATTCATTCTGTAATGATCGAGAAAGTCTAGATAGGAGGAGGGGAGAGAATTCAAAATCGCATCTATCCATGCTGTTCATGCAAGGGACATCCAAGCTTACCCAGGCACTCAATCATCTCGATCATGTACAATACATGATCAGTAACCGAGGCCCCATCATGCATCCGTGCACTGTAGATGGCACAGGAGACCCTGTACCTCTCAACATCGTTGATGCGGAACCTATATATGCATGCAAGTATTTTTTTTATATTTTTAATATTAAGTTATATGATTAATCCCAAAGAATAGACCAAAAATTTAAGCAGGAAAAACTATGCAAGATAAGAAACTAAAGCATGCAAGATAGGACCTAAAAGTAACAGAAAAAGGACTGCCGAGGCTGAGAGCCTCGGTCGGGCTAGTTCACCTACAATAGAGCTACTGGCGGCAGAGCGGGTGTACTTGGCAATGGTGGAAGTGCCCAATGTAGATCGTATGTGATGAGATTGCTCTCACTCCGGATGCGACCTGGAAAACCAAGCTAAAGATCTACGGATACCCGGCTTTCTGCTTGGTGGTCCGATCGCGGCCCGGCTAGAGTCGTTGGATTCGTCAGAGTCAAGAGACCTGGAAACGACCTTCCAAGAGTTAGAAAACACAGTAGGAAAGAAGAAATAAAGGAGAAACAGCAAGGGGAAGTTGTTGATTAGAGTGGGCCGCTAGGGTTTTGGAGAGCAGGATGGCGACAGGAAGCAGTCGCAGGACACCGGGAAGACGAAGGGCTCACATAGAATCTCTTCAAGCACACAGCAAGGTAGCACACAGTAATTGGAGAATCAAATATTATTTCATATCAAAAATTAATTCTTCATACAAGAGACTAGGGCCCTTTAAATAGACTCCTAGACTTGGCCCCCAAGTAAGGTTAAAAAAGATATTACATAGGAGTTTGAATCCCCTTCCAACTCTAGCTAGAAAATAAGGAAAAAATAGGTAGAAAAATTTCCAAAAACTTCTCTCCCTCTTCTTGCCTTGGTCGGCTAAGGGAGGTGACCCTAGTGGCTGACCAAGGGTGGTAAGAATAAGCCTTGGCACCACTTTCTCTTCTCCTGGGCCTGGGCTGGCCTAATTCACTTCAGGCTGCGTTTCAGGGCTTCGGGGCTTCAGGCTTGTCTCCCGGGCTTCTGATTTCTTCTCCTAGGCCTTCCATGATCCTCACAGCTTTAGTTGGGTTGGTCTTCACTTGGGCTAGCTTGGTCTTCACTTGGACTGGCTTGGTCTTCACTTGTATGAGTTATTACATGTACTGAACTCCGGAAATAACTAGTTCAACTTGAGCTGACTATACAGGACTCAAGTAAAAAAACAACTTAGATGAACTAAGCTTTATTGCAAATGGACTTGAATATGACTAAGTAATCCATAGAGGGTTGAGAAGCCTCTGTCTTATTCTGGTGCATCTGGAGTCCGCACCAATTCTCCCGGGATGGGAGGAACTCGACCCTGTCGAGTGAAGATCAGGATGGCTCACATATCTCTCGAGGAGGTCTGGGTTGAGGTGTTGGAAGTCCTCTCGAGAAATCCATGAATCATCCAACTCTGGCCGGCCTTGCCATCGAACCAAATAGCATTGATAGCCGCAGCCCTGGGTCATTATGGCTTGATCGTCCAGGATATGCTCGATCCGTTCCCCTCTCTCAGGCTAATTTATTGGTGGACACTCTGGGCTAGGGTTACTCTCAATGGATGGAATAGGTCCAAAGGCCTCACTAGGTGTCGCTGTCGGTTCCCTATACTCAACCAGGTCTGTGATATTGAAGGTAGAACTGATGCCCAAATCCGAAGGCAAATCTAACACATAAGCATTTGGTCCAACCCTCTCTATCACTTTAAAAGGTCTGGCTCCATGAGCATGAAGTGTCTTAACAGTCTCGGGTAGGAACCGCTCAGGCCTAAGCCAGTTTCATATATGTTTCATTACTTAGGTTTATTTTTTGGCTAATGTCCTTATGCAAGTCTCTAATATGCTATGCGAATGATTCTGCAGACTCTGAGACTCGTGCATGAACAGGTAAAGGAATCAGGTCAATGAGGCGATTAGGCTTGTACCCATGGAATATCTCAAAAGGACTCTTGCCCGTTGTCCTATTCACTGAGCTATTGTAGGCGAACTCTGCTCTAGGCAACAATAGATCCCAAGTTCCAATGTGTTCACCTACCAGGCATCTAAGGAGGTTTCCTAAACTATGGTTCACCACTTCGGTTTGACCATCTGTTTGGGGGTGGTAGGCTATAGAAAACTTAAGCTTGGTCCCTAACAGGTGCTACATGTTTTCCAGAAATAACTAGTGAACCTAACATCTCTATCAGATATGATGGTCTTGGGTAGGCCATGGAGTCTAACTACATTATCTAAGAAAAGCTTGGCTACTCTAGACACATCAAAGGTTTGGAAACATGGGATGAAGTGAGTCATCTTAGAGAACCTATCGACCACTACAAAGATAGAATCATGTCCTTTTGGGTCTTAGGTAATCCTAACATGAAGTCCATACTTAGGTCCTGCCAAGGGCGATCAGGCACTAGTAAAGCTATGTAGAGACCAGTATTTTGCTTCTACTGCTTTGCAACAACACAAGTTCTACACCTGGCTACAATCTGAGCAACATGCCTTTTCAATCATGGCCAAAAGAACTGGTCTTCTATCGCTAAGATGGTCTTATTCCTACTAAAGTGACCAGCTAAACCTCCAGCATGGGTCTCCCAAATTAGAAATTCTTTAAAAAAAGTTCTAGGTATACAGAGTCGATTGTTTTGGAAAAGGTAGTCATCCTGAATGGTATACTCACTATGGGTACTGGATGGTCCTAGCCTGAGGGTCTGGTAAATGTCTCCAAAGTCTAGGCAGGTTTCATATTCATCCTTTAACCTATCAAACCCTATGACTTGGGTGCTAACTGATCCTAATAGTAAAGACCTATGGCTTAGGGCGTTTGCTACCTTATTTTCTGTTCCAGCATGGTGCTTCAGGACAAAGATGTAGGCCTGAATGTACTCGATCCATTTATCGTGTCGTGGGTTAAGTTTCTTTTAGGAGTTTAGGAATCGGAGTGCCTCATTGGTGGGGGCACCAGGCTCAGAAAGAAGAAGCTTCAACTAATACCAAGTTCTTTATGGATTGAGACTAGGAACTCAAGTCTCGTATGAGTCCTGTATGTTTATTGAGTCTTGTTTTATTTTCTTTTGGGGTTTTAAAGTTCAATTAGAATTCAATCAAGAGTTCAATTAGAGTCAATTAGGCTTTGTACTGAGTCAAGTTCAAGAGCTACTTGAAATTAGGCCATACCAGCTTTACTTGGAATGCCACATCATCATGGACCACCGGTGCCAACTCATCACCAGAGGACGTCACATTACCTTTGCCATGTCATCTCCAAGGGGTGCCATGGAGAAGGATGTGCCATGTCACCATGCCACCTTGCCATGCCACATCATTGCCACCTCACTTTCCATGTGGCATCATTCAAATTTTAAATTACATGAAAGCTACAAGTGGTTGACCAAGGAGTGTTTTCAAATTCAAAGGAGGTCGGCCAACTCCATCCACAAATCATGTAACCAGCTCCACCAAATCCTCCACATTCCATGTAACCCTCCACCAAATCCTCCACCAAATCCTTCACATTTCATGTAACCCCCCCTAATATCTCTCCATGATATGGGGAATTTCAAATTGATTGAAAGGCTATTAAAAGCCTCTTGTACGCCCATGGTAGAAAAAAGCTTTTTGGATGAAATGAAATTTAAGTGAAGTAGTAGTTGAAGAAGGTATTTTTTTGGTAGTATCCTCTTGTTTTCTTTGGGTGTATTTGATTTTCTCTTCTCAAGCTTTCAAGTATCCAACGCCAACATCCACCTCTAGGGATCCATGTCTCCATCGAAGTTCCCTCGCCTGTTTGGTTTCTTTGTTTTGATATCTTTCAAATTGGTCCCAGTCTAACCCGTTCATTGTGCAGGATCCTTCTACGATTCGGAGTTCAAGAAAGGGTTCTCTTGCCAAAGATCAATGTTGAATGAAACTAGTTTCTTTGGAATGCCAATCTTCCACTTCAAGGCTAGTTTGTCTAAGAGCTTCAATGGATCTACCAGGGAGTGATCATCTTGGGTAAATAAACACTCGTAATCTCTTAAGTCTGAGTTATTGAAGATCGTTGCTAAGGTTTAAATTCAATATTCATTAGCCCTAATCTTCTCTAGGATTTAAATAACTACATCGCGGCGTAAGTTCCAAATTTCAGTGCTCCTTCCATAGCTTTACCTTAGTACTTTTGATCTGAAATTTAGTACCTGTTAATAGGCTTCATTGCTCTCATTTCTCAATCCATCATTTAGATTGCATTCTCATCATCGTGCCACGTCACTCATGGTTAGAAAATAAGATAAACTCCTACGGTAGTAAGTAATGTCTCCAATATCTAAAGGCCTGGACTATCGCATAAAATTCCTTGTCATAGGTAGAGTACTTAAGTTTAGCCTCATTCAGCTTCTCACTGAAGAAGGCTACAGGATGATTTTCTTGACTTAGTACCCCACCTATTCCTACTCCCGAGGCATCGCAAGCGACCTTAAACACCTTAATGAAATCGGGTAATCTAAGAATGGGTGCATTGGTCATCTTATCCTTAAGCTCTTGGAAGGCCTTATCAGCTTCTTTGGTCCACTCAAATGTACCATTCCTAATGTAATCAGTTATAGGTGTGACGACTATACTAAAACCCCTAATAAATCTTTTGTAAAAGGTTGCTAGGCCATGGAAGCTATGCACATCGTGGACACTAGTGGGTGTAGGCCACTTTACAATTGCCCTAACCTTTTTAGGATCTGCAGAAACTCCCTCAGGGATGACAACAAAGCCTAGGAAGATAACCCTATGTGTCATGAACTCACACTTCTTAAAGTTGGTATAGAGGCTATTCTCCCTAAGGGTCTAGCATACTAATCTCAGATGAATAAGGTGGTCTTTTTTAGTCCTGCTATAAATTAAGATATTATCAAAGTAGACCACAACAAATTTTTCAGTATATTCTTTCAGGACTTGGATCATAATCCTCATAAATGTACTTGGTGCATTGAAAAGTCCGAAAGGCATTACAACCCACTCAAACAGGCCATCCTTAGTCTTGAATGCGGTCTTCCACTCATCCTCAGGTCTAATCTGAACTTGATGATAGCCGCTCTTAAGGTCTATCTTTGAGAAAACTTTGGCTCCGGCCATCATGTCTAACATATCGTCCAATCAGAGGATGGGAAACCTATATTTCACATTATTTTGCTGATGTCTCTACTATTTACACACATCCTCTAGGTACAATCTTTCTTAGGGGTTAGTAGAGTAGGGACTGCACATGGACTCAAGCTCTCCCTAATGAAACCCTTCCTAAGCAATTCTCCCACTTGTTTCTGTAATTCTTGATGCTCACTAGGGTTCATTGGTGTGGGCACCAGGATTCGATAGAGGCTCCTCAACCCTCTGTGGATCTCAGATTAGGGTTCCACTTCTATAAGTCTTGTAATAAGGCTATGAGCCAAAGTAATTTCATAATTTCTAGTCATGTACCTAGTCTAAGTTTGTATAGTCTTGTACCTTGACCAATTTGGGTCAAGTTAGGTCATGAGTCCTGTATTTATTTTTGGTTCGAGTCTGAGTTTTGAAAGGGCCCAAGCCCAATTGAAGTCAACCTGGCTTTCAAGACCAAGTCAAGTCCTTGTGGGCCAACCCACCTCTTTCACATGGAAAGATGCCAACTCAGGTGCCACCTCAGCCACTTATGTGGCACCACATCAGTTGCCACTTGGGCATCCAAGGAGGGAAACAAGGTGGCGCCCTCATGCTTTCCACACGCCCTCCCCTTACCTTTTTCTCTTAGGCGACCTTGGAAGGAGGAGACATCATCCCCCTCTTCCCTACCCCACATCACGCCATGTTCCATCCAAATATGGGGCGTTGAAGATCCTTGAAGAGACCAAGCCACAAAGCAAGCCCTCTTCCAAGCCTTCTTCCTAAAGTCTTCATGCAAGAATTGAAGGTCAAAGGACACACTCCCCTCTCCAAGCCTTCAACCTTGCAATGCCCAAAGCTCCCTCCATTTGGTCGGCCAAGAATCACTCCAAAGTGGGCGTTGAAGGATCCAAGGAAGCACATCCCTTCAAGCAAGCCTTGTTCCACGTTTTCTTTCCAAAATGAGCATGCAAATGAAGGAAGTCAAGAGGCCAATCCCCCTCTCCAAGCCCTCCCACATGCCACACCCAATCCAAATCACTTTTAGTCGGCCAAAGAGAGGAGAAGGTCAAATGTTTTTGGCGCCACCCAAGAAAGTTTGTAATGTTGTTTCTTTTGAAATTCAAATGGGCCTTGGGTGCCTATTTAAAGGACCCAATCCCTCCATTGTAAGGCAATTGAATGATTGAATGATTAATGAAAAAAAGAGTTTGAGTTTTCTATCCTCCAACCATTGTCTCCTAGACTAGGTTTGATTGAAGTTGCCTTCGTCCCTAGGGACGTCAAGTGGTGTGAGGCCACCTGTCCGTCGCCCTAGGACGTCGCAAGTCCTTCATCCTCCTGGATGTCGAGTGGTGTGAGGCCACAATCCTTCATCCTCCGGGATGTCGCGGGGTGCGAGGCCCTAAGTTATCTCCTTCTTCGACTTCGGAATCCAGCCGGACACCGGGCTTGAAGCCCCTTCTCAACCCCATCTCAGTCTCTTTCAGTACATCTCTCCTTTTCACTAATCCCTCTTTTGTTTGCCTACAGGTCCTCCCTGGCATCTCGAGCACCGGAGACAGTCGACTTTGCCATCATGACCTTCCGACTGAAAGCCAGTGCTTCCACGGGTTCGATTGCTCGGGCATCTAGGCCGCATCCACCGAGTTGAGCGATCTCTGCATCGGGAGCTTCAGACGTGTGAGGTTTGCTCTCTCTATCTCCTAAGTAGGTATTGTATTTCGAGTTTAGTCCTATCGGGGTTTCTTAATCCTGGGATCCTATTCTCGTTTTCACTGTTTAGGTATTTGAACTGCTAGTGTAAGCTTCCGTTACTCATTTTTCTTATTTCTTGTCTTTGCTTGTGATCGAGAATCAAAACCATAAGAAAAGAAAAAAAACAAACATCTAAAACTCATCAACCATAAAAAAATTCCTTTGCATCATAAGCATCCTTCACTAGCATCCTTAGCTACCCCTCACATCCACACCATTTTTGGTATCAGAGCTTTATTCCACATCATTTTTGGTATCAGAGCCAGGTTAGGACTAGTGCAACTTTTCCTTTCATTTTCTGCATTCTGGTCAGCCCGTATATGGTATGAACATTGAATTGTTTTTCTCTATAGAGACCTCCAAATTTCGTGATTTCTATTTTGTTAAATCACATTTAAATCAGAATATTTTTGTGTATTTTCTCATATTTTATTTCAGTTTGTAGAATTTCTACTAGCCGAAGTACTACCTGAGAAAATCTCAGGTCTGAAATTCCAGCAAGCATCTCATTTCTTGCTTCATTCATCCATCTAGCTTATTTCTTGCATTTAGGAGCATATTTTAATTCTTACATTTTGTTTAGCATTCACACATCTGAAAGACAAAAAAAAAAAAAAAAAAGAAGAAAATTTTAAGTCATTTCATTAGTCATTTTTGTGCATCATTTTCCATTACTCATCCTAAGGGCGTCAAATTAACATAGGGTCAGGATTTCATTACCTATCCCTAGCCCAAAAACCACCACCCGACATATCGAACCCTAGCCATTAACTAAAATTGATTAGACACTTAATCTGCTCTAGTGAGCTAGGGACACCCACGAAGTCGGGTCGACCCAAGTGCCGAGCCAAGTTAGATCACTTGTTGGTGTGTGCTTGAGTAGCTGGTGTCTAGGAAAGTGGTTCAGGGACTAGATCCCGAAGGGAAGTGGGTTGGTTCGCTTACCTGGCCAATTTCTAATTTGTGTCTAAGCAAGCGAAGAGGAACCTCCACTAACCTTACACTTACCTGGCCAGGTGCCAAGTTACTACTTCCAGGTTCATCTTCTTGACTTCACATTTGGAGAGATCTCCTAGGTCTAGCAAACCGTAGCACCGTTCGGTGTGTGTGTTACATGTGCACTACATCAGGAACCTCTTTTCACCCACCTTCTCCACCCCCTACCGAAGCCATGGACCAACTTCGAGCTGACATTGGAGCCCTAACTCAATCCATGACTCAATTAAGCAACTAGTTGACTAATAGATGTGATCAAATAGAGGCCAGACTAGGACCAATAGAGGAAGCTGCTAGGCTCCATGAGCATTTCCAGAGAGATCCCGCCTACAGAAGACCTGAGCCCTTTAGGAACTAGAGTCGTATCCCAGGACCCACCCAAGGTTATAGCCAGGCTTACCCAAGTCGACCAAGCCCGAACCGATCTGACCCTAGTCGACCAAGCCTAGCCCGACCAAGTCCTAGTAGTCCCAGTCTGACTCGACCCCAATACAGTAGAGAGGACAAGGGTAAGACTATTGAAGTCCAGAGGAGACCCAATCCCCAAGGTAACAGCTATAGGTATCATAAACCTGGGCATTTTGCTAGTCAGTGCACTGCCCCTGCCCTACTTATAGATGAACCGACTGAAACTGAACCCGAACCCATTGTTGAACCCCTTGAAGACTTTAAGGTTGAACCCATTGAAAATCTAGGGAAAGAAACTCCTGAGCCCATTAAAGAATTGAAAGAAGACATCTGTGAATCTAGTTTAGTAGAATATGGTGAAGATGGGCCCCAGGTAGAATTCATCGAGAAACCAAAAGATAAAGATCCTGAACCCATTAGAGATTGTGAAAGAGTAATTGAGCCAGGATCGAACATTGTAGAGGGTGGTGAGGGTTCACAAGTATTGCCCTTAGAGAAGGTCTAGGAACAAGTCCCTATAGAACTACCCTAGGAGGTAGGCATCAGTTTTGAGGACTTTCAAGATAACATTCCGAAAGACCTTCCTTACAACCTTCCACCATCTAGGAACACCCATCTAGCCTTGGAACTTGCACTTTTAGAACAATGTCCAAATCTTAAGATTATCCTGAATAACCAAGGTCTATTTCATGATGCCCAGAGATTACCCCAAGACTCCGACTCCTATTTTCTCTCCTTCCTAGAGCCTTCTCACATTTTTAGAGCCATGGGGTTGCATTTTGTTGAAATTACCAGGCTGCATGACTCCTTAGAACCCATCCCTTTTGCCATTTACTTTTGGTACACTTTATGGCATTTGTTAGGGATCCTTGATAATTTTTCTTGTACATACCAGACTAGGGTTAAACCTAGAGAGTCCATAATCTGTTAGGTTTAGGCCCTAGAGCGTCCAATAAAATTTTTTCAGTAGGGATGCATAGTTGAGTCTGCATTTTGCATCATATTAGGATTATGCATTAAATATAATTTTAAAATAATTTGGTTGATTCCCGAAAGCGAGCCAAAGAGTTTGAAATAAGGAATTTTATAATGATTAGGATTTGGTCTAAACGGTTTCCACCGGGAACCATTAAGAAGCTTCATGCTCATGGGGCTGGTCCCTTTAAAGTGATTAGGAGATTGGGCCCTAATGCCTAAGTGCTAGAATTACCTTTGGATTATGGAATTAGCTCGACATTCAATATTTCTGACTTAGTCGAGTATAGAGAACCCGCAAACATACCCAGTGAGCCATTTGGGCCTGACCTCCCTTTTGAGAGTGAACCTAAACCTGAGTGTCCACCTCCAAATATACCTGAGCGAGGAGAGCGGATCGAGCATGTCCTGGATGACCAAGTCATCACTACCCGGGGCAAGGGCTATCAACGTTACTTGGTTCGATGGCAAGGCCGACCCAATTCCGATGACTCGTGGATCACACGGGAGGACTTGCAACACATCGACCCCGACATCCTGGAGAGGTACCAAATCCAAATTAACCCTTACTCGATAGGGTCGAGTTCCTCCCATCCCGGGAGAACTGGTGTGGGCACCAGGATCCGACAGAGGCTCCTCAACCCTCTGTGGATCTCAGATTAGGGTTCCACTTCTATGAGTCTTGTAATAAGGCTATGAGCCAAAGCAATTTCATAATTTCTAGTCATGTACCTAGACTAAGTTTGTTTAGTCTTGTACCTTGACCAATTTGGTTCAAGTTAGGTCATGAGTCCTGTATTTATTTTAGGTTCGAGTCTGAGTTTGGACTAGGCCCAAGCCCAATTGAAGTCAACCTGGCTTTCAAGACCAAGTCCTTGTGGGCCAACCCACCTCTTTCACTTGGAAAGATGCCAACTCAGGTGCCACCTCAGCCACCTATACGGCGCCACATCAGTTGCCACTTGGGCATCCAAGGAGGGAAACAAGGTGGCGCCCTCATGCTTTCCACACGCCCTCCCCTTGCCTTTTTCTCTTGGGCGACCTTGGAAGGAGGAGACATCATCCCCCTCTTCCCTACCCCACATCACGCCATGTTCCATCCAAATATGGGGCGTTGAAGATCTTTGAAGAGACCAAGCCACAAAGCAAGCCCTCTTCCAAGCCTTCTTCCCAAAGTGTTCATGCAAGAATGGAAGGTCAAAGGACACACTCCCCTCTCCAAGCCTTCAACCTTGCAACGCCCAAAGCTCCCTCCATTTGGTCGGCCAAGAATCACTCCAAAGTGGGCGTTGAAGGATCCAAGGAAGCACATCCCTTCAAGCAAGCCTTGTTCCACGTTTTCTTCCCAAAATGAGCATACAAATGAAGGAAGTCAAGAGGCCAATCCCCCTCTCCAAGCCCTCCCACATGCCATGCCCAATCCAAATCACCTTTGGTCAGCCAAAGAGTGGAGAAGGTCAAATGTTTTTGGCGCCACCCAAGAAAGTTTGTAATGTTGTTTCTTTTGAAATTCAAATGGGCCTTGGGTGCTTATTTAAAGGACCCAATCCCTCCATTGTAAGGCAATTGAATGATTGAATGATTAATGAAAAAAAGAGTTTGAGTTTTCTATCCTCCAACCATTGCCTCCTAGACTAGGTTTTAGTGAAGTTGCCTTCATCCCCAGGGATGTCGAGTGGTGTGAGGCCACCTGTCCGTCGCCCCAGGGCGTCGCAAGTCCTTCGTCCTCTTGGACGTCAAGTGGTGTGAGGCCACAATCCTTCATCCTCTGGGACGTCGTGGGGTGCGAGGCCCCAAGTTATCTCCTTCTTCAACTTCGGAATCCAGCCGGACACCGGGCTCGAAGCCCCTTCTCAACCCCATCTCAGTCTCTTTCAATGCATCTCTCCTTTTTGTTAATCCCTCTTTTGTTTGCCTATAGGTCCTCCCTGGCATCTCGGGCACCAGAGACAGTCGGCTTCGCCATCGTGACCTTCCGACCGAAAGCCAGTGCTTCCACGGGTTCGACTGCTCAAGCATCCAGATCGCATCCACCGAGTTGAGCGATCTCTGCATCGGGCGCTTCAGACGTGTGAGGTTTGCTCTCTCTATCTTCTAAGTAGGTATTGTATTTCGAGCTTAGTCCTACCGGGATTTCTTAATCCTGGGATCCTGTTCTCATTTTCACTGTTTAGGGATTTGAACTGCTAGTGTAAGCTTTCGTTACTCATTTTTCTTATTTCTTGTCTTTGCTTGTGATTGAGAATCAAAACCCTAAGAAAAGAAAAAGAAAACAAACATCTAAAACTCATCAACCATAAAAAAATTCCTTTGCATCATAAGCATCCTTCACTAGCATCCCTAGCTACCCCTCACATCCACACCATTTTTGGTATCATAGCTTTATTCCACATCATTCATTCTATAGTGAGGAAGGTTTGGCAAAGTGGCTCCTGGGACTAAGTGACGCGGATGCGAGCCCCGATCAAAGAATTATTCCAAAGGAAAATGGACCATTGGTCGTTAAGAAACGACCCTAGGCTAGGTTAGACCCAATTTATTCTTTTTCATTTTTTTTTTATTCAAATAACCTTTTTTTTCATATTTTTTTCTCTTTTCTTTTATACTTTTTTTTCTCTTTTTTTTTCACTATATACTTTTTTTTCTTTTTCTTCACTCCCTTTTTTTCTCACAACTTTCTCTCTCTTTTTTTTTATTTCCTCTGCTTCTTTTTTTTAAAATTTCTGGCCTGCGCCTAAAGTCGGCATTGGAAGCCCGAAGATGCTTTCACGTTCGTGCAAAGCATCTCCCGGTGCTTTGACGACTATGCGAGGCTGAAGGAAGACCTCGAATGTGGAGATCCGGCAGGCTACGCTGATGACGGGGCTGAGGACGAGGATGGCTGCCCAGGGAATAGTGGTGCAGCCTTGCTTCGACGAACGATGGTGGCACGATGGGAGAAGACGGCATGACCAGCGGCCGTGGGTGTGCGACACGGGCAGCACGGGAGTACCAGCTCGAATGCGTTGCGGGCGGCACGGGGGTGCCAGCTCGGGGGCATTGCGGATAGCATGGGTGTGCTAGCTCGGGGGCTCGGTGCCATGGAGTAAACGGAGGTCCACCGGAGCGCTAGGAGAAGGGCGGTCCGATGGCATGGGCAGAGGAGATCCGGTGGGAGGCATCGCATGGAGGGCTCAGCTGCAGCGATGCTCGGTCGAAAGGGAGGTGGCAGACTGGTGGAAGGTGTCGCAGAGGGGCTTGGCTGCAGCGACGGTGATGGCTTGCACGGGCGTTGTTCGGCTGCAGTGGATCCGGCGCAGGGGCTTAGAGCTTCATGGGAGGAGCTTCGACGATTTGCACGAACAGAGACAGGGAGGATCCAGATCGATGGAACAGGGCTCGGAGGGGCAGCAGCGGGTGGCCGGAGACTTGGTAGCAGTGGACTAATTGGGGATGGGATCGGTCGGTAGTGGCGGAGGCTCCTCAATCGGTGGCTGTTGGTTTGGACAACGTCCAGTAGGAAGCAGGGAGGAGATCCGGCGAGACACCGGCAATCTTGGCGGAGTTACGATGGTTGGTCACTTGGCGAATATGAAAAATGCCCGTTACTTGATTCTCGGGTGGATCTTCTTATGGAGAGATGGAAACAAGAGAGGGTCGCTCCCTCAGTTGGCTGATGGACAGTGATGAGTCACAGAAGAGTTTGACAGGCCATAACTTGGGAAAGGAGAAGGAATAGCCAGGAAAGAAAATATAGAGGGAAAGAGAAAATAACCGGGAAGAGAAATGAGCGAGAGAAGGGGGAGAACAAGAAGAAGAGAGGGGGAGAATAAGAGAGCCCAGGGAGAAGAAGCACCAGAGAGAGAATAATCAGGAGAAGGAAAGAAGTAGGGGGGAGGGAGTCGGGATACACCCAGACAATTTTTCAAATAAATTTTCTTCTTCGCTCGCTAATTTTATTCATGAATAATCAAACATCTTAATAGACTAATCTAAGATATCCGATATCCTGATCAGATACCCCTAACAAATTCAAACTATTATTTTAAAAAACAAACTAATCCAAGGATAAAGTAAATCCTAAAAACAAATGATCAAACTAGAGAATCGATAAAACTAATCCTAAAATTTCAAGATACCCAATCCCTCGTACACCCATAAAAATATATTTATCCTGCAGTGTACTTTGGGATTTGTGCTGCATCGATTTGGGCTGCATCGACTTCAGGATCTTGGGCCCCCGGGGTTTGGGCTGGGCTGGGCTTCAGGTTCTGGGCTGGCTTCTAGGTTGGGCTGGCTTTAGGTTTTAGGCTGGGTTGGGCTTCAGGTTCTGGGCTAGGCTTCAAGTTTGATCTGGGTTGCTTCAGATTCTAGGCCGATGTCCCCATCATTTTTTCTAAGGTGGGAAAAACTCGACTCCGTCGAGTAAAGCTTCAGCAATCTTCTGACTCTTCTAACTCCAAGATGCACCATGTCATCTGCAGACTGAATTTTTTTTTGTATATAAATAGTGCAGTTAAATAAAAATGACTAACCTAACCTAACCTAAACTTGCTCTAATACCAAATAATTGATGCGGGATGCAAGCCCTGATCAAAGAATTATTCCAAAGGAAAACAGACCGTTGGTCGTTAAGAAATGACCCTAGGCTAGGTTAAACCCAATTTATTCTTTTCCAATTTTTTATTCAAATGAACTCATTTTTTTTCTATTTTCATTTCTTTTTTTATACTAAAGAAAACCCATACTTTTTTTCTTTTTTTTTTCCTTCATCTCTTGTCTAAACTTAAGTCGGCATTAGTGCCCGAAATGGCTCTAAAATCCATGCAAGTCTTTGAAATCGATGACAGGGTGGGAGACGCTTTCACGTTCGTGCGTGTCATCTTTCTTCTCTACGGACGGAAACCAGGGACAGAAGTGGACTTCACCAGCGATTTCAACAGAACTGGTGGCCTTCATCGGTACTGGCGATGCACGGGGAACACATGGCGGCACATGCGGTGACGGTGTTTGGTGGAGGTGAGGTGTTGGGTGTTGTGGCAGGGAACGGCTTCGGAGGGGTTTCGTCGGTGGCAGTGTTGGGTGGAGATGATAGAACGGACGGCGGTGGTCTCGACTACTGGTTGGGAAAAGGCCAACGACGATTTTTGCTCGGACAGGGCAGTGATGATGGCGTGGACGAGTCGGCGGTTCGAAGCAGGGGCGTGGGCGAGTCGGCTAGTGGTGCTTGAATGGATCTCGGGAGATGACGATCGAGCAGATTCGAGGATATGGCTCGAGGAGCTCCGGCTCGGGGAGGTGGTAGAGGAAGCAGAAGGTGACGCCACTAAGGTGCTGGAGGTTGTTGCAGAGGCAGTGTTGATGGTGTGGGAGATCACTGGTCGTTCGATGGTGAGGCATTGGAACAGGGAGGCAAGGAGGTTTCAGAAGGGATGATTCTCTGGTGTTTTAAGCGGCAGAGAGGAAGGGGGGCGGAGACTGAGAGGAAGAAAAGTGGGGGAGAAGAAACCGAGGTTGAAGAAGAGAGGGGGGGAATAAGAGAGCCCAGGGAGAAGAAGCATCAGAGAGAAAGAATAATCAGGATAAGGGAAGAAGAAGGAGGGGGGAGGTAGTCGGGATACACCCAGACATTTATTCAAATAAATTTTCTCCTTCGCTCGCTAATTTTATTCATGAATAACCGAACATCTTAAATAGACTAATCTAAGATATCCGATATCCTGATTAGATATCCCTAACAAATTCAAACTATTATTTTAAAAAACAAACTAATCCAAGGATAAAGTAAATCCTAAAAACAAATAATCAAACTAGAGAACCAATAAAACTAATCCTAAAATTTCAAGATACCCAATCCCTCGTACACCCATAAAAATATATTTATCCTGTTATGTACTTCAGGATTGGTGTTGTATCGATTTGGGCTACATCGACTTCAGGATCTTGGGCCCCTAGGGTTTGGGCTGGGCTGGGCTTCAGGTTCTGGGCTGGTTAGGCTGGCTTCAAGTTTTAGGCTGGGCTGGGCTTCAAATTCTGGGCTAGGCTTTAAGTTTGATCTGGGCTGCTTTAGATTTTGGGCCAATGTCCCTATCACTAAGTCTATTACATGTTGGATGTCTCTAAAGGATGGTAATTGATCAGGTAAATCATCAGGGAAGACATCCTCAAATTCTTTGAGAGCCTTAATTTCTTTAGGGTGTTCCTTTTAGGTCGGCTCATGTATTTCTTTGGCGATCAAGATCCAAATCGGGTTACCCTCAGTAATCTCTTTTTCTAACTCCTTAGCCTTAATCAGATTAACTCCAGGTTTCTTGTCCTTAAGGCTATTAGAACCCCTCTTAACTGGGTCTCTAGGGGGAGTTGGGTGGATAACAAACTTATTCCCATGGTAGCAAAAAGCACAAACATTGGTTTGACCAAATAGGGTTGCATTATGATCAAAAAGCCAAGGTCAACCTAGAATGATACTACTTACTTCCATGGGGATGACATCATGCCAAATCTTTTCCTCATAGGTTTGTTGTCTAGTTAAGATTTGGCACCTAGCTTTGATCTGGATGGAGGTGGAATCTACCCGAGAAACTTTGTAAGGGCTAGGATGGGGAACTGTGGTCAATCCTAAAGATTTAACTATATTGGCAGAGATGACATTGACATAACTCCCACTGTCTATGATGATCTTAAGTACCTTACCCCCTACCTTAACAAAGGTCTGTAGGATGTTAGCCCTATGCCAATCTTCCTTAACTGGGGTTTGGGTTAAGATGTACCTAACCACTCTTAATTGGTTCTCAGACTCAGATTCTTCCTCCTCACCTTCATACTCATCTAACAACTGGTCATCAGCCTCATAGATCTTTCCCTCAGGTTTAGCTACGAGTTCAGGCTCCTATTCCTTTAGCTCATCTAAGTGTAGAGCACTAACTGGGCATTGGCTAGCAAAGTGGCCTGGTTTCCGACATTTAAAATAGGTCTTCTGGGTATTGTTACTCCTGTGGACCTCTATAGATTTTCTTATATCATCTCTACGGGTCAAAGGAGTACTAGGCTGGGGTTGACTCGGGTCAGGATGACTCATATTGGGTCGACTCGGATTAGGTCAGTTGGGGTTGGGTCGGCTCTGGTGGGACTGGCTAGCTCCTGGGTACTGACTAGGGTATCTAATGGGCTCGGGTTTACGATAGACGTGCCCTCTTTGGAAACGCTCATGATCCCTAGTAATATGGTAGGCATGGTCCTGGTCTCTAACCTCTCTCATATAGAGCTCCCTTTTAATATCATCTCTCAGTCCGCCCTAAACCAACACAGAACAACATCCTCGACTCATTTAAATCACATCGCATGGAATACTCATCAAATTTTGTGATGTACTCATCTACACTCTTGCTACCCTGATTCAATCGCTGCCATTGATCCATTAAACCATAACGATATGATGGTGGAACGTATTTCCCTCTAAGCTTATCCTTCATGGCCCTCTAGGTGACTATAGGATCATGACCTCCTAGCCTAAGGGTTCTCTGAACACTAGCCCAATATAACCTGGCTTCTCGGACCAACTTAAGCTTCGCAAACCTAAACTTACACTCCTCCGACATATCGTACCACTCAAAATATTGATCAATTTCTTCCTGCCAATCTATATAGACCTTAGGATCATGACAACCATCAAAAGTGGTGGCATCAAGTTTAATGTGTATATAGGATCTATCTTCCTGGTCTACAAAATCCTGATGGGTCTTCTAGGGCGAACCTCTGGGATTGGGTCATGACGATGGGTTCTCCTAGGTTCAGCCTCAAAGTAGGGATCAGGATTTGGGGTCCTCCTAGGTTCAACCTCATAGTATGGGTCATGGCGAGGGGCTCTCCTAGGATGGGGAGGTGACTCTGGATCTGGCTCACTATGAGGCCTACGTGCCTCCTCTAGGGTTCCAAGATGATTGTCTATGTGTTCAAACCTATGGTTCATCTGGGCCATTTGATCTACAAGGGCTTGAATTTGGGCTTCCAGCTTATCTATGGGTTCAGCCAAAGGTGGAGATGGAGGATGATATGATGCTCCTGATCTAATGCTCATGCAAGACTCAAACTGACTTGACTATAGCTGCCTAGACCTAGAGTACAATCAGAATGGGTTGACTTAACTTACACACAACTCAAATCCTAATCCTTCAATCTGGCCAGGTAAGAGGTGGGATGGTGGGAGGCCCCCTACTCTCGCAAAAACCCAATTAAGGAACCACCAATCTGCTTAGATCATTTGACACTGTACCTCTTGCTTAGATACCAGAATCCAGTAATAGGAAATGAATTGGGTGCACTAGTCGTCTCACAAAGACTGAACTCGACCAATGGGTGTCCCTAGCCCACTAGGGCAAATTAAGTCTAGTTAATTTTAAATTAGGCTTGGGACCGAATGCAAGGGGTGTGATTTTGGGCTAAGGAGAGGTTATCAACTCCTCCCCTTATCTGACATAAAGAAAAGTGCCCTTAAAGTAATTTATGCAATGATGGCAGGCAGATGAAGATGCAAATTAGGGTTTAGATGTTTTGGTATTTTTTGAATATATGTAATTTTTTTTGTTTTGAAATTTTTCTTAAATAGAAGATAATTGCAGATTATGCTCTAATATGTAGAAAATATGCTAAAAATAAAGATATACAAAGTTTATACTAAAAAAAAACCTAAACTTTCTAAAATCGGTTTTGCTGCCAAAATAGAGTAGAATTATTCTTAGGCAGTGTTTCGGTTGGGAAAAAATCTATAGACCGAAATAATTCTTGAGAAAATTCTAAAAAACACTTTAAATTATGAGGAATCTAGAAAAATAAATTTTAGAATATTTTGAGTTTTGTATAGGTAGAAACAATTAAAATAATAGGATATATTTAAAAGGCTGAAAATAAAAAAAATCCCTAATGGAACCCTTTGTATTCCTATTCAGGGGTCAATTCACAGCGGCACCCCTACCGCCATAGGAGATCCCATCGATTGGGAAAGAGGGTTTTGAAGCCCTACTAATCTCTTATGATCGGACGGCCATGGTAAAGCACCCGATCCGAGTATCCAAAGAGAACTGAGCCCAAACAGGCTCTAATACCAAAATGATGCGGAACCTATATATGCATGCAAGTATTTTTTTTGTATTTTTAATATTAAGTTGTATGATTAATCTCACAAAACAGACCAAGAATCTAAGAAGGGAAAACTATGCAAGATAAAAAACTAAAGCATGCAAGATAGGACCTAAAAGTAGCAGAAAAAGGATTGCCGAGGCTGAGAAGCCTCAGTTGGGCTAGTTCACCAACAATAGAGCTACTGGCGGCAGAGGGGGTGTACCTGGCAATGGTAGAAGTGCTCGGTGCAGATCGTACGTGATGAGATCACTCTCACTCTGGATGCGGCCTGAAAAATCAAGCCAAAGACCTGCGGATACCTGACTTTCTGCTCGATGGTCCGATCGCGGCCCAGCTAGAGTCGTTGGATTCGTCGGAGTCGAGGGACCTACAAACGACCTTCCAAGGGTTATAAAACATAGTAGGGAAGAAGAAATAAAGGAAAAATAGCAAGGGTAAGTTATTGATTAGAGTGGGTGGCTAGGGTTTTGGAGAGCAGGATGGTAGCAGGAAGCAGTCGCAGGACACCGGGAAGACGAAGAGCTCCCACCGAACCCTTCAAGCACACAGCAAGGTAGCACATAGCAATTGAAGAATTAAATATTATTTAATATCAAAAATTAATTCTTCATACAAAAGACTAGGGCCCTTTAAATAGACTCCTAGACTTGGCCCCCAAGTAAGGTTAAAAAGATATTACATAGGAGTTTGAATCCCCTTCCAACTCTAGCTAGAAAATAAGGAAAAAATAGGTAGAAAAAATCCCTAAAACTTCTCTCCCTCCTCTTGCCTTCGTCGGCCAAGGGAGGTGACCCTAGTAGCTGACCAAGGGTGGTAAGCATAAGCCTTGGTGCCACTTTCTCTTCTCCTGGGCCTGGGCTGGCCCAGTTCACTTGAGGCTGCGTTTCAGGGCTTCATTTCAGGGCTTCAGGACTTCAAGCTTGTCTCCCGGGCTTCTGATTTCTTCTCCTAGGCCTTCCATGATCCTCATAGCTTTAGTTGGGTTGGTCTTCACTTGGGTTGGCTTTGTCTTCACTTGGGCAGGCTTGGTCTTCACTTGTATGAGTCATTACATGTACTGAACTCTGGAAAATAACTAGCTCAACATGAGCAGACTAGTACAGGACTCAAGTAAAAAAAATAACTTAGATGAGCTAAGCTTTATTGCAAATGGACTTGAATATGACTAAGTAATCCATAGAGGGTTGAGAAGCCTCTGTCATATTCTGGTGCCTCTGGTGTCCGCACCAGTCGTCTGGTGTTACGAAAGACTCCTTCAACCTTTGAAGGATTTCTTCTGGCTGGGCTTCCTCGAATTTGTGACTGAACTCATCGTTCATCACTGCCAATATGATGCATCGGATAGTGGTCCTGTCAGAGAGCCATTTCTGATAAGTGTCTTTGACCAAACCCCGAGCATTGGCAGGAGGGATCTTATGTGCTGGATCCTATATCACATATAGGATCCGTTCATGCTCCAAGACAATCCTGAGCCTTCGATACCAGCTATCGAAGTTGAGTCCATTTAGTTTCTCATTATCGAGAAGAGATCGAAGTGACAGGTTGGAAGATATCTAAAAGGAAAACCAAAGCTAATTAGTGTATATGAATTATTAACCTAAAGACATGGACTTTAGTCTAAAGGTCCCTTCCACTATTTGCACAGATTGGTAGCCTCTACCTCCAATACGAGGAATTACTTTAATTCCTTAGTGGGTACTAGAGTCCAATAGACAACACATGAGCCCGACTTTGGCCGGCCCATCCATGCATATCTAAAGATAGATTCTTTAACCGATCACTTCTCCAAGTAACCTCTAGTAAATGGGTTTTATCCCAAGGAGCACTTTAATCGACCTTTAGGCCTCCTATTGAAGGTCCCGGTTAGGTCCAACCATTAACATGACAAAATTCGATGCTTCTAACTAACGAATAGTCAAGCCCAACTTTGGCCGGCCCACCTGACTAATGTTAAGAGAGTCGCACTAAGCCATCACATTAGGAACAGCAATTCCAATAGCCCAATGAACACCCGATCTTTGGATCTACCTATGAATACCTAACTACTGGACACATTACTATCCCACTTAGTGGGATGTAAGGACTTGGTTATCTCTATAACTTTGTCCTTTTAAAGACCTAATAATTTAGAGAATTTTTAATAAATATGACAGATAAAAAGATGAGAAGACATGGATCAACCTCCCACTAACCACATCAGTAATCTAGGAGGGTTACACATAACAATGATCCATGGGCACCTAAAATTAGTCAAGACTGATTAACCTTAGGTGACAAGGGTTAACACGAGTCAATGAGCTATCTAATCAATCCTAATCGACCATATTGGCCAGGTAAGTGAGATGATAGGTTGGGTTCCGCCATTAACCATCTTGCCTTAGACACCAACAGAGTTGGCCAGGTAAGAGGTAGCCCCAAAGAACCATGATCACAATGCCAAACTTACCTCGACACCAATCGGTTCATCATACTCGATTAGACTAGCCTAAAGACTTGGGCTTTCCACTGAGCCATAAATTAGGTCTATTTAGATTTTGGACTAATCAATCTAACTATTAGAGAGATCTAGAGAATAAATCCTAACTCAACATTTGATTAGATCAGTTCTCTTATTAGTCCAATGCATCTCAACTTAGGTCTAACCCAATCAAGGACCTAATAGAAGCTAACCCTTGACCCTTAAGGCTTATTGAAATGACTTAAAATCTTTGAATCATATTCCTAGAGTTCTTAGTCATTCTTAATTCTCAATTAAGTTCAATAGCCTTAAATTAATCGAAATAATTTCAATTAAGAATGTAAAACAATTTTACAAGCATATTTTGAATTTACTGTTTCAGAAATTCCTGGTCGAGTCCGCTCAAGCAAGGGTCGAGCGGCTCGAGCAGAACCAGAACAAATAGATTAGATGAGTTGGCTCGAGCAGGATTCAAGTCGGCTCATCTGTGGGGCAGAAAATAGTGACTTCAAAAATGCATGCAACTAATTTGAACAATTCAAATTTAGATATTATACATGATCAAAACAAAACTCTTAGATCTAATCTAAATTTATTTTATTATCATAATGTTAGATTAAAACATTTTTAATCTACAAATTTCTTTCTTCTTATTTTTCTTTTCAAGAGTCAATCACAGCGGCACCCCTATACACCATAGGAGACCCCATTGAATGAGAAGAGAGGGTCTTGCAGCCCTACTTCTCTCTTATGACCGGACGGTCATGGTGAAGCACTCAATCCAAGTACTTAAGAAAGAAAGGAGATGTTATTAGCATGCTTGCATCATTATACTACAAAATGAACCTGGCTCTGATACCATTGAAGGTGAAAAATACCTACACCTAGCATACAATATGCAAAAAAATAGGATAGAAAGATATGCATTTTAAAACATTTTTAAAGCATGCATTCAGAAGGCTCGATAGATAGATCTAAATGATCTACCGATCTGCCCGCAATAGGAACTAGCATAAAGATCTAGCATGCATATAATAACAAAAGCAAGAAATATAAAAGTACCATACCTTTATACCTCAGAGAATGCTGGAGAGAAGCTGTGAGGAGGAGGAGGGTGCTCGAGCCACACAAGTGTCTGGCCTCTACAGGAAATCCACACTTAGGCTTGACTTTGATCAACTCCTTCAGAGTGCTAGCTCTTCGGGATCCTTGGTCGATCTTCTTCTTCCAGGAAGACTAGGAGGAGAGCAGGAACCCCTTCCCAAAGACTCTCTTTCCAAGACCTAGCTAAGAAGCTAGGATTCTCATACCTAATCCCTAGAATCTCACAAACCCTTCTCTTTCTTTTCTCTTGCTGTTGTCTCTCTAGTAACTATTAGCAGCCACTACAATGACCTTCATTTATAGGGGCAGCCATGAGAGGGAGAAAGAGGAAGGAGGAGAGATGAGGGGAGAGAATGGGGGAGAGGATCAAGGCCATACCAAATGGGTCCAACCCAAAGAGGCAAGTATGCCTTTGATGAGGGACAGATGGGTAGGATTGTTGGTGAGCCTAGAAGTCACCTAAATTAGGGTACTATTGTTTTTTTTGGTATTTTCTTTTAGGGATGGCGAAGGAATGTGGGGATGGAGGACAAGGTTTGGTTTTCATGGACTTTGGGACCCACCCTAACGAAGAGACCTCTCACCTCTAGGGCATTACACCCTCCTCGATACTTGGAGGCGCTAGGATGGATCTTAAAGGCCACGAGGGGATAGACAAGATGGAATGGGAAGGGGGATAACTGGGCATGACCTCACATCATGTCCTGGCGTTGGGCCTCACACCCTCTCCTCACGGAGTGAAATAAAAAAAAACACTCTTTTCTAAAACTCATTTTCATTCCCAAAACTTGAATAAACTTTTTTTTTTCAAAAACTTTTTTTTTACAAAGGACTAAGGATGGTATTTATAGACCTATCCAACCCTCATTTGAATTTGAATACAGGATAAAAAGATAGAGATGATTCAAATTCAAATACAAGATAGGATAAGATAAGCCTATCCATATCTCAATCCTAACCAACCAAATCCTAATTCAAATTTCAAATAAAAGATAAATACTAAATTTATTCTAGATATGCTCCAAAACTCGTGCAGCTCCAAGATTTGTGCTTGCTCCAGGATCCGTGCTGGTGAGGTCCCCATCATTCCTCTGAGATGGGGGAAACTCGGCTCCATTGAGTTAGGCTGGCTCTAGATGCACATAACCCAATTTAAAGTAAACAGGATTTATTCCAAGCTAGAATAAATTCGGGATATATGTGGAATAGCCAGAATAGCTAGAATAGCTATTCCGGTCCTCTTCAACAGCCGCTCAACAATTCGACTTGCACACTTCTTGGAATAGGAGTTTTGAAGCTTCATGGGGGAGGAGATCGGAGGTGTAGACGGCTTCAGGTGGATCGGAGGAAGGAGATCCGGCAATGGGGAAGGACCGGAGAAGGAGATCCGACGACGGAGAAGCCGGGAGGAGGCTTATGGACGGGCTTCTTTGGACGAGTGAATAGGGGCTTCGTGGAATAGGGGATCTGGGCGGCTCTCGGTGGAGTGGTGGCTCGGAGAAGATGACAGCGACGGGGATGTTGGGCTCCGGTGGAGATCGGCCGGGCGGACGTCCGGCATGGTCACTAAGACCCGAGGAGTAGGGGGGAGGGAAGATGCTCCTGGTTCGGGAAAGCACTCCACGGAGGGAAGCTGGGGATGTTGATGGTGTTGCGGTGTACTGGAGGAGGGACGCCTGGCGATGAGAGGCCGGAGGAGGGAGGTCCGATGATGGAAGATGGAGGAGAGGGGATCTGGCTTTGTGAAGACCGGAGGAGGCACCGTTGGTGCTCGGGAGGACTGGGTGAGGGTTCACGGATGATCGGAGATCGGAGGAGTCGGCTTCGGAGGAGGAGCAGCCGCCGAGCAACCATTCAGAATGAAGCAGGGGAGAACTCGGGAGCAGGGGAGGTGAGCCGGGTTCGGAGACGACCGGGTGAGGGTGGTTGGGTGACGGTGGACCGGGATGAAGCCCACGGGCAGCAGGAGCCGGGGGGGAACTTCCAGATGGTAGGTGATCGGAGGGGTTCTCGGACAATGGGATCTGGAGGCGGGAGGCATGGGAAGATCGGGGAAGGTCGTCTGGTGTTGGGCGATGGAAGACCGGGAAAGGCTGGTTTGGCGGCTCGGGGTCGTCTGGAAGAACACCAAGGGACGGGAGCTTCTTTGATGGCGGAGCGATGCTCAGGGAAGACGGATGGGAGAACAATGGGATGACGCACGATGGGATCGGCTGCAGGGAGCACTCGTGGGAGGCTAGCGGATGAAGGTGAAATTGCTACCGTGGAAGCGCTGATCTGATGAGCTTCGACGGCGGCGATCGGCTATTTCTGTTTGCAGGCTGAAGGGACTGGTGGCTGATAGGGAGCAGAAAAGATCTGACGGGGAGGCGACCAAGGGGTGCTGGACCGGGTGGAAGATGGAGGACGTGGACGATGAGGGCTGGCAGGAGAGAAGGGAATATGGGGTACCCTAATTTTTTTTTGAGCTCTGATTCCATAATTGATGTGGGACAGATGGGTAGGATCGTTGGTGAGCCTAGAAGTCACCTAAATTAGGGTACTATTTTTTTTTGGTATTTTTTTTTTTTAGGGATGGTGAAGGAATAGTGGGGATGGAGGACAAGGTTTGGTTTTCATGGACTTTGGGACCCACCCTAATGAAGAGACCTCTCACCTCTAGGGCATTACACCCTCCTCGATACTTGGAGGTGCTAGGATGGATCTCAAAGGCCACGAGGGGATAGAGAAGATGGAATGGAAAGGGGGATAACTGGGCATGACCTCACATCATGTCCTGGGGTTGGGCCTCACACCCTCTCCTCACGGAGTGAAATAAAAAAAAATACTCTTTTCTAAAACTCATTTTCATTTCCAAAACTTGAATAAACTTTTTTTTTTCAAAAACTTTTTTTTTACAAAGGACTGAGGGTGGTATTTATAGACCTATCCAACCCTCATTTGAATTTGAATACAGGATAAAAAGATAGAGATGATTCAAATTCAAATACAAGATAGGATAAGATAAGCCTATCCATATCTCAATCCTAATTCAAAATTCAAATAAAAGATAAATTCTAAATTTATTCTAGATATGCTCCGAAACTCGTGCGGCTCCAAGATTTGTGCTTGCTCCAAGATCCATGCTAGTGAGGTCCACATCAGCCTTCATACCATATAACCTTGGAACCAAAACCAGTTTGAATTCGAAATTCAAACCAGGTCAAAATTTGCTTAAAATCCTTTCAAAAAATCTTCCCAGAAAATAGTCCAGGAATTTCTGGTCGAGCAGAGATGAGTCGACTCGAACAGATTCGAGTCAGCTCATCCAGGACACATAACAGTCATACTATTCAATCGTGTTAGCTTGAGTAGGGGTCGAGTCGGCTTGACCAGAGCATAGAATGAGTCATCTCGAGCAAGGGTCGAGTCGGCTCATCCAGAAAAGTCTTCGAGAAATACTTCTTGTCACTGCCAAGTGTTGACCCCTCAAGTGTCAATCACATTGACCGCCAGGACAACAAACGATTCTCAATCATCGATTACCCACAAGATCAGATAGAAATCCTCTATGGTGTCTATCCCCATAGGTTCGAACACTAAGCTGGTAGCACTGGAATATTTCCAGTACCAGTCAAAGTCCTCATCTAGCAATGATACCCGAAGTCCGGATAGGTCAAAGATGCAGAGCACCTTACAAGAACCTCTGGCATATGGTTGCCGTATAATTCATTTCTTTGACCTCATAATGCTCAGGATAACCTAGGATTCGACTGCCAACCCTAATTTGGTTTATCCAGATCATGTCTCAACCTCACAAGTTCTGTGACTCCTCACAAGAACTACCCTGGCCAAGGTTTTGCTGAATTGAGACATAGTGAGTCATTCACTCCAAACTATATGGAGAGGTCAATTCCATCTTGATCCACCACCACTCTTCAAGTACTTGACTGCACCTAGAAACCTTCCATCACTGGATTAGAAATCCAGGTAGTCCGGTACCAAAGTATAGTGAGTTGCTTGTAGCTGCCATGGTGACCTCAGGTCTGAGGGACATATATACCCATATCCCTTTGTGAGCAACCCTTTGGCAGAAGGGAGCTCCGCAGATGGTCACATTTAGTGAAATGTTATACATTTCACTTGCATGTCACATCAGTGTCTCTACACTCCTTGGTTAAGAGGACAACCAATAAATACGACATCCAACAATCTATACTTGATACATCATCATCCTATGATAATGTATCCTTTGGTTGTGAACTAGTTTAAGAACTACCTGATATATCCTCTCTATATCAAACAATGTAGTTCTAAGGACTCCATCACACATGAGTTCTTTACAGGAGAATTTAAATATGATAGATAGCCAAAATAAATAACTTTTATTTATTAAAAAGAGTTCATATACAAATACAAAGATAGCACAACTGTCTACAGCCTAGACAATTGACTTTGGGACACAATTCCCAACACTAATAGCCTTTAGGTAGTAAATGCACTATAGTGATTCTAGTAAAAGGCAATACTAAAAAAGATCTTTCCTGATGCTAATAAGTATTGGTAAAATTATTCCTGATGCTTTAAAATGCATTAAAAAGATGTCGATAATGTCGACATGGAAAAAAATTTGTCGACGCTTTTAAAAAGCATCGAGAAAATGTTCGATGCTTTAAAGCATCAGTAATTAAATCAAAAAATTTTAAATTACTGATGCTTTAAAGCATCAAAATTGATAGGTATTTTGCTGACACTTTTTAAAACCATTGGTAAAACATCATTTTCCAATGCTTTGAAGCATTGCTAAATGTAGTTTGTTGATGTTTTAAAGCATCAAAAATAATATTATATGCTAATGCTTTAAAGTGTTGGTATATACATTATTTTTTTAAAAAATAAAATAATTATTTTAAATACAAAGTTTGTATAAATTTTTTTTGAACCTATATAATGAAATCATAGCAAATATAAAATCACAATACATGTGTATATTTCATTACATCAAATTGAAAATCTAAATATAAAATTCATTACAATCCAATATAAGAAAGTTTATTACAATCCAAAGTTTAACAAAATAAAAAAATACATAAAATATATGGATAAAATAAAAAGTTAGGCTTAATGATCTACAGAAGGAAGGTCGTCACACTGTCCATGAGAATTTGATACTCTGGGAGCCCATAAAAAATATTTTAAATATTTAAATTATGAAACTATGTATAATAATATATTATATATATCATTGATTTAATATAAGAATATATATTTAATAATATAGGTACTTACTTGATGTGGATCAAATATCTGTACAATAAATGTGAGCCACTCAATGTACTCTCTCATGGTCTCCATCATTGCTCTATCGATGGTATGACTCTGTCGCATCTCCCCTATCTCCTTCGCAAGTCTACAAACATGTGCTTCCTGAGCACCATCTGCAGTATCACGAGTATACTTACTCACCGTAGATAACTGAGTGGGGATGACCCACTCCATAATCCGTCACTCGATCATAGTGCTCCGGTCCTATCAGCTTTGTGAAGACCTCAACCTCGATGCAACTACTCTACATAGATGCTGTAGACTCATCGACAGCTCGGCAATAAGAGATGTGCTCTTTTCTATATTAATTTAGGAAAAATAGTCAGATCTTAATGACTAACAAAATCAAACTAAAATCATTGCATGAAATAAATTATAATAAATAATTATATATGACTCTTTCAACTCATCTCTGACAAAAAGTGTCATCATGGTGAGTATGAGTCATCCAGTAAAACTCCACCTCACCGGGTTTCCTCCCATACTCTTCCATCTATAGGAAAAAATATACTTTTAAGCAAATAATTCTAATAAATTTTAAAAATATTTAAGTATCATGATATATATATCATCCATGATACATAATATTAGTTTCATTAAAATCCATAAATATTTTAATATAAAAAATATAAGTTTATAGTTTAAGAAATATACGATCTCCTGTCTGACTCGCACATAACTCTTGGATCTCGATGTATGGGGACAGACACAGCTACTCGTGCACTTTAATACTATTGGAATATGTCTACAAAATCAAATAAATAACTTGTTATATATTGAAAGAAATATATATATATATATGTATAATTTATAATATAAATCAAATATTTTAATAAAGTTGCTTAAAAGATTGAATTACAAGATACTTATAACCTCTTGGAGAACTACTAATGAACCAACTCCATCTACTAATGAGGGGGTACATCAGGAGGACAAGCACTAACTACTTGCCATATGCAGTAACTTGTACTTCATCTTCAATTGTGCTTTATATTTTTTCCATTTATGATTAAGAGACTTCAGTACAAAATCATGAGAGGATGGAGGAGTACGAACTTGGACTACAAAAAAAATATTAAGTCAAGTACATGTTAGAAATAATCATGTAGATATAAAAGAAAATAAAAAAATAAAAAACTTTCCAAGCCTCCATCATCTAATACCATGTCGATACAAAGTCTTATTACTGAAAGAATATAAAACATAATATAATATGTCAACCATGTAAAATAAAATGTTTATATTCAATTTTTTACCTGCACAACTTGTAAAAGCTCAACTTTATAGGTCGAAAACATGTCATTCCATTTTCCAAACTCAATGGACAAAGCTGATGCCTCCGAGCAACTGCTCCTAAAAATGAAGTCAATAAGCTGGTGGCTTTTTTAATTGACCACCCCAGCTTATTGCACTCAACCATTATCTTCTCACCCTCATGCACACTTCTTGTACTATTGTGGGCCCATGTTTGGGTCTAACCCTCCCAGATCTGTCTACAAAAAATATATATAGGTAAACTATATATTTTATCAAATCAAATAAAAAATAAATTATCTTGAATGCATGGCTCATCATCTACTACATCAATGGGAGGATCATGTTGCCCTGAGGATGATGGACCTACAGCAAAATGCCATAGGAAAGGATTGACCCCAACCTCTGGTACCGAAGTAGAAGGATCGGCCTCAACCTGTCATGCCAAAGAAGTATCGACCTCAACTAGCCGTGTTGAAGAAGGACTAGCCTCAGCTTACTGTGCTGAAGAAGAAGTATCGGCCTCTATCTGTGAGTGCTAGAACTACACACTATCAAATTATCGTGAACACATTATAATGTCACATATCATTTATATCAAAGTCAGAATTAATGAACATAAGTTTTAATTTAATAGAATAATTACTATGTATTGCATACATTATAAAAATTTAATACCAATAAGAATCAAGCAAAAGTATTTTCTTCAAATTCTATCCTAGCCAAAGATATTGTAGCATGTATGTCATCAACTGGTAAAAAACTAAATAGCATGAAATTCATATAAGTGTCATCATCTTCATCATTTTCTAACTACTTTTCCATATCATATAAGTCCCTAGGTTTTGTTTTAATAATAATAGCCCAATTTTTATCTTTTGCACCTAGTATAAAAAATACTTGACTAGCTTGAGAAGAAAAAATGAATGGATCATCCTTCAATAAGATACCAGTATATATCAACATTATAAAATTTACAAGTGTAAATCCATTTGTATCTTATTTCAAATCCCTTGATGAGTTTATGTCTATTTAATCACATCTAAATAATACTACTTCAAATATTCTATAATAATTTAACTTATAAATATCTTTAAGTGAACTAAAATAAGTTTTTCCATCTGCTTCTACTGATAACATCACTATTCTATATTTTTCTAAATTTCTCATGATCTTTAGTATGGAATTTATAACCATTGATTATGTAACCATTATATCTGTTGACAACTTTATTAGGTCCTCAAGCCAGAGCTATTAATTTATCTAAATAATTTTTCTCTATCATCGTTGATACCTAAAAAATAATAAGAAATATTAATGAGTTATTCAATGTTAAATCTATCTATATATTCTTTAAATATATGTCAAACCTATTTTGAAAGCCATGTAGGAAATAACTCAATTGACCATCGCTGCTCAATCCTTGTATTAGATCAAGTGCTATGTTTCACTTGTTGTTGAGATATTAAAAAGTTACTACATAAAATATATTTTATTTATTTAGAACATTAAATAATATATGATATTTAAACTTGAAATGTCTTAAATAAATTAACTTACGATGGTCAGATATTATATCACTATGAAGTAACATGTAATGATATACTTGTGCCATAGATTTCTAATCAAGTACAATACTTTCACTTTTTTTCATTATTCTACCAGTAGTAGAAAACTTATACAATTCTGTATTGTCTACAAAATCACTATACTATTGAGGTCTATTAAATACAGTCTCTACATCTTGAAGATATCTTGAATAAAATGGCTAGCACTCTTTAGCAATATATCCTTCTGCAATCAAGCTCTCTAGATAGGCTCTATTTGTACATAATCTTTTAGTTATACAAGATACCTTCAAGAATTAAAAATTTACTTATACATCATTATGACACTACTTCTACTAAAAATATATAAAGATTAAAAATTGACAACAATACCTTTCAATAGGATACATTCATCTATAGTGTACCGATCTATCAAGCTTGACTTCTAAAGCTAAGTGAATGAATAGTGTATCATAATAGTAAAAAATCAAGGAGGAAAAATCTTTTCTATCTGATAAAATGTAATCGTAATATCAGACTCCAATTGATCAAGCTCCCCAGGATCAATAACTTTTAAACATAATGTCTTAAAAAATGATGATAACCAACTATAATTGTAAGAACTTATTTAGGCACTAATGATCTTGAAGCATTGTAAAGATATCTTGCATCAATATGTGACTATCATGACTGTAAAGATTAAAATTTTTTTGGTCTTTAAGATGCACACACCTTGAAATGTTTAATGCATATCCATCAGGTACTTTAATATTTTTCAATATTATCAAAAAATTATCTTTTTCTTGAGTAGACATTATATAAGATATAGGAGGTAAATAAATTCTATTATTAGTAAGTATTTTGGGATGAAGCTCCTATCAGATATCCAATTCTTTTAAATCTATTCATACCTTCATGTTATCTTTGGTCTTTCCATCAAGGTTCAATAATATTCTAAGTAAATTATCAAAAACATTCTTCTTTATGTACATGACATCAAGATTATGCCGAATAAGATTATATTCTAATAAAGTAAGTCAAAGAAGATACTTCTCTTCTTCTATAAATATTTGCTAGGCTGATGTATAGATGCTATCTATATGTCTTCCTCATTTTCATTTTTGAAAAAATTATTAGGATCTTCAAATATCTATGCATCCATAGTACCAGTATTCACCTCCTTTGATAATCCTTCTTGATTATCCCTCCCTCTTTTTTTAGAAAACTTTGATAATTTACCATATGTGTAATTGATGGCATCCATTTGTCTATGAACATTAGTTAGAAGGTGGAATAGGTGGATACTCCAATTCTATAATACCATCAAATAAATCTTTCTAAAATCAAATGGATGATTTGCTTCAATCATCGACGATGTCCCATATAACAAAATTTTTCTTCATGTTTTAACCAAATTAAATGTGCTGAATCTACATAAAAAGGACATGCAACCCATCCCTTTGCACTCCAGCCAGATAAATTGGCATATACTGGAAAATCATTAATAGATCACAACAAAGTTACTCATACTTTAAATGTCTCACCATTGGAAGTATCAATTATATCCATACCTTTCCACAACTGTTTTAATTTCTCTATTAAAAGCTGTAAAAAAATATCAGTTTCATTCCCTGGACCCTTATCACCTGGAATAACCATTGACAAGATAAGTGAGGATTGTTTCATGCACATCCATGATAGTAAATTATAGGTATTAGAACAACTAGCCAAGTGCTATATATAGAATTTAGAGTTCAAAATAGATTAAAGCCATTTGAAGCTAAACCCAACCTAACATTACGAATGTTAGAGGCAAAATCATAATGCTTAGCATTAAATTCTATCCATGCTAAACTATCTACTAGATATCTCAACATTCTATCCTTTATATGCCCTTCATTATGCCATCTTATTAATGAAGCTATTATCGATGATGAATATAGCCTCCTCAATCGAGGAATAAGTGGAAAGTAATACAATACCTTTGCCAGTTTCTTTATACTTCGCAATGTATCTACTCTATTCATTACGCCATCCTCATTTTCTTCATGGATTGTCCATTGTGAAGATCCACATACATTCCATGACTCTCGATCAGCATTTCTACCATGATATAACATGCAGTCTTTCGAACAACTATAAATGTTTTGATATCCAAGATTCAATTCCTTGACAACTTTCTTTGCTTCATAATAAAAGGATGGTAAACCGGTGCCTTTTGGAAATGAATCCTTTCATAACTTGGAAAGCATGGTAAAACTCTTTCTGGACTATCCATTTATATATTTTATATGGAATATATGTACAAGAAAAGAGATCTTAGAAAATTTTAAACATTTCAGATATAATTGTTCATCTGTGTTGCCACCAAGATCGTCATGGCCTATAGCTCTAACGTGGCATGGATGAGCTGGTCTCCCTGAAGATGCTGGGTCCCCTTTCTCTTGACTCGTGGTTGGTAGGTCCTATAAAAAAGAGGAGACCCTGGCCAGGGATCTCGGTGGGGAGACTCCGACGATCAAGTTAGTGGGATAGTCAAGGAGAATAGATCCTCTGAGGTGGAGGCTTGAGCCGGCCACGCATAGAGGATGAAAAATATAAGATGAAAAGAAAAGAACTAGAAGTTAGAATGTGCGAAGAGGTTCTCTCTATTTGGTCCCTTCCCCCTGATTTTTTTTCTTTCTCTTATCATCCCCCCTTGTTGAAGGTTCCTTTTCCTATAATATAGGAAGTAGTCGGGCTAGACCAGGTTTGGGGCTAGGATGTCTCTTTCTTAGTTTCTGCTTCAAGAGGGGCTTGCTTTAGTCAGAACCCTCCCGCTAGACCAGTCCTCGAAGGGAGGTCATTCTACTGGGTGTGTTCGTTGGCGTGTTGCAGGGCTTGTCCGCTTAGTGGAGTGGTCTTCCATGGAGGGTGCGGGCACTATGCCATAGAGCCCTGAGCCATGGTCGTGCACTTCCATTTTTGGAGAAACCATCAGCATGTCGTAGGGCCTAGGGCTTTAACAGGATACCCCTCTTGGAAAAGACACAGGTGGTGTGCCATAGGAACTACAGCCCTAGTGGGATAGACACCCAGTAGAGGATGCAGGCAGTGTGCTATAAAACTTGGAACTTGGTAGAGCATGTGTTGCACAGAGTGTATGGGTGGCATGCCATAAGACCTAAAATCTCTGGTGGAACATATGTCACCCTCAAGAATCATGGGCAACCTTGCTTCCGGCTGTCCCTTTGGCTATGGTTGGGGGTGCATCTTCTCATCCTCAGGGACCTTTCCTAGATGTGAGCTCAACCTTGGATGGGAGCTCGACCTCGGGCAAGAGCTCAACCTCGAACGGGAGCTCGACTTCAGGTAGGAGTCGATCTCAGACAAGAGCTTGACCTCAAGTAGGAGCTCGACCTCAGGCAGGAGCTTGACCTCAAGCAAGAGCTCAACTTTGGATAGGAGCTTGACCTCAGGCAAGAGCTCAACCTTGAGCAGGAGCTTGACCTCAGGTGGGAGCTTAACCTCAAGCAGGAGCTCGATCTCAGGTAGGAGCTCAACCTCAGATGGGCCAGGTGGCACCTCCTGCCACCATGATGCCTGGTTGGAACCCATACAGGAGCCAAGTCAATGGCTCGCCATGTCACATACCTTCGTGGATACTACGTAGGTGGCTCTCCGCATCAAATGTCCCCCATCGTCGAGCCTTGGAATGCTTGATGGCTTCCTAAGGTTCCGGGCGAAGGGAGTAATGATCTACTAACATGGAGGGCTACCATGCCCAGGTCATTGAAGCTTATACTCTCAAATGATCCGCGGATCATGCCCGTGCCAATCCGAAGGTGCCACAACAGCGAAAATGCTAACTCGAAGTGATGCCTTTTCACTTCCTAATGCAGTGCTCTAGAGGTCGAAGCATCCGGGCTAGCAGAGGGTGGCACATGTCCAAACCTTACTAGCAAACATAATGGAGGGTTTCATCAATCAGCTGGTTAGATTTTGAATTGGGATTTTGCCATTTCATCCAAATATATGGCTCGCCCCCTCATTTTTGTCTTAGAGACCTTCAAGCAAAAAAGGGGATAGCAGAGGAGGAAAAGAAAAAGGGAAACTCCAAACCCGTTGAGCCCTCTATAGGTCAATTCTCCATCCATTCTTCTTTCCTTTAGGTTCGTGTCAAGGGGGTTCCCATTGCCCTTAGGTCTCCTTCTCTCCTCTGTTTCATTCTCCTTCTTCACCATGAGTTTCTTAGGGAGCGGTTGCCATCCCCAAAGGTATGACCTAACCTGCCATGGTGTGACAGAGACATCATGGGCAGGGCCTCCTTCCTTAGGTAGTGAGGAGGAGGGCATCCCCTTCAGGGTCCTGCGGGGTCCCTGGTGGATGGTGGACCCCCACACCTAGCACTTGCCTCCTTCTCCTTCACCCTCAAATCCAGACACAGTCAATCCACCTGGGTTTGCTTTGATGATGTCGAGGATGGATGTCCTCCCTCTCCGGGGCATCTACGAGATCCCGGATACCATCTGAAACTCGACCCTGGATTCGGGGGAGTGAGTCACCTCTGGTGGGCCAGGTCGGGTCGCCTTGTATAAGGAGTTCTTCTCGACAAGATTTTGGCTTCCCATTCATCCTTTTATCCTCTATTTTCTGGACCGCTATAGACTAGTCCCGGCCCAGTTAACCCCCAGCTCTTTTAGGGTCATCACCTCTTCCATAGTGCTATATCATTTCCACAGCATTGTAGCTAAGTTCTCCTTGTTCAATGCCTTGTTCACCCTGAAACGCCATCCCACAGAGAAGGGGTGGTGGTTGGTTGTGTTCCTCGGCCTAGGACCCTTAAGTTTGACTTGCCTATTTTTATTAAGGGGTGGAAGACAAAGTATGTCTTCACCTCCATTGAGGGGGTGAACTATGTATGGAGTGACCCTGACCGCATGCCCAACCAAGATGCCACCATGGAGCCTGCTGACCGGGAGGTGTATGACTAGCTCGTCACCTTGAAGGTTCCGTGCGGGGGGATCTCCTCTCTAAGAAAAACCTATTCGATGCAGGTGTCAACCCAATCCTGTCCCTTGGTAAGACTTTGAATTTTGACCTTTCCTGTGATTCAGGATGACTGACTGGTCTTCTTTGTCTTGTGCATATTTGAAGTTTTCAGTTGACTGGCTCAAGTAGATGACCCACAAGTGGTCATCATCGTCATGGCCTCGTGAGGAGCCAACAAAGAGGCCATGAGAGGAGTCGGAGGGAGGGCTTCATGAGGGGCCTTCAGCTTTCCCTTGAGAGGACAGGGCTTAAGACATTCTGGCATTGGCTGCAGGGTCAGTAGGGCCTGCATCTTTAGGGTCACCCAGGAGTGCCGAGCTAGAGGAAGGGATGCCTTGGGCTCCTCCCTCGAAGGCTCCAGAGATCATGGAGGTGTCGTCGTCTCCTGAGGCTAAAGCTGCACCCATCCAGGGGGAGATCCTGGTGCCACCCACTTTCGTTGTAGTGCTGGAGACTTGTTCGGCATGTCCAGAGGTGGTGGGGCCATCATCCTCTATAGTAGGACCTCCAAAGATGGCTAGGGGGCTTGCTTCACTATTGCCCGATGCATCGGTAACTCATGATGCCAGACTGGTGATGGGGACCTCACCAGCATGAATCCCAGAGCAAGCACGAATCTTGGAGCCACGCGAATCTTGGAGCATATCCAGAATAAATTTAGGATTTATCTTTTATTTGAAATTTGAATTAGAATTTGGTTGGTTAGGGTTTAGATATGGATAGGCTTATCTTATCCTATCTTGTATTTGAATTTGAATCATTCCTATCTTTTTATCTTGTATTCAAATTTAAATGAGGGTTGGACAGGTCTATAAATACCACTCTCAGTCCTTTGTAAGAATTAGTTTTTGAGAAATTTTTTTTTTGAGTTTTTAGAAGAGTGATTCTTCTCGCCTTCGCCTTCGGGCATGGGCGTGATGCCCTAGTTATCCCACTTCCCATTCCATCTTCTATATCCCCTCGTGACCTTTGAGATTCATCCTAGTTCCTCCAAGTATCGAGGAGGGTGTAATGCCCTAGAGGTGAGAGGTCTCTTCGTTAGGGTGAGTCCCAAAGTCCATGAGTTCCAAACCTTATCTTCCACCCCACTATTCCTTTGCCACCCTTTATCCTTAAAAAATACAAAAAAAAAATAGTGGTGCCCTAATCTAGGTGACTTCTAGGCTCACCAAGGATCCTACCCATCTGTCCCCCATCAATTTTGGTATCAGAGCTAGAAAATTAGGGTACCTTCATATCACTCTAGATCCCGCACCACCGATTCAAATTTTTTTTTTCCATCCTATCATTTTCCCAGATCAAAAACAAAAAAAAAAAAATCCAAGTTACCAACAATTCCATTTTCTTCTTTCTGTGCTTCCTCACAAACTCCACCGCCGCCTCCCAGATTTCCTTCACCAACGATCTTGTTTCATTCTCACGCATTCCATCGGGCTTCTTCTATTCTTGGTCTCTGTTCCAAGTTCCAACCCATACAAAACCAGCGGTAGAAGGAAGAAAAAGAGGGCATGAAGATCCAGATTCGATGTGCCAAGCTGCCGAGGAGGCAGTGCAAATGATCTGGATCGAATCAGCGACCTCCCGGATGACGTCCTCTCCTACATCAGAGACTCCGTCCGGACCAGCATCATCTCCACCCGGTGGTGCCACATCTGGACCACCGCGTCCCTCAACCTTGATGACTCCATCCTCCACCACAGTAGTAGACTCATCGAATTCTGGACGCGGAGCCAGAAGGAGGCATGGCACGCCGGTGCCATCAAGCAGATCCTCTCCGTCCACCTCGGATCCATCCCTACCTGCCAGCTCTCCGGCTATTTCTTCAACCTCCCCAATGTCGACACTTGGCTCGAAACCCTCACCCAAAGAGGTGTCCAAGACCTCTCCTTCTTCTGCGATTACCCGTGTCACCGTGCTCATCCGACTCTGGCGATGGAGCAGCCCTATCCTCCCCATGCCCTGCCCTCTGCATCGCCGCCCGTCTCCTCTGCTCCCCCTCCCTCTCCCTCCATCGCTGGGTCGACGTCCTCCCCGATGAGGTCTACAACCTCACCGCCCAGTCCCACATCACTGTCTCCTTCGAGATCCCTGACTACACCGCCGACGTCATCGCCACCGGCGCCCTCCACCTCCTCGAGGCCGTCCACTCTGCCTCCTCCTCCGACCAACACCCAATCTTGCCAGAAGACCCCCCCCACGACTCCATTGGTGCCGGCCGAGGCCATCCTCCACCCCTCCATCGGCCGCTTCTCCCTCTCCCCTTCGATGTCGGTCCAATCCCTTGAATTCAAGTTTATCACTGAGGAATGCCTCTGGGAATGGAAGGCCTCCAACGTCGCGTTCAAGATCCTTGATCCAGTTCCCATGAACCGGTTCCTCTACGAGCTTTGCTGGGCCATGGTTCATGGGGAATTGCCGTTCTAGAGTGCAGGGTGGTGCTGGACTCGGTGCTGTTCATGGAGGAGCTGCAGAAGGAGGATATGGCATCCATCATCGCCAATATCACTACCCACATGGGGCAAGATCCTACAATGCCTGGAGATTGTCATGCTCGTCCCATCAAAATTGCAAAATGGCTTGTTGAGTCTTCATTTGTTCCATCCAGGCTTCTGCAAGAGTGCTGTGAAGAAGAAGGAGAGGGACGAACGAATGTGAAAGCAAATCCCCCTCCCCCTTGCTGACTTCAACTTAGCATAGATTTCAGAGCTACATGCTCCTTAAAGCGACATAGATTTCAAAGCGCACCATCTCAAAGCTACACCATTTTCAAAGCAAAGCTAATTAAAAAAAAAAGAGTTTAGTCAAGTTTTGGGAATGAAAATGAGTTTTAGAAAAGATTGGTTTTTTTATTTCACTCCATGAGGAGAGGGTGTGAGGCCCAACCCCAGGACATGATGTGAGGTCATGCCCAGTTATCCCCCTTCCCATTCTCCCAGGTCCAAGAGCCCAACATAGGAAAGTCACCCCAGACCCTATTCCTAGGCGCCAAACCCCTGATGTGAATGATTAGGAAGAAAGGATCCTTAGGAGCATACGACTTGATGCACCCACATTTAAGAGAAGTTTAGATCCCAAGGTTTATACAAATTGGAAGAGTGACATGGACCAGTACTTTGAATGGTACGAGATATCGGAGGAGAGAAAATTTAAATTTGCTAAGCTTAGGTTAGTCCAACAAGCTAGATTGTATTGGGGAAACATGGAATGACTGAACTGACAAAGAGGTGATTTATCCATAGAAACATGGCGAGCAATGAAGATAAAGCTTAGGAAAAAATACCTACCATTCTCATATGAGCAAAAATTGTTGGATCAATGGCAAAAGTTGACTCAAGGAAATAAATTTGTGGCCGACTATATAGCCAAATTTGACGAGTTTGTTATGATATGTAGTGTAGTCGAATCAGAAGCTGTTACCTTATCGAGGTTTAGAGCTGGCTTACATGAGGATATCCAGAGGGAATTATTCTTGAGAGAAGTTAACGACTTAGAACAAGCCTACCAGATTGCTAGGGATTGTGAACAATTCCAAAGAAAACCCATTACTCGCCAAGCTGAGCATAGTAGGTTTAATGCCCTAGGAAATAGACCTAGCATGAACCGATTTCCAAATAGCCAACCTAATCCTACCTCCCAACCAATTCATAGAAATGATAAAGGTAAGGCACCTGAAGTCCCAAGAGATAGGAATCAAAATATACTATATTTTAGGTATCGTAAAACAAGCCATTTTGCTGCTGAATGCCCAGTACGAACTTTACATATAGGAGAGTGTAAAGAGAAGAATTCCAAAAGTATTGAAGAATTTGAAGAAGAAATCTACGAAGCTTAGGAAGATTTGGTAGAAGAATATGAAGGTGATGAAGAACGCATAGAGTCATCTGATCTACTAGGTGTAGTTAGGAGTATTCTAGCCAAACTAAGAAGAATGAGGACTGGCGTAGGATGAATATCCTATAGACTTTTATTAATCTAGGAGACAAAGTTTGCAAGATTATTATAGACAGTGGAAGCTGTGTTAACACCATATCTACTAATACAGTTAAGAACCTAGGCTTACCTACAATACCACACCCTAGACCATATAAGGTATCCTGGATTGATGCGACATCTATTCCCTTAGATTACAATTCCAGGTCCTATTCCAAATTCAATCCTACCAAGATAAAGTATGGTGTGATGTGATTCCAATGGGGGTTAGTAGCATAATATTAGGCAGACCTTGGTTGTATGATCATGATGCTACCCTCTTTGGCCGGACTAACTCATGTTCTTTTAATCACCATGGAAAAAGAATTGTGATCAACTCGACCCCACCCAAAGACAATATCAAAAAAGGGTCAAGTCACTTGAGAGAGAAAGAATCAAGATTGAACCTAATTACTGCTAAATAACTAGAACATGAAATTACTAAAGGTTCAACAATCTGGATTTTGACTGCTACAGAAGTTCATGATGAACCCTAGAAGGAACACCCTAAGGACATTTTAGAGTTTCTGAAGGAGTTTAAGGATGTGTTCCTAGAAGACCTCCCTGATTGCTTACCTCTATTAAGGGACATACAACATGCTATAGACTTAGTCCCAAGAGCTACCTTGCAGAATCTTCCTCACTATAGGATGAACCCTACTGAATATAAAGAATTACAAAGATAAGTTAAGGATATTCTTAGAAAAGGATTTATTAGAGAAAGCTTGAGCCCATGTGCCGTTCCAACTCTTTTGACTCCTAAGAAAGATGGCACTTGGAGAATGTGTGTCGATAGTAGAGCCATCAATAAGATTACGATGAAATATAGATTTCCAATACCCTGACTTGATGACATGCTAGATATGATGGCCGGTGCAACCATCTTTTCAAAGATAGACCTTAAGAGTGGCTATTATCAGGTTAGAATTAGGCCCGGGGATGAATGAAAAACTGCTTTTAAGACTAAGGATGGCCTATACGAATGGTTAGTGATACCTTTTGGCTTATCAAATGCACCTAGTATTTTTATGAGGATTATGACTCAAGTTCTGAAAGTTTTTACTGGAAAATTTGTAGTGGTTTATTTTGATGACATCCTCATAAATAGTAAAACCAAGAAGGATCACTTAGACCATCTTCGACAAGTATGTCAAGTTCTTAGAGAAGATAATCTATATGCTAACTTGAAGAAATGTAGTTTCATGACCCCGAGGATTATTTTTGTAGGCTTTGTAGTGATTGTTGAAGGAGTATCTACTGACTCTAAGAAGATCAAGTCCATAGTTAAGTGGCCTATACCTAAGAATGTACATGATGTTCATAGTTTTCATGGATTAGCTACCTTCTATAGGAGATTTATTCGAGGGTTTAGTACAATTGTCATCCCTATTATTGATTATATAAGGAAGGGAGCTTTTGAGTGGACCAATAACGCCAATAAAGCCTTCCTAGAAATTAAGGACAAAATGACCCAAGCCCCAATTCTGAGGTTATCGGACTTTTTGAAAGTTTTTGAAGTTGCTTATGATGCCTCAAGTGTAAGAATCGGAGGAGTCTTGAGTTAGGAGAATCACCCGGTTGCTTTCTTTAGTGAGAAATTAAATGATTCTAAATTGAAATAATTGACTTATGATAAGAAATTATATACGGTGGTTCAAACTCTAAGGTATAGGAGATATTATTTACTACTGCAGGAGTTTGTACTTTACTCAGATCATGAAGCACTTTGATTCCTTAACTTGTAAAATAAATTAAATTCTAGGCATGAAAAATGGGTTGAATATATTCAGGCCTATACTTTTGTTTTGAGACATCAATCGGGTACCGATAACAAGGTTGCTGATGTGCTTAGTAGATGATTTATGCTCTTGAATTGTGTTAGTACTAGAGTTATGTGATTTAAGAAATTAAAGGATGAATATGAGAGTTGCATTGACTTTGGAGAAATTTAAAGCCATCAAACAAGGACCGTCTAGTTCATTTAGTGAATATACTGTTCAAGATTATTATCTTTTTAGGGAAAGTAAGCTATGTATTCCTAATACTTTCCTTAGAGACTTCTTGATTTGGGAGACACATGTAGGAGATTTAGCTGGACACTTTGGTAGAATAAGATAATTTTAGCACTAGAAGACCAATTTTATTGGCCAAACTTTAAGAGGAATGCTGCTCAAATAGTAGCTAGATGTCGAACTTGTGCTGTTGCCAAATAGCAAAAGCAAAACACTGGCTTATACACCCCACTTCCTGTACCGGATTGTCCATAGAAAGATCTTAGCATGGACTTTGTTCTTGGATTACCTAAAACCATAATAAAACATGATTCTATATTTGTAGTGGTTGACAGGTTTTCAAAGATGGTATATTTTCTACCTTGTTCCCAAATCTATGATGCTTCTGAGGTAGCCAAGTTATTTCTGAATGAAGTAGTTAGACTACATGGTTTACCTAGGACCATAGTATCTGATAGAGACGTACGATTCACCAGTTATTTCTAGAAAACTCTCTGGCACTTGTTAGGGACAAAACTTAAATTTTCTACTTCTTATCATCCTCAAACTGATGGCCAGACTGAAGTAGTGAATCGCAGTCTAGGAAACTTGCTTAGAAGTTTAGTTGGAGAGAATACTGCCAATTGGGATATGTTACTGTCTAGGACTAAATTTGCATACACTAGCTCAATTAATAGATCCACCGGAAAAAGCCCGTTTGAGATTGTACATGGGTACAAGCCTAGAAAACATTTAGATCTCATTCTTCTACCTATGCATGAACGTATTTCAGAGTCTGCTGAGTCATATGCTGAGCATGTTAGAGAGTTGTATAAAGAAATAAGTAAAAAATTAATGAAAGCAACAAATATTATAAACATATGGCTGATTCAAGAAAAAGACTCAAAGAATTCAATGAAGGAGATTTTGTCATGGTCAGGCTACGACCTGAACAGTTCCCACCTGGAACCATGAAGAAGTTACATGCCCGTAGTAGTGGACCATATAGAGTAATTAGAAAAATTGGACCTAATACCTATGTACTTGAGTTACCACTTGAGCTAGGTATTAGTTCTACTTTCAACGTTTCAGACCTTATAGAGTATAGGGAGCTAACATTGATACCTAGTAAGCCTTTTGGGCCTGATCCCATCCTTGAGAGTAAGCCAATCCATGAGTGTCCACTAGCCAAACTACCAGAGCGGAGAGACAGTATCGAGCAGATCTTGGATGACAAGATTATCGCTACTCGGAGCAAAGACTATCAAGATATCTAATTCATTGGCAAGGATGACCCGAGACTAAAGATTCTTGGATCACTAGAGAGGATTTGCAAAGGATTGATCCCGACTTACTAGAACACTATCACAGTAGAGTTGACCCATACTCGACAGGGTCAAGTTTCTCCAACCCGGGGAGAATTGGTGCGGACACTAGGGCCAGAAGAAATCAACAGGTCAATTTCACATCCCTGTGGATCACCTATGACTACGCCTTAAACCCCAATTCAATCAAAATATGTATATATATACAAACCCTATTTACCAAGTTGAGTTGAGTTAGTATTTAATTTTTGCCTTGTGAGATTATGCCTTTTGATCAATTTGATCAAGTTGGGTTTAGAATTGCCCTTTTAATTAGTTGATTGAGTCCTCTAATTAGTTATTTTATTGAGTCCTGTAATATAAGAGGGGACCCAAATCAAGATCCCATGTGACACCATGTGCCAGCCCAATTCAAGTCATGTGCCAACCCATTCTTGGCGCCACACCATCACATGCACCACCTCATCAAGTTTTGGATGCCCATGCCACATCACCAAGCCTCTGCCACATGTCACTTCATCACATGCCAAGTCACCTTATCTTGGTCAGGCACAAGTAAATTTAAGTTGTCGTCACTTTTTTTTTAAGAAAAGTAAGAAATAAGGACTCCATCTCATTTTGTGCCTCATCTCACCCTCTCTTTGTCACCCAAATTCAAGGGAAATTAACTCCAAGAAGGGAGGACACCCACTATTATCAGATTGTTGACAATTTAAGAGGAGTTAGCAGAAAGTGCTCTTCATTCTTGTCGCACATTCCATTTTTTGTCGCCCTCACATTTTGTTGTTCAAATGAAAGTAAGAAGTCCAAGATTCCAAGGAGTCCCATTCCAAATTTTTAAATAAGATGGAGGTTATCCTTATGCAAATGAGATTAAGATGGAATCCAAGAGGAGTTAGCGCCAAAAGGGAGAAGAGAATTGTTGCCCAAGAATTTCTTTCAAGATGTTGCCACTTGAAATTAAGAAGTAATCGGCCAAGAGGGAAGGCATCCAATTGTGATCCATTTGAATTTCAAGCCATCTTATCCTCATCCATGTCGCCAACATAAGATTCACATCAATTTGTCGCATGGGAACAAGGAGCGCTTCATCCCATCTCTTATTGTCGCCCAACCTATGAAGCCTATCCAATGATGTCGCCCAAGCTAGATGAAGACCAAAGAAGGATCAAGATCAAGAGTCCATGATGCTAGGAGAAGAAATTCTAGAGTGTTACTACCCAAAGGAAGCCAATTCATGGAGTTCTTTCCCTTCCAACATGAACTCAACACTTTGTAACCCTTACAATTCTAGTTTGTGGTCTATAAATACCACCGTTGAACCTCTTGTATTAATTAATACTTATTCATGAAATAAAGGAGATATTCTTTTTCATTCCTTTGCTGTGATGGCATCGCGGGGTGTGAGGCCCTAAATTTCTTTGTTCTTCGGAGCATCACGGGATGTGAGGTCCTAATTATCCAACCATTAGAAACCCTAGCCGACAATAACAAGCTTTTCTCCTTTTCTCTTCCTTCAAAATCCTTCTTCCTTCCATGCTTTCTTACTTGAGTGTTGTGACTGATTGCAGGTGATCGAGACCTAAAGTGATAGTGATTCTTACTTAGGAACCAATCGTGTTGAAGATCGGAGCCTGAGGATCGATAATCTTGAAATCCTACCGCAAGATCCTAGAGTATCGATTAGATCCACAACAAGAGTGATTCCGATCTTTGTTGGTAAAGTAAAAACCATTTTCTAACTCTTTATTTCTGATCCTTTTAAAGTTGGAACCCTAGTGTACGATGGTTACTTGATCACCAAGGTCCTTTCCTAATTAGATTTGTTAAATCTACTTTGCGGGCTTATAACTAGTTGACTAGTCTTACTTTATTCGATGCTTTGAGTATTTAATATGATAATTCCAGAAATATAATTGCTGTTTAATCTCTAAAAATTAGTTTAAATATCAGTAAATTAGTTTTGCATATTTTGCCCTGCTTTAAAACATTTTTAATTAACCCAAATTTGAAATAATTTCAAAAACTAGTGAAACAACTTCAAAAACAAGTGAAACAACTTCACAAAAATTATGAACTTTAAGTTTACTATTTTAAGGTTTTCTGGTTGAGTCGGCTCATGCTGGATGTGAGTTAGCTCATCTAGAAAACTTTTCCTTTTCACTTGGATTTTCAAAAACTTAGATCATGCAACTTTTAGATATAATCTAAACATAGTTATGATCTATAAACATAGATTAAAACTATTTTAAGCTATCAAATCCCTCATTTTCTTCTTCATAAGGTCGTGACGCAGTGCACCCCTACATGCCATAGGAGAACCCTACCGAATGAGAAGAGATAATCTTAAAACCATACTTCTCTCCTATGATCGGATGGCCATGGCAAATACACCTTAATCCAAGTACTTTGTGAAGGATATCAAACGATTTCATACAAAAGCATTAAACTACATGCATTCAACCTGTGGCTCTGATACCATTGCTGGTTTACTGTAGTGGCCCGATACATGCAATTTAAAACTTTTTCAAATAACATGATGTAGCGGAAGAAGATAAAACACTTTTATTTAAGTATGTTAATCTTATTAATATAGGCCCTTCATAGATCTTTATGCATATAAAGTGAAGCATGTATGAAATCATGCATGCAAATTATGTAACTCATAGAACAATTCTTTGAATTACACAAAAGGGTGCCGAAGATCATATATTCATACCCATGAGATAGGAGTAAAAACCATATCTGCAAGGCAACACTCACCAGGAAGGGAAGTACTCCAAGGTAGAAGACAAGCCCTGCGAGCAGCACGAATGTCCTACCTCTACGGGTGGTTCACACCGAGGTAAGGGGATTCTCCTCCTTCCTTCAAGGTGCTAGCCTCTGCAGAAATAATATGGAAATGGCAGACTCCTTCAACACTGTGAAGAACCAATTATTGAAGAGGGATGGAACATGGCCTACAAGAACACTTCCCAGAACACTCTGCCCCAAACCTTCAACAGAAGGTTTGCACACAACAATCCCAAAACCCAAACCTCACAATGACTTGAGATCAAATCTCATAATCTCAAAGGTCAAGACTTCTAACCAAAAATTTGGCAGAGTCTCAACAACAATGAAGAAGGAACCATTCCTCTTCTTTCAGCCCTCAAAATAGTCTTTTTATACATAAAACCATAATGGGGAGATGAATGAGAGATAAAGAGGGAGTTTTTAAAGTCTCTTGGAATTCAAGGGTGTTACAAACCCTTAAACTTCAGCAACTGATGAGATTAAAACCCTGAAACACAAAGCATTAACCCTTATAGTTATTAATGAAGCATTCTCGGATTTTTCAGCAAATCTCGTCAGACGGGTCGACTAGTCATGGGTCGACTCATTTGGTAGTTTTGATAATTTCTTGTCAAATGAGTCCGAAATGATTTCCAATCATTTCCAAGCCAACAAATTAAGAAGAAACCCCATGGTGTGTGACCCCATAGGTTTAAACACTAAACCAATAGCACAGGAACATTTCCAGTACTAGCCAAAGTTGCCATCTAGCAATGACAACCAGCATCCGGATAGGTCGAAGGTTGCAACCAACAAGAAACTGTCGAATATGGAATACCACTGAACTTATTCCTTTAACCTTCTAATGCTCTAGATAGGTTAGGGTTAAGCTGCCTAACCCTATCAGTCCATCTTAATATGTCTCAAACAAAGAATCCCTGTAACTCCTTACAAGGAATGCACTGGCCAAGGTCTTCTCAATTGAGGCATATTAAGCATTCAATCCAAACCATTTGGAGAGGTCAATCCTATCTTGATCCTGCTACCACTACACAAGTACTTGATTATACCCAGTAACCTTCTGTCACCGGATTATAAATCTGGGTAGTCCGGCACCTAAGCATAGTGAGTTGCTTGCAAGCTACCATAGATATCTCAAGTTAGAGAAATAATTCATGTCCATATTCTAATGCAAAACTTCTCTTTGGCAGAAAGAGAAACTTGTAAGAGAGTCATGCTCAGTGAAGTGTCGAACACAACACCTGATATCATATCAGCATCTCCATCTACTTGGTTAAGAGGACAACCAATAGACATGATATCAACAACCTACTCTTGATACACCATTGTTCTAAAATAGTGTATCCTTTGATCATGAACCAGTTTATGAACTACACGATGTATTCTTTCTACATCGCATACAAGGTAGCTCAAAGGACATCATCACACAAGAGTTCAATTAGGAAGATGATATGTGATAAACAACCAGAATAAACTTTTTATTTAATTCAACATTTTATATACATATTCATGAGTTGCACAATCATCTACAACCTAGATGATTAGTTTTGGAACACACATTTCCCAACACTTTTCTTCTTTACCAGGATCAGTCCTAGGTCTCGGCCTACCCGAGGGGTCAAGGTGGCCTTGTGCCTCGAGAGGCCAGCTGCTTCCCCTAGGGCTTGCCTCTTTAGGGGCTTCCAATCCAACTCCCTCCCTGGTGTGATAGCATCCTCTTGAATGTACTTGTGGGCATGGAGGAGGAGCTCTAAGTATGACTTCGAGGGCTTCTTATCAAGGGAGTAGGTGAAGCGGGAGGTCCTGAGCCCTCTCTTCAATGCCAACATGGTGATGGGCTCGTCAAGATTGTAAATCTCTAGGATAGCTACCTTAAACCGGGACACATAATCTCTGAGGGACTCGCGATCCTACTATCGAATGGAAAAGAGGCTGTTTGCCTCACGTGGCCCCTTCCTACAAGTATTGAAGTGTGCCACAAACTTTTTCTCCAGCTGTTCAAAGGAGTCAATGCTCTTTGGCTCGAGATGGGAGTACCAAACTCGAGTTGCCTTGCGGAGTGTAGCTAGAAAAGTGACATAGAGAAGAGCATTGATGGCCCCTTGGACCTGCATGAGAGCTTTGTAACTTCTAGATGATCAAGCGGATCCATGGTCCTATATAGGGATCCACCTGGGACATGCGAAACTGGCTGGGGTCCAGTTCCTTTTGGATTCTGAGAGAGAGTGGTGGACGGATGTTGTAACCCATGGGCTCACATAGGGAACCCTGAATCTTGGCAAATTGGTAGGCCAAATCAGCCAGTCTATGTTCTTTCTCCTCGAGGCACCTCTTTGCTCAATGGTGGATGGCCTCATCTATGGACCCCTCTATAGAGGCCATTGGGGGGGAAGAGGGCATGGACCGAAGGAACTCATGCTTGAGTTCCTGGCCATGTCGGTGCCATCGACACGATATCGCACCATGGTCCGAGATTGGGGAGTGGCTCTCTTGGCTGGTCAGACTGCCTTGGTGCCTCTTCCCAGCCATCCACAAGCTTCCCCATGCGTAAGAGGCCGCACATGATGGCCCCTCCTAGAAAGACCTAAGGTTGGCATGGGGATTGGTGGCATGAGCCGCAGGAATCCCCGACTGCTACTATATTGCCAGAGATTGGTGGTGCTGGTGGAGCTGATGCACTGCCCAGCCAAGGTCTGGACCTACTACATGAGTACTGTGATTTACACCGATTGATCAGCCAGAGGTGGTGGTGGAGGGAGAGGAAGCTCTGCATCTTGATTGTGCTTGTCGCAGTGGTGGGATGGGTCCCCATGCGACTGCGGGAGGCTTCTTGTGCTCGGGTCACCACCATGAGATCTTTGGGGGCTACTCTTGTCTACTACCCCTAACTGGCACATCAATATGTTGTCGCCAAGATCATCATGCCTATAGCTCTGACATGGTATGGATGAGTTGGTCATCCTGAAGGTGCTGGGTCCCCTTTCTCTTAACTTTGCAGTCGATAGGTCCTGCAAAAAAGAGGAGACCTGGACCGGGATCCCGACGGTAGTGTGGACACTAGAGGCACCATAAAAAGGCAGAGGCTTCTCAACCCTCTGTGGATCACTTAATGACATTTGAGTCCATTGTAATAAAGCTTAGTCCAGCTAAGTTATCTTTATTTGAGTCCTGTATTAGTCAGCTCATATTGAGCTAGTCCAGTCCAGTGTTAGTCAGCTCATGTCGAGCTAATTTTATTTTTTTGAGTCCTGTCCAACCATACTGAAGACTCAAGACCACATCATACAAGTGAAGACCAAGTCCAACCAGATTGAAGACATAGAAGTATAGCCCAAGTCCAACCCATCTTGAAGACGTGAAGACTCCAGGAGGGAAAATTCTGAAACCCTGAAGCCCTGGACCAGCCGGAAGCAAACTGGGCCAGCCCAGGCCCAAGAGAGAGCTAGGGCACCTTGGCCTTATGGTGACCACCTCTTGGTCGGCCACCTAGGGTCACCCCCTTGGCCGACCAAGACATGGAGTGTGGGAGAATTCTTAGGGATTTTTCTACCTACGTTTCCTTACTTTCCTAGCTAGGGTTTGAGAAGGAAAAGGATTCTTATGTAAAGACTAATGTACCCTTACTTGGGGCCCAAGACTAAGGGTCTATTTAAAGGACCCTAGTCTCTTGTATGAGGATTGATTTTCATATATGAATTAAAACTTGAGTTCTCTTCAATTGCTGTGTGTTACCCTGCTGTGTGCATAAAGGGGTTTTGAGAGTTTCTTCTTCCCGGTGTTGCAATTGCCTCCAGCCATCATCCAAGCCTCCTCTTCCCATGCCCTTGCTGCCCTATTTCTAATTTTTTTCTTGTACTCCCAACCTTGTTTTCTCACCCCTGATGGTTGTTTGCAGGTCCCCGAGTTCCTACGAATCCAACGACTCCAACCGAGCCGCAATCGGACCACCGAGCAGAAAGCCAGGTATCCGCGGGTCCTTGGCTTGATTTTCCAGGCCGCATCCATCGAGGAACAAGAGATCCCTTTTCTGCGATCTTCATCGAGCATATCAGACGTTGTCAGGTACACCCCTCCACTGCCAGTAATTTTATTATGGGAGAACTTTCCCTAACCGAGGCTTCTCAGCCCCGGCGATCCATCTTTATTACTTTCTTAGGTCCTAATTTGCATGCTTAGATTCTGAAATTCATATAGAATTCCCTACAACTTATTTTGATCCAATTTTCAAGATTTAATCACTTAACTCCACATATAAAACATATAAAAATAATTGCATGTATATTAGTCTCGCATCAAATGGGGAGACTCCAATGATCAAGTTAGTAGGACGATCAAGGAAAATAGATCCTCTGAGGTAGAGGCTTGAGCCTCCCTCGCGTAGAGGAGAAAAAATATGAGATGAAAATAAAAGAACTAGAAGTTAGAATGTGTGGGGAGGTTCTCTCTGTTTAGTCACTTGCCCCTCATTCTCTTCTTTCTCTTACCGTGACCCCTTACCGGAGTTTCCTTTCCTATTATATAGGAAGTAATTGGGCTAGAGCAGGTTTGGGGCCCTGCTGGGATGTCTCTTTTCTAGTTTCCCCTTCGAGGGGGGCTTGCTTCTATTGGATCCCTCCTCCTAGACCAGTCCTCGAAGGGAGGTCCTTCCATTGGGGGCGTTCGTCGGCATGTTGCAGGGCTTGTCCCCTTAGTGGAGCAGTTTTCCATGAAGGGCGTGGGCACCGTGCCATAGAGCCCCGAGCCATGGTTATGCACTTCCATTTTTGAGGAGACCATCAGCATGTTGTAGGGCCTCAGGCTTTGACAAGATACCCCTCTTGGAGAAGACATAGGCGGCGTGCCACAAGAACTAGAGCCCTAGTGGGATACACACCCGATAGAGGATGCGGGCAACGTGCTACAGAGCTTGAAACTTGGTGGAGCATGCATTGTGCAAAGTGTGCGGGTGGCATGCCGCAGGGCCTGAAACCTTTGGTAGAACATGCGTTACCCTCAAGAATCGCAGGCAACCTTGCTTCCAACTATCCCTTTGGCCATGGTTGGGGTGCGTCTTCTCATTCTCAAGGACCTTTCCTGGATGGGAGCTCGACCTCGAATGGGAGCTCGATCTCGGATGAGAGCTCGACCTCAAGCAGGAGCTCAATCTCGAATGGGAGCTCGACCTCGGATAGGAGCTTGACCTCAAGTAGGAGCTCGACCTCAGACGGGAGCTCGACCTTAGGTGAGAGCTCGAGTCAGATGGGAGCTCGACCTCAGGTGGGAGCTCGACCTCGAACGCGAGCTCGGCCTCAAGCGGGAGCTCGACCTCAGGCAGGAGCTCGACCTCAGGCGGGAGCGCGACCTCAGATGGGCTAGGTGGCACCTCCTGCCACCATGATGCCTGGTTGGAACCCATACGGGAGCCAAGTTAATAGCTCACCATGTCATATGCCTCTGTGGACTCTACATAGGCAGCTCTCTGCATCAATCTGCATCTTTCATTAAATTATGATATCAAGCTGACTCAGTAATTAATGGTTGCATTTGCTTCTCGACATATATTCGTTCCACAAATATAAAATCCTTGCATATTCTATCTCCTTCATGTATATTACTGAAACCTCTAAAGTTTTGAACATCATATTCAAAAGCATCTATGATCAAACCCCTTATATCATCATCTCCTATAGGATTCTCTTACATGTTTTGGATCCAAGATCAAATGAGGGTTGATTACTTGATATTGGCAACATAAATTCTCCATGAAAAATTCACTTAGTGTAACCTCTTACAAAATCATTCCATTGTAAATGTTCTTCAACGGTTTGTGGATCTAGAGAATAACTGTTAACACATCATTGGCATGGACATGAAATATTTCCATTCAAACTAGTTTTATCCATACAAAATTTAATGAAATCATGAACTCCATCTAAATATTCTTTGGATTTCTCGGTTTATTTATCCAGTTTTTATCCATTATGGAATAAAATGATCAAACTTTCAAGTTATCTAAAAGCAAAAAAAAATAGATAGTCAATATTAATGCAATGTTAAAAAATATTAAAAATATATGAAGCATAAAATAACTTAACTAATAAATGCATCTTATCACCGACTAATAAATAAAGATAGGTCCTATCACATTCAAGAATTGTATTAATTATGTGGACCATTTATAGTAATCAAACGATATGTAATAAAGAATTTGACAAAAAATTTTAGCAGCTTTTCTCTTTAGTTCTCTCCACACGACTAAAGATGTGTGAGGATGACTAAAAGAAAATACTGTCCAAAATATTTCTTGAACCCTACCCATATTAGTTGATTACTGTAATTACCTATACAATTATTTGTAATTCTCAAACTATCCAAATAGGACAATCAATTGATCAGTATACATAATTCTTACATTTGTACAAAAAAATATAAATGTACGGATGCTATAGAATATGTACATTAATCAATTGACGGGTCTAAATCTCTATGCAATGAAACTTTAATATGTTTTTGCACAAATAAAAATGTAATTCAGCTATTAAAACTTCTTAATAATTGCAAGGTCATGGATAAGAGAAGCTTAATTGGATCAAATTAAATCCAAAAATTCTCCACTTTTGAACCTTCATGATTATCTCATTATCTCTATGGAGATGCCTTTGAACACAACTATATATCTATTTTGTAAATAAAACAATGGTGATTTTTGAATTGTTGGTACTTCCTTTGAATCTGAGCAAAGATCACCATTATGTTTTTATAGTAACTATTGGCGTAGAAACTTCCTTAACTGGACGGAGCTGTTGGATCGCTGGTTCGCTCCCCCTGCTCACCTACAAAACAGGTCCTTGACTGGATTTTCTCCGGTGGGAAACACTCCGATGTTTAAGTCAAGCGCAAGTTCCATCAATAGAATAGAGAGCAGTTCTGAAGGGAGAGAATAAAAAAATGGTGGCTAGGGAAAAAAGAGTTGTTCTTTTTTTTTTAGGATTTTTCCTCCTTATCTCAAGTGTCCCTTCTTACCAGTATTTATCGTGGTTAGGCCAGTTTGTCCATCGGTACTTTTGCCCCATGATTTAGCTGGAGACTAATCAATTTCATCCTGTGCGTAACCGTAGGAGGTTACCAAAAGATACTGGCCAGGCTGGAGGCGTTAAAGTTGGAGCTTGCAGCCGTATGGCCATTCCAAAGTAGTTATGATTTGGAAGTAAGGGTCAGGTAACCGCTATATCCGCTTCCGTTATCATGGAGTCGATCGGAGATCCGCTTCCATTATCTTGGAGTCGATCGGAGATCCGCTTTCGTTATCATGGAGTCGATTAGAGATCTGCTTTCGGGCCTCCCCTTTATGGGGGGGCTATCGTCATATCGCTGGAATGTCTTCGTCCCGCCTTGCCGGGGAAGTCCGAAGATATCTTGGCTATTTGTCACGAAGCTTCTCCTTTCAGAATGGAGCGTAGGAAGAACCTGGCATCGTCTTCAGGCCTGTCTTCTTCAGGTTGGCTTCTTTCAACAGTGTGCAGGAGATCGATCTTCAGGATCAAGGTTCTCGGATAAGGCCGAAGACCGGACCTACGACGTGATAGGGGGTCAAGCTATCGCTTGATCCATTCTTGTGGCTCTCTCTGGGTGTTTCGGTCTGAATGCATGGTTCAAAAAAGATCTAGCGGGCGGTCAAACTGATAAATGACTGGTGCTCGAACTGGCATATCCTAATAGTTGCCCTCCACTCTCAGTTTTTGAAGCAAAGATTTGCCTCAAAGAGTTAGAGTACTGCTGGGTTATCGTTTCCTTCTAGGAAAAGTGCAGCCAATAATGGAGAGACATCCCGTTTGGTCGCTTGCCATAACTACTGCATGATTCGAAGATCAAATTGAGGACAACTGTCGCTCCCTTACTGGAGTGTATGAAAGGAAAGGGTCATTCGATGAGTCGTTTTCCCTTTCTTTTGCTATGGCAGTTTAGCTGATCTTTTCATTGGAATTTGGACAGAGGACATGGTCCCCTCCTGTCCCTTAGAGAAGGTGAAGGCCTCATCTATGCCATTGGGTGAGGTCACATGGATCATGACTTTTGTTGCCCAATAAGCAACCACCCAAGAGGGGGGTGAATTGGGTCTCTAAAAATTAATCTAAAATGACTTTACTTAATGCAAAGCAATGCAATCCAATTTAACAATTAATTATGCAAGGTACTATGAGTTCAAATGAAATGCTCTTAAATAAAAGTGCAGCGAAAATAAAGAGCAATAAGTAAAGAGCAAGAAGAGAGATCAATCAACCACAAAGATCAAGAAATATAGTGGTTCAGTGCTATCCAATGGACCTACATCCACTCCCTAAGATTCTCTTGAAAATTCACTATAATCACACCTGATTATAGTTGATTTGTTTTGTGGGCTTACTAATCAAAAATCTAACTTGATTTCACAAGGCCAACAAGTCAAAACCTCACTTGGTTTTATGGGCTAACCAAGAACCTAATTGGTTTTCAAAGGCTAACCAATAACCTCCCTTGGTTTTCCAGGCTAACCAAGAACCTAATTGGTTTTGTGGGCTAACCACCAACCTAATTGGTTTTGCAAAGGCTCACCAATAACCTCACTTGGTTTTACAATAGGCTAACCAAGAACCCTTACAACAAATAAAGTTTAGAAGTAATAAAACAAAGTAAGCTTTCTAAAACAAAGCAGATATCTCTTTGAAGCTCGATATGGAGATGCTTTGAACTTGTTGAAGCCTCTTGAATGCTCAAGAATGGATGATCTTTAATGCTTTTGAAGGCTCTTGAATGCTTGGAGGCTTGCTTTAGCTTGAGAGTAGCTGAATCTTCAAGAATGGGAGTTAAAGTTCACTTTTCTTCTCTCTTCTCAAAACTCTTCAATGGTATTTAATAATATTCAATATGTTGTCATTTGATTTGATTTGGAGCATATATATACTTTTCCAAGGCCTCAAATCCCGTTTCTAGCTGTTAGTCTTAAAAAACTAGCCGTTGGAGGGCAAAATGGATGAGTTCTGCACTTAAAAAACTAGCCATTACTGTTGTCAGAACTTCATGTGTCGACACTTCAGACTGTGAGTCGACACATAAGGTCGACACTTGAACTTCTTGAATCGACACCCAATTCAAATAGCTCCAATCTGATTCTCTGAAAATCTCAGATGTGTCGACACTTACTCTGTTGAGTCGACACTTTGAGTCGACACCTTGCTTCCATGTGTCGACACTTCAGCAGTTCTTCAATTTCAGCAAGTTCTGTGGCTTGAAAATCTTGGCGATGTGTTAATCTATGTGTCGTCACTTTGAGTCGACACTTCAGGTCCATGTGTTGACACTTTATCTATGCCAATTGAAACATTCTTGCATACCGGCTTGAGTCGACACTTCAGTTCCATGTGTCGACACTTGGTGTCATGTGTCGATACTTTGAGTCGAACCTTACTGAATTCTTCTCTGAAAAGGCTGAACTTGAGCTGAACCATATTTCCACTTAACTTAATCAACCAATCAAGTATTTCTTGAGTTTCCAAGTCTTCTTTAAGCAATCTTTTTCATTCAAACTTGGCTTCTTCCAACATATAAGCTTCTTCAAATTTGTGAGCAGCTTTTTCAATAAAAATATACTTCAAGGAAATCATTAGTCCTCAACTTATACTTAATCATTTTGCTTATCATCAAAATCAATAAAGGAGTCAACAATCTCCCCCTTTTTGATGATGATAAAATCCTTAAGTATAAATTGCTTGAAAAAGCTTTTAAAGCAAATCATTGAGGTGCATAAAACTGAAAACATTAAGTGTATCAACAAAATTTGCATTAATGATTTGGCATTTCAAAACAAAGTAATAGTGCTAGAGCTTGTTATAATGATTAAGAGTATCAGATCTTTGAGATTCTTTAAGACATAGAAAGCATGTATCATGATACTCTATAAGAAAATTTTAGCAATCAACAAAGCTCTCCTTGAATCGATGATCCATAAAATAGTTTGTAAATATCTTTTCAAACATTTAAAGAGGGGTTTAAAGATGAAATTCACTTTGAAAGGATTTTCAATGAAAATAAAGTAAAGCTCCCCATTTCTTAAGAAATTTTGTAAACAATTCTTGATTCAAGTTTTCAAAAATTTGTTTATCCCTTGCATATCACAAATATATTGCATTTATACTTATATCTTACATACTACTCTCCCTTTTTATTATCATTAAAAAGGTAGGAAGACAAACAGGCTGAATATAAGATATTGCATTTAATTGTCACTACTTCTTCAACAATATACTGCAATGAATTTAAAATTCATTCATTCATTCAAGAGTGAAGACAATGAAGAACTAAGAGAAGTGTAAGTCATTTCACTACATTCAAGATCACAAACATTGAGTACAATATGAAGTTTCATTTCTAGTTAGAGTTTGTACAATCAAAATATAAAACATACATAGATGCATAAAAATAAACTAAAAATACATAAAAGTCCTAATCCTTCTCCATATCAGTATCATCAGAAGATGAACCGATCTCAATTGATCCTGTATCAGTAAAGATTGAGCTCGCAGCCACATCGATCTGAGATCTTGGAGATGGGTCCTGGTCGGTCATGGAGGGGTACGACGGCCATGTCCTCTGTGTCGTGCATATGTCCGACCTCTGGCTGGAGCAGTAGAGGTAGAAGCAATGTCCTCTATAGGAATGGAACTGATCGGGTCAACAATCTTAGCAACTACTGGAAAAGGTGTGCGATCAAAAGAAGGACCTGAGTCAAGATACTGAAAGCCGGGTCTATAAAACCCAAGCTCTCGAATAAGAGAGGATGTGTGAATAGTGGGGGTATCAACGATCTGTGTGTCAAAGACAGGAGTATCAGCTAATGATACAACAGGCATATCAAGGATAGAAATATCAGTTGTAGAATGAACTGGTATGTCTGTAAGGGGTGTCAGTAATAGGTAAATCAACAACAGGTGGATGTACAATTGGAGTATCAATAACTGGGAAATCAATAATAGGTGTATGAATAAGAGTATCAATAACTGGAGAGAGAATAGGAATGGGAACAGGAATGCGATCATCCGATCTAGAAAGAGAAGTGGAACTGGAGTTTGGGCAGGTGACAGGAAGGGTCATGAACAGGACTCTTAGGCAAGTCAGCCGTCACCTCCGCTACTGGCTCTGAAGTAAGATCTATATAATCAAATCTATCAGAGTCAGTCTGCTCATCGTCTCCATTATCACCATCAACATCTCCAATAATATCTCCAACAACAGCAGTATCAACACACTCAACATCATCAACAGGTGCAGGAGCAGGTGCATGAGCAGGTGTAGGAGCAATATCATCAACCAGAGTACTCGCTGAAGGTCTAGACACTGCAAAAAGTATAGTTGAGATGCCATCACTAAGTCCAATATGGCTTTCTCTCATCTCAGCTATGAAACGTCAAGACGCTCCTCATAATAAAAACATTAATCTTGATGCGTCTGACTCTGTCCAATAAGCTATCAAAAGTATTTGGAGTCTCCGTCTGAGCTGGTTGAGGCTGTGCTGAAGTAGTAGGATCAGACTGAGAAGCAACCACTGGCTGTGCCGCTATCTCAGGCTAACTCTCGCTGGGTCCTACCTCACCAGAGAGAATCCGCTCCTCCTCTATTGCATCATCATCATCAGCTCTGTCCTCGGCCTGACCAGATATCCTGCGAGTCCACTAGCCTCGGAACAAATGATAGCCCATCCAGTGTAATGACCTGATGTCATACACATCAGTATAAAGTAATGTACGGTAGGGCTCATCCTCAAAGCTGACGCCATACTCCCTAAATAGAACAGTCAATCCCATACCATATGATAGGCAGAGTTGCTGGCTAGTCAACGCCTCTGTAATCTGGTGAACCATAAGACAGGCATGCACTGAACCAAAGAGACCATCACTAGCAACTCCCACTCAGTGATATAGTCAAAATGTCCGATCTTTGGTAGAAGTATCCGGGCGACAATATGATGCAACAGTCTCATCTCTGTAGATAATCTGGATCCTGGTACAGTGGCTCCCTTTGGCAGAACATCAGACTCAAAGATGCACTAAAGTCCACTGACTCTATCCATCAAACTGTCTACAATAGATCCAGTCATCTGTATATCCCATACTCTGCTTAGAATCTCTGATGTAATAGGGATATCCCAGTCTCTAACCTGTGCTAACCATCCATCAAATCCACGGGCGAGTGATCTATAAAACTCTCGCATAAGCCCAAGGTAATACCTCTTATTGAGTGAGCAAAATGAAGTTAGACCAGCCTGACGAATCCACTACCCGATCCAAAAATGCTACTGGTCGACAAAAGTAAAGTCCACTCACCATCCTCCAATAACAGTCTTCGAGCTCATCCGGCTATAAGGAACAAACAGTGGTCATGCGGGCGGATCAGGAGCTCTAGTTTCATGTATGGCCTTCATCCTTCGCTCTTCTTCCTGATTTGACTGATGAGGTCAACGGACAACTTGCTTGTGAGGTCCCATTGCTTGGATTAAGAAATTGGGCAAGGTTTTGGTTGAAATCTAGGGTTTCTACAGCTTAGAATTCAAATCCAAGGAGAAATCCAACCAATACCGAACAACCGGGCATCCAAATCAAGGAAATGATGGGTATAAAGAACGAAACAGCGGCAAGAACAGTGAGAGTACCTTTGAATCTTGTGTCGGCTTGAAGGAGAGAAGAAATGGGGAGAAAAATGGTTCGGAAAACCCTTTATTCTCGGTCTGCTGCTTTTCAAGTGTCAACTCATGAATGTGTCGACATATTCAGGTGTCGATGTGTCTATGTCGATGTGTCGACACATCGACTTAAACAAATCAAAAATTTAGGGATTCAAGCATTGATCAAAATCACTAGAAATATGATAATTTTAGAGAGAAATCAACAATGATTGAGTAAGATTTATCATGAATGGTGTTGAATTGATCTAGTTTGAATCAAATATAGAAAAAATTTAATCAAAAGGATTGATGATCCCGATCTCTCTTCTAATCATACAGAATCGATCTTCTAGAAGAGGTTTAGTCAAAATATCAGCTAATTGAAACTCGGTACTAATAAATTCAAGCATAACATCATTATTTTTTACATGATCCCTAATAAAATGATGTCTAATTTCAATATATTTACTCCTAGAATGTTGAACAGGATTTTTAGTCAAGCAAATAGCACTAGTATTGTCATATTTAATAGGTGTACTAGTCAACTTGATTCCAAAATCTTCAAGTTATTGTTTAATCCACAAGATTTGAGCACAACAACTTCCTGCTGCAATATACTCAGCCTCGATTGTGGATAGTGCAACTGAAGTTTATTTCTTGCTAAACCATGAGATTAAGTTAATTCCAAGAAATTGGCAAGTATCACTAGTACTCTTTCTATCCAATTTACAACCAGCAAAATCCGTATCAGAATATCCAATCAATTAAGCAGATGAATTTCTAGAATACCATAAACCAATATCAATAATACCATATAGATATCTAGTAATATGCTTAACAGCCATAAGATGTGATTCTTTAGGTTTAGACTGATATCTAGCACACGTGCATACACTGAACATTATATCTGGTTTACTAGCAATTAGATACAATAAAGAGCCAATCATATCTCTGTATAACTTTTGATCTACTGATTTACCATGTTCATCTTTATCAAGTCTACAAGAGGGGCTCATAGGCATACCTATTACTTTAGTAGTCTCCATCCCAAACTTCTTGATAATTTCTTTTGTATACTTAGCTTGGTTGATGAAGATACCATCTGTAGTTTGCTTGATCTGGAGTCCGAGAAAGAAATTGAGTTCTCCCATCTTGCTCATCTTGAACTCACCCTATATTAGCTTAGCAAACTCTTGACAAAGAATTTCATTAGTAGCACCGAAAATGATATCATCAACATATATTTGTACTACTAATAAATCATTATCTTTTTTTTCAAAAATAGTATTTTATCAACATTGCCTCTAGAAAATTCATTTTCAATCAGAAATTTGCTGAGTCTTTCATACCAGGCTCGAGGTACTTGCTTTAATCCATAAAGTGCTTTGTGTAATTTAAAAACATGATCAGGATGTGCATGATTTTCAAATCCAGGTGGTTATTCAACAAAAACTTTTTCAGTAATAAAACCATTTAGAAAAGCACTCTTAACATCCATTTGAAATAGTTTGAAATTCATAAAACAAGCAAATGCTAATAATAGTCTAATTACTTCAAGTCTAGCAAGAGGAGCAAAAGTTTCATCAAAATCAATTCTTTCCTCCTGATTGTAGCCTTTAGCAACTAGCCTAGCCTTATTCCTAACAACAATTCCATTTTCATCTAATTTATTCCTAAATATATATTTAGTGCCAATAATTGAAACATTAGATGGTCTTTCTATTAGTGTCCAAACATTATTTCTGCCAAATTAAATTAGTTCATCTTGCATAGCATTAATCCAGTTAGGGTCTTTTTCAGCTTCCTTAAAATATTTAGGCTCCACTTGAGATACAAATGCTATATAATCACATTCATTTCTAATTGAGGTTCGAATTCTTATCCATTTAAATGGATCACCTAGGATTAATTTCTTAGGATGTCTATGAGCATACCTCCACTCCTTAGGTAGATCTTGATGCTTTAGAGTGTCATCACCTTTTTGATTCTTGTCTTGATTTTTATCACTTGGCTGAGGTTGATCATTTAGTGTTAACTTTTGAAGCTTGTTAGCACCTGCACATTCATCAGATGTATCCCCTTTTCTAGAGGATTTGTTAGTACATTCTTCAAAAATAATATGTACTGACTCTTCTACAACTAAAGTTCGTTTATTAAAAACTTTGTATGCCCTGCTTGATGTAGAGTATCTTAAAAAGATACCTTCATCAGACTTGGCATCAAACTTTTTAAGATTATCTTTTCCATTGTTCAAAATAAAATATTTACAACCAAAAACTCAAAAATATTTCAAAGTTGGTTTTCTTTGGTTCCAAAGTTCATATAGATTTTTTCTTCAAAATAGGGTGGATTAAAACTCGATTTAAAATATAACATGCAGTATTAATGGCTTCAGTCCAAAAATATCTAGGCAAATCATTTTCACAAAGCATAGTGCATACCATTTCTTCCGAAGTATGAATTTTTCTTTCTACTATCCTATTCTGCTGAGGTGTCCTAGGTGCAGAAAAATTGTGTTCTATTCCTTTTTCATTATAAAAGTTTTTTGAAATCTTGATTTTCAAATTCAGTTCCACGATCACTATGAATGCAAACAACTAAAACTTCTTTTTCGTTTAAAACTTTTCGATAAAATTTTATGAATGCTGAAAATGATTTATCTTTATGTGCTAAAAAGAAAATCAATGTAAATCTCGAAAAATCATCCGCTATGACTAATCCATATCTCTTGCCTCCTAGACTTGATATTCTAGTTGATCCAAAGAGATCCATATGAAGTAGTTCAAGTGGCCTACTAGTAGTTACAAAACCTTTTGGTTTGAAAGAAGTTTTAACTTGTTTACCGAATTAACATGCTTGGCAAATTCTATCTTTTTCAAAATAAAGTTCAGGTAAATCTCTAACTAAATTCATTTTGCAAAGTTTTGAAAGAAGATACATAATAGCATGCCCTAATCTTCTATGCCATAGCCAAATACTTCATCTTTAGTAGAATTCACTGCAACAAGTCATTCTCCATTAGACAAAGATAGATCATCTAGGTCTACCAAATAAACATTTCCATGCCTTTTTTCAATGAATCATACTCCATTTAAATTCGGACTAGTAATCATGCAATATGATGATTTAAAAATTACTTGAAAACCTTTATCGCAAAACTGACTAATGCTTAAAAGATTATATTTCAAACCATCAACTAAAAGTACATTACTAATATTACTAGAAGGAGTTATGTGAACCTTACCAATACCAATGATTTTTCCTTTACCATTATCACCGAAGGTCACACTCCCTCCATTCAAAGCTTCAAGAAAAGTGAATTTCTTCACATCTTCAGTCATGTGCCTTGAGCAACCACTATCAAGATACCAGTCTTTTGTTCTCCTTGGTTGCAAGACATACCTGCAATGAAATCAAGCTTTATTTTTAGGTACTCAAGCCAACTTGGGTCCTTTAGGGTTAGCATTCAAAATGGTTCCTTTTGGAACCCACACTTTATCAAAATAATTGATTTTTCTTAAATTACATTGAAATGATTTATGACCTAACTTTTTGCAAGAGAAACAAGTAATGCTAGATATACAGGTACAAAAAAGTTTTTGAAACACTTTTATTGCTTTTGTGGTTTATATCCTAACCCTACTTTATTAAAAATAGCTCTTTGATTATTCAAAAGTAGGTTTAATTTTTTCTGAACTATAAGTGAATTTTTCAACAAAAGGTTTTATCTTTTCAAGTTCATTTTTGTACTTAGTATTTTCAAATTCTAAATCTTTGTTTTTCTTCAAAAGATCATTATTAGAAATAACATTCTTAGATTTTTTCAAAACTTCATTTTTCATAGATAAAGCATTGTTTTTCTTTTTTAAAATATTCAATTTAGATTTTAAATCACTAACATCATTTAGTAAAGAATTATTTTCAAATGATAAACTATTTGCATGCTTTTTCAATTTCTTGTTTTTAGATAAAATCAATTTATAATCATGCATGAGTTCATCAAATACATTTCTAAGTTCATTAAAAGTAAAATCGATCTCAGTATCGAAATTTAACTCATCATCGTCTTGATGTGCCATTAAGCAGAGATTTGCAACTTCGATCTACTCTTCCTCAGAATTGGAGTCTTCACTGTCACTCTAGGTGGCCATCATTGCCTTCTTTCTTAATTTCTTCCTAGACTTCTTAAGGAGAGGACAATCAAACTTGTAGTGTCCCGGCTTCTTGCACTCGAGGCATGTAGATACTTCCTTCTCCTTTTCCTTTTCTTTTTCTTTCTCTTTTTCTTTTCCTTTTTCTTTTGATTGATACTTCTTTTTGTAAGGAAATTTCCTCCTCTTCATAAATCTTCTAAATTTCCATGTAAGGAGGGCTTCTTCATCTTCAGACTCATCTATTGAGGATTCTTCTTGAATGTTAGATTTGAAAGCAATCCCCTTCTTCTTCTTGTCCATGTCCATTGATTTTTGTTTCAGATTAAGCTCATAAGTCATGAGTGATCCAACTAGCTGCTCAAGAGATAATTTGTCAATGTCTTTGGCTTCTTGAATTACGGTCACCTTCGGATCCCATGATGTTGGAAGTGATATGAGAATTTTATTTACAAGATCAGTGTTAGACATAACCTTTCCAAGACTTGTCATACCATTAACAATATTTGTGAATCTTGTATACATATCAGTGATTGATTCATTAGGTTCCATTCAGAACATCTCATAAGTGTGCACTAACATATTTACTTTAGTATTTTTTACTTGATCGGTACCCTCATGGGTAACTTCAAGTGTGTCCCATATTTCTTTAGTAGAAGTGCATGTAGATATCTTATTGAATTCAATAGGATCTAATGTATAATACAGGAGATTCATTGCCTTGGCATTGATCTCGGATTGCTTAATATTATTTTCATCCCAATCCTCTTCGAGTTTTGGGATGGAAACACCATTAACTACTACTGAAGGAATATGAGGACCCTTATCTACAACTTTTCATAAATTATAATCAATAGAATGCATATAAATTCTCATCCTAGTTTTTCAATATGTATAATTTATTCCATTAAAAAATGGAGGTCTATTTGAGGCTTGACCCTCAACTATGCTGGTACCAATTGGGGTTGCCATAGATCTTTACTCAAGGCAGTAAAGCCTATACACTGAGAACAGGGCTTTGATACCACTTGTTGCCCAGTAAGCAACCTAAGAGGGGGGGTAAATTGGGTCTCTAAAAATTAATCTAAAATGACTTTACTTGATGCAAAGCAATGCAATCCAATTTAATAATTAATTATGCAAGGTACTATGAGTTCAAATGCAATGCTCTTAAATAAAAGTGCAGCAGAAATAAAGAGCAATTAGTAAAGAGCAAGAAGAGAGATCAATCAACCACAAAGATCAAGAAATATAGTGGTTCGGTGCTATCCAATACACCTACATCCACTCCCTAAGATTCCCTTGGGAATTTACTATAATCACACCTGATTACAGTTGATTAATTTTATGGGCTTACTAATCAAAAACCCAACTTATTTTTACAAGGCCAACAAGTCAAAACCTCACTTGGTTTTACGGACTAACCAAGAACCTAATTGGTTTTCAAAGGCTAACCAATAACCTTCCTTGGTTTTCCGGGCTAACCAAGAACCTAAGTGATTTTGCGGGTTAACCACCAACCTAATTGATTTTGCAAAGGCTCACCAATAACCTCACTTGGTTTTACAATAAGCTAACCAAGAACCCTTACAACAAATAAAGTTTAGAAGTAATAAAATAAAGTAAGCTTTCTAAAACAAAGTGGGTATCTCTTTGAAGCTCGATGTATAGATGCTTTGAACTTGTTAAAGCCTCTTGAATGCTCAAGAATGGATGATCTTCAATGCTTTTGAAGGCTTTTGAATGCTTGGAGGCTTGCTTTAGCTTGAGAGTAGTTGAATCTTCAAGAATGGGAGTTAAAGCTCACTTTTCTTCTCTCTTCTTAAACTCTTCAATGGTATTCAATAATATTCAATATATTATTATTTGATTTGATTTGGAGCATATATATTCTTCTCCAAGGTCTCAAATCTTATTTCTAGCCATTAGTCTTGAAAAACTAGCCGTTGGAGGGCAAAATGGGTGAGTTATGCGCTTAAAAAACTAGCTATTACTGTTGTCAGAACTTCATGTGTCGACATATAATGTCGACACTTGAACTTCTTGAGTCGACACCTAATTCAAATAGCTCCAATTTGATTCTCTAGAAATCTCAGATGTGTCAACACTTACTCTGTTAAGTCGACATTTTGAGTCGACACCTTGCTTCCATGTGTCGACACTTCAACAGTTCTTCAATTTCAGCAAGTTCTGTGGCTTGAAAATCTCAGACGATGTGTTGATCCATGTGTTGACACTTTGAGTCAACATTTCAGGTCCATATGTTGACACCTCATTTGTGCCATCTGAAACATTCTTGCATACCGGCCTGAGTCAATACTTCAATTTCATGTGTCGACACTTGGTATCATGTGTCGATACTTTGAGTCGACACCTTACTGAATTCTTTACTGAAAAGGCTGAACTTAAGCTGAACCATATTTCCACTTAACTTAATCAACTAATCAAGCAGTTCTTGAGTTTCCAAGTCTTCTTTGAGCAATCTTTTTCATTCAAACTTGGCTTCTTCAAACAGATAAGCTTCTTCAAATTTGTGAGCACATTTTTTAACAAAAATATACTTCAAAGAAATCATTAGTTCTTAACTTATACTTAATTATTTTGTTTATCATCAAAATCAATAAAGGAGCCAACAACTTTTGATTCCTCTTGCGTTGAATCATCTTGGCATCGCTAGGAACTTCGTGTCCATCTCCAGCATTTTGTGCATGTGGCGGGCCCAGAGAGGGGGTCCCTTCCCTTGAGGGGGCTTCCTAGGATGCTTCTTATCCTTTTTTAAGGGAAGGGAAGGACTGGTTGAGGAAGCTTCTCTGTCTCTATCTGTCTTTTACCTTCTGCTCAGCTCTTTCTTGCTTATGGTCTCCAACCTTCTCCCACAGGTAGGGCTCTTTCATTTCTTCTTTGTGTTTCTTTCCCACCATGGCTGAGTCCGTAGGAGCCCGTGCCACCAGTGGGAGGGAGGTTGGGTCTTCTAGTGCTGGCGATGAAGTCAGACCGGAGTTGGCCCTAGTTCTATCTCACTTAGGAAGATAGCCTACCTTCAAGAGTGTTATCGCCTATCCGAAGGGTCCCTTCTGATACTTCCGAAACTCAAAGAGTGGGTAAATAGGCCTCCTGCTGGGTACATTATCATATACAATGATTATTTGAAGGCTGGTCTTCGTTTCCCTCTGCATCTCTTCTTCATCAAGATTTTTCACATGTACCAGGTCGTGCCCACGTAGTTGACTTCGAATAGTATTCGGAACATCTATGGGTTCTTGGTTCGGTGTCACATAAATAATGTGAGACCTGGGACCAATCTATTTACTTCCCTCTTTATTTTGAAGAGAGATTTCCATGGCCATGGATGGTGGGTTATCGGTCCTCGTCCTGGCCGTAAAATAATAAAGGACATGACCAGTGCCATCCATGGGTGGAAATCCAATTTTATTTTTGTTTCCTCCACTCAACCATGGGGCTTCAATAGTGAGTAGGGAGAGCCTCATTTGGATGCTAATGCTGGCAAGAAGGTTCTAGCGGCCGACCAACCTGACTATACCTTGTTGTCTAGTTTGGAGGCCATTTCCATCTGAGAGCTGTTAGAGGAAAGGAATCTTCACCTCGCCAGAATCAGCGAGTTTCCCATGTTAGGTACAAGCGGTAGAGGACTTTGACTTTTTTTCCTTTTCTATGATTTTATCGCCCAACTAATCTCGATAATTGCTATTATTTGTAGGCTGGCAAGATAAGGCCCGATTTAATCTTGCTTTGTGAATCCACCAAGAGGAAGGTGGCTCAGGCATCCTCTTCGAGAATAGAGGTCTGAAAGAAGACTCGAGGAGAAGGCCTCAATAGAAGTGCCTCATCCTCCAGGGGGATGCCTAGAGGGGGCGAAGTGCCGGTGGTGGAGCTCTCGATAGAGCTCCCACCGGCTGAACCTTTGTTGAGGGCTAACTCCCCGATCTAGATCAAGGAGAGCCTGTCTCCGATAGTTGACATACCAATGCCATGCCCCCTACCGTGGATAGGGGGAAGACACCACAAGTCGAGGAGGAGCCCGTGAGGCGGACTCCTTTAGGTTGGACTCCTTTGGGCAGGGATTGTTTTGTGGACCCCTTGCAGTTCTCCGATGTGGGGTGTCTTACTATCCCCGATGTGGCCAGGCAGGTGCTGAAGGGGGTCTTGCTACCCCATGACCTGGCCGTTATCCAGGGTCGAAGCCTTGCCAAGGTGTCCGATTCTGCTTTTTCTTCTTTCTTGCAGGTAAAGCAGTCGTCATTTCTTTTATTTTCATCAGGTCATTCAGGCTATGACCAATCTTAAGCTTCCTTATGCTTCATTATGTTGGTGCAGCTGCTCTATAACATCACCTTCTTAGAAGAAGGGCTGGGGAATGTCGATAGCATCATTCATGGTTTGAAGGAGGAGCTTCAGGTAGCCAAGGCTGAAAGGAAGGTGGCCGAAGAACTGAAGCTGTCCATGGAGGAGCAGCTTACCCATAGGGACGTCGAAGTTCAGGATCTGAAAGGCAAGCTGAAGAAGGCTCAATTGAGGATCTCTAAGCAGGAGGTGAAGTTGAGGAAGAAGAAGAAGCAGGTTCACTCCTTGGAATATTATATCAAAAAAAACTGGAGAAGGCAGAAGACTTGGCTAAGACGACCGAGGAGGCGATCAGGAGAGCCAATGAGGTGACTCTGAAAGTCGATACGACTGTGAAAGAAACTGAAGCTTTAAGAGAGCAAGCAGCTAAGGTGGTCGAAGACTTTAAAAGGTCTTCGTAATTCAAGAAGGAAGTAATCGAAGCCAGCCTGTTTAGCTACCAATATGGCTTCAACAATGGACTCAGTAGGGTCAGGGAAGTCTTCCTTGATCTCGACCTTTCTAGCATCCCAGCAATCAAGATTGAGGAAGAAGAGGAGGAGGAGATCACAGCCCTCGCTGAGTCTAAAAAGGCATCGGACCAAACTGAAGAAGTCCCGGTTATGGCCGAAGAGTCGATCGTGGACGGTCCAGCATGACCGGTCCAAGCTAAAGAGGCTTTGGCCTTGGCCCAGATCGAGGAGGTCCTTCCATCTCAGATTGAGGAGATCCTCCATTCCGTTGACCCGGGGTTTCTTCAGCTTGTTCATAGGGTCCGATAGGCTTCGAGTCTTGTATTTCTTGCCTTCTTCTCTATTGACATGTAATTGGCAACTTTCCTTGGATGAATGAAAGACTTCCTTTTCCCCCCAGAGGATGGCAATATTAGAATTGGAATATTAAAATTTTTCTCTAAGCGTAGAGTTCTCAAACTTGGTTTTGACTAGGCCGTTGAGCTGGGTCGTATGATTCTTTTCCAAGTTGATTCTTTCTGAACACAAATTTTGTCCCTTAGTTTTTAGGATTCATAACTAGGAAATTTTATTTCTAGGGGTGACTCTTGGTTCTCCAGAGTCCATCAGTCGTGACGCTGTTACCAGGGAGGGAATCGTCATGCAGGTCGTGGAACCAATGCGACCAGAGCCATAAAGGCTGTGCTCGTAAAGAATTGGAATGAATGCACTTTTTAACTTCCAGTGGTCCCCCTAGCACACAGATCGGGGGCCCTCGTCAATTAGGGCAAGCATGCATGGTGTTCCTAGAGATTTATTGGAAATAAGAGCATTTAACTTGAGCTTTTGATAATCTTGATATAAGGAAAAGGGGTCTCCTGGGTTGAACTTTATCTGCTCCCGGCGAAGTTGTTCCCAGCACCATTTTTGCCTCCTTTTCCCCTTGTCATTCGAGGGGCTTGTCATGACATGAAGCCAGACATAGCACAACTCAGGGAGGCAGCAAAAAGGAGGCTGATGAGGGGCCTCCCGGTGAAAAGATCAGACCGGCGGTGGAGATATGTCTTGGCATTACCGTGCCTCCAGGTCAGGGACAGCACCCCAGTGGAGGTAGGTTCTTCCTCAGGGGAGGAACGGGCCTCTCCTGGAAGAGTCATGCCATCTGGGCCATCTGCGGGGTCGAGCCTGCCACATGCTAGCAGGATTCCCCCGTGTGTTGAAGATGTCAACCCCGCGGATCCGACCATGGAGGGGAGGAGCCCTGTGGGATGTAACGCACCTGCCACTGGGACCGAGAGGCGGGAGTTTGAGGATCCTTTCTCCTCTATCCTTCCCGAAATACAATAGGTAGGTTTTGGCATGTGTGCCATATGCCCGTGCATGTCTACCAGGCTGACCTTGCACGTGTTTCTCTTTGGCAGGTCTCTTGCGACCTTTCCTTGTTGGAGAAAAGCGTTCGTGAGTCTATCGGGTTCGGCGAAAACCTCCGAAGTCGAGTGACTTCAACCGTAGCAAAAGAGATGCTGCCAAAAAGCTTCAGATTGCTGTAGAAGGGGAGTTGGGTAAGGCCATGGCCTCCAACGATGTCTTGAGAAAACAATTGGAGATGCTCCAGGCGCAAGTGGCAAATATGGTGACTATTGTGCAAATGAAGAGAAGGAAGGTGATCTCTCTCGAGCTACTATTAGGGGAATGTCTTCGGGACGCTGAGGAGAGCCAAATTGAGAAGGAGGATCAGCGAGATGGAGACGGATCTTTTAGTGGCCAATCTGAGGGTGGCGCAGGCTAAGGGAGGTCTTCCTAGGCTATTGAGGCTTACAAGGGCTCGCAGGCTTTTAAAAATGAGGTGCATGAAGCTGCGGGGAGAGTTATCTCCTTAGCCATGCTGACTGTCTGGGCAAATTTGAGAGGCTTTACCCCAATCTGGACTTCTCTTCAGTCGCCATTCTGGGAGACGAGGCCGAGGCAGTAGGGGCTCCATCCGAAGAGACATTGGTGCATCCTGCTAAGGGTGATGGGACGAAGTCTTGATTTCTGCTTCGGCTATTGAAGGGGTTGACGAAGGATGAAATTGTTACTTTTTCTCCCCCATTTTTTTTGTTAACTGGTTGTAATGTCTTCTTTTGAAATGAGGGTCTCTCCTCTTTGAAATAAATATATGATTTTCTTTGATTTAATCTTGTTTGAGTTGATTGTCTTTTGGTAGGTACGCAAATGATTGACCGGTCATGCGGTAGTTGGCATTTAGGGTAAGGAATTTAGGATTGATGTCTTCGGTCTGGACTGAAGACTAACCCTGAAGTGAAACTGCAATGCCATTGAGTTGTCATCGATTCCTTCAGTGCAGTGGACCAGTCTGGAAGGGACCAGACTGGCTTTTCGGATCGGGATTGGTCCCAGTTGGATCGGTGTTGGCCATCCATCAAGGTTATCTCCTCTAAATTAGTGGTCGTGTGGTGGACAGATGTCATCCCGTCATCAGCGGTTGGGTTGGAAAACATCGAGCACATTCTCTGTTGTCACTACCGAACGCGTTGGTATTCGAGCGGCTGTGCTTCCACGCATCTTGGGAGTCGCCAAGTGATCCTTTTCGAAGATGGCCATTAATGTTGTACCCATACAAAAAGGGGCCGCTCCAAATTCGAAGCATCATTGAATCCTTTCCTGAGGGTGGTTATTAATGAGCGTATCATCTCTGGAAAGGCTATCCATGTCTCAAAGCATCGCTTCGACATGTGGTGCCTTCCGGTTGGTTCAGTGGAAGAAGTGGGACACGCCCTTTGCGAGCATTAGTGGGCATGAAGTGCCATTAAATAGGACCCATCTTCTTGCTTTTCGAACGGCAGAGAGGTAAGTCATTGCTCTAAAAGTAGCTTTTTTCTTCTCTCCTAGTAATCTTTGAACATGAAGTTCAACCTGGTAGAACTCCAAGGGATGGCTCGGAAGAGGGCCGCTAGCCTTAGAACAGAAGGTGAGCCTAGTGGGAAGGTCATCGGGATGATGATGGCAAAGACCTCCAGTCCGGGGACGTGATCCGCCTGGAGAGGGTACAGGTGTTGGAGGCCTAGCTAGAGGAGGAGAGGGCTTAGGTCATGGAGGCTGTCGTGGAGGTGGAGGAGGCCAAGAAGGAGGTGGCGGGGGTCGTCGCCAATTTCTTGGCATCGTCAGCCTTCAAAGAGGATGTTGCTGAGGCGGTCCTGGAATCCTACCACCGAGGGTTCCGGGAGCACCGGGACAAGGCCTTCTGCTACTATGACTTGAAGGGCCTGGAGAATATCAGGCCTTCCATCCCCTTCCCAGGGCATGAAGATGACCCTAACTTCGAGGAGGAGTCAGAGTCTAATGTAGAGGGGGAGTCCAGAGCCTCCCCGAGCACCTCCCGAGGGCTCGGTGCCGTTCGTCATCATGGGAAGGGGCCAGCGACTGGTCTTTGAGCCATCGGTTCTAGAATTTGATTCTGCTCTTCCTTTTCTTTTCTCTCTTTTTTTTTTATGTGTAAAGTTCTTTCTTTTGATGAATGAAAATACTTTTCTTTTTCTATGAAAGGCTTACCTCAAGATATTGTGGATTGTGTAGAGTTCGCCACTAGGGTAGACTGGTCAAGCCATTCCATGGGACATCTATTGTTGATAAGGTGAGCAATTTGAGCTTGCTTCGGCACATCTTCGGGTTTTCCGCAGGACATCAAGATCATCCCCGTGCCTTCTTTTGAAGTCAAGGTAGGTTGATTAGGCCCGCCCTGATGCATCTTCGGATTCACCGTAGGGTAGGTTACGTAAACCATCCCTGCACCTTTGGTTGATCGTAAGGTAGCCTGACTGGGCTTTCCTTTGGACTCGTCGGGCATACCAATAAGATGAGTGGATCAAACCCACCTTTTTGCTCTTGATCATAAGGTCACTTGGTTAGGCTTTCTTTGTGCTCGTCGGGCATACCTATAAGGTGAGTGGATCAGACCCACCTTTGTACTTTTGATCATAAGGTCGCCTGGTTAGGCTTCCTTTATGCTCGTCGGGCATACCGATAAGGTGAATGGATCAGACCCACCTTTGTGCTTTTGATCATAAGGTCGCTTAGTTAGGCTTTCTTTGCACTCGTCGGACATACTGATAAGGTGGGTGGATCAGACCCACCTTTGTGCTTTTGATCATAAGATCACCTAGTTAGGCTTCCTTTGCACTCGTCGGACATATCGATAAGGTGGGTGGATTAGACCCACTTTTGTGCTTCTTTGCTGGTTGTGCCGGATGGACCACTAGGACCATTTCCATGCCATTGATTGATGGCAAAGTAGGTCATTCAGGCTCATCTTCAATCAGACTTTTTGTAGAAGCCTCCCTTTGATGGGAGTGTTTATTGATAGTATTTATGGAGGTTTTGTACATTCCAAGGCTGAGGTAGCATGACACCATCCAAGGTCTTAAGTCGATACATTCCTACATGTATGACCTCCTTGATTTGGTATAGTCCCTCCCAATTAGGGGAGAGTTTTTCTTGTTCCATTAGCCTGGACACTTCGGCTCTCCTTAGCACCAAGTCTTTGGGTGGAAAGGTTCTCTCTTTCACCCTGGAGTTATAATACTTAGCAATCCTTTGCTGGTATGCCACCTTCTTCATTTGAGCCTGGAGCCTGGTGCCTTGCAGTAGATCCAAATATGTTCTTTTGCATTCAAAATTTTTGGGTTCCTCATACCTGTCGATCCTCAAGGATTGCAAGGTGACTTCAATGGGGAGGACTGCTTCAGTACCGTATGACATATTGAATGGAGATTCGCTTGTGGCCGTTCTGGGGGTCGTCCTGTATGCCCAGAGAATGGAGTTTAGTTCTTCAGTCCAAAGTCCCTTAGCACCATTCAGTTGGGTCTTCAAATGATGGTAAATAGTCTGATTTGTTACTTCGGCCTCTCCATTGCATTGTGGGTGACCGACTAATGTTGACTTTGAACCACATGGTACTAGGCACAGAAGTCTCTGAACTTGGGATTGTCGAATTGTCTCCCATTGTCAGTGATTATGGTGTGAGGAATCCCGAACCGAAATATGATGAAGTTCTTGACAAAATTTTCAACCTTTCCTTCTATGATATGAGCCAAGGGTTCAGCCTTGACCCACTTAATAAAGTAGTCGATGGCGATGATTAAAAATTTTCTTTGTCCAATTGCTGATCAGTTAGGTAAGCTGGCTTGCTGGCTGTCTTTGGAAGTTGGCAAACCTTTGGCACTGGTCACATGTTCGAACAAAGTCGGCTGAGTCTTTTTGGATGGTGGGCCAGTAGTAACCCTGGCATATTATTTTGTATTCCAGGGATCTGCCCCCCAAGTGATCTCAGCATATGCCTTCGTGGACTTCTCTCAGGGCATAGTCAGTGTCGGATGGCCCTAAGCATTTCAGCAGAGGTTGGGTGAATAATCTTTTATACAGGGTCTTATCTAAGATAACGTACTGAGACACCATCCAGCAAACCTTCTTGGCCTCTATTTTATCTTCTAGCAATGTGCCCTCATTCAGAAATTTGAGGATGGGATCCATCCAACTGGGTTCGATCTCAATTTGGTGCACCCTTGAGGCTTCTTCGGCTATGCTTGGAACTTCAAGATGTTCAATGAAGGTGCGATCGAGGGATGTCGGAGTAGTAGTGGCGAGTCTAGATAATACATCTACTCAGGAGTTCTCCGATCATGGCACATGGGTGATTTCAAAGAACTCCAACCCAGAAGACAGGGCTCGTACCTTCTCTAAATATTAGACCATTGTAGGATCCCTAGCTTCATAGTCGCCTTTGACTTGATTGACAACTAGTAGGGAGTTTGAGAAGACATGGATCTTTCGAACTCCTAAGTTTTCAGTGATCCGGAGCCCCACAAGTAAGGCTTCGTATTCAACCTGGTTATTTCAAGTATCGAAGGAGAAACGGAGTGTGTACTCCACTGCGTGCCCATCTAGTTTGGCCAGTATGAGGCCTTCTCCATATCCCATGGAGTTGGAGGCCCCATCCACATGGAGGACCTAGATGGATTCTGTATCTTTCGAATAAGCTCCTTCCCCTTCGGCCTCCTTTTCAGCTGATCGAACCTCACCTTCATCCTTCCACGTTTATTCGGCTAAGAAGTCGGATAACACCTGTGCTTTCATGGCCGATCAAGGTTGAAAGCTGATGTCAAACTCACTTAACTTAACAGCCCATTTAGCTATTATTTCTGAGGTGTTAGGACAATGGAGAACAGCCTTGAGGGGCTGGTCAGTTAGGACCACAATGGTGTGGGCATGGAAATAAGGTCGTAGTCGCTTTGCCGCAATCATCAATGAGTAGATCAGCTTCTGCATTCTTGGATACCTTATCTCAGTGTCGTGTAAGACTTTACTGATGTAGTAGATCGGCTTATGGAGACCGCCTATCTCTTTTCGGATGAGAACTGAACTAACTGCTTCATCCATGGCGGAGAGATACAGGTAGAGAGTCTTCCTTCATGGGGTTTGGAGAGTAAGGGTGGTGTCTCAAAATACTTCAAAACTCCTCAAAGGCAAGGTGATAGTCCTCGGTCCATTTGAAGCCCTGGGATTATCTGGGAGCCTTGAAGAAAGGGAGATACTTCTCAGCCAACCGAGAAATGAATCTACTCAAGGAAGCGACTCTTCCCATCAGCTATTGTACTTCCTTCTTACAAGTAGGGCATCTCATATTCTAAAGGGCTTGGATCTTTTCAGGGTTTGCTTCGATTCCTCGCTTGGTAACGAGGAACCCCAAGAATTTGCTTGATTGAGGTTACCCTGAAAGCACACTTCGTTGGGTTCAACTTCATTTGATGGCATCGTAAGGCATTGAATGACTCTTCCAGGTCTTTGATATGGTCTTCTTTGAGGAGGCTTTTCACGATAATGTTGTCGATGTAAGCCTCCATATTCCTTCCCAGTTGTTCTTTAAACACTTTGTTGATGAAACTCTGGAATGTCGCCCCGGCGTTCTTCAATTCGAATGGCATCATTTTGTAGCAGTAGAGACCTTTTTCGATGATGAAGGTAGTCTTCTCTTCATCCCGAGGGTCCATCCGGATCTGGTTGTACCCAGAGAAGGCATCCATGAAGCTTAATAGCTGATGGCCTGCGGTGGCGTCGACCAATTGGTCGATCTTTGATAAGGAAAAGCTATCCTTCGGGCAAGCTTTGTTGAGGTCTGTGTAATCGATGTAGATTCTCCATTTACCGCTAGCATTTTTTACCATACCACGTTGGCTAGCCATTCGGGATAGTGGGCCTCCTGAATGAATCCTTCCTTAAGAAGTTTGTTGACTTCTTCGTCTATCGCCCGCTACCTTTCTAGGGCAAAATTCCTCTTCTTCTGGCAGATCGGCTTGTACTTAGGGATAACTTCCATCTGATGGGTAATCACTTCGACCGGAATTCCAAACATATCCGAGGCTAACCAAGCAAAGACATCAACATTGTTCCTAAAAAAGTAGATTAGCCTCACTTTCGTTTCTTCATCAAGAAGACTTCCAATTTGTACAACTTTGGTGGGGTCCTCTTCGGTTAGCTGTACTAAAATGGTTCTTTCCATAGGCTCGCCACAGTCTATGGTTGGGTCCCTTGGGTCCAATTGGTTTGAAGTTGTGGGATTGATTGCTTGTTTGTCATGGATCATCAGGCACTGTTGTACGGCCCTTTGATCTCCCTTTACTTCTTCGACTCCAACCCTGGTGGGGAACCGCACTAAGAGGTAATAGGTCGACACTATGGCCCAAAATTTGTTCAGGGTGGGCCGCCCCAAGATCACATTGTAGGCCGAAGGAGTTTGGATTTCCGTGAAATTAATCGGCAGCATCTTCTATCGGGGTTCAGTACCAAGGGTTACGGGTAGTATTATTTCACCCTCTACTTCGACTTGATTGCCTCCAAAGCTGGTGAGAGATATAGGAGACCTTTGTAAATTATTTTTGGGTAAGCATAGTCGATAGAATGCATCATAGAATAAGACGTCTGCAGAGCTTCCATTATCAATTAGGATATACCTTACATCGTAGTTGGCCATAACGACCGATATTACAACTAGATCATCATGTGGGAGTTGACACCCCACAAGTGGTGTGGAGTAAAGGGCTGGGCTAGGGATGCTAGATGCTGGTATGGATGCTTATGATGCAAAGAGTTTTTTTATAGTTGAAGAGCTTTATATGTTTCTTAGGGTTTTGATTCCCGATCGCAAGCAAAGGCAAGAAATAAGAAAGATGAGTAACGGAAGCATACACTAGCAGTTCAAAGCCCTAAACAGTGAGAACAAGAACAGGATCCCGAGATTAAGAAACCCTGATAGGACTAGCTTGAAATACAATACCTACTTAGGAGATAGAGAGAGCAAACCTCACACGTCAGAAATGCCCGATGCAGAGATCGCTCAACTCGGTGGATGCGGCCTGGATGTCCGAGCAGTCGAACCCATGGAAGCACTGGCTTTCGATCAGAATGTCGCGATGGCAAAGCCGACTGTCTCCGGTGCCCGAGATGCCAGGGAGGACCTGTAGGTAAATACAATAAGGATCAGCGAAATGGGGAGATGCACAGAAAGGAACTGAGATGGGGTTGAGAAGGGGCTTCGAGCCCGGTGTCCGGCTGGATTCCGAAGTCGAAGATGGAGATAACTTGGGGCCTCGCACCCCGCGACGTCTCGGAGGATGAAGGATTGTGGCCTCACACCACGCGATATCCAGGAGGATGAAGGATTCGCGATGCCTTGGGACGACGGACAGGTGGCCTCACACCACTCGACGTCCCTGGGGACGAAGGCAACTTCACTCAACCTAGTCTAAGAGACAAGGGTTGGAAGATAGAAGACTCAAACTCTTTTTTCATTAACCATTCAATAGCTTTACAAGGGAGGGATTGGGTCCTTTAAATAGGCACCCAAGGCCCATTTGAATTTCAATTGAAACAAAATTACAAGCTTTCTTGGGGCGCCAAAAAACATTTGACCTTCTCTTTCTTTGGCCAACCAAAGGGACTTGGATTGGGCATGGCATGTGGGAGGGCTTGGAGAGGGGATTGGCCTCTTGACTTCCTTCATTTGCATGCTCATATTAGGAAGAAAACGTGGAACATGGCTTGCTTGAAGAGATGTGTTTCCTTGGATTCTTCAATGCCCCATTTTGGAGCGATTCAAGGCCGACCAAATGAAGGGAGCTTTGGGCGTTGCAAGGTTGAAGGCTTGGAGAGGGGAGTGTGTCCTTTGAACTTCCAATCTTGCAAGATCACTTTGGGAAGAAGGCTTGGAAAAGGGCTTGCTTTGTGGCTTGGTCTCTTCAAGGATCTTCAACGCCCCACATTTTTGGTGGATTATGGCATGATGTGGGGGAGGGAAGAGGGGGATGATGTTTCCTCTTTCCAAAGTTGCCCAAGAGCAATTTGGCAAGGAGAGGGTGTGTGGAAGGCATGAGGGCGCCTCCTGGTTTCCTTCCATGGATGCCCAGTGGCAGCAGATGTGGTGCCACATAGGTGGCTGAGGTGGCACCTGTGTTGGCATCTTTCCAAGTGCAAGAGGTGGGTTTGCCCACAAGGACTTGACTGGGTCTTGAGAACTAGGTTGACTTCAATTGGGCTTGGGCCCAATCTAACTCAGACTCGAACCAAAAATAAATACAGGACTCAAGACCTAAACTTGACCCAAATTGGTCAAGGTACAAGACTAGACAAACTTGGAATAGGTACATGACTAAAATTTTAAAATTACCTTGGCTCATGGCCTTATTACAGGACTCAGAGAAGTGGAACCCTAATCTGAGATCCATAAAGGATTGAAGAGCCTCTGTCGGATCCTGGTGCCCACACCAGTTCTCCCGGGGTGGGAGGAACTCGACCCTGTCGAGTAAGGGTTAGTTTGGCTTTGGTACCTCTCCAGGATGTCGGGGTCGATGTGCTGCAAGTCCTCCCGTGTGATCCACGAGTCATCGGATTTGGGCCGGCCTTGCCATCGAACAAAGTAACGTTGATAGCCCTTGCCCTGGGTAGTGATGGCTTGGTCATCCAGGACATGCTCGATCCGCTCTCCTCGCTTAGGGATATTTGGAGGTGGACACTCAGGTTCAGGTTCACTCTCAAAAGGGAGGTCAGGCCCAAACAGCTCACTGGGTATGTTTGCGGGTTCTCTATACTCGACTAAGTTAGAGATATTGAATGTCGAGCTAATTCATAATCCGGAGGTAATTATAGTACATAGGCATTAGGGCCCATTCTCCTAATCACTTTAAAGGGACCCACCCCACGAGCATGAAGCTTTTTAACTGTTCCCGGTGGAAACCGTTTAGGCCAGAGCCTAATCATTACAAAATCCCCTATTTCAAACTCTTTTGCTCGCTTTCGGGAATCAACCAGCCTTTTATATGTGTTATTACTTATATTAATTTTCTGGCTAATTTCTTTATGCATGTCCCTAATATGCTGTGCAAGTGAATCAGCTAACTCGGAGACACGTGCATGGATGGATAGGGGAATTAGGTCAAGAGGTCGGTTAGGCTTGTATCCACAGACAACTTTAAAAGGACTCTTCCCGGTGGTCCTATTCACAGAGCTGTTGTAGGCAAACTCGGCTCGAGGTAAAAGAAGATCCCAATTTTCTGTATGTTCACCTATCAAGCATCTAAGAAGGTTTCCTAGACTGCGGTTGACCACCTCAGTTTGTTCATCGGTCTACGGGTGGTAGGCAGTGGAGAATTGGAGCTTGGTGCCTAGGAGGAGCCAAAGGGTTTTCCAGAAATAGCTAGTGAAGCAGACATCCCTATCAGACACTATGGTCTTGGGTAGGCCTTGTAACTTAACCACATGTTCCAGAAAAAGCTTGGCAACCTTGGAAGCATCTAGGGTCTGGGAGCAGGGTATAAAATGAGCCACTTTGGAGAAGCTATTCACTACTGCAAAGATAGAATCGTGCTTCCTTGCGATCTTGGTAATCCTACCACAAAATCCATGCTAAGGTCTTGCCAAGGGTGGCTAGGTATGGGCAAGGGTGTGTAAAGGCCAGTATTCTGTTTCTGCTGCTTGGCCACAGCACAGGTTCGGCACCTAGAGACAATATTGGCGATTTCTTTCTTAAGGCTAGGCCAAAAGAACTGGTCTTCAACAGCTAAAGTGGTCTTCTCCCTACCAAAGTGACCAGCTAAGCCTCCCGCATGGGTTTCCCACACTAAAAATCTTGAAGTGAAGTCTTGGGAATGCACAATTTATTATCCTTGAAAAGATAACCATCCTGTAAGGTATAGTCACTATGGGCACTAAATGGTTCTTGAAGCTTAGACTGGAAGATCTCACTGAAGTCAGGACAAGATTCATATTGCTCATTAAGTCAGTCAAATCCTACAACCTCAGTCCTAACTATGTTTAACAAAAGGGCATGATGGCTAAGGGCATCAGCTACCTTATTCTCAGTACCAGCACGATGTTTAAGCACAAAGGTATAGGCTTGGATATACTCGACCCACTTATCATGCCTAGGGTTCAATCTCTTTTAGGAGTTCAGGTATCGAAGGGCTTCAAGATCTGAAAACAGGACAAACTCATGGGATAACAGGTAGTGCCTCCAGTACTTAAGGGCTTGGATGACTTCATAAAACTCCTTATCGTAAGTCGAGTACTTAATTTTGGCCCCATTAAGTTTTTCGCTAAAGAAGGCCACGGGATGATTTTCCTGACTAAGTACTCCACCAATCCCAACTCCCGAAGCATCACAAGCAACCTCGAAAACCTTAGAAAAATCTGGCAATCTCAGGACAGGTGCTTGTACCATTCTATCATTAATTTCAAGGAAGGCTTTGTCTGCAGCTTTAGTCCATTGAAAACCTCCCTTCCTGATGCAGTCAGTTATAGGTGCTATAATTGAACTGAATCCCTGAATGAAACGTCTATAAAATGTGGCTAGGCCATGAAAACTACGTACATCGTGGATGCTAGCATGGACAAGCCAGTCAACTACAGCTCTAACCTTTTCGGGGTCGGCTGAAACTCCTTTAGGGATAACTACAAAGCCTAAGAAGATAACCCTAGTTGTCATAAATTCACACTTCTTAGGGTTGGCGTAAAGGCTATTCTCTCTTAGGGTTTGGCAGACTAACCTTAAGTGATGAAGATGGTCCTCTTTGGTCTTCCTATAGATCAAGATGTCATCAAAATATACTACAAGGAATTTTCTAGTGAACTCACGCAAGACTTGGGTCATGACTCTCATAAAGGTACTGGGTGCATTAGACAACCCGAAAGGCATCACTACCCACTCAAACAGACCATCCTTAGTCTTAAATGCCGTCTTCCATTCATCCCCCGGTCGAATTCTAATATGGTGGTAACCATTCTTGAGGTCTATCTTGGAAAAGATAGTGGCACCGGCCATCATATCGAGCATATCATCCAGGCGGGGAATATGAAACCTATATTTGATTATAATTTTGTTGATAGCCCTGTTATCAACACGCATTCTCCAGGTCCCGTCTTTCTTAGGGGTAAGTAGGGCAGGGACGGCACAGGGACTTAAACTCTCCCTAAAAAAACCCTTCCTAAGCAGCTCTCCCACTTGTTTCTGAAGTTCCTGATGTTCAGTGGGGTTCATCCTATAGTGGGGAAGGTTGGGCAAAGTGGATCCTTGGACCAAATCTATAGCGTGCTGGATATCCCTAAGGGGTGGCAATTGATCAGGTAATTCTCCCGAGAAAACATCCTCAAATTCTTTTAGAGTCTTTACTACCTCTTGGGGGTGTTCTACATTGGTTGGTTCGTGACTCTCCTTGGTGGCTAGAATCCAAACAAGGGCTCCCTTTAAAATCTCTTTCTCTAGCTCCTTAGGTGTGATCAGGTTGACTTCTGCTTTCTTCTCCTTAAGGCTACTAGATCCTTTCTTGACGGGGTCCTTAGGTTGGATTGGGTTGATTGTGATCTTTTTCCATTGGTGAAAAAAGACACAGGTATTGGATTGACCATAAAGAGTGGCATCATGGTCGAAAAGCCAGGGTCGTCCTAGAATGATACTACCCACACCCATGGGTAAGACATCACACCAAATCGATTCTTCATAGGAACTCATTTTTATCTTGATTTGGCACCTAGATTTTACTGGGATTGAAGTTGAATCTATCCAGGAGACTTTGTAAGGGTTGGGGTGGGGAACTGTGGCTAGTCCTAAAGATTTGACTATACTCAAGGAAAGGGCATTAACACAGCTTCCACTATCAATGATGACCTTACAAACCTTATCTCCTAGCTTGATCAGGGTCTGTAGGATGTTGGTCCTACGCCAGTCTTCCTGTACTATGTTTTGGGCAAGGATGCATCGGACTACTCCTACAAGGTCTTCAGATTCATACACTTCTTCCTCTCCCTCGTACTCTTCCAATAACTTATTTTCGGGATCATAGACGTCCTCCTCAGGTTCAATGATTGGTTCGGGTTCAGTCTCAGTTGGTTCATCTATGAGTAGGGCAGGGGCGGTGCACTAACTAGCAAAATGTCCAGGTTTATGACACCTAAAGCATTTACCTTGGGGATTGGGTCTCCTTTGGACTTCAATAACCTTACCCTTTTCCTCTCTACTGTATTGGGGTCAGTTCAGGCTGGGATGACTAGGACTGGGTTGGGCTGGGTTTGGTCGACTTGGATCAGTTCGGTTAGGGTTTGGTCGACTCGGGTAAGCTGGCTGTAACTTTGGATGGATCCAGGGATTCGGCTCTGGTTCCTAAAGGGCTCAGGTCTTCTGTAGGTGGGAGCTCTCTGGAAACGCTCACAGAGCCTAGCAACTTGGTAAGCTTCTTCCAAGGTTTTGGTTGCTCTAAAGTACAGCTCTCTCTGAATGTCTGGGTGTAGGCCAGCCCTAAACCTAGACAGGGTTATCTCAGGTGATTCAACAACCTTACATCGCATAATATATTCATCAAATGGCGATGTAATCGGCCACACTCTTACTCCCTTGACTTAAGGTTTGCCATTGGTCCAACCGTTTCTGGGTGTAGGATGCAGGTAAGTATTTCCTTCTAAGCTTATCTCTCATTTCCTCCCAGGCGGTTATAAGTAATTGACCTTTCTGCTCTATGTAATTTTCAACACTGTTCCAGAACAACCTAGCTTGGTGAACCAACCTGAGCTTGGCAAACTTAAACTTAGTTCTTTCTGACATAGAGTACCAGTCAAAATATTGCTCCATAGCAGACTCCCAATCTTCATACACCCTGGGATCTAAACTACCATCGAAAGTGGGTGCCTCAAGCTTGATGCTCCTAAGGGCCCTTTCTTCACGGTCCTCCAGATTGGGTCTCCTAGGACGGGTATCAACAAAGGGGTCAGGGTCTCTCCCAAAGTCAAACTTAGGGTCTTGTGGCAGGTTTCTCCTGGGATGAGGGGACTCAGGACTGGGTTCAGGTCGGGGCCTATCAGCTTCCTCTAGGGGTCTCAGTTTGGCCTCTATTTGATCCAGTCTATTGTTCAACTGGTTGCCTAACTGGGTCATGGATTGAGTTAGGGCTCCAATGTCAGCTCGCAGTTGGTCCATGGTTTCGGTAGAGGGTGGAGAAGGTGGGTGAAAAGAGGTTCCTGATCTAGTGCACATGTAACAAAATGATAATACGGTTTGCTAGACCTAGGAGATCTCTCCAAATGTAAAGCCAAGAAGATGAACCTGGAAGTAGTAACTTGGCACCTGGCCAGGTAAGTATAAGGTGAGTGGAGGTTCCTCTTTGCTTGCCTAGACACCAATTAGAAATTGGCCAGGTAAGCGAACCAACCCACTTCCCTTCGGGCTCTAGTCCCTGAACCACTTGCCTAGACACCAACTACTCAAGCACACACTAATAAGCAATCTAGCTTGGCTCGGCACTTGGGTCGACCCGACTTCATGGGTGTCCCTAGCTCACTAGAGCAGATTAAACTTCTAATCAATTTTAGTTAATGGCTAGGGTTCGACATGTCGGGTGATGGTTTTTGGGCTAGGGACAGGTAATGAAATCTTGACCCTATGTTAATTTGACGCCCTTAAGATAAGTTATGCAAAATGAATCACAAAAATGACTAATGAAATGACTTACAAATTTCTTGTTTTTTTGTGTCTTTTAGATGTGTGAATGCTAAACAAAATGTAGGAATTAAAATGTGCCCCTAAATGCAAGAAATAAACTAGATAGATGAATGAGATGCTTGCTGAAATTTCAGACCTGAGATTTTCTCAGGTAGTATTTTAGCTTGTAGAAATTCTACAAACTGAAATAAAATCTGAGAAAAAAGAGAAAAATACTTTGAATTTAATTCGATCTAACAGAAAAAAAATCATAAAATTTGGAGGTTTCTACAAAGAGGTTTAATCCAATGATCAGACCATATATGGGCTGACCAGAATGCAGAAAATAAAAGAAAACAAAATGCACTAGTCCTAGCCTTGCTCTGATACCAAGAATGGTGTGGAGTAAAGGGCCGGGCTAGGGATGCTAGATGCTAGTATGGATGCTTATGATGTAAGGAGTTTTTTTATAGTTGAAGAGCTTTATATGTTTCTTAGGGTTTTGATTCTCGATCGCAAGCAAAGGCAAGAAATAAGAAAGATGAGTAATGGAAGCTTACACTGGCAGTTCAAATCCCTAAATAGTGAGAACAAGAATAGGACCCCGGGATTAAGAAACCCCGGTAGGACTAGCTCGAAATACAATACCTACTTAGGAGATAGAGAGAGCAAACCTCACACGTCTGAAGCGCCCGATACAGAGATCGCTCAACTCGACGGATGCGGCCTGGATGCCCGAGCAGTTGAACCCGTGGAAGCACTGGCTTTCGGTCGGAAGGTCACGATGGCAAAGCCGACTGTCTCCGATGCCCGAGATGCCAGGGAGGACCTGTAGGCAAACATAATAAGGATCAGCAAAATGGGGAGATGCATAGGAAGGAACTGAGATGGGGTTGAGAAGGGGCTTCGAGCCTGGTGTCTGGCTGGATTCCGAAGTCGAAGATGGAGATAACTTAGGGCCTCGCACCCTGCAACATCCCGAAGGATGAAGGATTGTGGCCTCACACCATGCGACGTCCAGGAGGATGAAGGATTCGCGATGCCCTAGGGCGACAGACAGGTGGCCTCACACCACTCGACGTCCCTGGGGACGAAGGCAACTTCACTCAACCTAGTCTAAGAGACAAGGGTTGGAAGATAGAAGACTCAAACTCTTTTTCATTAACCATTCAATAGCTTTATAAGGGAGGGATTGGGTCCTTTAAATAGACACCCAAGGCCCATTTGAATTTCAAGTGAAACAAAATTTACAAGCTTTCTTGGGGCGCCAAAAAACATTTGACCTTCTCTTTCTTTGGCCGACCAAAGGGACTTGGATTGGGCGTGGCATGTGGGAGGGCTTGGAGAGGTGGATTGGCCTCTTGACTTCCTTCATTTGCATGCTCATATTAGGAAGAAAACGTGGAACATGGCTTGCTTGAAGGGATGTGTTTCCTTGGATTCTTCAACGCCCTATTTTAGAGCGATTCAAGGCCGACCAAATGGAGGGAGCTTTGGGCATTGCAAGGTTGAAGGCTTGGAAGAGGGAGTGTGTCCTTTGAACTTCCATTCTTGCAAGATCACTTTAGGAAGAAAGCTTGGAAAAGGGCTTGCTTTGTGGCTTGGTCTCTTCAAGGATCTTCAACTCCCCACATTTTTGGTGGATTATGGCATGATGTGGGGGAGGGAAGAGGGGGATGATGTTTCCTCTTTCCAAGGTCGCCCAAGAGCAATTTGGCAAGGAGAGGGCATGTGGAAGGCAGGAGGGTGCCTCCTGGTTTCCTTCCATGGATGCCCAAGTGGCAGCAGATGTGGCACCATATAGGTGGCTGAGGTGGCACCTGTGTTGGCATCTTTCCAAGTGCAAGAGGTGGGTTGGCCCACAAGGACTTGATTGGGTCTTGAGAACCAGGTTGACTTCAATTGGGCTTGGGCCCAATCCAACTCAGACTCGAACCAAAAATTGATACAGGACTCAAGACCTAAACCTGACCCAAATTGGTCAAGGTACAAGACTAGACAAACTTGGACTAGGTACATGACTAAAATTTTAAAATTACATTGGCTCATGGCCTTATTGTAGGACTCACAGAAGTGGAACCCTAATCTGAGATCCACAGAGGGTTGAGGAGCCTCTGTCGGATCCTGGTGCCCACACCAACAAGGTCGTCGTCGGAGAAGAGTATGGAGTTATTGTCCTTAAGCCGTTTCATGGCATCGTCTTCTGCTCTTCTCTAGTCGGTTGGTCGATGTAGCATTCCCACGTTGCCGCTGGTGAGCCTTTGGTTTGGTAGCTTAGCTTCTTCAGGGGCCCTCTGGGGGGCCATGGCCTCAGGTCTAGGTGCTGGGCGATTGACGTATCACCCTAAGTAGCCCCTCTTGATAAGATCTTCAATGGCATCCATAAGTTGGCTGCATTCCTCGATGTTATGGCTGTGGTCCCGATGAAATCTGCAATATTTGCTTTGATTCCTCACAGAAGAGGATGCCTTAATGGAACGTGGCCACTAGAGATAATTCTCTTTTTCTATTTCCATCAGAATTCTCTCCCTGGGGAGATTGAGGGGGGTGTAAGAGTTGAATCACCCGCCCAATGCTCTGGGCTTAGGACTTCGTCATCGATTGAAGCTACTATTGTTGTTGTTATTGGAGGATGTAGGGGGATCCAGCCCCTTGCCATTCTTCTTTTTTGGGATGGGTTTCCCTTCAGCTAGTCATCGATTTGCCGCCTGCTCTTCAGCATCGGCATATTTCCAAGCCCTTAATAAGAGCTCAGCGTAGCTTATGGGAAACTTCTTACCCATGAAGAAAGTAAGCCTGGATGATCGGAGCCCTATCTTTAATACGGACATAGCCACATGTTTGTTGAGATTAGGGATCTCGAGGGTGGCTAAGTTGAACCTGGAGATATAATCTTGCATGCTTTCTCTTTCATTCTGGTGAGGAGGAACATGGTGTTCGTGTTTCGGGGCATCTTGTGATAGGTCCTAAAATGCAAGACGGACAACTTTTTGATGTCAGAAAAAGAGTCAATAGTACTTGAACGTATGCTTGAGTACCACATTCAAGCCACCTTCTTCAAAGTGACAGGAAAGGCAAGGCAGTATAATGCATCCGAGGTGCCTTGAATCATCATATGGGCTTTAGAATTATCCAGGTGGTCGAGCGAATCAGTGGTGTCGTCATAAAGTTCCATCTGAGAAACCTTGAAGTGCCGAGGGACAATTTTGGCCATGATAAGAGGGATGAACAGAAGGCGCGACTCGTAAGCCACGAGGCTACCGTCCTTCCTCTGGTCCTGAAGTTTTGCAACCTTCGATTCGAGGGCTTTAAGCTTTTCCTCGTAATTAGGGTAGGCTTCCTTTGGTAGATCTCCTTCTGGAGTAGAATCTTCAAAGAAAATGGAGGGGGATCACCTAGATCTCTTTCTCCTTTGTAGGGGATCAGTGGACTTCGGGTTTCGAGAGCTGTGGCCCTCGCAAGAGGGGCGATCTCAGAGGGAGAGAGGGGTAGACCCAAGTTGATGATCTTTTCTCCTCTAGGATTGATGACTATGTCTGGATGCAGCCGGCGGATGCCCCACCTGGAGGGCTCTGTCTTGGAAATTCTGAACCATGGTTGTAAGGACGTTGACTTGGTTTAGGAGGGTCTCAAATTGCTACTGTCCCATGATGAGCATGAGAGGCGGGACATCGTTCTCTGCCGGCGGGTCATTCTAGTGAGAGGGAGGATGACCCGTGCTTGTCGAAGCATTTTGTGCTCTTCCCTTTGCCATCGGGATCTCCTTTACTCTTTTTTTTTAAAAGAAAAAGGGGAAAAGTTTGCAATGGATGCCTAGACGCTACTTCGTCACACCCTACCTGGCGTGCCAATCTGTTGGCGTAGAACCTTCCTTGACCGGACGGAGCTTTTGGATAGCCAGTTCGCTCCCCCCGCTCACCTACGAAATAGGTCCCTGATCGGATTTTTCCAGTGGGGGGCACTCCGATGCCTACGTCAGGGGCAACTTCCAGCAATAGAACGGAGAGCAGTTCTGAAGGGAGAGAATAAAAAAAATGGTGGCTAGGAAAGAAAGAGTTGTTCTTTTTTTTCAGGATTTTTTCTCCTTACCTCGAGTGTCTCCTCTTACCAGTATTTATCATGGTTGGGCCAGTCTGTCCTTCGGTATTTTTGCCCCATAATTTAGATGGAGACTAATCAATTTCATCCCGCACGTAACCTTAGGAGGTTACCAAAAGATACTGGCCAGGCTAGAGGCGTTAGAGTTGGAGCTTGTGGTCGCGTGGCCATTCCAAAGTAGTTATGATTTGGAAGTAAGGGTCAGGTGACTGCTATATCTGCTTCCGTTATCATGGAGTCGATCGGAGATCTGCTTCTGGGCCTCCCCTTTATGGGGGGGCTATCGTCGAGTCGCTGGAATTTCTTCGTCCCGCCTTGTCGGGGAAGTCTGAAGATATCTCGACCATTTGTCACGAAGCTTCTCCCTTCAGAATGGACCGTAGGGCAAACCTGGCATCATCTTCGGGCATGTCTTCTTCGGGTCGGCTTCTTTTAACAGCGCACAGGAGATTGATCTTCAGGATTGTTGACCCTTGGAATAATTTTGATGATCACAAAACATTGGAGCATGTATTTGATACTAATTCCTTTCAACTATTTAAGAAGTTTTGCAGGAAATTAGTTACCTTAAGTATAAAATAGTTTTCAAACTGATTGGAAGGTAATTCAATTATGTATAAAGATTTATGAGCTTGAACTTGTAAAAACCCTAATCTTATCAAATTTTGTTATCTTGAAAAAGGGCTGAAAAATTTTAAAAATTATAAGATATATAGATTAGCTTTTTTTTGATTCAATGTTGAAGATTTTTGGAGAAGCTTGAAGCAATTTTTAAAGACTTACAAGAGCCGACTCATGGTGGCATGGCACGAAGAAAGTTTCAAAGTTTCAGAACCAAGAGTCGACTCCCAGTCTAAGAGCCGACTCTTCTAGAAATATATTTTTAAAGTTCTGAGAACTCGAGCCGACTCCTAGTCCAAGAGCCGACTCTAGGTATGTATGTTTTTGACTTGACTGAAAGCTAGAAGGCAAGAGCCGACTCCAGCCTGAAGAGCCGGCTCCTACAGAAGTTTGTTTTTGGCCTGTTTGAGACTTCGAGACGACTCCTAGAGCTCGAGCCGGCTCGTGGAGCCATTTTTTGCACTGCAACGGCTGGTTGCTGAAATTGAAATTTGAACCCCAATTCATCTCCAACAGCCATTTCACAAATCCCAAGGTCCTACAACGGCCATATCTCATGGAAAACTATAAAGGGGATTATTTTGAAGGATTAAAAATTTATTAGAGCTTTATTGTTGAATTTTCTTGAGAAATCAAAGAGCTTTCAAGTCACTCAACTACCTACCTCAAATAGCATTCAAGTGGGATTCAAATCTTCACCAACTCTACTCTATCATTTAATCCACTCATTAAAGAAGGGAAGAAGCAGCATTGAAAAGCACTCAAGGCTTGACTTCATCTTGATCTACATTGGCAACACCAAAACAAACTTGGTTTATTGTAGTTGCTTGATTATATTTTCTTTATCTTTGTTTACTCTCTAAGAATAGCAAGGGGCTGTGTCTTAAGAGAGAGTTAAATATTTTTAGGTGAACCTTGTAAAACCTAAGTTGGGTTCTTGGTTTTCCGGTTTAAAACCAAGTGTTTGGATTTTCTTTGGTGATCCCATATAAAACCAAAGGGACTTTGGGTTTTCTTTGGTGATCCTGTATAAAACCAAAGGGAGTTAGGGATTCTTTGGTGATCCCGGTAAAACCAAAGTGTATAAGTTTGGATTGTGAGCCTAGTAAAACAATCAAACTGTATTCCGGTTGGGGGATATAGTGGAAATCCCAGGTAGTCCTTGGGTAGTGGACGTAGGAGCCGGTTGCTCCGAACCACTCTATTTCTTGGTGTTTGTGATTGTGATTTCATTGCTTTATTGCGTCAACTTATTTACTTCCGCTTTGCACACTTCACTTCTACACTGAAAGAATTTCAAAGTGCAAATACTTGCAAAAGTTTTTAATCCCAATTCACCCCTCTCTTGGAAAGCCACCTGGGCAACAAGTGGTATCAGAGCAGAGTGTTTGAAAGTTATTTAGAGTAAAGACATATGGCACATCTCATGAGCACTTCATTAGCCGAAGGTCAATCCATAAATAGACCACCACTTTTCACCAGAATTAATTATACTTATTGGAAGGCAAGAATGAATATATACATTCAAGCCATAGACTTTCACTTATGAAAAATTATCATGAAAGGACCTCACACACCCATATTTAAAGTTAATCATATAGAGGTTCCCAAACCAGAAGAGGCTTGGGATGAGAATGATATGAAATTAGCTGAATTGAATGCCAAAGCAATGAATTTATTGTATTGTGCTTTGGATCCTAATGAGTTTAACAGAATTTCAACTTGCAATTCTGCTAAAAAATTTGGGACAAATTAGAAATCACACACGAAGGTACTTCTCAAGTTAAGACATCGAAAATCAATCTACTTGTATATAATTATGAGTTGTTTAAGATGGATCCTAGTGAGACTATATTTGCAATGTATACTCATTTTATTGATATTATAAATGGTCTCAAGAGTCTGGGTAGAACTTATTCTAATGCTGATCTTATCCAAAAAGTTATAAGATCTTTGCCAGATAAGTGGGAAGCCAAAGTGACAGCAATTCAAGAAGCGAAGGATCTAAATACACTGCCTTTGATTGAACTACTTGGATCCTTAATTACACATGAATTGGCTATGCAATAAAGGACTAAAGAAGATATAAAAAGAAGGCTATTGCATTTAAAGCTACTGAGGAAGATAAGAATGAAGAATCTGATTCATCAGATGATGATGATCTTGGAAATGATGAAATTGTCCTAGTCATGAGAAAATTTAAAAGATTTATGGACAGAAGAAAAACAAACAGATGGAGAAAGCATTATAGAAAAGGTGATTTTGGAAAAGAAAAAGAAAGAGATAAAGAAAAAGATAAAGAGAAAGATAAAGATCAAGTACCTATCTGCTATGGATACAAGAAGCCAGGATACATCCGTCCTGATTGTCCTGAAAGAAAGAAAAAGATATTCTTTAAAAAGAAGATGAAGGCAATGCTAGCTGCTTGGAGTGATAGTGATGAAACTACATCCACTGAAGAAGATGAAGAGACAACAAAAACTGCACAAATCTATCTTATGGGTTTGGAGGATGAGGTAAGCACTTCTGAACCTAATTTAGAATTCACTTATGATGAATTACATAATGCTTTTTGTGAACTATTGATAGAATACAAAAAAGCTGGTTTAAAAATAAGAGATTTAAAAAATCAATGTGATGTTTTTGAAAAAGACAAGAATTTTGTGAAAGAAACAAAATCTTGCAAAGATAATTAAATTTGGTTTGTGAAAGACTTAAGATTGTTCAAGTTGAAAAAGAAGAGCTTTTTGAGAAAAATAAGAAATTGAAAAATGGAAAAGATGACCTAAAGAAAGAAGTTCAAAAATTGAAACCCTTAGTTAAATAATTAACCTTAAGTTCTAACAAACTTGAATTAATTTTAAAAGATAAAAAAGAAATAAATAATAAATTTGGAATTGGTTATAAAGGCTCTATTTCAAACAAATTTTCAACTTCTACTTCATATGCTCCTAAATTCATTAGTTTAAAATATGTTAGACCTAAATTTGCATCATCTCATGGTTATTATTAAAATTAAAAAATTGTATGCTATGCATGTAATAATATTGGTCATAAAGCTTTTGAATATCATTTGAAATATAATGACAAAAAGAAAATTAAGAAAGTTTGGGTTCCAAAATGAACCATTTCCACTAACTTGTAAGGACCCAAGAGAGCTTGGGTACCTAAATTGGCTAAATGATTGTTTTGTTAGGATGTCTTGCAGCCACAAGTATAAAGAAAAGATGGTATTTGGATAGCAGCTATTCAAGATACATGACTGGTGATGCTGATCAATTTTTCACTCTAGAATAAAAGGATGGTGGAATGGTAACATTTGGTGACAATAGAAAAGGAAGGATAATCGGTATTGGTAAAATCAAAATTACTCCTTCTACATTTATTGAAAATGTTTTACTTGTAGAAAAATTAAAGCATAATCTTTTGAGTATTAGTCAGCTATGTGACTTTGATTTTAATGTATTCTTCAAGTCATCAATGTGTATAGTGGTTGATCCACTTGACTCTAGTACTAAATTCATTGGACACAGACTTAGCAATATTTATGTGGTAGATCTTAATGATCTAGCTATGTCAAGTAATACAAGTCTTGTAGCAATGAATGACAAGAGCAAGGAATCAAGTTTACTATGGCATAGGCGACATGGTCATGCTAGTATGGACACAATAGCTAAACTTATTGTAAAAGATTTAGTTAAAGGTTTGCCAAAGTTTAAAGTTAATTTGATTATATTTATGATGCTTATCAATTAGGAAAACAAGTGAGGGGAAGTTTTAAATCTAAAAGCATAGTTTCAACTTCTAGACCCTTAGAGCTACTTCACATGGACCTATTTGAACATACTAGGACTACTAGCCTAGGTGGTATGAAATATGGACTTGTGATTGTAGATGATTTTTCAAGATACACATGGATTTTGTTTATTGCATATAAAAATGATACTTTTAATATATTCAAAAAGTTTTACAAAAGAGTTACAAATTTGAAAAATTTATCTGTCATTTCAATTCATAGTGATCATGGCACCGAATTTGAAAATCAGTATTTTGATCATTTTTGTACAAAGTACGGTATTGATCATAACTTTTCTGCACCTAGAACACCACAATAAAATGGTATTGTAGAAAGAAAGAATCATACTTTGGAAGAGATATCCAGAACAATGCTTTGTGAAGGAAATCTTCCAAAATACTTTTGGGCAGAAGCTGTTAATACCGCATGATATATTTTAAACAGAGTTTTGATTATACCTATTATCAGAAAAACTCCCTATGAGCTTTGGAACAATAGAAAACCAAATATCAAATATTTTCATGTTTTCGGATGCAAATGTTTTGTTCTTAACAATGGAAAAGACAATCTTGGTAAATTTGATGCAAAATTCGATGAGGCTATTTTTCTTGGATATTCATTAAATAGTAAAGCGTATCATGTTTTCAATAAAAGAACTTTGACTGTTGAAGAATTTATTTATGTTATTTTCAATGAATCTGACATTACATCTTCGAGAAAGGAAGATTTTGCTGATGATGATACAGGTACATTAGAGCATGGACTAAAGGACCTGACTCTTAAAGAGAAACAATCAAGTGAACCACATGAAAAGGAGGTGTGTAAAAAGCATGATGATATACCTAAAGAATGGAGGTATTTACAATCACACCCTAAATAATAATTATAGGAGACTCATCTCAAGGTGTTAAAACTAGATCTGCATATAGAGATGCACATGATTTAATTGCTTTTGTTTCACATGTAGAACCACATAATATAGAAGAAGCCAAAATTGATCCTAATTGGATGTTAGCAATGCATGATGAATTAAACCAATTTAGAAGAAATATTGTCTGGACCCTAGTTGAAAGACCCAATGATCATCCTGTTATAGGCACTAAGTGGGTTTATAGAAATAAACTAGATGAAGATGGAAATGTAATTAGAAATAAGGCTAGACTGGTTGTACAAGGATATAATCAAGAAGAAGAAATAGATTTTGATGAAACTTATGCACCAGTAGCTAGATTAGAAGCCATTAGATTGTTACTAGCTTATGCATGCTTTATGAACTTTAAATTATTTCAAATGGATATAAAGAGTGCATTTTTTAATGGTGTTTTATCTGAAGAAGTTTTTGTTGAGCAACCTCCTTGTTTTATCGATCACACTTTTCCAAATCATATTTTCAAACTGAATAAAGCTTTCTATGGTCTGAAACAGGCACCTAGAGCTTGGTATGATAGACTAAGTAAATTCTTAATTGCAAATGAATTTGTAAGAGGTAGTGTTGACACCACACTATTTATTCAAAGAAAGAAAAATGATATTTTAGTTGTTCAAATATATGTTAATGACATTATCTTTGGATCTACTGATGAATCTTTATGTCAAGACTTTGCTAAGCTAATGCAGGGAGAATTCGAAATGAGCTTGATGGGCGAATTGAGTTACTTTCTTGGACTTCAAATTAAACAAACTAAAGAAGGTTTCCTGATCAACCAGGTCAAGTACATCAAAGAAATAATCAAGAAGTTTGGCATGGAATCAAGCAAGGTAAATCGAACACCAATGAGTCTTGCATGTAAACTAGACAAAGATGAGAATGGCACAAATGTTGATCAAAAATTGTATCGAGGTATGATCGAATCATTACTTTATTTAACAGCTAGTAGACCTGATATATTATTTAGTGTTTGTATGTGTGCACATTTTCAATTAATCCTAAAGAATCACACATTATAGCCGTTAAGAGAATTATTAAATACCTGAAAGGCACTTGTAATGTAGGTTTGTGGTATTCTAAGCACACATCACTAAAGTTAGTTAGTTATTCTGATGCTGATTATGGAGGATGTAAAATAGATAGAAAGAGCACAAGTGGTACCTATCAATTTATAGGAGTTAACTTGATTTCTTGGCACTGTCGCAGATAGAACTCTGTAGCTCTATCTACTGCTGAGGCAGAATATGTAGCTGCTGGGAGCTGTTGTGCTCAAGTGTTGTGGATCAAGCAACAACTAAAAGATTACGGTGTTGTCCAATCCAAAATTTCTATTAAATATGATAATACTAGTGCTATTAATTTATTAAAAAATCCAATTTAGCACTCACGAACTAAGCACATTGAAATTCGACATTATTTTATTCGTGATCATGTTTTAAACAATGTAGTTGAACTAGAATTTGTATCGACTGAAGACCAACTAGCGAACATTTTTACTAAACCATTAAGTCAAGATAGATTTGAGAAAATTAGAGGAGAATTAGGGCTATGTGACCCATTTTAAACCTATTTGACCTAATTTTTGAAAATTAAGAAAAAATTATCTAGAAATTTCAAATTTTTCTTTAGAACATAGGACAACCCAGTTTAAACTCTAGAAACCTTTAGAAACTGAGTTTGACCCATTTTGACCTTTAGATTGAGTTTTTGCTCGAGCCGACTCAATTCTTAGGGCTCTCGATGAGCCGACTCGAAGGTCGGGCTGAAACTTTTTAAGTAGGGTTTTCGTATTTCCTATTCATTGTGTTCTCTAGGTTTTGATCATTTCATCCTAGCCGACTCCTCACTCCACTCTAGGAAACTCTCCAAAAACCCTCTCTAACCTCTTCAAACCTTTAATCATTGCAAAATGGCACCTCGCAAGGCTATGGCAAAGAAAGCAAAGAGAGTAGTTCGGTCGGTGGCTGAAGAACGGAGGACCAAGAGGCAATTAGACACTTCGATTCCAGAAGAGGTTTAGCCGATTGAGCAAGAGGAAGATGTTCCAGCACCCTGACAAGTTATTCCTATGGAAAATCGACAGGTCACCCCTGGTAGGTGCATCGATTTCAGTTTTCTAGAACAAGAACAGTTGAGTATTGGTGTTTGGCTTGAAAAACAGGGTTGGAAGGATTTTTGTCAATTGAATGTTCTAACTTATCCAAATCTGGTTCGTCAATTTTTGAGAGCATGTCATTGGGAGCTTTCATTTGGAAGGAATAGTGAAATGGAAGTATATAGAAATAAGTGAGCAGAAGCTTTCAAGTTTATTGAATGTACCAAAAGAAGGAGAATGCTATTTAGTTATGAAGGATAAGGTGAAGACACTTAGACTCATTTTGGGAAGATCTAATGTGAAGGGCATTATTCATGTAAGTGCAAATCAGCTCTCATTAGAGATGAGGCTGTTGCACAATATCATTAGCAGGATTTTCTTACCCCGGACGGGGAGATTCGACTGGGTTAGCGAGAGAGATCTTATATTATGAGGCGACTGATTGAGGGGAGCCCCTCAACCTGCCATTTATTATAATTTCTTAGATGAGGGAGGCAGTACGTAGGGCACGAGCCTGTTTGCCTTACGGAATGGTGTTTACATTATTATTCTAGGATGTTGATGTTGATCTTACTGGAGAGGACTGCCATCTGTTGCTACACACTGACAGGTACACAGTGAAATCCCTGACCCGAATGGGATTTATTAAAGTCGATGGAAATTGGATCAGGAAGACATCAGGTGTTCCTACAGCTCATTCAGAGGATTCAGATGATGATGCACAAGCTGCTCAAGGACATGGTGAGGAGATTGAGGGATAGACTGATGAGGCTGGACCATCCGAGCCAGCTCCTGCTTCACCTCACTCACTAGTCAAGACTCCTACTGTTGCTAGACATGATACTGATGACAGCTTTCAGAGAGTCTTAGAGGAGATTTCTTGTCTTAGGACTGACACTGACAGGAGATTAGTTCACTTCAGTCCGAGATGCAGCAGGGTTTTCATGAGGTTATGGCTTTACTGAGATAGCTATCTGCGGCCAACCAGCATACACCTTCTACTTCCATAGCGACTAGCACTGGCACTGGGATTGGCACTAGCACTCATGCAGAGCAGGGACAGGCGACACATTGCACTGATGCACCTTATCACACCACACCTGCTGTTGGTGAGCCTCAGGATAGTATGGAGGCTGCTGGATCTGCTGATGTTGGAGTGACTTCGGCTACTCAAATGCTTTCATCCACCAGCACTTTGGCCCTATCTGTTGATCCACCTACTGCCAGACCTACACCTATCTTTATTTCATCAGAATCAAAAACCAAAGTTAAACCTAAAACTAAAGCGACTAGGACTTCTACTCCTACTAGGACTAGGATTAGGGATCTCCGCCCTAGGTTCCCCAAGTTCAAACCTAGTCCAGGTATTCTAGAGGTGGTTCCTCCTCTGATGAGGAAGAACCTGATAGTGATCCCAGCCCTTCATTCTGATGTTTAGGTTTTATCTTTGTTTTTGAGACTTTATTTGGTTGTATTTTGATTAGCGTGATACTATTTTGTCATGCCGTGGCATATTTGTAAAGTATCGCATATGCTATGTACTGACTTATTTCATATATATATATATATATACACTTCACTGTTATGATACATTTTCACTTGAATTAGTGTTATGATTAAATTAATGTATGAATGAATTAATGTTATGATTGAATGTCCATTTCTCATATACCTCTTGTTGATGACAAAAAGGGGGAGAATGGAGACTGTGGCATGAAAAAGAAAATGCTATAATATTGATTCATGGAAGCAATGTTGATTCATGAAAATTTCTTGGAAATCAATGTTGATTCATGAAGATTTCTTGGACATCTATGTTGATTCATGAAAATTGCTCAAGAATTGTTTACAAATGCTATATGGATAATTGAATGTTATGAAACTTTGATGAAATAAATGTTTGATTCATGGAAATTTGATGAAACTTAAGTTTACTTCAAAAGTTTGAAAATTTCATAAGTTTCGATACGCATTGTATAGTTAATACCCTTGATACATCATGTATCGATACATCATGTTATGATACATATGATATATCATGTTTCAATACACTTGATACACATGATATTTGGTATTCAATTCTATATATTTAATACATTATGGCACATTGTATTGATACACTGATACCTAACCTATATGATACACATAGACTTGAAAATATGCAATTGTAAAGTGCTTTTAAATTTTAATCATGCCCAATGTTTTGTCATCATCAAAAAGGGAGAGATTATTGATCCCTGGAATGATTTTGATGATCACAAAATATTGGAGCATGTATTTGATACTAATTCCTTTCAACTATTTAAGAAGTTTTGCAGGAAATTGGTTACCTTAAATATAAAATAGTTTTCAAAATAATTGGAAGGTAATTCAATTATGTATAAAGATTTATGAGCTTGAACTTGTAAAAGCCCTAATCTTATCAAATTTTGTTATCTTGAAAAAGGGCTGAAAAATTGTAAAAATTATAAGATATATAGATTAGCTTCTTTTTGATTCAATGTTGAAGATTTTTGGAGAAGCTTGAAGCAATTTTAAAGACTTGCAAGAGTCAACTCATGGTGGCACGGCACGGAGAAAGTTTCAAAGTTTCAGAACCAAGAGCCGACTCTTCCAAAATATATTTTTTGAAGTTCTGATAACTCGAGCCAACTCCTAGTCCAAGAGCCGACTTTAGGTATGTATGTTTTTGACTTGACTGAAAGCTAGAAGGCAAGAGCTGACTCCAGCCTGAAGAGCCAGCTCCTACAGAAGTTTGTTTTTGGCCTGTCTGAGACTTCGAGCCGACTCCTAGAGCTCGAGTCAGCTCGTGGAGCCGTTTCTGCACTCCAACGGCTAGTTGCTAAAATTAAAATTTGAACCCCAATTCATCTCCAATGGCCATTTCACGAATCCAAGGCCCTACAATGGCCATATCTCATGGAAAACTATAAAGGGGATTATTTTTGAAGGATTAAAAATTTATTAGAGCTTTATTGTTGAATTTTCTTGAGAAATCAAAGAGTTTTCAAGTCACTCAACTACCTACCTCAAGAGCATTTAAGTGGGATTCAAAGCTTCACCAACTCTACTCTATCACTGAATTCACTCATTGAAAAAGGAAGAAGCAGCATTGAAGAGCACTCAAGGCTTGACTTCATCTTGATCTACGTCGGCAACACCAAAACAAACTTGGTTTGTTGTAGTTGCTTGATTATATTTCTTTATCTTTGTTTACTCTCTAAGAACAGCAAGGGACTGTGTCTTAAGAGAGAGTTAAAGGTTTTTAGGTGAACCTTGTAAAACCTAAGTTGGGTTCTTGGTTTTCCCGGTTTAAAACCAAGTATTTGGATTTTTTTTGGTGATCCCGTATAAAATCAAAGAGAGTTTGTGTTTTCTTTGGTGATCCCGTATAAAACCAAAGGGAGTTTGTGTTTTCTTTGGTGATCCCGTATAAAACCAAAGGGAGTTAGGGTTTCTTTGGTGATCTCAATAAAACCAAAGTGTATAGGTTTGGATTGTGAGCCTAGTAAAACAATCCGACTGTATTCCGGTTAGGGGATATAGTGGAAATCCCAAATGATCCTTAAGTAGTGGACGTAGGAGCGGTTGCTCCGAACCACTCTATTTCTTGGTGTTTATGATTGTGCTTTCATTGCTTTATTGCTTCAACTTATTTACTTCCGCTTTGCATACTTCACTTCTATACTGAAAGAATTTCAAAGTGCACATACTTGCAAAAGTTTTTAATCCCAATTCACCCCCCTTTTGGGAAGCCACATGGGCAACAAGGATCAAGGTTCTCGGATAAGGCCGAAGACCAGACCTACAACGTGACCGGGGGCCGAGCTGTCGCTTCATCCGTTCTTGTGGCTCTCTCTGGACGTTTTGGTCTGAATGCGCGGTTCGAAAAAAATCTAGTGGGCGGTCGAACCGATAATTGACTGGCGCTCAAACCGGCATATCCCAACAGTAACCATTACTTATTCCCACATCTCATGTTAATTTGGTTCAATAGAGATTTAGATCTATTAGCAGAATCTACACAAAGAGATATGGTAAATTCATATCATGTATATTGATAAGTAGAGCCCCACCCCAAAGGAGCCCCCATTAAAACGTTTCAGAATGTAAAGCTACGGAGAGGGATGGGGCATGAAGGTGGCCAGTCCAGAAACCTTGGCCCTAATCAGCCGATTGTCTCTTCCTTCTTCCCTTTATATTTCTGTTAGCTATGTAATGTATTCAAACTAGTTCAGATGGTCAAAAGAGCCACACCAGAATGTTCACACTTTGGGTTTGGTACCATTTTCAGGTAAAAATAAATGTTTAGAAGCAAATCCGAAGGCATGAACTTATGTGTGATGACTAATAGTATGTCATATTCTATTTATATTAACAGAAATCATTAAATGAGGAAACCAAACTGGCTGCATTCAAAATATGCTGCAATAGAATGACATGTATAGCCATTTATTTATGTTTTAGCTTGCTAGTCCAAAAAACTAAAATATTATAAGAAAAATGGGACAATACTACAAATTTTTAAACCAATCTAGATGGTAATGCAAATGTATCGTTAGAAGCAGACTTTCAATATTGCTACACTAACAAAGCAACCAAATTAGCCCCTCAGCATTATATAATTTTCCACATGTTGTTATAGGGTATCCTGGCATAAATGATATACATACTGAATCTACAATATCAGTAGGTCACATTAGAACATCTTTTGAAGTATAGAAGTATAGCAAAAATTGTCTTGGTGATGTAGAACAATCAATCTACTGCATTATATCTGCTGTTGATAGATATTTCATATTTGTATGTTGAGAATGAAGTAGAAACAAGCTTAACTTTGAAAATAGAAATGTAAATTTAGAACCGATAATTTCAAAGTTCTTGACATAGTACAACGTGCACACAAGCCTGCATTTGTTTACACTTGGTATAAAAAAATGTACTAATCAGCAAGTTAATTATTCTTCATTGCATAGTGTTTCTTTTATGACATCATAAACTCCTTGACAGAAGTGGTGAGGTTTCATAGCAACATTGCAATAAAAGAAGTTGAGAGTGCATGCACATATTTTAGAGTTGAGAGTGTACAATTATAGCAAAGAAGAAGTTTTGATATGGAGAAAATCCATCAAGCCTAGATGAATGGTACATGCAAAGCGTACGGTGAAAAGTGAAAAAGTAGATTTTAGCTAACAATTTTTTGACAGGATCTCAGGTACATGGAAGATGAACATGGCATGTGAAGCACTGCCACACCTATGTAAGATAGAGGCATTGACCGAAATTGTATTATTATCATAGAGAAGTCAACTTATAATGCAAGGAAAGAATAGTGGAGTTAAGACAGACTAGTAGGGTATTGACATCATGCCAAGAAGATTAACATAGCAATCTCGAGGGTATTTTTCAAAACTTAGCAAATAAGAATAAAATTATTGGACATTCAACATCTAAGCTCAATAAAAGAGAGTGTAAATGGATAGACATGTAGATTTGATTTTTGATAACTTGGAATACAAATAAGCATTTCAAGGGCATGCAAAAAAAAAAAAAAAAAAAAAAAAGTACAAAACATGAGTGGTATCAAAAGAAAGACCATTTTGTGTACTGATTATTAATTAACTGCTGATTAGGTTGAAGTCCATTTTGCATGATTGTTGCGCAGTGTTTACAACAAGATCAAAATGAGTGAGAGCACTAAATTTATATACATTCAACAGCATGAAGATTTCAAAACAAGTCATAGAAACTATTTGAATTATCCCTTGCATTATGTTCTATGCAGATGTGTGCATGACAATGAGCTTAAGATAATTACTAACAATATATCTAGGAGGAATATTTAAGAGGTCAAAGGTTCTAACATAAATTGAACCAAATACCAAGGGGATACAGTCCTTTTGCAACCCAACACAACACACCGGTACCATACCATCATGATGAGTAACACCCCCCGGACACCAGTTCGCTCAGGAATCAGGGCATCCTGACGGTCCCAATTACCAGCCGAAATAGACATCATGATGAGTAATACCCTTTTTTTAAATAAATGGAAAAATAAAGAGTATCATAGCAAATGTTGAAACTCCATAAACTCAAATCCGAGGTGTTGAAAATAGAAGACGATTTTCATTTTGTTAGTCGAAGAAAAGAAAACAGAGGCAAAAAAAAAAATATTAAATTCCAAAAAGGATGAAGGGAGATTGATCTTCTTCATACCTGGCTGTAGCGATGGGAAATGAAGAAAAAATATACAAATTGATGGAGACATCGACTAGCCAAAATCTGAAGTAGCTCAGAACCTGAAGCCTAGCCTCTGAATCTGAAGCCCAGTCCAAAACCTGAAGCCCAACCCAGAACCTGAAGCCAACTCAGAACCTGAAGCCAGCCCAGCCCAAACCCTGAAGCCCGAGATCCTAAAATCGATGCAGCACATATCCCAGAGCAGCATGGATACCATAGCAACACGGATCTCGAAGCATATCCAAATGAAGATAAGGGTAATTTTATGGGTGTACGAGGGATTGGGATATCTTGAAATTTTAGGATTAGTTTCTATACATTTTTATCGTTGTTTTAGGATTTAGTTGGATTAGTTTATTTTTTTTTAAATATTAGTTTGAATGGGTTAGTATTGAGGTTGAGGTATCTCAAGGATATCGGATATGTCATATTAGCCTATTTATAATTGTTTTATCAATCAAATAAAAGGAGATGATGAATATTTGAAAAGAAGAAAATGAAAACTTCTGGTTAAGAAGAGGGTGCTGATACCCTACATGGTCACTCTGGTTAAGAGTGGGCGTTGAAGCCTGGGTGGGTAACCCAACCATCGTTTTTCTTATCTTTTCTTCCTAAATTTTCATTCTGTCATTCTTTTTCATCGGTGTTTTTCCATTTTCCCATCACTGTTTTCTTTCTCCAATCTATGAATCACCCAACTGAAGCAACCACCCCGCGACTCCCATGTTCCACCGCCTCTGTCAGGATCACCAGATCTGCCACCTCCTCAATCCGCCCAACCGAGCCAACCACCCCGCCACTCGTCGTCGGTGCTGTCCCTCGACGCTACCACCGTCGTACTCGCCCGACCACCCCATCTTCCGAACTGCAGGTCACCACCCCTTCCACCCATGAAATCATCACTCGACTGCACCTTGATCAGATCTCGTTGGATCCATCATTGCTGAGTCTCCTGGTGCGAATTGCCAACAGCCCCACCGATAATCCATTCCATGAAACCTCCCATCTCCGCCCATCTCCTCAATTCACGACCATGCCGGCATCCCTGCAACGCTTGCGTTGCCCCGAGCTGGCATCCCCGTGCCAACCACAATGCCTCCGAGCCAGCACTCCCGTACCGCCCGCGTCGCATACCCGTATTCGATGTCCGTGCCACCTTCTCCCCACCGTGCCACCGCCATTCACCGGAGCAAGGCCGTGCTGCCATTCCCCTGGGCCATCGTCCTCATCCCCAGCCCATCGTCGATGACCTTGCCGGATTTCCACAATCGAATCTGCCCCTCCAAGGACCGGCACCCCTATTTTGGTGTTTCGCATGACCATCAAAGCACAAAGAAGCCCCTTGCACGAACATGAAAGCAGGATCCTTCTGCACGCTTCTTAATGCCTAGTCAACCACCCTAATGCCGACTTCAAATCCAAAATCTTGGCATGCTTCTCAGGGCATAGCTAGAGAAAAAAGAGTGAAAAAAATGAAAAAAAAAAAAAAAAGTGAAAAAAATGAGGAAAAATATATGGAAAAAAAAGGGGTTTATTGAATAAAAATTTTGGGAAAAAATAATTTGGGCCTGGTTGAACCTAGCCTAAAGATCATTTCCTAGCGACCAACGATCTACCCCTTTAAATAATCCTAATCGGGGTCTGGTCCCGCATCAGTTTTCGGTATCAGAGCTGGTGTTCCGCATCCAAATCCATCAAAAATGGATAGGGGAGGGAGGATGGGAGGAATAACCTACCGAGAATGGAGGGAGGAGGTGTTGTTCACGGGAAGTAATGCTAGAATCAACCAAGAATGGAGGGAGGGAGGGAGAGGGAGGTGCCGACTACTGGAATTAGGGTTTGGGATTAGAGGAAATCATGCCAAGAAGAGGTTCTCCATGGGATTTAAGGAAAGACCCCTCAAAGCTTTAAAGCATCGTTAAAAACCTTTTATAACCGTTACAGGTAAAAAGCATCAGCATATCCCAAATCTATTTATCGATAGTTTTAAGCATCATTATTTGCCAATGCTTTAAAAAAGCATCGATAGGTGTGCACGACATCCCGATGCTTTACCTAGCATCGGGATAAAAGGATTGTCTTTTTTCATATTTATTGTAGTAATACTTTCTAACTTTATTATCCTTTTTCTAGTCTATTTAGCTCAAGAATTCCTTTCATGGAACATGATTTATCAAAAAACTTTTCTATAATTTTTCAAAAATTTCCAACATTTTAAAAATGATTTTCAAAATAATTTTCAAAATTTTTAAAAGATTTTTTCTTACCCCCGAACTTAATTCCATTGTCCTTAATGAAGTAAGAAAAAATTGGGACATGAATGTAGGACAAGGAGAGGTACCACCTGGACTAGATATATATCGTGAATTGTCAGGTGCGTCTGTAAAGAGTGGTCTATTATTTTGCAAAAATAAAAATCACTAAAATAAAAATTAGTAAAAGGATTATGTTGCCTCCCAACAAGTGCTAGGTTTAACGTCTTTAGCCACACCTCTTTGGGTTCTCATCTAATTCTTGCCCGAATCTTGATGTGGGTTTATAATTCCTTACATAGTTCGGGATTAGCTTTAGAATATTTTCTGTATGGGACCATTAGGTAGGCCGTTCCCCTAATAGCAAACAATTCATTCTTTATAATTAGATCTAGGTATAACTTAAGTACCGGCCAGGATTCAATGGACCTAGATCTATGTAGTTGATATGCTAAGGGAGTACCTCAGAATCCCCATATGATGCCTCTTCCTTCTTAGACAAAGCTTCAACTAGAGTCAGAAGGGGTTCAGCTAATAGTTTGATCTTAGCACAAGCCCTTTCTAATTTATAATTTGGTACTTTTTCCAAATCAATATTAACTTTGTCTCCATATATCGTTTTACACTATAGATAAATTTTAGAGATATTTCTCAAAAGTAGTGCCAAATACAGAAAAATTAGATAGAAAAGTTTTAACTTCATTATCCCCATATGTGCAATGTCCCATGCAACAGTTTCTTTATATACTTTTAGAACACCTAAAATTTGGGCTTCCCTAGTATGTATTACGGTAAGGTATCAGTGGATGCACCATGAAGTGGCTTCAATTCTAGATCAGGTGGTGATTCTAAAAAGGGAGCTATTGGGGGTCTAGGTGATGGCTCATTTTCTTACTCCAAAATGGGATGGTGTTGGGGTAGGATATTTCTACTAGGCCATTTATCTCTAGCGTACATCCCTCTATATCAAGATCATCCAGCTCAAAGTGAGCCAGGCTTGGGTTTAACGAATCATGGGGGAACTTTCATGTGTAGCTTCCTCTATTATATTATGCATGGTAATTCTTGGAAAGTCTCAATTGATTTATCATTACACCTATTTGTTCTTCCTTCCCATAGGTAAGTTGGATGATGATGGAAGTGCTTCATCCCTCAATTTTGATTTCTCTTCATAAGTTTCTACCTTAGTCAAATTATCTAGGTTGGTCTCTTTGCTTGTGCAGGGTTATTCTATGACCAAATTCAATCCCGAGAGTTATAATCAATTGGTTAGGGATAGTCACACAATATTATAATTTTCAATTAGGTATTGTCCCTCGGGATAACTCTCAGGTTGATAAGCAGCTCTTCTTTACTTGTAGCTATGGCTAATGGTTCCAATTTCATCTCTAGATGGGCACAAGGCTGGGTGTTGGGAGTTATTCATTGGCTTGGGAGTTATACATTGGCCCGTGGTCTGCATGAAACTATTTAAGGTGCTATTAGTGCTCTTAATTGTAGCTTCAAGGTCAGCATGGGATTTAGCCAGAGCTTTTAGGACTTTTCTAAAAGACTAGGTTCCTCCTTAAGATCTAAACCTTGTTGATTATTTATTACTTGGCTAGGCCTAGGGTAAGGCTAGTCAAATTTAGGAGCTCCTAGTGTCGTATCTTATGACCATACAAAACTAAGGTGATGATCCCACCCTAGGTTATAGGTTGGGGCACAAGGGTCAATTATATATCTATTATTGGCTACAGTCTCTTGTGTAAACATGTTTTGGGATGGGTGCATCAAGTAAGGACATTCTTCTACAACATAGTCTGGTGAGTCACATGCCGTGCCATAGATACTAGCACATGGTGAAATTGGGTATATTGATACTTTATGTTCTCGGACTTTCTCAATCTTATGGATCATAGATGCTAGTGTAGTTCCTTCAAGATCCCTTGTATGATTGTATGTATCTTCGAATCTCACGAAAATGGGGTGCATATCAATCTATTATGGTCAGTTCATAGAATTGTTAGCTTGGACTCTCATTCTAAATGGTCAGTTAGAGTCAATCTTGTATAAATAATCTCGTAGGGTTGAGGTCATTCAATAGGATCTAGGTAGCAATAATCCATTAGACTTTTGAGTCATCTAGTTGGATCCATGACCTTTTAATCTTGATGGCTTAGACTGTATCTGACCAATTATCTTTTTGTCTTAGCAAGATATTTTTTTTGATTTTTTTATTAGCTTATCTTATATTATATGGAGGAAGAGGGGAGAAGAAGAAGGAAGAAAGGGAGAGAATATGTAAAGATGAGAGCCTAAGGAGTTTTAAATCTAGAGATGACAGGGGGTGGTTTAATTAATTATGTTAGCACAAACAAGTTATCACATAATGGACTCTCTATCCTAGGGTTACCCTATGTCCAGATAGCTCCAACTGCCATGGCTACCTTTGAGCCTTTAAAGTCAGACACTAACTAGCCACTGATCAGGTAAGGGTAAGGTTGGCAGGGGTCCCTCCATTGCTTTTCTTAAATACCAATAAATTGGCCAGGTCAGACAACAGAACTATTAAATAACTACCTTCCTTCAAGGCTATATCATCCTTGAACCCCTTTCCTAGACACCAGTTAACCAGTTAATTATGAGCGAATCCAACTCTCAAAGTCTCTTGTCCTAGTGAGCTTAAAAATCCTTAGGGACAAACATCTAATTGATTTTAAATTAGGCTTGGGTCAATGCAGTATGGAGGACGGTGGTTTGTAGGCCAAGGAAGGGTGATGAAATCCCTACTATATATTGTTTAGGGGTTATGCCCTTAAAGTGTTTATGGGAATGCATGCAAATCAAGTATGATATCCAAATAAGTTGGAAGTTTTTAAAGTTATTATTTGTTTCCTTAAATTAATTAAATTTTATGGAAAGTGTCTTAGAATTTTCTTGTAGGTTCTTTAAGGTAAGTTAATTAAAATAAAAGGTTAATTAGGTTAGAAGTGGATTTGTAAATAGAAGGAAATTCTTTTTGTTAAGAAAAAAAAAGGAAATTCAATAAATAAGGCAACTAAAAAAAGACAATGAACTAAAGAGAGCAATAACTATAAAAAGGAATTTTTTTTTTACTTTTTTTCATGAAATAATCATGCATGGATCTCCAATAATGGCACCAAATTTGATCGCTGTCTATAGCTAGCATGAGGATGTATCGGAATCGATCGAGAATCAAGGATAATATTTTATAAAAAAAAAGAAAAGAGATAATTATTAGATATTTAGAAATAGATGATGGGGTTAATTAAAAATAATCTATTAAAACTAAACATGAGATTGAGAGATTTTTGTATGATTTTAAGTTTTATGATTTTCAAGTCATCATGCCAAATCACGTATATGTTCTATTGTAAATAATCAAAATCTATATTTGTTTGGGATCTTTCAAGCTAACCCTTAGCATAAGTTACTTGCTGAGTAGAATCATATCTTATCAGAATCATGGCCCATTCCATAAGTATAGGCTATCCAATGCTTAGTTAAAAAGATCCTAATAAGATATGTAAATAAAATCTTAGAATTAATTATCTATATTGAGCATGGGACCCATATCATATCAGGATCATGCATCCCACTAGGATAATTAATTTAAAAAATCAAATAGGAAAGAGATGGGAATTGAAAGTTATTCAATTGTATAGAAAATAAAATATTGTAAAGAGTAATGAAAGGATCCCTATACTTCCTTATAGACTGCACGTCAGTTGTGCATGGCTCCTGGATACATCTTCTGGAGATTCGGGGCTTTGTCACAGCATCTCCTCTCTTGAAGACTCTTTTCTCTATTCCTCTCCCTCTCTCTTAAAACCTAAACTAATTATAGAAAAAAAATAAAAACAATTTTTTATTGGTGGAATTGATGATGGCCTTTGGCTTCCCGGGGTCCTCCTTTTATGGAGCTCATTTAAGGCTTTCTCTCGATCAAATTTGGAGTCAATTCGATCAAAATTGGCCAAATATTATGTGAACTAATCTCAACCATTTGATAAGCCTCAGATGTGCCAAGAATCATGTGAAAACACCCTTCTTCCTTCTTGGGAAAATAGAGGCTGAATAGGACTTCTTCACCAACTAGGGTTTGGACCCTTGCTTCCCCTTTCCAGTATAGCAGATGGTGGCATGTGGTGGTAGCATGAGGTGGTAGCTTTGAGCAGTGATGGCGACGTGGAGGTCATTGGATGGTGGCTGACTGTAGGGACATGATAGTGAGATGGAATGGCTGGACCAAACTAGGGGAAGATGGCAATGACAGGGGGGAGCAGTGGTGCTATTTCTTTGGAAGCATGAGGGGGGCAAACAACGGTGGCGTGCAGTGGTGTTAGGCGATGGTTGGCCAGCCATGGATGGTGACGATGGATGAAGGAGAAACAGGCAGCTGGGAAAATGGTGGAAGAGGGTGGTCGATCAGAGAAAAAAGTCTTTCGGTGAGCTCTCTGGCAGTAGGCGATGACCGGATGGCTTCTCCGACAAAAGTGGTTCCCGGCAAGGCCGGTGGTCCACGGAACGACCCCGTGGACCATTTGTCATGGCAGCCATGGACCGCTGGCCATCTCCGTGGACCAGGTAATTAGTCCATGGTGGACTGACTACCTTAATAATCATGTAATTCTTTAATCAATTTTGAATTTTGATTCCTGGCTTATTTGGACTCTGATTTAAGTGCCGTCTATATCGTTGGACTCCAAAAATTAAGCTCTTTCCATCCATGAACTCCTTTTCTATAAAACTCTAATAAAAAGTATCAATTTTTAATAAATATATATAATTAATATTAATTTTAATGATTTAATTAGGAAATTATTAGACTTATCAAGCCACCAAAGTAGAAAAGGCACTTTATGAAGCTGAGGCCAAGGGTACAAGAGCTGACACGAGGGTCACCAGTACTGAGGCGAAGGCTACAAAAGCTGAGGCAAGGGCTCGGGATATGGAGTTAGCACTGCACGAGGCCAAGGACTGGGCTTCGGTCATGTAATTGGAGGCATGGACAACAGAGGCACTGGCTTCCAAAACGGCGATGAAGTTGGTTGAGGCCTTAGGGCCAAGGAGGAGTACCTTTGGAGGGGCTAGAAGCTAGCAGGCTACTTTCCAATAGAGCTTCAAGTTTTTGAAGGGGCAGGTCATCGAGCTATTCCCAGAAGTTGATGCTGGGAAATTGAAGATGGAGTTATGATGGGGACATCAAAGGCCCCAGACTTTGGCAGAGGCATTTCAACCCTCTGTGGTTATCAAATTAGAGTTTAGGATGTGAGTCCAAGTTTTGTTCAATTTGTAATTAGGGTTTAGTCAATTTGGGTGAATTCATTTGAGTTTTGTGAATAAGTCCATTGGAGTCTTGTCCAACTTGAGTCCTGTAAGTTTTGAAGTTTATCAGTCAAGTCAGCTCATATTGAGCTAGTCATTTTCTGAGTCTTGTAAATTTTATAGCGAGTCCAGTTAAATTTTACAAGTAGAAGATTCAAGATAATCGAAGATCCAGCCAGCTTAAAGTCATGGAGCCATACTTAAAGACCATGGAAGACCCAGCAAGAGAATTGAAGGCCTTGGACCCTAGACCGCAGCTTGGAGCATGCTGGGCTGCCCAAGGCTGAGGAGCATCAAGAGGGGCGCCAACCCTTATGGCACCCCTCTTGGTCGGCCTCCCTTAGAGTCACCCCTCTTTGTCCGACCAAGGAAGGAGAGGGAGGGAGAGAGAGAGGCTCAGTCAAAAATGGAGATCCCTAGTCTATGTCTTTGTATGGGTTATAACTAATGTATTTCTCATGAATACCCTTACTTGAGCCCCAAGTTTGTAAGCCTATTTAAAGGCCTCCCTCCTCATGTAATTTAGAATATTGATGAATTAAATTTGAGTTTTCTCTCTTTGCTGTGTGCCCTTGTTGTGTGCGTGCTATGTGTGAGCTGTGTGCGAGTTCTTCTTGTTCCCGCGCCCTACCTCCATCTACAACATAAAACCCTAGCCACCCCTTCCTTCTAACCCTTGGCCACCATCATCTAAGAGCCTTCTTTTCTCTTCTTTCAATTATTCGGTCTTCATACTCTCAGTTTTCTAACCCCAGATGGTGATTTGTAGGTCCTTCAGTTCCCACGAGTTCGAGGATACTTTTGATCAGCCGTCGGATCACCGAGCAAAAAGTCGTGAATCCGTAGGGTCGGAAGCTTGTTCTTCCAAGCCGCATCCAGGAGCGTGAGCGATCTCTTCATGAAACGATCTTCAGTAGGTGCTTCTATCGTTGCCAGGTACACCCCCTTGATTCATCAATAGTGGTATTGTAGGAAAGCTAGCCTGACCAGGGTTTCTCAACCTTGGCGATCCTGTTTATCTATTACTTTAGGGTTTATTTCTGCATGCATGACTTCCAAGATTTTATAGAATTCTATACTTTGAATCTTGGCTTGAAATACTTTGATGCATAAATCATCCCGCATCATTTGGTATCAGAGCATAGTTTAAGGCTAGTTTCTGCATCCCATCATCTCATTATATGGTCTGTTATTCTTATGATTTCTACATGTAGGAAGATCCAAAAATCCTGATTTTTGTTTTGCTAGATTCCTTATAATTGAAAGTGTTTTTTATAGTTTTGTCATGATTTAATTCTATCTGTAGATTTTTGTATACCAGAATACTTCCTGAGAACAATTTTGCTCTATTTTTCAGCAAGACAAATTTTAGTATGTTTAGGGTTCTTCTTGCATAATCTTTCCATATTTTAATTTTTCTGCATATTTTCTGCATATTAGGTACTTTTTTGGATATTTTATTCCTACCAATATAAAGACAAAAAAAAATATTCAAAATCAGAAAATACCAAAACTACAAAGCCCTAATTTGCATTTCATATATGTGATATCATCTACATAACTTATCTTAAGGGCACTTTATTATGTTAGATGGGGGGAGGATTGATCACCTCTCCTTAGCCCAAATCCACAATCCTTGCATCTGAACTCAACCCTAACTAAAATTGATTAGACCTAATTTGCTCTAGAGAGCTAGGGACATCAACATGTCGGGTTCAACATTATGGGAAGACTAATGCACCCAATTCATCTCCTATTACTAGAAGCTGTATCTAGGCTAGAGGTATAGTGTTAAACGACCTAAGCGGATCGGTTGTTCTTTAATTGGGTCCTATGTTAAGCAGGGGAGTCTCCTACCATCCCATCTCTTTCCTGGCCAGTGGAAGGATTAGGGTTGAGTTGTGTATAAGTTGAGTCGAACCATTCTATTTGGGCTCTAGCTCTAGGTACCCATAGTCGATTTGTTTGAGTCTTGCATGTGCACTATATTAGGAGCTTCATATCATCCACCACCTTCACAACCGGCTGAACCCATGGAATCCCACCTTGATGCTGTCCTAAAGACCTTGAGTGACCAGATGGCCCAATTGAACACCTGATTAGACCAAATGGATGACTAGATGACCCAATCGAATGCCCAATTGGCTTATAGATTTGATCAAGTAGATGTTCAACTAGGAACCCTAAAGGAGACACATAGGTCCCATTCTGAACCAGATCTTGAGTCACCTCCCCATCCTAGGAGAACCCCACACCAAGATCCTTACTATGAGGCTGATCCTAGGAGAAACCCAAACCCTAATCCATACTTTGAGGTTGAACCTAGGAGAGCCCATCGTCATGACCCAGTTCTAGAGGTTCACCAAGGAGACCCAATCAGGATTTCATAGACCAGGAAGACAGGGCCTATAGAAACATTAGACTTGATGCACCCACTTTTGATGGCTGTCTTGACCCAAAGGTTTATATAGATTGGGAGAAAGAAGTTGACCAGTATTCTGAGTGGTATGATATGTCTGAGGAACGTAAGTTTAGGTTTGCCAAGCTTAAGCTAATCAGCCAGGCCAGGTTATATTGGGCTATGTTGAAAGAACACTTAAGCTAGGAGGCCATGAACCCATAGTCACCTAAAGTGCCATGAAGGCTAATCTTAGAGGGAAATACATTCCAACCTCATATTGCCAGGGTTTGTTGGATTAGTGGCAAAGATTGAGTCAGGGCAGCAAGAGTGTAGATGAGTACATCACGAAATTTGATGAGTATTCCATGCGATGTGACTTAGATGAAGATGAAGATGTTGTCCTATCTAGGTTTAGGGCTGGCCTTAGGGATGACATTAAGAGTGAGCTTTACCTGAGAGAGGTCAGAGACATAAAGTAGGCCTACCAGATTGCTAGGACCAGATTGCTAGGAATGTTGAGCATTTCTAGAGAGGGCCCATCTTTCGTACACTTGAGCCCATTAGAAATCCTAGCCCATACTCAGGATCTAGTCAAGCCTACCCTAGTCAACCTGATCCAAATCGACCCAACCTGAGTCGGCCCAGTCTAAGTTGCCCTGACCCGAGTCGACCTCAACCTAGTACCTCCATGACTCATAGAGAAGATAAAGGCAAAGTTATAGAGGGTTGGAGGGAACTCATCTCCCAGAAGGTGTACTATAGATGCCGTAAACTAGGTCACTTTGCTAGCCAGTGTCCAGCCAGTGCCCTACACATAGGTGAGCTAGGTGAGGATGAGCCTGAGTTCATAGTTGAGCCTAAGGGAGAAGTTTGTGAAGCTGATGAACAATTGATAAATGAGTATAAGGGAGAGGAGGAAGTACTTGAGTCTGAAAACCTGTTAGGAGTGGTTAGGTGCACTTGACCCAAACTCAAATTAAGGAAGACTGGCATAGTACCAACATCCTACAAACCTTTGTTAAGATAGGAGGTAAGGTGTTCAAGATCATAATAGATAGTGGGAGTTGTGTCAATGCCATCTCTGCCAGTACAGTGAAATCTTTAGGATTGATCCTAGTTCCCCATCCTAGCCCCTATAAGGTTTTTTGGGTAGATTCCACTTCCATCCCAATCAAATCTAGATGCTAAATCCTAATCAAATTGCAAACATATGAGGAGAAGATTTGGTGTAATGTCCTTCCCATGGGAGTTAGTAGTATTATCCTAGGTCGACCATGGCTTTATAATCATGATGCAATCTTGTTTGGTTGAACCAATACCTGTACATTTAGTCACCATGGGGAGAAGTTGTGATCCACCTGACTCAACGTAAAGACCTATTTAGGGGAGCTTCTAGTAGCCTTGAGGAGAAGAAAATAGGAGTTAATTTAATTAAGGCTAAGGAATTAGAGAAAGAAACCCCTGAGCCCATTGATATTGAAGAGTGAATCCAGTAGAAGAGAAGCTAGAGAGTGAACCACTTGAGGAATTAAAGGAAAAGGATCCTGAACCCACTACAAAATTTGAAGGAGTGACTGAGATAGGATCAAACATAATAGAGGGTTCAAAAGAGTTGTCTATAGAGGAGGTCCAGGAACAAGTCCCTAAGGAACAACCCTAGGAGGTAGACATTAGTTTAGGAGACTCTTTCCAAAGACCTTCTTGATGACCTTCCAACTGGTGCTGAGCCTGATAAGTCCATAAACCTAGTTAACTATCCACACCTGCACTAAACACCACACAGCATATGCATCAGGATATTAGCTACAAGAGTAATTTAAGTAATGAAACATCTAACAACTGGCTAATTCCCGAATAAGAGCCAATGGATTCAATGTAGGGAATTCTATCTTGCTTAGGCTTAGGCTTAAAAAGAAGTTTCATGCTCGTAGAGCTAGATCCTTAGAAGTGATAGAGAAGGTAGGACCCCATGTGCACGATTTGCCCTGGAGTTTGGCTTTAGCTCTACCTTCAATACCGCAGACCTAATTGAGTTTAGGGAACTGGCAGCGATTTCTAGTGAGGCCTTTGAACCTACCCCATCCATTGAGAGTGAGCCTGATCCTAAGTGTCCACCTATAATTTGGCCTAAGAGAGGAATACGAATCGAGCATGTCCTGGACGATCGAGCTTCCATCACCGGGATAGCAATTTTCAATGCCACCTGGTCTGTAGGCAAGGTCTACCAAGACCCAACATTTTATGGGATACTCGAGAGGACTTGCTGCGCCTCCACTCAGACCTTCTTGAGAGGCACCAGGTTCAGTGTAAACCTTACTCGATGAGGTCGAGTTTCTCCCATCCCGGGAGAAATGATGGGGACATCAAAGGCTCCAGACTTTGGCAGAGGCATTTCAACCCTCTATGGTTATCAAATTAGAGTTTAGGATGTGAGTCCAAGTTTTGTTCAATTTGTAAATAGGGTTTAGTCAATTTGAGTGAGTTCATTAAGTTTTGTGAGTAAGTCCATTGGAGTCTTGTCCACAATTGAGTCCTGTATGTTTTGAAGTTTATCAGTCAAGTCAGCTCATGTTGAGCTAGTCATTTTCTGAGTCCTGTAAATTTATAATAAGTCCAGTCAAATTTTACAAGTAGAAGACTCAAGATAATTGAAGATCTAGCTAGCTTAAGTCATGGAGCACACTTAAAGACCATGGAAGACCCAGTAAGAGAATTTGAAGGCCTTGGAAACCCTGGACCGTAGCCTGGAGCATGCTGGGCCACCCAAGGCCCATGAGGAGCATCAAGAGGGGCGCCAACCCTTATGGTCACCCCCTTGGTCGGCCTCCCTTAGAGTCATCCCTCTTTGGCTGACCAATGAAGGAGAGGGAGAGAGAGAGGCTCAGTCAAAAGTGGAGAGCCCTAGTCTATGTCTTTGTATGGGTTTAGGACTAATGTAATTTCTCATGAATACCCTTACTTGAGCCCCAAGTTTATAAGCCAATTTAAAGGCCTCCCCTCCTCATGTAATTTTAGAATATTGATGAATTAAATTTGAGTTTTCTCTCTTTGTTGTGTGCCCTTACTGTGTGCGTGCTATGTGCGAGCATGTGTGAGTTCTTCTTATTCCTGCGCCCTGCCTCCATCTACAACATCAAAACCCTAGTCGCCCCTTCCTTCCAACCCTTGGCTGCCATCATCCAAGAGCCTTTCTTTTCCCTTCTTTCAATTATTTAGTCTTCATACTCTTAGTTTTCTAACCTCAGATGGTAATTTATAGGTCTCTCAGTTCCCACAAGTCCGAGGATACCTTCTGATCAGCTGTCGGATCACCAAGCAGAAAGCCGCGAATCCATAGAGTCAGAAGCTTGTTCTTCCAGGCTGTATCCGAGAGCGTGAGCGATCTCTTCGTGGAATGATCTTCAGCAGACACTTTACCATTACCAGGTACACCCCCTTGATTCATCAATAGTGGTATTGTAGGAAAGCTAGCCTGACCAGGATTTCTCAACCTTGGTGATCCTGCTTATCTATTACTTTAGGATTTATTTCTGCATACATGACTTCCAAAACTTTCATAGAATTCTATGCTTTGAATCTTGGCTTGAAATTTTAGATCTAAAACCTTAACTTCAAGCTTAATCAAAAAAATACTTTGCATGCATAAATCATCCCGCATCAAGTTACCTTCAGGTGGTGATGAAGACTCTGCAATCTTTGGTGGAGAGGGCCCTGGTCTCAAAGAAGATTAGGCTGGCCCCCTATGATCTGCTCTTCCTTATGCATCTTTTCTTTCCTTTCTTTTACATCGGCCACTATGGCTTTGTATAAAATACTCAAAAACTTATTGAAATGGAATTCAATTTTGTTATACTTCAGTTTCATTGTGTTTTGCTTTATATTTTTCTTACTTACAAGTTGATCTTGCTTACTATTGTGTTGACTATGTAATGAGGTTTAGATTCATACTTGCAAAATCGAGGGCTTGGCTAAGAAGAGGTCATGAAAGTGAAAGAGAAATGATGGTGAGGCTAGAATGGAGAAGAAGGGCACTATCATCAGTAGAGAGGTGCTAGCTTCTTTGGGAGGCATCATCGAGGTGGTCTCAAGGGTGTTCGCCATTGCTCCTAGGGCAGACATCCTGATCAAAAGGATAGTGGTGGCTTCGATTTCCCTAATGGACCTGGGGGTATTGAAGATGACTTCAGTAGTTGCATCATTTGTAGCTCCTGTCATTCCAAAAGAGGAGGAAGCACAGGTGACCAAGGCCATGGTGTCTACAGTGCTAAGGGAATCGATCATCGTAAAGGTAGCCAAAGAAAAGGAACCTATCATGGTGGATCTCGTGGTAATCAAGATTGCAATAGAAGTTCTCCCAACTACTACGAAAACATTATCGAGCAAGGTAGTAAGAGGAACTGCAATGCCTGCTATGGTGAGTTTGCCATCAATCTAGGTGGTGGCCAGAGTCCTCTCTGTCATAGTCAAGTTGCTTGCAGTCGAGGAAGCAAGAGAGACCACAAAGTGAGGCTGGTGGACATGGGAGGCTGCTACATTTGTGTTGGCACTTCCGGAGGTTACCTGGCCATCAGAGGTACTTCCCATGGTGACTGGAGATAGAAGCAATAGTCAACTTCAGGACTCCCTGCCTCGTGCTAGTAGGATGTCTGACCCACTACCTGGGATGCCAATTGACTACCTTACCAAAGCTTGCAGGTAGGGTAGCATCTATCATTGCTGTGAGTTCTCTCTTTCATCCTAGCTGATGGCTTTATTTTCTTGATAGGTGGATGAGTTTAGTGCCATTATATGGCTTGGGAGGAATTCAAAAGCACAAAGTGGTGTGCTTCATGGACCTATCACATTGTTTGGTGCTGCCGGTGTGGTCGTAATGGTGGAATCTCCATGTGAGCAAAGCAAACTATCCATCATTGCTAGCAAAATATCCACAAAAATGGGTGAGTCCCCCTGCAAGGTGAGTGAATTGCCCAATTTTGCTGGTGAGGTGTTTGATCGCTGTCATAGACGGTCAAAGATAAATTTTTAACTCAAAACTATGGAGATAGTAGTGAGTCAGGTTCATATCCATGAGGTCCTTGAGCTGAGTTGTATTCAAGTGATGGAATAAGGGAGAAAAAAACATTGTTTAATGGCTTTGAAAATGAACAAGCAATAAAAAGTAAAAGAATTTAGTACTTGATTCACTAATAGATAAGTATCTTGAGATTTTACCTGGATACTTGGCAGACAGCAGATACCTTCTACTATGCAATTAATCTATATGCTACCTATCATGATATAGCCTATCTTATGAGAGTATGGCCTATACCCATTGGATCATGGCCTGTCCCTCTTAAGTATAGGCTATAGTCAAGATAAAGTGCATACAAGATACTAGGAACCCTTCGTAAAGACTCTATCCAAGAGTATGAACCATATCCATAGATCACGGCTCATTCCAAAAGTATAAAATATTTTAACTAGGAGTTCAAATGAAAGACATTTAATAAGATAAAGAAATAAAAGCAACTCTTTATTTTATAGTAGGAAGAGGTACAAAAGATAAAGTAAAAAAAATTGCCTTTTACAAGCATCACAGGGATTTCTCGAGATGGTGGGGTTTAACTTTTCATGGAGCAGATCTTCCCATCATCTTCATGCAGAATAGACCTGGGCTACACTTGGAAGGAAGAAAGTGAAGGAGCGAGGTTGTGGAAGGACTGGGGTATATGGGGCTAGGCTAGGAAGATAATGGTGGTGTGGAGAAGGAAGAGGGTGGCTGGTATGGAGAATAGCTTGGAGAGGATGGAATTAGGCTTGATGGATTCTTGCTCCTCTCCTCCTTTTATAAGCTTATTCCAAAATCTTGAAAAGTTGTTGTGCCATATCAAATCTAATTTTTTCTCAATTGTACTGCCCCTTGCTACCTTTTTTCCTTCTATAAATCTAGTTATTTTGATTTAAACCTCCATGCCAATCTTTAGGTATTTTTTTAAAAAAATTTCTATGCCATAAATTCTGCACTAATTTGATTTGAATCTCCATACCAATGTAAGACATCTTTCTAATTTGAAGTGATGCTTTGGCCCTTGAATCCTTCAAGAGTCCAATGGGTTTTGGACTTCAGATCTCATGCCATATCTCTCTTTTTTTGACTTAAGTCTCTATGCCAAATCAGTGCCCAACTAGGAATCCCATGAGATAATGCTTCCAAGAAATCTTGGATGCCATCTCCTATTGATTTCATGCCAAATCCTTCTTAATTAGAATTAATATCCCATAAAATTCTTCACGTCATTCAAACTTCCTTCTTAATCATTAGTGCCCACTTCTTCTTTTAATTAACACCTTAAGCATAAGGAGTCCATGGGATTAAAATCTCTTAATTAGAGGTTCTTTATTCCCATGTCATGAATTTTCCTTGATTTCTCCATGCCCAAAATGATGCTACACCCCTTCTCTCTTTAATTAATTTCGATATTTGGACTCTTCTTATTTCAAATTTGGTGCCCCCTTAGATCATTCTCCATTCGATCCCATAGTTTGCTAGTTTGAATGGCATGGACTCAGACTCAAGCTTCCTTTTAAGATTGTTGGACCTTTAAGGTCAACAATAGATTGGTTTGGACCAATTTGAGTTTAGGTTGATTACATAGATCCAATCTTTCAATTTCTTGTAAAAGAGATTAAGAAGTATCAAATTCTAATTAATAAAAGTTAACAAATAAAATATTAATACTTAGAGAATTTAAAATATCTATTCATCACAAGCCTCAACTTAGATTTTGCTCTTCCTCAAATAAAATAGGAAAACTAGTGGTGTTGGTGGGGACACCAGAGGCACCAGAATAAGACAGAGGTCTCAACCCTCTGTGGTTACTTAGTAGTGTTTGAGTCCATTTGTAATAAGGGCTTAGCCCATTTGAGTTGTCTTTTATTATTATTTGAGTCATGTACTAGTCAACTCATGTTGAGCTAGTCGTCTTTCGAAGTTCGGTACATGTTAGCCAAATACAAGTGAAGACATGTCAACCCAAGTACAAGTGAAGACCAAGCCAGTCCAAGTTGAAAACCAACCCAACTAGAAGCTATGAAGACATGGAAGGCCTAGGAGAAGAATCAGAAGCCCGGGAGACAAATCCGAAGCCCTAAAGCCCTGAACCGCAACTTGAAGCAGATTGGGCCAGCCAAGGCCCAGGAGGGGAGCTAGGGTGCCACATGCTTATGGTTACCTTCCTTGGTTAGCCACTTAGAGTCACCCCTCTTGGCCGACCAAGCCAAGAGTGAGGAGAGAAATTTGAGGGATTTTTCTACCTAAACCTACCATGTATTCTAGCTAGGGTTGGGTGGGACTCAAATTCCTAGGTAAAGACTATGTAACCTTACTTGGGGGCCAAGTCTAAAGTCTATTTAAGAGACTCTACTCTCTTGTGTCAAAGTACTTTTATTTGAAATATAACTGAGTTCTTCCAATTGTGTGTGCTACCTGCTGTGTGCTAAGGGGATTCTGTGTGAGCCCTCCTTCCTGGTATTCTGCACCCAGTCTTCGGCCACCATCCAGCTCTCCAAACCCTAGCCGCCCACCTCAAACTCTCTTTCCCCTTGCTGTTTTCCCTTTACTACTTCATCCTTGCTTTGTTTTCTCACCCTTGAAAGGCTCTTTGCAGGTCCTTCGACTTCTATGAATCCAACGACTCTAGCCGGCAGCAATCGAATCACGGGTTGAAAGTCAGGAATCTGCAGGTCTCGACTTGATTTTTCAGGCTGCATCTGGGAGCGAGAGCGATCCATTCATCTATGATCTATACTGGGTGCATCAACCATTATCAGGTACACCCCCTCTGCATGCTAGTCACTTTATTGGAGATGAACTAGCCCAACCGAGACTTCTCAGCCTTGGCGGTCTCTTTTTATTGCTCTTTAGGTTCTACTTTGCATGCTAGTTTCTTTCTTGCATAGATTCTCTTCTTAGATTCATGGCCTATTCTTCGGGATTTAGATTCACATCTTAACCTAAAAAAATATAAAAACATATTTGCATGCAATTTTAGTTCCGCATCAGGTGTGTATCGACCCATCCTTGAATTGATAATTATCTTAAACAATCCTAAAGACAGTAGATACCTGGCTAGACCATTAGAGAGGTATATCATTGGATTACTAAGTCAACCTAAGTAGTGGTTGATTGTTAGCCATAAATTTTTTTGAAGATTTTCCTTCACCAACCCTCCAACCTACTTTTATGTCCTCTAACTTAAAGTGAGTTGGATTTGTTATCTTTTTACACTTTAATTTCCTTATTATCTACTTTTTTTTAGTTTTTCTCTTTTTATTAAAATAAGAGTCTAGTGCAATATCTTAGCCTTTTAAGTATTAGCATAACCATAATGTTTTACTTAGACTAAGGGATTTAGTTAGTTAGTGATAATTATATTATATATAAATATTAATTTATCTTTGTTTATTTAAAATTGATACTTCTATGTATCTTTTATAGGATATAGGATTGCCAATATAAAGAGCTCAATTTATGGATTCAAATAAAAAAAATTTGAAGCAAATCGGACATAAAATGAACCCAGAATTGAGATTCAAAGAATTTGGACTAGCACCATTTTTAAAGCAGTCGGTCCATGGTGGATCGTTCGCTTGGTTTACATAGCACCCGAGTGGTCCATAGCATCCATTATCAATTTTCATGGCTGAGCATTATGGACCATGGGAGATTTGGGCCAATCAATAGTTAAGATGGTGCCTAGTGAGCAGTGGGCGGGCTGTGACGACTCTGTTAGTGATGATGACAGCGGCATCGGCAACAAAGAGCGGCGAGGTTCCAATGGCATAGATGGATGGTAATGGTGCATGGGAGTCCACGATCACAAGGGAGTGTTCTACCAAAAGGTTGATAGTGCTATCACTATAATGGCAGCGGCATCGATGAAGTGGCGGCACATGGGAGGTTGATGGTGACTAGTCTGGCGATGAAGGAGGCAGCACCGGTGTAGGGTGATAGTAGTGATGAAGGGCACGACAATGAGAAAGGGATCATCCATGCAAGAAGCTGACGGTGATGTAGACAGCAATAGTGGTGAGGTCTTCAATAATGACAAAGGGTGAGTGACGGTGCATGAGAAGATGGTTCCAGCAAGGTCTATGGCAGTGGCGATTGGGCGATGGCGGTTGTTACTCGAAAGAAGAAGATGCGCACTATTAAGAAGCGCAATCAATGACTGAGTATAGATCTGGGTTGAATCCAATGGTGATAGGTTACTCCAACTTTGATGAGGCTTTGATCAGGTAGTCCACAATACGATTTTAGCAGCCTGATCGGATCTAATGGTAGAGAACCCATTGTTGGTTAGATGCCGAGTAAGATAGGAAATTTAAGCCTATTTTTGGCTAGGATTTGGATACTATTCATAAGAGAAGACCCTCTTTCCATCTATTTCCTATTTAACACCCATCCAATCATTGATTCTCTGTAAAAATAAATCCTTGCCCTTCATGATCCCTCTTCTTTAGTCCCACATCTAAGAATCATGAAAACCTCTTCCTTGTTAATACCTATAAAAAAACTCAAGCACCTCCACCTTGGAACCAAGTATCACTTCCTAGAATCCCTCTAGAGCCTTTGCTAGGGGGAGAGGAAGGGATCAACCCAGGAGCAACTAGTGCAAAAATCTTGGGAGGGGAAAAGAAATTTTGTAACAAAGTAAAGTGGTTCTTTTATTCTATACCTATCTTGTATTTCTTTTATTTTTATATGCAACAAAAGATTATACCTTTAGTTATGAGTTCTTTATTTACTTTCTTCTATTTGCTTTCTATCATGCTCTAAGTTTAGGGATAACTCTTACTTTTTGGAGATGTGTCATGATATGTTACAAATATGGAGCATGCCAAGAAAATAAGAGTTGAATACCTAGTACTTTCCAGAGATACATCATAATCTACGAATATAGGGCATGTCAAGGGAAGATAGGTAATTCTCTAAAATAATTAATAATTAAATTAAAAGAGAAATACAATTCTGTAAGTACAAATCAACTCATAACCTCCAAGATATTCCTTTTTACTTACTTCGATCTTAAGAATAGTTTACTTTTTGTTTACTTTTATTTTTATGCAACAAGTATTCTTCTATTCTTTGAAAATCATAACTTAGTCCAAAGGTCCTTGTGGATACAAACCTGACTCATTACTATCTACATAGTTTTGAGTTAGTGATTCATTTTTGACCGTCCATGATAGTGATCAAATTTTAGCACCATTACCGAGATTCCTAGGCACGATTGTTATTTTTTTATAAAATAAAATATAATAAAAAATATATATATTTATTACTTTCAATTTAGTTCATAATATACTGCCATCATAATTAATTTATTGCTCTTTTTGCTTTTCATATATAATTGATTTACTGCTTTCTAGTAAACTTTCTTTATTTGCATAGTTAAATAGTTATTTTATTTCTAGTAAAATACCTAGCTACATTATAATCCTAATTTAATTTAGTTTTCTCTCACACCTAATTAAATAAATTAAAACTTTCCTAAAAATAATATAATATAAAAAGAAAACAAGGATACCTTATAATACATAATTAAAATAGAGAAACTAATTAAGTCTTAAAAACTTATTGCTTGTATTTGACATCTTTCTCTTTCTCTGCATTGATGGGGAACATGTATCGAATGATGCATTTAAAGGAATTAGAAGGACTAAATGAAAATGAAATAGATAAACATGCAGCTATTCTACGTAAAAGAAATAGAATTATATGAAAGAAACATAAGGAAAAGAACTAGACTAGAAAAGAATCTCTCAAAGTAATAAAGAAGGGATCTTCATGGTTAGGAAACCACACAGGTTAGGGCTAGCCTACTTTCCTATTTCAGATCTGAAAGAAGACTATAAAGATGGCTATCCGGCTATTAATAATCTGAAATTCAGAAAAGGGACACTCAAGATGAAGTACTAAGAATAGCAAGGAGTTACTCTAGATCTAAAGGCACCTTGTTTATGATTCCTAGGAACAGTAGACCATCACCTTGAAAGCCAGGAGACCCGAGGATCCTGCATAGATACATAGTAAAATTAAAAGATTAAGATGGAAGAATGGAGAAATGGAAGAGGAAATTAGGAATGGAAGAAATGGCTTAGATTTGGCTTTAAGTAGATCTCCTTTGGCATCCTTTGCTTGAATCATCTTCAATTGTTGGTGTGGAGAACTCCATTATAGATGATCTCTTTTGGAAGATGGGAAGGTCAAAATTGGAGAGGCTTGAAGAGGATTCTCCAAGGGTGGCCGAATGGGATTGGAAGAGGGACTAGTAGCTTGTTTGATTAAGTATCCTAGGTCTCACACCTACCTTCCCTCAAGGGTCTTTGGCTAGCAAAGGAAGAAAACTTTCTTAGAAAAAAAACTCATTTCATTCATCTTCCAATTACAAGAGGATTTAGGAGCTTTTATAAACCTTAAGCTCCCTTTTCAAATTCAAACTACATCACATTTCATGGAGATATTCAAGGGGCATCCCAAAGAAAGTGGAGTGGCCCCTTTTAAAAATTCAAACTCCTAAATGTAGGGTTCGGTGGCAAGGCGGAATCATAGATTTCAAAAATTTTTATCTTAATGAAATCTTCACCAAACCTTCAACCCAAAATCTCCTTAAAAGAATTAAAACATATAAGATGTTTATATAAGATTTAATCTCAAATCAAGATACTAACCTGTATCGCAAAATCCAAACTCTGAATCTCCACCAGGTGCCCAAATGTTCACCCTCCAATGGTGATCAAGAAACTCGGTGGATAAGTATTCACCTCCTCTATCTGATCGAAGGATCTTAATACTTTTCCCCGTTTGTTTCTCTACCATACTTTGATACTCTAAAAATTTTTCAAAAGCTTCGGACTTATGTTTCATTAGATACACAAATCCGTACCTTGAAAAATCATCAGTGAATGTGATGAAATATGAGTATCCACCCTTGGCCTGAGTTGTCATAGGTCCACATACATTAGTGTGTATGAGTCCTAATAACTCTGTTGTCCTTTCATTATGTCCACTAAATGGAGTCTTGGTCATTTTACCCATGAGACATGATTCACAAGTTCCTAATGATTCATAGTCATAAGGATTAAGAAATTTTTCCTTGTATAACTTGTTAATCCTCTGCTCACTAATATGTCCAAGACGACAGTGCCAAAGTAAAGTATTGTTTACTTCATCTCTTTTTCGTTTATTACTAACATGTAGTATATTGTCATCAGAAGATAAAGTTAAGAGACCATTGCAAAATATGCCATTAAATATTATTTCATTAGAAAAACTGATTGAGCAGCCACTGCTCATTACATTCATAATATATCCTTGTTTAAGTAACAAGGGTACAGATATGATGTTTCTAATGATTCTAGGCATAAAATAACAATTCTTTAACTCTAAAATCTTCCCAGAAGGCAGCTTCAACATATAAGTCCCTACAGCTTCTGCTTGGATGGAATCTCCTCCAGCACCGTAGAGCTCGAAGTCGCCTTCCTTCAAAACTCTAATGTTCTGTAGTCCCTGCAATGATTTGCAGATATGATGACCACAAGCAGTATCCAATACCCAAGAGTTTGAATTAGAAGTGTCTAATGACAAAATTGCATGTATCTCATACATACCTGTTGGTGCATTACTAGCACCGGGCTTCAGACTTGCAAGGTAAACCTTGCAGTTTCTTTTCCAGTGACCCGGCTTGCCACAATGAAAGCAGGTCATTTGTCCGGAGGCCTTCTTTCCTTTCTTTTTCTTGATGCCCCCTTTTGGGTTTAACGTCCTCTTGGAACCCTTTTTGCCTATTTTCTTCTTGTTTACACCATCCACAAGAAGAAGTGGAGCCTTATTTTTCTTTAAATGGCTCTCTGCTGTTTTTAACATATTCAACAGCTCAGGCAAGGAAGTGTTAAGTTTGTTCATATGATAATTAAGAACAAACTGTGAAAATGACTCTGGGAGTGACTGCAGGATTAAATCCTGATTCAACTCCCCATCCATGACAAAACCTAATTGACCCAATCGGGTGATTAGGTCAATAACCTTTAATACATGGTCTTGTACGGATGTACCTTCTGTCATCCTTGCACGGAATAACTGCTTAGATATTTCATATCTTGCAGTTCGACTATGTTCTCCATAAAGTTCTTTTAAATTGAGCAATATGGAGTTTGTGTCCATGCTATCATGTTGCCTCTGTAACTCATTGGTCATAGAGGCAAGCATTATACACTTGACAGTAAGTGAGTCATTTTGCCACGTGTTATATGTGGTCTTATCCTCTTGCGAGGCATCTTCCCCTAATGGTTCCAAGGTTGGGGTATCAAGAATATAAGAAATTCTTTCTTGGCTGAGTACTATCTTCAGGTTTCTCAACCAATCAACATAGTTTGGTCCAGTCAATTTATTTGCATCAAGAATTCTACGGAGTGAGAGTGAAGAGGCCATTTAATCTACATTAACAAACAACATTACATAAGCAGACAATCAATGTTGATAAAACATAATTAAATTAGGACTTTAACTTAATTATGTCTCCCACTATTTTATCAAGCATCATAACCCTCAATGTGATGATCGAGAAAACCCTAATTGGTTCTCTTAGTGGGGTTGAGATCCTAATTCCTTATAAAAGACCTTGTGTGTACACAACAAATCTTATATAAGTTCAAAGGTAGGAAAAACTCTTTCCAATTGTAATTCATACAATTCTCAACTTATCTTGGCCTCTAAAATATTAATAGTCTTGTGTGTACACAACAAACTATAATATTTTAGTTAAGTTAGACCCTTCATTGCTATATAGTCATGATATTAATCATAATACCCTTGTGTGTACACAACAAAGTATTATATTAAATCATTCCATAAGCATCAAATGTACCAAGAAAAAATTATGTTAGTCACCATAAAGAAAAGGCCTTGTGTGTACACAACAAACCTAATATGGATCATAACATGATAATGACTTGGCATGAAGGAAAGCCATATGTAGTGAATATTACACTGAGCATATTAATCAATAATTAAGTTAATCATACCGGCCAGGTAAGTGGGAGAGTGGTGGGAGTCCCCCCGTTGCTTTCCTTAGACACCAATAAGAATTGGCCAGGTCAGTCAACGGAACCAATTAAAAACCACGTCCTCTTTACCGATCATGAACCACTTTTCCTAGACACCGAATGATAAACTAATCATATTGATTATTTTTGCTTTTGGTATATGACACTACAACTTAATATGTTGTTAAAGAGGGCTTTATTAAAACAAAGCACGTTCTAGCAAATATGTGCCATAGTGTGCCATCATACTAGGACAACCATTTACCACATAATGGATCCACCATTATGCCAGGGCAACCTTATTTCAGTATGATGACTAGAAGGCTAAACATATCTCTATGCAAATTAAGGTTTAAGTGAAAACCTTAATTAGTGGCATACATCAAACATATATGCATAATTAACACAAAAATGTGATTAGTGTGTCATCATACTAGGACAACCATTTACCACATAATGGATCCACCATTATGCCAGGGCAACCTTATTTCAGTATGATGACTAGATCTCTATGCATATCTCTACAACAATTAGGGTTTGAGTGAAAACCCTAATTGATGACATTATAACAAACATATATTACATCTCATGTTACTTTTATAAATATGCATCTAAAATTCAGAATATATATTTTAATCTTAATAAGGAGGCTCTGATACCACTGTAGGGTTCGGTGGCAAGGCGGAATCATAGATTTCAAAAATTTTTATCTTAATGAAGTCTTCACCAAACCTTCAACCCAAAATCTCCTTAAAAAAATTAAAACATATAAGATGTTTATATAAGATTTAATCTCAAATCAAGATACTAACCTATATCGCAAAATCCAAACTCTGAATCTCCACCAGGTGCCCAAATGTTCACCCTCCAATGGTGATCAAAAAACTCGGTGGATAAGTATTCACCTCCTCTATCTGATCGAAGGATCTTAATACTTTTCCCCGTTTGTTTCTCTACCATACTTTGATACTCTAAAAATTTTTCAAAAGCTTCGGACTTATGTTTCATTAGATACACAAATCCGTACCTTGAAAAATCATCAGTGAATGTGATGAAATATGAGTATCCACCCTTGGCCTGAGTTGTCATAGGTCCACATACATCAGTGTGTATGAGTCCTAATAACTCTGTTGTCCTTTCATTATGTCCACTAAATGGAGTCTTGGTCATTTTACCCATGAGACATGATTCACAAGTTCCTAATGATTCATAGTCATAAGGATTAAGAAATTTTTCCTTGTATAACTTGTTAATCCTCTGCTCACTAATATGTCCAAGACGACAGTGCTAAAGTAAAGTATTGTTTACTTCATCTCTTTTTCGTTTATTACTAACATGTAGTATATTGTCATCAGAAGATAAAGTTAAGAGACCATTGCAAAATATGCCATTAAATATTATTTCATTAGAAAAATTGATTGAGCAGCCACTGCTCATTACATTCATAATATATCCTTGTTTAAGTAACAAGGGTACAGATATGATGTTTCTAATGATTCTAGGCATAAAATAATAATTCTTTAACTCTAAAATCTTCCCAGAAGGCAGCTTCAACATATAAGTCCCTACAGCTTCTGCTTGGATGGAATCTCCTCCAGCACCGTAGAGCTCGAAGTCGCCTTCCTTCAAAACTCTAATGTTCTGTAGTCCCTGCAATGATTTGCAGATATGATGACCACAAGCAGTATCCAATACCCAAGAGTTTGAATTAGAAGTGTCTAATGACAAAATTGCATGTATCTCATACATACCTGTTGGTGCATTACTAGCACCGGGCTTCAGACTTGCAAGGTAAACCTTGCAGTTTCTTTTCCAGTGACCCGGCTTGCCACAATGAAAGCAGGTCATTTATCCGGAGGCCTTCTTTCCTTTCTTTTTCTTGATGCCCCCTTTTGGGTTTAACCTCCTCTTGGAACCCTTTTTGCCTATTTTCTTCTTGTTTACACCATCCACAAGAAGAAGTGGAGCCTTATTTTTCTTTAAATGGCTCTCTGCTGTTTTTAACATATTCAACAGATCAGGCAAGGAAGTGTTAAGTTTGTTCATATGATAATTAAGAACAAACTGTGAAAATGACTCTGGGAGTGACTGCAGGATTAAATCCTGATTCAACTCCCCATCCATGACAAAACCTAATTGACCCAATCGGGTGATTAGGTCAATAACCTTTAATACATGGTCTTGTACGGATGTACCTTCTGTCATCCTTGCACAGAATAACTGCTTAGATATTTCATATCTTGCAGTTCGACTATGTTCTCCATAAAGTTCTTTTAAATTGAGCAATATGGAGTTTGTGTCCATGCTATCATGTTGCCTCTGTAACTCATTGGTCATAGAGGCAAGCATTATACACTTGACAGTAAGTGAGTCATTTTGCCACGTGTTATATGTGGTCTTATCCTCTTGCGAGGCATCTTCCCCTAATGGTTCCAAGGTTGGGATATCAAGAATATAAGAAATTCTTTCTTGGCTGAGTACTATCTTCAAGTTTCTCAACCAATCAACATAGTTTGGTCCAGTCAATTTATTTGCATCAAGAATGCTACGGAGTGAGAGTGAAGAGGCCATTTAATCTACATTAACAAACAACATTACATAAGCAGACAATCAATGTTGATAAAACATAATTAAATTAGGACTTTAACTTAATTATGTCTCCCACTATTTTATCAAGCATCATAACCCTCAATGTGATGATCGAGAAAACCCTAATTGGTTCTCTTAGTGGGGTTGAGATCCTAATTCCTTATAAAAGACCTTGTGTGTACACAACAAATCTTATATAAGTTCAAAGGTAGGAAAAACTCTTTCCAATTGTAATTCATACAATTCTCAACTTATCTTGGCCTCTAAAATATTAATAGTCTTGTGTGTACACAACAAACTATAATATTTTAGTTAAGTTAGACCCTTCATTGCTATATAGTCATGATATTAATCATAATACCCTTGTGTGTACACAACAAAGTATTATATTAAATCATTCCATAAGCATCAAATGTACCAAGAAAAAATTATGTTGATCACCTTAAACAAAAGGGAATCATCTCTGAATGGACTCCTCCTTACACACCACAATTAAATGGTGTTGCTGAAAGGAGAAATCGTACTTTATTAGATATGGTACGGTCCATGATGTGCTTCACAGACTTACCTGTTTCTTTCTGGGGATATGCCTTGGAAACAGCGGCTAATATTTTGAATAGAGTACCATCCAAATCTGTATCTGGCATTCCATATGAGTTATGGAGGGGAAGGAAACCCAATCTTAAGCACCTTAAGATATGGGGATGTCCAGCTTATGTCAAAAGAAATTTTGGACAAAAGCTTGATGCTAGAGCAGAAAAATGTCTATTTGTTGGATATCCCAAAAATAGTATAGGATATCTATTCTACCACCCTACTGAACAAAAGATTTTAGTCAGTAGGCATGCCATTTTTATGGAAAAGGAATTCATCCTACAAAAGGGCAGTGGGAGAAATATTGAACTTGAAGAAGTTCAACAAATAGATACATCTCAACAAAATCATAACACAGTTAGTATAGAACTTGAACACACCACTCCTATCCGTAAGTCTGATAGAGTGCGACATGCACCTGAAAGGTATGGGTTCATTATTGAAAATAATGAAGCCCGAATCATTGATAATGATGAGCCTCTAATATATACGGATGCTGTCATAAGTAGTGACTCAGACAAATGGCTGGAAGCCATGAGATCCGAAATGGACTCCATGTATGTCAACCAAGTCTGGACTTTGGTTGATGCACCAGAGAGTGTTAACCCTATTGGATGCAAATGGGTCTATAAGAAAAAGATTGGGACAGATGGCCAAGTTGAAACTTATAAAGCCAGATTAGTGGCTAAGGGTTTCAGACAAAAACAGGGAATAGATTATGATGAAACATTTTCTCCTGTTGCCATGCTCAAATCTATTCGGATCATGCTTGCTATAGCAGCATATCATGATTATGAAATCTGGCAGATGGATGTGAATCCCTTTTCTTGAATCCCTTTTCTTGAATTGAATTGGAAGAAAAAATTAAGACAGTCAAAGTCTTAATTCAAGAAAGAAAAGAAGAAAAGATCCTTTCCCTGTTCTTTCCTTTACCGTTCAAGACCTTCTTCTTATTCTTGTTTAGGGTCAGAGTCTCGACAGAGGATACCTCTGTAAGGGAAACAATACCCAACAAGAACAAGAGGAAGGAGTATTCTGGAGAGGAAGTGAGGGAATTGGATCTCTGAACTATGTTGCGTGAAAACCCCCGAGAACCCCAACCCTATATATAGATCTCAGAGGGGTGTCATCTCGAAACAACGCAACCCTCTGAAACCCCAGGGATCACGATCCCTTATTCCTCACGCGTCCCCTCAACCAAAAATCATGATTCTCCGATTTGATTTTCGTTTTTCCGATGAGGAGAACTCTCGGAAAAACTTTAGGAAGGATCGCGACTTTTGGAGACGGATTTGCGACCGAAAAGCGACGGATCTTTTTCTTAAATTTTTCTGGCCATCAGATCCAGATCCAAGGGCGCCAGACAAGGATCTGAAATGCTCCTCTTCAGAAATTTCTTCGACGTTTTTTCTTCTCACGCGTTTTAAGAGAAGTCCACGCGTGTGGACTTTCTTTCTTGGCGCGCGCGGGTGAGAGAAGGGAGGGGGCGGCTTGGAGAGAGGGTCTCAGTGAATTAAATTCACTTGGGTTCAGCCATGGGTTAGCCCAATGTCCTAAAAATTAAATTGGACCTTAATCTGGTTCTATTAGAACCCAATTAAGCCCAATTCGGAACCAAATTCGAATCTGATTCGAATAGAAATTTGGTCTGCAACACATGCTAGTGTGTTTATCCTGCAAACATGATTTAATTCCAAATTAAATCCTTCATCAATTTTCTTTTGTGTGTGACCCATTGGGTTCCACACCTAGCCAGCAGTAGGTCCGAGTGCTATTTGACTTAATTCAGTTAGATCTCAACCAAGCCGATTTAGGTCAACTCAAACTAGCTCGACTCGGTCAATTAGAATCTAATTCAAATTGACTGATTTGAATTACCATGATTCAATCATATACCTACAAGACAAGATTGACGTCTATCAACGTATCATGTCTACCCGGAAGATGTGGAATTTTGGTGGAATTACCAAAATACCCTTCAGTGGTGAGTTACCGGGCAATTCAGTCCTTTGATCAACTTGCATCCCGAATATGATTATGAATATGGATATTTGTCAAATCCAATTTTCATATTCATCCCTAGCTCAATCTTTATAATGATGATTCATTAATGAACCATTAGAAAATAACTCTAATGTTCATACTTTGATCAAAGGTTTCCTGAATCCATCATTTGAAATTAGCTGGATGCTATTCCCTCTTACTAGGGCTGATCAATTCCTTGTTGACCTACTCACAACCTCCATATACAATCCACCATAACCAGTATCACCTCGTGCATGACTCAGTGTCATGATTGACTGCGAACCAAAGTATGGATTCATGTATATAAGGTACTATGGTAGTCTCAGGTCAAAGGACCACATGCACTACTCCCACTATGAGAATTATCTATTGACAAACAGATAAGGTTCCATTAGATATTCTCAATCTGGATCAATTCAGTGAACTCATTCTCCAATGAACACTCACATCCTAGTATTAGTGTCAAACACAAGTGACTGTGAGATCAGTCACCCTTATTACAAAACATATATAGGATGTGCTGGTCTTGCCGGAAACATTGATCCCCAACTCAATGTCCCATCAACCAGGAATATTTTAGATTAGGGTTTTAAGGCTTTAGGTCTCACTGGTATGATCTCATCATAACCCTAGAACCATAGCCCTAATCTATGGGGTTCATCATAAAATCAAAAAGACACAGCAAATGATGAAAATAATGCCTTTATAAAATGTCAATTCATTGATTTTGGGATCAAAAATTACAATATTTCAATTGGCTTTCAGGGCACAATCTTTCACTAAATACAAGAGGGTGTCCCATGAATAGTGGAGCTTCATTCCCATGAAGAGTGGAGCTTCATTCAAATTCAAATTTGTCTTGAAAATTCATGATGAAGTGTCTTGGTGATGTGGCATGACTTGTCCTCCAACTTGGCAAGGTGCATTGATGATGTGGTGTTCCAAGTTTGTTGGTGAAGCTGGTTGCACTTAATGTGAAACTGGTTGCACTTGATCTAGCTTGATTGGAACCCAACTCAAGTAGCTCTTGAACCCGACTCAATACAAAGCCTAATTGAACTCTAATCGAACCCAAATTGAAATAAAACAGGACTCAATTATTCAAATAAACATAAATACAGGACTCATAGACTTATTACAGGACTTAAATTTCTAGTCTTCTATCCATAAAGAACTCTGCATTAGTTGAAGCCTCTTCCTGAGCCTGGTGCCTGCACCAATTCTTCCCGGGTGGAAGGAACTTGACCCTATCAAGTAAGGATTGGTTTGACTGTAGTATTTTTCTAATATATCTGGATCAATTTGTTGTAGATCCTCTTGGATAATCCAAGAGTCTTCAGATTCCGGTCGACCGTGCCAACGAACCAGATAACGCTGATAACCCTTATTTCTAGTAGTAATCACTTGATCATCTAAGATACGTTCAATCTTGTCTCTCCGGTCTAGTGGAATTGCTAGTGGACACTCAGGTAGGGTTTTGCTCTCAAAGGCAGGGTGAGGTCCAAAAGGCTCACTAGGAATTAATGCCAATTCTTTAAATTCTTTCAGATCATAAATATTAAAAGTGGAGCTAATGCCATAATCAGGTGGTAACTCTAACACATATGCATTAGATCCTATTTTCTTGATTATTTTGAAAGATTCAGCTCCCCGGGCATGCAATTTCTTCATAGTTCCTGGTAGAAACCTTTCAGGTCTAAGTTTTATCATGACAGAGTCCCCTTCATTAAATTCTTTTATCTGTTTACGTGAATCAGCCACATGCTTATAAACTTCATTACTCATTTGAATTTTCTTACTAATTTTCTTATGTAATTCTTCAAGATGCTGTGCATATGACTCGACGGACTCAGATACACGTGCGTGTGTGGGTAATGGGATGAGGTCGATAGGTCGCCTAGGTCTGTAACCATGGGCAATCTCAAAGGAACTTTTACCAGTGGACCTATTGACCGAGCTATTGTACGCAAATTCAGCACGAGATAGAAGTAAATCCCAATTTCCCAGACTCTCTCCAACAAGGCACCTTAATAAATTCCCTAGACTTCTATTTACAACTTCAGTTTGTCCATCAATCTGAGGGTGGCAAGCAGTTGAGAATTTCAGTTTTGTTCCTAATAGGTGCCAAAGGATTTTCCAAAATAGCTTGTGAAATGGACATCCCTATCAGAAACAATGGTCTTAGGTAACCCATGTAACTTGACTACTTGATCGAGAAAAAGCTTGGCTACCCTGGAGGCATCAAAAGTTTGGGAGCAGGGTATAAAATGGGCCATTTTCGAAAATCTGTCGACCACTACAAAGATTGAATCGTGTTTTCTAAGGGTCTTGGGTAGCCCTAAAACGAAGTCCATCTAAGATCCTGCCATGGACAATTCGGCACAGGTAAAGGAGTGTATAACCCAGTATTTTGTCTTTGATGTTTGACAACCGCACATGTCCTACATCGGGCAACAATATTGGCTACTTGTCTCTTAAGGCCTGGCCAGTAAAATTTCTCCTCAATTATCAATATGGTCTTGTTTCTTTCAAAATGGCTAGCCAAACCTCCAGCATGGGTTTCTCAGATTAAAAAATCTCTCAGGGAAGACTTTGGAATACAAAGTTTGTTTTCTTTAAAGAGATAACCATCTAAAAGGGTATATTCATTGTGGTCACTAGATGGTCCTGATTTCAAAGCTTGGTAAACTTCACTAAGGTCTAGATAATTATCATATTCATCCGTGAGTCTTTCAAATCCAATGACTTCAGTGCTAATCGAGTTCAGAAGCAGGGCTCTACGACTTAAAGCATTGGCTACCTTATTCTCAGTTCTGGCACGATGTTTCAAGACAAATGTGTAGGCCTGGATGTATTCCATCCACTTAGCATGCATAGGATTCAGCTTCTTCTGGGAACTAAGGAATCTAAGGGCCTCGTGATCGAAAAACAAGACAAATTCATACGGTAGTAGATAGCACCTCCAATACCTTAAAGCTTGCACTACTGCATAGAGCTCATTATCATAGGTGGAATACTTAAGCTTGGCTTCATTTAATTTTTCAATAAAGAAAGCTATGGGGTGGCTCTCCTGGTTTAAAACTCCACCTATTCCAACTCCAGATGCATCATAAGCAACCTCAAAAACCTTGAAAAAATCAGGCTTAAGATAGGTGCTTGTGTCATTTTCTTCTTAACATCTAGGAAGGCCCTATCAGCAGCTTTTGTCCATTAAAATTGGCCTTTCCTAATGCAATCCATGATTGGTGCAACTATGGTACTAAACCCCCGAATGAACCTTCTATAGAAAGTAGCGAGGCCATGAAAACTTTGTATTTCATCAACATTTTTTGGCACAGGCCACTCTACAATTGACTTAATCTTTTCGGGGTTAGCAAAAACTCTGTCAGGTGTGACTACAAAACCTAGGAAAATGACTCTATGGGTAAAAAAATCACATTTCTTAAGGTTTGCAAAGAGACTATTTTTCCTAAGAACTAAACAGACTTGATTCAAATGGTCCAAATGATCCTTCTTAGTCCTGCTATATATAAGAATGTCGTCGAAGTAAACTACAACAAACTTTCCTATAAATAACCGTAGGACTTGATTCATAATCCGTATAAAGGTACTAGGAGCATTGGATAGTCCGAATGGCATTACTACCCACTCAAAAAGACCCTCCTTGGTCTTGAACGCAGTTTTCCACTCATCCCCAGGTCTAATCCTAACTTGATGATAGCCACTCTTAAGGTCAATCTTTGAGAATATTGTTGCTCCAGCCATCATATCTAACATGTCACCCAAATGGAGTATGGGAAACCTATATTTTATTGTGATCTTATTAATGGCATGACTATCAACGCATATCCTCCAAGTGCCATCTTTCTTAGGGGTCAGTAATGCGGGTACTGCACAGGGACTCAAACTCTCTCTAATAAATCCTTTCCTAAGGAGATCCCTTACTTATCTTTGTAACTCTAAATGTTCGGTAGGGTTCATCCTATGGTGTGGAAGGTTGGGTAGGGTGGCTCCTGGGACTAAGTCAATGGCATGCTGGATGTCCCTAAGAGGTGGAAGTTGGTCAGGTAGGTCATCTGGAAACATATCCTTAAAGTCTTCTAACACTTTAGCCACTTCCTGAGGGCATTCTTTTTGGGAAGTCTCCTGAATTTCCTTAGTGGTTAAAATCCAAACATGTGTACCCTCAGTGAGATCTTTCTCAATTTCCTTTTCAGTGATCAAATTGCTCCCATTTTCTTTTCTTTTAAGTGGCTTGATCCTCTCTTAACAGTGTCCTTAGGTGGTATTGGGTTGATCACAAACTTCTTTCCTAGGTGCATGAATGAGTAGGAATTTGATCGGCCATATAGGGTCACATCATGATCAAATAACCAGGGTTGACCTAGGATAATACTGCTTACTCCCATCGATAAGACATCACACCACACATTCTCCTGATAGGACTGTAAATGGATTTGGACTAGGCACCTATGTTTGATTGGAATTGAAGTGGAGTCTATCCAAGAAACCTTATAGGGATTTGGATGGGGAACTATGGACAAGCCTAAAGTTTTGATAGCACTAGTGGATATGGCATTTACACAACTCCCACTATGTATGATTATTTTACATATCTTATCCCCTAACTTGACAAATGTTTGTAGGATGTTAGTCCTACGCCAATCCTCCTATGTCATAGTGTGGGTAAGGATGCATCTAATTACTCCCAACAGATCAGGCTCTATTTGTTCCTCGGCTCCTTCATACTCTTCAGCCAAATTGTCCTTGGCCTGATATACTTCCTCAACATTATCACCTAGGGGTTCTGTGGGTTTAGACTCACTTTCTTCTAATTCTCCTATGTGTAAGGCCCTAGTTGGACAATTGCTAGCATAATGGCCTAACTTATGACATCTATAGCAAGCCACATTAGGATTTGGAGTCCTCTGAACTTCTAGTGCTTTATCCCTATCATCTCTACGGGTCAGAGAGGTGCTAGGGTTGGGTCGACTGGGTCGCATCTGATTTGATCCTGGATGCTGACTGGAGCACTAGCTCTAGGGGATTCGGGTTTGCGATAAAATGGTCCCCTATGAAATCTCTCGGCATCTTGTGCTACCTGGTAAGCTAGCTCTAAGTCATGGACTTCTCTCAAAAATAACTCCTTCTGGATCTCTTCTCTCAATCCTACCCTAAATCTAGACAAAGTAACTGACTCAGACTCATCTACATTGCATCTCATTACAAATTCATCAAATTTGGCAATGTATTCGGCTACACTCTTGGTTCCTTGAGTTAATCTCTGCCACTGATCTAGAAGTCTCTGGTGGTAGGACATGGGAAGGTATTTCTCTCTAAGCCTAAATTTCATTGCCCTCCAGGTTACTATGGAAACATCACCTCTTTGTCTAATGAACCTCTCGACGTTTCCCCAATAAAGCCTAGCCTGATGAATTAACCTAAGCTTTGCGACTTGCATTTTCTCTCCTCCGTCATGTCATACCAATCAAAGTACTGATCCATCTCTCCCTCCCAATCTATGTAAACCTTAGGATCCAGATTTCCATCAAATGTTGGTCCTTCCAACCTAATACTCCTAAGGGTTCACTCATCATGGTCTGCCTGATCCTGATTGTGTCTCCTAGGGTTTGGCTCATAGACTGGATCATGGTGTGCTATCCTAAGGTTTGGGTCATGGACTTGATCGGGATTGGGTATCCTAGGATTAGGCTCAAAGAAGTGGTCTTGATGAAGAGCCCTTCTAGGGTTGTTGGGTGTCTCAAACTCAGATTCAGGCTCTAACTCATTCTAGACTTCATGATTTCCTCCAGGGGTACGAGCTTCTAATCGATCAAGTCTAGCAGTGATATGGGTTATCTAATCGGTCAAGTTTTGATTGGTCTGGGCTAATTGATCAGTTAAGTTTTGGTTCAGCCTGGTCATTTGGTCATTCAAAGATTTCATCAGACTCTCAAAGTTTTGTTCCATGGTTACACTAGATTGGGCTTAGGTTTGCTGATAAGGTGCTCCTAATCTAGTTGCCATGCACACGGACTCAACTCGGACTAGGGGTTTTGCTAGACCTAGAGTACAAATCAAATGTAAGGTCAAATTGACAATCCGGGTTGTAGTAACTTGGCACCTGGCCAGGTAAGTGTAAGGTTAGTAGAGGTTCCTCTTTGCTTGCCTTAGACATCAATTAAAAATTGGCCAGGTAAGCGAACCAACCCACTTTCCTTTAGGCTCTTGTCCCTGAACCACTTGCCTAGACACCAGATACAAGCACACACAAACAGGGTATCAAAGTTGACTTGACACTTGACTCGACCCGACCTTGTGGGTGTCCCTAGCTCGCTAGAGCAATTAAATGTCTAATCCATTTTAATTAGGGTTGGGTTCGTTATGCAAGTTGGTGATTTTTGGGCTAGGGACAGGTAATGAAATCCCGATCCTATGTCAATTTGATGCCCTTAATTTGGTTTACCATGAAATGAATGCAACAAACATATGGATCCAAATTTCAGGTGCAGAATTAGTGTGTTGCAGTTCTAAAATGGTGGAAAAGTGCAATGTAAAAGATTCAAAAAAATTTAAAAAATTCACAAAAGATTGCTAACTTCTAGATGATATGCCATATGAAAGGAAATTTAAAAATAAAATCTATACTATGCTGAGTAGATACTGAAAACTAGATAATGAGAAAAAAAACAGGACTGAACATAAAGGAATTTCAGCAATAGTGATGGAATGTAGAAATTTTCATTTTTTTTTTTAATTTTTTTTGAGGATGAAATTTTACATACTGATAACTAACTTAATATGGAGTAGGGAAAAAAATATCTCAATAAAAATTAACTATTTTTATTCATACTTTTATGCGAATCTCAATCAACCTACTCAGAAATACAACAAGCAGAATTTAAACAAACAAAGGCATTTACATACCAAACTTCAACCTAAAAATTCATGTCAGGCCAGGGGCTCATTATTCCCATGGGTCGTGACAGTGTACTGGTGTACACCTGCTCAGGAGGCATGAATTTTAGATCTAGATTGGATTTTAAAAATAATAACTAAGTAGCATGTATGAAATTGGAGAGGCTTGAAGAGGATTCTCCAAGGATGGCCGAATGGGATTGGAAGAGGGAATAGTAGCTTGTTTGATTAAGTATCCTAGGTCTCACACCTACCTTCTCTCAAGAGTCTTTGGCTAGCAAAGGAAGAAAGCTTTCTTAGAAAAAATATTCATTTCATTCATCATCCAATTACAAGAGGATTTAGGAGCTTTTATAAACCTTAAGCTCCCTTTTCAAATTCAAACTACATCACATTTCATGGAGATAATCAAGGGACGTCCCAAAGAAAGTGGAGTGGCTCCTTTTAAAAATTCAAACCCCTAAATACAAGGGGGCGTCCCATGAATAGTGGAGCTTCATTCCCATGAAGAGTGGAGCTTCATGCAAATTCAAATTTGTCTTGAAAATTCATGGTGAAGTGTCTTGGTGATGTGGCATGACTTGTCCTCCAACTTGGCAAGGTGCATTGATGATGTGGTGCTCTAAGTTTGTTGGTGAAGCGGTTGCACTTAATGTGAAACTGGTTGCACTTGATCTAGCTTGATTGGAACCCAACTCAAGTAGCTCTTGAAACCGACTCAATACAAAGCCTAATTGAACTCTAATTGAACCCAAATTGAAATAAAACAGGACTCAATTATTCAAATAAATATAAATACATGACTCATAGACTTATTACAGGACTTAAATTCCTAATCTTCTATCCATAAAGAACTTGGCATTAGTTGAAGCCTCTTCCTGAGCCTGGTGCCCGCACCATGCATTGCATATTTCATGAAACAACTTAAGGGTACTAAACCCTAAACAATATAAGGTGAAAATTTCATCACCCTTTCTTGATCCACGAACCACCATCCTGCTTATATTTAATATTTTTATCTTTCTCTGTATTGTATATTTTATAAAACATCTTAAGGGCACTAAACCCTAAACAATATTAGGTGGGGATTTCATCACCATTCTTGATCCACGAACCATAATCCAGCATAGTGCATTGACTTAAGTCTCTAATTAAAATCAATTAGACATTGGCCAGTAAGGATAGTTGAGCTCGTTAGGACAAAGGACCCTGAGATTTGGACTGGGCTAGTGTTAGTCAGTTACCTAGTGTCTAAGAAAAGTGGCTTAGGTACAAGATCCTGAAGAAATGTGGTTACTTAATTGGTTCCATTGTTTGACCTGGTCAATTTATTTGGTATTTAAGGAAAGCAATGGGGAGATCCCTACCAACCTTACACTTACTTGGCCAGTTGGCTGGTTATCCCATGACTTGGAGGGCTCAAAGGTAACCTTGGAATAGTTAGAAGCTATCTAGAATTAAGGTACCTTAGAAGCAACCTTGGAATAGTTAGAAGTTGTCTAGAATTAGGGTACCTTAGAATAGAGAGTCCATTCTATACTAACTTTATTATAATTATTATAGAATTTTAACTAGTAATTATTCTCTATCACTCTTAGCTCTAGACTCCTTAGGCCTTTATCTTTAGACTTCTTCTTTATCTTTCTTTTTTCTTGTTCTCCATTCCCCTCTCTAAATATATATATCAAAAAAAAAACTTAACATACTAGGATTGCCTTACCTAGACCTTTTAATTGCATGCTAGGTCAACGATCGCTACAACCTGACTTACAACCACTAGACGAAGAGCTAGAAAAGATCCTTAGGAGGACAATTTGGCTACAAACATGGCTGAACTTGGCAATGCTAACCCTCCGTGCCCATTAAGAAAATATTTCACCCCATCCTTGTACACTCATACTCACCTTGCATTCAAGCACTACCTGTGGAGGCGACCCAATATGAGATCAAGTCTAGTATATTTAGATGCTACCATCTTTTCATGGACTTCATAACAAGGACTTTTATAGGCACCTAGATGAATTTCTTGAGATTTATTCTATGGTAAAAACTCAAAATTTCTCTGATGATGCCTTTAAGTTGAAACTTTTCTTGTTTTCACTTAAGGACAAAGCCAAATATTGGATGAGCGCTTTAGATTCAATAACTATCTTGACCTGGGACCAACTTCAAAGAGAATTACTGAAAAAGTACTTCCCATAGGAAAAACCAACCATATTAGAAAAGCCATAACTAGTTTTTTCCAAATAGACGGGAAATATTCCATGAAACATAGGAGAGGTTAAAAGATATGATATGAAAGTTCCCACATCATGTAGTTCCAAAGTGGCAACTAATCCAATGTTTCTATGAAACACAGGCAAATGGATGATACCTCATGCAAAAAACTTTTATGCTAAAAAGTGAGGACGAGAGATGGCAGTTATTCGAGACACTAAGTAAAAACTCTTTACACCATATGTTTGCCTCATATAATGACAAACTCATTACTCCTAAAAAAAGATGTGGATTCTATGAAATCGGTCACTACATAAATATCCACAACAAAATGGATGAGATGTTACAAAGGATGGATCACAAAGTAGATGAGTTATCCCGAAGGATAGATTGTATACTTAATATGGATACCCTTCTACTCCATCCATGTGCAATAAGAAGTTTGCACAATTTATTCTAGCCCCACCCATTACATAACTAAATATCTAGTCCCAACTCAGTTTTCTGAATTTGTCCATGACAGGTTTAGCATGCCCAACCCAACATGCTTGTAGACCAGGAAACAAACCATATTTGAAGGCATAAAACCCAGGCTAGTGAAACCATCCTAATTTCTTGTGGAAATCACAACTTCCTATTGTCTCAATTCCACCAAGACCAAACATCAAGAAACCAACTATAGGAACACACCTCACCTGCAATACCAAAATCCTCTTTAACTGTCCATCACTAGCTATAGCTCAGCTTTAAGGAGAAAGTTTTGAAGGCACTAGATTAGATAGAAGTCAACACTCAGACCCTCAACTCTCACTCATAATCTATCAATGGCCATATGCGATCCATACTAGGTTAGAAACACAAATTGGGCAACTAGCAGCAAATATGGATAGGAGGGAAGGAGGTAAAATGCCATCTCAATCTGAGAGTAATCCAAGAGAGTAATTCATGGCTGAGAGTATTAATATCCCAGAAATCTTTTATAAACATGCTAAATTAGTCATGACTCTTAGGAATGGAAAGGTCATCGAATAAACTAGCAAAGACAATGAGACCAACCCTAAATCTTTGACCCAATCTAAATCCAAATCATCTAAGAACAAGAAAGACCCGAAAGTAGAAGATAAACCAACTGCACTGGAACCATCTTACTTGCCTAAAGTTCCATTTCTAGATGCCCTAAAAGCCCTTATTCCCACAGAAAAGAAAGGAGGAGGACTCGATGAGATGCTAGAATTGTTTAAGCAAGTCTGAATTAATCTCTCCTCCTAGATGCAATCAAATAGGTCCTGACGTATGCAAAATTTTTGAAAGCCTTGTGTACCCAGAACATAAATCTAGACTACAAATTTCAAAGAAAGTATATCTTACCGAGCATGCTAGTTCTATCTTCTAGCATACTACACATCCAAAATTTAAGGATCCAAGAGCTCCCATCATTTCTTGTATTATAGGAGACTTTCATGTTGAAAAAGCTGTCCTAGACTTAGGGGCAAGTGTGAATCTTTTATCTAGTTTGGTGTATAAACTCTTTAGACTCGGAGAATTGAAACCTACATCGGTCAGCTTGCAATTAGCCGATAGATCAATTAAGGTACCACGTGGGATGCTCGAGGATATCTTGGTTAAGGTAGATGAGCTTTATTTTTTAGTTAACTTCCTAGTCCTTAATATGGAATTAAGTAGTAATACAAGATAAATTTCTATTATCCTAGGCCGACCCTTCCTAGCTATAGCAAATGCATGCATCAACTATAGGATAGGAGTCATAGCCGTATCATCTGGGAATAAGAAATTGAGATTGCATGTATTTGGTGCTACTTAGGGACCGTCAACTGATAGTTGCTTTGAAATCAATACATTGGAAGACATTATAGAGGAAGCAACTGCTTTGAAATCGATACATTGGAAGACATTATAGAGGAACCAACACCCTCGATTCTTGCACAAGATTCCCTAAACACTTGCTTGGCTCATTTTGGAGTAGGTGACTTTGAAATAGAGGGACATTGCCCCCGTTAGGTAGTACATTTATAGCCCCATGAAGTTAACACCCTATTAGATAAACTCCATACCAAAGCTTTGCAACTATGGATGATCAAGTATGGGCCATTGCCCCCATTAGCCAATACATTTATAGTCCCATCTTTAGAATCACCACCTATACTGGAACTAAAGTCACTTCCTGCCATGCTCAAGTATGTATTTCTTAGATCCAATGACACCCTCCCAGTGATCATTGCATCAAACTTGATCCTTGACCAAGAAGAATAATTGGTTGGTGTTATGAAGAAACATAAAGAGGCCATCAGCTAGTCTATTATTGATTTAAAAAGAATTAACCCTCAATCTGCATGCACCACATTCATTACGAGGCAAATGCCAAACCACATAGGGATATTAGAGGAGACTGAACCCTAAAATGCAGGAGGTGGTTAAGAAGAAAGTTGTCAAGTGGTTTAGATGCAGGAATCATCTATCCCATGTCAAATAGTAAATGGGTTAGTCCCACTCAAGTAGTATCTAAGAAATTAGATATTACTATATGAAAAATAAGGAAGGTAAACTGCTCGCTACCCGTACCGTATCTAACTGGCAGGTATGTATAGCTTTTGTAAGTTAAACTCTATCACTAGGAAAGATCACTTTCCATCACCATTTATTGATCAAATCCTAAAACGGCTTGCAAGACAAAGCTTCTTTCGCTTTTTAGATGGCTATTCAGGATACAATCAATACCTATCTTTCTTGATGATCAAGAGAAAACCACCTTCACCCATCCCTTTATCACGTTCGCTTATCGGTACATACCCTTTGGCCTTTACAATGCACCTGCTACATTCCTGCGATGTGTACTAGCCATTTTCTCTGATATAATGGATAAGTTCCTAGAGGTTTTTATGGATGACTTTTCTATATTCGGTACCACATTTGAGGATCGTCTTCAAAACTTATCTAAAGTATTAGAGTATTAGTGCAAGGAGACAGACACAGACATTGTCTTAAGTAAAGAAAAGAACCATTTTATGGTTCGAGAAGGGATTGTATAGGGAATTGAAGTAGATAAAACTAAAGTGGAGGTAATATCAATACTACCACTCTTGACCTCAGTTGATAAATATGATATTTTCTAGGTCATGCTAGATTTTATAGATATTTCACCAAAGATTTTAGCAAGAATTTAAGATCTTTGTGCAATCTACTCGCCAAGGATACACTATTTATCTTTGATAAAGACTGTTTGAAAGCCTTTTATACACTACAACTACTTTGACAATAGCACCAATAATAAAATCCCTTAACTGGTCCATTCCATTTGAGATCATGTATGATGCCTTTGATTTTACTATAGGTACCGTCTTAGGCCAGAAACTCAATAAGGAACCACACATGATCTACTTTGCTAGTAAAACTCTTTTCTATGCCCAAATGAACTATACCACAACCGAAAAAGAGTTGCTAGCTATAGTGTTAGCCATTGAAAAGTTTTGCTCATATCTACTAGGATCTAAGATTTTGATTTACTCTAATCATTCAACTCTGAAATATCTACTCTCAAAAAGATATTAAATTACAATTGATCATATGGATCCTTCTTCTACAAGAATTTGACCTTGAAATTCATGATAATAAGGGTTTCAAAAATGTGGTGGCTAACCACATTTCTAGAATCTTGGTTGAATACACAATGGGCACATATTAGGTCAAGAAGAAATTCCTGATGAACAGTTTTTTGCAATCTTCTCTAACCACCCTCCATGGTTTGCCCATATCATCAATTACTTGGCACCAGGACAAATACCGAGCCATTGGATAAAATAGGAGAAAGAGCGATTCTTTGTATAAGTTAAATATTACTTTTGGAAGGAACCTAAACTATTTAAATACTATCCTGATTAGGTTATTATCATTGTGCCCCTGAGAGTGAAGTCCAAAATATTCTCACTTTTTTTCACTCTTTGGCATGTGGGGGACGCTTTAGTGGAAGAAAATTTATAGCAAAAATGTTGCAGAGTGGGTTTTACTAGCCAATACTTTTTAAGGATGCACATAAGTTTGGCTAATACTATTTACGGTGCCAGCAAACAAGAAATATATCTAGGAAGGATATGATGCTTTTTTCACTCTTTGGCATGTGGGGGACGCTTTAGTGGAAGAAAATTTATAGCAAAAATGTTGCAGAGTGGGTTTTACTAGCCAATACTTTTTAAGGATGCACATAAGTTTGGCTAATACTATTTACGGTGCCAGCAAACAAGAAATATATCTAGGAAGGATATGATGTCCTTGCCCCCATATTAGTAGTAGAAATCTTTGATATTATAGGGGATTGATTTCATGGGACCCTTTCCGATCTCGTTTGGGTTCGAGTACATTTTAGTAGTAATAGACTATGTGTCTAAATGGGTAGACATGATAGCTACATGGACTAATAATAATAAGGTTGTAATTAGTTTTATCTATCATTAGTCGATTTGGTTTCCCTAAGGTGATCATTAGTGAAGGGGGACTCACTTCGCGAATAAGTAATTTGAAGCACTTATGAAAAAGTATAATATCACATACAAAGTTGCCACACCATATCACCCCTAGACTAGTGGTCAGGTAGAGGTGTCAAATAGGGAGATTAAACACATGTTAGAAAAGATTGTTAGGCTTGATAGAAAGGACTAGTCCCTATGCTTAGATGATGCATTATGACCTACCGTACAGCTTTCAAAACCCCAATTGGCATGTCACCTTATCGATTAGTTTATGGTAAAGCATGTCATCTACCAGTTGATTTAGATTATCGCACATTCTGGTCTATTCGAACATTCAATTTTGACATGCATAATGCAAGTTCTAACTAGAGGTTGTAACTTAATGAACTTGAAGAGCTACACAATGATGCGCATGAGAGTTCACGAATCTATAAAGTTGAACTAAAGCATTTCATGACAAATATATCTAAAGGAATTCAAGCCAAACCAAAAAGTGTGGCTCTTCAATTCTAGATTACATCTCTTTCTTGGTAAACTCCACTCTTGATGGGATGGACCATTCATTGTTATACAAGCATTCCCATATGGAGTAATAGAAATAAAGGATCCTCAAGAATGGAAACACATTTAAGGTGAATGGCTAATGCTTAAAGCATATGTAGATGGAATTGCACACAAAGAATGAATCGACACCATCTATTTGATGGATTTGGTTTATAATGAATAATGAGCTTGATATTTTGTTGAAGATGTTAAACTTAGTATTGGTTGGGAGGCAACCCAACAATCTCATTTTCTTTTTTAGTATAGTTCTGGAACTGGTAGAAGGAATAAGAGCTCGCTAATTTATGAAGCCCCCTTCAAATCCCAAAGCATATTTATCCTTGGTGCATTCTCTCCTTTTCTTTTATGTACTTATTTTATTTCTTGACTCCATTAAGGATAATGTTGATTAAGTTGGAGGGAGAAAATAACTTACTTAAGTCCACGAGTACGGTTAGAATTAATTCTATTTTGTATACCCAATTATTGTCTTGATTCAAAGTTACACATATAGCCTAATCAATGATTGATTAATGATCTAGATAATTCTAGAGATCCTGAAGGATAAATTATTAAGAAGCTTAAATAAATTATAGGGTCTAGATCAGAAATAATTTCTTGTAGCAATTTCAAAACCTTCTAACTATTATCTTAATGAAGAATCTACTTTTTGGGAGTATGAATGGAAAGGTCAAGGTATGCATAAATCCTTCCTAAAAAAGGGAGGTTTTTGATTCTCATTAAGTAACTAGGCCCCTTCATCTAAGTAGGCATTGTAGTTCGCATCAAAAGGTGGGGATACCAAAAGACCTATTAGAGATTCAGTCTTATGCCACTCTTGACATGGCATCTGGTATGGCGGCTTTCTTTGACGTGGCATCTGACAGCTATCCCATGTCAGCGGTCTTGCCACATCACTGATCTTTGATCAATTCTAGGAATTTAGGGATTATTTTTCCTACAAAACATACTGGTTAAATGGAATACATAATAAATTAAAAAAATATTAATTTTAATTTATATATTTATTAAATAGATAAAAAATTAAGATTTAAATTTGATGATTTTGTTAAATAAGTGATCTAGCTTATGCTCGAAACAAGTTAAATTGGTAGATTTTTTTCCTTCTATTTTGGGGCTCATAAAATGATTTTTTTAAAAATATTATTTTTTAAAATCAATATTACTGAAGTACCGTGGTTCCCAACAATTTTACTATTTTACGGTACTTCCTGCCACATGGACGAACCTTTTTTTTTAATACCATGTGGAGAAGGCGCAGGTTCAACCTACGCCACGCCCTCTCACAAAGTTTTTTTTTTAAAAAAAAAAACGTGGAGTGGGAGGCCACTTGGAGAAAGTGTAGCTTCGGGCTGCATTTTCATTCAGAAGGCGCAGCTTGAAGCTGCATCCTCTCAACGGTTTTTTCGTGCAGTTTTTTTTTTGATTACAAAAAAAATACAACCTGCACCTTCTCATTTAAAAAAAAAATCCACGTGAACCTACGCCTTCTCAAGCACAAATTTAGAAAAAAAACTCAAAGTGCCTTCTAAGCAGAATTTTTTAAAAAAAAATCAGTGAAATACAGGTTGAACCTGCGCCTTCTCTGGAAAAAAAAATTCAGTGAAAGCACAAGTTGAACCTGCACCTTCTCTTAACATGAAAAAAAAAATACGAAGGAGCAAGTGGAACCTGCACCTTCTAAATCGGCGGTAAATTAAAAAAAATAGATTTTGCAAATAAACTTTAAAAAAATTCAAATCGGTAGCAGGACCTTGCAGGCATGATCCTAGTGGTCAAACCGATGGTTAGACCGATGTCAGGACCCTAATAGCCGAATCGGTGGTAGGATCCTAATATCCGGACCGGTGATCAGATCGGTGGTGGGACCCTAATGACCGGATTGATGGTAGACCTTGACAACTAGACCGGTGGCAAGACACTAGTGATCGGACCGATAATCAGACCTGCGATTTTTCTCCACTTTTTTTCTCCAATTTTTTTTCTTCAATTTTTTTCTCCACTATTTTTTCTCCACTTTTTTTCTCAACTTATTTTCTCCACCTTTATTTTCTCAAATTTTTTTTCTCCAATTTTTTTTTCTCAACTTTTTTCTCCACTTATTATTTTTCCTACATTTTTTTTTCCACTTTTTTTCCTCCACTTTTTTTCTCCACTTTTTTGTTTCTCCACCTTTTTTTTTCTCCATTGTTTTTTCCTACTATTATTTCTCAACTTTTTTTCTTCATTTTTTTTGTCCATTTTTTTTGTCCACTTTTTTGTCCACTTTTTTTGTATACTTTTTTTCTCCACATTTTTTTCTCCATTTATTTCTTTTCTCCACTATTTTTCTCCACTTTTTCTTTCTTCACTTTTTTTTCTCCATTTTTTTGTCCACTTATTTTTTTTCTCCACTTTTTTTCTCCATTTTTCTTCTCCACTTATATTTTTCTCCACTTTTTTTCTCAACCTTTTTTTCTCCAATTATTTTTTTTCTCCACCTTTATTTTCTCCAATTTTTTTCTCCACTTTTCTTCTCAACTTTTTTTCTCCACTTATTATTTTTTCTCCACTTTTTTTCTCCACTTTTTTTGTTTCTCAACCTATTTTTTCTCCAATTTTTTTTCTCACTTTTTTCTCAACTTTTTTTCTCCACTTATTTTTTTTCTTCACATTTTTTCTCCACCTTTTTTTTCTCCATTTTTTTCTCCACTATTATTTCTCAACCTTTTTTTTCTCAACTTTTTTTCTCCACTTTTTTTCCATTTTTTTGTTCACTTTTTTGTCCACTTTTTTATTTCCACTTTTTTGTCCACTTTCTTTTATCCACATTTTTTTTTTCATTTATTTTTTTCTCCACTATTTTTCTACATTTTTTGCCGATTTTTTTATCCACTTATTTTTTTTATCCACTTTTTTTCTCCACTTATAATTTTTTCTCCACTTATAATTTTTTCTCCACTTTTTTTTGTTTCTCCGCCTTTTTTTTGAAAATTTTTTCTCTACCATTTTTTCTCAACTTTTTTTCTCCACTATTTTTTTCTCCACATTTTTTTCTCCAATTTTTTTTCCCAATTTTTTCTCCACTATTTTCAACTTTTTTTCTCAACTTTTTTCTCCACATTTTTTTCTCTAATTTTTTTCTCCATTTATTTTTTTCTCCACTAGTTTTCTCCACTTTTTTATCTCCATTTTTTTTCTTCACTTTTTTTCTTCACTTTTTTCTCCACTTTTTTCTCTCCACCTTTTTTTTCTTGAAAGGTGGCAGGACTCTGGTCGTATCGGTAGCAGGATCCTGGCGATTGGACTGATGATAGGATCCTGATGGCCTGACCGATGGTTAGATCGGTGACATGGTCGTAATGGCCGGACTCACCGTCTGAACCGACGATTAGACCTGTGCCAGGACCCTAACGATGGTCTAATAATATAAAAAAATAGAACTGTAATTTTTTAAGCATGGTATGTATAATTTATAAATATAAAAATTTAATATATTAGTAGAACTCAAATAATATGGTCCACACATAAATGTAATACATAAGTAAAAAAAATTCTAAGTCTCACATGGTGGTCGTCTCCTCCTACGTAAAGGTTGCCTCCGACAATATGAAGATTCTGATTCACTTGGTCCCTGATACCTGTCGGAAGCTCTACCTCAGTATAATTTTTTTTTGTAATTAAAAAAATTGGACAGAAAAATCGTTGAGAAGATGCAGCTTTAAGTTGCACCTTCTGAATGGAAATGCAACCCAAAGCTGCGCTTTCTCCAGGTGGCCTCGCACTCCATGTCTTTTATTTCAAAAAACTTTATGAGAGGGCGCAGGTTGAACCTGCACCTTCTCCATGTGGTATAAAAAATAAAATTCATCCGCATGGCAAAAAGTACGGTAAAATAGAATCACAGTATTTCAGGAGTATTAGTTTTAAAAATAATATTTTTTTAAAAAAAGTTCATAAAATAATTTATTTTAATAAAAAATAAATTTTGGTGTAGCAGTCTACAGGTGTCCCAATCTGGTCATGCTATGCATAAAATGGTTTCAAGTGCAGGAATGTCTGAGTTTTTTTTTTTTAATGAGATTTATTTTGAAGTGATGCGTATGGATCCGGTTGGTCTATTCCACGTGGTCCAACGGGCGATGCAAGATCGGAACATGCCAAGACTTTACATCATGATGTGATATTAACTGTTGGCATGGAGTCCCTGGATCGGCTGGTCGGAGCTGCTGTGTCGTAGGACCGCTCCCTAGTTCACCTGCAAAACAGATCCCTTGCCGGAGTTGTTCCAGTGGAGGACACTCCGATGCCTAAGTCAGTGGCGGATTCCAGCCACAAAATGGGGATGATATCGAGAGTGGAAGAGAAAAAGAGTTCTTGGAGATTGAAAATATGTATGTGCGAGATTATTCACGCGTCCCTTCGAGCCATCCTTCTTACCCATATTTAAAAGATGGCCTCCGGTCTATGGCCCGCTCTTTTCCCGAAGATCATGGGGAGCCATTCACTCCCATGATTGGCGATCGTGGGTTGTCAATGAGCGGTTCCGGCCAGATCGGAGGACGTGGCTACAGGAATTGCACGCCATGATCATGGCATGATAGTGTCGATTGTAACCGTTGGTTACATTTCCTTTTTGGAATAGATTGTGGTTCAAGCTTCGGGTTTTCCCTTTCGTGGGTCGAAGGCTTGATATTTTCCCGAGGCCGGAGATCATGTCTACGGCAGGGACCGAAGTTCGTGTCTTCGGAAGTCGATGAGTAGTTCAGACTTCGACCGGGGCCACAGGTGCTACCCGAAGGACTGGCCTTCGGATGCTGTAGTTTGGTGTAAAGCCTTGAGTTGCTTACAGTTGGCCTTCGCTTAGTCCGAAGTCCGTAGTCTGGAGAACCGGGACTTCGATAAGTCAAACCGGAGCCTGCTTCATAGCTGAACCAGGATAACCCAATAGTTGCCCCCCTACTCTCAGTTGTCGAAGTAAAGATCTGCCTCGAGAAGTGAGAGTATTATAGCATTGTCGCTTTCTTCCTAAGAGACAGCGCAGTAAATGATTATGGGGCCTCTATTGGGTTGCCCATCACGATCTGAGAATCAGATGGTGGACAGGTGACATTCCATGATTAGGAAAAAGTAGGTGGCCCTGAGGCTATCTCTCCTCGTCCCGTTGCATGGTGGTTAAGACAATCTTTTGGTTAGGATTTGGATAGTTGTGGTGGCTGTTTTCACCAGTTGGATGAAGGATAGATCTTATCCAGGCGGTAAGTCGTAAGTGGGTTACCTCCCAGGGTAACCTTGAGTCAAATTAACCCTCTATGGGGGTCTAGAGGCCCTTACTTTTCTTTTGGAGAAGGATGAAGGTCTGGGCAAGGAAGCTTCTTCAACCTCATCTCATTCTCCGCCCAAACCGTTCTGGAGTACCAGTCTATTCTTCAGGTAGAATCCTCTTTCCGCCCCCTTGCTTCATTCCTTTGCCATGGAAGAGACCGTAGAGAGTTAGGGAAAGCAGGTTGGGCCCTCGTGGGCCGGAGATACAGTAGGTCCGGAGTCGGTCCCCAGCTCGGTTTCTCAGAGCAAAGCAACCCTTCTTTGGGAACGCTACCGCATTCCTAGGAATTTTCCTTTGTCCTCCCTGTGCTGAGGAGCGGGCGAACAAAGCTCCCCCTGGGTGCCTAGCTATATACGAAGATTACCTGAAGGCTGGTCTTCGGTTTCCCCTGCACCCCTTCTTTGTTAAGATTTTTTGCTTGTACCAAGTGGTGCCAGCACAGTTAACCCCAAACACACATCAGGAAATTATAGGTTCCTGGTCATGTGCAGCATTGCCAACGTAGAGCTTAGGACCAACTTGTTCTCAGCCCTTTTCATCCTCAAGAGGGACTTCCACAGCAACGGATGGTGGGTGATCGGTCCCAGATCGGGCCGCAGGGTGATTAAGGATATGCCCAGTGCCATCCACGGGTGGAAACCTGTCTTTGTATTTGTGTTGTCCTTCGACCCATGGGGCTTCGACACTGAGTGGAAGAAGCCTCGCCTGACCACTAATGACAGAAAGAAAGTCTTGGTGGCCGATCAATTGGATTATGATCTTCTGACCAACTTGGAAGTTGCTCCTATCCAGGAGTTGTTGGAGGAGAGGAACCTTCATTGAGCGGGAATCAGTAAATTCCCCTCACTAGGTATAGCAGTGAAAATTTCTACTCTTCTTCTTTAAGTTTCATTGTAGTTCATTTAACTGAGGTGATCCCCTTGCTTGCAGGTGGTGGGATGAAGCGCAATTTGAGCTGGCTTCACCAGACTTCGGAGAGGAGGGTGGCACAGGCCCCTTCCACCAGGTCTGCAGCTTGGAAGAAAGCTCGGAGAGATGGTCCCGAAGGGGACCAAAGCACTTTGTCTTCCCGAGGCATCTCGGGAGAAAATGCAGCGATCGCGGAAGAGGTTCCAGTGAGGCCCTGCCCAGTCGAGACTCCAGCGGTGGTCACCTTCCCAGTCGACACAACGCGGGGCTCGTCTCAAGGAGTGGATGTGCCACTGGTTTGCCCCTCTACTGCCGATAGGGGCAAGGCACGGCAAGTCGAAGGAGAGTCTGTCTATGGAGCTTCTTCAGCCAGAGGTCACTCGACGAACCCTTGAACGAACCAGAACTCCATTGCATCACCTTCCTTCGGATGATTAGCTTGTTTGTTGGGGCGGACAGGAGTCATCTCCCCGCCAATCAATAATTAGGGGGATTTGACTAGGATCACCCTTGTCCACGTAGCATGTCGAAATTCGTATAGTAGTGATCTCTTGCACCTTATGAGCCACCGGGCCTCTTCTTCCCAAAAAGAAACCATTAATGATGCCGTCGCATGATGCGGATTTCTCCGGATTCGAAGCGATGGCGGTTGTGGTCTTGGGGATGGCTTCCGAGAGACTTTCTGGCTCTCGAAGCATCACCTGGACACGTGGTGCCTTCTCATATGGCTGGGACGGACGTGGGATGCACCTCCCCACAATCGATCGTGGGCGCAGGGTTTCTATAAATAGGACCCTGCCCCCTGCTATCGAAGGCCATCATTTTTGTTGGTGTCTTCCTTCCATTAGTCATGAGGTTCAACACTTCCAAGCTCCGTCGTGCAGCGAAGAGGAGGGCTATTGACCCCAAGAGGAAGCAAAGTCCGGAGCCATCTGGGGCTATCAGTGAAGAGGAGGAGCCTCTGGTGGACCGTCTCGAGAAGAAGGTCCACCTTCTGGAGGCTCAGTTGAGGGAGGCCCGGGCCCAAGTCACGATGGCGACCACAACGGCGGAGGAGGCGAAGAAGGAGGTGGCGGAGGCCATCGCAAACTTCAAACTTCTGCCTCATTCAAGGATGAGCTCGCCAGGGTGGCCCTGGACTCCTTCCACCAGGGGTTTTGGGAGTGCCAGAGAAAAGCCTCTAAGTTTTATGACTTGAAGGGCTTGGATAATATCAAACTCTCCGTTCCCTTCCCCGGCCACGAATTCGATTCTGACTCCAATAAGGGGTCGGACTCGAGTTCGGACGGGAACCCTGGGGGCCCTTCGTCGTCCCATCTGGTCTCTCCCCGATGATACGGGAAAAACCTATCGGGAGTTAATGCAAATTTTCCAACCTTGCTGTTGCTGCTGCTGCTTTTTTTTTTTGTATCTCTCTTTTGGAGAGTTTTTCTTTTCTTATTCTTACTCTCTTTATAGGAGAGTTTCTTTCTTTTTTTTTTCCTTTTTGTAAGAAAAATTGAAAGAAATGGAAAATCTTTTCTTTTACCTCTTCTCATGTATTTTCTGCGATGTGTTGCATCACAATTTGTCCATAATGTAGACTCCATAAACCACTTGCGGTTTGTAGGGAAGAAGTAGGGTCCGTTGGACTGCTCTGAGAGTGTTTGTTATTGACAGAGAGGACAATAGTGGTCCTTTTAGGCACGTGTTCGATTTTCCGTAGGGTAGGGTGTTTACAACATCCCTGTGCTCTTTCTGTCGTAATTAAGATAGGATGTTCAGGCCCGCCTCGGCGCGTGTTCGGATTCACCGTAGGGTAGGTTACGAAAACCATCCCTGTTCCTTTGATCTTTTTGGTGGCCTGGTTAGGCCATCCATTGCGCTCGTGGGCATACCGATAAGGTGAGTGGATCAGACTCTCCTTTGCGCAGTTGACCAATTTTTCAGATCGGGTTATTTGGGCTGTTGTCATTCAGTCGATGCAACTAGCCATTCTGAGTTGAGTAAGGTTGAGGAGCTTTGCACAGGAGTTTTTTGAAACTTTTTCATTGATAGTATTTGAGAAGATTTGTACATTCCATGGCCGGGATAGGGTCTTCCCCTCCAGGGTCTTGAGTCGATATGTGCCTGGTCGAATGACTTCTTCGACTTGATATGGCCCTTCCCAGTTGGGGAGAGTTTACCCTGTTCCGTTGGCCTAGACACCTCTGCTCTTCACAATACCATGTCCCTCATGTGGAAAGTTTGCTCCTTCACCCTTGCATTGTAGTACTTGGCGACCTTTTGCTGGTATGCTGCCATTCTTATCTGGGCCTGTAGCCTGGTGCTTGATAGCAGATCCAGATCAATCCTTCTGTGATTGGAATTCTCAGGATCTTCATAGTTGTCAATCCTCAGGGACTGTGGGAGACTTCGATAGGTAGCATGGCTTCGGTACCGTAGGCTAGGTTGAACGGAGATTCGCTGGTGACTGTTCTTGGGGTAGTTCGGTACGCCCAAAGAACAGATGTCAGTTCTTCGGCTCAAAGCCCTTTGACGGCATTCAACCTTGTCTTTAGACCATGGAGGATGGTCCGGTTGGTGACTTCGGCTTCTCCGTTGGACTGTGGATGTGCAACGGATGTTAGCCGATGCTGGATATGGTACCAAGCACAGAAGTCCTTGAACTTCGGATTATCGAATTGTCTCCCGTTGTCCGTGATGATGATGTATGGGATACCGAACCTGAAGATGATGGAGTTTTTCACAAAACTTTTCACCTTGCCCTCTGTGATTTGGGCCAATGGTTCGGCTTCCACCCATTTCGTGAAATAGTGATGGCCACTTGAAGAAACTTCCTTTGCCCTGATACTGGTGGGAACGGGCCAAGAATGTCCATCCCCCACTGGGCAAAGGGCCATGGGACTGCCAACTGAGTCAGGTGACTCGCAGGTTGTCTGCATATTGGCATACCTCTGGCATTGGTCGCACTTCCGTACGAAATCAGCTGAGTCCTTCTGGATGGAGGGCCAGTAATACCCTTGTCGAATAATCTTGTATGCTAGAGATCTGCCTCCCAAGTGATCCCCGCATATGCCCTCGTAGACCTCTCTCGATGCATAATCCTTATCGGTGGGTCCGAGGCATTTCAGCAATGGTTGGGAGAATGATCTCTTGTAGAGGGTTCCATCTAAGATGATGTACTGAGATGCCATCCAGCGGATCTTCTTGGCCTCTGCCTTATCTTCGGGCAGTTCTCCTTCATTCAGGAATCTGATGATGGGATCCATCCAGCTTGGCTCAGGATCAATCTGGCGCACCTCTGTAGCCTCTTTGGCAATGCTTGGAGTTTCAAGATATTCAACAAAGATGCACCCGAGAGACTCCGGTGCTGTAGTTGCCAGTCGAGACAGTGCATCTGCTCGGGAGTTCTCCGATCGGGGAACATGAATAATTTCAAAATGTTCCAGTTGGGAGGATAAAGCTGAACCTTCTCCAGGTATTGCACCATGGTTGGATCTTTGGTTGCGTTCTCCATTGACTTGATTCACAACCAGTTGAGAGTGGAGAAGGTTCGGAGTTGCTGGACTCCCAGATCTTTGGCGATCCGAAGTCCAGCGAGTAGGGCCTTATATTCGGCCTGATTATTGGAGGCGTGGAAGGAGAAACAGAGTGCATACTCTATAATCTGGCCGTCAGGTTTGGCCAACATGAGTCTAGCCCCGCACCCGGTAGCATTGGAAGCTTCGTCCACATGAAGCACCTAAACAGACTTCATCTCCTTCGTGGTTTCTTCTTCATCCGAAGAGGCTTCATCTTTGGACTTCCAGGTGCACTCGACCAGAAAATCGGAGAGCACTTGGGCCTTCACAGCCGCTCGGGGCTGGAAGCTAATGTCAAATTCGCTTAGCTTCACAGCCCACTTGGCTATCCTTCCAGAAGTGTCCGGAGATCGGAGAACGGCCTTGAGAGGTTGATCAGTCAGCACCATGATAGTGTGGGCCTGGAAATATAGCCGTAGTCTCTTTGCCGCAATCACTAAAGAGTAGATCAGCTTCTACATCCTTGCATACCGCGTTTCTGCATCATGCAGGATCTTGCTGATGTAGTAGATCGGCTTGTGGAACCCGTCTTCCTCTTTCGGACAAGAACCGAGCTCACTGCTTCGTTTGAAGAATGAGGTACAGGTAGAGGACCTCGCCTTCTTTTGGCTTGGAGAGTAATGGTGGGGTCTCCAAATATTTCTTCAATTCCTCAAAGGCAACGCGACAGTCTTTGGACCATTCAAAGCCCTTTGATTGTCAGAGTACCTTGAAGAATGGAAGACATTTCTTGGTGGACCGAGAGATAAATCTGCTTAGGGAGGCAATCCTCCCTGCCAACTGTTGGACTTCCTTTTATAGGAGGGATGTCGCATATCCTTCAAGGCCTGGATCTTCTTAGGGTTGGCCTCAATCTCTCATTTGGTGATAAGGAAGCCCAGGAATTTACCCAACGTGACCCGAAGGCGCACTTCATCGGGTTTAACTTCATTTAGTAGCGCCGGAGAGTGCTGAATGACTCCTCCAAGTCACGGATGTGGTCTCTCCGGTGAAGACTCTTGATGATCATGTCGTCAATATAGGCCTCCATATTTCTTCCTAGTTGCTTTTCAAACACCTTATTGATGAGTCTTTGAAATGTTGCTCCGGCGTTCTTGAGGCCGAATGACATCATCTTGTAGTAGTAGAGACCTTTGTCAGTGATGAATGCCGTCTTCTCCTCATCTTGCAGATCCATTCTGATCTGGTTGTAGCTAGAGAAGGCATCCATAAAGCTCAGCAACTGGTTGCCGGCGGTAGCATCGACAGTTGGTCAATCTTTGGAAGATGGAAGCTATCTTTTAGGCAAGCCTTGTTGAGATTTGTATAGTCGACGTAGATCCTCCACTTGTCGCTAGCTTTCTTCACCATTACCACATTGGCCAGCCACTCGGCATAGCGGGCCTCTCTGATGAACCTTGCCTTAAGGAGCTTGCCAACCTCTTCATCAACAGCTTGCTGTCTATCAGGGGCGAAGCTCCTCTTCTTCTATCGCACCGGCTTGTACCCAGGGGTTACTTCCAACCGATGAGTAATCACTTCGGCGGGAATCCCGGGCATGTCCGAAGCCGACCAGGAGAAGACATCGGCGTTGTCCCTGAGGAAATAGATCAGCTTCGTTCTGGTTTCCTCGTCAAGGGCACTCCCGATTTGCACAAGTCTGGAGGGATCTTCCTCTTTCAAAGGTATCGGGATGGTCCTCTCCATGGGTTCACCAAGGTTTGTAGTTGAATCCCTCAGATCCAGCTGATCCGTAGTAGTCGAATCTTTGAAATGCCTGTCTTCAACATTAGACATTGCCATGTCATCCTCTGGTTCCCTCTAACTTCTCCAACACCATTCCTAGTGGGGAAGCGTACTAAGAGGTAGTGAGAGGAGATTACAGTCCGGAACCTGTTCAAGGCGGGCCTCCTCAAAATAATGTTGTTTGCAGAGGGGATCTGGACCACCATGAAGTTGATCGGTAATGTCTTTTGTCGAGGCTCGGAATCGAGGGTTATAGGCAACACTATCTCTCCCTCGGCATAAACTTGGTTGCCCCCGAAACCGGAGAGTGGTATGGGGGATCTTTGTAGTTGATGTCTAGGCAAACACATTTTGGAGAATGCATCGTACATCAAGACATCAGTCAAACTTCCATTATCAATAAGAATTCTCTGTACATCATAATTCGCCACTACGAACGAAATTACGAACGAAATTACAACAGGGTCATCGTGCGGGAGCCGGACTCCCTCAAGGTCATCGTCGGAGAAGATGATGGAGTTGTTATCTTTCAGCGCTTTGAAGCTTTATCTTCATCCCTTCTCTAGTTGGCGGGCCGATGTATCATCCTACACCTCCATTGGTGGGCCTTTGATTTGGCAATTCGGCCTCTTTGGGAGGTGGCTGGGGAACGGTTGCTTCTGATCGGGGCCCCTGGCGACCGATGTACTACCCTAGGTATCCTCTCTTGATGAGATCATCGATCGCATCCCTCAGCTGGATGCATTCTTCTATGTTGTGGCCGTGGTCCCGGTGGAATCGGCAGAATTTGTTCCTGTTCCTTATGGAAGAGGAGGCCTTCATGGGACGGGGCTGTTGGAGATAGTTTTCTTTTTCTATCTCCATGAGGATCTTTTCTCGAGGGAGGTTGAGGGGGGTGTATGAGTGAATCTTCCTCCCAATGCTCTGGGCTTAGGAGGGCTTCTCCGACGGTCTGCATATCTGCCATTGTTGTTATTGAAAGTTTGGGGGCCTTGCCCCCTGTTATTCTTCTTCTTTGAAGGGGGTTTCCCTTCAATCAAACGTCGATTCGCCGCCTGCTCTTCAGCATCGGCATATTTCTGAGCCCTTGATAGGAGCTCAGCATAGTTTTTAGGAAACTTCTTGTCCAGGGAAAAAGTAAGCCTGGAGGTTTGAAGCCCCTTCTTTAGTGCTAACATGGCCACATTGCTCATTGAGATCGGGGATCTCAAGCGTGGCCACATTGAACCTGGAGATGTAATCTCTCAGGCTCTCTCTTTCATTCTGGTGAAGGAGGAAGAGTGTGTCCGTATTTCGAGGAGTCTTGCGGCAGGTCCTGAAATGCAAGACAATAATTTTTCTAACTCGAAAAAGGAATCGATGGTACCTCGGCGCAGGCTCGAGTACCACATCCGAGTGGATTTCTTCAAGGTAGCCAGGAATGCTAAACAGTACATCACGTCCGAAGCTCCTTGAATCATCATATGGGCTTTGAAGCTGCCTAAATGGTCGAAGGGGTCGGAGGTGCCATCATAGGGTTCCATCTGGGGAACCCTGAAGTGCCGAGGAATGTCCTCAGCCATGATGTGGTTGGTGTAGGGTGGGCGCAGATCACCCACAATCAGGTCCTCGGGATCTCTCTGATCCCGCATTCTCTGTTCTCGTGCACTTGCCATCTCTGATTCGATGGCTCTGAACCTCCCATCATAATCGGTAGTCTGCTTGGACGCTCTCTCCACCGGAGTGGAGTCTTCGGAGGAGGAGGAGGAAGTTTGCCTAGGCCTTTTCTTTTTTTGTGGGAAATCGGCAGACCTAGGCAGTCTCGAAGTTCGGCATTCGGGAGAGGGCCAAGAATTGGGGGAGGGATGCGCTGAATCCTCCCATGGTGCTCTCCTTCTTCAGGATCGAGAGCTATGTCTAGAAACAGCCGGTGGGTTTGCCACCAGAAAGGCTCTGCCTTGAAACTCTTGAACCATGGCCGTCAGGTTGACGACCTGGTTCATAAGAGCTTCGAACTGCTGTGCTCCCATAGTAACCGTGGGAGGTGAAACATCGTTCTCCTCCGGGGGTGCACCCCCCTGAGACGGAGCACGACTCCGGCTTGTAGAAGCATTTTGAGCTTTTCCTCTTGCCATCAAAGAATTCTTTGTTTCTTCCCCTTGTCTGAGAAGGAGCTTAACAAATGTTAATAATACGCCCCCCTGCCTGGCACGCCAATCTGTTGGCGTGGAGTCCCTGGATCGGCCGGTCAGAGCCGCTGTGTCGCAGGACCGCTTCCTGGTTCACCTGCAAAACAGGTTCCTTGCCGGAGTTGTTCCGGTGGAGGACACTCTGATGCCTAAATTAGTGGCGAATTCCAACCATAGAATGGGAAAGATGTCGAGAGTGGAAGAGAAAAAGAGTTCTTGGAGATTGAAAATATGTATATGCGAGATTATTCACGCGTCCCTCTCGAACCATCCTTCTTACCCATATTTAAAAGATGGCCTCCGGTCTATGGCCCGCTCTTTTCCCGGAGATCATGGGGAGCCATTCACTCCCATGATTGGCGATCGTGGGTTGTCAATGAGCGGTTCTGGCCAGATCGAGGCGTGGCTGCAGGAATTGCGTGCCATGATCATGGCATGATGAGTGTCGATTGTAACCGTTGGTTACAGTTTCCATTTTGGAATAGATTGTGGTTCAAGCTTCGGGTTTCCCCTTTCGTGGGCCGAAAGCTTGATATTTCCCCGAGGCCGGAGATCATGTCTATGGCGGGGACCAAAGTTCGTGTCTTCGGAAGTCGATGAGTAGTTCAGACTTCGGCCGGGGCCAAAGGTGCTATCCGAAGGACTGGCCTTCGGATGCTATAGTTCGGTGTGAAGCCTTGAGTTGCTTACAGTTGGCCTTCGCTTAGTCCGAAGTCCGTAATCCGAAGAACCGGGACTTTGATAAGTTGAACTGGAACCTGGTTCGTAGCTGAACCAAGATATTCCAACATTAACCAATTGGAATGCGAGGAAGGGTAAAAAAAAGTGTAGGGCATACGTCCCATGAAAGGACAATTTAGTTATTTTTACCCCGGGTGCTATATATTCACGGTACCCAGCAAGGCCTTGCCAATTCCCCGCCACAAATTTAGTGTGGATAAAATAGTAAGAGTAAGAATTTGACCCATTGCCATCCTTATAACCGGGCATGGTATTTCATTAAGTTGGATACATTTGGCTACTCTAATAGAAAATTTTTACTCAATTTATGAATTAAAAACTTATTTAAGCATGGCTCACATCAACCTAATATTCTTTTGGACTAAATCTTATGGGAAGAGAAGAAGAATTTTTATAGATTTTTTTAATTTTTCTATCCAGTAGACTAACAAGTCCAAAATCAAAGATTCGATTTAAGATTTCAGCTGGCCCTTTGAGGACATAATCTAGATGGACTAACTGGCTATGTCTGGCAAGAATTTTTAATTAGAAAAATCTAAAAAAAAAGTTTTATCAATTTCCATCATTCCCATCCTATCTTGATAATATTGTAAAAGAACTCGATCAAAATGTGGTCAATAATTAAAGAAAAAACATCCCAAATTCATACACCTCCATGAGAATTGTCTTTGCCTAGCATTCTCTCTCCTATTTTCCACTACAAGTTTGCAGAGGGATTAAATGGTAAACATAAGGATTTGACTCGTTGCCATCCAATATTCACTGATTTTGTTTGTTATTTAATTAAGGTCTATTTGGGTAATCTAGCAGCCTATTGGCTGAATTTTTTGAGTGAAGTAGGAACCCCATTTGAGCATTGTCCAAATCAACCAACATGCTTGACTCAGGAAAAAAAAGGCTTATATTAGTATTTTATCCAGTCCAATAGAGATGCGTATTAGAATTTCAGCTAAGGCTTATAGAAACTGTTGCCGCTAAGATCGTTGTGGCCCGTAACTGTTGTCGGCATCGGAGTACGCTCCCTTCACTGTCTCGCCGTCTGGTAGTCCTGAACCTGCAAAACAGGGGTTAGTGACCCGGGCCAGAGTTTCCAGTGGGGATACTTCAACGGTCAAGTCAGTGACGATCCAGGAGAACAGATCCTCCTGGTCGAGCCCCTCTTGATGGACTCCATACTAGAAGGAGTGAGTAGTGTAAGAGTGGGATGCAAGTGTGTCGGGGGAAGAGTGGCATGGCTAGAGGGAGTCTCTATGTGGCCTTTCCGCCCACCCTTGCTTGAATTTTTCTTGTGGTACTGTGCTCTCTAGTTGAGCTTGCACTTGTGTTTGAGTGGTATGGCCTATGTCTTTTTTTTTTATTGTGGTTGTTATCTCCAAGTTTTGTAGGCTGGATTACCATTGGGCGTCCGTCTTGGGATCTCCACCAGGCTGCCAGTCGCGTGCGGCGGTGTCCCGAGGAGCCTTTCCCGATTCATGATAAGGAAAGCTGTCATGTGCTCTGACATTCTCCCTGGTCGCCTCGTTTCGGGAAACTTGGCAGTACCTCGATTGGTGGGCCACCGCCCCTAGGATTCGAATCTCCTGGTTGACTTCCTCTTTCAGGTGGTTCAGGCGATTGGTGAGGAGCGTGGCACCTCGATCAATGGGCCTCTCCCCTTTTTGGTGTAACCGATCGCTGTAGGCGGTCATTGTGGTATGGCAGGTGTCTCAGTGCAGTCTTCGGGCGGCTCACCGGTGTCCTAGGATGGCGGTGCTTATGCCTGAGCTGGGGGCTGAGCTGGAATGGCAGAGCTCACCCCGACCTAGATGCCCCGAGCTCGTGGGGTCGCCTCGACGGAGGAGGGCATAGCGCGGGCCCAGTCTAGAGGGCTTAGCCTCGAAGAGGCTCCACATGGCGGAGGAGGGCAGAGCTCGACTCCAACCACGGGGCTCGATCTTCGAGGGTCTCGCTCTGGAGGGCTGAGTGCAGGCTCGGTCTATAGGGCTCAGCCTCGAAAAGGCTCCACGTGGCAAAGGAGAGCTAAGCTCAACTTCGACCATGGGGCATGATCTCCGAGGGTCTCACTCTGGAGGGTGGAGTGCGGGCCTGGTCTAGAGGGCTCAGCCTCAAAGAGGCTCCACGTGGTGGAGGAGGGCTGAGCTCGACTCCGACCACGGGGCACGATCTCCGAGGGTCTCGCTCTGGAGGGCGGAGTGCGGGCCTGGTCCAGAGGGCTAAGCCTCGAAGAGGCTCCACGTGGCGGAGGAGGGCTGAGCTCGACTCCGACCACGGGGCACGATCTTTGAAGGTCTCACTCTGGAGGGTGGAGTGCGGGCCCGGTCTAGAGGGTTCAGCCTCGAAGAGGCTCCACGTGGCGGAGGAGGGCTGAGCTCGACTCCGACCACGGGGCATGATCTCCGAGGGTCTTGCTCTGGAGGGCATCGCTTGGCTCCGGCCTTGGCGTCCCAAGCTCACAGGCCCGACCTGGCGGAGGATGGAGCTCGGCTTCGACAGGTGGTCCCGTTGTCCTGGGGGAGCTTAACTCGATGAAGGAGTCCGAGCAAGAGAATTGACATGGCGTCTGACGTAGTGACTTCCTTTTGACGTGGCACCTATCAGTTGCCCTATGTCAGCAATCTCGCCATATCATTTGCCCCCCACTCCCGAGGCTCGTTAGTGCACGGCGCTTGGGCCGAAGGGAGTAATTGTGATGCTGTCGTGAAAAGGCGGAGATCTGGCGCAATGGTGGCCATGATTGCTGGCACTCCGTGAGATGGTCCTGTAGGCCAGTGCGGGGGTGCCATGTGGCAACGTCCGAGGAGCAGTTAATGTTGGCATAGAATTCAGAGCAACCGGGATGCCTTTTTCATTGATGGGCAGTACGTGGCGTGAATCCATTGGCGGAGGGGTCGTAACGGTACGGATGCGCCAGGTCACTTTGAAATGAAAGGAGATTTTTATCCAAAACATCTGTTCTTTTGAATTCTCTGTGCCCGCTGCGATATCCGAGTCTTCTCCTTCCTCCCGGTTGCCTCAGATCTTCTAAGGAACCAGGTTAGTCTCCTCTTTCTTCCCCCTTCATCATAGTAGGGTCCTTCCTCCAGGTCTAGGGTTTCCTTCGGTCGAGTCCATTCTTTCATCCTCTTTCTCGAGTCCTTTGCTTCTCTTATTCTTGAGGATGTCCTGCTTTGGCTTGGGCTTCCACCCCTCCACTGACCAGGGCGAGGCTGGTCCTTCTGAGCGGAGGCCAGCGTCTCCTTCTTCTTCCAGTGAGGAGGAGGATGCGACTCGCTTTGAGTTCAGTAGGAGGCGTCCTCCTGGTCCAGTGCTCATCAGGGAACCAGGGTCCAGTTCTTCTCTTCCTCCTCCTTCTTCTGAACCTACTCCTAAGTCCGTCCGGTCCATAGGTTCTGGCGGGATCGCCTCGACGATCACTGCCAAGGAGCTGGGGACCATCCAGGATGTCTATGGCAGCTCACATTTTGTTCGGCTTTTGATCCCTCGTATGGGAGAACGAGTCACTTCCAGTGGCCCGGGCCGTATAGCTTTCTGTGAGGAGACCTTTTCTGGGGGTCTCCGCTTTCCCTTCCATCCATTCTTCATGTCCATCCTGAATAACTACCATTTGGTCCCTGCTCAGTTAGTACCAAACGCCATTAGGGTCATTTTTTCCTTTGTTGTGCTTTGTCACCTGCACAGGTTTGTGGGCTCTCTCTGTTCAGGGCTTTCTTTGCCCTGAAGTGCCACCTGACCGAGAACGGGTGGTGGTCCTTGTCTTCCCGCCTGAAGGGCATTAAGTTTGAGCTCCCCTCTTCTGTCAAGGGATGGAAGAGTAAGTTCTTCTTCGCCACGGTTGAGGGGATCGATTGGGTCTGGAGTGACCAAGACCAGTCCCCCAACCGAAACTCTTTGGTTGATGCGGCTGACCGGGATGACTATGACCAGCTCCGTACCACCCAGGTCCCTCCTCTCGAGGTTCTTTTATCAGAGAAGAACCTCTCCGACGCCGAGGTCGACCCAACGAATGGGTTGGGTGAGTTCGACCTGAACATTTCTTTCTTTTTTGTTTATGCTCCTTGTATTGTTTTCTTTGAATCCTGACTGTTATATGGCTTGCATGCAGTTATGATCTTCACAGAGAGTGACCTACTGGCGATCACCCGGAAGAGGCCGACAATCGGGCTGGTCGAGGAGCCTCCGTCGAGGTGGGTTAGGGGCGAGAGCGCATCTGTGGCCGCTCCCGCCATGGTGACCGACCCGAGTCGGTCAGTGACCGAGGCTGCTTCTACTGCACCGGTCGGTCAAAGTTCGGGGGTAATCAGAACTGCTTCCGCCGTGCTGGCTGGTCAAAGTTTATGGGCGACTAGAGTTGCCCTCACACCAATGGAGAGGGTGGCATCTACGGCACCGGGGCCAGCCCAGTAGGTGGTCTAGAAGATCCCGGAGTGGCACGGTCGTCAAGGAGCGGCCCCCACCATGAAGCTCGAGGTAGTTGCTCGGGCAAGGGCCGCAGCTGCTGCCGCTGTGTCCCCCAGTCCTCCGAGTCCATCTATGATCAAGGTTGGGGATGAGGAGGTTCAAGCCAGGGCTGAGACTGTGACTGAGGCGCCGCCCGCATGGGTGCCATGTCCTTAGCCCATCCTCAGGGTCCCTGTTGCTTGTGGGACAAGGCCACCTACTTCGGGAGAGAGAGGAGGGAGGAGGTGCGACGCCGACTCCCTTTCAAGATGCGGCCAAAGATCTCTTTCCTCTAGAGCCCCACCCTAGTCGAGCACATGATGGATTTTTTGATCTAGCCATGCGATCGGCAGGAGATGGCCGAGCTGCGACTGGGCAACGTTTTCAGCACCATCTTTCCCAGCTTTACTCGGTAAGTGGCTTCATCTTTTCTTCTCTTCTTTTTTTTTCGCTAACCTTTTATATGGTGCAGATCGGTGCGAGGCCCTCTTCATCAGGGACTACTGTTGGAACTGGCAGCGTACCGAACAGCAGCGGGCAGTTGAGATGAGGCATTGAAGGCCGATCTGAAGGAGAAGGCCAGGGTGAATGGAGCACTCGAGCAAAAGGCCAAGGACCTGGAGAAGCAGCTCGTCGATGCTGAGGGGCGAGTGAAGAAGCTCCTGGAATGCCTTGACCTGGAGCAGAGCCGCTCGAGGAAGAGCGCTGACGAGCTCTCCCTGGCTGAGAAGAAGCTGGGGTGGTACAATGCCGAGACTGATCGGCACAAGGAGACCGCCCAGTCTGCCCAGGCTGAGCTGGCGACAGGGAGAGAGAAGTTGGCCACGGCTGAGAAGGCGGCAGAGGTGGTGACCAAGTTGACAGAGGCTGCCAGAATGGAGGCCACCGAGGCAAAGAAGGAGGTTATCAGGGCCAGGAAGGTCGTCAAAGATGCAATCACTAGGTTCAAGGCCTCAGAGGAGTTCATCGTCGAGATTCATCAAACAGTGTCGGACTCCTTCTACAAAGGCTTCATGTTCCTACACGGCCAGGTCGAGTCGTTCGTTCCTAATGAGGGCCGCGATCGCCTCAGGTATCCTTTAGCCTTGGACGCGGAGCCTGGCCAGGAGGCAGCCATTGAGGAAGCTGTGTCCTCCAAGCCTTCGCCGCCAGCTAAGGCCAAGGCTGGTCTGCCCGAAGCGGAGCCGTTCAACCGGAGGTTCCTGAGAATGGGGCCTCTCAGCCTCACCACCCAGCAGGGAGATCAGCTAGGGTAGAGTAGCTTTCTTTTTGTACTTAGTTGGGGTCACCTGGCATGTCGGGGACATGAAGGATGATGTTTGTAATTAACTTTTGTTAATAAAATGTGAATCTTTCTATTGCCTATTCATTGCCTATTTCTTCCCTCTTTTTCTCTTTCTTTCCTTCCCCTCCCTCTCTTTCTTTTTCCTCTTCTTTCTTTTTTCTTTTTTTTTTTTTGAGATGAGTAGGGAGATCAGAGAAGAGGGGCTCACCTTGCCTAGGCTTTGGTGTCGGCAAGTTGGGTGCAAGATTTTGGCAGTTGTGAACAGTTGGGCTCAAAGATTCCTTGGCCAGAGAGCTGGGCCCCGGTCCAGGGTGCCTGAGAGCTGGGCTCAGGGCTTGAATGCCTTGGAGCTAGGCTCGAGGCCTTCTTGACCGGAGAGTTGGGCCCCGGTCCAAGGGTTGCCTGAGAGCTGGGCTCAGGTTTTTGGTGCCTTGGAGCTAGGCTCGAGGCCTTCTTGGCCAGAGAGCTGGGCCCTGGTCCAAGGATTGCCTAAGAGCTAGGCTCAGGTCTTTGGTTCCTTGGAGCAAGGCTCGAGGCTTCTTCTTCCGGAGAGCTGGGCCCCAGGTCTTGGTCACCTAAGAGTTGGGCTCAAGTCTTGACGCCTCGAAGCTGGGCTCGAAGGTGTTAAAGATTGAGAGTAGCTTGGCTCGAAGATCCCTTGGTCGGAGGGCTGGGCTCTGGTCTTGGGTTGCCTGAGAGCCGGGCTCAGGTCTTGGCACCTCAGAGCTGGGCTCGAAAGCATTGATGATTGAGAGCAGCTTGGCTCGAAGGTCCCTTGGCCAAAGAGCGGGGCTCCGGTCTTAGGTTGCCTGAGAGTTGGGCTCAGGTGTTGGCACCTCGGAGCTGGGCTCGAAGGCATTGATGATTGAGAGCAGCTTGGCTCAAAGGTCCCTTGGCTGAAGGGCTGGGCTCCGGTCTTGGGTTGCCTAAGAGCTGGGCTCAGGTCTTGGTGCCTCAGAGCTGGGCTCGAAGGTGTTGATGATTGAGAGCAGCTTGGCTTGAAGGTCCCTTGGCCGGAGAGCTAGGCTTTGGTCTTGGGTTGCCTGAAAGCTGGGCTCAGGTCTTGGCACCTCGGAGCTGGGCTCGAAGGCATTGATGATTGAGAGCAGCTTGGCTTGAAGGTCCCTCGGCCGGAGAGCTGGGCTCCGATCTTGGGTTGCCTGAGAGCTAGGCTCAGTTCTTGGTGCCTTGGAGCTGGGCTCGAAGGCATTGATGATTGAGAGCATCTTGGCTCGAAGGTCCCTTGGCCAGAGGGCTGGGCTCCGGTCTTGGGTTGCTTGAGAGCTGGGCTCAGGTCTTGGCACCTCGGAGCTGGGCTCGAAGGTGTTGATGATTGAGAGTAGCTTGGCTCGAAGGTCCCACGGCTGGAGGGCTGGGCTCCGGTCTTGGGTTGCCTGAGAGCTAGGCTCAGGTCTTAGCGCCTTGGAGCTGGACTCAAAGGCGTTGATGATTGAGAGTAGCTTGGCTCGAAGGTCCCTTGGTCGGAGGGCTGTGCTTCGGTCTTGGGTTGCCTGAGTGTTGGGCTTAGGTCTTAGCGCCTCGGAGCTGGGTTCGAAGGCATTGATGATCAAGAGCAGCTTGGCTCAAAGGTCCCTTGGCCGGAGAGCTGGGCTTCGGTCTTGGGTTGCCTGAGGGTTGGGCTCAGGTCTTGGCACTTCGGAGCTGGGCTCGAAGGCATTTTGGAGGTTTTCCTGCAAGGCAGATAGATACTCGTGCAAAGAAAAAATCATTTTTATCATTATTGATGGGAAACCTTATATTATTGATGGTATCTTCACAAGTTGTAGGCATTCCATGTTCGAGGAAACCTGACGCCATCGAGATCCTCGAGGTAATAGGCCCCTTGTGAGAGGGCCTCGGCCACCTTGTATGGGCCTTCCTAGTTTGGTGAGGGCTTGCCGCACTCTTGGGGTTGAGATGCTTCTATCCAGCATAGCACCAAGTCTCCGGGTTTGAAGGCTTTTGGCCTGACCCGGGCGTTGTAGTACCGGGCTACTCGTTGCCAGTATGCTGCCATTCATAGCCGGGCTTTATCCATTGTTTCCTCGAGGAGGTCTAGGTTGAGTAGGAGGTGTGCCGAGTTCCGTGCCTCATCATATTACTGCACTCATAGCGTGGGCACGCCGAGCTCGACCGGGATGACCGCCTCGGTATCAAAAACAAGGTTGAAGGGCATCTCGTCGGTCACCATTCTAGGCATTGTGTGGTAGGCCCACATAACGCTTGGAAGTTCTTCCGCCCACCTGCCCTTAGCTTGGTCCATCCTGGTCCTGAGTCCTTGGAGGATGGTCCGATTAGTCACCTAGACCCCATTTGTTCGAGGGTGAGCCACCGAGGTGAATCGATGTTGGATACCGTGTTCGGTGCAGAACCCTTCGAACTCCCGATTATCGAATTGTCACCTGTTGTCAGTTATGATACAACAGGTGAGTCCGAAGCGGTAAATGATTGACTTCCAAAAGAACTGGCAAACATTGGCTTCCGTGATCCGGGCCAGTGGCTCTGCTTCGACCCACTTGGTGAAGTAGTCGATCGCCACCAGTAGGAATCTTCGTTGCCGTGGTGCAGGAGGGAACGGTCCCAAGATGTCCATTCCCCACTGGGCAAAAGGCCAAGGAGCTGAGAGTTGGGAGATCTGCGCCTCTGGCTGGCACTGTATGTTTGCGTGGTGCTGGCACTTATCGGACCTTTTAACAAAGTCGATGGCATCCTCCCTCATGGTCTCCCAGAAGTATCCCTGGCAAAGGGCTTTATAAGCCAGTGTTCTTCCTCCCACATGGTTCCCGCAGAGGCCTTCGCGTATCTCTTGGAGCACAAAGGTTGCCTCGGCAGGCCTGAGGCACTTCAGGAGCGGATAGGAGTAGGATTGGCGGTAGAGCTGGCCCCCCATCAGAACGAACCGGGAGGCCTTCTTCTTGACGAGGGCTACTTCTACGCGATCCTTGGGTAGGGAGCCATCGATGATGTACTTGATGTACTTGTCCATCCAGCTCGGCTCGGGGGTGACTTGATGCACCTCCTCTAGGCCTTCGTAGCTGGGGCTTTCAAAGTACTTGATGTAGGCGCGTCCCAGTGATGAGTCCGGCAGAGTTGCGAGTCTAGACAGTGCATCCGTGCGTGCATTCTCTCCACAGGGGATGTGGAAGATGCTGAAGCACCGGAAGCCTGTTGTGCTCGAGCGCACCTGCTCCAAGTACTTCATCATCTGGGTGTCCCTGGCTTCATACTCTCCAGAGACTTGTCTGGCAACCAGCTAGGAGTCGATGAAGACTTTTAGATTCTGCACACCCAACTCGCGGGATACTCTTAGATCTACGAGGAGTGCCTCATACTCCGCCTGGTTGTTTATTGTGGCGAACTTGAAGCGGAGAGCGCAATCCATCACAACCCCATCGCTGTTGGTGAGGATGAGGCCTGCTCTGCTCCCGCCAGAATTGGATGTGCCATCCATGTGGAGGATCCAAGGTTCCTCTCCTGGTCCGGGCTCCGTTATTGTCTACTCTGGCTCCTCGGCAAACCCGGTGCACTCGATCACGAAGTTAGCTAGGACTTGGGCCTTCTATGAGGACCTTGGCCGGTACACTATGTCGAACTCGCTAAGCAGCAAGGACCACTTGGCCAATCTCCCGGAAGTCTCAGGTCGGCTGAGTATGGTCCTCAGCGGCTGTTCTGTCATGACCACTATTGGGTGTGCTTGGAAGTAGGGCCTGAGGTGCTTAGTAGACATTATTAGTGCAAAAATGAGTTTCTCGGAGCGAGTATACCTGATCTCTGCATCGCGGAGGATTTTGCTGGTGTAGTATACTAGCTTTCGAGATTTGTCCTTGTCCGCGTGGACAAGAACCGAGCTGACGGCTCCTGGTGTAACCGCCAGATAGAGCAGGAGCTCCTCCCCCTCCTCTGGCCTGGAGAGTAACGGGGGAGAGGCAAGGAATTTCTTTAGCTCCTTGAAGGCTGTCCTGCACTCCTCCATCCAGGTGAAGTCATGCATCTTGCGTAGCGCCTTAATGGAAGGCAACGATCGGCCGACCTCGAGATGAACCTACTGAGGGCGGCGATACGCCCCGTCAGGCGCTGGACCTGCTTCTTGGAGGTCGGGTGCTCCATGTCAATGATTGCCTGAACCTTTTCCGGGTTCGCTTCAATGCCTCTCTGGGTGACCATAAAGCCAAGGAACTTCTCTGTTGCCACTCTAAAAGCGCACTTCACCAGATTCAGCTTCATATGATGTTGCCGCAGGTTGTGGAAGGATTTGGCGAGGTCAGGATATGGCTCGAGCTCGGCTTGCTCATGACGAGCATGTCATTCATATACACTTGCATGTTCTGGCCAATTTGATCCTTGAAGACCTTATTGACCAGATGCTGGTATGTAGCTTTTGCATTCTTCAGACCGAAGGACATCATCTTATAGCAGTACGTCCCTTGGTCAATGATGAAGGCAGTGTGCTCCTCATCTTCCAGGTGCATACGGATCTGGTTGTATCCAGAGAATGCATCCATTAAGGAGAGCAGCCTGTGGCCAGAGGTGACATCCACCAGCTGGTCGATCTTCAATAGAGGGAAGTTGTCCTTCGGGCATGCTTTATTGAGATTGGTGTAGTCTACATAGATTCTCCACTTGCCATTATTTTTGCTTACCATCACTATATTCGCTAGCCAGCTCGGATACTGGACCTCTCAAACGAAGCCAGCAGCTAGGAGTTTGTCAACTTCCTCCTTGATAGCTGCTTGCTTCTTCGAGGCGAAACTTCTCTTCTTCTGTCGAACTGGCCTGTGCTTTGGGTCAACACTCAACTTGTGAGTAATGATGTCAGGAGGAATACCTGGCATGTCTGTTGCTGTCCAAACAAATACATCCGCGCTTGCCCACAGGAACTCCAGTAGTTGAGCTCTCTCCTCCTCGGGTAGCTGGGCTCCAATCTACATTGTCTTTGTGGGATCGTCACCGAGCGAGTAAGAGAGTAGGCGCTCGACCGGGCCTCCCCTGGGGTCTTGGGTCCTTTGGTCGAGATCATCTACCTTGGGATCATCCTCGGGGACCTTGGCCCCAGGGAGGGTTTGGAAGCAATGTTGCATCGGCTGGGGTGCTCCCCTCATTTCCCCGACACCGTAGGGAGTGGGGAACTGTACAAGTAGCCTCTTGGTGGAGACAACGACATCGAGCAAGTTGAGCCTGGGTCAGTCCAAGATCATGTTGTAGGTGGAAGGAAGCCTGACAACCGTGAAAGTCATCATGACGATGCTCTGCCGAGGTGGGATCCCGGCAATGACCAGGAGAGTGATCTCTCCCTCTACCCTTACGGAATCACCTGTGAAACCAACAAGGGGTGTATGCACTGCTGGGTTTCAAGGAGATCATTATTCAACTTAGTAAGATTGAATTATAAAATTCCATGCATAAAGATAACACTTTATCAGTTAGAAACCCTAATACCTAAGATCCCTTATTCGATTACAACTAATATGTCATAAAAGAAGGTTAATGAAACATACCTGGAGCACTACATTCCACTTCTTCCACTAGACTCACAAGTGTAAGTCCTCCAACGGTGATCCACTCAAGATTCGAAACAAGGAAGAACTCCTTCTTGAAGTTGCTTGCCTGAGTAGGACTTTTTCGGCAGCCTTTTGGACTTTGGCCTTTGTAGGACTCACTATCCCACTATAGGACTCTTTGGACACTCTTCTAAACCACTCTTGGTTTTAGGACAACCCTCCTTTAGAACCCCTTAGGCTTATGTCCTAAAACAAAGTCTTGTCCTAATAGAAAAGACCTTGTCTTAACAAGACAAGTCTTGTCTTAAAGAAAGGAAGAGGGAGAGAGAAAAAACTAATATGGATAATACGACAGAATCTAGACTCCTATTTCAGATGACCGAATGAATATCATCTCATTCCATTGTACACCCTTTAAATAGTTTCTTAAGGGGTGTGAAACACATCTCAAAATCTCTTATCATATATGTTTCTTCATATCTGATAAGACTCTTTAGGATTCAGGAGTCTTACCTGACATCTCTTCATGTCCAAATGAAACCTTCTCATGCCACATGGCATGTACCGATCTCTGGAAGAGCCAAGAGGCATCTTCTCATTTCCCAAAAGTCAAAGAAAACTGAAGAGATCTGAAAGCAGAAGGACTCTGCTTCAAACCGTGCGCCCTCTCATGAAAAGTCGCAACCTTTCATGTGCGCCTGATGCAGAACAAAGAACAAAGAAGAGTATGCGGAAGTAAAATTAAGATTAATTCTTTTTTTCTTTTTTTTTTATATATATTTTTTTGGAAATTGGCTTCGACTCCAAGTAAAGCTAAACTACGTTGAAGGAAACTAGGTAAGGATTGAAAGCACAGTTTAGAAGAAACTAAATTATCAGAGTAGTTCAGAAGTAACGGATCGCTGGGGGTTGAGAAACTCCCAGACCTAGGGTTTCGCTCTGAACTTTCAACAGAACAGAAATAGAGAGAAGAGATGGTTTACTAACCAGACAGTGATCTTCTCAGGATTTTGGTGGAAGAACTCTCTCGAGCAGATTGTGGGATCCTCGGAGTCGGCTATCTTCGTAATGGATCCTCCAATACGGGTCTCGTGGTTTGGTCGGCTTCTCCTGGACTCAAGATCTGGGAAAGGAGAGGAACAAATGATGGAATTCAGAAACTCAAGAAAAGATTTTACCAGGTTGAAGAACTTGAAAGCTGAAGTTGCTGAAATCAAATTCTCCTGGAGGCCGATCTGACTTCCTCTTAGAGTTGCTGTAGATCTGCAGTATCTGGACTGGAGCCGGATGCTGGTGGTCGGCCTGGACTTGGAGATGGTGGCCGTGAGAAGGGAAATAGACCAGGGCTTGGTGGAAAGAGAAGGGTGATGGCGGCTAGGGTTTGGGAGTGGAGTGGCTAACCTAGGGTTTGGGGTTTTGGAGATCTCTCACCTCCTCAAGGTTCCAGGGGAACCCGGATTTACTCCCTCACAGAGCTCAACACCTGGAAGCAAGTGCGGAAAAGAGAAAACACAAGTTTGCTCATAAAAAAATTTCTTTCATTCATCTAATTCCTTAGAACTTACAAAGGGGTTTTAATTTATAGGACATTACAAGAGAGTAGGGTTTTACATCTTCCCATGTGGGACTAAAGGAGGGGATCTTCAAATTAGGATTGTAGGATCAATCCCTACTCATATAGCCGGCCAAATAATTCCAAAGATGATTGAGGCTTCAAAAAAGGAAAGTGGGTGGCGCCTCCTTGTCTTGACCTCCAAGAAAATATTTTTTTCCTTCTATGCTTGGCCTTATCTGGAAGTGTTTGGGCGTCTCTTAACCTTGCCCTCTAAGAGAAAATTTGTTGCCTTTTATATCTGGCTTTAGTTGGAATGATTAGGGCGCCTCCTAACCTTGCTTTTCAAGAGAAATCTCCTTCCTTCCATGGCTCAACCCTTTTTGGATACCTCCTTTTCTTTCTCCCCAAGTTATGGCTTTTTCTAACTTTGTTTTGAGTATTTTTGGCAGGTAATGGGCGCCTCCTTGAAGTTCTCTCCAAGAGAATTTCTTCCCTTTCATAGTTTGGTTCTTTTGGGAATGTCTTGGACCGCCCCCTTGATTTATGGATCCCTGGTGGATTTCTCCTCAATTGGCACATGAGAGAAGGGAGCTGCTATCTGTGGTGTGGGGACCAAAGCCTGCTGGATGGAGATGTGGTGCCCCATGGACTCAGGCGTATGGCTGGGAGTGTGGCTAGGAGTGTGGCGCCCACTTGCTTGGCCTTGGGAGAAAATGTAACACCCAAGGTTGAAGCCCTAGTCCACTACTGAGTCAACATGACTCAACAAAATAAAATGCAGGTAATATAGACTCAAGCTAAAATTGAGTTGATCAAGTCAACCCTTATTACAAGCCAAAAAACCCTAATTCTTCGGGCAAGGTTAATCAGAGATCCAGATGGAGCTCTGAAGTCTTCTTCTGAGTCTGGTGCCCGCACCAGCGCCATTCTTCCTTTCCTTCTTCAGGCCAATTCAATAATCATTGACCAGTCAAATCCTTCATGAAAGGGCATGGAGATAAAGATAAAGATTAGAAGAAGTCCAATCAACCGAAGAAACTCATCTACAGAAGGACTCTTGGTCCTTTCTGCGCGCTAAATGAAGAGTCACTTCTCTTCATAATTCGGTCAACCTTTTTCCATGCCATATGCTATCTTTGATGAAGTCAAAGTATATGCAATATGGGTGTCAAAAGAAAGGGCATTAAACAAGCTTTTCGACCATATAAGAATTTTTCTGATCAGAGAACTATAGACCCTTCTAGGCCCTTTTGAATGCCAACATGTCATTTAGGCACCAAGAGTCCTATGCCTTAGGGACTCTTCATAATTCCGAGATAAGACCTCCAAAAAATATCAGATAAAATCTGATAAATTCATCATACTTAGAACATAACCCAATTTAGGTCTCGCAAAAATTGGTTAGTCCATTTAGCAAGCAACCGAACCCAATCTAATTGGGTTTAGGAATTAGGTTAGCCTACACATGCTAGTGTGTCACCTAGCTAACCAATTAGGATCCTATGACCCTAATTAAATCATGAATGACTTCCTTGTCTAATTCTCTAGTATGCATGACCCATTGGGTTTCACATCTAGCCAGCAGTAGGTTTAGGTTTGAGCCGATTCGATCCAATCGAACCCGATTGACCTAATTAGATCAAACTAGCTCATCTAATTGTCCAATTCGAACCATCCATCGAATTGACTCATGAAACCAATCCAATTAGTTCATGAATACCTACGAGACAAGATTGACATCTAGCAATGTGTTATGCCGATCCAGAAGATGAGGAATTTGATAAAAACTACTAAAATATCCTTCAGTGGTGAGTTACCGTGCAATTCAATCTTTTGATCTCCCATTATCCCGATTAAGTGATAGGTATGGATAGATGTCAAACCCTAATACTTAATCATATCGAATCTCAACTCGATAGTGAGGACTCAACTGATGACTGATTACATTCCACTAATCTCATCCTGCTTTGATCAAAGGCTCCTTAAGTCACTCATCGAATAGATTGCATAGGATAACAATTCCTCTTACTAGGAATGATCGATTCCTTGTTGGTCCACTCATATCCTCCATACACCTTCCACCATACCTAGAACACCCCATACATGTCGCAATGGTATGAATGAGTATGAACCAAAACATGGCTTAATGTGCATAAGGAACCATGGTGACCTCGGGTTTAAAGATCACATGCACAACTCCTACTCAGGGATCTATCTTTTGACAAGTAGTAAGACTTCCATAAGATAGTCCCGGTATGAATCAGTTCAGTGTACTCATACCCTGATGAGCACCCTTATCCTTGTATTAGTGTCTCTACACAAGTGGTTGTGAGACCAACCACTCTCATTATCTGAGCATATATAGGATAAGCTAGTCTTACCGGATTCATTGATCCCCGAATCAATGGTCCAATGACTAGGAACATTTTAGATTAGAGTTTATAGGAAATTAGGTCTCACTATTATGAACTTCATCATAACCCTAATTTTATTGCTCTAATCTATGGGGTTCATCATAATCATAAATAAGACACAACAGTATATGATAAAAATAGATGTCTTTATTAATATATAATATCATACAAGAGTTGGAAGAATACAAAATAGGCCCTTACAATGATAGGCTCTTAGGGCACTTTTCTATCATGCATAGGCTTGAGTTGATCAGGGGAAAGGTTCATCCTGGAGAAGGCATCATAAAAAAGCACATCTATGGAGCTTCCACTTTCAACCATGATACGTTTTACAGGATGCTTCGCGATCATCATCTCGACGACCATGGCATCATTATTTACATTTTTTTTCCCGTCTTCCCATTCCCTCATAAAGGGGAGTACATTCTCAGGATCCCCTGTCCCCCGGGCCTTTTTGGGCATGTGCGCAGCTCCCCAGGAGATCATGCCCACCGGCTTCTCGGTAGGACAGTTATCGATGGCTGGAGCTGGCGGGAGAGCGACGAGCACATGGGATTCCACTTGAGGTCTGCCCCCATGAACCTTTTGAGGTAGCCCCTCTTGATGAGTGCTTCGATTTTTCACTTGAGGTTACGGTATTTCTCAGTGTCATGGCCGTGATCGCGGTAAAAGCAACAGTACTTTGTTTTGTCATGGCCGGTGGAGGGCTTCATCGGTGGTGGGCGTCTCAGGTAGTCCTCACCTTCGATCTCCATGAGGATTTTTATCCTCAGAGCGAGGAGAGGGGTGTAACTCTCCTCAGGAATAGGAGCGTCTTTTGGTCTCGGCCCCTTCCGGGAGTTCAGAACCTGAGGTCCTGGCTTCCGGGTCCCGGGCATTTCGATGGGGGTCGGTTTCTTTAGTGGCTTCCCGTCAAGCTCCCGCCTCGTACGATCCGCATCCTCGGCATGGATGTACTTTTGGACTCAGAGGAGGAGCTCGGAATAAGTCTTGGGGGGCTTCTTGTCGAGCGAGTAGGTCAGGTGGAAGGTCCTGAGCCCTCGCTTTAATGCCAGCATGGCAACTGGCTCATCAAGGTTGTAAATCTCCAACACGGAAGCCTTGAAGTGGGCCACGTAGTCTCACAGGGGCTCGCGGTCCTGTTGTTGGATGGAGAAGAGGTTGTCTGCCTCTCGTGGCAACTTCTGACAAGCATCGAAGTGGGCCACGAACTTCTGCCCTAGCTGGGCGAAAGAGTTGATGCTCTCCGACTCCAAACGGATGAACCACACCCGGGCTAATTTTTGGAGAGTGGAAGAAAAGGCGATGCATAGGAGGGTGTCAGTGGCCCCCTGGACCCTCATGAGAGCCCGATAGCTTTCCAGGTGGTCCAGGGGGTCGGTGGTCCCATCGTAAGGATCCACCTATGGCATACGGAATCGACTCGGAATCGGCTCCCCTTGGATTTCTTGGGAGAAAGGGGGATGGGCGTCATAGCCCACTGGCTCACTAGCTAAGCCCGGTAGATTAGCAAATCGATGGGATAACTCCGTCAACTTGCGATCATGCTCCTCCAGGCGCTTCTCCGTCGTGTGCCTGACGGCTTCATCAGTGGACCCCTCCGTCGAAGGAGACGGAGAAGGTGACATGGATGTGTGGCACCTGTGGCGGGGGGTCTTACTTTTCCTACCTTGGTGGGGCATGGATGCTGCCCACCCGAGGTTTGGTGAGCGGCTCTCCCTGTCGGCAGACCCAGCTCGTTGTCTTTTTGTCGGAGTTTGATGGCTACCTTGGTTGTCAGTGACGGCCCACGGCTGTGAAGGCCTTCATTGGAAGGAATGCAAGCTATCGCGGGGGCCGCGGTGTGAGCCACGGGAGTCCCTGGCTGTTGGTGGATGGCTAAGGACCGGTGCTGGTGCTGGAGCTGGCACACTACTGTGGCAAAGATCTGTATTTGCTGGACGAGTGCGGCTAGCTGAGACTCCACCGGAGGTGGTTGAACTAGAGCGGATGGCCCTACCTCTGGGTTGTGTGGGTTCCCCCGGGAGGGGGAGTCCCCCGCACGGCTGGCGGAGGCCTCTCGCGCCCGTGTCGTTACCATCCTTCCATGGAACCTGCTTGTATAAGAGAAAATGGGGGGCTTGAACTAAATCAAGGACTGTTCACGGGGACACCCCCCTTCTTGGCGCGCCAATCTGTTGCCGCCAAGATCGTCATGGCCCGTAGCTGTTATTGGCGTCGGAGTGCGCTCCCTTCGTTGTCTCGCCGTCCGGTAGTCCTGGACCTGCAAAATAGGGGTTAGTGACCCAGGCTGGGGTTTTCGGTGGGGGCACTCCGATGGTCAAGTCAGTGACGATCCAGGGGAACAGATCCTCCTGGTCGAGCCCCTCTTGATGGACTCCATGCTAGGAGGAGTGAGTAGTGTAAGAGTGGGATGCAAGTGTGTCGAGGGAAGAGTGGCCTGGCTAGAGGGAGTCTTTGTGTGGCCTTTCCACCCGCCCTTTCTTGAATTTTTCTTGTGGTGCTGTGCTCTCCGGTTGAGCTTGCACTTGTGTTTGAGTGGTATGGCCTATGTCTTTTTTTTTGTATTGTGGTTGTTACCTCCGAGTTTTGTAGGCTAGGTTACCGTTGGGCGTCCATCTTGGGATCTCCACCGGGCTGTCAGGAGCGTGCGGCGGTGTCCCGAGGAGCCTTTCCTAATTCATGATAAAGGAAGCTATCATGTGCTCTAATATTCTCCCTGATCGCCTCATTCTGGAAAACTTGGTAGTACCTCGATTGGTGAGCCGCCGCCCTAGGGATTCGAATCTCTTGGTTGACTTTCTCTTTCAGGTGGTTCAGGCGGTTAGTGAGGAGCTTGGAACCTCAATCAGTGGGCCTCTCCCCTTTTTGGTGTAATTGATGGCTACATGCGGTCATTGTGATGTGGCAGGTGTCTCGGTGCAGTCTCCCGGTGGCTCGTTAGTGTCCTGGGATGGCGGTGCTTACGCTTGAGCTGGGGGCTGAGCTGAAATGGCAGGGCTCACCCCGACCTAGACGCCCCGAGCTCGTGGGGTCGCCTCGATGGAGGAGGGCAGAGTGCGGGCTCGGTCCAGAGGGCTCAACCTCGAAGAGGCTTTACGTGGTGGAGGAGGGCTGAGCTCGACTCCTACCACGGGGCACAATCTCTGAGGGTTTCGCTCTGGAGGACGGAGTGCGAACCCGGTTCATTGGGCTCAGCCTCGAAGAGGCTCCATGTGGTGGAGGAAGGCTGAGCTCGACTCCAACCATGGGGCACGATCTCCGAGGGTCTCGCTCTGGAGGGTAGAGTACGATCCCGATCCAGAGGGCTCAGCCTCGAAGAGGCTCCATGTGGCGGAGGAGGGCTGAGCTCGACTTCGACCACGGGGCACAATCTCCGAGGGTCTCGCTCTGGAGGGTGGAGTGTGGGCCCGGTCCAGAGGGCTTAGCCTCGAAGAGGCTCCACGTGGTGGATGAGGGCTGAGCTCGACTCCAACCACGGGGCACAATCTCTGAGGGTCTCTTTCTGGAGGGCGGAATGCGGGCTCGGTCCAGAGGGCTCAGCCTCGAAGAGGCTCCACGTGGCAGAGGAGGGCTGAGCTTGACTCCGACCACGGGGCATGATCTCCGAGGGTCTCGCTCTGGAGGGCACCGCTCGGCTCCGGCCTAGGCATCCCGAGCTCGCGGGCCTGACCTAGCGGAGGACGGAGCTCGGCTTCGATAGGTGGTCCCGTTGTCCTGGGGGAGCTCAGCTCGGTGAAGGAGTTCGAGCAGGAGAATTGACGTGGCATCTGACGCGGCGGCTTTGTTTGACGTGGCGCCTGTCAGTTGCCCCATGTCAGCGATCTCGTCACATCAGAAACCATTTGGTATAAGATGGCAATTTAAGTAAAGGTTGATACGGATAAAGATGATGAGTTATCATACTTGGTTGTATTATAACGATCCTACATAATAATAATACCAAATCATCATCATCACCTTTTAAATCACCATCCAACTCAATCATGTAATAGTGATACCTGAGGTCGAGAATCTAAGATTATCCCTAGATAGTGATTTTAGACTGAAATTTAATGACAAAAATATCCTTTAATTTAGCAAAAAAATGATACATCAATATACTCTTAATATATTATATTAATATTATATATTATATTTATGATATATATTATTATATTTTATTATTAATTATATTATTGTCATAATTTAATGATAATTTTATTAAAGTTGTCAGTACTTCATCAATTATAGAATATTGGATATCACAACTATCATATATTGCATGCAGAATTTTAGTTGAATCCGAAGATATCATCCCATTATAGAATCTGGATATTACAACTACCACATATTGTATATTGTAGTGTTTGGATGTCCTATTCCAGACCGGAATAGGGCTTTATTCCTTGCTATTCCTCCAAACAGGATGATTTTTGTTGGTGGGCCTCCCAGGAATTGGTATTCGGTCAACCCATCCAATTTCTAGAATACCAATTCTATGGTTCCCATGGAATTTGGCTATTCTCGCTTTTCGTATTCCGGCAAAATGGGATGTAAATTAAAAGGTATGCCTTTTTCCCTCTTCGGCCAGTTGATATTTCTCGATCCTTAGATTGTCTTCTTTCCCGATGCTAGGGTTTGTCCTAGTCTTGGGTTGATCTTCATTGACGCCTTTTCCAGTTCATTCGAGGATCAAAAAATTGGCTCTCTGTACCAAAAAATCAAAGGTCAGTTCCTTGGATATGAAATGCTTTTTTTTCTAATAGTAGCCATGAATTTATTATCGGATTCCTCTTTTCCTTGCAATATCTAAAGGCAACCATAAATTTGTTGTCAGATCCCTCTTTTCCCCACTATATGCTTGCAATACAGTGTCATTTTGTTTTAATTTTTCATCGTTCTCTACCATTTCGAAACTATTTATCCTTTATGATACCAAGGGGAGATCGGGGAGTTGTTTATATATGATCTATAGGGAGAGGGACAAAGGGATCTTTTGGATTTTTGATCTTTCCAATTTCTATATCTTATCATGGGAGACCGAGGAATTGTCATTAAGCAAAGTAACTCTATGTGCCACTCTAGCTATTTTGGATAAAAGCTTGATTTGGTTCAAAATTAATTGATCAAGCTTGCACTTGGTTGTCAGGCTTGAAATTAATTTTGAGCCAAGTTTGAGAGAAAACTGGGCTTAATCAAGCTTGGCTTCATAGTTACATGTTTTAAATTATGTGCACAAAATTATCAGTATATAACTTTTGATTCCTTTTCCTGAATTCATGATTCACATAATTATGAATGTATATAGGCTTTTAGCGATGGATTACTTGTAAAGCTCCATAGAGTAAGAGTATATGGCCATTTCATATTGTACTTAATTTGTTATGTTTCTTAGCATGATGGTGTATAGACTTTAAAATTCTCTTTCTGAAATTTTGGAGCAATCATCATTATATAAAAGCTTCAACATCTTAATTAAGTGTCTCACAGAGTGTTAAATATATAAAATATTTGATTAATGACTTTCAAACTATTAAAATTTGTGGAGCAGTTATTTGATATTCTACTTAGTGATTCTCTTTTAATTCATGGTTTATTATTACGACTTCAGTTAGTGGATTATTTAAGTTGTTGGAATCAAGTTAAACTTTGATCATCCTAGGACTGAGGTTGAATCAAACTTTATACAAACTCAAATTGATTTTGGTTGACTGACTTATCAAGCTATTTGAGTAAGCCTAACATTTGTTTGAATTTGAAATCAGGGTCAATCAAATCAAAAGAATAAAACCCTTCAGGTTCAAAATTATTTTCAATGCTAGCCTGATTAAATAGAAAATCACTTGGCATAGTAAAATCACTTGGCATAGTAGACCCAAAATTCAAGTTCCAAACATTGAATCTCCAAATAGCCTGTAAATAATAAAATATATGTCACAATAAAAACAATACCCTGCAACTAGGACAACCTCATCCTGACCTAAAGTTGCCCATGACACTACAAATATGTCTCTAAAGTATTGACAGAATAGTGCCAAAGTCTCATAAGCAGCTTGCCTTATTAACTTGTAAGTTCAGTTGGACTAATAGTTGACCAATTCTGCCAAGTTTTGGTGCACCTGAAGGTTCTAGAATGTGGACCTACCTAACCGGTATATATTAACATGATGTATGAGACATCAGCACATCTACGATGAAGAAAAAATTATCCCAACTTATATTTTAATCTATTGCAACAGCCTCTTGCAAACCTTTCAAAAAATAGGTGACTTGGTAGTGCAACACCTCAAACTATTCCTACTTAGCTTTGATGACTGGGGGAGTTGTTTATATATGTATGTATAACATGCCAATGATGACAGGCTGCCCTATGAGTGAGCATGGCTTGGAGAAAAGTGTTTAAAAACATTAGTACTTATCCTATCTTGTAGCCGCGATGCTTCACTGATTTTAACCTTTTCATTTTTTGAGGCACAAGTTTAATTTTTGTCATTAATAATTTTCTACAACGACCACCAATTACTATGTCACTGGATGTATAAATGTTTGGCAGCCTTATATAATATTTTGGAGGGCCTGTTGAAGTTAATGGTTTCAATACTTTGTTGATATTTAACTTTTTTTTTCTACTATCCATATTTCTTATCTATAATATGTTCGATAATATACCTTTTATATTATGTTTTGCCAATAATGATAGGCTACCTTAAGAATGAGCAAGGCTAGGAGACAAGGGTTTAACTACAAATACATGATAGGTTGTCTTAATAAGTAGTTATTCTATCTTGTAGCCACGATGCTCTAGTATCTTTAATCTTGCTTGTCCTGAGGCATATATATTTTCCATATCTTAAAATTTTGATATTTTAAGTATAATTACATGTCTCACCAAATACATATTCCATTGGTAGCCTTGTTATTGTTTTGGATGAAACATTTAAATACATGTTAAACTCGAGAATGCATTATTTAAATTAATAAGTTTAATAACTTTTTCATAGTCATTTTTAGTGTCACGTTGCTATTTATTTTAGAACTTATATTTGCAAATCTATTGCTGATAATATGTTTTGACATTGCCGATAGGCGCAATGCTCGATTGACTTTGACTTTGTTTGTCTCAAGGCTTTAATCTTTTTGATTTTTTAAAAATAAATATGAATATTTTCTTGTTCCATAATATGTCTTTGTATATTGTTTGCATCATTACGAAGCCGATTGTTATAATCAATAGTGTTGTATTCTAAATTGTACAATGTTTGCAGTCATGTAGCTAAGATGCCTAAATCCAAAAAAGATAATCAAGATGAAAATGTAAGGGAACGATCATGTCGTAGTAGAGTACCAAATTGGATAGAAGCCCTTGATATGATAATGCTTGCCCTGATGAGACAAGAGAATGATGAAGGTAACTATCACAACGGTATTCAAGCAAGAAATTTGAAAGATGACAAATAGCTTCAATGCAAGAATAAATAAGTCCACTTATAGAAACCTCAAGAATCGATTGAAGGTATCGAAGAAGACCTTCAACTTGTACTATAACTTAGTAAATTGATCTAGCTGGGGATGAGATCCTGTACTAAAAGTGCCCCTACATGGTGATGAACAGATATGGGAGGAGGTCATCTTGATGAGTGGTGGATTGCTGTTGATATCATAGAGGTAGCATACTTTTCATAACATTATAATAATTATTTTTTAATATTCATAATAGGTTAACAAGGAGTATACTCAGATTAAGGATAAGCCATTTCTTGTATATGATGGCATAAACATCCTTTTCTCAAAGAACACGGCCACTGGTAGATGCAGAGATACATTTGCTATTCTAATGGATGTTTCGGATAATGATATCTTAGAAGATGATGTGGATCTGATCAACTTAGATGACATCAATGTTGGCTAATCGTCACAACAAAGTGGTGAAGTCTTTTACTCATCATCCGGTCCTTTTGATCTATTTGATGATGTATATCCAAATAGCCCAACTACTTGTGCCTCGACCCTACTTACAGAATCTTCTCTTGATGCACGTCCGTCCTTTAGTACTGGAAAGAGGACAATGCCAAGCTCCATTACTCTTATAGCACATAGGACTAGGCCAACTACTAATGCAATTGATGTTCTTTTAGATTTAGTGGATCAAGGTATAAAGAGATTAGAAACTGCTAATAAGATCCTCAAGAGAGATGAGCTTGCATGTCCTATGATGTATTCCATCGATGAGTGTATACAAAAGTTGGAGAGTCTCCCTGGGATTATACTTGAATTTATTTCTTGCTGTAGGGAAGACTTTTAAGAATGAGATAAATAGGTGGTTCTTTATGCATTATGAAGGGACTACTACAGGAAGCTTGGTTGAAAAGATAAATGGCTGAGTTCTACCGTGTACCACCTCCAAGGGCAGCCCTTTCTGGAAGTTATGCTCATATCCCAAATCTTTTTATGCCCCTCCAAGGCATGGTGTTAATCAAGGTGGCCCCCATATATTTGTGCCACCTGACATGCATGCTACTACTCCTGGTGGGCCTAATCCATTCATGGAGTGATGCAGAACGAAAGAAGAGATGATGCGATGCGGAAATAAATTAAGATTAATTCTTTTTTTTATATTATTTTTAGAAATTGGCTTTGACTCAAAGGAAAGCTAAACTATATTGAAAGAAACTAGGTAATAATTGAAAGCACAATTTAAAAGAAACTAGGTTATCAGAGTGGTTCAGAAGTAACGGATCGCTGGGAGTTGAGAAACTCCCAGACCTAGGGTTTCGCTCTGAACTTTCAATAGAACAGAAATAAAGAGAAGAGATGGGTTACCAACCAGACAGTGATCTTCATAGAGTTTGGTGGAAGAACTCTCTCGAGCAGATTGTTGGATCCTTGGATTCGGATATCTTCGCAATGGATACTCCAATACTGGTCCTGTGGCTGAGTCGGCTTCTCCTGAACTCAAGATCTGGGAAAGAAGAAGAACAAGTGATGGAATCAGATACTCAAGGAAGGATTTACCAGATTGAAGAACTTGAAAGCTGATGTTGCTAAAATCCGGATTCTCCTAAAGGTTGATCTGGCTCCCTCTGGAATTTGCTCTGAATCTGAAGTATCCGGACTGGACCCGGATGCTGGTGGTCGGCCTTGACTTGGAGAGAGTGGTCGTGGGAGGTGGGGTAGGCTAGGGTTTGGTGGATTGAGGAGAATTATGGGCGGCTAGGGTTTTGGAGTGAAGTGGCTAACCTAGGGTTTTGGGGTTGGAGATCACACACCTCCTCAAGGTTCCTGGGGAACCCGGATTTACTCCCTCACGGAGCTCAACACCTGGATGCAAGTGCGGAAGAGAGAAAACACAGAGTTTTCTCACACATAAATTGGATTTATTCATCAGATAACTTTCAAATTTACAAGAAGGGTTTAATTTATAGGACTTTACAAGATAGCAGGGTTTTATATCTTCCCATGTGGGACTAATAGGGTGGATCTTCAAATTAGGTTTGTAGGATCAATTCCCACACATATGGCCGGCCAAAAGGTTCCAAAAATGTTGATTGGTGGCTTCAAAAGGAAAGTGGGTGGCGCCTCCTAGCCTTGCTCTTCAAGAAAAAATATTTTTCCTTCCATACTCGGTCTTATTTGGAAGTATTTGGGCGCCTCCTAACCTTGCTCTTCAAGAGAAATTTCCTTCCTTTCATACCTGGTTTTATTTGGAATTACTTGGGCGCCTCCTAGTCTTCTCCCCAAGCTTTGCTCCTTTCTTTTCATAGCTTGGCTCTTATGGAAACACTTTGGCCGCCCCCTTGAATTGTGGATCCCAGATTGTCTTCTCCTTAAGTGGCGCATGAGAGAAGGGACCTGCTATCTTATGGTGTGAGGACCAGAGCATACTGGATGGAGATGTGGCGCCCCTTGGACTCAGGCGTGTGGCTGGGAGTGTGGCTGGGAGTGTGGCGCCCACTTGCTTGGCCTTGGGAGAAAATGTGACACCCTGGAGAAGTCCTAGACCACTACTGAGTCAACATGACTCAACAAAATAAATTGCAGGGACATACAGACTCATGCTAAAATTGAGCTGATCAAGTCAACCCTTATTACAAACCAGAAAACCCTAATTCTTCGGGCAAGGTCAATCAGAGATCCAGATGGAGCCCTGAAGTCTTCTTCTGAGTCTGGTGCCCGCACCAATTCTCCCGGGGTGGGAGGAACTCGACCTTGTCGAGTATGGATCAAGTTGGCTCTGGTATCTCTCCAAGAGGTCTGGGTCCAATTCTTGTAATTCTTCTCGGGAGATCAAAGAGTCATCAGAATCTGGCCTTCCTTGCCAGCGGACCAGGTATCTTTGGTATCCTCGATTACGAGTAGAGATAACCTGATCATCCAGGATCTTTTCAATCTGCTCTTTCCTCACAGGCCAGTTTGTTGGTGGACACACAGGGTTGGGTTCACCCTCAAGAGCAGGATTAGGCTCAAAAGGCTCACTGGGAATCACAGCTAGCTCTCTATACTCTACTAGGTCTGTAATGTTGAAAGTGGAGCTAATGCCTAGTTCTGAAGGCAACTCGAGCACATAGGCATTGGATCCTACTCTCTTCACCACTCTAAATGGTCCAGCTCCTCTAGCATGTAAATTTCTAATGGTTCCAGGTGGAAACCGTTCAGGCCTTAACCTAATCATTACATAGTCTCCCTCATCAAAAGTTTTGACTTGCCTTTGAGAATCAGCCAACTTCTTATAAGTTTCATTACTTAAATTTATTTTGGCATGAATTTCTTTATGCAAGTCTTTTATATGCTGTGCAAAAACTTCGGCAAACTCGGAGACTCGTGTGTGTACTGGTAAAGGAGCTAGGTCAAGAGGTGTGTGAGGTTTGTAACCATGCACAATTTCAAATGGACTCTTACCTGTAGACCTATTGACCGAGTCATTGTATGCAAATTCAGCTCTAGGTAAGTACAAATCCCAGTTCCTAATGTTTTCACCAACAAGATACCTTAACAGATTGCCTAAACAACGGTTCACTACTTCGGTTTGGCCATCAGTCTGGGGATGATAGGTAGTTGAAAACTTAAGTTTTGTCCCTAACTTATGCCAAAGGGTTTTCCAGAAATAGCTGGTGAACCGGACATCCCTATCTGAAACAATGGTCTTAGGTAGGCCATGGAGTCGAACTATCTCATTAAAGAACAGGGTGGCTACCTTAGACGCGTCAAATGTTTGGGAACAAGACAAGAAATGGGCCATCTTGGAAAATCGGTCGACTATAACACAGATAGAGTCATGCCTCCTCTGGGCCTTAGGCAAACCTAACACAAAGTCCATGCTTACATCTTGCCAAGGACGATCTGGGACAGGGAGTGGGGTATAAAGGCCAATGTTCTGTTTTCGCTGTTTGGCAACAGCACAGGTCCGACACCTAGCCACAATGTGTGCTACATCTCTTTTTAAGCTAGGCCAGAAAAAGTGGTCTTCAATAGCCAGGGTGGTCTTGTCTTTTCCGAAATGGCTAGCTAAACCTCCAGCATGAATTTCCCAAATCAAAAATTCCTACAAGAAGTTCTAGGGATGCAAAGCCTATTCTTAAAGAACAGAAAGCCATCTAAAAGGGTATAATCCTTATGATCACTAGATGGTCCTTGAGTTAGATCCTGGTACACAGTCTTAAAATCTGGACACGACTCATATTCCTCTTTGATCTGCTCAAACCCTATGACTTCAGCCCTAACAGAATTCAATAACAAAGATCGACGACTAAGAGCATCAGCTACCTTATTTTCAGACCCAGCCTTATGTTTTAAAACAAAAGTATAGGACTGGATATACTCTACCCACTTAGCATGCCTAGGGTTAAGCTTCATCTGGGAATTCAAGAATCTAAGAGCCTCATGGTCCGAAAATAGCATAAATTCTTGCGGTAGCAAATAATGTCTCCAATAATGTAAAGCTTGCACTACCGCATAAAATTCCTTATCATAGGTAGAATACCTAAGCTTAGCATCATTAAGTTTTTCACTAAAGAATGCTACGGGATGGTTCTCTTGGCTTAGGACTCCACCTATGCCTACTCCTGAAGCATCACAGGCAACCTCAAATACCTTTGAAAAGTCGAGTAACCTCAAAATGGGTGCCTGGTTATCTTATCCTTAAGATCTAGGAAGGCTTTATGGGCTGCTTTAGTCCACTGGAATTCTCCCTTCCTAATACAGTCTGTGATAGGAGCAACTACAGTACTAAACCCCTTGATGAATCGCCTATAGAAGGTAGCCAAGCCGTGGAAACTTCTGACTTCATGCATACTGGTCGGCTCTGGCCATTCTACTATGGACCTAATCTTTTCTGGATCAGCAGCCACGCCATCAGGGGTTACTACAAAACCAAGGAAGATAATTCTACTGGTCATGAATTCACACTTTTTGAGATTACCGTAGAGACTATCATTCCTCAAAACTTGGCAGACTTGTCTAAGGTGGCCTAGGTGATCTGCAGGGGTCTTACTATAGATCAGGATGTCATCAAAATAGACCACTACAAACTTCCCTATGAAAGCTCTAAGTATCTGGGTCATAATCCTCATGAAAGTACTAGGGGCATTGGACAACCCAAATGGCATAACAACCCATTCATAAAGACCATCCTTAGTTTTGAAAGCGGTTTTCCACTCATCCCCTGGTCTAATCCTAACCTGATGATAGCTGCTCTTGAGATCAATTTTAGAAAAAACCATTGCACCGGCCATTATATCTAGCATGTCATCTAGTCTAGGGATGGGAAACCTATACTTGATTGTGATTTTGCTGATGGCACGACTATCAACACACATTCTCCACGTGCCATCCTTCTTTGGGGTCAGAAGTGCAGGGACTGCACAAGGGCTAAGACTTTCTCTAATTAACCCCTTCCTCAACAATTCTCCAACCTGCTTTTGCAATTCCTTATGCTCAGATGGATTCATCCTATAATGGGGCAAGTTGGGTAAAGTAGCTCCTAGGACTAAATCTATGGAATGCTGGATATCCCTAAGAGGTGGAAGGTGGTCCGGCAGATCCTCGAGAAAAACATCCTTAAATTCTTCTAACAAAGGTTTAACTTCCTGAGGAGGCTCTGAGGGTGTAGGAGTCCTATGTTCCTTAGCAATCAACATACAAATAGGTGAACCACTATGAATTTCTTGTTCTAGATCCTTAGCATTAATTAGATTCACTCCAGTCTTCATCTCTCTAACCTTATTGGGTCCTTAGCTACCTTGTCCTTAGGAGGGATTGAATGGATTGTGATTTTCTTCCCATTAAAACTAAAGACACAGGTGTTGGATTTTCCTAAGAGGGTGGCATCATGATCATATAACCAAGGTCTTCCAAGAATTACACTGCTCACCCCCATGGGAAAGACATCACACCAAATCTTCTCTTGATAGGATTGCATTTGGATTTGGACCTGACATCTAGACTGGATAGGTATAGAGGTAGAGTCTACCCAAGAAACCTTATAGGGGTTGGGGTGGGGGACTGGGGTTAAGCCTAACATTTTGACAGTGCTAGCAGAAATGGCATTCACACAGCTCCCACTATCTATGATGATTTTACATACCTTATCCCCTAGTTTAAGGAAAGTCTATAGGATGTTAGTCCTACGCCAATCTTCCTGAACTCTATTCTGGGACAGGATGCATCTCACAACCCCTAATTGGTCAGACTCTGTGGATTCCTCCTCTCCTTCATACTCATCGACCAAATTCATTCCGGCCTCATAAACTTCTTCTTCAAACTCTTCATTGGGCCCGAAATTCTCTTCTTCTCCTCCTTCTATGTAAAGGGATCTACGAGGGCACTGGCTAGAAACATGACCAACCTTATGGCACTTAAAACAAGCTATGGCTGTGCACTGGTTGGAGATATGACCGGGCTTCTGGCACTTAAAACAGATGATACTAGAACTAGGGGTTCTCTGGGTGTCAGGTGCCTTACCTTTGTCCATGGGCCTAGGGGTGGAAATACCCTGATTAGGCTTGCTAGGGGTAACTTGGCTAGGTCCATTTCTTGGGATTGGGCACTAACCCTAGAAGGCATGGGTCCTCTTTGAAACTTCTCAGTGTTTAGTGCAATCTGATAGGCTTGGTCTAGGTCAGTAACCTCTCTCAGAAACAACTCCCTCTTAATGTCTTCCCTAAGTCCAGCCCTAAACCTAGACAAAGTGACCTCATGGGCTTCACTCACATCACATCTCATCAGGTATTCATCAAAGGTGGTTATGTAGTCTGATACAGATCGGTCCCTTGTTTCAAAGTCTGCCATTGGTCTAACAGATTCTATGGTATGAAATGGGTAGGTACTTATCTCTAAGCTTCTCTTTCATACCCTGCCAAGTGGTTATGGGCTCAATGTTTCGTCTTCTAGTGGTTAGCTCAATGTTCCCCCAGTATAACCTAGCTTGACGTACCAACTTCATCTTGGCAAACTTGAACTTCCTTTCCTCAGACATGGCATACCACTCAAAGTACTGGTCCATCTCACCCTCCCAACCAGAATACACCTTAGGGTTTAAGCTACCATCAAAAGTGGGTGCATCTAATTTGATGTTCCGAATGAACCTATTATCTCTGTCTTCAGGCTCTGGGTCAGGCCTCCTATGATTAGGTTCAGGATCTCTGTATAAAGGTCTTCTAGGCTCCTGGTGTGGGTGAGGTTGAGGCACATTAAAATCTGGGTCAGGAGTCCAATTCTGATGCCTAGGTTCCTCAAGTACTTGGATTCGATCCCTAAGCTGGGTAAAATTCTCATTCATATCCTGACTTAATTTGTTCATACTTTCAGTAAGAGCTCTAACCATGGCCTCTAAATCAGGTTAGGTTTGACCAGGTTGGTAGGGTACTCCATTCCGGGTAGACATGATGATGCAAGCAAACACACAAAATGAAACTCAACTGAAACGACTACGGGCTAACTTGACCTAGAGCCCAAATTAGATGCCCAATCAGAGTGGCAAGCTAGCCTGTAGTAACTCGAGACTCAGCCAGGCAGGTGTAAGGGGAGTGTTAGGTCCCTAGATGCCAATCCTAGACACCAATCAGTGATTGGCCAGGTAGGCGGACCAGCACACAAGCCCTTCGGGAAAGAATCCCTGAACCACCGTTCTAGACACTGAGTACAAAGCACACACAGAGTAACTAGACAAACTGACTCAACACTAGCCTTGACCCGACTTGTTGATGTCCCTAGCCCACTAGGGCAAATTAAGTCTAATAAATTAAAAATTAGGCTTAAGATCGAATGAGTGGGTGGTGGTTTTGGGCTAAGGAGAGGTTATCAACTCCTCCCCTTATCTTAGATGCTCAAATGCCCTTAAGATGAATTAGGAGATGATCACTCAAAAAATTGAATTGCAGAAACACAGAAACAGAGTTGCAGTAATTTAACTCTCAGAAATTTCACGGAAACCAATAAATCACAGGAAAATTATGTAAACTATCTTCAATTATAATGGTTCCAGCAAAATAAAAATCATGCAATTTGGAGTTACTTGTAATGAGAAACAATTCCTGTAATAGGGTAGTTACAGACTGAAAATAGAGTGCTTCCCCCGTTTACAATTCCTGCTACGAAGTTGTAACCCAGCGGATCCCCTACACGCCCCAGGAACACCCCATGGAATGGGAAGAGGAGGTTTGCACCTCGCTTCATTCCTAGGACCGGACGTCCTAGGGAGTCTACTTCGAGCAGACAAAGTAAAAAGGAGAGACACTCAAACAAGCAAACAAGACAGAAACCCTAGACAGGGCTTTGATACCAAAATGATGTAGAACGAAAGAAGAGATGATGCGATGCGGAAAAAATTAAGATTAATTCTTTTTTTTTATATATTTTCAGAAATTGGCTTTGACTCAAAGGAAAGCTAAACTATATTGAAAGAAACTAGGTAATAATTGAAAGCACAATTTAAAAGAAACTAGGTTATCAGAGTGGTTCAGAAGTAACGGATCGCTGGGGGTTGAGAAACTCCCAGACCTAGGATTTCGCTCTGAACTTTCAACAGGACAGAAATAAAGAGAAGAGATGGGTTACCGACCAGACAGTGATCTTCACAGAGTTTGGTGGAAGAACTCTCTCGAGCAGATTGTTGGATCCTTGGATTCGGATATCTTCGCAATGGATCCTCCAATATTGGTCCTGTGGCTGAGTCGGCTTCTCCTGAACTCAAGATCTGGGAAAGAAGAAGAACAAGTGATGGAATCAGATACTCAAGGAAGGATTTACCAGATTGAAGAACTTGAAAGCTGATGTTGCTGAAATCCGGATTCTCCTAAAGGTTGATCTGGCTCCCTCTGGAATTTGCTCTGAATCTGAAGTATCCAGACTGGACCCGGATGCTGGTGGTCGACTTGACTTGGAGAGAGTGGCCGTGGGAGGTGGGGTAGGCTAGGGTTTGGTGGATTGAGGAGAATTATAGGTGGCTAGGGGTTTGGAGTGAAGTGGCTAACCTAGGGTTTTGGGGTTGGAGATCTCACACCTCCTCAAGGTTCCTGGGGAACCCGGATTTACTCCCTCACGGAGCTCAACACCTGGATGCAAGTGCGGAAGAGAGAAAACACAGAGTTTGCTCACACATAAATTGGATTTATTCATCAGATAACTTTCAAATTTACAAGAAGGGTTTAATTTATAGGACTTTACAAGAGAGCAGGGTTTTACATCTTTCCATGTGGGACTAATAGGGTGGATCTTCAAATTAGGTTGTAGGATCAATTCCCACACATATGGCCGGCCAAAAGGTTCCAAAAATATTGATTGGTGGCTTCAAAAGGAAAGTGGGTGGCGCATCCTAGCCTTGCTCTTCAAGAAAAAATATTTTCCTTCCATGCGGTCTTATTTGGAAGTATTTGGGCGCCTCCTAACCTTGCTCTTCAAGAGAAATTTCCTTCCTTTCATACCTGGTTTTATTTGGAATTACTTGGGCGCCTCCTAGTCTTCCTCCCCAAGATTGCTCCTTTCTTTTCATAGCTTGGCTCTTATGGAAACACTTTGGCCGCCCCATTGAATTGTGGATCCCAGATTGTCTTCTCCTTAAGTGGCGCATGAGAGAAGGGACCTGCTATCTTGTGGTGTGGGGACCAGAGCATACTGGATGGAGATGTGGCACCCCTGGACTCATGCGTGTGGCTGGGAGTGTGGCGCCCACTTGCTTGGCCTTGGGAGAAAATGTGATACCCTGGACAAGTCCTAGACCACTACTGAGTCAACATGACTCAACAAAATTAAATTGCAGGGACATACAGACTCAAGCTAAAATTGAGCTGATCAAGTCAAGCCTTATTACAAACCAGAAATCCTAATTCTTCGGGCAAGGTCAATCAGAGATCCAGATGGAGCCCTGAAGTCTTCTTCTGAGTCTGGTGCCCCCACCATGGAGCCTTCATTCAAGCCAAGCAGTCATGCTAGCGCTTTCTAGGATAGTACCCTATCTCCTCATGGTAGTCCCGAGATATTCGTGCGTACCACATCTGTAGCTCCAACACATCAACAAGAATTTGGCGATCATGGTTGGTCTTAACATATATTGCTATTATATGTGTTAAGGGATGTTATTTTGTGATAAATGACTTTTCTATCTCTAATCTATATTATGTCATAAATGAACTTTGCTATAACAAATTTTGTTGTAAATATGAACATAGTTGTTATTTTACTTTAATGTCTGTTAATAACTATATTGTCTATTATTATTGGCTGTCAACACATAGTTATGCATTTGCTTGTATTATTAACTACTCTCTTTTTTAATAGATGGATACCTTGCATAAGCTCATGGCATTTTTAATAGATGAGAATAATTATTAGCAGGACATCATAACTACATTGATAAGTAATAGCATCATTAATGTCCAATATTGTAATATAATTTGGAAGGTACCATGTCGAACTCATCCATTCTCGGGTCACGAACTCATAATAGATATATTGAGTAGACATCCAGATATAGGTTATGATTACTTTAGAATGACAAACACCATGTTCTTAAAGCTAAAAGAGTTGCTTGTATCACGTGGACTTGTAGTTAGCACATGTAATGTTACGGTACAGGAGCAATTAGCATATTTTCTGTATTACATAGGTCATAGTATAACTAATAGAGTTTTGACAGAAACTTTTCAGCACCCAGGGAAGACAATATCACGATATTTTAATAATGTACTAAAAGTAATTTGCTTACTGAAGCAAAATTCATAGTCCAATTGGGTGAGGATATTGGTGTTCACACATGGATCCGTGAAAACAACCATTTCCATCCTTCATGGTACCTCTAAATGAACACAATGTTGGTACTTAATTTTCAATTATCTTAACTTGTCTTTGACATAGTAGGTTGCATCATATAGAATGCTATTGGAGCGGTTAATGGTATGCACATACCTATGTTAATCAAAAAAAGCAAACAACCCCATATTCATAATCGTAAGGGCACAAATTCTAAAATATTATGGTTGTAGTTTCATTTGATCACTCTTTCCTTTTTATTTGTACTAGATGGGAAGAATCTGCTGTCGACATGAAAGTACTTCATTGGTGTGTCGAGTTAGGATGCTTTGTTGGTGTGTTGAGTCAGGAGGCTTCATTGTCTAGAAGGTATCCAAATACTCTAACATTTAATTATTTTTTAATTTTTAATGAATGTCCTGTTCATTTACGAATTGCCTTGGTTGTATACAGAGAAATATTATCTTGTCGACTTAGAATATGCCAATACAGATAAGTTTAACAATCCTCGAGCATGATGATATAACAATTATCGAGACTTATATAACTATCGACATGCACAACTCTGGAATTATGTAGAGAAGATATTTGGAATTCTGAAAAAGTGATATAAGATTCTTAGAAGTCCCATTCTATATCCCTTCAAGGTGTAGAAATATATTGTAATGGCTTGCTACATCATTTACAACTTCGTACAATGCTACCAAAAAATGATAAATATTTCAATATGTCACTGGAACCCTGCCTACTGACCACAATAAGGATGATGTCGATCCTTATTTGATTATAGAGGATGACGAATCCCATAGAGGTGATGAACTATGCAATTCGATAGCTAATAGACTATGGATTGCTCGTAACATGCGAAGCATGTTTAACTTGGATCCTTTTATTAAGTTTATTATTTCATACCTATTTTATAAGTTCATAAATTTAACATGAATAAATTTTGAATCGTACATATTATTACGTATACTGAGTTATATTTTGGTTGCACATAAATACAAGAAATCAAGGTGCATGCAATTGAGTTATAGTGATGTCTTCCGATAGTCTTTATGTTGTTTTCGAAGGACGTAGATGAAAGATATATGAATCTTAGCCACAGTATCAGCATCAAGTTACCAAGTTCAAGCATGCCTTATATAAGAAGTTTAAAACTAGACCAAAGGCATTTGCTACATTAGAGAGCTATGTTCAACCTCCATATCATCCCTCTCTTGAAAAATTCATAATATTAAGTTTAATAGGAAAAAAAAAACTTGTTGGCTGCCCCACGAATGTAGATGGACTATTTATGACCTTGCTATTGGTTTTACTTGCCTTTCTTGTGGGCTTTCTACTTGGATTTTAGGTTGGATATATTCAGTTATAACATTTGAATATTATTAGTATATATTCTTAATGTCATGGTTGCAAGGTTTATAAAACCATAATGGACTTGTATAACTTCTGCTATCCCTAATGCTTTACGTATGCTACTTCTTGTTCCCTATCATTACTTCACAATGTAAGTACTATTTTGTTTAATTATCATACTTAAGTAATTATTGCTAATGTTATCTTGGTGGCAGATCCCCATATTCATCCATTATCTTATTGGTAGCTTAATCTGAGTTATGTTTAATTTATTGGCAACCCTTTTCGATCTTATCATTATATCTTATTTGACTTTGATTCTGCCTTTTATTCATATTACCGATTTTGAGAGGCTATGTTTATATTCCTATTTTGAAATTGTATAACAATTTGATGTGCAATGTTTCTTGGTAGCCTTTTGGTGTGGTATGTGGGTTTGTATCATGGTTGGAAGCATCCAATATGCTGTAATGCTTATGTTGTTGGTAGCTGCTACTGTATAATTCTTTGGTAGGTACGAATTCCTCGCAAATATGGTATGAAGAGGTGCTACTTTATTCATACAAAATGTTTCAATATCATTTATCACAAATGATCTTGCTGGAACTGTTTGTTGTTGTAATTAATAATCCCTTATTTACAAAATATGTTATAACATATGCTAATATTGTGTGGTGATGAATGATTTAATCGAAATTATTTGTACTTACAGGTTATTTATGGTTCTTTGGATGACATATATTATATGTGTGGCAATGATGATGGGTTGCCTATTGATTGAGCATTGTTGGGAGGCAAGAGCTAAACTACGACATTAGTTTTTTTTTCTCTTGTTGTCATGATGCTTTACTGAAATTAATTTCACATGTCCTGAGCTATATTTATAAATATATATCTACATTTGTACCTATGGCAGATGGTCTGTGATATGTTTAAAATATTTATAGCTCTTCATGTTCCTGGATATTGACCTCCCTTATGGTCTAGGATACGAAACTTGCTTAGGTTTGGAATTAGATATATCTATCTGTTGTATATTTGCCACCTATATTGCAACTTCTAAATCATATTTGTGTATGTTACATTCTATATACAATATATATGCTTGGTGTTGTATTTCTTTGTTTAGTAGACAGGTCCAAGTGATATATTTTTCATGAGCTAAGATTTAATTAATTTTTTGTAGGGGCCAATATATTTTTTTGGGTACTAAACCTGAATAATGATGAAATTGTATTTAAAATTTATCATCCATTACAAACATGGTAGCTTTCTTGTTTGAATAACAATATTCTCATATCCAATTTTTGATTGGTAGATTGGTCTATATCTTGTAGCAATGCTCATATATATGTTTAAGGTACATGTTCATGATGAACTCATTGATTCTATTGCATCAAAATTCTTAAATTGGACTGCCTATTCGATGTTAGGGTGGGTCTACTTGTTATATTCCTTTACTTCGATTTTATAACTTTTTGTAGTAGACAAGCGAATATTTTGACAGCTGCATCTTATGAATGATTTTCAGATGAATGGGTATTACTAATACTCATATGTTGAAAGTTAAATCCAAATATTCTGAGTTCAGGATTATTATAAAATTTAAATCCGATTGTTTTTAGTTCAAGAATATTTATGGAGACATGAATTTATATCTTGTATACTTTGGTATGAGATATTTTACAGGTGTGGCAATGATGATGGGCAACCTATTGATACAGGTATGCTTTGTATGCTTTGGTATTCTTTGTATATATTGATAGATGGGAAATTTCACATATGTTATGTGGAAGTCATTTATATGTTTTTGAAAATCTTGTGTATTTCAAGAATTGTTTGTATTTCAAGAATTATATAATATCTTCTTTGATTGGGTTTGAGATATATACATGTGTCGCAATGATGATGGGCTGCTTATTGACGAGCATTGCTTAGAGGCAAAGGTGAACTATGACATTAGTTTTTTTCTTCTTGTTGCCGTGATGCTTTACTGATATTATCTTTTCATGTCGTGAGACATATTTTGTAATGATATATCTATATTAGTTTTCTTTTTTCTATGTGGATTGTTTAAGTTCTACAATTTACAACAATCAATAGCCTATTTAGCTATAAATGTTGGTAGATAGCCAAAAAGTGAGTGGCTCATTTTCTAATTTCATATGCAACTTATTTTAAAGTTATTGACTATTTCCAACCAAAAAAATGTCATGACATACGCTAATATTGTAAGGTTGTGAATGCTTTTAATAATTTATTTATGGTATCCTTTTATTTGTGCTTACAGGTTATTTATGATTCTTGAAACTATTGTATACATTTAATTAATGATTCCACACTTTATACATATATATCTCTACTACTATTAATCCTGAATGATGATGACATTGATGGCACTTGCCTCTGATTTTATGATGATACAAGGAAGTAACTATTGTACCATTATGTCAACTTGTGTTGGGATTACAGGTTCATGTTGGACTCCTTAATACTATGGTTTTCGATGTTGATAACTTTGATATTTCTTTGTACATGTTATTTATTTTTTTGAAACATTTATTACTGTTCAGGGTATGCTTCTTATATTCATTTATTCCCTTTTTTATATGCTCCTTATGGATGATTTATGGATGGATAGGTTTTATTATGATGCACACGATGAAATTTATATCTAATTGTTTTGAGTTCAGGAAATTTATTGGATACATAAATATATATCTTCTTTCATTTTGTATAAGATATATTATATGTGTGGCAATAATGATGGGCTGCCTATTGATTGAGCATTGCTTGGAGGCGAGAGATAAACATGATATTAGTTTTTTCTCTCTTGTTGCCGTGATGCTTTTACTAACATTATCTTCGCATGTCGTGAGCCATATTTTGTAAATATATATCTATATTAGTACTAATGGCTGATGTTTTGTGCATTATTTAAAATATTTGCAGCTCTTGATGTTCTAGGATATTGAGCTCCCTTATATTAGTACTTATAGCAGCTGATCTGAGGCATATTTTTTTCCTCTTTTACTATATTCTTATACTTATGGAAATGTATAATAATATATAACAATGGGTTGGTCACTATTTATTGGCAGCCTTTTGTGTGGTATGCGGACTTGAATTATTGTTGGAAGCCTCTAATATGCTATAATGCTTATGTTGTTGGCAGTGCCATTGTATGCTATGTATATCTCTGTGGCAGGTAGGAATTCCTAGCAAATGTACTATGATGAGGTGCTGCTCTATTTATACAAAATATATCAATATCATTTATCACAGATTATCTTACTGGAACTGTTTGTTGTTTTAGTTAACAATTCCTTTTTTTGAAATATGTTATGACATATGCTAATGTTGTAAGTTGATGAATGCTTTGATTAAATTATTTATGGTTATAGGATATTTGAGGTTACAGGTTATTTGTGGTTACAGGTTGAAAATATCGTATAAATATTGTGTCAAATTTCAGGTCATTTTTTGCAAAGAAATTATGAAGTTGACTTGCATGAGTTTGGAATTTGATATATCTATCCATTACCCATATTTGTATATGTTACATTCTACATGTAGTTTATATGCTTGGAGTGGTTTTTGTTTATCTAGTAGATAGATCCAGGTGGTATATTTTACATGGAAAGATGTCTTTGATTTTTTGTAGGGCCTAATATATATTTCATGGATACTAAAGCTGAACAATGATGAAATTGGATTTAAAATTAATCATCCATTACAGAGTTAGCTGCTTTCTCGTATTAATGACAATTTTTTCATATCTGGTTTATGATTGGTGGATCAGTCTATATGTTGTAGTATTATATTGAGATATGTTCAGGGAGCAGGTTCATGTTGAACTCATTCATACTATTACATCACAATTCCTAAATTGGAGTGTCTGTTGGATGTTAGGGTGGGTCTGCTTGTTCTGTTCATAAATTTATATAGGAGTAGATATGCCTATGTTTTGACAGTTATCTCTTATGGGTGATTTTTGGATGTAAATGTATTACTCATATGATGAAAGTTAAATCCAAATATTATGAGTCCAGGATTTTTATGAAAAATAAAGATATTGCACTACTTACAAGTTGTTATTGTTATAGGCATTTGTTTTTCTTTTCTTGCAGGAGCTATGATGTTTTAAAATGGTTCGGAAAGACAGTCTTCTCAACTATACTGCTAGAAGTTGGTGCTAATGGTTAAGGACTGCAGTGCAGCGCGTGAAACATATTATAGTTTCTAAGTCAATTGTAATAGTTTTTTTTTGGAACTCAATTTCTTTATTATATTGTCTAGGCACGCATGTTGTCCTTTTATTTTTGTAACAGCTATTGATCTTGTATAGATTTCTGATGATAATTTTAATTAATAATAAATTATTTATTTATTTTTATAACTTACATCATTTTCTTGTCTTCACGTTCATATTTCAATTGAATAGTATATTATCAAAATAGTATATCAGTCCTTATTATAATTTATTTGAAATATCAGGAATCAAATATTTATTGTAACAGAGATTCTTGCAATTTATGTATATTTATTATATATGAAATTTTGCTTTACTTTAACAATGTCCTTTGCAAAATGGTAGTGGTACAATCCAGTTTGCTCTTGCTAACTGTTACTAATATATGTACATAGCATGCAAAATTATAATAGATCATCATAATAAATTAATAAATGAAAAATAATTTATTTAAGTAATTAAATTAATAAATAATTTGATAACTCATTTTTCCTAATTATTTGGTCAAGGATATTTTTGGGATTTCAAAAAAAATCTTCATTTATTTCTAATGAAATACAGGCTTATTCCCATGTCATCCAAATACCATTTAAAATAATACTGCATTAATTGTTTCGGAATAAGGTAGAATACCAAATTTCAAACCAAATAAAAATCTAGAATAATAAGGGGAATAAGCTATTCTTGGAAAATTCATATTCCTATTCTTGGAATAAATTTTTAACATCCAAACACTATCTACAGGTCTTTGTTTATCTATCTATATCAATCTCCAAAGATCATGGAATCCGATTGTTATATTCACATACCAAATCATGAGATTTTACTATTGGATTATACTATATTAGGTCCATGATATCATTTCCATAATCATAGAATTTTAATTTTTAATATCTTTTTCATAATCATAAGATTTTGTTATTATATTTTATTATATCTGATCTCTAAAATCAAAGAGCTTAACTTGTATATAAAGCACATTAGTGGCATAAACATTTCAAACAATTCAAATCTCCTTTCCAATACAAGCTTTTCAAATTTTAAATTAGAGTAAAATAATCTTATTATACTTTATATTATATACCAAATATATTTAATATATTACTTCTATTTACCTTATTTTTCTAATCAAAATAAATATTCATATTAATAAATAATATATTGTAAGTATAAACAAAAATATTATTTCTATATAATAATTAATATATTTTTATAGGATTAATAATTTATATATCTAATAAATATGTTTTTATAGAATAAACTAATATTTATATATTAATATTTTATTATACTATATTTTATATAATTAATAAATATATTTTTATAAAATATATTAGGGATAGTTTTGGTATTATATAGATAGTGATCTTAGATTTTTATGCAATAACAAACATATTATTTATGAATACTTAAGGATTTTTAATCATTGGACCATGACCTATCAAATGTAGTGATTTTAGATCATTAAAGATCACAGGATTTGAAATACCAGTAATGTTTGATCATCTTAATGTTTATGATTAGGGGTGTAATCAAGTCGAGTCGAGTTGAGAGTTAGAAGCTCAAGTTCAGCTCGATGAAAAATAGGTAAAACTCGAGATCAACTTGATATGATTTGAATATCAACCAAGCCATACTCAAGCTCAAATTCAAACCCCTTAATCTATCAATAATATATATATATTATAAATAAAAATAATAATATTAAAAATTTATACAAATTTGAATAGTCTTGTTAGTTTTTGAGCCGCGTATCTTTTTACTTAAACTCGATAATAACCGAGTCAAGTCAAATTTAAATTCAAGTTAAACTCAAGTAGCTTGCGAGTTGAGGCAAATCATTTGTATCTTTAGTAGTGATCCCAATTGGATCACTAAATATCACCATACTATTTATATGGGCCTGAGCTTGTTTTTATTATAATATCCAAAAAAATTCCTTTTCTTTTAAAAAATCCCATGACATCCTATCCCATTAATTCCCATTATTTTGATCAGATCTTGATAATATTTAGAAATAAAAAATATTCCAGAAAATCTAAGGTTAATAACCGAAACAAAAACATTCAAAAATTCATACGCCTGCTAGGAAATTGACAGATCACCAGCATTCTCTCTTTCTACCACCCAAAAAAAAAAAAAAAAACCGCATTCTCTCTCCCATCTCCCACCACAAGTTTGAGGGGTAAAATGATGAAAACATGGATCTAACCAGCTTCTATCCCTATTAACTAGCTGAGTTGGCTATTTAATTAAAATTTATTCACATAATCCAGAAGAATTTATATGAGCTAAATTTTCTATTGAATTCATGAACTTGGAAGCTCATTTATGCATGGTCCATATCAATGACACGAATCCAATGGAAAGAAGAAAAAACTTTCCATGGGCCATTTTTATTTCTTCTAGCATGCTAACAATCCAACATGCTAAGATTGAGTCTGGGATTTCGACAAAATTTTAAAAGATGTAGTACAGATAAGTCAGCAAGTCGGATTCTTGCAGATATTTCTTTGAAATTATTCTAATAAGAGTATTTAAAAAAATTATCCTATCAATTTCTATCTCCTCTAAATATTATTAAAAAATAAAAATTAGGCTCAACAAATAATGAAAAAAAAAACCTAAAAATTATACTTGCGTGGGAACTGACTTCGCCCGGCATTCTCTCCCCTATTTCTTCCCGCAAGTTTGTGGAGGGTTGAAATGGTAAAATAGGGATTTGACACGTTGCCATCCCCATTAACTGGCTGTTCTGGTTATTCAATTAGGCCATCCCTATTGACTGGTTGTTCTGGTTATTCAATTAGGATTTGTTAGGATAATCCAGCAAGATATTGGTTGAATTCCCTTCTGGATTCAACCAAGATATAGAGTAGCATCAAGCAGTCGATAAATAGTATAATAAAATATCTATTCTATGTTTCCTTAAACTATGCTGATAAATACAGCCAATATATCTAAAATATAGAGCAACACGTACAGCATCTATTTATCAATTGAGATTTTGTTTTTACAAATTTGTTGTGAGCTTGATTTAGTAACTTTTATAATTAAAGAACATTTGTTACCAGTTTTTTTTACTACGGGGCTTATATTTCAATGTTATGGTGGCTGTATGCTAGCCCAGCTACTTTGAAAGTCATACTTAAGTCCAAGTCCAGGATGGCCTGCTCATGACTCCCCCTGTCAACCCCACAAATAGAAACAATAACCATTTTTTCTACTCTGCCACCTTGAACTTCTGTCAGGAAACTAAACATGGTGACATGGGTTACTATGCAAGCATTCAGGTTATATCTTTCTCACAAATGAATGACCGATCTTCATCCACCATTGGATTACATCTTGCAGTGCTTTCAAAGTAGGCACACAATTCTCAAAGCATGTCCAAAGTCTCCCCTTTCCTCTGTAAACCCAACAATCATTCATTCAAGCAACCCCAGCCCTCCACCAAGATAATTTTATTTTCTAAGCACCGTCCCCTGCACTTGATGAAGATTCTGGTCAAATGGCCTAAACTAATTACCGACCAAGTTCCTAATCCGATGGTGCAATTTAAGAGGGGTCTTCCCGACGATTTAATTCACAAGAACACAAGATTCACTATATATATTATTGTTGTAACTCTTCGAGCTGATCAAGTTAGATGTGCTGGAGCAAATTTGGATTCCAAGAAGTCTTCAAGTGGTTGATCAATATCCCGCCGATGACTTGGAAAGCCCATCCAATATTTTTTAACCTACAAAGAGGTCCGTGTAGCCTAGAGAAACTTGGTGGGATCTCCAGTGAGGAGACACTTTGATGCTTAAGTAAGTTCAAGAAGTAAGAACAGTATGAAAAAAATAGAGAAAGAATGGGTACTTAGAAAAGTTACCTCCAGAAGATCCCCTCGACCCCTTATTTGTAGTAGTAGGGGGCCAAGTTAGTTAGGTGGTTATAATTGTTAGTGAGGTGGTTAGATCGGTTAGGTTGTTAAGATGTTAGTGGAGTAGTTAAGCGATCTATTATACTTCTTGATAACCACTATACTAACCTTATCGTAATAATTCTAATAACCTTGAGACATGTGATTTATGTTGGATGGAATTATGGAACGTATACCTGGTTTTAGGTAGGTGATTATGATTCATTTGATATGTTGGAGATCTGCTTAATGAACTGTTTGAATGATAGTTGAGCACCTGATGTCTTATATAAGAGATTGGCATCCTATGGCTTGAACAGGTAGTCAGCACCCTATGCCTAGAATAAGAGATCTACTTCCTGTGTTTCGAACAGGAGATCGACACCTTGTGCCTAGAATAAAAGGTCGACACCCTATGTCTCAAGCAAGAGATTGGCATAATAATTTACCTATGCAGCAATAGATGTCTCTTACTTTCGAGCTCAAGGTACACTTATCTAGTTTAGCTCGGAAGTACAATAAAAATTTCATCAGGCTTCTAGTGTGAAAGGATGAGACATCTTTTCGAATTATAACTTTGCTATGGCATATTAATACAGTGCAAACTTTTTAGGAAAATAATGGTGACTTTCTTGCGATGAGCAGTTTTCAAGACGATGGTAACGTGATAGTCTACAAGCATACTTTCCAAATAATGCACATCATCCACATGCTAAAATGCGATTGGCTTGGACTCGAAAACAGGGATGGTATGATGTGGAGCAAGGGCAGACCACATCAACTTTCCCAGGGCCAAAAAAATAGAAAATTTAAAAATATCAATAAATATTTATAATTAATTTAAATAACTTTTTTATAAATAATATTTAAATTGAATTTGATGTTGTTACATAGAACTATCAATAATGAAATCTATTATAAAATTTTTAACTATCTCCTTCTCAATATAAGTAACTAAATAATCGGTAAGAAAATCATTTTCCATCTTGTTGTGTAATCTAGTTTTAACAATCTTCATTGCTAAAAATGCTCTTTTTATAGTAGCAGTTGAAACTGAAAGAGTCAAAACAAGATGAATCAGTCTATCAATGAGCGAATAAACATCTGATTTTCTTATTCTTACCAATCCTTTACATAATTATGAAATTGTAGAAATATTCTGGAACTCAGAATTCTTTAGAATGTCAATATGATATTGTTGTAATTGATTTCTCAAGTCTTCTTTCATTCTCACTGAAGTCTTCTAAATAGAATTTCTTTGCAAGCTGACATATACTCTCTAAATTGAATAACCTATAACTATCTCTAGGATTTAAAGCACTGCTAAAAATTAATAACTCAACCGTATCATCACTGAATCTTCTATGTAATTTATGCAATTGAGTATTAATAGTATCATTAAATATATCAACCCAAAAATGATGCTCATTTATAATATCACTTTGTCAACGATCTCGATCACTATACTTATAAGTAGCAGTCATATTTGGAACATCAACCTTATATTTCTTACAAAATAGTATCACATTCTCTAACAAACTTGTCCATCTATCTTTTCTTAATTTTTGAAGTAAAACTTTTGTACTTTTTATCAAATGCATTGCATTAAGAATGCCTTGGGACTTTCTTTGTAAAGTTTGACAAAGATCATCAGTTATCTCCAAGATTTTTATCATCAAATATAATATAAAAATAAATTAAAAAGATATCAAGCAATGTAATGCATCATCGGCATCTTTATGTTGAACATAACTAACTCTATCACGAGTAATGTTCTCAAGAACAGAACAAGTAACTGAAAAAAGTTTTTTCAAACTATGAATATAATTCAAATGTGAACTATATTTAGTCTTGCCAGGTCTTTGTAAACTACTAATCTGATTTTGCTCGCTTTCAGATTCAAGCTTATCAATGACTAATGAATTTGTAATGTTGGCTACTTGTCTTGCTCTCAATTCATCAAGATGTTTTGTAAATGCATTTACAATAGCAACAATATTCAGCAAATCATTAAAAAATTAATGAATAATAATAACCTCTCTTGATGCAACCACTAGTATTAATTGAAGTCTATGAGCCAAGCAGTGGATATAATAAGTATATGGATAATCATTATTAATCAAAGGTTTCAAACCATTCTATTCATCATGCATATTACTAGCCCCATCATAACCTTGACCTCTGATATGTTTAATGTTTAAATTATTTCTTGAGAGAATATTATCAATAGCATCTCTAAGAGTTGAATAAGTTGTATCTAAGACATGGACAATATCAAAGAATCACTCCCTTATAAATCTATTCTTGTCAACAAATATCAAAATAATAGCATTTGTTCTTTTCTTGATCATCCCAAGCTTCATCAATAATTATACAATATTTGGCATCACCATTTTTGTTGCTTATGGCTCTTCTCACTTTTCTTGAAAAAAATTGTAGAATTTTCTTTTATATCTTTGGTGAAGTATAAGAAGTATAACTAGGGATATTTTCTAAAACAACTTTTCAACATCCTCATTATAACATACCAAAATCTTGAGTAGTTCAAAGAAATTACCTCAATTTTTTGAATTCGGACATTCATCATGTCCTCGAAAAATATAAACCTGAAATATAAGCTATCTAATTGCATCCACTGAGGTCATAAACTATAAATGATTTTGAGAAATTTGTTCAGAGATTTGTTTGTCAATTATTTTTTGAATATATTGCCTCTCATTTATTAAATCATGGTAGCTCTTTATAGTAACATTATGTGAGAAATTCATATTTTTTTCATATATCCAAGAAATGTCAATTCTTTCCATCATTTACTTTTTTTTCAATTTTGAAACCACCTTCTACAAATTTACTTTTTCTTTCATCTTGCTTTGAAAAAAGATAGCAAACAAAACAATAAGTTGCATTTGTAGTTGGAGAATATTCAAGCCAACTAGGATGCTGATTGAACTAATATGATTGAAAATATTTATGATAATTTTCTGAACAAATGAGATCATACTTGTCCAATATTGACTAACAAGGACCAAAACTACTATAGGCATGTCGAATTTCATCCATTGATTCACAAGATATTTTTAAATTTGTTTACACAATCTATGATCTCTTTCCAATTCATGAATATTAATATAATTGGTTCCAACATTTATTTTGTTTTGATGGCCTTTCTTCTATAGGAATAGTATCTGTTGTTGAAGTTGGTTGATGAAGTTCAATCTCAGCCTCAATCTTAGGTGCATCTACATATCTCCACCCTCAATTTTTTGTGCTACTTTTTTTTAAAAAAATTACTAATTTCCTTTTTATAATGAATCTAAAATATGAATAAAATTATAAGACAAAAAGTTGGTGGCATAATTAATTTTTAGACATCCATGAATATTAACATAAATGAAAAAATAAAAATATAAAAATTAGTGAGTCTCAGTCTCTCAAAGTCTTAATTCCTATAATATAATGTAACATGCCATAGCATGATTAACATTCTTGGTAAACTTGACTCTAGTGTAGAGGCCATGAAATCATTTAAAACTTAGCCATGCCCTATATCTTATAGTACTGATAAAATAAAGCTTCGAGTGCTGGTTGATGGAAAAAGAACAATAGTGGGCTCTTGGCCATGTTCTTCAATAATGGTCATTAAACAGCAAACAACAAAGTTTTTTTGTTATAGGTTGTAAGTTACTTACATAATCTAAAATATTAATTTTATGGTGAAAAAAGGTACCATCATAACATATATTTCTTATTTCTATCAAGGATTAGTTGTGACCAAATCGAATATTAAGAGAGTAAGAAATGTGGGCTTTTACTTACTGGATCTTAAACTTATCACAATAAAAACTAGTGGAAGGCTACTAGTTTGCCATTGATATTTTTCAATCGGATGAACCCACCATAAATTTCTGTAAAAAATTAAAAATATAATAAGATAAGTTTAGCAACTTGCATCCTCTCAGATAGAGTCACCTACTCTACTCACTTGATAATTGAATAAATAATTGATATGGAAGTGGAACTAATGCATGGAAGCAGTCAAGCAGAGAACTAGAGAAGGGAAAGGGGCACTGGGCACACTGGCATAGTCACATAGTCGGCACAAAGGTGGAGCTATGGAGTCATGGAGCTCCAACATCACCGCGTCAAGCATGGGTAGGAGTTGTGGATGGAGAATAAGCCAATGGTGAGTCACCTGATATGGAAATAGAGAAGGGCATCGAGATAAAGTGTGGAGGCATGGATCTCTGGCGTCGAGCAGCCGATGGGAGTTAGGGACAGAGAAGGAGCCAGCAGCAGGTAGTTGGCTAGGGGTAGACGGGCGGTGGTTGCTAGTTAGGGAAGAGAGGAGGAGTCGATTGTCGACGGTGGGTGGGGTGGGGGTTGGGGAAGAGAGGTGAAAAGCCACAAAGCAGTGAAGGAGACGATGGGTGGGGTGGGGTTGGCCATCGGTGATGGGTGGCCTATCGAGGGTGGCAGTGCCACGATGATTGCCAGTTGGGGAAGAGAGGAGTCGGTAAAAAAGAGAGGTGAAGGAGATGGTGGGAAGGGGCCGGTGGTTGGGGAAGAGAGGAGTCGGTCGGTGGTGGCTGGCGGGTGGGGTTCAGTGTTGATTCATGGTGGATAGGGTTTGGAGATTGGGGAGGAGAAAGAGATGGTGGCGCCTTTGCAAGTGAGTTCTTTACTGAATTTTCTTTCTTTCTTTTTTTTTTAATAAGGCTCGTTGGGGGATTTTTTCATTGATTTTTTTACAAGGCTCTTTATGGATTTTGATTCCTTTTTTGGGATTTTCAACAATTTTTTTGGAATTTTTTTGACTGATTCATAGAGGTGAAGAGAGGAGTTTTAAGAGGGCCAAATACTTACCTATATACTAGTTTACCTTAAAAAAATCTAATGGATATAGGAGATTACAAAAAAATTGGGAGGGCCAAGGCCCCCCTGCCCCCCCCCCGACGGTCCACCTCTAATGTGGAGGCTACCCAATAATGAGATTATTGCCCAGAGAGCAACCCAAGAGGGGGGGTGAATTGGGTCTCTAAAAAATTTAAAACTAAGCTTGATAATATAATTAGCAAACTTCACAAGACAAGATATGCAATTCAATTCAACAAGGTACTAAGATTTAAGTACAATGCTCTAAAGTAATAGTGCAGTGAGAATTAAAGCAATAAGCAAGAATGTAAAGAGCAAAGAGGGAGAGAACAAGCAATCACAAACACAACAAGCTATAGTGGTTCGGTGCCAACAATGCACCTACATCCACTTTCCAAGATCCCCTTGAAAATTCACTATAATCAAACAATTACAGTGGATTAGTTTTTCGGGCTCACTAATCAAAATCTGACTTGTTTTACAAGGTTCAAAGTCACAACCTCACTTGGTTTTCCAGGCTAACCAAGAACCTAGTTGGTTTTCACAAGGCTAACCAAAATCTCCCTTGGTTTTTCGGGCTAACCAAGAACCTTAGTGGTTTTGCGGGCTAACGACCAACCAATTGGTTTTCAAGGCTTACCAATAACCACACTTCGTTTTCCAATAGGCTAACCAATAACCTTTACAAGATATAAGGTAGAGAAATAAAGAACCAATGTAAGCTTTCAATAATAAAGTAAATAAGTTGATAAAGCTCGATGTAGTGTTGCTTTGTTCTTGTTGAAGCCTTTTGAATGCCCAAGATTGAATGATCTTCAATGCTCTTGATGGCTTTGAATGTTTGGAGGCTTCCTTTAGCTTGTGAGTGTTTGAACCTTGAATGAATAGGAGTTAAGGCTCTTCTCTCTTCTTTTCTCTCTAAACTCTTTAAGGATATTCAATGCATACCTTCTTGATTTGATTTAGAGCCTTTATATACCTTTCCAAGCCCTCAAAATCGAAATATAGCCGTTACACTTGAAAAACTAGTCGTTGGGGGTATTTGGGATGAGTTCTATTTTTGAAAAAACTAGCCGTTACTGTTGCCAGAACTCCATGTGTCGACACATAATATTGACACATGTTCTTCTTGAGTTGACACAAGTTCAAACTGCTCCATTCAGATTCTCTGAAAAAATCAGTTGAGTCGACACATTCTCAGTTGAGTCGACACTTTGAGTCGATACCTTGTATCCATGTGTTGACACATCAACTATTCCTTCAACTTCTGCATGTTCTGTGGCTTGAAAGTCTCAGGCGATGTGTTGATCCATGTGTTGACACTTTGAGTCGACACATAAAGTCCATGTGTCGACACTTGATCTGTGCCATTTGAAACTTTGTAGCGTACCGACCTGAGTCGACACTTCTTCTAAATGTGTCGACACATCATGTCATGTGTCGATACCTTGAGTCGACACTTCATTAAAAAATTGCAGAAATTATTGAACTTGTGCTGGAACATGTTTCCATTTGCCTTAGTCATCCATTCAGCCATTTCTTTGAGTGTCCAAGTCTTGTTTTGAGCAATCATTTCATTCAACCTTGGTTCTTCTACATAAATATGCTTCTTCAAATTTTGTGAGCATCCTTTCAATGAAAACACACTTAAAGCAAATCATTAGTCCTCAAATTATACTTAACTATTTTGCTTATCATCAAAATCAATTAGTGGAGTCAACAATCTCCCCCTTTTTAATGATAACAAAATCCTTAAGTATAAATTGCTTTAAAGGTAAGGCTTTAAGAGAAATGTTTAAGGTGCACAATATTGAAAGCATCAAATATATCAATCATTACTTGCATTAAAGATATAATCATTTAGACCACAAGTAAGAGAATTAGAGCTTGTTGCAAGATTAGAAAGTATCAAAACTTTGATATACATTTAAATTCATAGAGTGCATATATCATGATACTTTACAAAGAAATTTCAGCAATCAACAAAGCTCCCCCTGAATCAATGATTCATAATAAAATTTGTAAAAAATCTTTTCTAACATTAAAAGAGGTTTTTTTTTTTTAATGATTAAATTCATTTTGAAAGAATTTTTATTGAACATAAAGTAAGGCTCCCCCTTTCTTAAGGAACTTTGTAAATGATTTTCAGGTTTTTCAAAAATCCTTGAAGTTAAAAGTTACTCCTCCTTTAGTTTTGAGAAGTAAACACATTTATACTTAAATCTCACTAAATTACTCCCCCTTTTTGTTATCATTAAAAAGGTAGGGAAAAAAAAACAAGATATATCATAGAGTTTATAAATTCATTTTTGAAACTACTCACACTTTTTCTTTAGGAAATATATTCAATAAAGAGTGAAGATATAGAATTATAAGAGCAATTCAAGATATAATATTCAATCTCATCAAACACAAAGATAAGAGGAATCAAAAAGTTTTCATATATGTCAGGAACTTGTACATCAAATACACAACAAAGATAAAAGTACATATAAGCATAAATGTAAACTATCTAGAAGTATAAAACTATCTAGAAGTACATCAATATCCTAATCATCATCCATCGAGTCATCAGAAGATGAACCGATCTCAATGGGTCCGGTATCATAAGAAGATCGAGCTCGCGGCCATCATGATCGAAGATCTCGAAGTCTGGTCCTGGTCGGTTGAGAAGGGGTATGGCGTCCACATCCTCTGCGACAAATATAGGTCCAACCTCTGACTGAAGCAATAGAAGTAGGAGCTACGTCCTCCGCAGGAACTGAACTGATCGGATCAATCAACTCGACAACAACTGGAGCAGGAGTGCGATCAAAAGTAGGACCGGAATCAAGATACTGAAAGCCGGGTGTGTAGAATCCAAGCTCTCGAGTGACTGATGAAGTATGAAGGGTAGGAGTATCAAAAGTAGGTGTAACAGCTGATGATACAAGCGTATCAAGAACAACAGTATCAGCTGTGGAAGGTATCGGGGTATCTACACTGGATGTATCAAAAGAGGGTGTCTCAATGATAGGTGTATGAATGTCAGGAGAATCAACAATAGGTAAATCAATAACAGGTATATCAATAACAGGACTAAGAATAGGAGTAGGAACTGGAACTGGAGTGTGATCAACCGATCTGGAAGGAGAGGATGGATCAGGATCGGGACAAGTGAGAAGGATGGGTCAACAACAGGGCTTGCAGGCGCATCATCCGTCACCTCTGCAACTGGCTCTGACGTAGGATCAGCAATGTCAAAACGATCTGAGTCAGTCTCCACGTCTCTATCAATATCTCCAATAACAGTATCTCCATCTCCAACAGTAGTCTTAACACCAATATCGATATCAGCAAGGTCATCAGCTAGTGCTAGGGCAGGTACATCAACAGAAGCAGGAATAGTGTTTGCAGCAGGAGCACTTATCGAAGCTCTAGGCAGTGCTAAGAGAATAGCAGAAATGCCATCTCTAAGATCAATGTGGCTCTCTCTCATCTAAGTAATAAAAATGTCTAGACGCAGCCTCATGATAAATACATCGATCTCTATGCGTCTGACTCTGTCCTCTAAGGTATCCGAAGTATCAGGAGTCTCTATCTGTGCTGACTGTGGCTGGACAGATGTAGAAGGATCAGGCTGAGCTGGCTGTACTGCCATCTCGGCTGTGTCTCACTCGATCCAGCCTCACCTGAAAGAATCCGCTCCTTCTCTGCTATGTCCTCATCAATATTAGCTCTATCCTCGGCCCGACCTGATATCCTCCATGTCTATTGGCCTCAGACAAATGATAACCCATGCAATGCAACGACCTGATGTCATATACATCGGTATGGATCAGAGTACGATAAGGCTCATCTTGGAAGCTGACTCCACCATACTCCCAAAATAGTACTATCAATCCCATGACATAAGGCAAGCAAAGCCGCTGACTAGACGGCGTCTTAGTAATCTGATGAACCATCATAACAGGAAGACAAATCAGCGTCCGCTGAATCAGTGAGACCATCACCAGCAACTCCCGCTCAGTGATATAGTCAAATCGACCAGTATTCGACAGAAGAATCTGGGCAACTATATGATGTAGTAGTCTCATCTCCGCAGACAACCTCAAAGCTATAATAGTGGCTCCCTCTGGTAAGATATCGGATTCAAAAATGTACTGGAGACCACTAACTCGATCCATCAGGCTGTCAATAACTGATCCAGTCATGGGTATATCCCACACTCGGCACAAAATCTCTGAAGTGATGGGGATATCCCATCCTCTGACCTGAGCAATCCAGCCATCAGACCCTCGGGCAAGTGAACCGTAGAACTCTCTCATTAGCCCTGGGTAGTATCTCTTGCTGAGCGAACAAAAAGTAACCAAACCAGCATGTCTAATCCAATCTCCAATCCTGAAATGCTGCTGGTCTAAGAAAGAAAAGTCTACTTGGCATCCTCCAACCACTGTCTTGGAGCTCATCCAGCTAGAAGGTGTGCAAACAACGGTCGTGCAGGCGGATCCAGAGCTTTAGACTCATGTCATGCCTTCGTTCTTCACTCTTCTTCATGCTGTGACTGACGAGGTTGGCAAACGACTTGTTTGCGAGGACCCATTGTCAAAAATCAAAGATTTAGCAAGGTTTTTGGTGGAAGAAAGAGGGTTTCTAGGGTTTAGAAGCTAAAACCTAGGAGAAAATCCAACAAACACAGCCACCGATCTTCCAAATCCAAGAAAACGGCGGGTAATAGCAAGGAAATGAGAGGATGAACAGGATGGATACCTGGAATTGATGTGTTGGCTCGGAGGAGAAAGAAATTTGGGAGAAAAATGGTTCGGAAACCCCTTAAATCTCAGTTTCCTATCGGTTATGTGTCGGCTCACACATGTGTCGACACATTTTGGTGTCAACACAAGATGTGTTGACACATCAACTTAAAAATTGAAAAGTTGGGAATTTCTCTGAATGATCAAAATCAATTCAAATAACATGTTTTTGGAGCCAAATTAATAATGATTAATCATGATTTATCATAAATAGGGTTGAATAGATCTAATTTAAGTCAAATTAGGGGAAGGATTTAATCAAATGGATTGATGATCCCGAGCTCTCTTCTAATCATACAGAATCAATCTTCTAGAAGAGGTTTAGTCAAAATATCAACTAATTGAAATTCAGTACAGATAAATTCAGGCAAAACATATTGTTTTCTACATGATCTCTAATAAAATGATGCCTAATTTCAATGTGCTTGCTCCTAGAGTATTGAACAGGATTTTTAGTCAAGCAAATAGCACTGGTATTATCATATTTAATAGGAGCTCTAGCTAACTTGATTCCAAAGTGTTCAAGTTGTTGCTTAATCCACAGGATTTGAGCACAACAACTTCCTGCTGCAATATACTTAGCCTCAACTGTGATAGTGCAATCGAAGTTTGTTTCTTGCTAAACCATGAGATTAAGTTAATCCCAAGAAATTGGCAAGTTCCACTAGTACTCTTTCTATCTAATCTACAACCAGTAAAGTCTGCATTAGAATATCCAATCAATTCAGTAGAAGAATTTTTGGAATACCACAAACCAATACTAATAGTACCAGACAGAATCTAATAATGCACCTAATAGCCATGAGATGTGATTCCTTAGGTTCAGACTGATATCTAGCACACATGCAAACACTGAACATAATATCTAGTCTACTAGCATCAGATACAGTAAAGAGCCTATTATGCCTCTGTATAATTTCTAATCTACAGATTTACCATGCTCATCTTTATCAAGTTTACATGAGGGGCTCATAGGCGTACCTATTGGTTTAGTAGTCTCCATCCCAAACTTTTTGATAATTTTTCTTGTGTACTTAGCTTGGTTGATGAAGATACCATCTGAAATTTGCTTGATTGGAGTCCGAGAAAGAAGTTTAGTTCACCCATCATACTCATCTCGAACTCATCCTGCATAAGCTTAGCAAACTCTTAACAAAGAATTTCATTAGTAGCACCAAAAATGATGTCATCAACATATATTTGTACTACTAATAAATTATTATTATTTTTTTCAAAAATAGTGTTTTGTCAACATTTTCTCTAGAAAATTCATTTTAATAAGAAATTTGCTTAACCTTTCATACCATGCTCTAGGTGCTTGCTTCAATCCATAAAGTGCTTTGTGTAATTTGAAAACATGATTAAGATGTACATGATTTTCAAAACCTGGTGGTTGTTCAACAAAGACCTTTTCATTTATAAAATCATTTAAGAAAGCACTCTTAACATCCATTTAAAATAATTTGAAGTTCATAAAATGGCAAATGCTAACAATAGTCTAATTGCTTCAAGTCTAGCAACAGGAGCAAAAGTTTCATCAAAGTCAATCCCTTCCTCCTGATTGTAACCTTTAGCAACCAGCCTAGCTTTATTTCTAATGGCAATACCATTTTCATCTAATTTATTCCTAAATATCCATTTAATACTAATAATTGAAACATTAGATGGTCTTTCTATAGGTGTCCAAATATTATGTCTATCAAATTGGATTAATTCTTCTTGCATAGCATTGATCCAATTAGAGCCTTTTTTAGCTTCTTCAAAACATTTAGGTTCTACTTGAGATACAAAAGCAATATAATCACATTCATTTCTAATAGAAGCTCGAGTTCTTACCCCTTTAGATGGATCACCTAAGATTAATTCCTTAGGGTGTCCATGAACATACCTCCACTCCTTAGGTAGATCTTGATGCATTGGAGTGTCATCTTCTTTCTCATCCTTGTCTTATTCTTCTTCATTTGGTTGAGCTTGATCATTCAGTGTCAGCTTCTGAAGTTTGTCAGCATCTGCACAATCATCAGATGTATCCTCTTTTCTTGAGGACTTGTTAACATTCTTCAAATACAACATGTACTGACTCTTCTACAATTAAAGTCCGTTTGTTAAATACTCTGTATGCCCTGCTTGATGTAGAGTATCTAAGAAGATACCTTCATCAACTTGGCATCAAACTTTCCTAGATGATCTTTTCATTGTTCAAAACAAAACATTTACAACCAAAAACTCGAAAATATTTCAAAGTTGGTTTTCTTTGGTTCCAAAGCTCATATGGAGTTTTATTTAAATAGGGCATATCAAAACTCGATTCAAAACATAATAGGCTGTATTTATAGCTTCAGTCTAAAAATACCTTGGCAAATCATTTTCATAAAGCATAGTGCGTGCCATTTCTTCTAAAGTACAATTTTTTCTTTCTACTACCCCATTCTGCTGAGGTGTCCTGTGTGCACAAAAATTGTGTTCTATGCCTTTTTCATTGCAAAAGTTTTCAAAATCTTGATTTTCAAATTCGGTTCCATGATCACTACGAATACAAATGACTGAAACACCTTTTTCATTTGAAACTTTTCTATAAAACTTTACGAATACAGACAATGATTCGCCTTTTTGTGCTAAAAAGAAAATCCAAGTAAATCTCGAAAAATCATCCACAATGACTAATCCATATCTCTTGCCTCCTAGACTTGATGTTCTAGTTGGTCCAAAGAGATCCATATGAAGTAGTTCAAGTGGCCTACTAGTAGTTACAAATCCTTTTGGTTTGAAAGAAGTTTTGACTTGTTTTCCAAATTGACATGCTTGGCAAATTCTATCTTTTTTCAACACAAATTTCAGGTAAATCTCTAACTAAATTCTTTTTACTAAGTTTTGAAATGTGATACATACTAGCATGCCCTAACCTTCTATGCCATAACCAACTAGTCTCTTCCTTGGTAGAATTCATTGCAACAAGGCATTCTTCATTAGGTAAAGATAAATCATCAAGATCTACTAAATAAATATTTCCATGCCTTTTTCAATGAATTGTACTCCATTTACATCTGGACTAGTAATCATGCAATATGATGATTTGACAACTACTTGAAAACCTTTATCGCAAAACTGACTAATGCTCAAAAGATTATGCTTTAAACCATCTACTAACGGTACATTACTAATACTATTGGAAGGAGTTATGTGAACCTTACCAATACCAATGATTTTTCCTTTACCATTATCACCGAAGGTCACACTCCCTCCATTCAAAGCTTCAAGAGAAGTAATTGCTTTACATCTCCAGTCATATGCCTTGAGCAACCATTGTCAAGATACCAAACTTGTTTGTTTTCCTTGGTTGCAAGACACACCTGCAATATGATCAAGCTTTGACTTTAGGTAACCAAGCTAACTTGGGTCCTTTCGGGTTAGCATTCAAAATAGTTCCTTTTGGAACCCACACTTTACCAAAAGACATGATTTTTCTAAAATTACATTGATATGATTTATGACCTATTTTTTACAAGTAAAACAAGTAATACTGGATGATGCAGGCATAAAAAAGTTTTTGAAATACTTTTATTGCTTTTGTGGTTTATATCCTAAACCTACCTTATTAAAAATAGCTCTTTGATTGTTTAAAAGTAAATTCAACTTTTCTGAACTATAAGTAAATTTGTCAACAAAAGGTTTTAATTTTTCAAGTTTATTTTTGTGTTTAGCATTTTCAAGTTCTAAATCCTTGTTTTTCTTTAAAACCTCATTGTTAGAAACAATTTGTTTAGGCCTTTTTAAAACTTCATTTTCCATAGCCAAAGCATTATTTTTCTTTTCCAAAATATCTAGTTTAGATTTCAAAGAACTAACATCATTTAGTAAAGAGTTATTTTCTAAAGAAAAATAGTTTGCATGCTTTTTCAGTTTCTTATTTTCAGATAAAACTAATTTATAATCATGCATAAGCTCTTCGAAAGCACTTCTAAGTTCATTGAAAGTAAAATCAACTTCAGAGTCGGAACATACCTCTTCATTGTCCTGATGTGCCATGAAGCAGAGATTTGCAATTTCTATCTGCTCTTCTTCTGAACTGGAGTCTTCGCTATCACTCCACATGGCCATCATTGCTTTCTTCTTTAGTTTCTTCCATGATTTCTTGAGGAGAAGATAATTAAATTTGTAATGTCCCGGCTTCTTGCACTCGAAGCATATCGATACTTCCTTCTCCTTTTCTTTTTCCTTTTCTTTTCCCTTTTCTTTATCTTTGGATTGAAATTTCTTCTTGTAGGGAAACTTCCTCCTCTTCATGAATCTTCTAAACTTACGAGCAAGGAGGGCTTCTTCACTTTCTTCTTCTTCTTCATCTTCGGACTCATCGATCGAGGATTCTTCTTGAATATTAGACTTGAAAGCAATCCCCTTCTTTTTCTTGTCCATGTCCATTGATTTTTGTTTTAGATTGAGCTCATAAGTCATGAGCGATCCCACTAGCTACTCAAGAGGTAGCTTGTCCACATCCTTTGCTTCTTGAATTGTGGTTACCTTTGGATCCCACGATGTTGGTAATGACATAAGAATTTTATTCACAAGATCAGCATTAGATATGACTTTACCAAGACTTCTCATAGCATTTACAATATTTGTAAAGCATGTATATATATCAGTGATAGATTCATTTAGTTCCATCCGGAATATCTCATATGTGTGCACTAACATATTGACTTTAGTGTTCTTCACTTGATCGGTACCCTCATGGGTAACATCAAGTGTGTCCTATATTTCTTTGACGGACATGCATGTAGATATCCTATTAAACTCACTAGGATCTAATGTACAATATAAGAGATTCATTGCCTTAGCATTGATCTCGGATTGTTTAATGTCATTTTCATCCCAATCCTCTTCAAGTTTTGGGATATGAGGACCCTTGTCAACTACTTTCCACAAATTATAATATATAGAATGCATATAAATTCTCATCCTAGTTTTCAATAAGTATAATTTGTTCCATTGAAAAATGGAGGTCTATTTGAGGCTTGTCCCTCAACTACATTAGTACCAAATGGGGCTGTCATAGATCTTTACTCAAGACGGTAATGCCTATATACTGAGAACAGGCTCTGATACCACTTGTTCCCTAGAGAGCAACCCAAGAGGGGGGATAAATTGGGTCTCTAAAAAATTTAAAGCTAAGCTTGATAATACAAGTAGCAAACTTCACAAGAAAAGATGTGCAATTCAATTCAACAAGGTACTAAGATTTAAGTGCAATGCTCTAAAGTAATAGTGCAGCGGAAATTAAAAGCAATAAGCAAGAATGTAAAGAGCAAAGAGGGAGAGAACAAGCAATCACAAACACAACAAGCTATAGTGGTTTGGTGCCAACAATGCACCTACATCCACTCCTCAAGATTCCCTTGAAAATTTATATAATCAAACGATTACAACCGATTATTTTTCCGGGCTCACTAATCAAAACCCGACTTATTTTACAAGGTTCACAAGTCACAACCTCACTTGGTTTTCCGGGCTAACCAAGAACCTAGTTGGTATTCACAAGGCTAACCAAAAACCTTCCTTGGTTTTCTGGGCTAACCAAGAACCTTAGTTGTTTTGCGGGCTAACGACCAACCTAATTAGTTTTCAAGGCTTACCAATAACCTCACTTCATTTTTCAATAGGCTAACCAATAACCTTTACAAGATATAAGGTAGAGAAATAAAAAACCAATGTAAGCTTTCAATAATAAAGCAAATAAGTCGATGAAGCTCGATGTAGTGTTGCTTTGCTCTTGTTGAAGACTTTTGAATGTGCAAGATTGAATGATCTTCAATGCTCTTGATGGCTTTGAATGCTTGGAGGCTTCCTTTAGCTTGTGAGTGGTTGAACCTTGAATGAATAGGAGTTAAGGCTCTTCTCTCTTCTTTTCTCTCTAAACTTTTTAAAGATATTCAATGCATACCTTCTTGATTTGATTTGGAGCCTTTATATACCTTTCCAAGCCCTCAAAATTGAAATATAGCCATTACACTTGAAAAACTAGCCGTTGGGGGCATTTGGGATGAGTTCTGTTTTTGAAAAAACTAGCCGTTACTGTTATCAGAACTCCATGTGTCGACACTTCCTCTTCATGTGTTGACACATAATGTCGACACATGTTCTTCTTGAGTCGACACAAATTCAAATTGCTCCATTCAGATTCTTGGAAAAATCAGTTGAGTCGACACATTCTCAGTTGAGTCGGCACCTTGAGTCGACACTTTGTATCCATGTGTTGACACATCAACTATTCCTTCAACTTCTGCAAGTTCTGTGGCTTGAAAGTCTCAGTAATGTGTTGATCCATGTGTTGACACTTTGAGTCGACACATAAAGTCTATGTATCGACACTTGATCTATGCCATTTGAAACTTTGTAGTGTACCAGCCTGAGTCGACACTTCTTCTTAATGTGTCGACACATCATGTCATGTGTCGACATCTTGAATCGACACTTTATTGAAAATTACAGAAATTGCTGAACTTGTGCTGGAACAAGTTTCTATTTGCCTTAGTCATCCATTCATCCATTTCTTTGAGTGTCCAAGTCTTGTTTTGAGCAATCATTTCATTCAACCTTGGTTCTTCAACATAAATGTGCTTCTTCAAATTTTGTGAGCATCCTTTCAATGAAAACACACTCAAAGCAAATCATTAGTCCTCAAATTATACTTAACTATTTTGCTTATCATCAAAATCAATTAGTGGAGTCAATAGAGATCAACCCAATCTAAGCCACTCGAGATATAAATTTACCTTCCTAGCTCTTGGATCCAGATTTTTGACTTCTCGCTCTTTCACCTTCATTTTCAAGAGTTCTTCAGCAGTTCTTCTTCTCTAAGCTCTGGACTACTTGGACTTGGGAAACTTAGGTTAGTTTCCCATCCTTTCATCTTTTTTATTGGTAGCCATGGTTTCCAAGGGAAGGAGAGCTATCAAAAAAGTCAAGTTAGAGTAAGCTTTGTAAGAGATAGGGTGGGGACCAATAACTCGAGAGGAAATCCCTATCCCTATGTCTGTTCATGTTGGGGAAGAAACCTCTATCCCTTTAGCAATTCCAGCAAGGGAGGAGATTCCTGCACCCCTCGTTAGAGAACCACGCCATTGGAGGGCTTCTTCAGGCCCATTTGGAGAAATCTATGATTCGGGAGGCGGATCTTGAAAGACTTAGGATTAAATATCCCATTCTTGATGAGTTTAGGATGGTAGTTCCTAGTTCAAATGAGAAGGTAATAGCCCCTCTTCATGCTAGTGTTGCCTTATATGAAGATGCATTCGAAGCCGGTGTTAGGTTCCCTTTACACCCATTCATTTGGGATATCTTAGATTTTTATCGAGTGGCACCAACCTAGTTTACTCTAAATGGTTTCAGGATCATAGTAAGTTTTATATTCATCTATGACTTATGCGAAGTAGAACCAAGACCTTCATTGTTTAGGACTATCTTCATGCTAAAGGCTCATCCCTATGACAAAGAATGGTGGTACTTTAGTCATAGAAATATTATAAACTTGTAAAAGGTATCCATTTGGCCATCCACAGGTAAAAAAATAGGTATTTCTTTCTTTCTTCCAAGCAACCTTTGAAACTTAGATCATTCTAGAGAGATGCTCGGATGGCCCTTAATAAGAATGACGTCCCTCTGGGTGAAGACATTGATGATTTCCTCAAATTACTAAATTCCAAGGTCCTGAAGTTTAAAGAGCTCTTAACCGATCAGGCCTTGTTCGATGTAGGCATTAGTCTGGTAGTCCCCTGCAGTATGTTTAATCTCTTTGAGCTTTATCAGTTATTCTCTCTTTTTCTCCTCTCTCTTCTTCTTCTTCTTTTTTTGAATTCATCTGACCAGCTGTTGTGTCCATAGAGATAGGAAAAATAGGTATTGACAAGCTTCCATGGGCCATGAAGAGGAAGAGGTCAGATAATAAGCTAGGAGTAGGAAAAAGAGATTTGATAAGGTCCTTGCTCTGACCTCTTCCGAAAGAACTCCTTTTATGGAGGGCGGTAGATCTCCTAATCAAATGGTCATCTTGCTGATACGTTCGACATCTACATCGGCTAGGCCATCGAATGTTGTTCAATCATCCCTTCCAGTGGATTCAGTGAGGCTTTCAGGAGTAAGCCAATGTCTTGTCAATCTACTGATAAGAAGATGTTCTGAATGAATGTATTATCCTTCACAAGGAACTGCTTGCAACGACTTTAGCCTACAAAGATTCAAAGGTTGCTAAACAACTTTTGGACATGATATGGCTCCCAGCTGATAAATGGGAGAAAGGGGGATGCTAGATTTCTTAAGTATTTGGTGATAGCTACACCGAGACTTACCAGGTAAACTCATTCCCATATTCTCTATCTCTTTTTAAATCCTTCAACTTGGTCTTTTTCTAATTCCTCCAATTTTTCTTTTGTCTAGCTTTTTTCCAACCTTGCTTGCCTCAAAGATTATATTCTTTCATTCGAAGATACAAAAAGAGACTTGAACAAAAAACTCGTGGAAGTCAGAGAGGAAGCAAAGAAAGTAGCTATCAGAACGGAAGCAGCTAATGCAAGAGTGAAGGCAAGTGAAGTTCAAAAGGACATTACTGAAACCAAATATACTAAATTGGATTTTACATCTTCCATTGAAATCAATAGACTGTAGGCTGACCTCTTTGATTCAAACAAGAAGGTCAAGATGAGCAGGGCTGTTATCCTGAAACTCCATGAGGAAAAAAAAGAAGCTAGAGAAAGTGTTGAAGGAAGCCAAGGAAACAACTGTCAAAGAGTATGAAGAATCTGAATAGTTTACTGATGATATAATTGATGGATCATTGGGAGTCTTCTTCAAAGGGTTTGAAGATTGTAAAAAGAAAGTAAAAGAGGTACTTCTGGGCTTCAACGCTGATCTCCTCATTTCCAACATTAGCATACAAATAGAGATGGTGACAGTAGCATCCAAAGATATTGCAGAGGAGGCCATGCATGTCCATACTAGCACTAACAAGGGACTCACCTGGCCTATTCCAAAATAGTAGTTGCTGCCAAGGCATCTGAAGAAGGTGCAAAGGGCCGACTAGAGATCCCAGCTTTCTAGGCAACCCAAGTATGAGGGCCTTATCTTTATCTGCATTTTATTGTGTTTTTTTTTTATATCTCTCCTATCAAGAGTTTGAAAATATCATACATACATGTTTGTGTAAGAACATGTTTGTGACAATAAAGTTTCCTTTATAAATTAATATCCCATTTTTATTTGTTTTCTTCTTTTCTGACATGTCGAATACTTGCAGGCCTTTAAGATTGTTTATAGGAGATGCAGTAATGTGGTGGCAGTGGTAGCCGGTGAAGAACTTAACATCTTGTCTTCATTTGAGGAATAGAAATTTTCAAAGACCTTGAAAGGATAACTAGAAATCCTTCATCAGTTATCAATCAGACAAAAAGAGAGTACTTGATAGAGATGTCAGAGGAATTTCATCAGTTCTTATTCTAGTATGTGATGACCTTTTGAGGTCTTTATTGGACATACTTGTTAGAGGGTAGATGATAGATTCCAAATCCAGTAGAGCACTAGCATAGAGGTTTGTTGCAATCATTGAGAACATCGGGATCTTCTTTTTTGTTTATGAATTGGGATTCAATAGGTGTATCAGCAAAATAAAGGAGCTCTACACAGACATTGATATCGATTTACTCATTCTTATCGACCTAGATTCAGAATCTCTAATAGAAGAGGTAATAAAAGGAGATCTCGTCACTTTTGTGCAAGTTGCTGACATAGTTCTATATACTATGGAAGAATAGTTGATGACAACTTTGAGGTAGAAGATGATCTGCCTGTTTTAAAAACTTCAAACAATGATAAAGGTAGAGGTTCCTGTTCATCATGTTCCAAACCTCTGAGAGCGAGATCAAAGGCGACAAGGAAGAGGAGATAGACATGTTCACTTTTCTTTTCTCTTTAATGTATGTAACCCACAAGGGCTAACAAATATGACTCAACTTTGTAACAAAAATTAAAAGATCAATGAAAAGTTTTATTTTTGTTACCTCGTTTATTTTTTGATACCTTATGCTTTGTTTGTTGAGCTCTGGTAGTTTTGATGTGGGATTTTTGGGTCAACTTGCTCTAGTCTATGTTATCATGTTGATCACTTTCACGGGTGGTGTTAGGTTGGAGGTTAGGAAATACTTATTCCCTCCCTAGGTGTGCCTACACCATCCTGCCAACCAGTTAGGTTGATCGGAGTTGGGGAAATACCTGTTCTCTTGCTATGCATATCTGCACCATCCTGCTAATTTGTTTGATTGAAAGTTAGATTAGAGGTCAGTAGTTACCTGTTTCCTTTCTAGGTATGCCTACACTATCTTGTCGATCTATTTGATTGATTGGAGTTAGGGAAAATCCATTCCCATACTAGACAAACCTGCACCATCTTGCTGATCAGTTTGATTGAAAAGTTAGATTGGAGATCGAGAATTGCCCGTTCCTTTCCTAGGCATCCCTACATCATCTTGCTGATCTGTTTGACTGATCAGAGTTAGACTGGAGACCGAGAATTGCCTATTCTTTTTCTAGGCATCCCTATGCCATCCTGTCCATCTATTTGATTGATCAGAGTTAGATCGGAGGTCGGGAATTGCTTGTTACTTTCCTATGCATCTCTGCACCATCTTGGCAATCTGTTTGACTGATAGGAATTAGACCAAAGGTTGGGAATTGCCTATTCCCTTTCTAGGCATCTTTACACCATCCTGCCAATCTTTTTTCATAGGTCATATTGGATTATAAATTAAGAATTATTTCACCCAATCTTGCAAAAATTGCTTCCTTTAGACAAAAAAGAAAATTTTATTGATAATATTTTTTGAAATTATCAAAATTTAATATCTCAAGATTGGTGTCCCATCTAGATTCTCCATATTGTAAGCCCCAGGTTCGATGACCTTTGACACTTTGTAGGGCCCCTCCTAATTTGGTAAGATTTTTTCATATTTTGCCAGCTATGAGACAAGGCTTGGGCTAACAACGAAGACCCTCATCTCTCGACTGTGGGGCTAACTATGAAGGCTCAGCTCAACGATGAGGGTTAACCAAAAGGTCCCTCATCCTTCGATTGAATATGGTTAACCAAGAGGTCTAAACGTAGGGTAGTAAAATTAGTCTAACCTTCGGACTCTTGGCTCCATAAAGGCCCTTAATATTATTTAATAGCCTTCAAACGGACATTAATCAGTCAAAGCCTTAAGGCAATTCACTCAAAATAACCATTGATCAAGCAGTCCTAGGATCTTTAATAACCAAAAATCCAAATTCGGCATCAGTCTTTCCTCAAAGACTAAGGCTGCTACATCTTTACTCTCTTAAGTAACCTAGATGCATAACCATGGAAATCCTTGATATATCTCAAGTGTAGCTGGAGATACTCCTTGGCTTAAGACTCGGTACTCAGACTAAGGAGTGGGGGGTATTGATGAGGAAAAAAATTGCCCACCTTTGGCACAAATAGTCATTGATCATCTTCTAAATGAACCAAGTCCAAATTTAGGTCCCCCTTGGCATCACTGACCCTTGATGTCATATGCTTTACCTTCGGATATTTATGTATGAAGCATTTACTCAAGTGAAACATCAACCAAACATCTACAACTATGTAAGTAGAAGGGCCAATCAAGGTATTCCTTGAACAGGTGATGGAACAACACTGGTTACAAAAACAGCCAGTTGATATTTGTCCTAGCTAAGTCCTATGTTTTGGCTTTCGACTTTGGTAGCTTTCTGCTTCGGCCTTCGGCTTCGGTGGCTTTCGGCTTTGGCAGCTTTCTGCTTCGACCTTCGGGTTCAGCCCTCAGCCTTCAGCTTCGACCAATTGATCTTCATCCTAACTAAATCCTATGTTTTGGCCTTTGGCTCCAGCCCTTGACCTTTAGCTTTGGCCCTTGGCTCTCAGCCTTATAGGCATTTAGCCTTCTTCATCAGGGATCTTCAGCATGGCCAACCTTTAGCCCCCTTCATCCTTAGTTTGATTTACCTTTAAGAAGATTCATTAGTAAAATGCTACCATGCAACTCGAAAGAGGTCATCCGATACTCATTCCTATGCATATAATAACATGGCTAGGAGGCCATCTTACATAAACTCCACTAAATCTGCTTTAGTAAGAGGGACACAACCCATCTCAAGCTAAAAGGATAGAGCTAGCAACACGAAGGAAACGAAGTCTCAAGCAGAAAAGATAACATTTAATGAGGAATTAAGTAGTCTAACATAGCCTGTAGCCCTATCACTTTATATCAAAAATCTACTAAGGGTCTTAGCATACCAAAAGTATCCTCATCCCCTTGGTATAAAAGGGGGCTCCTTGAGAGCCCTCAAGGTACGCTCTCTCTTTTTCTTTATATACATTTTCTCCATTCTATTTCTTCTCCATTATTGCTTGAGACTGATTTGAGCATCGGAGTACCTTTGTTGGGCCATCCTCGGGTAGATTTTATACAGGTATAGCCCAGAGTACCATCTCATCCAACGAACTCTGATGGCAAGCCAAATTTCAAGCCCAGCAAAAATAAAGGAGCTTAACTTGAAAGATAAGCTTAATCAAGAAAGAAAAGAGATAAGCAACAATAAGAAACATAGTGATTTGTCCAAAAGGTGGAGGTATGCACCACAGGTGTTATAACAATAGCTTCATTTAGGAATACCTATGATTACTTAGCCTTTATTTTTCAAATTGAACCCAATTACATAGAAGAAGTTAAAAATGATCATAATTGGATGCTTGCTATGTAAGAGGAGTTAAATTAATTTACAAGAAATAATGTTTGGACATTAGTTAGTAGACCTATTGAATATCCTATTATTGGTACTAAATAGATCTTTAGAAATCAAGTTGATAAAAAACAATAATGTAGTTAAAAATAAAGTAAGATTAATAGCTAAGGGTATAATCAAGAAGAATGAATGGATTATGATGAAACTTATGCTCCTGTAGCTAGATTAGAAGCCATCAGATTACTACTGGCATTTACTTATTACATGGATTTTAAACTCTTTTAAATAGATATGAAAGTACTTTATGATAAGTCTATTAAATATCCCAATTTAAGTATTAAATATATATTAATTACTCTATATTTTTTAGGAATTGATATTTTTATTAGTGTTTTGTAGAAAAGGAATCCATGAATAAAAAAGCTCAAATTTTGAAGTCTAACGGTATAAACGATACTCAAATCAAAGTTTGAATGGGCCTGGAATCGAAGTTGGAAGTTTAGCATAGAAGTGCACTCATTTTAAAGTAGCCGATCAACCATGGACTAGCCGCTGGGTCTACAAAAAGAGGACCGATCCACCGGCAGCCACTGCTGCTGGTCCATGAGCTTGTCCATGGACCATGCTCCTCCCAAGAAGCCATCTTCACTCGCCGGTCACCGCCCACTACCGGAGAACCTCTCGAGAGCCGCCTATCGCCGGAGAAGCCACCAAAGCTTCCTTAGGGCTGGGAGAAGCTACCAGCCACTGCCCAAGATTCGCACAGTCATTGTTTCTTTATGCTCTCATCTCCATTCGAACACCACCATAAGCCACCAGCCATCCTTATTTTTGTCATCCTCCTTGATAATTAGATTATATACATACATAAAAGTATTAATTTAATAATTAAACTATCTTTATTTATATTAAATTAATATTTTCATATATTATTTATAGGATAAAAAATTTTATTACAAAGAGCTTTATTTTTGGAGTCCAATGGTGCAAATAGCATGCAAATCGGAGTTCAAATGAGCTAAAAATTCAATTTTGAAAATTATTAAAAAAATATATAGATTTTAAAGGAGCCAGTCCATCATGGACCGGCCGCTCGGTCTATGGGAGCTCGTATGGTCCACAAGCAATCCTTGCTGCCAGTCCACGAGGCCGTCTATGGACCATCTCCACTCTCGAGCCTTATTTCACTTGCCGTCACTGCCCATGGCTGGAGAAGTCACCAGAGGCTGTCCCCTCATCGTCGGGAGCCCTCGCACCACCAGAGACCCGCCGCCTCTGTCAAAAAGCCTCCCTCCACCATTATTTCTCTTCTTCACTATGTGGACCACCATCGCCATCCATCGATGCCATCTCATCGTCGTCACCACCTTGTTGCCGACGTTCATCCACCACCGGTCACCCACACTCCGGCAACGATCCCCATCCATCACAAGAGCCACCCACAGCCATCGTCCATTTTTCAATCTCCCGTGCTGCCACCCATCTCCTTCATCACCACCTCACATCGTTTCCGTTATGCCATCGCTGGCCACTTCTCTCACTATCGTCGTCACTATCACCGGAAAAGCCTCCGATCACCATTCCTCCAAGCTCCGGTCATGCATTGTTATGAGTTGTTTTCCTGTTCAATCACCACCCAGATTCATCATCTCCATCGTCGATCGCTGCCTCTTTCCACCATCTGCCTCCACTTGCCTACAGTGCCAAAGAGGGAGAGTCCGAATCACAAACGGAGTCCCATGGATCCCAGGGATTCAGAGATCCAGCAAGAGTTCGGGTTGGACTCTGTCTACAAGTGAAGGGAAGTGAGCTGCGACAAACCCATTAAGTAGTTGATCAAATGGCCCAGATTTCTCCCTATGATATTAGCCGATTTGGAACCTAATTGAGTTCAAATTTGATCAGGAGAAAGTCCTCGATGAGCCTTATTTTAAGGACCCCTGAGCCATAGAAGAGATGATCTTGGAGAGAGGAGTATGGTATAGGGTAGGAGGTCCAGCTTTGGGTTACAAGTTGGCCTCTAAGAGTGAGGTTTCTTAGAGGAAAAGCTATGCCATCTATGCCATTTTTTTGCCTACACCGATCTCTAGACCAAGATCTGCAAAGGAAGAAGTAGAGAAAGCCAGTTTGCTCCGAGAAGTACGAAGGAAGAAAGGAGTTCACCGACCATCTTTCCGATGAGGCTGTGCCGATCTACTTTCAGTCTTTATTATTACTTTTAGTAGTTTATTTAATTGTTAGTTTTAATTTCTTATTATTAGATTCTTTTTTTAATTAATGCAAAGTTTATTTTCATGTGATTTAGATTTCTATCTTTTATTTTTTTCACAAGTAGATGTTAAGATCCGACTAGCAGATCGAATATACCTGAGCTTTCTTTTTCTTTCATACTTTTACTTTTTATTTCCTAACTTCAAATTATTTTTCTTTTCTTTTTTTAAATTAAAGAATTCAAATCATCATAAGTACTGCTTCTCTGTTGATTCAACCCGACTCACCCTTTCTATGTATTTTTAATTATATTTAGATGTTGATTAATTAAACTGATAGCTACGGTGTCTTAACGACAACATCATGGCTTATCAAGTTTTTAGCGCCGTTGCCGGGGAAGGCATGAACGCTAACATTTTTGATTTTTTTGATTTCTTGTAAATTCAAGTGTACTAATTTTTTTCTTATTTTTTATATAGAAAAAAATCAAAAAAAGGAAAAAGAAAAAAAGAGAGAATTTTTTACGATTTTGGTGAGATCAATCCTAACCCCAAATTTATTTCTTTTTTATTTACTTTTTTTTAATTAGTTTTCTCCTTTTTAACATAACAAAAAAAGAAAAAAATATATTTTTATTTGATTTAGTTAGTTTCTTTCTTTTCAAACCAACCTAAAAAAAACTTCTTTTAAATTCTTTCCTATTTAAATAAACCTTAAAAATAATTAATAAATCTTTTAAATAACTACCTTAAATACTAGATTTGATTTTTTGCTTTAGTTTAGAATATCTAGTTACCTTATTTGTTTAACCTATTTTAGTTTTCTTCCTCTCATATCTAACTAACCAAATATTAAAACCTACCTTCTATTCTTTTTGCCTGAATTAACCTAACTTAAAAAAAAAATAAAGACACCATATAATACTTAACTAAAATAGAGTAACTAATTAAAACTTAAAAGATTTTTACTTGTTTGAGACATCTTTCTTTTTTCATATCATATTTTCATAAAATATCTTAAGGATATTATCCCATAAAGAATATAAGGTGGGGAGTTGATAACCCTTCCTTGGCCCATAAATCACCATCTTGCATCTTGCATTAACCTAAGCCTATTAATTAAAATCAATTAGATGCTAGCCCCTAAGGAACTTGAGCTTAATAGGACAAGGAACCCAAAAGAGTTGGACCGAGTCAGGATTGGCTGATTAACTGGTGTCTAGAAAAGGGATTCAAGGATGATATAGCCCTGAAGAAAGGAAGTTTTTAATTGGTTCCATTGATTGACCTTGCCAATCTAATTGATGTCTGAGGAAAGTAATGGGAGGACCCCCATCGATCTTACCCTTGGTTAGTTGATTAGTTAGTTTCTGACTTGGAGGGCTCCAAGGTTGCCTTGGCAGTTAGGAGCTGTCTAGAATTAGGAAACCCCAGGATAGAGAGTCCATGTATGCTAACTTATTTGTAAATAACACAAAATCCTAACTAACTCTTCTTCTCTCTCTTAGCTATAGGACTCCTTAGGCCCTTTTCTTTAGAACTCTTTTCCTTCTTCATCTCACCACTTCTCTTAAAAAAATAGTAATAGTAATAATAAATAATATATAAATAAATAAGGATTGCTCTGATCCAAATCTTTGATTGCATATCCTAATAATCAGAATAATCCGATAGACTGAATTAGTGCCAGGAAAAATGAATATTTATAGTAGAGACCCTTTCTCCCGGCATACCAAATTTATTCGAGCCTGCCTACTTTAAGAGTGAGTGCCCCACAGGGTACCAATCTCTTGAGTTTAAGTATGATCAAGTTTATCAGAATTAAACCCAAACGACCTACAACTCAAGAGATAATCCATACTATAATGCTTATAATTCAGGTTGGGAGGCTTAACCAGATTTTTCATGGTAACCATACCTAGTGGTTACCCCGGCTATCCAAGAATCTAGGTTTATAGAGGAACCCTATTATGATCAGCCCTATCCCTATTATCAACCTTCTCCAACTAATAGCCCATTATTTGAAGAGAAGGTTTAGCAAGCACCATACCCACTTCCCTTATATGCTAACCTAGATGTCGATAGATTTGATGAATTTTAACAAATGATTATAGCCTAACAGCAATCTGTCAATAAGCTAATAGATCAAATTGATCAATGATTGATTAAGCTTAATAGAGAGGAGGGAGGTGAATTGCCTAATCAACCTGAGAGTAACCTAGAGAGACCATACCTAGCTCAAAACTTTAATGACCCTCTAGCTTTTCTTGAACAATCAATTCTGACTCCCGAGAGTGAACTAGTCTTAGAACAACTCTGCACAACCATAAGGACCAATAGAGATAATTTGGCAAAGGCACAAAAATCTATGGAGATATTAAACTTGTGGGACAAACCTCCCCCCTCACTTATGGCCCCATTCCCTATTACCCTAGAATCATCTATGCCTTTTAATGGGATGGGAAAACAAATTGATGCAATGATGGAATTGGTAGAAACTTTCCAAGAACTACAAATGCAAGACTCAATAGAGAAAGCCACCCCCATAGTTCTCTCTCAGGATTTGTTAGATCCCTATTTGGCTCAATTAAGAATAGATGATTTTAATGTAGATGGGTATAGTACTGAAGTAAATAACCCAATACAAATACCCTACTTTAAAACCACTCCATTTTTGATTGATGAACAACAAGAGCCATCACCTAGCCCACCAATAGCCCCCTTGTTAGAATCACCACCTGAACTAGAACTGAAATCACTTCCTGATACACCCATTAAAACTCTTCTAGTAAACCTTACCCAGGAAGCCCAACTTAGTGGTATTCTAAAAGTACATAAGAAGCTATCGGATAGGATGTTACTAGAATGAGGGATCAATATCTTAAAAATTTTATAGTTGATTTCTCCGTATTCGATACAAACTTTGAGGACCGCCTCCAAAATCTTTCTATGGTATTAAAATAATGTATGGAGATAGAATTAATATTAATCTAAAAAAGGTGCCCAAATTTAAAATTGGAAGGGATATTGACCAAACATATTATACCCGAGAAAGGGAGTAGGGTAGACCAACCTATAATTGAAAATTTTTTTAAACTACCACTTCCAATCTCGATCCAACATGTACAATCCCTTCCTATGTATTTTATAAATTATAATAATATTTTTAAATCCTGGAATAACATGCTTGCCCAATGTATTTTATTGATTTGGGCTAATCATCATAAGTACTCTATGAAAAATTTTCTACCATGATGATAAGGCCTCCTGATTAGCCTTGTCCTTTTGATGTTATGAGGGAGACACTAAAGTTAACAATCTATAGGACTCTCTCATAATGTCTGGCTGAAGATGTTAAACTTAGCATTGGTTGGGAGGCAATCCAATAATCTCATTTTCTTCTTTAGTATAATTACAGGAACTTAGATGGAAGTATAATAGCCCACTACTTCATGAAGCCTTCTTCAACTCCCAAAGCATATCCACTCTAGGTGTACTCTTTCCTATTCCTTTTATGTATTGTACCTTTTATTTTCCTTCTCCATTAAGGACAATGTCAATTAAGTTGGGGAAAAAAATAACTAATCTAATTAAGTCCTCAAGTATGACTAGAAGTAATTAGTTTTGTATCCAAATTTTATCTTGATCTGAAGTTAATTAGGCATCCTAATCAATGATTGATTAATGACCTAGATAGCTTTAAAGATACTAAGGGGCAATTCACTAAGAACACCCAAAAAATGGTAGGGTGTTGACCAAGTTAAATTTTGGGAGTGAGTCCAGAACTCTTTCTCCTCTTATCTCAATAAAGAATCTACTTATTAAGAGTAGGGGTAGAAATGTTGAGATATACAAAAAGTCTTTAATTTTTTTTAAAAAAATAGAGAGTCAGTTTAACCTCATAACTCTTCTTGAACTCTTACTAAGTAACCAGGCTCCTTCGTCTAAGTAAGCATTATGGTTCGCATCAAAAGGTGAGAAGGTCAAGAGATCTGTTAAACAATGGCACCTTACTGAGTAACTGGGTCCCTTCACCTCAGTAAGCATTGTTGTTCACATTAAAAGGTGGGGATGCTAATATTTAAGAGATCAAGACATTGCACTAGACTCTTCAAAAAAAAGAGAAAAAAAAAAAAAAAAGGGACTAAAGTATAAAAAAGATAACAAACCCGACTCAAATCGAGTTAGAGGATTTAAAAAGCAAGTTAGAAAAATAGTAAGGAAGACCTCTAAAGATTTCTATAGTCAACACTCAACCACTAATTGGGTTGACTCAGTGATCCAATGAAGAACTTCTTTAACGGTCTAGTCGGGTATCAGCTGCCTTTAAGATTACCTAAGTCAACTTTCAATTCAAGGATAAGTCTGTATACAAAGCTAATTCATCTACTTTACTCGAGGATGAGCAAAGTTAAGTTAGGAGGTGTGATAATTTTATTATATACATACATAAAAGTATTAATTTAATAATTAAACTATCATTATTTATACCAAATTAATATTTTTATATATTATTTATAGAAAAGAAGACTGTCATTTAAAAAGCTTGTTTTTTAGAGTTTAACAATGCAAATGGCACATGAATCAGAGTTCGAACAAGCCAGGATTCAATTTTGAAGATTATTAAAGAAAATACGTAGATTTTTAAGCAGCCGGCCCACCATGGATCGGCCTCTCGATCTATGGGAGCTCGTTTGGTCCACAAGCAACCATTGTTGCCGGTCCACGAGCCCGTTCGTGGACCATCTCCACTCCCAAGCCTTATTTTCACTCACCATCACCGCCCATGGCCAAAGAAGTCGTCAAAGGCCGTCCCCTCATCACCGGGAGCCCTCGCACCACCATTGCTGTGGACCACCATTGCTATCCACCGATGCCATCTCATCGCCATCTACCACCTTGTCACTAGCATCCGTCCACCACCAGTCACCCGTGCTTCGGCCATGGTCCCCATCCATCACAAGAGCCACCCACAGTCATCGACCCTTTTTCAATCTCCCCCGCTGCCAGGCATCTCCTTCATCACTGCCTCATGCCATTTCTGTTGCGCCACCACAAGCCACTTCTCTCACTATCGTCATCACTATCATTGAAAAAACCTCCGATCACCGTTACTCCAAGCTCTGGTCATGCCCTGTTATGAGTTGTTTTCCTGTTCAATCACTGCCTAGATTCATCATCTCCATTACCGGCCACCGCCTCTTTCCACCATCCATCGCCACCTATCTATAGTGTCAAAGAGGAGAGTCCTAATCATAGACGGAGTCCCACAAATTTGGGGATTCAGAGATCCAGCAGAGTTCAGGTTGGACTATATCTGCCAGAGAAGGGAAGTGAGCTGCGACAAACCCATAAAGCAACTAATCAGATAGCCTAGATTTGTCCCTATGATATTCAACCAATTTGGAACCCAATTGAGTTCAAATTTGATCGGGAGAAAGCCCTCGACGAGCCTTATTTTAAAGACCCCTGAGCCATAGAAGAGATGATCTTGGAGAGAGGAGTATGATATAGGGTAGGAGGTTTAGCTTTGGGTTACGAGTTGGCCTCTATGAGTGAGATTTCTTAGTGAAGAAGCTGCGCCATCTACGCCACCTTTTCACCTACACCGATCACCAAATCAAGATCCAAGGAGGAAGAAGCAGAGAAAGCCAGTTCGCTTCAAGGAGTACGAAGGAAGAAGAGAGTTCGCCGACCATCTTCCCCACAAGGCTGTGTCGATCTACTTCCAGTTTTTATTATTACTTTTAGTAGTTTATTTAATTATTATTTTTAATTTCTTGTAATTAGATTCTTCTTTTAATTAATGTAAAGTTTATTTTCATGTAATTTGGATTTCTGTTTTTTACTTTTCTCATAAGTAGATGCTAAGATCTGACTAGCAAATTGAATGTACCTAAGCTTTCTTTTTCTTTCATACTTTTACTTTTTATTTCCCGACATCAAATTATTTTTCTTTTCTTTTTTTAAATCAAGTATTTTAAATCATCATAAGTATTGCCTTCTTCATGGATTCGACCTGACTCACCCTTTCTATATGTTTTTAATTATATTTAGAAGTCGGTTAATTCAATTGATAGCCATGGTGTCTTAATGATAACATCGCATTCTATCACTTCTCATCGTCAACACTCCCTCCAAGCTGTCGAGATGCTGGCAAACCCGTCAGCCTTCTTTCAACCATAATCAGCCATGTCCCCTGTCATGGTTTTCTCCACTATCTTTCCTATCCTTGGTCATCATCGCCATCACCGTTGTCGCTCCTCTAAAGTCGCCCATGGCCTCCTTCCCGGCCACCATCTTCTTGTGGTCCAACCCATCCTTCCCACGAAGCCATGACTCCTTTAACTCACTAATCCAAGGCCATTCTTCCCATCACCTGAGCCACCATCCTCTGATTCGGTCACCAGGACACCACCACTGCCACCAATCGTCACCATCCACATGCTGTTGCAATTTGGCTGGAATCGGGAGAAGAAAATATTTGAGTTTGATTGGGAGAGGGGTTTCGATTCAGGATTTGATTCCAAACTTTGTTGTTCGAGAAGGAAGGAATGCATTGATCAATTCATCAAGCAATAGATCAATAGCTGAGATTTTTTTTTATGATATATGGCCGATCTTAAGCTATATTGACTCTAAATTTGATCGAGAGAAAGCCCAAGATGAGCTCTATAAAAGGAGGACCTCGGGTAGAGAGCAGCACATCAATTCCATCAATAAAAATTTTATTTAATTTTCTTCCTATAATTAGTTTAGGTTTTGAGAGAGATGGAGAGGAATAAGAAAACAGAGTCTTCAGGAGAGGTGTGGTGATAGAGCCCAAATCTCCAAGAAGATGTATCCCGGAGCCATGCAAGACTAAGGTGTAGTCTATAAAAAAGTACATGTTTTCATACTTTAGTTTTGTATTTATTTTTCTATTCTATGTAATTAAATAAAACTTTAAATTTCTTTTAACTCTTTTCAAGTTGATTTTCTAAAATTAATTATCTAGGTGGGATGGATATGATCCTAACATGATATTATCCATGCTTAATATAAATAATTGATTCTAGGATTTTCATCCACTTATCTTTTTAGGATCTTTTCAACTCAATCATTGAATAGCCTATACTTGTGGGATAGGCCATGATCCTAATAACATATGATTTGGACTCGACAAGATAGCCCGTGCTAGGGATGTGTTTAAAGGATTTGAAATAATTATGGAGTTTAATTGCTTAGTTTAGATCATATCATAACTTGTATTTGTGATTACCTGAAAATCTAAAGACATCTATTTATCATATAAATTCCTCATCTCATATTTAATTTTAATTGATTAGTTTTAATTGAACTGTCATCTTCCTTTTAAAAAATCTAAATATTTCTTTCTTTCTTTACTTTCTTCATGAAATAATTACCCTTGATTCTCGATGATACGATTCCTACTCATCCTAGCTATAATAGTGAGTTAGGTTTTATTTTTGATTGCCTACGATAGTGATCAAATTTTGGCATCATTACTGAGGATCTAGGCATGATTATTTTATGAAAAAAATAATTTTTGTATTTTAGTTATTACTCTGTTAGTATCATTGCCTTTTTTAGTTATGTTAATTATTAGATTTTTTATTTTCTTATTAACATAAAAATTTACTTTCCTTCTTTTCATAAATTAACTCCTAACCTAATTAACTTTTTTTTAATTAAACTACATTAAATAACCTAAAAGAAAACCAAAGATACTTTTTCATAAAACTTAATTAATTTAAGGAAATAAATAATAAACCTTAAAAACTGCCTAACTTTTTTTTGGATACCTTGTTTGATTTGCATTGCATTCTCATAAAATACTTTAAGGGTATAATCCCAAAACAACATAAGGTGGGGAGTTCATTACCCTTCCTTGGCCCATAAACCACTACTGTAGCTCACTAGGATAAGGGACCATGAGAGTTGGACTAGCTCAGAATTAACTGGTTAACTAGTATCTAGGAAAGGGATTGATCGCTACATAAGAGGTTAAAAATAAAACCTAACTCACTACTATAGCTAGTGGTGAGTTGGGATCGTATCCTCGGGGATCAAGGATAATTATTTCTTAAAAAAATAAAAAAAAAATATTTAAATTTTAAGATGATGGTTTAATTAAAACTAATTAATTAAAATTAAACATGAGTTGAGAGATTTATATGATAAAATTATGTCTTCGGATTTATAGATAATCACCAATACAAAACATGTAATTGTTCTAATCTAAATAATCAAAGTCTGTAACTGTATCAGAATCTTTCAAACTAATCCTTAGTATAGACTATCTTGCCGAGTACGAACCTTATTTTATCAAGATCATGGCCTATCCCACAAGTATAGGCTATCCAATACTTAGTTGAAAGGATCCTAACAAGACATGTAATAAAAATCCTAAAATTAATTATCTATGTTGAGCATGGATCATATCTTATCAGGATCATGATCCATCCTACTTAGATAATCAATTTAAGAGATCAAACAGAAAGGAATTGAAAAAAGAATTAAAAGTATTTATTTAATTATATAGAAGAGAAAGTAATTACAAATTTAATGGAAGGATCCCTGTACTTCTCTATAGACTGTACCTCAATCGAGCATGGCTCTCGGATACATCTTCCTGGAGATTCAGGGCTCTGTCACAGTACCTCCTCCCTTGAAGAACCTTTTTCTTTATTCTTCTCCCTCTCTCTCTTAAAGATTAAATTAATTATAAAAAATAAAATAAAATCTACTGGTCGAATTGATGATCCTTTCTGCTTGCTAGGGTCTTGATAGGCCATGATGTTATTGTAAGACATCGCGCTATCAGTTTAATTAACCGACTTCTAATAAATAAAAAATAAATAGATAGCAGCAAGTTGGATTGAATCTATGGAGAAGGCAGTGCTTGGAATAGTTTAAAATCTTTAATTTTTACAAAATAAAGAAAAGTAATTTGAAGTCAGGAAAAGAAATAAATGCATGAAAGAAAATCAAAACCTAGTATGTTCAATCTATTAGTCAGATCTTAGCATATACTTGCAAGAAAGTAAAAGATAGGAATTTAAAGGAAAACAAATTTTGCATTAATTAAAATAAGAATCTACAAAGCATTAAAAATAATAATTAAATATCTATGAAAGAAAGAATAAAGTGTCCGAAGTCGATTAGCACAGCCTCATCGAAAAGTCAATTAATGTCATGTCCCCTTCTTTCGTCATACTCTGTAGAGCGAACTGGGCTTCCTCTTCTTCTTCTTCTTCCTTGGATCTTGATCTGGAGATCGGTATAGGCGAAGAGATGACATAGACAGCATAGCTTCTCCTCTAAGTAGCCTCACTCTTAGAGGCAACCTGCAATCCAAAACTAGATCTCCTACCCTATATTGTACTTCTCTCTCCAAGATCTCTTCTGTAACCCAGGGGTCCTTTAAATAAAGATTATTTAGGGCTTCCTCTCGGTCATATTTGGACTTAATCAGGCTCCAGATTGGATAGATGTCAGTAAAAAGTTCTTAGCCATTGATAGCCTTGGGTCGTGCTAGGATGCGTGCAACATATCTCACTTTCCTTCTTGGCCAAACAGAGTCCAATCTGGACTCTTGCGACTCCCAAATCCCCTTCTCGGACTAGGATTTTGCTTGTGCTTCCCCCTATCATAGTGGATGGCTGGCGGCGATGACAAGTGGTGGTGAGCGGTGGTGAACGGTGGGCAGTGATGGTGACAGGGAGATCAAATAGTAGTGGGCATGGGTGGTTATAGGTGGACAAGTGCTTGGGCTGTAGTGGTGGAATAGGACGACCGGTGATAATGGACTTTGGAGGAAGGGGGATCACAGCTGGTGACATGATGGTGGAGATTGAATAGAAAGGAGAAAAATGATGGCTGGAATGATGATGAAACACAGGGAGGTGAAGTTGGTGCTAGGCGGTGGTAATGGCCATGCCGGCATCTAGCGGAGCTTGGGATGGTGATGGGCGGTGCGATAGTGGGATGATCGGCATCGGGTGGTGGAGTTCGGGTTGAGAGGGGGCAAACATGGTGGCCGGTGGCAGAAGGGGAAAGGGACATGACCATAGGGTGATCGGGGCTTTTTTGGCCATTATGCAGCTCCCAGTGGTGAGGGGATGGTTTCCGACAGCTTTCCCAATGACGGTAAAGCTTGGGAAGGCCGGTGGTCCATAGAACGTCCCCGTGGACCAGCTCCAATGGTGGTGGTGGACCATTCTCCCATTTATAGAGCCAGTGGCCGGTCCATGATGGACTGGCTGCTTTAAAATACATGCAATTCCTTCAAAATTTAATTCTAGGCTTAATTGAACTTCGATTCGAGTGCCATTTACACCATTAGACTCCAAAAATCGAGCCCTTTGCAATGATAGTCTTCTTTCCTATAAATTATGTATAAAAGTATTAATTTGATATAAATAAATATAATTTAATTATTAAATTAATACTTTTATATGTGTATATAATATAATTATCAGGTCCTCTTTTTATAGAACTCATCTAAGGCTTCCTCCAAGTCAAATATGGAGTCAATTAGGCTCAAGATCAGCCATATATCTTGCAAGGACTAATCTTAGCCATTTGATTTGCATCACAAGCCTTGGATCATGCTGAAGATCATGCAGAACCTGCTTCCTTCCTTCTCGACAAATAGACTCCCAACTTAGAGTCCCTATCGAATCCCAGATCCCGGTCCCCTTCTTCAACTTGGATTTGGACACCTTACCTCTCCCTTCTTTAAAGGCAGCAAATGGATAGTGACCGACGATGGTGGTGGGCGGCAGTGTAGGGGTGGTGGTGGCTAATGGATGAATAATAGAAACAATGGCCATAGGGAATTTGGGTGGCCAATAAAGGGAGAGGACGGTCTCTAGTGATGTTGGCAGTAGTAGGAGGTGGTGACAGCTTCTCTAGCAAGCAGGATGGTGGTGGGAGGTAGCGGAGCAGTGGTGGTGATGGTGATCAATCAAAGGAAGAAGAAAGGTGGTGGCCAGTCCAAAAACAAAGTCTTCTAGTGAGCTCTTTCGGTAAGAAGTGGTCTCTGGTATCTCCTCGGGCCATGGGCGATGATGGGTAATGGTAGTGGCACCGAAATCCTTCTACGGTCCATGGATAAGGGTCATGGACCGGCGGTAATAGCTACTAGTAGATCGTTCGGGAGTTTATGAACCAAGCATTTGATCCATGGTGGATTGACTTCTTTAATATTCATTTGTTCTTTTTAATAAACTTCAAACTCTGATCTGGACCCGTTCGAACTCTAATTGAGTGCCATTTGCACTGTTAGACTTCAAAAATTGTGCTCTTTCAATTCATGAGATCTTTTTTATAAAACACTAATAAAAAGCATCAACTCTTAATAATCATAGATTATTTAATATTTAGTTTAATGGTTAAATTGGTATAATTATTAGACTTATCACATCCCCCAACTTAATTATTGCTAGTCCCTTAGCAATGCAATTAAGATATAAGTATTGATTTTATAACCATGGGTCATTAAGATTCTCTTTTAAATCTAGGCTTAAGGTCGAAAGAAGTTAGCTAGCATCACTATCTAGGAATTGAGTTTCTAAAGTAAATTTTGTAGTCCAAATTATTAGAAACTTTCTTAAAATTTATCCAAAGGTCTACAGCACTTGTGTTTGTGATGGCTAACTTAGTATTTTAGTGTTAGATTATAAAAAATAATTTATCTTTGCTTATCACCTACTTTGGTCAATTTTTTATACACCCCTCAACTTAAGCACATGATTGAGGTAGCTTTCACACCACCCGAATTTTTCTATTCTTTTTTTTGTTTTCTTTTAGATTGCTCTTTTCTCAACTTCAAGTTAAATGAGAGAGTGTATACAATTACTAGTTTTTTAGTAATAATTAAATCTTTAATTGACCTTATAACTAATACCTACTTTACCTTGTTAGTGTACATGTATGATGGAAGTGCTAATAGCCTTTGGGTGATCTATGTAGGCTACTAAAAGTTTGACCAGCTAGTCTACTTCTTGACTTGCTCAATCATTAGTAAATTCTTTCTAACTCTAATATCCTTTTCCTAGTCTATTTAGCTCAATAATTTCTTTCATGGCACATGATTTATCAAAAATTTTCTCCATAATTTTTTAATTTTTTATAAAATTTTTTTAAAATATTTTAAAAATAAATTTAAAAATTTTTTAAATTTTTTTTCTCACCCTCTAACTTAATTTTCATTATCCTCAATGGAGTAAGAAAAAATTGGGACATGAAAGTACGACAAGGAGAGGTACCACCTGGACTAGATGTGCATTGTGAATTACCAAGTGCGTCTGTAAAGAGTGATCCATTATTTCTACAAAAATGAAAATTACTAAAACAAAAATCAATAAAAAGATTGGGTTGCCTCTCAACAAGTACTAAGTTTAACATCTTCAACTAGACCTCTTAAGATTCTCATCCTATTTTTGCCCGAATCTTGACGTGGGTTTATAATTTCCTACATGATTCGAGTTTAGTTTCAAAATATTTCCTGCATGGGACCATTAGGTAGTTCGTTCCTCCTATAGCTAACAATTCTTTCTTTATAATTAGATCTAGGTACTAGTCGGGGTTCTAATGGACCTAGATCTATGTACTCAATGTACTTGATGTATGAAAGGAGTATTTTAGGACCCTCATTTGATGCCTCTTCTTTCATGGGCAATGGTTCAACTAGAGTCATGAGGGGTTCAGCTAATAATTTAAATCTTGACATAAGTCCTTTTTTATCTATAATTTGGCACTTTTTTCAAATTAATATCAACTCTATTTCCATACATTGTTTTAATAGTGTAGACAAATTTTGGAGGCTGTTCTTAAAAGTGGTGCTAAATACAGAGAAATCAGATATAAAAGTTTTACATTCATTAGCCCCCATATACACAATATCTTATCCAATAGCTTTTTTATATACTTTTAGAACATCTATAATTTAGGCTTCTCAATATGTATTACTAGTAGGGTATTAGTGGATGCAACAGAAAGTGGCTTCAATTCTAGATCTGGTGGTGATTCTAACTAGGGAGCTATTAGGAGTTTGGGTGGTGGCTCATATTGCTCGATCCAAAGTGGAGTGGTATTGGGATAGGATGTTTCTACTAGGTCATTTATCTCTAGGGTACATCCCTTTATATCAAGATCATCCACCTCAAAGTGAGCGAAACTAGAATTTAATGAATCATGGGGAGAACTTTCATGCATGGCTTTTACTATTACATTATACATTTGTGATCCTTGGGAAGTCTCAATTAATTTCACCATTGCACCTATTTATTCTCCCTTCCTATTAAAACTAATGGACAATTCTAGGGTTCTTGAAATTGGGACCATAGGTAAGTTGGGTGATGATGGAAGTGGTCACCCTCCTTTCTGATTTTTCTTCATAAGTTTCTACCTTAGTCAAGTTATCTAGGTTGGTCTCCTTGGTTGTATAGGGTTGCTCTATGACTAATTCATTCCCAAGCATTATAATCGATTATTCAGGGACAGTCACACTGATATTAATATTTTTAATTAGGTATTGTTCCTCAAGATGATTCTTGGGTTGACTAGGGAGCTCTTTTTCACTTATAGCCATGGCTAATTGACTTAATTACATCTCTAAATGGACAATAGCTTGGGTGTTTGAGGTTATCTGTTGGTCCATGGTCTGCATAAAATTATTTAGGATAGTGTTAGTGTTATTAATTATAATATGGTGGTCAACTTGGGCTTTAGCCAAAGTTTCTAGACTCTATTCTAATATGCTGATTCCTTTCTCAAGTCTAAACCTGGTTAATGATTAGATACTTGACTGGGCCTTGGATAGGGCTGGTCAAAATTAGGGGCTCCTAGTGTTGCATCTTGTGATCACATAAAATCGGGATGATGATCCCATCCTAAATTATAGGTTAGGGCATAAGGGTCAATTATATATCTATTATTAGCTACACTCCCCTATGTAAACCTATTTTGGATTGGGTGCATCAAATAAGGATATTCTTCTATAACATGGTCTAGTGAGTCACATGTTGTGCACATAGGTGTTGGCACATAGTGAAATTGGGTGTGTCCTTTACATGCTAGGACTTCTTCAATCCTATGGATCAACGATGCCATGTTAGTTCCTACAGGTTCTTTTATGTGATTATATGCATCTTCAAATCTCATAAAATTAGGGTGCATATCAATCTGTAATGGACAATTCATAGAATTGTTAGCTTGGGCTCTCATTCTAAATGGTCGGTCAAAGTCAATCTTGTACCAATAGTCTTATAAGGTTTGAGGTCATTCAATAGGATCAAGGTAGCAATAATCCATTAGACTTTTGGGTCATCTAGGGGGATCCATGACCTTTCAATCTAATATGGTTTAGACTGTATCTGACCAATCATCTTTTTGTCCTAGCAGGATTTTTTTTTTGATTTTTTATTTTTTAAGAGGAGAAGAAAAAGAAGAAAGAAAGAGAAAATTCTAAAGATGAGATATCCTAAGGATCCTAAATCTATAGATGATAGAGAAGGGTGGTTTAATTAGGTTAAAATTTTGTTAGCATACACATGTTATCACATAATGGACTCTCTATCATAGGATTATCCTATGTCTGGACAACTCCTAACTGCCAAGATTGTCTTTGAGTTTTCAAAATTAGATACTAACTAGCCACTAAGTAGGTAAGGGTAAGGTCAGTGGGGGTCCCTCCATTGCTTTCCTTAGATACCAAATAAATTGGCTAGGTTAGACAATGAAACCAATTAAAGAACCACCTTCCTTTATGGCTACATCATCCTTGAACCCCTTTCCCAGACACCAATTAACCAATTAATTCTGAGCTAGTATAACTCTCAGGGTCCCTTATCCAAATGAGCTCGACAATCCTTAGGGGCCAACATCTAGTTGATTTTAAATTAAGGCTTAGGGTTATGCAGTATATAGGGTGGTGGTTTATGGACCAAGGAAGGGTGATGAAATCCCAACCTTATATTGTTTAGGGGTTATGCCCTTAAAGTATTTTATGGAAATGCAATGCAAATTAAGCAAGGTGTTTAATAAGTTAGGAAGTTTTTAAAGTTTATTATTTATTTTCTTAAATTAATAAAATTTTATGGAAAGTCTCTTAGGGTTTTCTTGTAGGTTCTTTAAGGTAAGTTAATTAAAAAGAAAATGTTAATTCAATTAAGAGTTAATTTATATAAAAAAAAGTAAAATTTTTTTATGTTAACAAGAATAAAAGGAAATCTAATAATTATGGCAACTAAACTAAAAAAAGACAATGATACTAAAGAGAGCAATAAATAATTTTTTTTTATTTTTTTTTGCAAAACAATCATGCCTAAATCCCTAACAATGGTGCCAAAATTTGATCGCTGTCATATGTGGTCAAAAATAAAACCTAACTCACTATTATAGCTAGTGGTTAGTTGGGATCGTATCCTCAAGGATCAAGAGCAATTATTTCATGAAGAAAATAAAAAGAAATAATAAATATTAAGATTTTGAGTTGATGGTTTAATTAAAACTAATCAATTAAAATTAAACATGAGATTGAGGGGTTATATGATAAAAAGATGTCTTCAGATTTTTAGGTAATCACCAACATAAAACATATAATTGCTCTAATCTAAATAACCAAAGTCCATAACTACATCAGAATCTTTCAAAATAATCCTTAGTATGGACTACTATCCTACTGAGTATGAACCTTATCTTCTCAGGATCATAGCCCGTCCTATATAGGCTATCCAATATTTAGTTGAAAATAACCTAATAAGACATGTAAATAAAAATCCCAAAACTCAGACCCCCTTTCTGATAATCTATCAGAGATCAAGTGTGAACTCTAAATATGAGAAAATGGCAGAGTCTCTTGATCTCCTTTTCTGTTCTTTCAGCAGAACTCAAAACAGAACAAACTCACATGAACTGAAATGATCAACTCCAAAAAAAATGATTTAATGAGAGATTATAAAGAGAGTTTGAGTCCCTTGGAATTCAGGGTGTTACAAACCCTTGGAATTCTGCAACAGCAATCATTAAAACCTCGAAATGCCCACCATTAAATCCCATAATAGTTGCAATCTTAAATGAGGTAGTTTTAGTTTTCAACAGAGTCCGTCAGTCGATCGACTCAACTATTCGAGTTGGCTCGAACTGAATCGCATAAGTCGACTCATCCAATGAGTCGGCTCAAATGTAGCTCTGACTACTCATCAAAATGAGTCTGGAATGATTCCCAATCATTCCCATGCCAACAGATTAAGAAGAAATCCCACAGTATGTGATCCTGTAGGTTCAAACACTAAACCAGTAGCATAGGAACATTTCTAGTACTAGCCAAAGTGACCATCTAGCAATGACACCCAACGTCCAGATTGGTTAAAGTTTGTAGAGCAATATGAACCTATCAAATATGGAAAACCATTGAACCTATTCCTTTAATCTCCTAATGCTCCGGATGGCTTAGGGTTAAACTACCCAATCCTAATCAGTCCATCTCAATATGTCTCAAATAAAGAATCCCTGTAATTCCTTACAAAGAATGCCCTGGCCAAGGTCTTTCTCAATTGAGGCATATTAAGCATTCAATGCAAACCATTTGGAGAGATTAATCATATCTCGATCCTATTACCGCTACACAAGTTCTTAACTGTACCAGCAACCTTCCATCACTGGATTAGAAATCTGGGTAGTCCGGCACCTAAACACAGAGAGTTGCTTACAAGCTGCCATAGTGATCTTAAGTCAAAGGAATAATTCATGTCCACACTCCAATGCAAAATTTTTCTTTGGCAGAAAGAGAATCTCGCATGAGGGAGTTCAATGAAGTGTCAGACACAATACCTGATGTCATGCCAGCATCTTCATGCTACTTGGTTAAGAGGACAACCAACATACATGACTTCAATGACCTACTCTCGATACACCATTGTCTTAAAATAGCATATCCTTTGGTCGCGAACCAGTTTATGAACTACACGATGCATCCTCTCTACATCGCATACAAGGTAGCTCAAAGGACATCATCACACAAGAGTTCAATTAGGAAGATGTCATATGATGAACAACCAGAATAAATTTTTATTCAATTCAATAATTCATATACATATAGATGAGTTGCACAACCATCTATAGCCTAGACGATAGGCTTTGGGATACACATTTCTCAACAACTCCCACCAGGACTAAAGTCAATCAGAACAAAATCTAATTCCCATCTTTCATTTGTAATCATCGAACTCTTATATTCCAACGACTTTAGTGAAGGGGTTGGCCAAGTTTTTCTTACCATCGATCTTTAGAAGCTCGATGTCACCTCGTTCAATAATCTCTCGGACAAGGTGATAACAATACAGAATATGCTTGGTCCGCTAGTATGATTTCGGCTCTTTGGCTTGAGCTATGGCTCTAATGCTATCACAATACACCATAATAGGACCATCCAAGGAGGGTGCCACTCCCAGCTCCATAGGAACTTCCGTAACCACACAGCCTCCTTTGCTTCATCCGATGCTGCAATATATTCTGCCTCGCAAATAGAATCGATCACTGTATGCTATTAGTAACTTCTCCAGCAGACTGCTCCACCATTAAGGATAAACACAAAACTAGATACACTCTTGCTATCATCTCTATCTGACTAAAAACTGAAGTCAGTATACCCTACAAGTCTTATGTGATGGGGACACCGCCAGCACAGATCCCAGAGCAAGCACAAATCCTGAAGTTGCACAAATCTCGGAGCATCATGAATTCTGGAGTAGCATGAATCACGATGCAGTATGAATTTTGTTGAAAATAAATTTAGATTTAAAGATTAATCATCCTCCACATGAGAAGGTCCCCACATGAATGCCAAGTGGCACCCAACACATGATGATACAAGAATGCCCACATGAATGCCAAGTGGTGCCCATGCATGCAGATTTTTAGATTTGGACACTTTGCAAGCACAAGGAGACACTTGGCACCCATGCATTTTGCCACCCCTTTTTAAGAAATTTGAAATTCAAATTTGTAACTACATTTCTCCCTCTTTTCATGTAAAATTTGAATTTCAAATGGGGCTTAGAAGGTTATAAATAGGACCCTACTCTCATTGTAAGGCATGCTAAGGATGAATGAAAATTTTTTTTTAGAGAAGAGTGATTCTTTTTTTGCTCCGTAAGAGAGGGTGTGAGGCTCAATCCCAGGACATGATGTGAGGTCATGTCTAGTTATCCCCTTCCTTGATTCAACTTTCTTACCACCCTTATGTCCTTTGAGATTCATGCTAACGGCTCCATTAGTGAGGTGGGTGAGATACCTTAGAGGTGAGAGATCTCTCCGTGAGTGTGAGTCCCAAAGTCCACAAGTCCCAAACCTTAAGTCTGCCATCCCCATTTGTTCCTTCACCATCCCTAGAAAAAATACCAAAAAAAATATGATACCCTAATCTCGATGACTTCTCAGCTCGCCGACGATCCTACCCCTACCCGTGCTGCATCAATTTTGGTATCAGAGCCCAGTTGTTTAGTGTATTCATTATTTATTTTAACCCATCTTATTCCCCTTATCCCCGCTATTCCCATTTTATTCCAAACTTATCCTAGACTTATCCTTCTATTATTCCCGTTGTCTTCTTCCTTCCATCGTCATGACCAACCACCCAGATCTAAGCCACACGAACCATGGCCGCCCTCTCGGCCACATGCTCACCATCATCTTCCTCACCGGAGGAGTCGCCGTGATCGAAGCTCCTTAAATCAGCACACCGGATCGCCTCCCTTCCCCCGTCGGTCGCCCATGCCACCCAGCTCCCTCCCCAATCCTCCTTCTTCATGGATGCTCATAACTGTGCCCATGATCTCGCCGCCGCTACCTTCTCCGCCTCACCCACCGGACTTCCTCCCCTGCTCCACCCTGCAACAATCCGTGAAGAAGCCTCCCGCCTCTACCCAATCTCCCTGTTACCGTGACACCTGACTTCCGCCGCCCCATCTTTTGTGATGCCTCACCGATGCTCCAGCTGGCTCAAGGAACTCCTCCCCGCTGCCATCACCAAGCCGCCAGTCCTCCTCCTCTCCTTCGCCATCCGTCCGCCTTGTTGCTCCGCTCCTAGCCAACACCCCCGGCTCTAAGCTCGACTCCTCCTACACCAAGGCCGTCTGCCAGGTCCCCTACAACCTCTCCGTCCTTGAGGTCTCTGTGCCCATCATCTTCCCTAGCCTCCTTGACGCCCCCTCCACTGCCTCTTCGAACCTCACCGCCCTCCTCGAGAAGGCCGACTGCAAGACCTTCGCCTCCCTCCTCGTCTCGTCTGGCATCAAGATCTTCCAATCTGCCATGGATAAAGGCCTAACAATCTTCTCCCCAACGACAAGGCTTTCAAGGCCCACGGCATCCTCGATCTCAACTCTCTCTCCAGTGCTGAGCTCGACGACCGGGAATCCACCGATCGCGACCTTCTACAGCCGAGCCTACTCCATCCCCAATCAGCCCCTGCCATTGCAATGCTGAACACCTCACTTCCGCCACCGAACGCCACCTCGCCTGTGCCACTGTGTGTTTCACCAGTGCCATCACTGGAGAGCTGACCTCCTCTTCATCTTGTGTCGTCAATCTTCTTTCTAGGACGAGCTGCAGCCATCTCCCCCGCCCTAGGTCCCAGCCCTAGGTCCCAAGCCGAGCTCGCGACCATCTCCTCCGCTCGTGCTAACCATCTTCTTCGTTTGCGACCGAAGCTCCTCAAATCGGAGCCTCCATAGTTGCCTAAGCCACCGCCTTGCATCGCTGACACCAGTCGGGACCCCGTCGCCTCGGATCCACTGTGACCGAGCCTGCACCTGGCCGTCGACCCATCAATTTCACATCATCGCTGGTGAAGCCCGCCGGATTCCTGCTTCGCAAGCCTCTGTTCCCCGATTTCAATCCATGGAGAAGAAGTGGGATCGCACGATCGTGAAGGCCATTCCGACTGCCTTTTTCAATTTCAACCTTCACACGCTTCTCAAAGCAAGGTGCCAACTCCTTTGCCAACTTCAAGATCGGGTAGAAAATAAAAAAAAAAGTGAACAAAAAAAAGAAAACAAAGAGAGAAAGAAAGATGAAAAAAAAATGAAAAAAAAAAACTTTGGGATAGTCTCTAGAGCTGCACAATCCTCAAAGCCACTACACGGATCTCAAAGTAGTCCCAAGATGGTGGAGCATCGATCTCAGAGCTGCACAGATTTTGACACAAGATGTACTGCTGCACAGATTTCAGAGTTGCACAGATCTCAGAGCAAAGCTTCTTTTTGAATGTATTCGGTTCCATCAAAGTCCTTGCTGACCCTGACTCGATGGAGTCAAGTTCTTCCCACCACAGGGGAATGATGGGGACATCGCTAGCATGGATTCCAGAGCAAGCATGAATCTTGAAGTTACATGAATCTCGGAGCAGCATGAATTCCGGAGTAGCATGAATCACGATGCAGTATGAATTTCGATGCAAATAAATTTAGATTTAAAGATCAATCATCCTCCATATGAGAAGGTCCCCACACGAATGCCAAGTGGCGCCCAACACATGATGATACAAGAATGCCCACATGAATGCCAAGTGGTGCCCATGCATGCAGATTTTCAAATTTGGACACTTGGCAAGCACAAGGAGACACTTGGAACCCATGCATTTTGCACCCCTTTTTATGAAATTTGAAATTCAAATTTGTAACTACATTTCTCCCTCTTTTCATGTAAAATTTGAATTTCAAATGGGGCTCAGAAGGTTATAAATAGGCCCCTAATCTCATTGTAAGGCATGCTAAGGATGAATGAAAATTTTCTTTTAGAGAAAAGTAATTCTTCTTTTGCTCTGTAAGGAGAGGGTGTGAGGCCCAATCCCAGGACATGATGTGAGGTCATGTCTAGTTATCCCCTTCCTTGATTCATCTTCCTTACCACCCTCATGTCCTTTGAGATTCATCCTAACGGCTCCATTAGTGAGGTGGGTGAGATGCCCTAGAGGTGAGAGATCTCTCTGTGAGTGTGAGTCCCAAAGTCTATGAGTCCAAACCTTAAGTCTTCCATCACCATTTGTTCTTCACCATCCCTAAAAAAAAATACCAAAAAAAATATGATACCCTAATCTCGGTGACTTCTTAGCTCGTCGACGATCCTACCCCTACCCGTGCCACATCAATTTTGGTATCATGCCCAGTTGTTTAGGATATTCATTATTTTATTTTATCCCATCTTATTCCCCTTATCCCCGCTATTCCCATTTTATTCCAAACTTATCCTAGACTTATCCTTCTGTTATTCCCGTTATCTTCTTCCTTCCACCGTCATGACCAACCACTCAAATCTAAGCCACACCAACCATGGCCATCCTCTTCGCCACATGCTCACCATCGTCTTCCTCATCGAAGGAGTCACCGTGATCGAAGCTCCTTAGATCGGCGCACCGGATCGCCTCCCTCCTAGAAGGAGCTCCCTCCCCAATCCTCCTTCTCCATGGATGCCCAGAACCGCACCCATGATCTCGCCACCGCTCCCTTCTCTGCCCCACCCACCAGACTTCCTCCCCTACTCCACCCTGCAACAATCCGTGAAGAAGCCTCCCGCCTCTGCCTAATCCTTCTATTACCGCGACACCTGACTTCCGTCGCCCCATCTTCTGCGATGCCTCGCCGACGCTCCAGCTAGCCCAAGGAACTCCTCCCCACTGCCATCACCAAGCCGCCCACCCTCCTCCTCTCCTCCGCCATCCGTCCACCCTGCTGCTCCACTCCTAGCCGACGACCCCGGGTCTAAGCTCGACTCCTCCTACACCAAGGCCATCTACCAGGTCCCCTACAACCTCTCTGTCCTTGTGGTCTCTGTGCCCATCGTCTTCCCCGGCCTCCTCGATGCCCCTTTCGCTGCCTCTTCGAACCTCACCGCCCTCCTCGAGAAGGCCGGCTACAAGACCTTTGCCTCCCTCCTCGTCTCATCCGGCATCCTTAAGATCTTCCAGTCCGCCATGGATAAAGGCCTAACAATCTTCGCCCCAACGACGAGGCTTTCAAGGCCCACGACATCCCCAATCTCAACTCTCTCTCCAGTACCGAGCTCAACGACCGAGAATCCACCGATCGCGACCTTCCATGGCCGAGCCTACCCCATCCCCAATCAGCCCGTGCTGCTGCAATGACGAATGCCTCACTTCAACGAACGCCATCCCCACCTATGCCGCCGTGTGTTTCACCAGTGCCACCACCGGAGAGCTGACCTCCTCTTCATCTTGTGTCGCCGATCTTCTTCCACCCAAATTCACAGCAGCCGGAACCCCCATAGCCCTAGGTCCCAAGCCAAGCTCGCGACCATCTCCTCCGCCCGTGCTAGCCGTCTTCTTTGTTTGCGGCCAAAGCTTTTCAGATCGGAGCCTCCACAGTCGCCTGAGCCATCGCCTTGCATCACTGACGCCAGTCGGGACCCCATCGCCCCGGATCCACTGCGACCGAGCATCCACCTAGCCATCGACCCATCAATTTCGCACCATCACCGGTGAAGCTCGACGGAATCCTGCCCCGCAAGCCTCCTTTGTTCCCCGGTTTCAATCCATGGAGAAGAAGTGGGATCGCACGATCGTGAAAGCCATTCCGGCTACCTTTGCCGATTTCAACCTTCACATGCTTCTCAAAGTAAGGTGCCAACTCCTTTGCCGACTTCAGGATCGGGTAGAAAATGAAAAAAAAAGTGAATAAAAAAAATAAAACAAAGAGATGAAAAAAAAATGAAAAAAAAGAACTTTGGGATAGTCTCCAGAGCTGCACAATCCTCAAAGCCACTGCACGGATCTCAAAGTAGTCCCAAGATGGTGGAGCATCGATCTAGAGCTGCACAAATTTTGACACAAGATGTAATGCTGCACAGATTTCAGAGTTGCATAGATCTCAAAGCAAAGCTTCTTTCTAAATGGATTCAGTTCCATCAAAGTCCCTGCTGACCCTGACTCGACGGAGTCAAGTTCTTCCCACCACAGGGGAATGATAGGGACATCACCAGCACGGATCCCGGAGCAAGCACAAATCCTGAAGTTGCACGAATCTTGGAGCAGCATGAATTTTGGAGTGGCATGAATCATGATGCAGTATGAATTTTGATGCAAATAAATTTAGATTTAAAGATCAATCATCCTCCACATGAGAAGGTCCCTACATGAATGCCAAGTGGGCCCAACACATGATGATACAAGAATGCCCACATGAATTCCAAGTGGTGCCCATGCATGCAGATTTTCAGATTTGGACATTTGGCAAGCACAAGGAGACACTTGGCACCCATGCATTTTGCCACCCCTTTTTATGAAATTTGAAATTCAAATTTGTAACTACATTTCTCCCTCTTTTCATGTAAAATTTGAATTTCAAATGGGGCTTAGAAGGTTATAAATAGGCCCCTAATCTCATTGTAAGGCATGCTAAGGATGAATGAAAACTTTCTTTTAGAGAAGAGTGATTCTTCTTTTGCTCCGTAAGGAGAGGGTGTGAGGCCCAATCCCAGGACATGATGTGAGGTCATGTCTAGTTATCCCCTTCCTTGATTCATCTTCCTTACCACCCTTATGTCCTTTGAGATTCATCCTAACGGCTCCATTAGTGACGTGGGTGAGATGCCCTAGAGGTGAGAGATCTCTCTGTGAGTGTGAGTTCTAAAGTCCATGAGTCCCAAACCTTAAGTCTTCCATCCCCATTTGTTCCTTCACCATCCCTAGAAAAAAATTTAAAAAAAAATATGATACCCTAATCTCGGTGACTTCTCAGCTCGCCGACAATCCTACCCCTACCCGTGCCACATCATTAAGTCGGAATCTCCAAAAATAATCCTTGTTCTTTGATATATCTCAAATACTTAAGGATGTTATTAACAACTTTCCAATGAGCTTCACCTGGGTCAGACTGGTATCTACTCACTACCCCTAGTGAGTATGCCATGTCAGGTCTAGTACATAGCATAGCATACAAGATAGAACCTACTATCGAAGCATATATAATTCTACTCATTCTTCGGGAGTTGTCGTACAATCTTTCTTGGAAAGAGTAATTCCATGACCTATCATAAGATAGCCTCTTTTGGAATCTCCATACTGAATCGCTTCAGCACAATATCTATGTACGTAGATTGGGACAGTCCTAGAAGCCTCTTAAATCTATCTCTATAGATCTTCATACCCGGTATGTATGAGGTTCACCCAAGTCTTTCATAGAGAATTGAGATGAAAGCTAGACCTTTATTCCTTGTAATGCTGGAATGTTATTCCCGATTAGGAGAATGTCATCTACATACAAAACAAGAAATACAACTACAGAACTGCTTGCCCGTTTATATATACAATGTTTTCGCTCCATTCCTAACGAAGCCATACATCTTGATACATTTATCAAAACACATGTTCCAACTTCGAGAAGCCTGCTTCAATCCATAAATGGACCTCTGTAACTTGCAAACTTTAAACTCATCTTTGCATGTGAACCCTTCAAGTTGCATCATATACACCTCCTCTTCTAGCTCACCATTTAAGAAAGCTATTCGGACATCCATTTGCCAAATTTCATAATCTAAATGTGCTGCTATAGCAAGCATAATCCGAATGGACTTGAGCAATGCTACAGGAAAAAATATCTCATCATAGTCAATACCATAATACTGACGATATCCCTTGGCAACCAAATGGGCTTTATAGGTCTCCACCTGCCCATCTACGCCCCGCTTCCTCTTGAAGACCCACTTGCACCCAATGGATTTTATCTACTCAGGTGGATCAACCAATGTCCATACATTATTGATTTTCATGGATTCCATTTCGGATTTCATGGCTCCTAGCCATGACTCAGAATCAGACCTTGAATTGTATCCATATAGGTGATCAGATCCTCGTTGTTCTCATCGAGTTCAAAAGGATCACCATCTTGGACCAAGAAACTGTAGTATCTAACCAGTTGATGTGGTACTCTACTAGATCTCCTTAATGGTTGCACTATGGGCCCTGGACTGATCTAATAAATCTGGTTCTATAATGGCCTTAGAGTGAGAAGGTTCATCTATCTGTTGAACTTCCCCAAGTTCAACCTCAGTAACTTGAGTGCCTTCACCAAGGTACTCCCTTTTTAAAAAGGTTGCTCTAAGACTGACGAACAACTTTTGTTCCTTAGGTAGATAGAAATAATACCCTTTGAACTCTTTAGGATACCCAACAAAAAGATACTTATCAGACTTAGGTCCTAGTTTATCCAACTCCAAATGTCTGACATAAGCCGGACACCCCTAAACCCGGAGGTGAGAGATAATTGGCTTACATCCAGTCCATATCTCATATGGTGTTTCATCAATGGACTTACATGGAACCATATTTAGAAGGTAAGATGCTGACTAAAGAGCATATCCCCAAAAAGATTTCGGTAGACTTGCTAAGCCCGTCATGGATCAAACCATGTCTAACAGAGTTTGATTCCTCCTTTCAGACACACCGTTTAACTAAGATGTCCTTGGAGGAGTCCATTGAGAGAGAATCCTATTCTCCTCAAGATAAGTCAGAAACTTATTAGAAAGATATTCACCACCTCGATCTGATCGAAGGGTTTTAAAAAACTTTCCAGTTTATTTTTCAACTTCATTATAATAACATTTGAACATTTCAAACGAGTCAAATTTATGTCTCATCAGGTAGACATAATCGTATCTAGAAAGATCATCAATAAACATAATGAAATAACTATATCCACCTCTTACACTGATATTCATAGGTCCACATACATCAGTATGTACCAGACTTAGAATATCACTGGCTCTTTCACCTTTTCTAGTAAAAGGTGACTTGGTCATTTTTCCAAGAAGACAAGATTCACAAGTTGGTAAAGATTCACTCTCAGTGATATCTAGGAGACCTTCTCCCACCAACTTATTTATCCTATTCTTGTTTATATGATCTAGCCTACAGTGCCAAAGATAAATATCAGTGACTTTATCTAACCTAGAGCATTTATTAGTAGTGTACAATACAGTAACAGGCTATGACATTACATATATACCATTCTTCACTTGTCCAAACATCACATTAGAACCATTCAATATGATTTTGCAAATATATTTTTTTATAAATAATTTATAACCATCTTTGGCCATCAGGCCTATAGAAATGATATTCACCAAAAGGAAGGACAAAAATGACAATCATTAAGAATGACAGTACAAGACTCGAAATATAAAGAAATGGTTCCCAATTCCAGAACTGGAGCTTGACTTCCATTCCCAACATTCATAAATCTTTCACCACTCTCGAATCTCCTACTAACTTGAAGTCCTTGCAAAGAATTGTAAATGTGATAAGGACTTCCGGTAACCAATACCCAGCTAGTAGTATCACAAATAGAGAAACTACAAGGATTTATCATAAAAATACCTTGACCAACAATAGTTGCTTTCCCTTCCTTGGCCTGTTCAGGTCTATAGTAGCAAGGTAAGCATAACATTTCCACTTCCAGTGACTCGGCTTCTTGCAGAAGAAGCACTCTGCCTTACTCTTGTCAGTCTTCGCCCTCCTAGTCTAACTAGGCTCAGCACTTTGCACCTTCTTAATTTTATTATTCTTTTTCTTCTTCTTCAATTTCCCAAAGGGACGATGCCCTGCTTCAGAGCTTCCCACTAGATTCACCAACCCCTTGTTGAGGTTGTGGTCTCTCTCATAAGTATGCAGTAATCCTAACATCTCATGATAGTTTATTGCAGGCCTATTCATTCTAAAATTGTCAAGAAAGACCTGGTAGGAATGGGGTAGAGAATTCAGTATTGGATCCTTGCCAAGCTGTTCGTGCAAAGACATCTGAGTTTGCCCAAATACTCAAATAACTTGATCATGTATAATACATGATCAATCACTGAAGCTCCATCATGATACACATGTTATATTTAGCAGAAGAGATTCGGTATCTCACCGTATCATCTGGAGTGACAAAAGATTCCTTCAACCTTTGAAGAATCTCTTTTGGTTGGGCCTCCTCAAATTTGTGACTGAACTTGTCATTTGTCGCAGCCAACATAATGCAATGCACCGTGGTGCGATCAGAGATCCACTTCTGGTAAGTATCCATGACAATGCCACAAGCATTGGAGGCTGGGATTTTAGGTGCTGGATCCATTATCACATAGAGGATCCGCTCATGCTCCAAGACAATCCTATATTTTCGATACTAGCTATCAAAGTTGGGTCTTGAAAGTTTGTCATTATCTAATAATGACCAAAGCAATAAAGTGGATGATATTATCCGAAAAAGGAGAACAAGACCTTTTAGTATATGAATCATTTTAAACACCCTAAAGACATGGATTTTGGTCTAAATGTTTCTCCCACTATTTTATTTAGATTGGTAGACTATACACTCCAATCCGAAGAATAACATTTATCCTTTAGTGGGTACTAGGATCCAATAGATTACACATGAGCCCGATTTTGGCTGGCCAACCCACATGCATCTAAAGGTAGGTACAATACCAATTGCTTCTCCAAGCAACTCCCAGTATTCATTTTGCCCTAGGGGTCCTCACAATCGACCTTTTGACCTCCTTTTGAAGGTCCTGGTAAGGTCTAACCATTAACTTGATCAAATTCAATGCTTCTAACTAATGCATGATCAAGCCTAACTTTGACTGGCCCACCTGACCACATGTTAAGATAGTTGCACTGAGCCATCATATGTTGAATGGCAATTCCACTTGCCTGATAACCATCCATTTTTGGAATTGCCAATGATCACCCAACTTATGGACTCATTACCAATCTAACTTAATAGGAGGCTAAGACTTAGGCTATCACATAAATTAGTCTTTTTATGGACCTAATAATTTAGAGGATTTAAATATTGTGACACATGAAAAGAAGACAAGGACCTTGATCAAGAAAACTCCCACCAAACTCTTAGAGGATTTAAGATCAAATAGGTCTATGGGCACCTATAAACCAGTCAGACTGCTTAACCTTAGTTGACATGGGTCAACTCGAATCAATAGATAATCTAATCAAATCTGGTTCACCACATTTAGCTAAGTAAGTAAGATCAAGTGATGGGTTAAGCCAAGTAAGCCTCTTGCCTTAGACACCAACCATGAGTTGGCCAGGTAAGAGTTAGCCCCAAAGAACTTTTATCATAACTGTCAAACTTACCTTAGACACTAAGTTTACCAGACTTAATCAGACTAAGTTAAAGACCCGGGCTCACCATGAAGCCATAAATCAAGTCCATTTAGATGTATGGACTGATCTAACTAACTATTAGATAGATATATAGAGAAAATACCTGATTCAACTTTTGATTAGTCCTTTCTCTATTTAATCCATTTATTAAACCTAGGTCTAACCCATTTAAGGACTCAATTCTAGCTAACCCAATCAACCCATGGTTTATCAGTCATGACTTAAGATTAGAATCACATCCTAAATCTTAAATAATTTCAAAAATTATAACTTAATTCTCAATTAAGTGTAACATGCCAATTAAAATATTTTCAATTAAATAATATTTTGAAACCATTGCAAAATCAAGTGAAACAATTTCACAAGAAAAAATTCTGAACTTCAAACTTACTGTTTTAGGCTTTTCTGGTCGAGTCAACATGAGCAGGTTGTGTCAGCTTATCCAGAACATAAAATAAACAGTATGTGCTATCTGCTGAATTGAGTCGACTCGAGTAGGGATCGAGTTGGCTCGGATCATCAGAGGAGAAATAGTAACTTCAAGTTTCAAACTTTTCACATGAACTTTTCAAAGTTTTTAGATCATACATTTTTTAGATCTTATCTAAACATAGTTATGATCTATCAACCATAGATTAAAACCATTTTAATCTATCAAATCCCTCACTTTCTTCTTCATAAGGTTGTAATGCAATGACACCCCTACATGCCATAGGAGAACCCCTTGGAATGGGAAGAGATGGTCTTTAAACCATGTTTCTCTCCAATGACCGGATGGCCAAGGTGAATTCACCTTAATCCAAATACTTTGTGAAGGAAATAAATTGATTTCATATAAAAACATTAAACTAAAAAAGTATCACAACCTCCGCTCTGATACCATTGTAGGTTGGCGTAGCAGATGAGGTGGGCCCTGATGCATGCAGTTTAAAATTTTTTTTAAAAGAGCGTGGCATAGTGGAAGGAGATAAAACACTTTTATCTATGATATATTAATCTAATTAACACAGGCTCCTAGATGGATCTTGATGCATCTAGAGTAATGTATGTATGAAATCATGCATCTATAGTATGAAACAAAGAACTATTCATGGAATCACATAATGATGCAGCAAGAATAATATGTCACACATATGTAATGTAAGCCCATACCTTCGAGATGACGATCACTTGGAAGGCACATGCTCCACTTGCAAGGAAGAAGAATAGCTCTGCGAGTAGCACACGTGCACTGCCTCTACAGGAGGTTCATACCATATGGGATTCCTCCTTCCTTCGAGGTGCTAGCATCTCCAGAAACAGTGTCAGAAGCAGGAACTCCTTCAACTTCTTGAAGAATACGGACTACTTCTTCAACTCCTTGAAGAACTATTGCTGAAACACAATGGAACAAGACTCTTGAGAATCCTTCCCAACACTCTATCCCAAACCTTCAACAGAAGGTATGCACTCAAGAATCCCTCCCAAAACTCAAACCCCCTCTCTGATAATCTCTCAAAGATCAAGTATGAACTTTAACCACGAGAAAATAGCGAAGTCTCTTGATCTCCTATTCTATTTTTTCAACAGAACTCAGAACAGAACAAACTCACATTAACTGAAATGATCAACTCCAAAAAAAATTGATTTAATGAGAGATTATAAAGAGAGTTTGAATCCCTTAGAATTTAGGGTGTTACAAATCCTTGGAATTCTGCAATAGCAGCCATTAAAACCCCGAAACACCCACCATTAAATCCCATAATAGTTGAAAGCTTAAATGAGGTAGTTTTAGTTTTAAGCAGAGTCCGTCAGTCGAGTTGACTCGACTGTTTGAGTCGGCTCGAACTGAATTGCATGAGTCGACTCATCTAATAAGTCAGCTCAAATGTAGCTCTTACAACTCCTTGTCAAAATGAGTCGGAACCATTCTCAATCATTTCCATGCCAACAGATCAAGAAGAAACCTCATGGTGTGTGATCCCATAGGTTCAAATACTAAACTGGTAGCACAGGAACATTTCTAGTACCAGCCAAAGTCGCCATCTAGCAATGACACCCGGTGTCCAGATAGGTTGAAGATTGTAGAGCAAGATGAACCTGTCGAATATGAAAAATCTTTGAACTTATTTCTTTAATCTCTTAATGTTTTAGATGGCTTAGGGTTAAACTCCCCAACCCAAATCAGTATATCTCATTATATCTCAAACAAAGAATTCCTGTAACTCCTTACAAGGAATGCCCTGGACAAGGTCTTTTTTATTTGAGGCATATTAAGTATTCAATCCAAACCATTTGGAGAGATTAATCCTATCTCGATCCTACTATTGCTATACAAGTACTTGACTGTACCCAGCAATATTTCATCACCAGATTAGAAATTTTGGTAGTCCAGCACTTAAGCACAGTGAGTTGCTTGCAAGCTGCCATAGTGATCTCAAGTCAGAGGAATAATTCATGTCCACAATCTAATGCAAAACTTCTCTTTGGTAGAAAGAGAATCTCGCATGAGGGTCATATTCAGTGAAGTGTCAAACACAACACCTGATGTCATGCTAGCATCTCCATGCTACTTGGTTAAGAGGACAACCAACAGACATGACTTCAACGACCTACTCTCGATACACCATCGTCTTGAAATAGTATATCCTTTGGTCGCGAACCAGTTTATGAACTACACGATGTATTCTCTCTACATCGCATACAAGGTAGATCAAAGGACATCATCACATAAGAATTCAATTAGAAAGATGTCATGTGATGAACAACCAGAATAAACTTTTTATTCAATTCAATAATTCATATACATATAGATGAGTTGCACAACCATCTATGATGCGGAACAAAAATTGCATACAAATATATTTTTGTATTTTTTTATGGTTAAGTTGTGAATCTAAATCTCGAAGAATAGACCATGAATCTAAGAAAAGAATTCTGTGCAAGAAAGAAACAACTACATGCAAAGTAGAACCTAAAAAGCAATAAGAAGAGGACTGCTGAGGCTGAGAAGTCTCGGTTGGGCTAGTTCTTCTCCAATAAAGCGACTGACAGGTAGAGGGGGTGTACCTGACAACGGTTGATGTGCCTGGTGAAGATCGTATGTGAAGGGATCACTCTCACTCCGGATATGGCCTGAAAAATCAAGCCGGAGACTCACGGATTCCCGGCTTTCAACTCGGTGATCTGATTGCTGCTTGGCTAGAGTTGTTGGATTCGTAGGAGTCGAGGGACCTGCAAACAACCTTCCAAGGATTAGAAATCAAAGCAAGGATGAAGATATAAGAGGGAAAACAGCAAGGTAAAGAAGGGGATTGATGTGGGCAGCTAGGGTTTGGAGAGCTGGATGGCGGCTGGAGGTTGGGCGTAGAACACCGGGAAGAAGGAAGGGCTCACACAAAATCTTTTTTAGCACACAGCAGGTAGCACATAGCAATTGGAAGAACTCAATATTATTTAATGAAAAAGTACTTTGATACAAGAGAGTAGTATTTCTTAAATAGACTCTTAGACTTGGCCCCCAAGTAAGGATACAATAGTCATTACCTAGGAGTTTTAATCCCACCCGAATCTTAGCTAGAATACATGGTAGGTTTAGGTAGATAAATCACTCATATTTCTTTCTTCTCACTTGCCTTGGTCAGCCAAGAGGGGTGACTCTAAGTGGCCGACCAAGGGGAAGGTGGCCATAAGAGTTTGGCACCCTAGCTCCTCTCCTGGGCCTTGGCTAGCCCAATCTACTTCAAGCTGCAGTCCAGGGCTCTAGGGCTTCTGATTTGTTTCCCAGGCTTCTGGTTTCTTCTCCTAGGCCTTCCATGGTCTTCAAAGCTTCTAGCTGGGTTGATCTTCACTTGAACTGGCTTGGTCTTCACTTGTATGAGTCTTCACTAGACTTGGACTAACATGTACTAAACTCTGAAAGATGACTAGCTCAACATGAGCTGACTAGTACAGAACTCAAATAATAAAATGACAACTCAGATCGACAAGCCCTTATTACAAATGGACTCAAACACTACTAATTAACCCACAGAGGGTTGAGAAGTCTTTGTCTTATTTTGGTGCCTCTGGTGTCCGCACCAATTCTCTCGGGATGGGAGGAAATTGATCCTATCGAGTGAAGATCAGGCTGGCTCACATATCTCTCGAGAAGGTTTGGGTTGAGGCACTACAAGTCCTCTCGAGAAATCCATGAATCGTCTGACTTTGGCCGGCCTTGCCATCGGACCAGGTAGCGTTGATAGCCGTGACCCGGGGTCATTATGGCTTGATCGTATAGGATACACTCGATCCGTTCTCCTCTCTCAGGCCATTTTATTGGTAGGCACTCTGGGCTAGGGTCACTCTTAATGGAAGGAATACATCCAAAGAACTCACTAGGTATTGCTGCCAGTTCTCTGTACTCAACCAGGTCTGCAATATTAAAGGTAGAACTGATGCCCAAATTCGAAGGCAAATCTAACACATAGGCATTTGGTCCAAACCTCTCTATCACTTTTAAAAGGTCCGGCTCCGTGAGCATGAAGCTTCTTAATGGTCCTCGGTGGGAATCGCTCAGGTCTAAGCCTAATCATGACAGAATCCCCTACATCAAATTCCTTGGCCCTTCTTCAAGAAATAGCCAGTTTCTTATATGTTTCGTTACTTAGGTTTATTTTTGGCTAATGTCCTTATGCAAGTCTCTAATATGCTGTGCAAATGATTCTGCAGACTCTGAGACTAGTGCATGAACAAGTAAAGGAATCAGATCAATGGGGTGATTAGGCTTGTACCCATGGACTATCTCAAAAGGACTCTTGCCGTTGTCCTATTCACTGAGCAATTGTAGGCGAACTCTGCTCTAGGTAATAATAGATCCCAAGTTCCAATGTATTCACCTACTAGGCATCTAAGGAGGTTTCCTAAACTATAGTTCACCACTTCGGTTTGGCCATCTGTTTAGGGATGGTAAGCTATAGAAAACTTAAGCTTGGTCCCTAATAGGTTCCAGAGGGTTTTCCAGAAATAACTAGTGAACCTAGCATTCCTATTAGATATGATGGTCTTAGGTAGGCCATGGAGTCTAACCACATTATCTAAGAAAAGCTTGGCTACTATAGACGCATCAAAGGTCTGGGAACATGAGATGAAGTGAGCCATCTTAGAGAACTTATCAACCACTACAAAGATAGAATCATGTCTTTTCTGGGTCTTAGGTAATCCTAACACGAAGTCCATACTTAGGTCCTGCCAAGGGCGATTAGGCACTGGTAAAGGTGTGTAGAGACCAGTGTTTTGCTTTTGCTGTTTTTCAACATCACAAGTTCTACACCTGGCTACAATTTGAGCAACATGCCTTTTCAAACCTGGCCAAAAGAACTGGTCTTCTATCGCTAAGATGGTCTTATTTCTATGAAAGTGACCAGTTAAACCTCCAGCATGGGTCTCCTAAATCAGAATTCTTTAAGGAAAGTTCTAGGTTTACAGATTCTATTATTTTGGAAAAGGTAGCCATCCTGAATGGTATACTCACTATGGGTACTAGATGGTCCTAGCTTAAGGGTCTGGTAAATGTCACTAAAGTTTGGGTAGGTTTCATATTCATCCTTTAACCTATCAAACCCTATGACTTGGGTGCTGACTGAGCCTAAAAGAAAAGACCTAAGGCTAAGGGCGTCTACTACCTTATTGTTAGTTTCGACACGGTATTTCAGGACAAAGGTGTATTCCTGAATGTACTCGATCTATTTACCGTGTCATGGGTTAAGTTTCTTTTGGGAGTTCAGGAACTAGAGTGCCTTATGGTCAGAAAATAAGATAAAACCTACAGTAGTAAGTAATGTCTCCAATATCTAAGGGCCTAGACTACCGTATAAAATTTCTTGTTATAGGTAAAGTACTTAAGTTTAGCCTCATTCAGCTTCTCACTAAAGAAGGCTACAGAATGATTTTCTTGACTTAGTACTCTACCTATTCCTACTCCCGAGACATCGCAAGCTACCTCAAACCCTTAGAGAAATCAAGTAAGCTAAGAATGGGTGCATTGGTTATCTTATCCTTAAGCTTTAGGAAGGCCTTATCAGTTGATTTGGTCCACTCAAGTGTACCCTTCCTAATGCAATCATATATAGGTGCAACGACTATACTAAAACCCCTAATAAATCTCTTGTAAAAGGTTGCTAGGCCATGGAAACTATGCACATTGTGGACACTAGTGTGTACAGGTCACTCAATAATTGCCCTAACCTTTTCAGGATCTGCAGAAACTCCCTCAAGGGTGACAACAAAACCTAGGAAGATAACCCTATGTGTCATGAACTCATATTTCTTAAAATTGGCATAGAGCCTATTCTCCCTAAGGGTCTAGCAAACTAGTCTAAGGTGACTAAGGTGGTCCTTTTTTATCCTGCTATAAATCAAGATGCCATCAAAATAAACCACAACAAATTTTCCAATATATTCCTCCAGGACTTGGATCATAATCCTCATAAATGTACTTGGTGCATTTGAAAGGCTGAAAGGCATTACAACCCACTCAAACAGGCCATCCTTAGTCTTGAATGCGGTCTTCCACTCATCCCCAGGTCTAATCCTAACCTAATGATAACTGTTCTTCAGGTCTATCTTTGAGAATACTTTAGCACCGGCCATCATGTCTAACATGTTATCCAATCAGGGGATGGGAAACCTATACTTCACAGTTATTTCATTGATGGCTCTACTGTCTACACACATCCTTCAGGTACCATCTTTCTTAGGGGTCAGTAGAGCAGGGACTGTACATGGACTTAAGCTCTCCCTAATGAAATCCTTCCTAAGCAACTCTCCCACTTGTTTCTGTAATTCTTGATGCTTACTGGGATTCATTCTATAGTGAGGAAGGTTTGGTAAAGTGGCTCCTGGGACTAGATCTATGGCATGATGGATGTCTCTAAGGGGTGGTAATTGATCAGGTAAATCATCAGGGAAGACATCCTCAAATTCTTTGAGAGCCTCAATAATTTCTGGAGGGTGTTCCTTTTGGGTCGGCTCATGTATTTCTTTGGTGGTCAAGATCCAAATAGGGTTATCCTTAGTAATCTCTCTCTAACTCCTTAGCCTTAATCATATTAACTCTAGGTTTCTTGTCCTTATGGCTACTAGAACCTCTCTTAACTGGGTCTCTAGGTGGAGTTGGGTGAATAACAAACTTATTCCCATGGTGGCTGAAAGCACAGACATTGGTTTGAACAAACAGGATTGCATTATGATCTAAAAGCCAAGGTCGACCTAAAATGATGCTACTTACTTCTATGGGGATGACATCACACCAAATCTTTTCCCCATAGGTTTGTAGTCTAATTAAGATTTGGCACCTAGACTTGATCTGGATGGAGGTGGAATCTACCCAAGAAACATTTTAAGGACTAGGATGAGGAACTGTGGTCAACCCTAAAGATTTGACTGTACTAGCAGAGATGGCATTGACACAACTCCTACTGTCTATGATGATCTTAAGTACCTTACCCCCTACCTTAACAATGGTCTATAGGATGTTAGTCTTATGCCAATCTTCCATTACTGGGATTTGGGTCAAGATGAACCTAACCACTCCTAATAGGTTCTCAGACTCAGGTTCCTCCTCACCTTCATACTCATCCAACAACTGGTCATCAGCCTCATAGATTTCTCCCTCAGGTTCAGCTACGGGTTCAGGCTCTTCTTCCTCTAGCTCACCTAAGTGTAGGGCGCTAACTGGGCACTGGCTAGCAAAGTGGCCTGGTTTTTGACATTTAAAATAGATTTTTTGGGGATTGGGACTCCTGTGGACCTCTACAAAATTACCTCTATCCTCTCTACGGGTCAAAGGAGTACTGGCTGGGGTTAACTCGGGTCAGGGTGGCTCAGACTGGGTTGACTCGGGCTAGGTCGGCTAAGATTGGTTGGCTTTGGTGGGACTGGCTAGCTCCTGGGTACTGACTAGGGTATATAGTGGGCTCGGGTTTATGGTAGACGGGCCCTCTCTGGAAATACTCATAATCCGTAGCAATCTAGTAGGCATGGTCCAGGTCTCTAACCTCTCTCATGTAGAGTTCTCTCTTAATATCATCTCTAAGGCCAGCCCTAAACCTAGACAGAACAACATTCTCAGCCTCATTTAAGTCACATCACATGGAATACTTATCAAATTTCATGATGTACTCATCTACACTCTTGCTACCCTGATTCAATCGCTGCCACTGATCCAATAAACCATAACGATATGAGTTAGGAACGTATTTCCCTCTAAGCTTAGCCTTCATGGCCCTCTAGGTGACTATGGGATCATGACCTCCTAGTCTAAGTGTTCTCTCAAAACTTGCCCAATATAACCTGGCCTTATAGACCAACTTAAGCTTGGCAAACCTAAACTTACGCTCCTCAGACATATCGTACCACTCAAAGTACTGGTCAACCTCTCCCTCCCAATCTATGTAAACCTTTGGATCATGACAACCATTAAAAGTGGGGGCTTCTAACCTTATGTTCTTGTAAGCTCTATCCTCCTGGTCTATGAAATCCTGATTGGGTCTCCTTAGATGAACCTCTGGGATTGGGTCATGACGATGGGCTCTCCTAAGTTAAGCCTCAAAGTAGGGATCAGGGTTTGGAGTCCTCCTAGGGTCAGCCTCATAGTAAGGTACACGGCGAGGGGTTCTCTTAGGATGGGTAGGTGATTTTGGATCTGGTTCAGACTGCAATCCATGGGTTCTCTCTAAGGTCCCTATACGGTCCTCTACCTGATCAAACTATTGGCTATGTAGTCAAGTCTATTATAAATTCAGGTATTGGACTGAGTTATCTGGGTATTCACCTGGTTTAAGGATTGGGCTAGCTGCTTAGTGAGGGCATTAATCTTGGCTTCAAGGTTATCCATGGATTCAGCCAAAGATAGAGATGGTGGGTGATATGATGCTCCTAATTTAGTGCTCATGCAAGACTCAATCCTGACTCGACTATAGCTGCCTAGACCTAGAGCCCAATTAGAATGGGTTGACTCAACTTATACATAACTCAAATCCTAGTGCTTCAATCTGGCCAAGTAGGAGGTGGGATGGTAGGAGGCTCCCTGCTCTCGCAGGGACCCAATTAAGGAACCACCGATCTGCTTAGGTCGTTTGACACTGTACCTCTTGCCTAGACCCAGTATCCAGTAATAGAAAATGAATTGGGTGCATAGTCATCTCACAATGATTGAACCCGATCGATGGGTGTCCCTAGCCCACTAGGGCAAATTAAGTCTAGTTTATTTTAAGTTAGGCTTGGGATAGAATGCAAGGATGGTGGTTTTGGGCTAAGGAAAGGTAATGACCTCCTTCCTTTATCTTGGATAGAAAGTGCCCTTAAAGTATTTTATGCAATGATGGTGGCAAATGAAAATGCAAATTAGGGTTTAGCGATTTTTGGTATTTTGTGAATATATGTAAAATTTTTTTTTGTATTTTGGTATTTTCTTAAATAGAAAGATAACCTGCAGATTATGACCTAATATGCAGGGAACATTCCAAAATAAAATATATGCAAAAATTATAATAAAATAATCCTAAACTTTTTGAAATCGGCTTTGCTGCCAAAATAGAGTAGAACTGTTCTCAGGCAATGTTTTGGCGGGAGAAAATTCACAGATTGAAATAATTCTTGATAATATTCTTAAAATTAATATCAATTACAAGAAATTCAGAAAAATAAATTTCAGAGTTTTTTGAATTCTATGCAGATAGAAACAATTAAAACAACAGGGGATGTACTAAGAAGGCAAAGAATGTAAAAACCCTAATGGAACTCTTTGTGTTCTTCTTTAGGGGTCAATTCACAGTGGCACCCCTGCTGCCATAAGTGATCCTGTAGATTAGAAAGAGAGGGTCTTGTAGCTTTACTAGTCTTCTATGACAAGATGGGCATGGTGAAGTACTCGATCCGAATATCCAAAGAGTACTGAGCCCAAAACAGGCTCTGATACCAAATGATGCGGAACTAAAATTGCATACAAATATATTTTTGTATTTTTTTTAGGTTAAGTTGTGAATCTAAATATTGAAGAATAGACCATGAATCTAAGAAGAGAATTTTATGCAAGAAAGAAATAATTGCATGCAAAGTAGAACCTAAAAAGCAATAAGAAGAGGACTACCGAGGCCGAGAAGTCTCGGTTGGACTAGTTCTTCTCCAATAAAGTGACTGACAGGCAAAGGGGATGTACTTGACAATGGTTGATGCACCGGTGAAGATCGTATGTGAAGGGGTCGCTCTCACTCCCGGATGCAGCTTGGAAAATCAAGCCGGAGACCCGTAGATTCCCGGCTTTCAACTCGGTGATCTGATTGCTGCCCGACTAGAGTCGATGGATTCGTAGGAGTCGAGGGACCTGCAAACAACCTTCCAGGAGTTAGAAATCAAAGAAAGGATGAAGATATAAGAGGGAAAACAGTAAGAAAAAGAAGTGGATTGATGTGGGCAGCTAGGGTTTGGAGAGCTAGATGGCAGCTGGAGGCAGGGCGCAGAACATTGGGAAGAAGGGCTCACATAGAATCCCTTTTAGCACACAGCAGGTAGCACACAGCGATTGGAAGAACTGAATATTATTTCATAAAAAAGTACCTTGATATAAGAGAGTAGAGTCTCTTAAATAGACTCTTAGACTTGGCCTCCAAGTAAGGATACAATAGTCATTACCTAGGAGTTTTAATCCCACCCAAACCCTATCTACTAATTAATCCATAGAGGGTTGAGAAGCCTCTATCTTATTCTGGTGCCTCTGGTGTCCGCACCAATCTACAGCCTAGATAATTGACTTTGGGACACACATTTTTCAACAGTAAGTGTCGACACTTCAGGTCATGAGTCGACACATAAGTCGACACTTGAGTTGACACTAGGTCCAAAATATTTTCTGAAGCTATCTGGAATATACTAGTGCATCGACACTTCTTCTGGTGAGTCAATACTTGAGTCTACACTTGAGCAAAAACTTGAATTCAGCATGTTCTGTATCATTTTTGGTCTCAGACCTTGAGTTGACATATGAGTCAACACTTGGTCTTCATGAGTCGACACTTCATGCGTGTCAGCTGAAACTTCTTCTGCGTATTAGCTCAAGCTTCTGTGAGTCGATACCTTGAGTCGACACTTCATCTTCATGAGTTGATACTTGGTTGAAACTCTCCTGAAACTCTGCTAAAACTTTTCCAAATTTAAACTTTAAGTCATTCAAGGTTATTCTTATGTGCCAAGGTCCATTTAACTTGAAGTTCCATCAATATAATTGACTTCTTCAAGATGACAAGCATTTGACTTTCAACACATTATAACTTTGATGAGTACCCTGTTCTGATAAACACACTTTTGACACACAGTTGTACTCAAATATACTTAAGTATTTTGTTATTCATCAAAATCAAGATAGGAGTCAACAATCTTTCTCTTTTTGATGATGACAAAATCTTTAAGTATATTTACATATAGTAAGCTCAAAAGATTTACAATAAGTATAGATCAATTGACTATAAGTGTCAAAGCTATTGATAATAAGTATGAGTCTAAGTTGTAATGATTATCAAGAGCAAAAACTCATCTACAATGTATCAGAGCTATATATATAAGAAATAATTCAATTCATATAATTTCAATGTATCGGAGCTGTAGCTATAATGTATCAGAGCAATAATTAAAATGTATCAGAGCTAAGTTGTATATATGAGATATTCAAGAGGTGTATCAGAGCTAAAATAGATTTAAAGAATGAGCGTTTAAGCAAAAATAGGTTGAACATGAAAAGTATCTGAGCAAGATCTTTAGGAGTATCATAGTGAAAATTTTAAGAGTATCAAAGCATGAAAAGAAAGAAAAAATGTCAGAGCATATCAAAATAAATAATATACCATAAAGATAGAGAGATCAGAGCATGAAAACAAAGAGTATTAGAGTATATAAAAATAAAAATAAGGAGTATCAAATCATAAAACTGAAAAGTATCAGAGCATAGAAAAAAAGCTCCCCCTCAATATATGATCTGAAAATATTTTTCAAAACTTAAAACATTTTTCAAGAATATTTCTAAAAGGTTTAGAGATTTTAAAAATCTCAGAATTTCCTTCTTTAGTACTTTTCTCTCTCCCCTTTTCTTTCTTCTTCTCTCCCTCTTTTTATTTCTACTTAAACATTCATTCTCTCTCTTTTTGTTTATCATTCTCTCCCTTTTTGCCATTACTCTCCCTTTTGCCATTCATTAATTTTCTTCCTTTTTGTCATCATGAAAAAGGTAAGAAAATAGAACAAAGTAGAGATCAAACATTATAGTATAGAAAGAGTGTAGAAGTACACAGATAAATGCTGAGATTTAATGTCAATATATATAAAATTTCAAATAGCTGATACATAAGATTCAAAATTTGATACAAACAACATATAACTAAAAGACTGATACACTAAAAGACTGATGTACAAATATACAGATATACTGATCAACCCTATGGGGTGCTTTCCTCATTAGAGGAAGACCCAATCTCTAGAATGATCAATCCCGTAATCCTAGAGGGACGAGGTCGCGGTCACATCGATTGAAGATCAAAAAGTCTAGTCCTGACAACTCTAGGAATATCACCACGTCCGTGGCTTCAGCTTCTAGCACGTGCTCTTCCCCTGGCTGGTGCTGAAGAAGAGGTAATGTTAGGAGTGGGTCAGGAACTAGTGCAGGGATACGGGAGTGATATCAGACAATGGACTAGATGATAGAATGTGGAAACCAGGAGTATAAAACCCTAGCTCTCTGGTCATGAAAGAAGTTTGTAAAGAAGTGGAAGGAACCACTAGTGTAGGGGGTACTGTGTCGAAGGAGTGGATAAATTAGTAGGAGTATCAGGTGGATCAGTATAAAATACAGGGGTAAGGTATCAGAATCAGAAGGATCTGGTAGGATGGGGTACTAGGAAGAGTAGGAGTCTAGACAGAATTAGGTGGATCAGGAATAGTCTCTGAGGACCTCGTCTTGTCAGCTACGGGCACTGCATCCTGATCAGAAGTAGTATCCAACTCAGGGTCCGTAATATAGTTTGTAATATCGAAGTCTATGAATGAATCACTCTAGCCATCTCCTATCTTAGTGCTTGGAGCTGGAGCTGGAGGTGCTGGTGGAGCAGGCGAAGAATCTAACGATGGAGGTGAAGGTGCCCTGGTAGAAAATAATCTCTTTAATGCAGCCAGGATAATGAAGAAACCCGCTCTAATCTCTTGAAAGCCTGCTCTCATCTCCATATGCATCCGATCCACTCACTGTCTAATGATCATGGTCTTCATCTCCAGTCGAGTGATCCACTTATTTGAGAATCTCTAGGAGGTGGCACCTCAGCATGTGCTAAAATAGAAGGCTTGGGCTGTGTCTCAAGTACATCCCTGGGTGGCTCAGATGGTCCAGCCTCATCTCTATGTATCTGCTCCTCCTCCTCCTCAACTGTGTCCTCCTCATCGTTAGTGTTAAATGTCTGCCCTGAGATCTTGCGCCTCCAATGACCTCTGTATCTATGATATCCCATGTGATGCAGAGATCGCTCATCGTATATGTCCGTATGAAGTAGCTTCTGTAAGGCTCTCCATCTGGGTCTACTTCATAAGCTCTAAATAATATAGTGAAACCCATCCCATAAGGTAGACATAATCTCCCGCTAGTAGCTGCCTCCATCATCTAATGGATCATGAGCACCGGTAGGCAGACATGAGTCCTTGAATCAGGGATACCATCACAAGTAAATCTCTCTCAGTGGTGAAGTCGAAACACCGATAATGGCCTTGGAGGCCATCCGATCTGCTCCAGGGACTGGTAGTCGGATAGGAATCTCCTGCTGAGCTACTGCCTCTGCTACCTGATCCTCATGATGGGCCTTCATGCACCGCTCTGTATCTTGAGTGGAAGGTCGAGGCCTCCTAACTAAGTATTTCCAAGGATCCATTTTCCAGGAAAATGAGGAAATAGATGAATGGAAGAGGAATAGGCAAATGAATCATTGTAAAATTGAGGGCTAAAACCAAGAATAGAACAGTAAGAACATGGGATAAGAACAAACGGAGGTTAGGATACTGTGCGAGGATGAGTTGGCCCAAGGGATTTGGGAAGAAATGAGAAGAAATTGGTTTGTTTTCCTTATTTTATCACCAGTTCCCACCGGTCAAGTGTCGACTCACGGGATCAGTCCAAGTATCGACACTTGGAGGTGTCGACACTTCAAAGTGTCAACACTTATGAAAAAAAATCAGGAAAATAGGAAAAAGTAATAGAAAATCAAGGTAAATGATTTTAATAGCCAATAGATGATTGAATATGATTTTCAAAGATATTTTGATCAAGAAATTCTCAAAGAGAATTTGAAAGGTCATGAAGAGTGATCTAGGCTTAATAAAAAAGGATTAATGACCCCTAATTCTCTTCTAATCATACTGAACCTTTCTTCATTGAGTGGCTTGGTCAGTATATTAGCTAATTGCATATCAGTACTAACAAATTCAAGCATAACATCATTGTTTTGAACATGATCTCTAATAAAATGATATCTAATTTTATATGCATACTTCTTGAATATTGAACTAGATTTTTAGTTAAGTTAATTGCACTTGTATTATCTCACCTAATGGGTGTCTTAGTTAATTTGATACCAAAGTCCTCAAGTTGTAACTTAATCCATAAGATTTGAACACAATAACTTCCAGCTACAATGTATTCAGCTTCAGCATAGATAGTACAACTGAATTTTATTTCTTGCTAAACTATAAGATTAAGTTAACTCCAAGGAATTGACAAGTTCCAGAAGTACTTTTTCTATCTAATTTACATCCAGTAAAGTCTGGATTAGAATATGCAATCAAATCAATAGCTGAATTCTTAAAGTACCATAATCCAATGTCAAGAGTACCAGATAAATATCTAAGAATGTGCTTAACACCCATTAAATGCAATTCCTTAGGATCAGACTGATATCTAGCACACATGCATACACTAAATATAATATCTGGTCTACTTGCAGTTAAGTACAGTAAAACACTAATGATATCTCTGTAAAATTTTTGATCAACTTTCTTACCAGATTCATCCTTGTCAAGCTTATATGAAGGGCTCATAAGTATACCGATAGGTTTAGTCTTCTCCATTCCAAACTTTTTCAAAATCTTCTTTGTATATTTAGCTTGGTTGATGAAGATCCCTTCACTTGATTGTATAATCTGGAGTCTAAGAAAGTAGCTTAGCTCTCCCATCATGCTCATCTCGAACTCTCCCTGCATTAGCTTTGTAAGTTCTTGACAAAGAGATTCATTCATGGCACCAAAGATAATATCATCGACATAGATCTGTACTACTAAGAGATCCTCAACCTTTTTCTTTAAAAATAGAGTAGTATCAACATGACCTTTAGTAAAACCATTTTCAATTAAAAATTTACTTAGTCTTTCATACCATGCACGAGGGATTTGTTTTAAATCATAAAGTGCTTTGTGTAATTTGAAAACATGATTAGAATGTGCATGATTTACAAAACCAGGTGGTTGTTCAATAAAAACTTCTTCAGCAATATAACCATTCAAAAATGTACTTTTAACTTCCATGTGAAATAATTTGAAATCCATAAAATATGCAAATGCTAGAAGTAATCTAATAGCTTCAAGTCTAGCTACTGGAGTAAAGATTTCATCAAAATCAATTCATTCTTCTTGATTGTAATCCTTAGCTACCAGTTTAGCTTTGTTTCTAATTACTATACCATTTTCATCCAATTTATTCCTAAATATCTATTTTGTGCCGATTATAGAATGTAGGGTTTGGTGGTAAGGCGGAAACATAGATTTCAAAATTTTTATCTTTATGAAATCTTCACCAAACCCTTAACCCAAGATCTTCTTAAAAGAATTAAAATATATAACATGTATATATAAGATTTAATCTCAAATTAAAGTACTAACCTGTATTGCTAAAATCCAAACTTTAAATCTCCACCAGGTGCCCAAATGTTCACCCTCCAATGGTGATCCACACAGAAAAAGATGAAGACAACAATTTCTTGTTCTTGGCACCACCAGGTGCCCAAATGTTCACCCTCCAATGGTGATCCACACAGACAAAGATGAAGACAACAATTTCTTGTTCTTGGCACCTCATCTTGAATTCTTTTTCAAGAATTCAATTCTTGGACTTTTGGGCTGAAATATTCCTTCTTGAAAATTTCTTTTCTTCCTTCTTTCCTCTTCTTGAATTCTTTTCTTGAATTCCCTTTCTTGAATTCCTTTTCTTGAATTGAATTGGAAGAAGAAATTAAGACAAATAAAGTCTTAATTATAGGAAGAAAAGAAGAAGAACAGACCCTTCCTTTTCCTTTCCTTTACCGTTCAAGACCTTCCTCTTATTCTTGTTTAGGGTCAGAGTTTCGACAGAGATTACTCTGTAAGGGAAACAATACCCAACAAGCATAAAGGGAAGGAGTATTTCGGAGAGGAGGAGAGGAATATGATCTCTGTATATTTCTTCTTTTATTATCTGTGAGAAAACCCCCGAGAACCCAAACCCTTTTATAGATTTCAGAGGGGCATTTTCTCAAAACATCGCAACCCTCTGAAATCCCAGGAATCACGATCCCTCATTCCTCACGCATCCCCTCAACCAAAATCATGATTCTCTGATTTAATTTTCATTTTTCCAACGAGGAGGACTCTTGGAAAAACTTCAGGAAGAATCGCGACTTTTGGAGACGGATTTGCGACCGAAAAGTGATGGATCTTTCTCCTTAATTTTTCTGGCCATCAGATCCAGATCCAAGGACGTCAGACAAGGATCCAAATTGCCTCCCCCTTTTCTTGATTTTTCTCCGACGGTATTTCCTTCCCACGCGCGTGAAGAGAAGTCCACACGCGCATAGACTTTTCTTCTTGGCACGCGCGGGTGAGGAAGGGCGTGGGCAGCTTGGAGAGAGAGTCTCAGTGCACTTGATTTTCTTGGGTTCAGCCATGGGTTAGCCCAATGTCCAAAAAATTAAATTAGACCTTAATCTGGTTTAATTAGAACCCAATTAAGCCTAATTCGGAACCAAATTCGAATTTGATTCGAATAGAAATTGGGTTTGCAACACATGCTAGTGTGTTTATCCTGCAAACATGATTTAATTCCAAATTAAATCCTTCATCAATTTTTTTTTGTGTGTGACCCATTGGGTTCCACACCTAGCTAGCAGTAGGTCCGAGTGCTATTTGACTTAATTCGGTTAGATCTCAACTAAGCCGATTTAGGTCAACTCAAACTAGCTCGACTCGGTCAATTAGAATCTAATTCTAATTAACTAATTTGAATTACCATAATTCAATCATATACCTACAAGATAAGATTGACGTCTAGCAACGTATCATGTCTACCCGAATGATGTGGAATTTTGGTGGAATTACCAAAATACCCTTCAGTGGTGAGTTATCGGGCAATTCAGTCCTTTGATTAACTTGCATCCGGAATATGATTATGAATATGGATACTTGTCAAATCCAATTTCATATTCATCCCTAGCTCAATCTTTATAATGATGATTCATTAATGAACCATTAGAAATTAACTCTAATGTTCATACTTTGATCAAAGATTTCCTGAATCCATCATTTGATCGAAATTAGCTGGATGCAATTCCTCTTACTAGGGCTGATCAATTCCTTGTTGACCTACTCACAACCTCCATATACAATCCACCATACCCAGTATCACCTCGTGCATGACTCAGTGTCATGATTGATTGCGAACCAAAGTATGGATTCATATATATAAGGTACCATGGTAGTCTCAGGTCAAATGACCATATGCACTACTCCCACTATGAGAATTATCTATTGACGAATAGATAAGGTTCATTAGATATTCTCAATCTGGATAAATTCAGTGAACTCATTCTCTAATGAACACTCACATCCTAGTATTAGTGTCAAACACAAGTGACTGTGAGATCAGTCACCCTCATCACAAAGCATATATAGGATGTGCTGGTCTTGCCGGAAACATTGATCCCCAACTCAATATCCTATCGACCAGGAATATTTTAGATTAGGGTTTTAAGGCTTTAGGTCTCACTAGTATGATCTCATCATAACCCTAGAACCATAGCCCTAATCTATGGGGTTCATCATATAATCATAAAGACAGCGTATGATGAAAATAATGCCTTTATTATAATAATGTCAATTCATTGATTTTGGGATCAAAATACAATATTTCAATTGGCTTTCAGGGCACAATCTTTCAATCTCCCACTTGCACTAAAGCCAATCGCCTTTAAATCTTAACCCCATACAATCAAGGTGGTGACCAAACTCTTACTGTGATAGAGCCTTAGTGAACGGGTCTGCTATGTTGTTCTTCGTTTCTACCCTTTTAATGCAGACTTCTTGTCTTTCGACAATTTCTCGAACGAGATGGAAACGTCTCAGAATGTGCTTTGATTTGTGATGAGCTCTTGGTTCCTTTGCTTGAGCAACAGCCCCATATTATCACAGTAAAGTGATACTGGATCTTCAATCTCAGGAACTACGCCCAACTCTGATATGAACTTCTTCATCCAGACAGCTTCCTTGGCAGCTTCACTAACAGCAATGTACTCTGCCTCAGTTGTTGAGTCAGTTATAGTTTGCTGTTTAGAACTCTTCTAGCTTACAGCTCCTTCATTTAGGGTAAAAACATACCCAGATATAGATTTGCTGTCATCTGGATCTGATTGAAAACTAGAATCTGAATAAGCTTCTAGTTTAAGATCAGATCCTCCGTATATTAGAAAAATATCCTTAGTTCTTCTTAAGTATTTAAGAATATTTTTCACAGCCTTCCAATGATCCTCTCCTGGATCAGCCTGAAACCTGCTGGCTATACCTAAGGCATATGCCACATCAGGCCTAGTACATAACATAGCATACATAATAGACCCTACTGCCGAAGCATAAGGTATAGAATTCATTCTATTTCTTTCTTCAGGTATCTTTGGAGACATCTTTTTAGAAAGATGTATGCCATGACCAATAGGTAAGTAACCTCTTTTACTTTCCTCCATGCTAAATCTTTTTAGCACTTGGTCAATGTACCTAGACTGGGATAAACCTAGCATCCTCCTAGATCTATCTCTATAGATCTTTATACCTAGTATATAAGATGCTTCTCCCAAGTCTTTCATGGAAAACTATTTAGATAACCATACCTTGACTGATTGTAACATTGGGATATCATTCCCAATGAGGAGTATGTCATCTACATACAGAACCAAGAAAACTATGACACTCCCACTAGTCTTCTTGTACACACAAGGTTCATCCTCATTTTTGATAAAGTCAAATTCTTTGACTGTCTTATCAAATCGGATGTTCCAACTCCTAGATGCTTGCTTTAATCCATAAATAGATTTCTTCAGCCTACATACCTGATTAGGTTTAGTCTCCAAGACAAAACCTTCTGGCTGTGACATATAAACCTCTTCCTCAAGGAAACCATTGAGAAATGCGGTTTTCACATCCATCTGCCAGATTTCATATTCATGATATGCTGCTATAGCAAGCATGATCCGAATAGATTTGAGCATGGCAACAGGAGAAAATGTTTCATCATAATCTATTCCCTGTTTTTGTCTGAAACCCTTAGCCACTAATCTGGCTTTATAAGTTTCAACTTGGCCATCTGCCCCAATCTTTTTCTTATAGACCCATTTGCATCCAATAGGGTTAACACCCTCTGGTGCATCAACCAAAGTCCAGACTTGGTTGACATACATGGAGTCCATTTCGGATCTCATGGCTTCCAGCCATCTGTCTGAGTCACTACTCATGACACATCCGTATATGTTAGAGGCTCATCATTATCAATGATTCGGGCTTCATTATTTTCAATAATGAACCCATACCTCTCAGGTGCATGTCGCACCCTATCAGACCTATGGATAGGAGTGGTGTGTTTAGGTTCTATACTAACTATGTTATGATTTGGTTGAGATGTATCTACTTGTTGAACTTCTTCAAGTTCAATATTTCTCCCACTGCCCTTTTGTAGGATGAACTCTTTCTCTATAAAAATGGCATGCCTACTGACTAAAACCTTTTGTCAGTAGGGTGGTAGAACAGATATCCTATACTATCTTTAGGATATCCAACAAATAAACACTTTTCTGCTCTAACATCAAGCTTATGTCCAAAATTTCTTTTGACATAGGCTGGACATCCCCATATCTTAAGATACTTAAGATTGGGTTTCTTTCCCCTCCATAACTCATATGGAGTGCTAGATACAGATTTGAATGGTACTCTATTTAAAATATTAGCCACTATTTCCAAGGCATATCCCTAGAAAGAAATAGGTAAGTCTGTGAAGCACATCATGGACCGTACCATATCTAATAAAGTACGATTTCTCCTTTCAGCAACACCATTTAATTGTGGTGTGTAAGGAGGAGTCCATTCAGAGATGATTCCCTTTTCTTTAAGGTGATCAAGAAACTCGGTGGATAAGTATTCACCTCCTCTATCTGATCGAAAGATCTTAATACTTTTCCCCGTTTGTTTCTTACCATACTTTGATACTCTAAAAATTTTTAAAAGCTTCGGACTTTGTTTCATTAGATACACAAATCCGTACCTTGAAAAATCATCAGTGAATGTGATGAAATATGAGTATCCACCCTTGGCCTGAGTTGTCATAGGTCCACATACATCAGTGTGTATGAGTCCTAATAACTCAGTTGTCCTTTCATTATGTCCACTAAATGGAGTCTTGGTCATTTTACCCATGAGACATGATTCACAGGTTCCTAATGATTCATAGTCATAAGGATTAAGGAATTTTTCCTTGTATAACTTGTTAATCCTTTGCTCACTAATATGTCCAAGACGACAGTGCCAAAGTAAAGTATTGTTTACTTCATCTCTTTTTCATTTATTACTAGCATGTAGTATATTGTCATCAGAAGATAGAGTTAAGAGACCATTACAAAATATGCCATTAAATATTATTTCATTAGAAAAACTGATTGAGCAGCCACTGCTCATTACATTCATAATATATCCTTGTTTAAGTAACAAGGGTACAGATATGATGTTTCTAATGATTCTAGGCATAAAATAACAATTTTTTAACTCTAAAATCTTCCCAGAAGGCAGCTTCAATATATAAGTTCCTACAGCTTCTGCTTGGATGGAATCTCCTCTAGCACCGTAGAGCTCGAAGTCGCCTTCCTTCAAAACTCTAATGTTCTGTAGTCCCTGCAATGATTTGCAGATATGATGACCACAAGCAGTATCCAATACCCAAGAGTTTGAATTAAAAGAGTCTAATGAAAAAATTGCATGTATCTCATACATACCTTTTCGTGCATCACTAGCACTAGGCTTCACACTTGCAAGGTAAACCTTGCAGTTTCTTTTCGAGTGACCCGGCTTGCCACAATGAAAGCAAGTCATTTGTCCGGAGGCCTTCTTTCCTTTCTTTTCTTGATACCCCCTTTTGGGTTCAACCTCCTCTTGGAACCCTTTTTGCCTATTTTCTTCTTGTTTACACCATCCACAAGAAGAAGTGGAGCCTTATTTTTCTTTAAATGGCTCTCTGCTATTTTTAACATATTCAACAGCTCAGGCAAGGAAGTGTTAAGTTTGTTCATATGATAATTAAGAACAAACTATGAAAATGACTCTGGGAGTGACTACAGGATCAAATCCTGATTCAACTCCCCATCCATAACAAAACCCAATTGACCCAATCGGGTGATTAGGTCAATAACATTTAATACATATTCAACAGCAAGTCATTTGTCCGGAGGCCTTCTTTCCTTTCTTTTTCTTGATGCCCCCTTTTGGGTTCAACCTCCTCTTGGAACCCTTTTTGCCTATTTTCTTCTTGTTTACACCATCCACAAGAAGAAGTGGAGCCTTATTTTTCTTTAAATAGCTCTCTACTATTTTTAACATATTCAACAGCTCAGGCAAGGAAGTGTTAAGTTTGTTCATATGATAATTAAGAACAAACTATGAAAATGACTCTGGGAGTGACTACAGGATCAAATCCTGATTCAACTTCCCATCCATAACAAAACCCAATTGACCCAATCGGGTGATTAGGTCAATAACATTTAATACATGGTCTTGTACGGATGTACCTTCTGTCATCCTTGCATGGAATAACTGCTTAGATATTTTATATCTTGCAGTTCAATTATGTTCTCCATAAAGTTTCTTTAGATTGAGCAATATGGAGTTTGTGTCCATGCTTTCATGTTGCCTCTGTAACTCATTGGTCATAGAGGCAAGCATTATACACTTGACAGTAAGTGAGTCATTTTGCCACGTGTTATATGTGGTCTTATCCTCTTGCGAGGCATCTTCCCCTAATGGTTCCAAGGTTGGGGTATCAAGAATATAAGAAATTCTTTCTTGGCTGAGTACTATCTTCAGGTTTCTCAACCAATCAACATAGTTTGGTCCAGTCAATTTATTTGCATCAAGAATGCTACGGAGTGAGAGTGAAGAGGCCATTTAATCTACATTAACAAAGAACATTACATAAGCAAACAACCAATGTTGACAAAACATAATTAAATTAGGACTTTAACTTAATTATGTCTCCCACTATTTTATCAAGCATCATAACCCTCCATGTGATGATCGAGAAAACCCTAATTGGTTCTCTTAGTGGGGTTGAGATCCTAATTCCTTACAAAAGACCTTGTGTGTACACAACAAATCTTATATAAGTTCAAAGGTAGGAAAACTCTTTCCAATTGTAACTCATACAATTCTCAACTTATCTTGGCCTCTAAAATATTAATAGCCTTGTGTGTACACAACAAACTATAATATTTTAGTTAAGTTAGACCCTTCATTGCTATATAGTCATGATATTAATTATAATATCCTTGTGTGTACACAACAAAGTATTATATTAAATCATGCCATAAACATCAAATGTACCAAGCCAAAATTATGTTAGTCACCATAAAAGGCCTTGTGTGTACACAACAAACCTAATATGGATCATAACATAATAATGACTTGGCATGAAGGAAGGCCACATGTAGTGAATATTACACTAAGCATAACAATCAATAATTAAGTTAATCTTATCGACCAGGTAAGTGGGAGAGTGGTGGGAGTCCCCCCGTTGCTTTCCTTAGACACCAATGAGAATTGGCCAGGTCAGTCAACAGAACCAATTAAAAACCACGTCCTCTTTACCGATCATGAACCACTTTTCCTAGACACCGAATGATAAACTAATCATATTGATTATTTTTCTTTTGGTATATGACACTACAACTTAATATGTTTATAAAGAGGGCTTTATTAAAACAAAGCACATTCTTTATATAACCTAGCAAATATGTGCCATAGTGTGCCATCATACTAGGACAACCATTTACCACATAATGGATCCACCATTATGCCAGGGCAACCTTATTTCAGTATGATGACTAGAGGCTAAACATATCTCTATACAAATTAAGGTTTAAGTGAAAACCTTAATTAGTGGCATACATCAAACATATATGCATAATTAACACAAATATGTGATTAGTGTGTCATCATACTAGGACAACCATTTACCACATAATGGATCCACCATTATGCCAGGGCAACCTTATTTCAGTATGATAACTAGATGTCTAAACATATCTCTACAACAATTAGGGTTTGAGTGAAAACCCTAATTGGTGACATTACATCAAACATATACAATATCATATGTTACTTATATACATATGCATCTAAAAATCAGCATATATATTTTAATCTTAATAAGGAGGCTCTGATACCACTGTAGGGTTTGGTGGCAAGGCGGAAACATAGATTTCAAAATTTTTTATCTTTATGAAATCTTCACCAAACCCTTAACCCAAGATCTCCTTAAAAGAATTAAAACATATAACATGTATATATAAGATTTAATCTCAAATTAAAGTACTAACCTGTATTGCTAAAATCCAAACTTTAAATCTCCACCAGGTGCCCAAATGTTCACCCTCCAATGGTGATCCACACAGAAAAAGATGAAGACAACAATTTCTTGTTCTTGGCACCTCTTCTTGAATTCTTTTTCAAGAATTCAATTCTTGGACTTTTGGGCTGAAATATTCCTTCTTGAAAATTTCTTTTCTTCCTTCTTTCCTCTTCTTGAATTCTTTTCTTGAATTCCCTTTCTTGAATTCCTTTTCTTGAATTGAATTGGAAGAAGAAATTAAGACAAATAAAGTCTTAATTCTAGGAAGAAAAGAAGAAGAACAGACCCTTCCTTTTCCTTTCCTTTACCGTTCAAGACCTTCCTCTTATTCTTGTTTAGGGTCAGAGTTTCGACAGAGATTATCTCTGTAAGGGAAACAATACCCAACAAGCATAAAGGGAAGGAGTATTCCGGAGAGGAGGAGAGGAATATGATCTCTGTATATTTCTTCTTTTATTATTGTTAGAAAACCCCCGAGAACCCAAACCCTTTCATAGATTTCAGAGGGGCATTTTCTCAAAACATCGCAACCCTCTAAAACCCCAGGAATCATGATCCCTCATTCCTCACGCGTCCCCTCAACCAAAAATCATGATTCTCTGATTTAATTTTCGTTTTTCCAACGAGGAGGACTCTCGAAAAAACTTCAGGAAGAATCGACTTTTGGAGACGGATTTGCGACCGAAAAGTGACGATCTTTCTCCTTAATTTTTTGGCCATCAGATCCAGATCCAAGGATGTCAGACAAGGATCCAAATTGCCTCCCCCTTTTCTTGATTTTTCTCCGACGGTATTTCCTTCCCACGCGCGTGAAGAGAAGTCCACACGCGCATAGACTTTTCTTCTTGGCACGCGCGGGTGAGGAAGGGCGTGGGCGGCTTGGAGAGAGAGTCTCAGTGCACTTGATTTTCTTGGGTTCAGCCATGGGTTAGCCCAATGTCCAAAAAATTAAATTAGACATTAATCTGGTTCAATTAGAACCCAATTAAGCCTAATTCGGAACCAAATTCGAATTTGATTCGAATAGAAATTGGGTCTGCAACACATGCTAGTGTGTTTATCCTGCAAACATGATTTAATTCCAAATTAAATCCTTCATCAATTCTTTTTTGTGTGTGACCCATTGGGTTCCACACCTAGCCAGCAGTAGGTCCGAGTGCTATTTGACTTAATTCGGTTAGATCTCAACTAAGCCGATTTAGGTCAACTCAAACTAGCTCGACTCGGTCAATTAGAATCTAATTCTAATTAATTGATTTGAATTACCATAATTCAATCATATACCTACAAGACAAGATTGACGTCTAGCAACGTATCATGTCTACCCGGAAGATGTGGAATTTTGGTGGAATTACCAAAATACCCTTCAGTGGTGAGTTACCGGGCAATTCAGTCCTTTGATCAACTTGCATCCCGAATATGATTATGAATATGGATACTTGTCAAATCCAATTTCATATTCATCCCTAGCTCAATCTTTATAATGATGATTCATTAATGAACCATTAGAAATTAACTCTAATGTTCATACTTTGATCAAAGATTTCCTGAATCCATCATTTGATCGAAATTAGCTGGATGCAATTCCCTCTTACTAGGGCTGATCAATTCCTTGTTGACCTACTCACAACCTCCATATACAATCCACCATACCCAGTATCACCTCGTGCATGACTCAGTGTCATGATTGATTGTGAACCAAAGTATGGATTCATATATATAAGGTACCATGGTAGTCTCAGGTCAAAGGACCATATGCACTACCCCACTATGAGAATTATCTATTGACAAACAGATAAGGTTCCATTAGATATTTCAATCTGGATCAATTCAGTGAACTCATTCTTTAATGAACACTCACATCCTAGTATTAGTGTCAAACACAAGTGACTGTGAGATCAGTCACCCTCATCACAAAGCATATATAGGATGTGCTGGTCTTGCCGGAAACATTGATCCCCAACTCAATGTCCCATCGACCAGGAATATTTTAGATTAGGGTTTTAAGGCTTTAGGTCTCACTGGTATGATCTCATCATAACCCTAGAACCATAGCCCTAATCTATGGGGTTCATCATATAATCATAAAGACACAACGTATGATGAAAATAATGCCTTTATTATAATAATGTCAATTCATTGATTTTGGGATCGAAATACAATATTTCAATTGGCTTTCAGGGCACAATCTTTCATAGAAGTATTAGATGGTCTTTCTATTAGAGTCCAAACTTTATTTCTTTTAAATTGATTTAATTCTTCTTGCACAGTAATTATCCAGTTTGGGTCTTTTTTAACTTCTTCAACATATTTAGGTTCAATTTGTGAAACAAAAGCAATATAATCACATTCATTTCTAATAGAGGATCTAGTTTTTATCCTTTTTGATGGATCTCCTAAGATTATTTCCTTAGAATGTCCATGAATATACCTCCATTCTTTGGATAGACTTTTATCTTTTGGTGAAGATCTTATGGGTTCTTCTTCATTTTCCTTGCTTTGATCTTCTTTGTTATCTTTGGAAGGATGATCATCCAAAGTCAGCTTCTTAAGTCCAATACCTGCACAATCATCAGAAATATCCTCTTTTCTATAGAACTTGTTAGTAGACTCATCAAATACAACATGCATGGACTCTTCTACTACAAGTGTTATTTTATTAAAAACTCTGTATGCCTTACTAGATGTAGAGTATCCTAAGAAGATATTTTCATCTGACTTGGCATCAAATTTGCCTAAATTATCTTTTTTATTATTTAAAATAAAATATCGGCAATAAAGTACCCAAAAATACTTTAAAGTAGATTTTTTTTCTTTTCAAAGCTCATATGGTGTTTTCTTTAAAATTGGTCTGGTCAAAACATGGTTTAAAATTTAACATGCATTATTAATAGCTTCGACCCAAAAATATCTAGGAAGATCATTTTCACAAAGCATTGTGCATGCCATTTCTTCTAAAGTCCTATTTTTTCTTTCTACCATCCCATTTTATTGAGGTATCTTAGGTGCAGAAAAGTTATGTTTAATTCCTTTTTCATTACAAAAATCTTTAAAATTTTGATTTTCAAATTCAGTACCATGGTCCTTTCAATACAAATAATAGAAGTACCTTTTTTATTTGAAACTTTTTGATAAAACTTTATGAAAGCCATGAAATATTCATCTTTATGTGCTAAAAATAAAATCCAAGTAAATCGAAAAATCATCAACTATCACTAATCCATATCTCTTGCCTTCTAGGCTTGTGGTCCTAGTTGGTCCAAAGAGATCTATATGGAGTAGTTCTAGTGGCCTAGAAGTTAAAATAATTTTTTTAGTTTTAAAAGAGGTTCTTGTTAGTTTTCAAATTGACAAGCATCACAAATTTTATCTTTTTCAAATATAAGTTTTGGTAAATATTTTACTAAATCCTTTTGTATAATTTAGAAAGTAAATATATGCTTGCATGACCTAATCTACGATGCCAAGGCTAACTAGTCTCATTAATTATGGCATTCATTGCAACAAGGCATTCACCATCATGTAAAGATAAATTATCAAGATCAACAACGTAGATGTTGCCTTGCCTATTTTCGATGAATTTCACTCCATTATCATCAGGACTGGATACCATGCAAAGAAATGATTCAAAAATTACTTTAAAACCTTTGTCTTAAAATTGACTGATACTAAGTAAATTATGCTTTAATCCCTCAACTAATAATACATTATCAATATAAGTAGAAGGGAGGATGTAAACTTTATCAATACCAATGATTTTTCCTTTATTGTTGTCTCCAAAAGTTACAATCCTTCCATTCAAAGCTTCAAGAAAAGTGAATTGCTTCACATTTCCTGTCATGTGTCTTTGGTTGAAAGACACACCTCATCTTCATGTGCCATGAGGCAAAGATTGGTGACTTCTTGTTGTTCTTCTGAACTGGAGTCTTCACCGTCACTCCAGGTTGCCATCAATGCATTCTTTTTGAACTTCTTTTTAAACTTCTTTAGGAGAGGACAATCAATCTTGTAGTGTCTAGGCTTCTTGCACTTAAAGCAAATTGGTTGGTCTTTCTCCTTCTCTTTTTCTTATTCTTTTCCTTTTTCCTTGCTAGGCTATGCCTTTTTTTTGTAAGGAAATTTCTTCTTTGTCATAAATCTTCTAAATTTTCTTGCCACTAGTGCCTCTTCATCTTTATTTTCACCTTCTTCTGATTCTTTACTTGAAAACTCATTTGGTGTAGTTGATTTGAAGGCAATTATTTTCTTCTTTCTATTCGCATCCACTGCCTTTTGTTTCAAGTTCAACTAAGTCATGAAATCAACAAGTTGCTCCAAGGAAAGTGTCTCAACATCTTTAGCTTCTTGGATTACTATGACTTTCGGATCCCATGATGTTGGCAAAAACCTAAGAATTTTATTTACAAGATCAAGGTTAGACATAATCTTGCTAAACTTCTCTTTCCATTAACAATGTTAGTGAATCTTGTGTATATATCAGTAATGGATTCATTAGGTTCCATTCTAAACATTTCATATGTGTGCACAAGCATATATTCTTTACTTGATGGGTATCCTCATGAGTAACCTCAAGTGTATCCCAAATTTTCTTCGTGGATGTGCATGTGAAAATCCTATTGAATTCACTAGGATCCAATGCACAATAAAGCAAGTTCATAGCTTTAGTATTAAGCTTCGATTGCTTAATATCATTTTCATCCCAATCCTCTTCTAGTTTTGGAATGGAAATGCCATTAACCATCGTTGAAGGAACATGGTGACCTTTTACAACTTTCCAAAGATTGTAATCTATTGAATGCATATAAATTCTCATGTGGGTTTTTCAATATGTGTAATTAGTGCTATTGAAAAAGGATAGTCTATTTGAGGCTTGACCCGCAACAACACTAGAACCTATAGGGGCTGCCATAGATCTTTAACTCAAGGTGGTTAGACCTATAAGTTGAGTACAAGGCTCTGATACCACTTGTTTCCCAGTGAAGCAACCCAAGCGGGGGGGTGAATTGGTTTTTAAAACTTGTTGCAAGTATGTGAAAAATAATGAAGGTGCTATTGTGATTTCAAGTATATGTATGCTTGATAATAAAATAAATGGAAATAATGAAGTAAATGCAAGAATAGCAAAAGTAATCACAAACACATAATATTTTATAGTGGAGAAGTGTACTGCAAGGCACCTACGTCACTTTCCAAGGTCTACTTAGATATTCACTATAATCTAACTTATTACAGTTGATTAGTTTTCCCGGGCTCACTAATCACAACCCCTTGGTTTTCACAAGGCTCACCAACAACCTAGTTGGTTTTTACAAGGCTCACCAATAACCTAGTTAGTTTTTATAAGGCTCATAATAACCTAGTTAGTTTTCACAAGGCTCACCAACAACCTAAGTTGGTTTTCACAAGGCTCACCAACAACCCAATGTTGATTTTTATAAGGCTCACCAACAACCAAACCACTAGTTTCAATCCACTTGAAACTAGAAACAATAATAAATTCAAGTATAAAGTAAAGATACAACAACTTCCAAAATAAAAGCAAATATCTCATTGAAGCTTTTTGAATGCTTGAAGAAATGCTTGTCTCCAAGTTGTTGAAGTCTTAATGAATTCTTAAAGATTGGACCTGAATGCTTCTTGAATGCTCTTGAATGCTTGAAGGCTCAACTTCACTCCAAATCAATAAATACTCAATGAATGCTCATAAGTTTGTAGTCTATTTTGTCATGAATGTACCTGGGTACTTACGTATGCTTCGAGAGTGGAAGAGAGTGTCATGGATTCATGGGTTCTTGTTCCTTCCTCCTAGGTTCCTACAACTACACTAAAAGGAAAGTGAGACTGTTGGGCTACTTCCCAACCAGTGCTAAGTTTAAGTCTTTAACTGGATGCTACAATGAAGTGTTACTGATATTGAACTTGGGTATGTCCCTCAAGATTTCAAAAGACAGGACCAATTAGGAGGCCTAGTCATCATGGTAGAAAAATATTCGTAGAGTATTCTGCGATGATTAACCCTGATCAATAAAGTACATCGAGCAAGCATGCTAAACTAAGATTTGAGAATATTAGTATAGTTTGGACAAAGATTAAAAAGGGATTGTATGTGTTGGGCCGAGAGTGGGGGAGGTAGCTTGAAAATTTTTCTAATTCTAGAAAGATATACCCTAATCCCTTTCTCAAGTATGATATGTCTTAACATTATCCTTTCCCAATGGCACTTTATCCTAGTTAACCATAAGTCTATCTCCATACATCATTTTAGGATGATAGATAGATTTCGAAGACAATCCTCGAAAGTAGTGCCAAATATTGAGAAATCAGTTACAAAGTTTTCAAGATCATTATCCCTTATTTTAGAGATATCCCATCTAATAGCTTCTTTATGTATCTTTAGAACATCGACTATTCGGTCTTCCTGGTTAGGGAACCGGTAGGGTGTTAGTAAGTATGATAGGAAGTGGCTTCAATTCTAGATGCTGTGGTGATTCAAACATGGAGCTATTGGGGGTTTAGGTGCAACTTGTATTGTTTAATCTAAAGTGGAGTAGTTTTGAAGTATGGTATATCCCATTCATCCCTATGATATATCAATCTATATTAAAGTTTTCTACCATGAAATGAGCCAGATAGGGATCTAACGACTTCTAAGGATAAATTGGAGATATGGCTTCTCCTATTGTATTATTATGTTATGGTTCTTGGGAGGCCTCAATTAATTTTGTCATGTCATCTATTTGTTCTCCCTTCCCATGAAGAGTGGACAATGTTAGGGCACCTGGAAAAGGGGCCATAGGTGAGTAGCATAATAATGGAAGTCGTTCATCCTACCTATTTGATTTCTTTCTATATATGTTTGTCTTAGTCAAATTATCTATATTGGTCTCTATGATGGTGCAGGGTTGTTCTATGACCAGTTTACTCTTGAAAGTTATGAATAATTATTCAGAAAAAAATTGAAGAATCATAAAAATTTTATCTTTCTAGTGTCCCTCTAAGTTACTCTCAGACTGACCAAGCAATGCTCCTTCTTCCTCCTTATCAACTTTAATTAATAATTGATCAATTTGATTCATAAGCTCATCAGTAGATTATTGTTAAGGCAAGATTAGTTATTGAAATCGAGCAAACCTATTGACATCAGGGTTGATCTATTGGAGAGGTGGGTTATGATCAATTTGCTTTATCAGGTCTATTGCTTACAGAACCTTCTCTTCAAATGATGATAAACTTTAAGGAGTATGAGAAGGTTGATAATATGAGTAGGGCTGATAGTAATAAGGTGCATGTCTGAACGGAGGTCTTTATAGTGCCAGGGTAACCACTAGATATGGTTATGACAAAAAATCTAGTTGAGCCCCCTAACATGGGTTGTAAGTATTAAAGTTTAGGTTTTCTCCTAGTCTGTAGGCCATATAAATTTGATCTTGATAAACCTGGTCATACCTAGACTTAGGAAATTGGTATGCGGCTCTGCATTTACTCATAAAATGAGTTGGGCTCGAATTTATAGAGCATACATGCTTGTAAGAAGAAAGGAAGGAGTGGAAAAGTGTCTGATAGCTAGAAGATGATCTAATTTATGGGACAAGGCATCCAGTCTACTATCTAATACATAGGATAACTTATCTACCCTACTATTGAGATCCATATTTATAGCACTGCTCTACTTCATTAGATTGTTTTGATGGTTTTGAATATTCAATCAAAGGTCCTAGATCATAGCAATCCTCTTCTAATTATTATTATTATTATTTTAAAGAGAAGAGAGAAAAAGAAGAAAGAAGAAAGATAGAGAAGAATTTTAAAGAGAAGGGCCTAAGGAATCCTAGAGCTAAAGAGATAGAGAAGAATTATTAGTTAAAGTTTTATGTTAATTGCAGTCAAGTTAGTATATAATGGACTCTCTATCCTAGGGCTCCCTAATTCTGGATAGCTCATAACTGTTCCAAGGTTGTCTTCACATCCTTCAAGTCAGACACTAACTAGCTAACTGATCAGGTAAGGATAAAGTTGGTGGTGGTCTCCCCATTGCTTTCCTTAGATACAAATAAATTGGCCATGGGACAACATCTAACTCTTAGGGTCCCTTGTCCTAGTGAGCTCGAAAATTGATTTTAATTTTAGGCTTAGGTCAATGCATTATACATATTGATGGTTTGTGGGCCAAGGAAGGGTAATGAAATCCCAATCTTTTGTTGTTTTAGGGTTTATTGCCCTTAAGATATTTTATGAGATATGCAATGCAAAAATAGAAGTGTCCAATACAAGTGAAAAGTTTTTAAAGCTTAATTTGTTTCTTTATTTTAATTACATGCTATGAGGTGTCCTTGTTTTTTTTTTTTGTTAGATTATTTTTAGATAAGTTTTTAATTTAGTTAGAAGTAGTAAATAAATTATGATGGCAGTAAATTATAAACTAAATTGAAAAAAATTATTTTTTATTTTTTATAAAAAATCATAACCATGCCTAGGGTCCTTAATAATGGTGCCAAAATTGATCATTGTCATAGGTGGTTAAAAACAATTTACCAACTCAACTCTATAACTAGGATGAGTCGAGATCGTATCATCACGGACTGAAAGGCTAAGTTATGAATAAGGAGAATAATTTGGTTTACTTGGAAATAAAAAGTAAATATAAATTAAACTATTATAACAATGGGATCTCATTAAAGTATGTATCTCAGAGGTTGTAAGTCAATCTTGTAACTAACAAGTTATATTTTTTTTATAGTTCTACTTAAGAGAATACCTGTCTTTCCTCGGCATGTCCTATATCCATAACAGATAATGATATATCTTTAGAAAGTATAAAGTATATCTTTTTTACAAAATAATGGTAATTAAGCATAAAAACCTACCTTTTTCCTTGGCACATCTTGTATTCATAGATTATGGCATGTCTCCAAGAAGTATTAGGTATTCAGCTCTTCTTCCCTCAGCATGTTCCATATTCGTAGATTATGGCGCATCTCCAGGTAGCAAGAATAGTTCTTAATCCTTATTTAACATGAGAGGATTGAAGAAAGCTAATAAAAGAAAGCAGATAAAGAATTCATAACTAAATGCATAATCTTTTATCACATATAAAAATAAAAGAAATATGGGAAAGGTGTAGAACAAAAGAACCATTTTGCTTTGTTACAAGATCTCCTCTTCCCTTCCAAGATTTTTGTACTAGTTGTTCATTGGTTGATCCCTTCTTATCCCCCTTTGCAAAGGCTCTAGAGAGATTTCAGGGAGTGATTCCTTCGATTTGAGGTACAGGAGGTTTTTTATAGGGTTTAACAAGGAAGAGAATTTCATATTTTTTCGATATGGGACTAAAGAAAAGAATACATGAATGGCTTAGATCTATCTTTACATGAAATCAATGGATAGTAGAAAAAGATATAAAGAAAGACTTTTGCTTGTGATAGAGATCTAATCCCGGTAGACTTTGGCCTCAAAATCTTGTCCAAATCAAGATGTGATCATGTTAAGCATTGCAACCGTTGGATTTTTGATCGGCGGATCATAGCCCATCTTCTTTCTTCCAGTAGCAAATCTAATTATGATGCGGAACTATCTATGCATGCAATTATTTTTTTTATGTTTTTAATATTAAGTTATAAGTTTTAATCCCGAAGATCAGACCAAGTATCTATGTAAAGAGTTCTATATTAAAATAAGAAACTAAAACATGCATAATAGGACCTAAAAGCAATAGAAACGAAGGACCGTCGAGACTGAGAAGCCTCGGTTGGGCTAGTTCACCTACAATAGAGCTACTGGCGGCAGAGGGGGTGTAACTGGCAATGGTTGAAGTGCCTGGTGTAGATCGTATGTGAAGAGATCGCTCTCACTCTGGATGCGGCCTGAAAAACCAAGCTAGAGACCCACGGATTCTTGGCTTTCTGCTTGGTGGTCCGATTGTGGCCCAGCTGGAGTCGTTGGATTCGTCGGAGTCAAGGGACCTGCAAACGACCTTCCAAGGGTTAGAAAACATAGTAGGGAAGAAGAAATAAAGGAAAATAGCAAGGAGAAGTGGTTGTTTGAAGAGGGCGGCTAGGGTTTTGGAGAGCAGGATGGCGGTTGGAAGCAGTCGCAGGACACCAGGAAGAGGAAGGTCTTACACAGAATCCCTTCAAGCACACAGCAGGTAGCACACAGCAATTGGAGAATTTAAATATTATTTCATAAAAAACTGATCTTCATACAAGAGACTAGGGTCCTTTAAATAGACTCCTAGACTTGGCCCCCAAGTAAGGTTAAAAGAGATATTACATAGGAGTTTTAATCCCCATCCAACTCTATCTAGAAAATAAGGAAAACTAGATAGAAAAAATCCTTTAAAACTCTCTCCTCTCCTCTCGCCTTGGTCAGCCAAGGGAGGTGACCCTAGTTGACGACCAAGGGTGGTGAGCATAAGGTCTTGGCACCACTTAACTTTTCTCTTGGGCCTGGGCTGTCCCAGTTTGCTTTAGGCTGCAGTTCAGGGCTTCAGGGCTTCGGGCTTGTCTCCTGGGCTTCTGATTTCTTCTCCTAGACTTGTGATTTCTCCTCTTAGGTCTTCCATGATCCTCATAGCTTCAATTGGATTGGTCTTCACTTAGGCTGGCTTGATCTTCACTTGTATGAGTCATTACTGGACATGTACTGAACTTCGAAAAATGATTAGCTCAATAGGAGCTAACTAGTACAGGACTCAAGTAATAAAAAAATAACTTAGATGGACTAAGCCTTTATTACAAATGGACTCAGTTGCTGCTAATTGATCCGTAGAACGTTGAGAAGCCTCTGTCTTATTCTGGTGCCTCTTCTATCCGGGATGGGAGGAACTCGACCCTGTCGAGTAAAGATCAGGCTAGCTCACATATCTCTCGAGGAGGTCTGGGTTGAGGCATTGCAAGTCCTCTTGAGAAATCCATGAATCATCCGACTCTAGCCAGCCTTGCCATCAGACCTGGTAGCTTTGATAGCCATAGCCCCGGGTCGTTAAGGCTTGATTGTCCAGGATACGCTCGATCCGTTCTTCTCTCTCAAGACAATTTATTGGTGGACACTCTGGGCTAGGGTCACTTCAATGAAAGGAATAGGTCCAAAGGCCTCACTAGGTATCGCTGCCGGTTCCCTGTACTCAACCAGGTCTGCGATATTAAAGGTAGAACTGATGCCCAAATTCGAAGGCAAATCTAACACATAGGCATTTGGTCCAACCCTCTTATCACTCTAAAAGGCTCCACGAGCATGAAGTTTCTTAACGTTCCCAGGTGGGAACCGCTCAAGCCTAAGCCTAATCTTGATAGGATCCCCTACATCAAATTCCTTGGCCCTTCTTCAGGAATTAGCCAGTTTCTTATATGTTTCATTACTTAGGTTTATTTTTTGGCTAATGTCCTTATGCAAGTCACTAATATGCTATGCGAATGATTATGCAGACTCTGAGACTCGTGCATGAACAGGTAAAGGAATCAGGTCAATGGGGCGATTAGGCTTGTACCCATGGACTATCTTAAAAGGACTCTTGCCCGTTGTCCTATTCACTGAGCTATTGTAGGAGAACTCTGCTCTAGGCAACAATAGATCCTAAGTTCCAATGTGTTCACCTACCAGGCATCTAAGGAGGTTTCCTAAACTATGATTCACCACTTCGGTTTGGCCATCTGTTTGGGGGTGGTAGGCTGTAGAAAACTTAAGCTTGGTCCCTAACAGGTGCCATAGGATTTTCCAGAAATAACTGGTGAACCTAACATCCCTATCAGATATGATGGTCTTGGGTAGGCCATGGAGTCTAACCACATTATCTAAGAAAAGCTTGGCTACTCTAGACGCATCAAAGTTTTGGAAACATGGGATGAAGTGAGCCATCTTAGAGAACCTATCGACCACTACAAAGATAGAATCATGTCTCTTCTGGGTCTTAGGTAATCCTAACGCGAAATCCATATTTAGGTCCTGCCAAGGATGATTAGCATTGGTAAAGGTGTGTAGAGACCAGTGTTTTGCTTCTGCTGTTTTTGAACAGCACAAGTTCTACACCTGGCTACAATCTGAGCAACATGCCTTTTCAATCCTAGCTAAAAGAACTGGTCTTCTATCGTTAAGATGGTCTTATTTCTACCAAAGTGACCAGCTAAACCTCTATCATGGGTCTCCCAAATTAGGAATTCTCTAAAGGAAGTTCTAGGTATACAGAGTCGATTATTTTGGAAAAGGTAGCCATCCTGAATGGTATACTCACTATGGGTACTGGATGGTCCTAACTTGAGGGTCTGGTAAATGTCTCCAAAGTCTGGGCAGGTTTCATATTCATCCTTTAACCTATTAAACCCTATGACTTGGGTGCTGACTGATCCTAACAACAAAGACCTATGGCTAAGGGCATCTGCTACCTTATTTTCTATTTTGGCACGGTGCTTCAGGACAAAGGTGTAGGCCTGAATATACTCGATCCATTTACCGTGCCGTGGGTTAAGTTTCTTTTGAAAGTTTAGGAACCGGAGTGCCTCATGGTCAGAAAATAAGACAAACTCCTGCGGTAGTAAGTAATGTATCCAATATCTAAGGGCCTGGACTACTGCATAAAATTCCTTGTCATAGGTAGAGTACTTAAGTTTAGCCTCATTCAGCTTCTCACTGAAGAATGCTACAGGATAATTTTCTTGACTTAGTATCCCACCTATTCCTACTCACGAGGCATCGCAAGCGACCTCAAACACCTTAGAGAAGTCAAGTAATCTAAGGATGGGTGCATGGGTCATCTTATCCTTAAGTTCTAGGAAGGCCTTATCAGCTGCTTTGGTCCACTCAAATATACCCTTCCTAATGCAATCAGTTATAGGTATGATGACTGTACTAAAATCCCTAATAATTCTTTTGTAAAAGGTTGCTAGGCCATGGAAGCTATGCACATCATGGACATTAGTGGGTATAGGACACTTAACAATTGCCCTAACCTTTTCAGGATATACAGAACTCCCTCAGAGGTGACAACAAAACCTAGGAAGATAATCCTATGTGTCATGAACTCACATTTCTTAAAGTTGGCATAGAGGCTATTCTCCCTAAGGATCTGGCATACTAATCTCAGATAACTAAGGTGGTCCTTTTTAGTCCTGCTATAAATCAAGATGTCATCAAAATAGACCACAATAAATTTTCTGGTATATTCTTTTAGTATTTGGGTCATAATCCTCATGAATGTACTTGGTGTATTAGAAAGTCCAAAAGGCATCACAACCCACTCAAACAAGCCATCCTTAGTCTTGAATGTGGTCTTCCACTCATCACCAGGTCTAATCCTAACCTGATGATAGCCTCTCTTAAGGTCTATCTTTGAGAAAATTTTAGCACCGGCCATCATGTCTAACATATCGTCCAATCGGGGTATGGGAAACCTATACTTCACAGTTATTTTGTTGATGGCTCTACTATCTACACACATCCTCCAGGTACCATCTTTCTTAGGGGTCAGTAGGGCAGGGACTGCACATGGACTCAAACTCTCCCTAATGAAACCCGCCCTAAGCAATTCTCCCACTTGTTTTTGTAATTCTTGATGCTCACTAGGGTCCATTCTACAGTGAGGAAGGTTTGGCAAAGTGGCTCCTTGGACTAAGCCTATTGCATGTTGGATGTCTCTAAGTGGTGGTAATTGATCAGGTAAATTATTAGGGAAGACATCCTCAAATTTTTTGAGAGCCTCAACAATTTCTGGAGGGTGTTCCTTTTGGGTCAGCTCATGTATTTCTTTGGTGGTCAAGATCTAAATAGGGTTACCCTCAGCAATCTCTCTCTAACTCCTTAGCCTTAATCAGGTTAACTCCAGGTTTCTTGTCCTTAAGGCTACTAGAACCTCTCTGAACTGGGTCTCTAGGGGAAGTTTGGTGGATAACAAACTTATTTCCATGGTAGCTAAAAGAACAAACATTGGTTCGACCAAATAGGGTTGCATTATGACCAAAAGGCCAAGGTCGACCTAGAATGATACTACTTACTTCCATGGGGATGACATCACACCAAATCTTTTTCTCATAGGTTTGCAGTCTAACTAAGATTTAGCACCTAGCTTTGATTTGGATGGAGGTGGAATCTACCCAAGAAACTTTGTAAGGGCTAGGATGGAGAACTGTAGTCAATCCTAAAGATTTGACTGTATTGGCAAAGATGGCATTGACACAACTCCCATTGTCTATGATGATCTTAAGTACCTTAACCCCTACCTTAACAAAGGTCTATAGGATATTAGTCCTACGCCAATTTTCCTTAACTGGGGTTTGGGTTAAGATGCACCTAACCACTCCTAATTGGTTCTCAGACTCAGGTTCCTCCTCACCTTCATACTCGTTCAACAACTGGTCATCAGCCTCATAGATCTCTCCCTCAGGTTCAGCTACGGGTTCAGTCTCCTCTTCCTCTAGCTCACCTAAGTGTAGGGCACTAACTAGGCACTAGCTAGCAAAGTGGCCTGGTTTCCAACATTTAAAATAGGTCTTCTGGGGATTGGGACTCCTGTGGACCTTTACAGATTTTCCTTTATCATCTTTACGGGTCAAAGGAGACTAGGCCAGGGTCGACTTGGGTCAGGGTGACTTAGAGTGGGTCGACTCCGATTAGGTCGGCTAGGGCTGGGTCGACTCTGGTGTGACTAGCTAGCTCCTGGGTATTGACTAGGGTATCTAGTGGGCTCGGGTTTTTGGTAAATGGGCCCTCTCTGGAAATGCTCATAATCCCTAGAAATTTGGTAGGCATGATCCAGGTCTCTAACCTCTCTCATGTACAGCTCCCTTGTAATATCATCTCTCAGGCCAGCCCTAAACCTAGATAAAACAACATCCTCAAACTCATTTAAGTCATATCGCATGGAATACTCATCAAATTTTGCGATGGACTCATCTACACTCCTGCTACCCTGATTCAATCGCTGCCACTAATCCATTAAACCATAACGATATGATGGTGGAATGTATTTCTCTCTAAGCTTACCCTTCATGGCCCTCTAGGTGACTATGGGATCATGACCTCCTAGTCTAAGTGTTCTCTTAACACTAGCCCAATATAACCTGGCCTCCCGGACCAACTTAAGCTTGGTAAACCTAAACTTATGCTCCTCCGACATATCATACCACTCAAAATATTGATCAACCTCTCCCTCCCAATCTATATAGACCTTAGGATCATGACAACCATCAAAAGTGGGTGCATCAAGTTTAATGTGTCTATAGGATATGTCTCCCTGATCTATAAAATCCTGATAGGGTCTTCTAGGACGAACCTCTGGGATTGGGTCATGACATGGGCTCTCCTAGGTTCACCCTCAAAGTAAGGATTAGGATTTGGGGTCCTCCTAGGTTCATCCTCATAGTATGGATCACAGCAAGGGGTTCTCCTCGGATGGGGAGGTGACTCTGGATCTGGTTCAGACTGCGACCCATGGATTCTCTCTATGGTCCCTACACGGTCCTCTACCTGATCAAACTTATTAACTAAGTGTTCAAGTCTATTATTGGTTCGGGTATTGGACTGGATCAACTAAGTCATCTGGGTAGTTATCTGGGCCATCTGGTCTACAAGGGCTTGAATTTAGGTTTCTAGCATATCCATGGGTTCAGCCAAAGGTGGAGATGGTGGATGACATGATGTCCCTGATCTAGTGCTCATGCAAGACTCAACATTGACTCGACTACAGCTCCCTAGACCTAGAGCCCAATCAGAATGGGTTGACTCAACTTATACACAACTCAAATCCTAATCCTTCAATCTGGCCAAGTAAGAGGTGGGAAGATGGGAGGCCCCTTGCTCTCGCAGGTACCCAATTAAGGAACCACTGATCCGCTTAGATCATTTGACACTGTACTTCTTGTCTAGACACCAATATCTAGTAATAGAAAATGAATTGGATGCATTAGTCATCCCACAAAGACTGAACCTGACCGATGGGTGTCCCTAGCCCACTAAGACAAATTAAGTCTAGTTAATTTTAAATTAGGCTTGGGACCGAATGCAAGGGATGTGGTTTTGGGCTAAAGAGAGGTTATCAACTCCTCCCCTTATTTGGCATATAGAAAGTACCCTTAAAGTAATTTATGCAATGATGGTAGGCAGATGAAAATGCAAATTAGGGTTTAGTGTTTTTTTGGAGTTTTTGAATATATGTATTTTTTTTTTGTTTTTGGATTTTTCTTAAACAAAAATATAATTGTATATTATGATCTAATATGTAGAAAATATGCTAAAATTAAAGATATGCAAAGATTATACTAAAAAAACCCTGAACTTTCCAAAATCAGCTTTGCTGTCAAAATAGAGAAGAACTATTCTCAGGCAGTGTTTCAGCTGGGAGAAAATCCACAGATTGAGATAATTCCTAAGAAAATTCTAGAAATTAATTTGAATTATAAAAAATCTAGAAAAATAAATTTTAGAATTTTTTGAGTTCTATACAGGCAGAAATAATTAAAATAACAGGATATATACTGAAAGGCCAAAAATGAAAAAAACCCTAAGGAACTCTTTGTGTTCTTCTTCAGGGTCAATTCACAGCGGCACCCCTATAGCCATAAAAGATCCCGTCAATTGGAAAGAGGGGTTTGAAGCCCTACTAATCTCCTATGATCGGACGGCCATGGTGAAGCACCCGATCCAAATATCCAAAGAGAATTGAGCCCAAAAAGGCTCTGATACCAAATGATGTGGAACTATCTATGCATGCAATTATTTTTTTTTATATTTTTAATATTAAGTTATAAGTTTTAATCCCGAAGGTCAAACCAAGTATCGATGTAAAGAGTTCTATATGAAAATAAAAAACTAAAGCATGCATAATAGGACCTAAAAGTAATAGAAATGAAGGACCGTCGAGGCTGAGAAGCCTCGGTTGGGCTAGTTCACCTACAATAGAGCTACTGGCTACAGAGGAGGTGTACCTGGCAATGGTTGAAGAGCCTGGTGCAGATCATACATGAAGAGATCATTCTCACTCTGGATACGGCCTAGAAAACCAAGCCAGAGACCTGTGGATTCTCGGCTTTATGCTCGGTGGTCCGATTGCAGCCCGGCTGGAGTCGTTGGATTCGTCGGAGTTGAGAGACCTACAATTGACCTTCTAAGGGTTAGAAAACATAGTAGAGAAGAAGAAAGAAAGGAGAAATAGCAAGGGAAAGTGGTTGTTTGAAGAGGGTGGCTAGGGTTTTGGAGAGCAGGATGGCGGTTGGAAGCAGTCGCAGGACACCGGGAAGAGGAAGGGCTCACACAGAATCCCTTCAAGCACATAGCAGGTAGCACAGAGCAATTGGAGAATTCAAATATTATTTCATAAAAAATTGATCTTCATATAAGAGACTAGGGCCCTTTAAATAGACTCCTAGACTTGGCCCCCAAGTAAGGTTAAAAGAGACATTACATAGGAGTTTTAATCCTCATCCAACTTTAGCTAGAAAATAAGGAAAACTAGTTAGAAAAAATCCCTAAAAACTCTCTCCTCTCCTCTTGCCTTGGTCGGCCAAGGGAGGCGACCCTAGTGGCCGACCAAGGGTGGTGAGCATAAAGTCTTGGCACCACGTAACTCCTCTCTTGGGCCTGGGCTGGCCTAGTTTGCTTCAGGCTGCAGTTCAAGGCTTCAGGGCTTTGGGCTTGTCTCCCGGGCTTCTGATTTCTTCTCCTAGGCTTGTGATTTCTCCTCTTAGGTCTTCCATGATCCTCATAGCTTCAGCTGGGTTGGTCTTCACTTGGGCTGGCTTGGTCTTCACTTGTATGTGTCATTACTGGACATGTACTGAACTTCGAAAAATGACTAGCTCAACAGGAGCTGACTAGTACAGGACTCAAGTAATAAAAAAATAACTTAGATGGACTAAGCCTTTATTTCAAATGGACTTAGATGCTACTAATTGATTCGCAAAGGGTTGAGAAGCCTCTGCCTTATTCTGGTGCCTCTGGTGTCTGTACCAAATTGCCATGAGCTTGATACCGAGGAGGAGCAAAGTGTAGTAGTTGATGGATCGAGCTGAACGTGGAGACCAATGACAGCAACGATGAAGTGACAGCTTGGCCAAGAAGGGATAGCGATGAGTGGCTCTTAGCTTTGGCAAAGGTGAAAAGATGTCTTGGGATGGCTTGAGCAGAGGCATGGGCTTTGATAGACCAGGAAGATGGTGGTGGAAGGAGGCCGGTGGTGGCTCGAGAAGAATGGCTAGCATCTAAATCTCAACATGGCAAGAGGATGATCGGGAGATGATGGCCGATAGTAGTGTTTCATGGTAGAAGTAGGTAGCGACACCGTCGGGCAGCAAGGATGATAGGTGGTAGCTCTGATGGGCAACTAATCGGGATAGAGTGGAAAGGCCGACATGGGAGCAGTGCATTGGAAATGGGTATCTAGACTAGAGAACAGGTGGATGGCAGCTTCCCGGCATCTCAGGTCAATTACAACGAGGTCTGTGCATGGCGGCCATGTTTAATGGCATAAACCTTTCCATGGTCCATGGTTCTGAGCCATGGACCAATGCTAATGGCTACAGGTGGACCATTCCTGATTTCATAAACCTAGCAGCCTATCCATGGTGGATCGGCTACTTTAATATTTGTGCAACTCTTAATTATTTTTGAACTTTAATTATAGGCCCCTTTTAAATCTGATTTGCTTCAAAATTATTTCATTTAAACCATAAATTGAGCACTTTGCATTAACGATCTTCTTTTCTATAAACAATATATAAAAGTATCAATTTAAAATAAATAAAAATAATTATTTCTTAAATTAATACTTATATATATCTATATAATATAATTTTACACCTCCTAACTTGAACTTTGCTCATTCTTGAGTAAAGCAGATAAATTAACCATGTATACAAATCCATTCTTGAATTAAAAGTTAGGCAGTCCTAAAGATAGTTGATACCTAGCCAAACTATTACTGAGATATTTCATCGGATTATCAATTCAACCAATTAGTGGTTGAGTAAAAAGCCCATAGAAATTTCTAGAGCTTTTCTTTTCCCAACTTTCCATCTTACTTTTTGAATCCTCGAACTTGCCAAGGGTTGGTGAATTATCTCTTTAGCAGCTAGTTTTCCCTTTTTTTTATAAAGTTTAGTGCAATTTCTTAGCCTCTTAAGTGTTAGCATACCCACTTTTTGATGCAAACCATAATACTTACTTAGGCGAAGGGGAGCAGTTATTCAGTGAGATACCATTACTTAACAGATTTATTAACCTTCTCATCTTTTGATGCGAACCACAATGCTTACTTAGGCAAAGAGACCTAGTTATTTAGTAAGAATTCAAGAAAAGCTATAAGGCAAGACTGAATCTCTTTCTCTTTCTCTTTTTTTTGTAAGTGAAAACTTCAACATACTTGACATTTTCATTTATACCCCCATAAAATAGATTCTTCATTGAGATTAATGGTCAGAAGGTTATGGAATTACTCTACTAAATTATTTCTAGTCTAAACCCTATCGTTTATCAAGTTTCTTTAATAATTTATCAATCGATATCTCTAGAATTATCTAAACTATTAATCAACCATTGATTAGGATGCCTATGTAACTCTAAATTGAGATAATAAATATGTACACACAACAGAATTATTTTTAACCTTACTCGAGGATCTAAGTAAGTAATGTCTTCCTCCTAACTAATTGATATTGTCCTTAATGGAGTAGGAAAAAAAATAAGCAATTGAAATAAAAGGATCGAATGCACCTAGGGTAAGTGTGCTTCGAGAGTGAAGAGGGTGTCATGGATTCATAGGTTCTTGTTCCTCCTAGATTCCTATAATTATACTAAAAAGAGAGTGAGATTGTTGGGTTGCCTCCCAACTAGCATTAAGTTTAACATCTTCAACCAGACACTATGAAGGAGTGTTATTGATATTGAACTGGGTACATCCCTCAAGATTTTCAAAAGACGGGACCAATTAGGAGGCCTTATCATCTGACAAAAAAATATTTGTAGAGTGTTCTACAATGATTAACCCTGATTAGCAGAGTGCATCGGGCAAGCATGCTAACCAAGATTTAAGAATATTAGTATAGTATGGATGAAGATTAGGAAGGAATTGTATATGTTGGGTCGAGAGTCGGGGTGGCAACTTAGGAATATTTCTAAATCTAGAAAGATCTATCTAATCCCTTTCTTAGATATGATGTATCTTGACATCATCCCATCCCGATCGTACTTTGTCAAAGTTAACCATAAGTCTATCTTCATATAACATTTTAGGATAATATATAGATTTTAGGATGATGCCTTGGGACATAAGTGTTGCCCTTTGCCATTACCCACTCGAGGATCATGACTGAACACCTCTAGAGAGGTCTATGAGGCTTGCTGATGCATTGAAGCATAGGAGTTGGCCTCCACTATCACCCACTTGGGGATTGTGACTAAACATCTCTGAAGTGATCGATGAGGCTCGCTGATATCTTCGGCATAGGTGTTTGTCTCTATCGTCACCCACATAGGGATGGTGATTGAACGCCTCCAAAGTGGTTGAACAAAGCTTGCTAATGCCTTAGGGTATAAGAGTTGGCTGTTGGTGAACCCAGGTGGGCCGATACATGCAATTTAAAACTTTTCTAAATCACATGATGAGCGAAAGGAGATAAAACAATTTTGTCTAACATGTTAATCTAATTAACATTGGCCCTACACAGATCTTTATGCATATAGAGTAATACTTGTACAAAATCAAGTAGGCAAACTATGTAACTCATAGAACCTTTCTTTGAATCACATAAGATAGTACCGAAGAACATTTCATCATACCATGAGATAGGGATACAACCCTTACCTGCGAGGTGACGATCACCAGAAAGGGAAATACTCCAAGGAAGTAAAGAGGCTCTGCGAGCAGCACAAATGTTCTGCCTCTATAGGTGGTTCACACTGAGGTAAGGGGATTCTTCTCCTTCCTTCAAGGTGCTAGCCTCTCCAGAAATAATGCGGCAGTGATAGACTCCTTTAACTCTTTGAAGAACTAGTTGTTGAAGAGATGTTGGAACAAAGGCACTTAAGAACCCTTCCTAGATCACTCTGTCCCAAACCTTCAATAGAAGGTATACACACAAGAATCCCAAAACCCAAACCTTACTCTATCTTCCCAAGAATTAGATCCGATTTCATTGTCTCTCAGAGGTTAAGGATGAGTTCTAACTAACAAAAATGGCAGAATCTTGACCTAGGTGAAAGGTGAACAATCTACCCCTTCAGCTCATGAAAAATAGCCTTTTTAATAACACCATGATGGGGAGATAATGAGAGATAAATGGAAGGTTTGGAGTCTCTTAGAATTCTTGCAGGTTATAAGACCTTTGGACTTCAGCAACAGCAGCTAGTTAAAAACCCCAAGATGCAAAAATTAAGTGCCATAACTCTTATAGCCATTAATAAAGCATCCTCAGACTTTTCAACAAATCTCGTCAAACGAGTTGACTCGAGCATGCGAGTCGACTCACACGAGTCAACTCATCCAATGAGTTGACTCGAATATAGTTTTGACAACTTTTTGTCAAACGAGTCTGGAATGATTCTCAATCGTTCCCAAGCCAACAAGTCGAGATGAAATCCCACGGTGTGTGACCTCATAGGTTCAAACACTAAACCGGTAGCACGAGAATATTTTCAGTACCAACCAAAGTCGCCATCTAGTAATGACACGTAGTATCCGGATAGGTCGAAGGTTGCAGAGCAACAAGAACCTATCGAATATGGAATACCACTGAACTTATTCCTTTAATCTCCTAATGCTCCGGATGGCTTAGGGTTAAACTGCCCAACCCTAATCAGTCCATTTCAATATGTCTCAAACAAAGAATCCCTGTAACACTTTACAAGGAATGCCCTGGAAGGACTTTCTCAATTGAGGCATATTAAGCATTCAATCCCAACCATTTGGAGAGATCAATCCTATCTTGATCCTACTATCGCTACACAAGTATTTGACTGTATCTAGCAACCTTCCATCACTGGATTAGAAATCCGGGTAGTCCGGCACCTAAGCATAGTGAGTTGCTTGCAAGCTGCCATAGAGATCTCAAGTCAGAGGAATAATTCATGTCTATATTCTAATGCAAAAGTTCTCTTTGATAGAAAGAGAATTTCGCATGAGAGTCATGCTCAGTGAAGTATTGAACACAACACCTGATGTCACACCGGCATCTCCATGCTAGTTGGTTAAGAGGATAACCAATAGACTTGACATCAATGACCTACTCTTGATACACCATTGTCTTGAAATAGCATATCCTTTGGTCATGAACCAGTTTATGAACTACACGATGTATCCTCTCTACATCGCATACAAGGTAGCTCAAAGGATATCATCACATAAGAGTTCAATTAGGAAGATGACATGTCATGAACAACCAGAATAAACCTTTTATTCAATTTAATAACTCGTATACATATACATGAGTGGCATAATCTTCTACAACCTAGATGATTGGCTTTGAGACACACAATTTTTAACAACTCCCACCTGGACTAAAGCCAATCAGAACAAAATCTAATTCCCATCTTCCATTTATAGTCGTTGAACTCTTGTATTCTAATGGCTTTAGTGAAAGGGTCGACCAGGTTCTCTTTACCATCGATCTTCAGAAGCTCGATGTCACATCATTCAATAATCTCCCGGACAAGGTGATAACAATGCAGAATATGCTTAGTCCATTGATGTAATTTCGGTTCTTTGGCTTGAGCAATGGCTCTAGTGCTGTCATAATACACCAGAATAGGACCATCTAAGGAAGGTGCCACTCCCAGCTTGCCTAGGAACTTTCGTAACCACATAGCCTCCTTTGCTGCATCCGATGCTATAATATACTCTGCCTCGTAAATAGAATTGGCCACTATATGATGCTTAGAACTTTTCTAGCAGACAGCTTCACCATTAAGGGTAAACATAAAATTGACACTATTACTATCATCATTATTTGACTGAAAATTGGAGTCAGTATACCCCACAAGTTTTAAGTCAGAATCTTCATAAATAAGTTATTGATATTTAATATTTCTCAAATACTTAAGGATTTTCTTAACAACTTTTCAATGAGCTTCACCTGGATCAGACTGGTATCTACTCACTATCCCTAGTGAATATGCCACGTCTGGTTTAGTACATAACATAGCATACATAATAGAACCAACTGCCAAGGCATATGGAATTCTACTCATACGCTCTCTTTTCTCAAGAGTTGTCGCATAATCATTCTTGGAGAGAGTAATTCCATGACCTATCAGAAGATATCCCCCTTTTGGAATTCTCTATGCTTAACTGCTTCAGCACAGTATCTATGTACACAGATTAGGATAATCCCAGAAGCCTCTTAAAACTATCTCTATAGATCTTCATACCCAATATGTATGAGACTTCACCCAAGTCTTTCATAGAGAATTGAGATGAAAGCCATACCTTTATTCCTTGCAATGCTGGAATGTCATTTTCGATTAAGAGAATGTCATCCACATACAAAACAAGAAATACAACTACAAAACCTTTTGCCCATTTATATATATGTTGACCCTATAAGTGATTTTGATGATAACCAAACATTGGTGCATGCATTTGTTTTACTAGCAATTTTTCAAGTGGTTCACAAGTTTTTGTAGGATGAATTCATTGTTCAAATTTCAACTCCTACATTTTCATTTCTTATTTTGAGTTGTGTTGTAATTGAATTTTGTAAAGAAGAACCCAAAGGAAAAAGCAAAGAAAGATCATAAAATTGGGTTACTTCTAAGTGTGTTTCAAGCTTTTAGTTTCTTGGAAACCTGTTGGAATTGAAGACTTCTTGAAGCTTGAAGACAACTGGATGAATTCTAGAGAAAGACTGAGAAATTCACTAATACATTCATCCGAGCTGACTCGAGGAAGAAGAGAGCCGACTCTGGCACTTGGCACGCAGATATCCGAGCTGACTCCGAGAGACCTGAGCCGACCCATCCAGAGTGCTAATTCTTGAATCAGACAAACGAGTTGACCCAAAGGAAGTCTGAGCTAACTCTATCACATGGTCAGACATTCGAGCCGACTCTTCAAAAGTTCGAGCCGACTCCTCCAAAGTCTAGAAAATTATTTCTGAGTAGAACAACCATCCGAGTCAACTAGAGTAGAAGTTAGCCAACTCGTCCAGACTGACATTTTGAAGGCCTGAGAATTCGAGCCGACTCTAATCAAGGCAAGCTGACTCTTACAGAGTGAAGAATCAAAACACTCAAACAAGCCGACTGGATTGAAGAGAGTCGACTAAACCCGAACTCCTCTGAGGATTCGAGTCGACTCGAGTAATTCGAGTCGACTCGAAGGTCGATTCCAGACTTGCAACGGCTAGTTCCAAAACTCAGAATTTGAATCCAAAAAGTGCTCCAATGGTCTACAACGACTTAAACTACCTTGGAATGATGGAAGGCCATATATTTGAGGGATTTGAACTTCCTTGAAGCAAGAGTTAGAGAGTTCTTCAAAAAATCAATGCTTTATTGAATATCCAACCTACCAACAAGGAAGAGAGCACTAAAAGCATTCAAGACAGCCTTCAAGTCTTCACCAACTCTTGTATGAAGCTTGAAGCACTTGGTAAAGAAGCAATAGAAGCCATTGAAGTACATTAAAGTGCATTCAAGTGGACTTCTCTAGAGCTGCATTGACAACCACTCGACAAAAATTAGTTTATCATTTTGTTACTTTTCTTTTCAATTCATTCTTGAATTGTTGGGTTATTGGTAAGCCCGGTTGAAAAATTAAATAGGTTCTTGGTGATCCTGGTAAAACCAAGATGGGTTTCTTTGGTGATTCTGGTAAAGCCAAAGTATAGAGGTTTGGATTGTGAGCATGTTTAAAACAATCCAACTGTATTTCGATGGGGAATATAGTGGAAATCCCAAGTGATAATCTTAGCTAGTGGATGTAGGAGCTGGATTGCTCCGAACCACTATAATTTTTGTGTGTTTGTGTTGTGCTTCTCTGATTTATTTTTGCTTCAATAGTTAATTGATTTATCAAAGCACCTAACACTTTAACAGAGATTTCAAAAGCACATAATTGCTTAAATTTTTTAAATTCTCGATTCAACCCCCTCTTGGGAAAGCCACCTGGACAACAATATACAAGGTTCCTCTCCATTCCTAATGAAGCCATATGTCTTGATACATTTATCAAAATGCATGTTCCAACTCTGAGAAGCCTGTTTCAATCCATAAATGGACCTCTGAAGCTTGCACAGTTTAGACTTATATGTAGATGTGAACCCTTCGGGTTACATCATATACACCTCCTCTCCAGCTCACCATTTAGGAATGCTGTTCAGACATCCATTTGCTAGATTTCATAATCTAAATGTACTACTATAGAAAACATAATCCGAATGGACTTGAGCATTTCCACATAGGAGAACATCTCATCATAGTCAATACCATAACGCTGACGATATCCCTTGGCAACCAAATGAGCTTTATAGGTCTCCACTTACCCATCTGCGGCCCTCTTCCTCTTGTAGATCCACCTGCATCCAATGGATTTTATCCCTCAGGTGGATCAACCAATGTCCATACATTGTTGATTTCCATGGACTCCATTTTAGATTTCATAGCTCTCAGCCATGACTCAGAATCAGACTTTGACATGGCATCCATATAGGTGATCGAGTCCTCGTTGTTCTCATCGAGCTCAACAAGATCACCATCTCAGACCAAGAAACTATAGTATCTATCCGGTTGGCGTGGTAGTCTACCAGATCTCCTTAATGGTTGCATTATGGGCTCTGGATCTGATCTAATCAAATCTGATTCTATAGTGGCCTTAGAGTGAAGGTTTTTCTATCTGTTGAACTTCTCCAAGTTCAACCTCAGTAGCTTGAGTGCCTTCACCAAGGTACTCCATTTCTAAAATGGTTGCCCTAAGACTAAGAACAGCTTTTGTTCCTCAGGCAGATAGAAATAATACCATTCAGATTCTTTGGGATACCTAACAAAAAGACATCTATCAGACTTAGGTCCTTTCTTATCCATCTCCATGTCTGACATAAGCTGGACACCCCCAAACCCGAAGGTGTGAGTGGTTGGCTTTCATCCAGTCCATATCTCATATGGTATTTTATCAACGAATTTACTTGGAACCCTATTTAGAAGGTAGGTGCCGACTCAAGAGCATATCCCCAAAAGGATTTAGGTAGAGTTGCTAAGCCCATCATGGATCGAACCATGTCCAATAGAGTTTGATTCTTCCTTTCAGATACACCATTTAATTGAGGTGTCCCTAGAGGAGTCCATTGAGAAAGAATCCCATTCTACTTAAGATAAGTTAGAAACTCGCTGGAAAGATATTTACCACCTCGATCTGATCGAAGGACTTTAATAAACTTTCTAGTTTATTTTTCAACTTCATTATGATAATATTTGAACATGTCAAATGAGTCAGATTTATGTCTCTTTAGGTAGACATAACCGTACCTTGATAGGTGATATGTGAATGTAATGAAATAATCATACCCGCCTCTTGCACTAATATTCATAGGTGTGGACATCAATATGTACTAGACTTAGAATATCACCGGCTCTTTCACCTCTTCCAGTAAAAGGTGACTTGGTCATTTTTCCTAGAAGACAAGATACACAAGTTGGTAAAGATTCACTCTCAGTGATATCAAGGAGACCTTCTCCCACCAACTTATTTATCCTATTCTTGTTTATATGACCTAGCCTACAGTGCTAGAGATAAGTATCACTGACTTTGTCTAACCTAGGGCATTTATTAGCAGTGTACAATATATAGTAACAGGCTGTGACAGTACATATACACCATTCTTCACTTGTCCAAACATCACATTAGAACCATTCAACATGATTTTGCAAAATCATTCTTTATAAATAACTCATAACCATCTTTGGCCATCAGGCCTTCAGAAAAAATATTCACTAAAAAGGAAGGACAAAAATGACAATCATCAAGAATGACAGTACAAGACTCGAAATACAAAGAAATAGTTCCTAACGCCAGTACTGGAGCTTGACTTCCATTCCCAATGTTTAGAAACCATTCGTCGCTTTTGAATCTCCTACTAACTTGAAGTCCCTACAATGAATTCCAAATGTGATAAGGACTTTCGGTATCTAATACCTAGCTAGTAGTATCACAAATAGAGAAACTACAAGGATTTATCATATAAATACCTTGACCAGTAATAGTTTGCTGCTTTCCCTTCCTTTGCTTGTTCCGATCGAGAGTAGCAAGGTAAGCAGAACAGTTCCACTTCTAGTGACCCAGCTTCTTGCAGAAGAAGCACTCTGCCTGACTCTTATTATCCTTCACCCTCTTAGTCTGATTATGCTCAGCACTTTGCACCTTATTTTTCTTATTATTTTTCTTCTTCCCTTTCCCAAAGGGACAACGCCCTGCTTCAGAACCTCCCACTAAATTCACCAATCGTTTGTTAAGGATATGGTCTCTCTCATAAGTTTGTAGTAACCCTAACATCTCATGGTAGTTTACTGCAGGCCTATTCATTTTGAAATTATCGAGAAAGACCTGGTAAAAAGGGGGTAGAGAATTCAGTATCGCATCCTTGCCGAGCTGTTCATGCAAAAGACATCCGAGTTTGTCCAAATGCTCAAATAACTCGATCATGTATATTACAAGATCAGTTACCAAAGCTCCATCATGCATACGCATGTTGTAGATGGTGGAAGAGATCTGATATCTCTCAATGTCATTCGGATTGCCAAAAGATTCCTTCAACCATTGAAGAATCTCCTTCAGTTGGGCTTTCTCAAATTTGCAACTAAACTTGTTGTTCATCGTAGCCAACATAATACAACGTACCATAGTGCGGTTAGAGATCCACTTTTGGTAAGTGTCCCTAACAGTGCCATGAGCATTGGGGGCCAGGATCTCAGGTGCCAGATCTGTTATCATATAAAGGATCCGCTCATGCTCCAAGACTATCCCGAGTCTTCGATACCAGCTATCGAAGCTGGGTCCAGAAAGTTTGTCATTATCCAATAATGACCGGAGTGACAAAGTGGTCAACATTATCTGAAAAAGGAGAACAAGACCTATTAGTATATGAATCATTTTGAACATCCTAAAGACATGGATTTTAGTCTAAAGGTTTCTTCCACTATTTTATTCAGACTGGTAGCCTCTACACTACAATCCAAAGAATAACATTTATCCTTTAGTAGGTACTAGGATCCAATAAACTACACATGAGCTCGACTTTTGCCGGCCAACCCATATGCATATAAAGATAGGTAAAATACCAATTGCTTCTCTAAGAAATTCCAGTATTCATTTTGCCCCAGTGGTCCTCATAATCGGCTTTGGGGTCTCCTATTGAAGGTCTTGGTTAGGTCCAACCATTAATATGATTAAATTTGATGCTTCTAACTAACCCATGATCAAGCTCGACTTTGGCCAATCCACCTGACCACGTGTTAAGATAGTCGCACCAAGCCATCATATGCTAAATGGCAATTCCACTCGCCTGATGACCATCCGTTCTTTGGAACTACCGATAATCATCCAACTTATGGACTCATTACCAATCTAACTTAATGGGAGGCTAAGACTTAGGCTATCAAATAACTTAGTCTTTTTATGGACCTAATAATTTAGAGGATATAAATTTTGTGACACATGAAAAGAAAGCATGGACCTTGATCAAGAAAGCTCTCACCAAACTCTTAGAGGGTTTCAAGATTAAATTGGTCCATAGGCACCTTAAATCAGTCAGACTGATTAACCTTAGTTGACATGGGTCAACTCGAATCAATAGGTAATCTAATCAGATCTGATTCACCACATTAGCCAGGTAAGTAAGATCAAGGGATGGGTTAAGCCAAGTAAGCCTCTTGTCTTAGACACCAACCATGAGTTGGCCAGGTAAGAGTTAGCCCCAAAGAACCTTGATCACCAATATCAAGATTACCTTAGATACCAAGTGGTTTACCAGACTCAATCAGATTAACCTAAAGACCCGGGCTCACCATGAAGCCACAATCAAGTCCATTTAGATGTATGGACAGATCTAACTAACTATTGGAGAGATCTATAGAGGAGAGACCTAATTTAACTTTTGATTAGTCTTCTCTCTAATTAATCCATTCATCTAAATTTAGGTCTAACCCATTAAAGGACCCAATTCTAGTAAACCCAATTAACCCATGGTTTATCAGTCATGACTTAAGATTAGAATCATATCCTAAATCTTAAAAGGTTTCAAAAGTATAACTTAATTCTCAATTAAGCATAAAATGCCAATTAAAACATTTTCAATTAACCCAGATTTTGAAACAATTTCCAAAGCAAGTGAAACAGTTTCATAAAAATATCATGAAATTTAAATTTATTGTTTTCAGGTTTTTTTTTGTTGTTTGTTCTTTTGTTCTCAGATCCGAGTTGACTCATGCAGGGAGGAGTCGGCTCGGATAGAACAATTGTTTTTGTTCTACAAAGATGAGTCGACTCGAGCAAGAGGGGAGTTGACTTGTCTTCCTGGGTAGAAAATAGTAACTCTAAAATTCAGAGCATTTCAATTGAACTTTTCAAAGTCCTGGATCATGCACCTTTTTTCTTATCTAAACATAGCTATGATCCACAAAGATAGATTAAAATAATTTAAACCATCAAATCCCTTACTTTCTTCTTCATAAGGCCATGACGCATCGGCACCCCTACATGCCATAGGAGAACCCCATTGAATAGGAAGAGATGGCTTTTAAACCATACTTCTCTCCTATGACCGGATGGCCATGGCGAATCCACCTTATTCCAAGTACTATATGAAGGATATCAAGCCGATTTCATACAAAGTATTAAACTAAATATGCATTCAACCTATGGCTCTAATACCAATGTTGGTGAACCCAGGTGGGTCGATACATGCAATTTAAAACTTTTCTAAACCACATGATAAAGCGAAAGGAGATAAAATAATTTTATCTAATATGTTAATCTAATTAATATTGGCCCTACATAGATATTTATGCATATAGAGTAATACATGTATAAAATCAAGTAAGCAAACTATAACTCATAGAACCTTTCTTTGAATCACATAAGACGGTACTAAAAAACATTTCATCATACCATGAGATAGGGATACAACCCTTACCTACGAGATGATGATCACCAGAAAGGGAAGTACTCCAAGGAAGTAAAGAGGGTCTGCGAGCTACACAATTGTCCTACCTCTACAGGTGGTTCACACCGGGAAAAGGTGATTCCTCTCCTTCCTTTAAAGTGCTAGCCTCTCCGGAAATAGTGCAGCAGCAATGGACTCCTTCAACTTTTTGAAGAACCAGTTGCTGAAGAGATGTTGGAAAAAAGGCATGTAAGAACCCTTCGCAGATTACTCTGTTCCAAACCTTCAACAAAAGGTATACACACAAGAATCCCAAAACCCAAACATCACTCTATCTTCCCAAGAATGATATCCAATCTCACAGTCTCTTAGAGGTCAAGGATGAGTTCTAACCAACAAAAATGGCATAATCTCGACCTAGGTGAAAGGTGAACAATTCTACCCCTTCAGCTCATGCAAAATAGCCTTTTTAATAACACCATGATGGGGAGATAATGAGAGATAAATGGGAGCTTTGGAGTCTCTTGGAATTCTAGCAGGTTACATGACCTTTGGACTTCAACAATTGCAGCTAATTAAAACCCCAAGACATCAAAATTAAGTGCCATAACTCTTATAGCCATTAATAAAGCATCCTCAGATTTTTCAGCAATCCCGTTAGATGAGTTGACTCAAGCATGCGGTCGACTCACACGAGTTGACTCATCTGATGAGTCATCTCGAATGCAGTTTTGATAACTTCTTGTCAAACGAGTCTGGAACAATTCTCAATCGTTCCTAAGCCAACAAGTCAAGAAGAAACCCCACGGTGTGTGACCCCATAGGTTCAAACACTAAATCGATAGCATAGGAACATTTCCAGTACCAGCCAATGTCTCCATCTAGCAATGACACCGGCATCCGAATAGGTCCAAGGTTGCAGAGCAACAAGAACTTGTCGAATATGAAATACCACTGAACTTATTCCTTTAATCTCCTAATGCTCCGGATGGCTTAGGGTAAAACTGCCCAACCCTAATCAGTCTATCTCGATATGTCTCAAATAAAAAATCCCTGTAACACCTTACAAGGAATGCCCTGGCCAAGGTCTTTCTCAATTGAGGCATATTAAGCATTCAATCCAAATCATTTGGAGAAATCAATCCTATCTTGATCCTACTATCGCTACACAAATACTTGACTGTACCCAGCAACCTTCCATCACCGTATTAGAAATTCGGGTAGTCCGGCATCTAAGCACAATGAGTTGCTTGCAAGCTGCCATAGAGATCTCAAGTCAGAGGAATAATTCATGTCCACATTCTAGTGCAAAACTTCTTTTTGGCCAAAAGAGAATCTCGCATAAGAGTCATGCTCAGTGAAGTGTCGAACACAAGATCTGATGCCACACCAGCATCTCCATGATACTTGTTAAGAGGATAACCAACAGACATGACATCAACGACCTACTCTCGATACACCATCATCCTGAAATAGCGTATCCTTTAGTCACAAACTAGTTTATGAACTACACGACGTATATCTCTACATCGCATATAAGGTAGCTCAAAGGATATCATCACCCAAGAACTCAATTAAGAAGATGACATGTGATGAACAACCAGAATAAACATTTTATTCAATTCAATAATTCATATACACATACATAAGTCGCACAACCATCTACAACCTAGACGATTAGCTTTAGGACACATAATTCCCAACATTGGCCTATACCATCACCCACTCGAGGATCATGATTGAACACCTCCAGAGTGGTCAGCGAGGCTCGTAATGCCTCAAGGCATAGGAGTTAGCTTCCACCATCCCTTGCTCAGGGATGGTGATTGAATGCCTTTAGTGAGGTCAGTGTAGCTCATGATGCCTTGGGGTAGAAGAGTTGGCCTCTACCATCATCTGCTTGAGGATGGTGACTAAATACCTCCGGAGTGGTTAGCGAGGCTTGCTGATGCCTTGAAGCATAGAAGTTGACCTCTACCATCACTCGCTTGGGAAAGGTGACCGAAGATCTCTAGACTGATCAGTGAGGCTTGTTGATTTCTTGGGGCATGGGAGCTGGCCTCTACCATTACCCGCTCAGTGATGGTGATCGTTGACCTCCTGAGTAGTCAGCGAGGATTGCTGATGTCTTAGCTTGTGGTCTATAGCTCACACTAGCGATCAAGCCATCGACCCATCTTTATTATCCTAGGTCCTGGTCTCTAGCGTGACCACATTTCCCACTAACAGTCTGGTTAGCTATGAAGTCCCGACTCAACGACGAGGGCTGATTAAAAGGTCCTTTATCCCTCAACCAACTGGGTTACCTAGGAGGTCCCAATTTAGAGGCCAGCTAACCATAAAGCCCATCATCTCTTAGCCTATTGGGTCAACTATAAACTCCCAGCTTAACAATGAGGGCAAACAAAAGGTTCCTCATCCCTCAACTAGCTAGGATAACCAGGAGGTCTTAGTATAGAAGTGAGGGCTAGCCCCTTATCCCTTGGCCTATTAGGTTAACTTTGAAGTCTCGGCTCAACGATAAGGGCTAACCAAAAGGTCACTCACCCCTCAGCCAGCTGATAACCAGGTGGTCCCAGTATAGAGTGGAGGGCTAACTATAAAGCCCCTCATCTCTTGGCTTGTCAGGTTAACTATGAAGTTCCGGCTCAATGATGAGGGCTAACCAATGATGCGGGACACAGACTCGATGTAATCCTGGATTATTTGGGTAAGGAAACAACTAAACAAACTAGGACCATGGGAGGGCAAAAAAGCCTCCCGGGACTAGGGTGACACTAAAAACTAAACTCCTAAAACAGCTGATCTCTTTTGGTTTTCAATTTTCTTGGTGGAGGTGGCGAAGGAAGGATGGAGATGGGGGACTGGGAACTGGAACTCATGGCCCTGGGACTCACTCTAATAGGGAGACGCACACAGAAAGTCAGGGGTCAAAGAGTAAAGCTACCCTCCCGAGGGATCAAATCACATAGCTACCCTCTCGAGGGATCAAAGCACCAGCTACCCTGACCTCTCATCGAACCCATCATCCACATAGTAGGGCTCTCACATAGATGTGCTAGGATGACTCTCAAAGGACACAAGGGGATAAAGAAGACGGGATAGGGGATAACTAGGGTGCTCGAACCCATCATCCACATAGTAAGGCTCTCACACCCCCCAACGAACCCATTATCCATATAGTAGAGAACGAAGGCAAACAGGCCTCAGCCCAAAACCAGAACCAGAACCAATGGAAAATCCAAAAATTTATATCAAATCATTATTATTACAGGGGAGAGGGGGCATTTATATAGAAAAACCAAAACCCTCAGTTTCTTAGCCTCCAAGAAAACTAAAAAAGAAAAATAAATTACATCAAAATTCATGCTGCATCAAAAGTGGTGCTGATATGCTCTGAGAAGCATGTCGGCTTGATGATCTGCACTGAAAAGCATGCTGCTCTGAAAATTGGACTGCTCTAAAATCCATGCAAACTCAAACTCATGACCACGGACAGGAGGGAACCAACTCCAGCGGGGCACCAGTGGACGGCCGGGAAGCGGGCGGCGGGCGGGGCCGGCGGACGGCGAGCGGTGGATGGCTGGCGGTGGGCTACAGGCGAGGTGGCACAGGGGGGCACGGCATGCCCTGTGCGTGCCGTTTGGCCTTCCCTTGGTGTGGGAACTCCTAGACACCTGCGAGGGCCCCATTGGCGGCTGGGAGAGAGCCGACGGGTGGCGGGACGGTGGCGGGCAGCGGGACGCGGGCAGCAGGCCGACGGTGGTGGCGGCAGCGGTGCAGGGAGGCATGGCCGCAGGTGGGCGGACGGATGCCTCCCGTGTCCGTTCATCTTCCCATGGGCGTGGGCGGCGGGCGGCGGTGACGGCAGTGACGCAGGGCGGCATGGCTGCACGTGGGCGGATGGATGCTCCCGGTGGCGGCGGTGGCAACGGCGCAGGGCGGCACAGCCACTCGTGGGCATATGGATGCCTCCCGTGTCCGTTCATCTTCCCACAGGCGTGGGCGGCGGCGGGCAGCCTTTCCGGCGAGGGCAGGGCGGCGGGCTTCAACGGGTGGGCCGGCGGGGGCGGCACGGGGTCGGGCGGCCCAGATCTAGGGCCGACGGGTCAGAGGCTAGGGTTTGGGAGATGTTTTTAAAACACACGGGAGAAGATGGAATAGTGCAGGAATAAAGCTAGAATAAGATCGGGATAAAGATGGAATAGCAGGAATAGGTGGAATAGCGAGAATAGGAAAAAAAAAAAGATCCGAGAAAATAAGAAAAAATGGAAAAAGAACCTGGACCTGCCCTGGATCCCCATCAACCAAAGGTCGCACATCCCTTAGCTAGCTGGGTTAACCAGGAGGTCCCAATATATGGGGAAGGGCTAACTATTGAAACCCTCATCCGTCAGCCTGTGAGATTAACTATGAAGTCCTAGCTCAATCATAAGGGCTAACCAAAAGGTCCATTATCCCTTAGCCAGCTAGATTAACCAGGAGGTCCCATTATAGAGGCAAGGGCAAACTACAAAGCCCCTCGTCTCTCGGCTTGTCAAGTTAACTATAAAGTCCTAGCTCAATAACAAGGGCTAACTAAAAGGTCCCTCATCCCTCTGCTAGCTGGATTAACCAGAAGGTCCTAGTATAGAGACGAGGGCTAACTATAAAGCCTATCATCCCTTGGCCTATCAAGTTAACTATGAAGTTCTTGCTCAATGATGAGGACTAATCAGAAGGTCCTCATCCCCTAGCTAGCTGGGTTAACCAGGATATCCCAATATAGAGGCGAGGGAAACTATAAAGCCCCTCATCCCTTAACCAATGGGGTTAACTATAAATAACTTGAAGTCCCAGCTCAATGATGAGGGCTTATCAAAAGATCCCTCATGTCTCAACTAGCTAGGTTAACTAGGAGGTCCTAGTATAAAGGTGAGTGCTAATTTTAAAGCCACTAGTCTCTTGACCTGTCAGATTAACTATGAAGTCCTAGCTCAATAACGAGAGCTAACCAAAAGGTCCCTTATCTCTCAGCTAGTTAGGTTAACTAGAATAGATGCTGCTCCCCATGGTACAATAGATGGGTAAAAGAACTCAAGAAAGCACCTTATTTCGACTTGATGATCAAGTCAATGGCTCATGAACCATGTCTTTCCCAGAGGAATAAGAGTCCCAATATAGAAGTGAGGGTTAACTATAAAGTCCTCATCCCTTGGTCTATCAGGTTAACTATGAAGTCCTTGCTTAATGACAAAGGCTAACCAAACGGTCCATTGTCCCTCATCCAGCTGGATTAAGCTGGAGGTCCCAGTATAGAGGCGAGGGCTGATTGTAAAGCCCCTCATATCTTGGCCTGTCAAGTTAACTACGAAGTCTCGGCTCAATAATGAGGGCTAACTAAAAGTTTTCTTATCTCTCGACCAGCTGGGTTAACCAAGAGATCCTTGTATGGAGGCAAGGGCTAACTATAAAGCCCCTCGTCCATCAACCTATCGGGTTAACTATGAAGTCCCAGCTCAATAACAAAAGCTAACCAAAAGATCCATCATCCCTTAGCTAGCTGGGTTAATCAGGAGGTCCCGTTATAGAAGTGAGGGATAGCTATAAAGTCCCTCAGTGCTAGAGATTCTAGTAATTACTAGCAAACCTTATGATCTTTCTAAAACATTCATAGGCAAGTAAGATGCTAGTTCTTTCGGACAGCATCGATAGCTAACCAATTTTAACTTTGAGTGATGAAAGATAGTAAACAATAAAAGAAAACACAAAATGTTTGAAATGTAAGAAGAAATTTTCATTAACATTTATAAAAAGGCCTTAATGCCATTACAAAAGTGGTCTGCCCAAGGATGAACCGAGGCTATTTACAAAGGAAAGGAATGACTCTAGGTAGTCAAAGATGGATCTTGATCATCTGAGGGGAAGTGGTGTCAGGAGTATCATACTCGTTGGACACCTGTCTAGAAAACCAAGCTCAAGCCTTGGAAACTTCGGCAGTACCTTTGTTCTGATCTTGTCCCAACCAAAGAGTAGGATGCTGAAGCATATTCCCTTTTATTTTGAGTGCACTCCTCTGAGGCCTTATAAGCCTCACATTCTTGGGTTATTATGTCCAGCCATCCCCTGACCTTAGATAACTCGTGATGCACCTTTACAAATGTGCCACTCGGTTCTTTTCTTGGTCCTCACGTTTCTTTCTTTCCTAAAAAATTATCCCATTTAAACTAGCAATTTCAGCCTCGAGAGAAGACTTGGTGGTACTAAGCACCAACTTCTCTTTCTCCAACCCCCCAGTATAATTCCATAGCTCGGAATAATCATTGTAGTGACCCATCTGTGAAAGAGAAAAGCATAAATAAAATGATTTAAGAGGATTAGATAACCATCCAAAGCAAATGAAACTTACCTAAAGGAAGACTTGAATTACATCTTGCGGATGATGGGTGGCCTGGGCCCTAACAAATCTTTTGGCATCGACACGGAAGAGATGCTCCTGAAAGCCCTCAATGCAATAGCCTAGTCACCAATGCTAGCAAGCAAAGCAGCAAAAAGCCCCTGCTCCCTAGAACCCTCAGCTTGAGCCTCGAGCTAGGGAGCAAACCTGGAGACACCCATTGCCAAAGATGAGGTCCCATTGTCTCCTGCAATAGCGAGAACCCCTGAAGGTGCAAGGGGAACACTACCCCTCAATTTTCAAGGCCCCAGCCTCGAAAGTAGTACCACTAGTTGAACTCTTGTGAGAGGTGAAGCAAATCCTCTTGGACTTTGCAGAAAGAGGAACCTTGGGCTTGGACATAGCCATCCACTTCAATTCTTTCACTTTCGGGGGATCCATCACTGCTAAAAAGAAAATCGATCATTAAAATGCAAAAATATATGACTCAACATGGAGAGAAGAGACAAAGTAACGACAACTTTCCCACACCTCTCGGCTACATCTGGCACAGACCCACCCAGGTGAGAGTCTTAATGGATAATAAAATGTCTAGCCTAGGGACTTTGTAGTGGAGAAGAGCTTTGTACTGCATCTTCTCCTCCTCACTTAGCATCAAAGGCTGGGTCGCTGGCACTAAGGGGGCCCCATGGTTCCAAACTCCAATCACTCATAGGGTGTTTGACAAAAAAATAAATGCTCCTTCCAATGATCCAATATGAAAGGAGTGCCTTGAAGGGAAGGGTTGTCCCCTTTCTTCTTCGGACAAAATCCATAAATAAAGTGCCAAGAGTTTGGCACGGAAAAATTCTAGAAAATCTCAAAAATTCTATATAAAAAAAACAAAGGGGAACGAACCCAACATTTAGACACTCTTCATAGAGCAAAATCCAACCTGACAGAGGGTTACAAACTTGATCCTTTGGTAATGGAACCTCCATTGCAAACTCTAAGGGGATATGGTACTTGTACCAAAGGTCATCCAAGGTTGCCTTAGAAAGTTCTGACTAGATCTCCCCTGAAGGGAACTCCCCTGGGTGTGGGCCCTCAGGCTCTAAAGGAACAATCGGGGCCACCACCTAGGTTGAAGCATAAGCCTCGGTTAGGGCAGAAGGTTCAGCCTAACCTTTATTCAAAGGCCATAAACCAATAGAATTAGGAGATTCTTCTATCTCTAAGATCTAAACCAAGTAAGGAAATCAAAGAAAAGTCAATGGAAAAGTACTTTTATGAACAAACTCTATAAAACCAAACATGAACAGAATGAAGAATGAAGAAAGATAAAGGAAACTAGACAGTAAAAAAAAAAACAGACTTTTTAACACCTAGCTAAAGAAGGAAAGGGCTGCTGGAAGAGGTGGGAGAACAGGCTCCTAGTAGACTCTTGACGGGAAATGGTAAAACAAAAGGAAGAAGAAAGCCACAGCAAAACCTTTAATTGATTAAAGAAAACCAATGATTTATAAGATTATTGATGACTTAGATCTTAAAAATCTATCCGATGCTTCGCATGTGGCAGGCTGAGTGGGCGAGACTGAAGTCTCACGGATCATGAAAGCTAAAGTTTCGTGGATGCTTTGTTCAACTTTGAGTGCCAAACCCTCCAAAATAGGGATTTTTTTAAAATAATGTTTTTTTAAAATTTATTTCGTTGGAGCCGTCCCAACTTTACTCCCCAAACTAGATGTACGGCCTGAAAAAAAAAAAAAAAATCATGGAATCGCATGTTCTACTGCGATTTCAAGAAAATGCAGGTACAACATGCAATTTCTTGAAATCACGGGTCCAACATACGATTTCCATTCATTTTTTTTAATTTTAAATTTTGATAAAAAATAAAAAACAAAAAAAATTAATAAAAATTTTAAAAAATAAAAAAATTATAAACAAATTTTAAAATAAAAATAAAAATATGATATTATAAAAATATGTTATTAAATATTTTATATTATAATAAATATTTTAAATTTTAAAATATAATAAATATATTATAATTTATTAAATTATATATTATATATTATAATGTAGTATATTTGTTGATGTACGTATACCAAACATGGCGGTGGTGGTTTTGTGTCAAGTGTCGTCAATGTAGCATAACGGGATGAATGGCTAGACTGACGATCGGACAGGTACCGGACAGGTACCGTCCTGGCAGCCAGACTGGCTATCGGATCAGGAGTCAGACTGGCGATCAAACCAGTGGCCGGACTGGTGGCCAGACCGGCGATCAGACTGGCACTAACCTAACAGTCGGACTGGCTATCAGATCGATGGCCGGAGCCGGAATGGCTATCAGATCGGTGGCTAAAGCGACCGGACTGCGAAGTCACCGATCTGGCCATCGATCTGACAACCATTCCAAATCTGGCCACCGGTTCGACAGCCAGTCCGGCTCGGCCATCGATCTGATAGCTAGTCCAGTTGCTAGGTCGGTGTTAGTCTAATCGCCGATCCGGTCGCCAGTCTGGCCACTGGTCTGATCGCTAGTCTGGCTCCTGATTCGATAGCCAGTCTGGCTGCCAGGATGGTACCTGTCCGATCGTTGGTCTGGCCACTCATCCCGTTATACTGTGTCGACGGTACTTGACACAACACCGTCATCACCATGTTTGGTATACGTACATTAATAAATATACTATATTATAATATATAATATACAATTTAATAAATTATAATATATTTATTTTATTTTAATATATAAAATATTTATTATAATATAAAATACATAATAATATATTATTATAATATCATTTTATTATTTTATTATTTTTTATTATTTTTAATTATTTTTAATTTTAAATTTTTATTAAAATTTAAAAAAAAAAATGGAGGAAAAGTCACAGGTTGGACCTACGATTTCATGATTTTTTTTCTCAATACATCTAGTTTGGAAAATAAAGTTGGGACGACTCCAACTTGAAATATAAATTTTTACAAAATATTATTTAAAAAAAATGTCTGAAATAGTGCAAAGTATTTAAGGTTTCTCCATTTCTATGAAACCTATCATGAGGCGCCTCTTCATATGTCACATCTCACTAAAGAGGCTGCCCTTGTACAATCCCATCTTGGACAAAGCAACCCTTGGCATCTAAAGAAAAATCAAGGGATCTTTATGAGCCAAGGTGGGAAGCACATATTTAATTATGAATGTAATCCTTCAAAAGAAAAGAAGAAAGAAAATCCTAAGGTGTCTACCAATCTAAAGAGAAAGCAGTAATTTAATTCCATTAATTTTGTAAGCATACAAAAGTTATGAACATCCAATTAGGACATATATATTTATCACCCTCATCCTTGGTCCTGACCTAATAGATTAGCCGCTAAAGATTGTGCCTTGATGGGGACATGAAGTAAGTGCACGTTATCTACAGGATAACCTGGATCACTAGAGTCCTACACTCTGCAAACCTAGCTTCGTACACCCTCCTTTCAACATGACCAAGTCACTTGGTGGAGTCGAGGGACCTGCAAACGACCTGTCAGGGATTAAAAAACTTAAAGAGAAAGAAGAAATAAGGAGAAAATAGCAAGGGAAGAGAGTGTTTGGAGTGGGCAGCCAGGGCTTTGGAGAGCAGGCTGGCGGCATGAGGTAGTTGCAAGACACCGGGAAGATGAAAAGTTCACACAGAACCCCTTAAGTACACAGCAGGGAGTACACAACAATTGGAGAATCAAGAGTATTTCATATATCAAAATTAACTTCTCATACAAGAGACTAGGGTCCTTTAAATAGACTCTTAGTCTTGGGTCCCAAGTAAGGGTACAATAGACTTTACCTAGGAATTCTATTCCCACCCAAACCCTAGTTAGAAAATAAGGAAACAAAGGTAGAATAATTCCCTAGAATTTCTCTCCCTCTCCTTGCCTTGGTCGGCCAAGAGGGGTGACTTTAAGTGGCCGACCAAGGGGAGGGTCACCATAAGCAAGTGGCGCCCTAGCTCCTCTCTTGGGCCTGGACTGGCCCAATTTGCTACGGGCTACAGTTCAGGGCTCCCGGGCTTCTGAATTCTCCTCCTGAGGTCTTCAAATCTTCAGGCTGGGTTAGACTTGGACTTCACTTCCATGTCTTCAAACTGGTTGGACTTGGTCTTCAATTATATGATGTGGTCTTGAGTCTTTAGTGTACTTGGACAAGACTCAAAAAATAAAATTAGCTCAATATGAGCTGACTAGCATGGACTGAACCAGCTAACATGAGCTGACTAATACTGAATTGAAATGACAACTCAAAAAGACTCAAATGACAAACTAAAATGGACTCAGATGGACTAAGCCCTTATTACAGATGGACTCAAATACTACTAATTAATCCACAGAGGGTTGAGAAGCCACAGTCTTATTCTGGTGCCTCTGGTGTCCCCACCATATATCCCTCTACATCAAGATCATCCACCTCAAAGTAAGCTAGACTAAGGTTTAATGAATCATGGAAGAGACTTTTATGCATGGCTTCCTCTATTGTATTATATATTTATGATCCTTGGAAAGTCTCAAATGATTCCATCATTACATCTATTTGTTCTTCTTTCCCATTGAAAGTAATGGATGTTTCTAGGGTTCTTAGGGTTGGGACCATAGGTAAGTTGGGTAATGATGGAAGTGGTTTGTTTCTCCATTTTGATTTCTCTTCCCATATTTCTTCATTACTAAAATTATCTAGGTTGGTCTCTTTGGTTGTATAGGGTTGTTCTATGATCAATTCATTCCAAGAAGTTATAATCAATTACTGAGGGATAGTTATAGGGATATTAAAGTTTTCAGTAAGGTATTGTCCCTTAGGATCACTCTCAGGCTAACTAGGTTGCTCTTTTTCACTTATAGTTATGGCTAATTAATTCAATTGCATCTCTAAATGAGCAATAGCCTGGGTGTTGGAGGTTGTCTATTAGCTCGTGGTCTGCATAAAATTATTCAGGGTAGCATTAGTGTTCTTAAAGTGTAGTATCAAGGTTAGCATAGGATTTAGCCATAGCTTTCTAGGGCTTTTTCTAGGGGACTGGGTTCTTCCTCAAGATTTAAATCCGATTGATTATTTAGTACTTGGCTAGGCCTAGGATACGGTTGATCAAAATTATGGGTTCTTAGTATTGCATCTTGTGACCATACAAAAATAAGATGACAATCCCATCTTGGATTATAGGTTGGGGCATAAGGTTCAGTCATATATATATTATTAGCTATAGTCCCCTGTGTAAACCCTTTTGGGTTGGGTGCATCAAGTAAGGATATTCCCCTACAACATGGTCTGATGCATCACATGCTGTGCACATAAGTGCGGTGCATGGTGAAATTGGGTATATCCTTTATGTTCTAGGACTTTCTCAGTCCTATGGATCATTGATGCTAGTGTAGTTCCTTAAGATTTCCTTGTATGATTGTATGCATCTTTGAATCTCATGAAATTGGGATGCTTATCAATCTGTTGTGGTCAATTCATAAACTTGCTAGCTTGGGCTCTCATTCTAAATGATCGATCACAATCAATCTTGTACTAATAATCTTGTAGGATCTTAGGTCATTCAATAAGATCTAGGTAACAATAATCCATTAGACTTTTCAATTGTCTAATGGGATCCATGCCTTTTTAATCTTGTATAGTTTAGATTGTATTTGTCCAATCATCTTTTTGCTTAATAGGAATTTTTTTTGATTTTTTTGTTAAGAGGAGAGGAAAAAGAAGGAAGAAGAAAGAGAAAAATTCTAAAGAAGAGATATCTATAGGATCCTAAATCTATAGATGATAGAGAAAGGTGGTTTAATTAGGTTAAGATTGTATTAGCACAAATAAGTTATCATACAATGGACTCTGTATCATAGGGTTACCCTATATCGAGACAGCTCCTAATTGTAAAGGTAGCCTATGAGTCTTCGAAGTCAGATACTAAATAGCTACTAGCCAAGTAAGGGTAAGGTTGGTGGTAGTCCCCCCATTGCTTTTCTTAGACACCAAATAAACTAGCCAGGTCATACAATGAAACAAATTAAAAACCACCTTCCTTCAGGGCTACATCATCCTTGAACTCCTTTCCTAGACACCAGTTAACCAATTAATTCTTAGCTAGTCCAACTCTCAAGATCCCTTGTCCGAGTGAGCTCAAAAATTCTTATGGGCCAATATCTAATTGATTTTAAATTAAGGCTTGGGTTATGCAATATTTAAGGTGGTGGTTTGTGGGCCAAGCAAGGGTGATGAAATCTCCACTTTATGTTGTTTAAGAATTATACCCTTAAAGTGTTTTATGGAAATGCAATGCAAATCAAACAAGGTGTCTAAACAAGTTTAGAAGTTTTTAAAGTTTATTATTTATTTCCTTAAATTAATTATATTTTATGGAAAGTATCTTATGGTTTTGTTGTAGATTATTAAGGTAAGTTAATTAAAAGGAAAAGTTAATTAGATTAGGAGTTGGTTTGTAAAAAGAAGGAAAAAAAATTTTATGTTAAGAAGAAAATAAGGTAATTTAACAACTAAGGCAATTAAAAAAGCAATGAATTAAAGAGAGCAATAAATATTAAAAAAATCTTTTTTTTCATGAAATAATCATACCTTGATCCTCGGCAACAATGCCAAAATTTGATCGCTATTATAGTTAGTCAAAAGAAAACCTAACTTACTACCATAGATAGGACGAGCAAGGTTCGTATCCTCAGGATTCAAGAATAATTATTTCATAAAGAAAGTAAAGAATAAAATAAATATTTATATTTTTAAAGGTGAGATGATAGTTTAATTAAAACTAATTAATTAAAATTAAATATGAGATCGAGGGGTTTATATGATAAAAAGAAGTCTTCGTGATGCGGGATTAATATGCATGCAATTATTTTTGTGTGTTTTATATGTGGAGTTAAGTGATTAAATCCTAAAAATTGGATAAAAATAAATTATAGGAAATTTTATATGAAATTTAGAAGCTAAGCATGCAGATTAGGACCTAAGAAAGCAGTAAGATGGATCGTCGGGGCTGAGAAGCCTCGGTTAGGGCAAGTTCTCCTGCAATAAAATTTTTGGTGGCAGAGGGGTGTACCTGACAATGTCTGAAGTGCCCGATGAAGATCACAATGAAGGGATCTCTCGTTCCTTGATGGATGCGGCTTGGAAAATCGAGCCAAAGACCCGCAATTCTCGGCTTTCTGCTCGGTGGTCCGATTGAGGCTTGGCTGGAGTCGTTGGATTCGTAGGAACTCGGGGACCTACAAACGACCTGTCAGGGATTAGAAAACTCACAAGGGCAAAAGGAAACAAGAGAAAATAGCAAGGAGAAGAAAGTTTTGGAGGAGGGCAGCTAGGGCTCTGGAAGGTTGGTTGACTGCAGGAATCTGTTGCAACACCGAGAAGAAGAAAACCACTTAAGCACAAAGCACGGTCGCACAAAACAATTGAAGAGAACTCAAGTTTTAATTCATATATCAAAATCAAATCTCATACAAGAGACTAGGGTCCTTTAAATAGACTCTTAGTCTTGGGCCCCAAGTAAGGGTACATTAGAAATTACATAAGAATCCTTTTCCCTCTCAAACCCTAGCTAGAAAATAAGGAAACATTAGGTAGAAAAAATCCTTAAAAATTCTCTTGACTTGGTCAACACTCCAAGGACACCTAGGGGCCGTGTTGGGCTTCTAGGAGCAGCAAGGGGTCAGCCCAAAGGGGCTCAGGCGCATGGGCTTGGGCCTCTAGAAGCTGGGGTGGCCTGATAGCTAGGTAGCAGGAATATTCCCTGGTATCTTGCTTCTTAAGGGCTTGGGCTTGGTGCCTGGGCTTGATTTCTTTGGGCTAGGATGCAGATGGACCTCTGGAAGCATGGATTCCCTAGTCTATGAATATACTTTGGCATCTGGAAGGGAATTTGGGCATCTGGAGGGCATCTGCAAGGAATCAGGGTTTCTGATTTTCCTCCTGGGGTCTTCAAATCTTCAAGCTGGGTTGGACTTGGGCTATACTTCCATGTCTTCAATCTGGTTGGACTTGGTCTTCACTTGTATGATGTGGTCTTGAGTCTTCAATATGGTTGAACAGGACTCAAAAAAATAAAATTAGCTCGACATGAGCTGACTAACACTTGACTGAATTAGCTCAACATGAGCTGACTAGTACATAATTGAAATAACAACTCAAAAGACTCAAATAACTACTAAAATGGACTCAGATGGGCTAAGCCCTTATTACAGATGGACTCATAAATTATTGATCAATCCACAGAGGGTTGAAAAGCCTCTGTCTTATTCTGGTGCCTCTGGTGTCCCCACCAATTCTCCCAGGGTGGGAGGAACTCGACCCTGTCGAGTGAAGATCAAGCTGGCTCACATATCTCTCGAGGAGGTTTGGGTTGAGGCGCTACAAGTCCTTTTGAGAAATCCATAAATCGTCCGACTCTGGACGGCCTTATCATCGGACCAGGAAGCGTTGATAGCCACGGCCCTGGGTCGTGATGGCTTGATCGTCCATGATATGCTCGATCCGTTCTCCTCTCTCAGGCCAAGTTTGTTAGTGGACACTCTGGGTTAGGGTCACTCACAACAGGAGGGGATAGGTCCAAATGCCTTACTAGGTATCGCTGCCAGGTCCCTATACTCAACCAGGTCTGTAATATTGAAGGTATAACTAATGCCCAAATCCGAAGGCAAGTCTAACACCTAGGCATTTGATCCAACCTTCTCTATCACTTTAAAAGGTCCGGCTCTGCGAGCATGAAGCTTCTTTTAGGCCTAAGCCTAACCAAGATAGAATTCACTACATCAAATTCTTTGGTCCATCTTTGGGAATTAGCCAGTTGTTTCAAAATTAGTGTAGGTGGTGAACATGCTGGGCACATGTAGACTCCTAACAGGTAATGCAAAGGACTCATACCTACACCTAACAGACTCGACTATGCATTCCTATAGTAGGAAATTTTATTTAACTCTTTAGATATAAGCCTAATAGATTATAGGTTCTCTAGGTTTGATCCTAGCTTGACAAGTACATGAAAATTTACAGTGGGCTCCAAGAAAATTCCAAAGGGTATGCCAGAAGTATAATGCAAACCTAACATGCATAGTGAATGCATGCAGTATGCTAATCTCAACTAAATGCAATCTAATGATCCTAGAAATGTTGGAGATGTCTAGAAAGGGCAGAAAATAGGAAGTGGGTTCAGAATTAGTCTAGTAGGGTAGAGAAAAAGGTTCAAGGTTAGTTGGATAAAGTAGGATAAAAGAAGGGGCATCAGGGAGACTAATGAGGTTAACCTTACGGGGTTGCGGTATATCTATGGAGTTTGCATAATGGAAGGATGGGTTATTAATCTCAGAGAAGAGGTCCTTAATGGGAACTATAGGAGGAGGCTCATCCTGAGGGTATTGATTCAAAGAGATTAAGTCCTTAATAAGTTCTTCAGGTTCTTGTATTTTAGGACTAGACTCTGTAATTTGGCTCTTCTCTATGGTTTCCTCAGGTAAGGCTCTAGTAGCAATATCTAGGTTCTCTTCCTCTAATCATTCTTCTACTACAGGTTCCTCTACTAGACTAAACTCATAGGTGGCCTCTTTAGATGTCTTAGTGGGCTCAGGAGTTTCTTTCTCTAAATTTTCAAGGGGTTCATCCTCTTCAAAGCCTTCTCCTTCATATTCGTCTACTAAACTAGGATCAACCTCATACACTTCTACCTTAGGCTCATTAATGGGTTCTAGGGTCTTTTCCTTGCAACCTAATGGGACAGGAGTAGTAGGCTGGTCTAAAGGAAGTCGACTAGTTTTGGACTTAGGCTCAAGGAAATTATCCTTATTGGACTTAGATTGATTGATCCTGAATTCCCTCTGATATAACTTGAATTCCCTAGCTAGGTGATAGGCTTCCTCTAGGTCCTTAATTTGACAATGATACAGCTCCCACTGGATATCCCTACGCAGGCCATCCTGAAATCTAGCCATGATCTTAGACCTAGGTTTGACTGTGTTACATTTCCTACTAAACTCGTTAAATTGGTCAATGTACTCAGACACAGTCATGTTCCCTTGTTTCAATTTGTACCATTGGTCTAAAAGTTTGTATTCATAAGATTCACCTAGGTACTCTTCTCTCAATTTACTTCTCATGGCTTTCCAGGTATGTATTCCATTCCCCCATCGATAACATTCATCCTCAGTACGTTTCCAATATTGCTTGGCATATCTGATTAACCCATGTGCAGCCAAACTAATCTTATCTAACTCTGACATCCCAGTATACTCAAAGTACCGATCCATCATATCCTCCCATTTAGTATACACCTTAGGATCTGGTCTTCCATCAAATAGGGTACATAAGGTTGGGTGCTCCTAATGGGTCGTTCATCTTGGCTCAGGTAATCATAATGGGGTCTCCTATGGTTAGGTTCTAAGGATGGATCATGGTATGGGGTTCTCCTAGGGTTGGGCTCCCTATATGGGTCAGAGTATTGGGTTCTCCTAGGATTGGACTCTCTATATGGGTCAGAGTATTGGGTTCTCCTAGGATTAGACTCCTATATGGGTCAGAGTATTGGGTTCTCCTGGGTTCAGTATCATAATAAGGGTCATGGTAAGGGGTTCTTCTAGGTTCAGTATCATAATAAGGGTCATGGTAAGGGGTCTTCTAGGTTCAATATCATAATAAGGGTCATGGTAAGGGGTTCTCCTAGGATTGGACTCCATGGTCACACTAGTTGAATTGGATTAAGTCTACTGGCTTGGGTTCCTAATCTAATGGTCATGCAATCAAACACACACATTGACTCCTAAGCTAGTGCACATGCAAGACTTGATCAAACCAACTACAGCTCCCTAGACATAGAGTACAAAACTAGGTGCTCAATCTGAGTGGCAAACTAGCCTATAGTAATCCTGTACTCAGCCAAGCAGGTGTAAGGGGAGTGTTAGGTCCTTGATTGCCAATCCTAGACAACAATCAGATATTGGCCAGATATGCAGACCAGCACACAAGCCCTTTGGGATTGAATCCTTGAACCACCGCTCTAGACACTAAGCACAAGGCACACACAGGTTAGCTTGACACAGTGATCAACACTAGCCCGGACCCGACTAGTTGGTGTCCCTAGCCCATTAGGGCAAATTAAGTCTAATAGATTTTAGGTTAGGATTGGGATAGGATGCAAAGGTGGTGGTTTTGGGCTAAGGGAAGGTAATGACCTCCTTCCCTTATCTGGCATAAAGAGAGTGCCCTTAAAGTAAATTATGCAATGATGGCAGGCAGATGAGGATGCAAATTAGGGTTTAGATGTTTTTGGTATTCTTGGAGAATATGTTTTTTTCTTATATTTTGGTATTTTCTTAGACAGAAGGAAACTTCCAAATTATGGCCTAATATGCAGGAAATATATTAAAATTAAACTATATGCAAAGAGATGCTAAACAAAACCCTAAAACTTCTAAACTTGTCTTGTTAAAAAAAATAGAGCCAAAAATTTGTAGGCTGTATTTCGGCTTGCAGAAACTGTACAAACTGAAATAAAATTTTCAAGAATTTTGTAAAATACTTTGAATTATGATGAATCCAGAAAAATAAATTTCAAAATTTTTAGAGTTCTGAACAGGGAGAACTAACTAAAAAAATAGAATATATATGGACTATAAAAATGCAGAAAACAAGCCCTAATCTAAGCTCTGATACCAGATGATGTGAGACTAATATGTATGCAATTATTTTTGTGTATTTTATATGTGAAGTTAAGTGATTAAATCCCAAAAATTGGATCAAAATAAGTTGTAGGGAATTTTATATGAAATTTAGAAGCTAAGCATGAAGATTAGGATCTAAGAAAGTAGTAAAGATGGATCATCGGGGCTGAGAAGCCTCGGTTAGGGCAAGTTCTCCTGCAATAAAATTTCTGGTGGCAGAGGGGGTGTACCTGACAATGTCTGAAGTACTCGATGAAGATCGTAGCAAAGGGATCTCTCATTCATCGATGGATGCGGCCTGGAAAACCAAGCCAAAGACCCGCGAATTCCCAGCTTTCTGTTCGGTGGTCCGATTGAGGCTTGGCTGGAGTCGTTGGATTCGTAGGAACTCGGGGACCTGCAAACGACCTGTCAGGGGTTAGAAAATTACAAGGGCATAAGGAAACAAGAGAAAATAGCAAGGAGAAGAAAGTTTTGGAGGTGGGCAGCTAGGGCTCTAGAAGGTTGGTTGGCTGCAGGAATCTGTTGCAACACTGGGAAGAAGAAAGCACCAATAAAACCCTTTAAGCACAAAGCAATTGAAGAGAACTCAATTTTTAATTCATATATCAAAATCAAATCTCATACAAGAGACAAGGGTCCTTTGAATAGACCCTTAGTCTTGGGCTCCAAGTAATGGTACATTAGACATTACATAAGAATCCTTTTCCCTCTTAAACCCTAGCTAGAAAATAAAGAAACACTAGGTAGAAAAAATCCCTAAAAATTCTCTTGACTTGGTCAATACTCCAAGGATGCCTAGGGGGGCGTGTTGGGCTTCTAGGAGCAGCAAGGGGCCGATCCAAAGGGGCTCGGGCGCATGGGCTTGGGCCTCTGGAAGCTGTGGTGGCCTGGTAGCCAGGTAGCAAGAATATTCCCTGGTATCTTGCTTCTTAAGGGCTTGGGCTTGGCGCCTGGGCTTGATTTCTTTGGGCTAGGATGCAGATGGACCTCTAGAATCATGGATGCCCTAGTCTATGAATATACTTTGGCATTTAAAAGGGAATCTGGGCATTTGGAGGGCATCTGCAAGGAATCAGGTTTTCTGATTTTCCTCCTGGGTCTTCAAATCTTCAAGCTGGGTTGGACTTGGGCTATACTTCCATGTCTTCAATCTGGTTGGACTTGGTCTTCACTTGTATTATGTGGTCTTGAGTCTTCAATATGGTTGAACAGGACTCAAAAAAATAAAATTAGCTCGACATGAGCTGACTAACACTGGACTGAACTAGCTCAACATGAGCTGACTAGTACAGAACTGAAATAACAACTCAAAAGACTCAAATAATAACTAAAATGGACTCAGATGGGCTAAGCCCTTATTACAGATGGACTCATAATTTATTGATCAATCTATAGAAGGTTGAAAAGCCTCTGTCTTATTCTGGTGCCTCTGGTTTCCCCTTACTTTGGGTTTCTAGGTGATCACAAACATAAGTCATGCATATATTCTAATCTAAGCAATCAAAATTCATAATTATTTTAGAATTCTTCAAACTCATCCCTAGCATAGGCAATCTATCGAGTACGAACCATATCTTGCCAAGATCATGGCCTGTCTCACAAGTATAAGCTATCAAATGATTAAGTTGAAAACACCTAATAATAAGATAAGTGGATGAAAATCTTAGAATCAATTATCTATGTTGAGCATGATCATATCATGCTAGGATCATGATTCATCTCACCATGATAATTAATTTTAGGAGTTCAAATAAAAAGAAGTTTAAAAGAAATTCAAAACTTTATTTAATTGCATATAATAGAAAAATAAATACAAAACTAAAGTTTAGGAATCTGTACTTTCCTACAGACTGCACTTCAGTCGAGCATGGTTCTGATACATCTTCCTAGAGATTTGGGGCTCTATCACCACTCTTCCTCTCCTGAAGAATCTCTTTTCTCTATTCTTTTCTCTCTCTCTCAAATCCTAAACTAATTACAAGAAGAAAAATAAAAATAAGTTTTTATTGGTGGAATTGATCTTCTCCCTTTATCTTCTTGGGGTCCTCCATTTATAGAGCTCATATAGGGTTTTCTCTTAATCAAATTTGGAGTCAATCTGGTTTTAAAATGGCTGTATATCACACAGAGTAATCTAAGCTGTCCTGTGTGTAATTAGATGGGTTGATCAATGCTTCCTTCCTTCTCGGGCACATAGAGTCCAAATTGGACTCTCATCGAATCCCAGATCATCGACTCCATCTCTGATTGTGCCTCTCACCATTCCTGCATGGTGGCATGAGGTGGTAGAAGATAGTGGAGATGTTGGTTGGTGGTGCTGGACAAAACTGGGAGAAAGATAGTCATGATGAAAATTGACAGCGAACTTCTCAAACCGGTATCTTGGGAATGGCCATATTTGAAGTGGAGGTGGCTATGGCATTGGGAGGGAGCTTCACCGGTGGTTCTGATGGTGGTAGCAGGTAGTGATGGTGGTGGCTGATCATCATGACAAAGTGACCAAACAAAGCAGAGAGTGGAGGAAACCCGAAGGGTAGAGATTGAGCGGCTTCTTAGTGACATGAGGCAGACTCTGATGGCTTCTCCAGTCATAGGTGGACACCGAATGGTGAAAAACTTGATAGTGGATGGTGGCTAGTCGATCGAAGAATGCAGTAGGTAAAAGAAATTAGTAGAATATGGTGGTTGACCAGAAAAGTGGTCTTCGGTGATCTCTCCGGCCACAAGCACACTCCCAGCGATGAGGGGGATGTAAGGGAATAGCTCCGGTGGCTAGGCAACTTGAAATGGCAATGATGGTCCATGGATAATGGTCATGGACTGGCAGCAATGGCTCTGTGGACCACCAGCCTCCCTGTGAACCAGCTAGCCGGTCCATGGTGGATCGGTTGCTTCAAAAATTATGCAATTCATTAGTAAACTTCAAACTTGGATTTTGGACTTGTTTGAACTCTAATTTGAGTGTCATCTACACCATTGGGATCCAAAAATTAAGCTCTTTCAATTCATGAGCTTTTTTTATAAAATTTTAATAAAAAGTATCAATTCTTATCTAACATCCTGAGCCTACTCAACTTGCTGAATCATCTCTATAGCCTGGCTAGAAGGCCCCTGATCTTGATGGTGGCTATGATCCAGATGGAGTTCCTCCCATAGCCATTCATTTTGATTTCTGCCTAATTTGAGTTCCCTCCAAAAATAATTTATTTGGATGTCAGCCTACTCCCTCAATTCTTTCATCTCGACCTTAAGGTCCTTTTTAACATTCGCAACTTTGACCTTAGTATTTTTGATGGCTCAAGCCTCTCTGTTACGAGCCTCGATCATTTTTAGGTGCATTTCTCCAAGCTTATGGTTGAATGAATGGCACTTTGTTAAAAAGCATTCGCTCATTCCCTCTAATCCTGGAATTCTCACTCTGCCTCAGATGTATAAGCCAGGGCCTCGCACAATTCCTTCTGATGCCATAGCCCTTTTCTCTGTGGCCTCAGCAGATTCCATAGAAAAATACAAGTGTCACCCCAACTATGATGAATCATCATCAACATTGAAATAAAATGTTTAAAAGTAAAGTACATTTATCATACCTGGATTATTGATCCAAAGATCCTATGTCTAATGACTCAAGGTCCATAGCTTGCTTCATCTGGGTATCGATGGGTAGTGGCAAGGATCGCACTAGATTTGTAGCCTCCTCAAAACCCTCGACCGGATGTACAAAAGATGTGTCTGAAGCAAGTACCTTTAGCTTTTTCATTCCCTAAGGTCATCTGGCATGCTTGTCAAATAATAGATCAGGTGGAATGCGAACTCTCAAAGCTTTTTAGCGGTCTTTTAAATCTTCTTAAATTCTATCGGATCCATGAATGCAAAAAATGCACCACCAATGGCATGCTAAAAATAACATTGGAAATCATCCTAATGCTAGAAATCTCCATCCCACGACACAAAATCTCCCAAAGCACAATTGTAAAATGTTGAAGACATGCCTTGGATTCCATGTTTATAAAGAGAAATGGCATTTAATAGTCCACATTCCTTGAAAAATGCCATAAATGCATGCCAAATATGTCACCAGTGTTTCGTTCATGCTTAATACAAGGTGTAGCTTCTACTTTGACTTGAGACTCCTTGGATTAAAGTTGTATATACTCTTTAGCCTGGGATACTGTGCACACAGCCTAAAGAGTAGGGGGCAATTGATGTGGGGTAAAACACCCAGCCTTGGCATCCCGAGGTCTTTCATGCCAAATGTTGATCGAGTAGTGATGAGCAAAGAGGAACATGGTGATCCACATCTTAGATGAGATAGAGATTATTCTGATCCCCCTTTCTTTTGTACTCCTGTAATCCATAGAGCCATGCAGCTCACTCTTAGCTTATTTATGAAGAAGGCATCGCCTTAGGTGGAACATCAACCAAACATCTATAAAGAGGGAGAAAGGTTAGCCAAAACATACCTCAAATGATTGATTCAACAACACCAGTTACATGTTACCTATGTGATGAAAGCTCTTCAGACAACAGTACCCAAAGTTCACCCCTAACCTTCAAGGGTAGAAGTGCATCATCGAACCCCTCTAGGTCCTGATAAGTGACTTTCACCCCTCCAATATTTAGAACATCCCCCTCTGACCAAGCTATCCTAAGTCTCAACCTTTTAGCTCACGACCCTCAACCCTTGGCCTTTGGGTCTCAACCTTTAGCCCTCAGCCTAACTATGCCTTGGCCTGGCTGGTCCACACCCTTGTCCTCAACATGATAGCTCCTTATTCAATTGACCTACACCCTAGCTAAGACCTGACTTGGCCTAACTATGTCTTGGCCAAGAACACTCTCAGCCTGGTTCTTACTTAGCCTAGTCTACCTTCAAGAAAAGGGAAATCCTTTAGTAAAGTTCTATTAGATAATACAAAAAATGTTTATCCGATGCTTATTCCCAAGAGTATAGAGGCATGATTGATGCGTGATGGAAGTGATACTAATCTAATGTTAAGTAACCTATTTTGTTTTTTAAAGAAATAAGAGTAATGAACGATAAGACTTCAGCAAACCAAAGCAAAAGATATCATAGAACTATTAAAGAAAATGGGTAGAGTGTTACTAAGTTACCCGAAATGTAGAATCAATCAATTAAAAGAAGAAAACCGGATCCAATGGTTGAGAAACCATCTAAACTAGGACAATCTACTTCAAAGAATCAGATCTAGAGAGTTTAGGATGGGATTTACTTACCAACAATGATTTCTAACCCTCTTCTTTGTAGATGTGATTTCTGCACTCTAGGATTCACAGATGAAATCAAAGACTGTTGTGCCTGAGTTGTAGATCTCCAACGCTGGACGTTACAAGGCAAGGCAACCCTTTATTTCAGATCAGGAACATCAGGGATCCTACAAAAAAACAACCAATTAGGACTTGGAGGGTTGAGAAAGGATTGAAAATAATGAAAAATTGGAAGGAAAGAGGGAGGATTGATGGCATCTTGGATCTTGATGGATTGGTGGTTGATGGTTGGATGGTAGCTTGGACCTCTCGCCCAAGGAAGATAGCTAGGACTTCATGCCATATGGACTTCATGCCCAATCTCAATGTTCTCACAACAAAGTTGGAGGAAAAAAAACTTTCATTCATCATTAGAAAAATACAAGGGGGGATGGAGTGGTATTTATAGACCCTCCATACATGCTAGAATGATAAGAATAACCTTCCTTTGAATACAAGATAAGTGTAGATAAAAATGGTCTCCAAACAACCCACTTGAAGTGAATACTCCCAAATATGCATCACATTTCTCTTGGCCGAATTTTCTTGGAGTGGGTGACAAATAGAATTTCAAATGAGAGGAGGATAGGCGACAATTCTTCTCTCCTTCTTGGCATCAACTCCTCTTGGACTCCTTCTTGATCTTCTTGCATTTCAAATTTGAAAGGTAGATAAAGATGTCCTCCATTTTAATTCATCTTATCTTTGAATTTTGAATGGAACTCCTTGTTTTTTTTGAATTTGAATGGACTCCATGTGACCCACACTTGGATTTGAATAAACTTCTTCGAATATGGTCGACTTCTTTGGATAAGCTTGAAGTGGGTCTTTCTTGCTTCTTGCTTGGACGAACTCTCCCTCACATAATGGTCGGCCAAATGGGTGATGTGGCATGGCATGATGACATGGCATGATGACATGATGTGGCATGATGACATGACACATGACATGGCATGATGACATGGCATGATGACATGGCATGATGACATGGCATGGTGATATGGCATCCTTCCATTTGGCTTGATCATGATACTGGTGAACCCCTTAACTAATTACAAGACTCAATTTGATTATTTACATAACCATAGTAGACCTAATTTGATCAAATTATAAGACTAAAGCAAACTGACTACTAAAGCAAACTGACTTTAATTACAAGACTCAATGACTTAATTACAGGACTCAAGCTGAAATTAAGATAGATAGGTTACTCATTGGTGATCCATAAGTAGCTGGAAGTGATCTAACATTTCTTTCTAGCCCTGGTATCCTCACCAATTCTCCCGAGGTAGGAAGAACTCGACCCTATCGAAAGTATGGGTCAACTTGGCTCTGGTAATGCTCTAGCAAGTTTGGGTTTATCTTTTGCAGATCCTCTCGAGTGATCCACGAATCTTTAGATTCAGGTCAACCTTGCCAACGAACCAGGTAACATTGATAATCCTTATTCCGAATAGTGATAGTCTTGTCATCCATAATTCGCTCAATCCTATCTCTCCATTCTAGTATTTTGGCTTGTAGACACTCAGGGATAGGGTCACTCTCAAAAATAGAATCAGGCCTAAATGGCTCACTAGGTATCATTGTTGGTTTCTTATACTCAACAAGGTCTGAAACATTGAAGGTTGGACTAATACCTAATTTAGGTGGTAACTCTAGTACATAGGCATTAGGTCTAATTTTCTTGATTATCATGTATGGTTTTGCACTACGGGCATGTAATTTTTTCATGGTTCCAGGTGGGAATCGTTCAGGTTGAAGCTTTAACATAACAGAGTCTCCTTCATTAAATTCTTTGATTCTTTTGTGTGAGTCAACCATATGCTTATAGGATTCATTGCTCTCATTAATCTTTTTACTTATTGTTTTATGTAATTCCTTAATATGCTATGCATATGACTCTGTAGATTCAAAAATGTGTGCATGCATGGGTAAGGGAATAAGGTCTAAAGGCTTTCTTGGTTTATACTCAAATGGACTCTTCATAGTGGATCTATTTACTGAACTGTTATAAGCAAACTCAGCTCTCAACATCAGAAGGTCCCAATTCCTTGTATTCTTACCTACTAAGCACCTTAACAGGTTCCCTAGACTTCGATTCACTACTTCAGTCTAGCCATCGGTTTGAGGGTAGTAACTAGTGAAAAATTTGAGTTTAGCCCCTAATATGTGCCAAAGAGTTTTCTAGAAATAACTTATGAATTGTACATCCCTATCAGATACAATGGTCTTGGGTAGGCCATGTAGTCTAACTACTTCGTCTAGGAAAAGCTTGGCCACCTTAGAGGCATCAAAAGTTTGGGAATAGGGTAAACAATGTGCCATCTTAGAAAATCTATCGACCACAACAAAGATAGAATCATGTCTTCTCATGGTCTTGGGCAGTCCTAAAATAAAATCCATGCTAAGGTCTTGCCAAGGGCAGTTGGGCACAGGTAGAGGGGTGTAAAGGCTGGTGTTTTGCTTTTGCTATTTGGCAACAGCACAAGTTCTACATATAGCCACAACTTGGGCAACATTCCTTTTAAGAATTGACTAATAAAATAGTCCACAACTGCTAAAATAGTCTCGTTTCTACCGAAATGTCCAGCTAGACCTCCAGCGCCCCAAATCAAAAATTCTTTAAGGAAAGTTTTGGGAATACACAACTTGTTCTCCTTGAAAATGCAACCATCTTGTAGGGTATATTCACTATACGAACTAGATGGTCTTTGTTTAACCGATTGATAAATTTTACTAAAGTCGGGATAAGTCTCATATTCATCCTTCATCTTATCAAATCCTATGACTTCAGTGCTAACACAGTTTAAGAGCATAAAGTAATAACTGTGTGCGTCGGTTTCTTGATTCTCAGTTCTCGCATGGTGTTTCAAAACAAAAGTGTAAGCTTGGATATATTCTACCCACTTACCATGCCTAGAGTTCAATTTCTTTTGGGAGTTAAGGAATCGGAGTGCTTCGTGATCTAAGTAAAGAACAAACTCCTGCAGTAGTAGATAGTGTCTCCAATACCTTAGGGCTTGGACTACTGCGTATAATTCGTTGTCATAAGTTGAATATTTTAGCTTAGCTTCATTCAGTTTCTTACTAAAAAAGCTATTGGATGATTTTCTTGACTTAAGACACCTCCTATTCTGACTCCGGAAGCATCACAAGCAACTTCAAATACCTTCGAAAAGTTAGGTAGCCTTAAAATTGAGGCTTGGGTCATCTTTTTCTTGATTTCTAGGAAGGCTCTATTGGCATTTTTGGTCCACTCAAAGGCTCCCTTCCTAATACAATCGATGATAGGTGCTATGATTGTGCTAAATCCTCTAATGAATCTCCTATAGAAGGTGGCTGGTCCATGGAAACTACAAACATCATGTACATTTTTGGGTGTAGGCCACTCAATTATGGACTTGACCTTTTCAAGATCAGCAAATACTCCTTTCGGGGTTACAACGAAACCTAGAAAAATGACTTTAGGGGTCATGAAACTACACTTTTTAAGATTGGCATATAAATTGTTTTTCCTAAGAGCTATACACACTTGTTGGAGATGATCTAAGTGAGCCTTCTTAGTTTTACTATATAAAATGATATCATCAAAATAGACTACTACAAATTTTTCAATAAAAGCTTTCAAAACTTATGATATGGGATGACTCTAAGATTGCTAATCATACAAGAAAAATAATAAACTAATTTTTTTATGATTTTTATAATTTAGGTTTGTAGGCTAAATTCTAAAGTTAAGCAAAGAACTAGCAGATAGAGTAGCAATGCAAAGAATCATCATATCGCAGGTAAACTCATACAAAATAATAAATAATCAGGACTCGAGAATTGAGAAACTCCTAGATTAGGATAGCTTATCTTTATCAAATAAAAAACTAAAAGAAGAGAAGGATGTTACCAATTAGTGAGTTGAAAAAGTTTCGATGAAGAGATCACACAGCACTCTGATTGGAGTATGGATGATGAAGCTCGGTTTCCTTGATTAGATAGCTAATTTGGGCAGTCCTGGAGGCAAGGAAAGTCTCTTCTAGGGAGGTAAAACACCTCAGGAGTCCTGCAAGCTTCAGGGGTCAATCAAAACAGCAAAGAAAAATTGGAATGGAAACTAGGGTTTAAGAGAAATCAGGATTAGGGTTAGGAGTAGGTGGCTTGGGGAAGAAGAAGCTCCTTGTCTTGGATGGCAGCTAGGGCTTCACTTCGTTAGGCGTGGCTGATCTCCTCGGATGCAGATGAAAGCTAGGGCAGTAGGGGTTTGGCCAGGGGACACAAGGAGAGCACCCAAACAAAATAAGAGAACCAACACAAAAGTAAACACAAGGCAATGACTTAAAATTTCAGCAAATTATATTCATAAGAGAAAAGTTATTACAAGAGGAAGAGGAGTGGGGCATTTATAGAACTCCCATGCCCTCTCCTAACTAAGGTTACACTTTGGTTAGAGATAACCATTCCTTAAGATGTTAGAAAATGAGATCCTTAATAGGTTAGGAAAGAAAGCCTTAAGAGGTTAGGACTTAGACTAGTCTTCTCCGTCTCCCTTCATGCTTTGACTAGTCAAATCATGGGCGCTTGCTCTTGGCTTGGACTTGGTCAAACTCCATAAATTTAGTTTTGGACCTTGGGGCAGTAGCAAAGATGCCTCCTTCATGGGCTTGGATGAATTTTTGAGGGGCCCAGGTGGGCTTCCAGGGACTGGGCGCATGGACTGGCATATTCCATGGAATCTGGCTGGAATCTTGCTTCTTAAGGCTTGGGCTTGGTGCCTGGGCTTGATTTCTCCTTGGCTGGGCATAGATGGATCTCTAAAATCATGGATGCCCTGTTTTGGGAATATACTCTGGCATATGGACTGGAATTTGGGCATTTGGAAAACATCTGGAAGGAATCAGGATTTCTGGAAGCATCTTAGATCTTGTGTAGTCACACAAAATCCAATAGGCTGATGTAGTGGCCTTTAACTTCTGGATATGGCCTGGTGGAACTCCAAAATAGGGTAGCCTCCTCTCTTGTACAAAATTTGAACTCATATTGGACTCACAACTGAAGTACAGAACTCAATATACTGACTAAGGTTGAGGGTTGAGACAAATCAACTAACCTCAACTTATTACAAGACTCAATCTTAATTGATTACAAAACTTTCAAAACTTTGACACATGACTAAGTTAACCATATGGGATCTAGTGATCTGTGTTTGATCCTAATGTCTCCACCAACTTAGGTCATAATCCTCATAAAAGTACTAGGAGCATTTGATAGGCCAAAAGGCATCACTAACCATTCATATAGGCCATCTTTATTCTTAAATGATGTTTTCCATTTATCCCCGGGTCTAATTCTAACTTGGTGATAGCCACTCTTTTGACATCTTTGAAAAAATAGTTGCTCCAGCCATCATATCCAACATGTCATCAAGTTGGGGAATAGGGAAATGATATTTCACTGTTATTTTGTTAATGGCATGACTATCAACACACATTCTCCAAGTGCTATCTTTCTTAGGGATCAAAAGGGCTGGAACTGTACACAAGCTCAGACTCTCTCTAATAAATCTTTTCTGGAGGAGACCCCCAACTTGCCTTTGTAAAATGCTCCGTGGGATTCATCCTATAGTGTGGGAGGTTTGGCAAGGTGGCTCCTGGGACTAAATCTATGACGTGCTGTTTGTCCCTTAATGATGGCAGTTAATCAGAGATGTCTTTAGGAAACACATCCTAAAACTCCTTTAAAAGCTCTACAATTTCCTTAGGGTGTTCCTGTTGAGGTTGGTCATGAACTTCCTTAGTAATTAAAATCCCAACCGGCGAACCTCCAATAATCTCGTGCTCTAATTCCTTGGCAGTGATTAGGTTTAGTCCTAGTTTCTTCTCCCTCAAAATACTAGACCCTCTTTTGATGTTATCCTTAGGTTGGGTCGAATTTATGATGATCCTTTTACCATGATGATTAAAGAAACATGAATTGGAATGGCCATAAAAGGTAGCATCATGGTCGACAACTAGGTTCTACCTAGGATAATGCTGCTAACCCCCATTGGGAGAACATCACACCATACTTTCTCTTGGTAAGACTGGACTTGGACGATAACCTGACATCTTAACTTAATGGGAATAGATGTTGAGTCAATCCAAGATACCTTATAGGAGTTAGGATGGGGAACTGTAGGTAAATCTAAGTTCTTGACAGTACTTGTAGAAATGGCATTAACATAGCTCCTACTATCTATGATAATTTTACACAATTTGTCCCCTACTTTAATAAAGGTTTGTAGGATATTAGTCCTACACCAATCCTCATCCTTCTTGGTCTGAGTCAAAATACATCTAATGACTCCCAGTAAATAAGATGACTCTAAGTCTTCCTCGTCCCCTTCATACTCATCTGCTAGATTTGGCTCAGCTTCATACACTTCTTCATCAAAATCCTCAATGGTTTCTGGGTCTTCTTCATTAAGCTCTCCTATATGTAAGGTTTGTGCAGGGCACTGACCAGCATAATGGCCATGTTTTTGACATTTATATAGCATTGTATATTTTGGTTTCTATCCCTTTGAATTTCAAGTGCCTTACCTTTTTCATCCTTACGAGCTAGTGGATGGTAGGTTTGGGTTAGTTATTGGGATACTTGCTCATACTTGGCCTACTTTCAGGGATACTAAATCTATTGGGCTCAGGTCGGTGCTTAAAGGATCCTCTCTGGAATCTCTCACAGTCTCTAGCGACTTGATAGGCTTGATCTAAGTCATAGACTTCTCTTAAAATAATTTTCTTTGAATATCCTCATGTAGGCCTGCTTTAAACCTAGATAAGGTAACTACTTCTGACTCAACTACACTACACCTTATGACAAATTCATCGAATTTGGCTATGTAATAGGACATGGATTTGTTGCCTTGGGTCAATTTCTGCCACTGATCTAATAATCTTTGCTCATAAGACAAAGGTAGGTATTTCTCCTTAAGCTTAATCTTCATAGCCCTCTATGTAGCTATGGGCACTCTTTGGTGATTAATACGTTCAACATTTTTCCAGTACAATCTAGCCTGCCTAACTAACCTAAGCTTAGCAAACTTAACTTTCCTTTCCTCAGACATCTCATACCACTCAAAATATTGGTCCATGTCACTCTCCCAATCAGTGTACACCTTAGGGTCTAAATTTCCATCAAAGGTAGGTGCATCAAGTCGAATGTTCCTAAGGGATCTTTCCTCTTAGTCATTAACTTCTTGATAGAGATGCCTAGGATTAGGTTTAGGGGTGAGTTCACGACATTGGGCTCTTGGACCTAGGGGAGTGGATCTAGGTAACTCAGGATCGGATGGGTCATATGGGACTCTTCAAGGTTCCCCATTCTTTCCTCCATTTGGTTAACTAGTTAAGTTGCCTAAACTGTTCAGTCATAGTTCTCATCAAGGCTTCCAGATTTGGATCCATGGTAGGACTTGTTTGGGTTAGGGGTTGTTGATATGGAGTTCCTGCTCTATTGGTCATGCAATATAATCATAGCTTCTTGGGCTCCTAGACCTAGAAGTTCAATATAACATGAATCGACAAAGTAATAACCAAGGCTATAGGTACTCTTTCAATTGGCCAGGTAAGAGGTGGGACTGTGGAAGGCTCCCCTCACTTTCATGAGATCCTAATTAAAGTACCACAAATCCACTTAAGGCATTTGCCGTTGGATCCCTAGCCTTAGACACCAATATTTACAAGCACACACAGAATCAATCACTACTAAGGCTCAACATGAATATAAACTAGACTTGTGGGTGTCCCTAGTTTTTAAGTTTCTACTAAATTTTATGTCAAGGATAGGACAATGCAAGATGGGGTTGGTTGTTTTTGGGCCAAGGAAAGGTGATGAAATCCTTCCCTTATCTTATGATAGCATGCCCTTAAGTATTTTCAAATAGATGAATGCATAACCAATCTAACTAGTCAACAATATAGAAGATCTAGAAGTACTAAGCAATTCAAAATTTAAACTTCTAAATTTCAAATTTTAGATTTGGATTTCAGATTTGAATTTTTAATTTTAAATTTCAATTTTCAGATTTCAGATTTCAAAATTCAAAATTTAAAATTTAAATGCTAAAGATTTGGATAGGTAGTTACAAGATTCAAAATGTGCCAAAAATCTTGACCTAGGTTGTGCTTAGAAGATTAACATACAATCTAACAATCAATTAATCAAACATGCAAGCATACACTAAGCACAACGGGCTTTCCAATATCAGGTTATCATGTCCAGCCGTAGCTTAATACTCTCATGGGTCGTGATAGTATACTTTCGTATACTCGCTTAGGAGGCATGATTTCCTTCCACTAGAAAGTAGACTAAAAAAAATAAATGAATTTTTTTTAAAAAAATCTCAGATCTGAAATCTATAAGAGAAGGTTATAGATCTGATTTTGATCTAGACAAATTACTAAAAAAAAATACAAATTAAACTAAGATTTGAAGAACTATTAGAAGAGCTTTCCAGATTTGGTCCTAGGATGAATGCAGAAATTTCAGCAACTACTTTTATGCCCTAGTCTAACATAGGCTTTGATACCAATAATGATGCAGGATGGAAGTGATACTAATCTAATGTTAAGTAACCTATTTTGTTTTTCAAAGAAATAAGAGCAATGAACGATAAGACTTCAGCAAACCAAAGTAAAAGAAATCATAGAACTATTAAAGAAAACGAGTAGAGTGTTACTATGTTACCCGCAATGTAGAATCAATCAATCAAAAGAAGAAAACCAGATCCAATGGTTGAGAAACCATCTAAATTAGGACAATCTACTTCAAAGAATTAGATCTAGAGAGTTTAGGATGGAATTTACTTACCAACAATGATTTCTAACCCTCTTCTTTGTAGATGTGATTTCTGCACTCTAGGATTCACGGATGAAATCAAAGACTATTGTGCCTGAGTTGTAGATCTCCAATGTTGGTGGTTCCAAGGCAAGGATCCTACAAAAAACAACCAATTAGGACTTGGAGGGTTGAGAAAGGATTGAAAATAATTGAAAATTGGAAGGAAAGAGGGAGGACCGATGGCATCTTGGATCTTGATGGATTGGTGGTTGATGGTTGGATGGTCGCTTGGACCTCTCGCCCAAGGAAGATACCTAGGACTTCATGCCTATGGACTTCACGCCCAATCTCAATGCTCTCACAGCAAAGTTGGAGGAAAAAAACTTTCGTTCATCATTAGAAAAATAAAACGGGGGATGGAGTGGTATTTATAGACCATCCATACATGCTAGAATGATAAGAATAACCTTCCTTTACATACAAGATAAGTGTAGACAAAAATGGTCTCCAAACAACCCACTTGAAGTTGAATACTACCAAATATGTGTCATATTTCTCTTGGCCAAATTTTCTTGGAGTGGGCGACAAATAGAATTTCAAATGAGAGGAGGATAGGCAACAATTCTTCTCTCCTTCTTGGCATCAACTCCTCTTGGACTCCTTCTTGATCTTCTTGCATTTCAAATTTGAAAGGTAGATAAAGATGCCCTCCATTTGAATTCTTCTTATCTTTGAATTTTGAATGGGACTCCTTGTTTTTATAAATTTGAATGGCTCCATGGGACCCACACTTGGATTTGAATAAACTTCTTTGAATGTGGTCGACTTCTTTTGATAAGCTTGAAGTGGGGCCTTCTTGCTTCTTACTTGGATGAACTCTCCCTTACATAATGGTCAGCCAAATGGGTGATGTGGCATGACATGATGACATGGCATGAAGTGATGTGTGGCATGATGACATGTCATGGTGATGTGGCATCCTTCTATTTGGCTTGATCAAGACACTGGTGAACCCCCTAACTAATTACAAGACTCAATTTGACTATTTACATAACCATAGTAGACCTAATTTGATCAAATCTAACCTAATTTGACCAAAATACAAGACTAAAGCAAACTGACTTTAATTACATGACTCAATAACTTAATTACTAGACTCAAGCTGAAATTAAGATAGAATAGGTTGCTTATTGGTGATCCATAAGGAGCTAGAAGTGATATGACGTTTCTTTCTAGCCATGGTGTCCTCACTAATGATCAAGATATCATGTCCCATAATTCTAGCAAATCCCCATAATTAAAAATGATATGACTTGTTTCAGGCTATATTCAAGTCGCCATTAAAAAAAGTGGCTGACTATTTGAATAAGACAAAGACCTCATGAATAAGGGGATAAATAGGTGGCATGACTTTCTACCCAATCCCCTTACATGATTTTTTAGTTAGAATGCATCAACCCACTAAGGGCTATGACATTCCCAAAATGCCCTGTAGCCTTGCTTATAAAAGGGAGTTCCCTAAGAGCTTCCAAGATACATTCACTAGAAACACCTCTCTCTCTCTTACTCTATTTCTTCTCCACTATTGTCTGATACTGATTTGAGCATTGGAGTGCCTTCACCGAAGCCACCTTTAGCATGGTTTTTTATAGGTATAGTCCGTGAGCACCTCTCCTCCAGCATACTCTAGTGGCAAGCTAGATTTCAGCTATAATACTTGGCATCTCGAAGGTCTAATGTCAACGATTCATCTTCGGTGCCCAAGATCGACTATTCCCTGGGTAGGATAGAGTCATGCCATTAGCCTCTATCAGCCCAATCGACCCTCGATCCCGATAAGGGTTCACCTCACCTTTCATAGAGAAGCCATGTCATCTTTCAAATGGGTCAAGATAGTGCCATGAGACTTTTGGCCTAGTCGACCTTTGGCCTTGGTGAGGGTTCACCTCACCTTCAATAGTTAAGTTCTAGCAACCCTTGGGTGGGCCAGAGTAGTAGCACCTCGAGACCCTCAGCCTAGTTGACCCTCAACTTTGGTAGGAGAACTAGGTCTAACCTAGGACCCTTAGGCCTAGAAAAGATATGATCCCATTGCAATATACTTCAAGGCAACTTAAGAAGGAATCAACTGATGCGTATTCACATGTACTCGATAGCATGATCGGGAAACCATATCTAGTAATCTCCAGTAAATCCTTTCAATTAGAAAGAATGTGACCTATTCCAGAACATAATCCCTGTCACCGTTAAAAGGTACAGTTGGTAACATGCAAAGATAAGGTTTTGATTAATGGGAGGTTGACATTCCAAGCAAACAGAATAATCCACTGATAGATCCACTGACAGGACCTACTGCTCCATATTTCCCCCTCTTCTATTCCTCTTCTACTCCCCCTCTTCTATTCCTTCTCTGCTTCACATATTCTATCTTCCTTCTTCTATCTCTCTTCTTCCCTGTTTCCACTCTCTTAATTTCCACTCTCTTCCAACTCCTCGGAGTCCCTTAGAGCATGTGCATAGGGGACAGGAGAGGATCAACTTAAAATGAGTTAGTGTTGAAGTGCGGGAGGGAAGAGCTGGTTCTTTAGTCTTTTGTATTTCTTGTTCTGTAATAAATAAGTATATTTTTTTGTGCATTTATTTGTTCTCTTTTATTCACCATTTATTGTGCTTTAATATTAGATTGAGGTTAGGGAAAGCCCTTGCTTTTCAGAGATGCACTGTGATCTGTTATAGATATAAGGCATGCTGAGGAAAGAAGAGTTGGATACCTAGTGCCTCCCAAAGATACACCGTGATCAGCTATAGGTACGAGATGTGCCAAGAGAAGATAGGTAAATCACTAAGATCAATTACATTTTAGTTATAAGAGATATACAATTTGGCACTACACAATCACTCTTCCTCTTATGAAATACTACCTCTCACTTGCTTAACTTTAGGAGTAGTTTATTTCTTGCTCACTTTTATTTTCACACAACCACATTTACTTTTCTTTTCTTTTTAAATCATAACTTAGCCCTAAGGTCCCTAAGGATATGATCCCGACTCATCCTAACTATAGAGTTGAGTTGGTGAATTATTTTTGACCGCCTACGACAACGATCAAATTTTGGCATGTTGCTAGGGACCTTTTGGCATTTTTTTAAAAGAAACCAAAAAAAATCAATTAATTTTTTTTTAAAAATTGTTTGTTAGTATTTTTTTTATGTATGATTAAAGATTTTAAAAAAAATTTCTTGACATTCTCATAACTTGGTTGGAGATTGAAAATTTAACCATCAAATTAAAAAAAAAGTAATTGGTATAATTTTGTTTGTTTGATAATTACAAGATTTGGACACCTTGCTTGTTGCATTCATCTTTCCATAACTGACTTAAGGGCACTTAACCTCATTAATCAGATAAGGTGGGGAGTTCATTACCCTTCCTTAGCCCACAAATCATTTCCCTACATGTGCATTGACCTACACCTTAATTCTAAAATTAACTAGATGCCAGCCCTAGGAAACTCGAGCTCATTAGGACAAGGGAACCCTAAAGTTATATCGGGTTCAGATCATTTAGTTGCTCAATGTCTAAGAAAAGTGGTTCATGGACAAGAGCCCGAAGGAAGGTGGTTCTTTAATTGGTTCCATTCGCTTACCTGGCCAATTTTAATTGCTGTCTAAGGCAAGCAACAGGAGGACCCCCACCAGCCTTACACTTACCTGGTCGGGTCAGTTGATTGATCTTAGGCTTGGAGTGCTCGAAGGTAACCTTGGAATAGTTGGAGCTATCCAGTTCTAGGTTAACCATAAGATAGAATTGATTTTGTTTGTATTACTTGTTAACAAAAAAAAATTAACATAGCTCTCTTTTCTCTTTAGCCTAGGATTTTTTTAGGAGTCTTTCATTTATATCTTCTTTCTCTCATTCTTCCAATTTCTTGTTAAAAAAAAAACATTGAACTGCTATTTGCTTTAGAGTATTACTGTAGGGTGTATGTTAGGTCGTCGATCTTTAGAACCTAAAATTATACCCCTAGATCTTGAAGTAGACAGAACTTATAGAGCAAACAGATCACATACTATGGACCCCAATCAAGAAATTGATCCTCCATGACAATTGGAGTACTTCACTCCTTCAAAGTATACTTATTCACTTGTATCCAAATACCTCCAGTAGGGGCTGTCCAGTATAAAATTAAGACTAGCACAATTCAGATGTTGCCATTTTTTTATGGACTTACAAATGAAGACCCCTACAAACACTTGGATGAATTCCTAGAAATATGTTGAACTATCAAGATCTAAAATTTCTCTGATGATGCCCTTAGGCTTATTAAATTATTCCCTTTTTCCTTAAAAGATAGAGCCAAGTACTAGTTAAATTCTCTAGACACTGTAACCATTTTGACTTGGGATCAACTTCAGAGGAAATTTCTTAAGAAATACTTCTCAATAGGAAAAACAAATCAAATTAGAAAAGCCATAACCAGTTTTTTCCAATTAGACGGAGAATGTTTCATGAGTCCATGGGAGAGGTTAAAAGAATTGATTAGAAAATGTTCACACCATGCCATACCTAAATGGCAATTAGTCTAGTGTATTTATGATGGTCTATCAGAAAGGCACTGGCAAATGGTGGATGCCTAATGTGGAGGAACATTCATGCTTAAAAATGAACATGAGGCTTGGCAGCTCTTTGAAACTCTTAGTGAAAATTTCTTGCATCACATGTCTACTGCCTGTAGAGATCCTCCCATAGGATATAAGAGAGGTGGAATATATGAAGTAGGTCATTCTGTAGACATCTACAACAAGGTAGATGAACTATCCAAAAAGTTTGACCAAATCTTATAAAGTGAAAATATTTCCTCCTCACCTCATTAAAACCATGATATTTGCATTATTTGTTTAAGTCCTACCCATTTGATAGGTGATTGTCCAACTGCTTATCAATTCTCTATGCTTATTTAGGAGCAACTCCATCAAGCAAAAACTCGAATGGCTCCTAGATCATGAAATGATTCCTTTTCAAATACTTAAAATCCTGGTTGAAAAAATCATCCAAATTTTTCTTGGAAACCCTAACCTGTTATTAATCCAACATCAGTTAGGTCCAACTATTAGGAGACCAACTTTGGAAGCATGCCATATTCGCAACACCTGAGTGCCCCACAACCTCCATCGAATAATCATGATCTTACCTTCGACGAGAGGATGCACCAAGTACTGAAAGGGCTAGAAATGAGTAACCAACTCCTTCACTCCCACACTCAGTCCATTGCTAAGCTAGAAACCCCGATAGATCAGATAACTACAACTCTCAATAGAAGGGAGGAAGGTAAGTACCTAGCTAGCCCATTAGTAACCTGAAAGGATAAATCATGGCTAAAGGCTCTAAAACCCTAGAAACCTTTTCTGAACATGCCAAATTAGTAATGACTCTTAGGAATGGTAAGGTCATTGAGCAACCTAGCAAAACCAATGAGTCCTGCCCTACACCTCCAACCCAACCTAAATCAGAACCATCTAAGGACAAGGAGGAGCTAAGAAAAGAAGACAAACTGCTTGTACCTGATGCAGAACGGAAGCTCTGATACCAAAAATGATGCAGAACGGAAACTCTGATACCAAAATGATCCAGAACAAAAAAGATGATACGATGCGGAAGTAAATTAAAATTAATATTTATTTATTTATTTATTTATTTTCAGAAATTGGCTTTGGCTCAAAGTGAAGTTAAACTAAGTTGATGGAAACTAGGTAAGGATTGAAAGCACAATTTAGAAGAAGCTAAGTTATCAGAGTAGTTCAGAAGTAACGGATCGCTGGGGGTTGAGAAACTCCCAGACCTAGGGTTTCACTCTGAACTTTCAACAGGACAGAAATAAAGGGAAGAGATGGTTTACCAACCAGACAGTGATCTTCACAGAATTTGGGTGGAAGAACTCTCTCGAGCAGATTGTTGGATCCTTAGATTCGGCAATCTTCGTAATGGATCCTCCAATACTGGCCTCGTGGCTGGGTCGGCTTCTCCTGAACTCAAGATCTGGGAAGAAAAAAAATAAGTGATGGATTCAGAGACTCAGGGAAGGATTTACCAGGTCGAAGAACTTGAAGGCTGATGTAGCTGAGATCCGGATTCTCTTGAAGGCTGATTCGACTCCCTCTGGAAAGAGCTTTGGATCTGAAGTATCCGGACTGGAACTGGATGTTGTTGGTTGAACTGGACTGGGAGAGAGAGGCCGTGGAAGGTGGAATAGGCTAGGGTTTGGTGGATTGAAGTGGATGGTGGGCGGCTAGGGTTTTGGAGTAGAAGTGGCTAACCTAGGGTTGGGTTTTGGAGATCTCACACCTCCTCAAGGTTCCTGGGGAACCCGGATTTACTTCCTCACGGAGCTCAACACCTGGATGCAAGTGCGGAAGAGAGAAAACACAAAGTTTTCTCACAAAAAAAAAAAATTGGTTTCATTCATCTGATTGATTTCAAACTTACATGGGGGTTTAATTTATAGGACATTACAAGAGAGTAGGGTTTTACATCTTCCCATGTGGGACTAAAGGAGGGGATCTTCAAATTAGGATTGTAGGATCAATCCCTCATCATATGGCCGGCCAAATAATTCCATAAGATGATTGAGGCTTCAAAAAAGGAAAGTGGGTGGCGCCTCCTTGTCTTGACCTCCAAGAAAATTATTTTTTTCCTTCTATGCTTGGCCTTATCTGGAAGTGTTTGGGCGCCTCTTAACCTTACTCTCTAAGAGAAAATTTTTTTCCTTTTATATCTGGCTTTATTTGGAATGACTAGGGCGCCTCCTAACCTTGCTCTTCAAGAGAAATTTTTTTCCTTTTATATATGGCTTTATTTGGAATGACTAGGGCGCCTCCTAACCTTGGTCTTCAAGAGAAATCTCCTTCCTTCCATAGCTCAACCTTTTTTTGGATACCTCCTTTTCTTTCTCCCCAAGTTATGGTTCTTCCTAACTTTGCTTTGGGTATTTTTGGCAGGTAATGGGCGCCTCCCTTGAAGTTCTCTCCAAGAAACTTTCTTCCCATTCATAGTTTGGCTCTTATGGAAATCTTGGGCCGCCCCCTTGTTTTGTGGATCCTTGGTTGCTTTCTCCTCAATTGGCGCATGAAAGAAGGGAGCTGCTATCTGTGGTGTGGGGACCAAAGCCTACTGGATGGAGATGTGGCGCCCCCTGGACTCAGGCGTATGGCTGGGAGTGTGGCGCCCACTTGCTTGGCCTTGAGAGAAAATGTAACACCCCAGGTTGAAGCCCTAGTCCCCTACTGAGTCAACATGACTCAACAAAATAAAATTGCAGGTAATATAGACTCAAGCTAAAATTGAGTTGATCAAGTCAACCCTTATTACAAGCCAAAAAACCCTAATTCTTCGGGCAAGGTTAATCAGAGATCCAGATGGAGCTCTGAAGTCTTCTTCTGAGTCTGGTGCTCGCACCAATTCTCCCAGGGTGGGAGGAACTCGACCCTGTCGAGTATGGATCAAGTTGGCTCTGGTATCTCTCCAAGAGGTCTGGGTCCAACTCTTGTAATTCTTCTCGGGAGATCCAAGAGTTATCAGAATCTGGCCTTCCTTGCCAGCGGACCAGGTATCTTTGGTATCCTCGATTACGAGTAGAGATAACCTGATCATCCAGGATCTTTTCAATCTGCTCTTTCCTCACAGGCCAGTTTGTTGGTGGACACATAGGGTCAGGTTCACTCTCTAGAGCAGGATTAGGTTCAAAAGCCTTGCTGGGAATCACAGCTGGCTCTCTATACTCTACTAGGTCTGTAATGTTGAAAGTGGAGCTAATGCCTAGTTCTGGAGGTAACTCGAGCACATAGGCATTGGATCCTACTCTCTTCACCACTCTAAATGGTCCAGCTCCTCTAGCATGTAACTTTCTAACAGTTCCAGGAGGAAACCGTTCAGGCCTTAACCTAATTATTACATAGTCTCCTTCGTCAAAAGTTTTGACTCGCTTTTGAGAATCAGCCAACTTCTTATAAGTTTCATTACTTAAATTTATTTTGGCATGAATTTCTTTATGCAAGTCCTTTACATGCTATGCAAGTGCCTCAAGAGACTTGTGTGTGTGGGCTAATAGTGAAATTAGATCAAGTGGTGTGTGAGGCTTGTCTCCATGAACAATTTCAAAGGGACTCTAGCCTATAGACCTATTGATCGAAACATTGAATACAATTTCAGCCCTGGACAAAATACAAATCCCAATTCCTGGTGCTCTCAAAATCTGAGACAATGTCCTAAACTCGACTAACGATGCATTCCTAAAGAATGGACTTTATTCAAAGGAACCCTAGGTCTAAACCTAACAAACTACGGCTCTCTAGGTTTGACCTTGGGTCGGAGGATGGCATGCAGAGCATGAAAACTTATCATGGGTGCCTAGTAGGTGCCATAAGGTCTTCCAGAAGTAGGTGGCAAACCTAATAGGTTCTAACACGTGGTTCACTCTAAAGACTTCGACAAAGTATACTTGGATGATGTAAGAAGCATTGGAAGTCCTATAGAAAGGGAGGAGATATGAGGCGGAGTCTCGAATTACCTGCTGACTAAAGGTGGTGACCTGAAGGTTTGAATGGTGATCTATGAGTGTCAACTGGTCATCCTTACGAAAGGGAAAGTTTGCTACTCCTAGGAATGGATCAAGAGATGGTTCGGGGAGTAGCCTAGGACATGTGATTGCAACAGTTAAGGTTGTTCTCTAAGCAAATAATGATCCACTTTCTCAAGAGATGGATTAGAGAATGATTCATGGAAGGGTCTATGGATGATGACCTCAAGACTTGAAATTTGACCTATGGGTGAGGAAAGGTATACTCTATAGAAGGTGATGCGGCAAGCATATGATTAATGTTTTGAATATGGTTTGTAGAGCAATGAAACCTAATTACACTAGCATTGTACTCATCATAATAAGACTTAAGGATTATAAGAAATTGGACTTTTACTTGATTAGACACAATCCTAAACTAAGAAGGAAGAAGATCTAGACAATAGGGGCTAATGATTGTGGACTTACCTTGATGAGCTTTCCAACCTTCTTTTGATTCATACCTTGAAACTACCAATGCTCAGAACTGAAGAATCTGGATAACAGAGATCAGAACCCTGGACTTGGGGCTTCAGCTTGTTTGTTCTTTGTTAAGGTGAACCCAGCCCACAACTCAAAGACTTCGAAGGACCCTGCAATGAAGATCAAAGTTAAGGAAGAAGGATAGGAACATATAGAAGGGATGGAAGAATTGATGAACTAAGAACAGAAATTTGAGTAGATCTGGCCGACTCCAATGCCTTCACTTGAGCTTGGAAGATGCTTTGCTAGGGAAAAAGAATGGCTTTGGCGTGGAGGAAGAGGATGGAAAACTTTCACATAAGAAAAAAAATACAAGACAACTTCTACTTCCAAAATTTCAACTTCAATTTTCATTCATTCCCAAAATCAATCCCTTTTACAATGGGCGTCCAAGGCTTTTAATAGCCTCACAAAGCTAGCTTTTGAAATTTAAAAACTCCCCAAATCAAGGAGGATTACAAGGGGGTTGGAGGATTTGGTGGAGAGTTTGGAGGGATGTGGGGGGGGTTGGAGGATTTGGTGGAGGACTTGGAGGGATGTGGCCAACCTCCTTGAATTTGAATCTTCCTTGTTGGCGCCCAAAGGGTGATGAGGTGGCTGGTGAAGTGGCACCTGATGACGTGGCATGGTGAGGTGGTCTTCTACTTGGATAAGAATGAATTTGAATCTTCCTTGTTGGCGCCCAAAGGGTGATGAGGTGGCTGGTGAAGTGGCACCTGATGACGTGGCATGGTGAGGTGGTCTTCTACTTGGATAAGAATGACATGTGGCACCCAGTGGTCCTAGTTGATGGTCCTTTTCTCTTGCTTGGTTGATGTGTCTTCTCTTCTTCATGTGGTCAAATTCTGGGATCTAGAATTTGAGTCTTGTTGCTAGCTTTCATGGCTTTAAGACTTGATTAGACTTAACTCAACTGAACTGACTTGACTGACCTAGACTTTAAAACTTGAAATGGACTTACAGGAAATGAAATTTTAAAAGTAATTACAGGACTCAATAAACACTCTTGATTTGAAACTCAAAATTAATTACAGGACTCTTGAAAAGGAAATGACTCTTGAAAATAAAATATTTTTGAACTAAAGGATACAAGGTAACCTAATTATCTTCGATCCAAATTGGGATAAGGCTAACCTTGTTGGAGTGAAGTTTCTTTCGATTTCTGGTGTCCACACCAATTCTCCTGGGGTGGGCAGAACTTGACCTAGTCGAGTATGGTTCAGTTTTGCCCTGGTAATGCTCGAACAAGTCTGGGTTAAGTCTTTGCAGGTCCTCTCGAGTAATCCAAGAGTTGTCGGACTCAGGTCGACCTTGCCATTGAACCAGGTATCGCTGATAGTCCTTATTCCTGGTAGTAATGATCTTGTCATCCAGGATTCTCTCAATCCTCTCTCTCTGCTCAGGTAAGGTTGGTGGTGGACACTCGAAAATATGTTCACTCTCAATGAAAGTTTCTGGCTCAAAAGGCTCACTAGGTATTAGTAGTGGTTCTTTGTATTCTACTAGGTCTGAAATATTGAAGGTTGTACTAATACCCATATCAGGTGGAAGTTCCAAAACATATGCATTAGGCCCTATTTTCTTTAAGATCTTAAAAGGTCCCGCTCCGCGGGCATGCAGCTTCTTTATGGTTCCAGGGGGAAACCGTTCAGGGTTGAGCCTAATCATCGTATAATCCCCTTCATAGAATTCTTTAGCCCTCTTATGTGAGTCAGCTAAGTGTTTGTAAGTTTCATTGCTCAGGTTGATCTTATTACTGATTTCTTTATGTAGATTTGTGACATGCTGTGCAAAAGACTCAGCAGACTCAGAGACTCGTGTGTGAATAGGTAGTGGGATTAGATCTAAAGGCTTCCTAGGCTTGCAACCATGGACTATCTCAAAGGGACTTTTGCCCGTAGATCGATTGACCGAACTGTTGTAAGCGAACTCAGCACATGGCAATAACAAATCCCAGTTTCCTAGACTTTCTCCCACTAGGCATCTCAGCAAGTTCCCTAGACTTCTATTTACAACCTCGGTTTGTCCATCAGTCTGGGGATGGTAGGCAGTGGAGAATTTCAGTCTGGTTCCTAATAGGTGCCAAAGGGTTTTCCAGAAGTAACTTGTGAAGCGGACATCCCTATCAGAAACAATGGTTTTTGGTAACCCGTGGAGTCTGACTACTTGATCAAGAAAGAGTTTGGCTATCCTAGAGGCATCAGAAGTTTGGGTGCAAGGTATGAAATGGGCCATTTTTGAAAACCGGTCGACCACCACAAAGATTGAATCATGTTTTCGAATGGTCTTGGGTAATCCTAGAACAAAGTCCATGCTTAGATCCTGCCATGGACACTTAGGTACAGGTAATGGAGTGTATAGCCCGGTATTCTTCTTTTGTTGCTTTGCAACAGCACATGTCCTACATCGGGCTACAATGTTTGCTACTTGTTTCTTAAGACCTGGCCAGTAAAATTGTTCCTCAACAGCCAAGATAGTCTTGTTTCGTCCGAAGTGGCCAGCCAAACCTCCCGCATGTATCTCCCAAACTAAAAAATCTCTTAAGGAGGTTCTTGGGATGCAAAGCCTATTCTCTCTAAAAAGATAACCATCTAGAAGGGTATAGTCACTATGATCACTAGATGGTCCTTGACGCAAAACCTGATAAATTTCATCAAAATCTGGACAGGTTTCGTACTGCTCCTTAAGTCTTTCAAAACCTATGACTTCAGTACTGACTGAAGTTAAAAGTAACGTTCTACGACTTAAGGCATCAGCTACCTTATTATCGGTTCCTGATTGGTGCTTTAGGACAAACGTATAGGATTGGATGTACTCTACCCATTTGGCATGCCTAGGGTTTAGTTTCTTTTGGGAACTCAAAAACCTAAGGGCTTCATGGTCTGAAAATAAAACAAATTCTTGCGGTAGGAGATAATGCCTCCAATACCTTAATGCTTGCACTACCGCATAAAGCTCTCGATCATATGTGGAGTATTTTTTCCTGGCTTCATTCAATTTCTCACTAAAGAATGCTACGGGATGGTTCTCTTGACTCAGAACTCCACCAATACCTACTCCCGAAGCATCGCATGCTACTTCAAAGACCTTAGAAAAATCGGGTAGTCTTAAGACTGGTGCTTGGGTCATCTTATCTTTGATGTGAAGGAAGGCCTTATCAGCTGACTTCGTCCATTCAAAGTGGCCCTTCCAAATACAATCCGTGATAGGAGCAACTATGGTGCTAAACCCTCTAATAAATCTTCGATAAAACGTAGCGAGGCCATGAAAACTTCTTACTTCATGAATATTATTGGGTGTTGGCCACTCTACAATTGCCTTAACCTTCTCAGGGTCAGCGGATACTCCTTCAGGGGTCACAACAAATCCTAGGAAGATAACTCTAGTAGTCATGAAAGCACATTTCTTTAGATTGGCATAGAGGTTATCTTTCCTAAGTGCTAAACATACCTGCCTCAGATGTTGTTGATGATCTTCTCTAGTCCTACTATAGATAAGTATGTCGTCAAAGTAAACGACAACAAATTTTCCAATAAAGGCTCGTAGGACTTGGTTCATGATTCGCATAAAAGTGCTAGGGGCGTTTGATAACCCAAAAGGCATGACTACCCATTCAAATAACCCGTCCTTAGTTTTAAAGGCAGTCTTCCATTCATCCCCTGGTCTGATCCTAACTTGGTGATAGCCGCTCTTCAGGTCAATCTTAGAAAATATAGTTGCACCGGCCATCATATCTAACATATCATCCAAGCGGGGGATGGGAAACCTATACTTCACCGTGATTTTATTTATGGCACGACTATCAACACACATTCTCCATGTGCCATCTTTCTTAGGGGTAAGTAAGGTTGGGACTGCGCATGGACTCAAACTCTCCCTAATGAATCCTTTCTTTAGGAGTTCTCCTACTTGACGTTGTAATTCTTGGTGCTCGGTAGGGTTCATTCTATAATGGGGAAGGTTCGGTAGGGTTGCTCCGGGGACTAAGTCTATCGCATGTTGTATATCCCTAAGAGGTGGGAGTTGGTCGGGCAAGTCATCGGGGAACACGTCTTTGAACTCCTCTAGCACTTGACTGACTTCTTGAGGTTGTTCTTTTGAAAGAGGTTCTTGATGATCCTTAATGGTTAAAATCCAAACAGGTGACCCATTGCTAATTTCTTTCTCCATTTCTCTAGCAGTGATCACGTTTATCCCCTTTTTCTTATCACTCAATTGGCTTGATCCTCTCTTAATGGGGTTCTTAGGTGGAGAAGAATGGATTACAATCTTCTTTCCATTATGAGTAAACGAGCATGAATTAGAACGACCATAGAGTGTTACGTCAAGATCGTACAACCATGGTCGGCCTAAAATTATGCTACTTACTCCCATTGGAAGTACATCACACCATACTTTCTCCAGGTAAGATTGGAACTGAATGGTTACTAGGCACCTAGACTTAATGGAAATCGTGGTTGAGTCTATCCAGGATACCTTATAGGGATTAGGATGGGGTACGGTGGGCAATCCTAGGTTTTTAACTGTGTTGGTGGATATGGCATTGACACAGCTACCGCTATCTAAAATGACTTTGCATACTTTCTCACCTATCTTAATGAATGTCTGTAGGATGCTAGTCCTACGCCAATCTTCTTGGGTTTTAGCTTGGGTGAGAATACACCTAACCACTCCTAACAGATCTTGATCTACCAGGACTTCCTCATCCTCATACTCTTCAGCCAAGTTCTCATCTGCCTGGTATATTTCTTCCTCAAATTCACCTTGGGATTCTACGGCTTCCTCTTCTACTTCGCCTATGTGTAGGGCTCTATTAGGACAGTTGCTAGAATAGTGACCCACTTTGTTACACTTGAAACATGCGTTTGGAGTTCTTTGGGTCTCAGGTATTTTTCCCTTGTCATCTCTACGGGTCACAGGCACATTAGGATTGGGTCGGTTGAATCTAGGCTGATTGGATCCTGACTGCTGATAAGGTGCACTAGTCCTAGGGGCTTCGGGCCTACGATAGACTGGACCTCTATGGAATCTCTCAGCATCCCTAGCTATTTGATAGGCCAATTCTAGGTCATGTACCTCTCGCATGAACAATTCTCTTTGAATTTCTTCCCTTAGTCCGGTTCTAAATCTAGACAAGGTCACCGACTCAGATTCATCAACATTGCACCTCATAACGAATTCGTCAAACTTCGCTATGTACTCTGCGACACTCCTATTTCCTTGAGTAAGTCTTTGCCATTGATCTAGGAGTCTTTGGTGGTAGGACATAGGAAGGTATTTCTCCCTAAGCCTAAGTTTCATAGCTCGCCAGGTCACTATGGGCACATCACCTATCTGTCTAGTGAGTCTCTCAATGTTTCCCCAATATAACCTAGCTTGGTGCACAAGTTTAAGCTTTGCAAACTTACACTTGCGCTCTTCACTCATCTCAAACCAGTCAAAATACTGGTCCATCTCACCTTCCCAATCAATGTAGATCTTTGGATCTAAAATTCCATCAAAGGTGGGAGCTTCTAACCTAATGTTCTTCATGGTTCGGTCATCTTGATCAAAGTGAATTGGGGTGGGTCTCCTGACATTGGGTTCATAGTTAGGCTCATGATGGAATCTCCTTGGGTTAGGCTCGATGGTTTGACCAGGGTGGGGTCCTCTAGGAATTAGATCATAAAACTGATCTTGGGGAGCTCTCCTAGGGTTTGTTTCGTAGAGAGGGTTTTGATATGGAATCCTTCTAGGGTTCAATGGGGTCTCGAGTTCAGGTGCAAGACTTGGCTCAGGCTCAGTCTGGGCTTCATGATTGCTTTCAGGGGTTCTAGCCTCTAACTGATCCAACCTAGTAGTGATGTGGGCTAACTGCTCATTCATGTCTTGGTTGGTTTGTGCCACATTCTGATTTGTTTGGGCCAATTGCTCAGTTAAACTCTTAGTCAGTTGTGCCACTTGATCATTTAGGCCTTTGATCAAATTCCCTAAGTTTTGGTCCATGGCTACACTTGACTGGGCTTGGATTGGTGAATACGGTGTTCCTGCTCTAGTTGTCATGCATGCAAATGGACTCAAGTTCGAGCTAAGGTTTCCTAGACCTAAAGCACAAATTAGAAGTCTAATTAAGTGAACCAACTAGCTAGTAGTACTTATGGGACTTAGCCAGGTAGGTGGAGGGGAGTGTAGGTCCCTGATTGCCAACCTTAGACACCAATCTGAGATTGGCCAGGTAGGCGGACCAAATCACAAGCCCTGATGCACCAATCCTAGACACCAAGCCAGTAAGCACACACCAATTAGCTGACACAGTTAACTTGACCCTAACCTGAACCCAACTTGTTGGTGTCCCTAGCCCACTAGGGCAATTAATGTTCTACTCAATTTTAATTAACGGGCTGGGATCGATATGCTGGTTGGTGATTTTTGGGCTAGGGACAGGTGATGAAACCCTGACCCTATGTCAAATTGATGCCCTTAATTTGATTTTTCATGAGATGAATGAAATGCAAAGGTGCTGCAGAAGTGTGTTGCAATTTGAAAGTGGTGTGGAAAACATGATGAAAAAAATGTCCAAAAATTCTGAAAAATTCACAAAGGATTCCTAACTTATATGTTTCAATGTAGATGAAAGGAATTTTAAAACTAAAATCTATACTAATCTAAGCAGATCCTACAAATGAAGATAAATATAAAGGACAGAACATAACCCTAATGACAGTGTCGAACTGCAGAAATTTTTATTTTTTTTATAATTTTTTTCTGATGATGAAATTTAATATGGTGATAACTGACTTAAAAAGGAACAAGAAAAAAAATATTTCAATAAAAAATCAGTGACTTGCCTTTGGAGCTGCAGACGGATTACAGTAAATAGATGCAAATTTTCAGAAAACAGAACCTAATCAAACAAGTGCAATGGCTTACCCAAAACTTCAATCTAAAAACTCACGTCCGGCCAGGGGCTCATTATTCCCATGGGTCGTGATAGTGTACTGGAGTACACCCGCTCAGGAGGCATGAATTTTAGATCTTGCTTGGATTTAAAGAAAACTATTCTACCCTAATGCAACCATGCTCTGATACCAAGATGATGCGGCAAGCATATGATTAATGTTTTGAATATGGTTTGTAGAGCAATGAAACCTAATTACACTAGCATTGTACTCATCATAATAAGACTTAAGGATTATAAGAAATTGGACTTTTACTTGATTAGACACAATCCTAAACTAAGAAGGAAGAAGATCTAGACAATAGGGGCTAATGATTGTGGACTTACCTTGATGAGCTTTCCAACCTTCTTTTGATTCATACCTTGAAACTACCAATGCTCAGAACTGAAGAATCTGGATAACAGAGATCAGAACCCTGGACTTGGGGCTTCAGCTTGTTTGTTCTTTGTTAAGGTGAACCCAGCCCACAACTCAAAGACTTCGAAGGACCCTGCAATGAAGATCAAAGTTAAGGAAGAAGGATAGGAACATATAGAAGGGATGGAAGAATTGATGAACTAAGAACAGAAATTTGAGTAGATCTGGCCGACTCCAATGCCTTCACTTGAGCTTGGAAGATGCTTTGCTAGGGAAAAAGAATGGCTTTGGCGTGGAGGAAGAGGATGGAAAACTTTCACATAAGAAAAAAAATACAAGACAACTTCTACTTCCAAAATTTCAACTTCAATTTTCATTCATTCCCAAAATCAATCCCTTTTACAATGGGCGTCCAAGGCTTTTAATAGCCTCACAAAGCTAGCTTTTGAAATTTAAAAACTCCCCAAATCGAGGAGGATTACAAGGGGGGTTGGAGGATTTGGTGGAGAGTTTGGAGGGATGTGGGGGGGGTTGGAGGATTTGGTGGAGGACTTGGAGGGATGTGGCCAACCTCCTTGAATTTGAATCTTCCTTGTTGGCGCCCAAAGGGTGATGAGGTGGCTGGTGAAGTGGCACCTGATGACGTGGCATGGTGAGGTGGTCTTCTACTTGGATAAGAATGAATTTGAATCTTCCTTGTTGGCGCCCAAAGGGTGATGAGGTGGCTGGTGAAGTGGCACCTGATGACGTGGCATGGTGAGGTGGTCTTCTACTTGGATAAGAATGACATGTGGCGCCCAGTGGTCCTAGTTGATGGTCCTTTTCTCTTGCTTGGTTGATGTGTCTTCTCTTCTTCATGTGGTCAAATTCTGGGATCTAGAATTTGAGTTTTGTTGCTGGCTTTCATGGCTTTAAGACTTGATTAGACTTAACTCAACTGAACTGACTTGACTGACCTAGACTTTAAAACTTGAAATGGACTTACAGGAAATGAAATTTTAAAAGTAATTACAGGACTCAATAAACACTCTTGATTTGAAACTCAAAATTAATTACAGGACTCTTGAAAAGGAAATGACTCTTGAAAATAAAATATTTTTGAACTAAAGGATACAAGGTAACCTAATTATCTTCGATCCAAATTGGGATAAGGCTAACCTTGTTGGAGTGAAGTTTCTTTCGGTTTCTGGTGTCCACACCAGAAGGGTAGCTCAGTCATGTGAAGAAAGGGGTCTGGGGCCATAAGGAGGACTATTACAGGACTGGGTGAATCAATCCACTCAAGAAAAGGATGTCCAACTGAGATTACGGGAGAGACCTTAGTGGCTGAGCATGGGACAAGGTCCAATTGTAAGAGGCTTGATTCAGTCATCCTAAGGAGAGGATCTACCATAGGGTGGGCAAACTTAAATAGTTTAGTGCAAAGATCTTCAATTGGTACTTGGGGAATGACTGTCATTAGAGGATACGAACTGATAGCTCGGGCTAACACTATGAGTTCTTCTTGGGGGTATTTGACTAAAGGAACTTGGTTCTCACAAATCTCTTAAATTTCTGAACTAGGTCCTACCACTTGGTTGCTCTCCAAGGTCTCCTCAGGTAAGGAACCAATAGTATCAATGTCACATTCTTCAAGTTCTTCCCCCTCATATTCATCAACTAGACTCAAGCCAGCATCATATACTTCCTCGATGCCATCTTCAATGGGTTTCGGGTCAGTGGTGATCGGGTCAACTGATTCTAGGCTTGTCATACCTAACCTTTCTTCCTCATTGGTAGGCTTGGGTTCTCCCTCATTAATGTCATCCTTAGGATTCTTACCACTTAGCTGTGCACAAGCCAGTCCTATGCATGGGCACTGACTAGATTTATGGCCTCTTTCTCTACAAAACTAACATTCTTGAGATATAGGAACCTGGGTCACACTGGGTTTCAAGCTAGTAGAGACCTTACTTGGGCATGGGTGTGGATCTAAATGGTTTGATCTAGAAGACTGGGGTTGTTGAGTGACTGGTCTAGAATATTGTAAGGACCTCTCATAGACACGATCCACACTATAGATATCATGGTTAGGCTTCCTAAGGTTATGCTCGGGATCATGGTATAAGGTCCTCCTAGGCTCCTGGCATGGGTGAGGTTGGGGCCTATTAAATTTTGGATCAGGGGTCCAATTTTGATGTCTACGTTTCTCAAGTACTTGGACTCGATCCCTAAATTGGGAAAAACCCTCATTCATGTCCTGACTCAATTTGGTCATACTTTCGGTAAGATTTCTAACCATGGCCTCTAAATCTGGTTGGGTTTGACTAGGTTGTTAGGGTACTCCATTCCGGGTAGACATGATGATGCAAGCAAGCACACAGAATGTGACTAGACTAAAGCGACTACTAGCTAATGAAGGAAGATTTTTTTTTTTTTTTTTTTTTGTGCCTACACTAAGCATAGAATAGGAACAGGTAGATATTTTAAAACAATTTTAATTGATTGCGGAAAAACCTGTCCCAAAACCAGGATCAAAAAATATATATTTGCATAGAGAACATTAAAATGCATGGCATATATATATATATATATTTTTAGACATGTATAAATGCATATAAAAATTAATAAAGAACTTATTCCAGGCTGGAATAAGGGAGGAATGGGGTGGAATAGCTATTCCCACTATTCCACCCTTCTTCAACCTCGGTTCAGAAATTCCTTACCGTGGAGCAATGTTCAGACGCCGACTGCAGAGCACACAGGCCTCCAAACTCCGAGCTTCAAGGTCCGCTGGAATATGCTCTTGACCGGCTACAAGGAACTGAAGACCAATCGCCAAAACTCCGACGTTTGCCACCTCAAATCAGGGCTCAAAAAGGCTTCACGGCCATGGTTGCAGCAGGGAGAATAAAGCTTCAAACTTGGATTTCTTTGCACTGGAGCGAAGAACTGCTCCAAGGATCTCAGGCGAAATCCCTCTAGAGGGGATACACGCCGTGGGAACTTCTGATCGGAGCTCCGACGTCGCTAGCCGCCGGATCCCAAGCTTTCACGATTTTTGGAAAAACTCTGAGATCTCTCTAATGGCTACGAATGAAGGGTTCCAAAAGGTCTCTCTGGATCCGTATCGTAGAGGAGAGGAAGCTGCACCTTTTGGTATGAAGGGATGAAGGATTTAAAAGGAAAAAATCGGGATTTGAAACGCCCTGCAACGGTTTCAAAAAACCAAAAGTCTCAGGCGTTCCAAAACGATAAAGACGATGGTTCAAAAGGCGAACCGGCAAATGACCAAAAAGTCCTTCGGTCCAAGGTCCAAAGCAGGGTCAATTTGGTTCAGGTCAAAACTCAGTCAAACGAAGTCCAAATCGAACGAAACTGGACTCAAAACGAAGCTAAGAACCAACCCCATCTTTCTACAGTCCAACCTCACTGATTTGAGTTGAAATCGATTTGCAACTGATTAAAACAAAAATCAATTGGACTTAGAAACATTCATCAAACCATTCGATGAACATGGGTTCAATCCTAGTCAGCCAGGAACACATTCCTGGTCGATCCAGAGAAGACCTGATCAACCCAAGATCGGGTCAATCAGAAGAAAACTCAACCAAAAATCATGACAAAACACCGAAACGATTCCCAATCGAATCGGTTCCTGATCAGATAGAAATCCTCTGTGGCGTGTGACCTCATAGGTTCGAACCTAAACGGTAGTACTGGAACACTTCCAGTACCAGCACAAGATACCACCTAGCAATGGGTCTCGGTGTCCGGATAGGTCGAAGATGCGAGAGCAATCCATCGAACCACTGGCATATGGTTACCGCATAATTCATCCCTTTGACCTCCAATGCTCAGGATGACCTAGGGTTAAACTGCCAACCCCAGCTATGTCAATCCACTACGTGTCTCAATCTCGCATGTCCAGTGACTCTTCACTACGACCACCCCGACCGAGGATTTGCTAAATTGAGACACTGCGAGACATTCAATCCAAACCATTTGGACAGGTCAATTCCATCTTGGTCCACTACTGCTCCACAAGTACTTGCATGTACCCAGAAACCATCCGTCACCGGATTAAAAATCCGGGTAGTCCGGCACCAAAGCACAGGGAGTTGCTTGCAAGCTACCAAAGTGACCTTAGGTCAGAGGGACACTTATGCCCATATCCATTCGCGAGCGATCCTTAGGCAGATAAGGTGCTACGCGGAGTCACGTCTAATGAGATATCAAATATCCCACTTGCAGATCATATCAGTGTCACCACACTCCTTTGGTCAAGAGGACAACCAAACAATGTGAACCACAACAGCCTATGCTTGATATGTTGCTATTCAGGTACAACATATCATTTGGCTGAGAACCCTGTTTAAGGACCACTCGATATATCCTCTCTATATCGATGTAATAGTAGTCCTAAGGATATCATCACTTTAGAATTCATTATAGGAAGATGTAAAGTGATGAGAAGCCAGAATAACTTTTATTCATTATAAAAATTATATAACAATTAGCTCAACCATCTACAACCTAGATGATTGGCTTTGGGATACAATTTCTAACAGCTAACTAGACCTAGAGCCCAAACTAGATGCCCAATCAGAGTGGCAAGCTAGCCTGTAGTAACTCGGGACTCAGCCAGGCAGGTGTAAGGGGAGTGTTAGGTCCCTAGATGCCAATCCTAGACACCAATCAGTGATTGGCCAGGTAGGCGGACCATCACACAAGCCCTTTGGGATAGAATCCCTGAACCACCATTCTAGACACTGAGTACAAAGCACACACAGAGTAACCAGACAAACTGACTCAACACTAGCCTTGACCCGACTTGTTGATGTCCTTAGCCCACTAGGGCAAATTAGGTCTAATTAATTTTAAGATTAAAGGCTTAGGTTCGAATGAGTGGGTGGTGGTTTTGGGCTAAGGAGAGGTTATCAACTCCTCCCCTTATCTTAGATGCTCAAATGCCCTTAAGATGAATTAAGAGATGATCACTCAAAATTAATTGAATTGCAGAAACACAAAAAATAGAGTTGCAGTAATTTAACTCTCAGAAATTTCATGGAAATCAATAAATCACAGGAAAATTATGTAAAATAGCTTCAATTATACTAGTTCCAGAAAAATAAAAATCATGCAATTCGGAGTCACCTGCAGTGAGAAACAATTCCTACAATAGGATAGTTACGGACTGAAAATAGAGTACTTTCCCGTTTACAATTCCTGCTACGAAGTTGTAACCCAATGGATCCCCTACATGCCCTAGGAACACCCCGTGGAATGGGAAGAGGAGGTTTGCACCTCGCTTCGTACCTAGGACCGGATGTCCTGGGGAGTCTACTTCGAGCAGACAAAGTAAAAAGAGAGAGATTCAAACAAGCAATCAAAACAGAAACCCTAGACAGGGCTCTGATACCAAAAATGATGCAGAACGGAAGCTCTGATACCAAAAATGATGCGGAACGAAAACTCTGATACCAAAATGATGCAGAACAAAAAAGATGATACGATGCGGAAGTAAATTAAAATTATATATATATATTTATTTATTTATTTTTAGAAATTGGCTTTGGCTCAAAGTGAAGTTAAACTAAGTTGATGAAAACTAGGTAAGGATTGAAAGCACAATTTAGAAGAAGCTAAGTTATCAGAGTAGTTCAGAAGTAACGGATCGCTGGGGGTTGAGAAACTCCCAGACCTAGGGTTTCGCTCTGAACTTTCAACAGGACAGAAATAAAGAGAAGAGATGGTTTACCAACCAGACAGTGATCTTCACAGAATTTGGGTGGAAGAACTCTCTCGAGCAGATTGTTGGATCCTCGGATTCGGCTATCTTCGCAATGGATCCTTCAATACTGGCCTCGTGGCTGGGTCGGCTTCTCCTGAACTCAAGATCTGGGAAGAAGAAAAACAAGTGATGGATTCAGAGACTCAGGGAAGGATTTACCAGGTCGAAGAACTTGAAGGCTGATGTAGCTGAGATCCGGATTCTCTTGAAGGCTGATTCGACTCCCTCTAGAAAGAGCTTTGGATCTGAAGTATCCGGACTGGAACTGGATGCTGGTGGTCGACCTGGACTGGGAGAGAGAGGCCGTGGAAGGTGGAATAGGCTAGGGTTTGGTGGATTGAAGTGGATGGTGGGCGGCTAGGGTTTTGGAGTAGAAGTGGCTAACCTAGGGTTGGGTTTTGGAGATCTCACACCTCCTCAAGGTTCCTGGGGAACCCGGATTTACTCCCTCACGGAGCTAAACACCTGGATGCAAGTGCAGAAGAGAGAAAACACAAAGTTTGCTCACAAAAAAAAAAAAATGGTTTCATTCATCTGATTGATTTCAAACTTACATGGGGGTTTAATTTATAGGACATTACAAGGGTGTAGGGTTTTACATCTTCCCATGTGGGACTAAAGGAGGGGATCTTCAAATTAGGATTGTAGGATCAATCCCTACTCATATGGCCGGCCAAATAATTCCATAAGATGATTGAGGCTTCAAAAAAGGAAAGTGGATGGCGCCTCCTTGTCTTGACCTCCAAGAAAATTATTTTTTTCCTTCTATGCTTGGCCTTATCTGGAAGTGTTTGGGCGCCTCTTAACCTTGCTCTCCAAGAGAAAATTTTTTTTCTTTTATATCTGGCTTTATTTGGAATGACTAGGGCGCCTCCTAACCTTGCTCTTCAAGAGAAATTTTTTTCCTTTTATATCTGGCTTTATTTGGAATGACTAGGGCGCCTCCTAACCTTGCTCTTCAAGAGAAATCTCCTTCCTTCTATAGCTCAACCTTTTTTTGGATACCTCCTTTTCTTTCTCCCCAAGTTATGGTTCTTCCTAACTTTGCTTTGGATATTTTTGGCAGGTAATGGGCGCCTCCCTTGAAGTTCTCTCCAAGAAACTTTCTTCCCATTCATAGTTTGGCTCTTATGGAAATCTTGGGCCGCCCCCTTGTTTTGTGGATCCTTGGTTGCTTTCTCCTCAATTGGCGCATGAAAGAAGGGAGCTGCTATCTGTGGTGTGGGGACCAAAGCCTGCTGGATGGAGATGTGGCGCCCCTTGGACTCAGGCGTATGGCTGGGAGTGTGGCGCCCACTTGCTTGGCCTTGAGAGAAAATGTAACACCCCAGGTTGAAGCCCTAGTCCCCTACTGAGTCAATATGACTCAACAAAATAAAATTGCAGGTAATATAGACTCAAGCTAAAATTGAGTTGATCAAGTCAACCCTTATTATAAGCCAAAAAATCCTAATTCTTCGGGCAAGGTTAATCAGAGATCCAGATGGAGCTCTGAAGTCTTCTTCTGAGTCTGGTGCCCGCACCAGTACCAGAACCACCCTACTTACTCAAAGTACCATCCCCAGATGCCCGGAAAGCCCTTATTCCTGTTGAGAAGAAGAAAGGAAAACTCAAGGAGACACTAGAATTATTTAAGCAAGTTCGAATTAATCTCCCCCTCTTGGATGCAATTAAACAGGTTCCGACATATGCTAAATTTTTGAAAGATTTATGCACCTAGAAACATAAATCTAGATCACAAATCCCTAAAAAAGTATGCCTTATGGAACATGCTAGTTCTATCTTCCAGCACACCACCCCTTCGAAACTCAAGGATCTAAGAGCTCCCCTTATTTCTTGTATCATAGAGAACTTTCACATTGAAAAAGCTCTCATGGACTTAGGGCTAGTATAAACCTTCTACCTAGCTCGGTGTATGAACTCTTTGGACTAGGAGAATTGAAACCCACTTCGGTCACCCTGCAGTTGGTCGATAGATCAGTTAAGGTACCACATGGGATGCTTGAGAATGTCTTGGTCAAGGTAGATGAGTTCTATTTTCTAGTTGACTTCTTAGTCCTCGACATGGAATCAAGTAGCAACCCAAGACACATTCCCATTATCCTAGGTCAACCCTTCCTAGCTACAGCAAATGCATGCATTAATTATAGAATAGGAGCCATGGATGTGTCATTTGGAAATAAAAAGTTGAGGTTGAATATATTTAGTACAATCAATGGACCACAAAGTGATGGATTTGATGAGGTAAACATGCTAGAGGAATATGTAGAAGAAACCACCCCTAACATGCCACTCAAGACCTTCTACAAGCCTATTTAGCCCATTTTGATATGGACAATTTTAACATAGATGCGTACATGGATAAAGTGAATGCTCTATTAGAACCACCTAGTTCCACTCCTCCATGGACCACAAAATATGAGCGGATGACCCATCTCCCTGATACACCAATAGCTTCCTCATTAAAAACCTCACCTACACTAGAGCAAGAGCCACTCCTAGTCAAGATAATTGATCCATTCTTCGAACATGATGTCACCCCTGACCAGGAAACCCAATTTATAGGTTTGCCAAATGACTCCAAAGAAGCTATTGAAGAGCCAATCTCTGATTTACCAGTAGAATGCCCAACCAAATTATCATTTCTAGAACCAAGTAATGCAGTCCTTGAGTAAAAATAGCCCTGATAACTTCACTGGGGATCCATCTTGCAAACATCTAAACTGCACTGGGATAGATAGTGTGGAGAAGTTGAGTGATTTATTAGATCCATCCTGGACACCAAAGTTTGAGCAATTTGTTGTACCCTTCACTTTTTACTTAGCCCCTGCACTAGAACCAATATCTACTATGCTCACCAAGCCATCTCCAGGTATCTACTACTAGGAGACACATCTTGTAGATATGCTTGACAAAGATATCATGTGGGACACTACTGATTGGACTTCGTCCAACCATCCACCATGGGTAAGTATATCTAATAATGTAGCGGAAGTATTAATCAACATAATCTAGAAGATCCACTAAGTCTGGTTGAAGACTTTAAACTTAGTGCTCTTGGGAGGCAACCCAGTTTATGCTTTCATTTTTAACAAGTTACTTTCTTTTCTTTTAGAAGAACAATAAAGTGAGGGAAGTATGACAACAAAGGAACATCTAGTTCAAGCACCCTTCCAGGTGGTATCTTTCCTTGTCATGTGATGTGGCAAGAAGTTGACATGTTGACGTGCATTCCCAGTCAGATGCCACGTCATGAGATCCACCACGGTGGACACCCCATCTCGGACTCCTTTGACCGGGCTGAGCTCCTTTAGACCAACGAGGCAGCCTATCAAAGCCGAGCTCCGTCCTCCGTCAGGTTAGAACCCGTGAGCTCGAGGTGCCTAGGTTGGAGCCGAGCGACCTCCTTCTCCAGATCGAGCCCCTCCAAGGCTGAACCCCCTGAGCCGGAGTCGAGCTCAGCCCTCCTCTGTCAGTTCGAGCCCCTTCGAGGTCGAGCCCTTTGGGCTAGAGCCGTGTGTCGAGCCCTCCTCCACCGGATCAAGCCACTCAGAGGCTGAGATCCCTGGACCAGAGTCAAGGTCAGCCCTCCTCCACCAGGACGAGCCCCTCTAAGGCCAAGCCCTCCGAGCAGGAGTTGAGCCCTCCTCTGCTGGATCGATCCCCTTAGAGGCTGAGACCCTTGGACTAGAGTCGAGGTCAGCCCTCCTCCGCCAGGTCGAGCCCCTCTGAGGCCGAGTCCTCCAAGCAGGAGTCGAGCCCTCCTTCGTCGGGTTGAGCCCCTCCGAGGTTGAGCCCCCTGAGCCGAAGTCGAGCCTAGCCTCCTTCGCCAGGTCGAGCCCTTTGAAGGTCAAGCCCTTTGAGTCGGAGTGGAGTCCCAGCTCTCCAGCTCGGCGACCAACTTGGACGGTGCCCAGGAACACCAAGGAAGTAAAGCCACCTTCCCGAGACATCGACGAGCGGCCCGAGGACCATCAGGAAACACCCATTAGGTCATAATAACTGTCTGCGACCACCGCTTACACCAAGAGGGGAAAGAGCTCCCTGACCGAAGCGTCGCGCTCTTCACCAACCATCTGCACTACCCGAAAGAAGAAGTCAACCAGGAGATTTGAATACAGAAGGCGGTGGCCCCCCGATCGAGGCACTGCAAGGCTTCCTGAAATGGGGTGACCGAAAAGAATGTCAATACACATGACAATCTCCCTTATCACGAATCGGGAAAGATGTCCCGTCCAGGGCATGGGACACCGCCGCACATGCCTGACAGCCTGGGAGAGATCCCAAGGTAGGTGCTCAACGATCACCTGGACTTAAAAGAACATTCGTCACCCCCGAAGGGGGGAGAGGTATGCAAATGCAAGTACAAACTACACCATAGAACATCACTTAAGCGAGTGAAGGAGGAGAAGCCTCACAGGAAGGCCAGCCCACCTCGGCAACATCACTCCCAGCACACTCGCACCCCCACTCTCACACCATTCACTCCTCCTAGCATGGAGTCCATCAAGAGGGGCTCGACCAGGAGGATCTATTCCCCTGGGTCATCACTGACTTGAGCATCGGAGTGCCCCCATCGGAATCCCCTGCCCGGGTCACTAACCCTTGTTTTGCAGGACCTAAAGTACCGGCTAACCCGAAGAGAATGAGGGATGATCCGACATCGACAGCAGCCACGGGCCATGACGATCTTGGTGGTAATAGATTGGCATGCCAGGAAGGGGGTGGCACGAACGAGAGTTCTCGAAAGCCAGTCCCTCTACAAGTGTTTCCAGTAAGAGGATGGTGACGATGCGAGTGAGAGAAGCTTCCACCAGCTGTACGGGAGACTCTCATTCTCGAGGAAACCCACACATCCCGAAAGTGGAACCACCCACTCTACCTTAACCACCTCCGACGAAATCCCAGCTGGCCGCTCTAGCCCAGCAGATGCAAATCCTTACTACGGCAATGCGCCTGCTCCAGCACCAGCAACGGTCTTTGGCTACCCATCAGTAGCCAGGGACTCCCGTGGCCCATGCCATAGCATCCCGTGACAGCCTGCGTTCCTTCCAAGGAAGGCCTTCATAGCCACGGGCCACCACCAACCCCCGGGGTAGTCATCAGACTCTGGCAAAAAGATAACGAGCCGGGTCTACCAACAGGGAGAGCTGCTCTTCGACTCTTGAGCGGGCAATGACCAGACCTCATCGAGGTTGAAAAGGCAAGTCCGCCCTTCATGAGCACCGTGCACCCATGTCACCTTCTGCATCTCTTTCAGTAGAAGGTTCCATCGATGAAGCTATCAGTCGCATAGCCGAGAAGCGCCTGGAGGAGCATGAGCGCAAGTTGGCAGAGTTATCCCGTCAATTTGTGAATATGCAGGGCTCCGCTGACGAGCCAATGAGCTATGACACCATCCCCCTTCTCCCGAGAAATTCAAGAGGAACCAATTTCCAACCAGTTCTGGATGCCGCAAGTGGATCCCTCGATGGGACCACCGACCCCCTGGACCACCTGGAAAGCTACAAGGCACTCATGAGGGTCCAGGGGGCCACCGATGCCCTTCTTTGCATTGCCTTTCTAGCAACCCTCCAGAAGGTGGCTCGAGTCTGGTTCACCCGCCTCGAGCCTGAAACCATTGGTTCTTTTGCTCAGTTGGAGTGAAAGTTCGTGGTCCATTTCAATGCCTGTCGGAAGGTGCCACGAGAGGCAAATAGCCTCTTCTCCATCCGGTAACAGGACTGCGAGCCGCTATGAGACTACGTGGCCCGCTTCAAAGTTGCCGCTTTGGAGATTTATAACCTTGAAGAGCCAGTTGCCATGCTAGTACTAAAACGAGGGCTCAGGACCTCCCGCCTGACCTACTCGCTCGATAAGAAGACCCATAAGAGCTACTCCGAGCTCCTCCTCTGAGCTTAAAAGTATGTCCATGTTGAGGAGGCGGACCGTACAAGGAGGGAGCTAGATAAGAAGCCATTGAAGAAGCTGGCTACCATCGAGACATCTAGGATGCGAAAGCCAGGACCTCGACCTCCAACTTCCACCAGGGGTCGAGCTCAAGGTGCGCCCCAGTCCCAGAGGAGATACTCACCCCCGTGCTCATCTCGAGGATGAAAATCCTGATGGAGATCGAAGGTGAGCCCTACCTGAAGTGCCCACCTCTGATGAAGTCGTCCTCTAGCCATGACAAGATGAAGTAATTTCGCTACCACTGCGACCACGACCATGACACTGAGGAATATCGCAACCTCAAGAAAGAGATCGAAGAACTCATCAATAGGGGCTACCTCGAGAGGTACATGGGGGGCATACCTCAAACAGAATCTCAGGTGCTCGTCGCTCTCCCATCGATACTAGTAGTCGATAATTGCCCTACCGAGAAGCCGGTGGGGATGATATCCTGGGGAGCCGAGTGTGTGCCCAAGAAGGCCCGAGGGGCAAGGCAGTCTGAACATGTACTCCCCTTTATGAGGAAAGGGGGGATTAAGGGGAAAATATAAATAATGATACCATGGTCGATGAAATGATGATTGCAAAGCATCCTGTAAAATGCATCATGGTTGATAGTGGAAGCTCCACAGATGTGCTTTTTTATGACTCCTCCTGAATGAATTTGTCTCCTACATAGCTTAGACCTATGCACACACCCTTTATCGATTTCACAAGGGACTCAGTGAGGGTTGAGGGGGAGATCATTCTCCCAGTCACTGCTGGGACCCCACTATGGCAGAGCACATTCATGAAGACCTTCACGATAGTTAGACTACCTTCGGCCTATAATGTGATTCTCGGTCAACTAGGGCTCAATCTGCTTGATGCCATCATCTCCACGAGATGGCTGTTGGTGCTGTTCCCAACTCCCTACGGAGTCAGCGAGATGAGGGGTGCATCTCAGCCGATCCAACACTCTTTTCAAACTCTCCCGGGTACCAAAGTCCCCGAGGAAGATCCTAGGGCGGACGAGCTCAACCAAAGGGCACAAGACCCCAAGGGTGGCCCGACCGAGTACCTACTATCTTTTTGCTTGGAGCGACCAGGAAAAGATGGTGTAGATTGGGGCCCAGCTACAGGAAGAGGAAAGAACCCACCTGTTGGAGTTCTTATGGGTGAACACTGATGTGTTTGCCTGGACAACGGCTGACCTGCCAGGTATCCCCTCTGATATCATCACTTACAAGCTGAACATTGACCCGAAGTATAGGCCAATTTGGTAAAAGAAGAGGAGTGTCACCCTCAAGAGGCAGGCGACAATCAACGAGGAAGTTGTCAAACTCCTCGCTATCAGCTTTGTTTGGGAGGTCCAATACCCAAGCTAGCTGGTTGTGGTGATGGTAAAGAAGAATAACAGCAAATGGAGGATCTATGATGAGGGACAGATGGTAGGATCGTTGGTGAGCCTAGAAGTCACCTAAATTAGGGTACTATTTTTTTTTGATATTTTTTTCTCTAGGGGTGGCCAAGGAATAGTGGGGAAGTAGGATAGGGATCTGGATCTCATGGACTTTGGGACTCACCCTAACGAAGAGACCTCTCACCTCTAGGGCATTACACCCTCCTCGATACTTGGAGGTGCTAGGATGGATCTCAAAGGTCACGAGGGGATAAAGAAGATGGAATGGGAAGGGGAATAACTAGGGCATCACGCCCATGCCCAAAGACGAAGGCAAGAAGAACCACTCTTCTAAAAACTCAAATTTTTTTTCTCAAAAACTTTGACTAAACTCTATTTTTACAAAGAACTGAGGGTGGTATTTATAGACCTATCTAACTCTCATTTAAATTTGAATACAAGATAAAAAGATAAGAATGATTCAAATTCAAATACAAGATAGGATAAGATAAGCCTGTCCATATCTAAATCCTAACCAACCAAATCCTAATTCAAATTTCAAATAAAAGATAAATCCTAAATTTATTCTGGATATGTTTCGAGATTTGCATGACTCCAAGATCTGTGCTTGCTTCGGGATTCGTGCTGGTGAGGTCCCCATCATTTCCCTGAGATGGGGAAAATTCGACTCCGTCGAGTTAGGCTGGCTCTAGGTTGCACATGATGCTTCAAAATTGGCATGGCTTTGAACTCCGTGCGACTCTGAAACATGGCATGGTGAATCGAACTGAAACAGGGTCAGGGAGAGGACGTGATGAAGAAGATTGCAAAGCTTTGAGATTGGTGTGGGGAGCCCTCAAGTGAAGTTGGCAGCAAGGGGGGGGATTGCATTCACGTTCGGGCAATCCCTCCCCTTCTTCCTCACGGTCCAATGATGGGAAATCGATGGCCGGCTTGGAGGTTGTCACGACCGATGGAGGGCACGGGAGCAGGGGAGGCATGCTTGGTTTGGGTGCAACTTCCGTAGAGAAAAGATCGGGAGCTATTGACAGTGTCGCAGCGGACCGGAGAAGGAGATCCAACGATGGGAAGACCGTAGGGGGGAAAGTCGGAGATGGTGGAGCAACAGTAGAATGGGCATCCGGACATGACTGAGGGCACGGTAGCAAGGAGGAAAGACTCTGCAGCCAGGTGGAATCCTGATGGGGCAGTAGTGCGGAGAGTGGCCGGCGGCATGGCAATCTCCCAGGGAGGGTGGTCTGGGGGAAGAAGGTTGTGGATGATGGGAAGATCGGAGGAGGTTTGGTTTGGGCGATGGAGAACCAGAGGAGGTTTGGATGACAGGAAATCGGAGGAGGTTTGGGTGATGAAAAATCGGAGGAGGTAGATCTAGCATCAGGTAAGGACCGAAGAAGGAAAATTTGGTGATGGAGAAGCTGGGAGGAGGCTTATGGACAGGCTTCTTTGGATGTGTGAATAGGGGCTTCGTGGAACAGGGGAGCTGGGAGGCTGCTACGTGGGATGGTGGAGAGGACAGCACCGGGGCGATCTTGGAGCTTCATTATGACGGGGGAGTTAGGCTCCGGTGGAGGAATCGGTCGAGCAAACGTCCGTGGAGGGGGATTCGGGGCTGATGACGGCATCGGGAGGACCGGAGGGGGCGGTTCACGACGAGGAGTCGGCCTAGGGGAAGATCCACTGCAGAGTTAACATCCAGAATGAGGCTGAGAGCTCGGGAGCCGGGAGGAGACGATCTTGATCCGAGCAAAAATTCCGTTGGGTGGCCCGGAGAAGACATCGACGTCGGGAATGTCCGGAGATGCTGTTGTGAGCCCGAGGAACAGGGAAGGAGGGAGGGTCGGGCGGCTCTGGGTCATCGGCAGAACACCAAGGGATGGGAGCTTCGTTGATGGCAGGGCGATTCTCGGGGAAGACGGATGGGAGAATAGTAGGATGACGCATGATGGGATCGGCTGCAGGGAGCACCCGTGGGAGGCCAACGGATGAAGGCAAAATTGCTGCTTTGGAGGCGCCGATCTGATGAGCTTCGGTTGTGGCGATCAGCTGTCTCTGGTTGCAAGTGGAAGGGATTGGTGGCCGACAGGGAGCAGGGAGGATCCGACGGGGAGGTGACCGAGGGGTGCTGGACCGGGTGGAAGATGGAGGATGCGAACGATGGGGGCTGGCGGAAGAGAAGGGAATTTGGGGTACCCTAATTTTTCTGGGCTCTGATACCAAAATTGATGAGGGACATATGGTAGGATCGTTGGTGAGCCTAGAAGTCACCTAAATTAGGATACTATTTTTTTTGATATTTTTTTCTCTAAGGGTGGCCAAGGAATAGTGGGGATGTAGGATAGGGATCTGGATCTCATCGACTTTGGGACTCACCCTAACGAAGAGACCTCTCACCTCTAGGGCATTACACCCTCCTCGATACTTGGAGGCACTAGGATGGATCTCAAAGGTCACGAGGGGATAAAGAAGATGGAATGGGAAAGGGAATAACTAGAGCATCACGCCCATGCCCGAAGGCAAAGGCAAGAAGAATCACTCTTCTAAAAACTCAATTTTTTTTTCTCAAAAACTTTGACTAAACTCTATTTTTATAAAGGACTGAGGGTGGTATTTATAGACCTGTCCAACACTCATTTAAATTTGAATACAAGATAAAAAGATAAGAATGATTCAAATTCAAATACAAGATAGGATAAGATAAGCCTATCCATATCTAAATCCTAACCAACCAAATCCTAATTCAAATTTCAAATAAAAGATAAATCCTAAATTTATTCTGGATATGTTTCGAGATTCGTGCGACTCCAAGATCCGTGCTTGCTCTGCGATTCATGCTGGTGAGGTCCCCATCAATCTACGTGGACTACATCGACCTCAATAAGGTGTGCCCGAAGGATAGTTTCTCCCTACCAAAGATGATCAACTTGTGGATGCAACCTTGTGTCATCGGCTGCTCTCCTTTATGGATGCATTCTTCGGATACAATCAGATCAGGATGCACCCAGAGGACGAGGAGCATACCGCCTTCATCATCGACTAAGGGATGTACCGTTACAAGATGTTACCCTTTGATTTGAAGAATGCTAGGGCCACGTACCAGCATCTGGTCAACAAGGTCTTCAAAGATCAGATTGGCCGGAACATGCAAGTGTACGTGGATGACATGCTTGTCATGAGCAAGCCGAGCTTGGACTACGTCGTAAACCTCGCCAAAGCCTTCAACAATCTTCAAAGACACCAAATGAAGCTAAACCCAGCAAAGTGCACCTTCGGAGTGGCGGCAGGGAAGTTCCTTGGCTTCATGGTCACTCAGAGGGGCATTGAAGCGAACCTGGAGAAGATCCAGACGATCATCAACATGGAGCACCCAACATCCAAGAAGTAGGTCCAGTGCCTAATGGGGCATATTGCAGTGCTGAGCCGATTCATCTCGAGGTTGGCCGATCACTGCCTTCCCTTCTTCAAGACGCTGCGCAAGATGCATGACTTCACCTGGATGGAGAAGTGCAGGATAGCCTTCGAAAAACTGAAGGAGTTCCTGACTTCTCTCCCGCTGCTCTCCAGACCAGAGGAAGGGGAGGAGCTCCTCTCTACCTGGCGATCACACCTGGAGCCATCAGCTCAGTCCTCATCTGTACAGACAGGGATGGATCTCAGAAGTCGGTATACTACACCAGCAAAAACCTCCGCGATGCGGAGATTAGGTATACCCGCTCCAAAAAACTTATTTTTGCTCTAATAATATATGCTAAGCACCTCAGGCACTACTTTCAAGTGCATCCCATTATGGTGTTGACGGACCAGCTGCTAGGACCATACTCAACCACCTCGAAACATCCGGGCAGTTGGCAAAATAGATCCTAATGCTGAGCGAGCTCGATATCATATACCGGTCAAGGTCATCATAGAAAGCCTAGGTCCTAGTTGACTTTCTAGTCGAGTGCACGGGACTCGATGAGGAATCGGAGCAGACTTCCATGGAGCATCAAGTTTAGCCCAGCACGGAGGAGGAACCTTGGGTCCTCCACATGGATGGCGCATCCAACTCCGACAGAAGCAGAGCAAGACTCATTCTCGCCAATAGCGACGTGGTCATGGCAGAGCGTGCACTCCATTTCAAATTCACCATGATAAATAACCAAGCAGAGTACGAGGTGATCCTCGTGGGCCTAAAGGTCTCACGTGAGTTAGACATCCAGAACTTGAAGGTCTTCACCGACTCCTAACTGGTGGCCAGACAAGTTTCCAGAGAGTATGAGCTAGAGATCCCCATATGATGAAGTACTTGGAGAGAGTCTGCTCGTGCACGACAGGCTTCCGATGCTTCAACATCTTCCATATCCCCAACGAGGAGAATGCTCATGTAGATGCACTGTCGAGATTCGCGACCTTGCCGGACTCATCACTGGGGCATGCATACATCGAGTACCTCAAAAATCCAAGCTACAAGACTCCCGAGGAGGTGTAACAAGTCACCCTGGAGCCGAGCTTGATGGACAGATACATCAAATACATCATTGATGGCACTTTGCCCGAGGATCGCATGGAGGTTGGCCTCGTCAAAAAGAAAGCCTCCCGGTTTGTCCTGATGGAAGGACAGCTATACCGCTGATCCTACTCATACTCGCTTTTGATGTGCCTGAGACTAGCAAAGGCAGCCTTCGTTCTCCAAGAGATACATGACGGCCTGTGCGGGAACCACATGGGAGGAAGGATGTTGGCGTACAAAGCTCTCTGCCAGGGATACTTTTGGGAGACCATGAGGGAGGATGCCACCGACTACATGAAGAGGTGCGACAAATGTCAGTGCCATGCTCACATACAATGTCAGCCGGTGGCACCGATCTCATAGCTCTCCGCCCTTTGGCCCTTGGACCAATGGGGAATGGACATCTTCGGACCATTTTTCCATGCACTAGGGCAACAGAGGTTCTTGCTGGTGGCTATCGACTACTTCACCAAATGGGTGGAAGTGGAGCCACTAGCACGGATCACGGAAGCAAAGGTCCGCCAATTTTTCTGGAAGTCAATAATATGCCGTTTCGGACTCCCTCGCTGCATCATCACCGATAATGGATGACAGTTTGACAACCGGGAGTTTGAAGGTTTCTGTGCCAAGCACGACATCCAGCACCATTTCACTTCCGTCGCTCACCCCCAGACAAACGGAGAAGTCGAAGTGACTAACCAAACCATCCTCTAGGGACTCAGGACTAGACTGGACCAGGCTAAGGGCAGGTGGGTAGAAGAACTCCCAAGTGTTCTCTGGACCTACCACCCAATGCCCAGGACAGCAATCGACGAGACACCCTTCAACCTGATCTTCAGCGCCGAGGCCGTGGTCCCAGTCGAGCTCGATTTACCCATGCTATGGGTGCAGTAATATGACGAAGCACAGAATTCGGCACACCTTCTGCTCAACTTGGACCTCCTCGAGGAGACCAGAGACAAAGCTCGGCTCCAAATGGTGACATACCGGCAACAAGTTGCCCGATACTATAATGCCCGAGTAAGACCCAAGGTTTTTCGAACTGGTGACTTAGTGCTCCACCGAGCTGAAGCATCTCAACCCCGGGAGAGCGGCAAGCTCTCGCCAAACTGGGAAGGTCCCTATAAGGTGGTCGAAGCTCTTTCGCATAGAGCCTACTACCTCATGGATCTGGACGGTGCCAGATTCTCGCAAACATGGAATGCCTACAACCTGAGAAAGTATTATCAGTAATGTAAGGCTCATCTTTTAACATAATAAAGGCCCTCTCTTGCATAGATTGCCTTTCACCTTGCAAGAATACCGCTACGCGGCCTAAGGCTAGGCACACCGAAACCCAGAGAACAATTACCCGATGTCAAAATGCGGGGCCTGATTCTCCGGCACCAAAAGTGTACGGTCCTTTCTCATAGATAATTAAGGTTCCCCTTGTGCAAACGTTTCTTGCCTTGCAAGAGAACTTTCGCCAGACCCCAGGTCCGGTGCCAAAGCCTGGAGCCAAGCTCTCCGGCCACCTAGTCTTTAAGCCTAGCTCCAGGACACCAAAGCCCGGAGCCAAGCTCTCTGGCCACCAAGTCTTCGAGCCTAGCTCTAAGACACCCAAGCTCGGAGCCATGCTCTCCGGCCACCAAGTCTTCGAGCTCAGCTCCAGGACATTCAAGCCCGGAGCCAAGCTCTCCAGCCACCAAGTCTTTAAGCCCAGCTCCAGGACATCCAAGCCTGGAGCCAAGCTCTCCGGCCACCAAGTCTTTGAGCCCAGCTCTAGGACATCCAAGCATGGGGCTCAGATCTTCGGCCACCAAGTCTTTGAGCCCAGCTCCAAGACATCCAAGACCCGGAGCTCAGATCTTTGGCCACCAAATCTTCGAGCCTAGCTCTAAGACATCAAGATCCAAAGCTTAGATCTCTGGCCACCAAATCTTCAAGCCCAGCTCCAAGACATCCAAGCCCGGAGCTTAGATCTCTGACCACCAAATCTTTGAGCCCAGCTCCAAGACATCCAAGCCTGGAGCTCAAATCTCTAGCCACCAAATCTTCGAGCCCAACTCCAAGACATCCAAGCTTGGAGCTCAAATCTTCGACCACCAAATCTTCAAGCCCAGCTCTAAGATATCTAAGCATGGAGCTCAGATCTCAAGCCACCAAATCTTTGAGCCCAGCTCCAAGACATCCAGGCTCGGAGCTCAGATCTTCGACCACCAAATCTTTGAGTCCAGCTCCAAGACATTAAGCATGGAGTCCAGATCTTCAGCCACCAAATCTTCGAGCCCAGCTCCAAGACATCCAAGCCTGGAGCTCAGATCTCCAGCCACCAAGTCTTTGAGCCAAGCTTCAGGAAACCAAAGCTCGAAGCTCTGATCTCCAGCCACCAAGTCTTCGAGCCTAGCTCCAAGACATCAAAGCCCGGAACCAATCTTTCCGGCCACCAGGTCCCAGAGCCTAGCATCGAGACCTCCAAGTCTTCGAGCCTAGCTCCAAGACATCAAAGTTCGGAACCAAGCTTTCCAGCACCAGGTCCCAGAGCCCAGCATCGAGACCTCCAAGTCTTCGAGCCTAGCTTTAAGACATCAAAGCCAGGAACCAAGCATTCCAGCACTAGGTCCCAGAGCCCAGCACCGAGACCTCAAAGCCCAGAGCCAAGCTCTCCGGCACCAAGTCTTCGAGCCCAGCTCCAAGACATCAAAGCTCGGAACCAAGCTTTCCTGCAACCAGGTCCCAGAGCCCAGCACCGAGACCTCAAAGACCCAGAGCTCAGATTTTCGGTTACTAAGCCTCTGAGCCCAGCTCTGAGACACGAAGACCTAGAGCTCAGATCTCTGGCCACTAAATCTCTGAGCCTATCTACGAGACATCATGACCTGGAGCTTAGATATCCGGCCACTAAATCTCTGAGCCTAGCTCCGAGACATCAAGACATGAAGCTCAGATCTCTGGCCACTAAATCTCTGAGCCCAGCTCCGAGACATCAAGACCCCAAGCTCAGATCTCCAGCCACTAAATCTCTGAGCCCAGCTCCAAGACATCATGACCCGGAGCTTAGATCTCCGGCCACTATGTCTCTGAGCCTAGCTCTAAGACATCAAGACCCCGAGCTCAGATCTTCGGCTACTAAGTCTCTGAGCCCGGCTTCGAGATGCCAAAGCCCAGGACATCCAATAACAAGGTGGAGATCTCTCCTCTTTTCCCATCGCATTTATATATATTTGTAAAAAAAAAAGAAGAGAAGAAAAAGAAAAGAGAAATGAAGGTAGAAGAGGAAAAGGTTGAGGCTTGAAGTACTCAAATCAAGATAGTTGAAGAAAAAACTCATTTCATTAAAAACAGGTAGTTCATTTACAAAGATTCCCGGGCCCTCGACATGCCGAGTGACCTGAACCAATGCTGGAAAAAGAGAGGAAATAGAAGCCTAGTCTACTCGAGCATCCTCATCGGCAGGGTTGCATAGCGGTGAAGTTCTTTCCCCCGGGGCTTCGGACTCCTTAGCTCCAGCCTCAGCAACTGGCACCAGTGGGGAAAGTTTAGGGATGACGGCTGATCCCTCTGCTTTGCTCGAAGCCATGCCCGGAGCTCGAGGGAAGTGGATTCGGCTGTGGCCCTCGTCCAGGATGAACCCCTCGATTCGATCATGCAGGTACATTAAGCCCTTGAAGAAGGAGTCCGATGCCGTCTAATAGAACTCGACGACGAACTCCATCGAAGCTTTGTACCTATCTACGGCCTCCTCAACCTCCTTTTTCACCTCGGTGGCTTGTGCCCTTGCCGCCTCTGCCGACTTGGTCACCTCTGCTACCTCCCTCTCGATCGTGGCCAGCTTCTTCTTCGCCGTGTCTAGCTCAGCCTGAAGGGACTGGGCGATCCCCTTCAGCCGGACTACTTCGGCATTGAAAGAGCTCAACTTCTTCTCAGTGGCAGCGAGATCCTTGGCCTTGCTCTTTGAATGGCCCCACTCCCGATCGAGCTCCTCCTGGAGCTCCATCGAGCACTTTTTAGCATCGGCGAGCCCACTCTAAAGCTCTGCATTCTTTAGACCGAGCTTTCGGGAGGCATCATACTTCTCCTTCAGCTCGGCCTTCAGAGCCTCGACCTTGGCTGCATGTCACTGGTTATTCTTCCACCAGTTCTGGCAGCAGTCCCTGATGAAAAGCATCTCGGCTCAGACCTGCACCCAACAGGATGTCAAGAATAGAAGGGGAAAGGAAAAGGAGCTCCAGAAGGTTAGACCAACCTACCATGAAGAGTAGGGGGAAGTGGTGCTGATCGCATCCTCCAGTACCTTTTCGACCATCTCTTGCTAGTCGCATGCTTGGATGGAGAAATCCATCATGCACTCGGCCAGCTTCCGGTCTCGAAGAAGCGATGCATTGGGCCCCATTCTGAAAGGGAGTCGACGATAATCCCTTTCTCTCTTGCTTGCCCTCGAGGTGGAATCGCCCACTCCACCGTCAGCAGAGGCCTCGAGGGCCGGTTGAGAGCTCGATGCCCCATCCAGTGGTGCCCCCGGCACTGGGTCCACTCCTTCCCACACCTCCTCCTCGATGACGATGAACTCTGGAGAAGGGGGTGGCATGATGGCGGCAGCTGCTATGGTGGCCCTGGACCAAACAACCACCTCGGGCTCCAAGGTGGGGGCCGGCTCTCGTCGTCTCGGCCACTCCACCGCAGGCCCGGCTGCCCTCCGCTCTGGCTCAGATGTAGCAGCCATTACCTCCCTTGCCTGTGCAGGAGTAGCCTCAGACTCTCGCCTCCCCTGCTCGATCTGCTCGATGGGGGTGGCTGACGATGCACCCTCACCACGAGCCCTCTTATGAGAAGGCTCCTTTGCTAGTCCCACCGGATGATGCAGAACAAAAGAGATGATGCAATGCGGAAGTAAAATTAAGACTAATTCTTTTTTTTTTATATATATTTTCAGAAGTCGGCTTTGACTCAAAGGAAAGTTAAACTAAATTGAAAGAAACTATATAATAATTGAAAGCACAATTCAAAGAAACTAGATTATCAGAGTAATTCAGAAGTAAAGGATCGCAGGGTTGAGAAACTCCTAGACCTAGGGTTTCGCTCTGAACTTTCAACAGGATAGAAATAGAGAGAAGGGAAGGGTTATGTACCAGGCAGTGATCTTCACAGAGTTTTGGTGGAAGGACTCTCTCGAGCAGATTGTTGGATCCTCAGATTCGGATATCTTCACAATGGATCCTCCAATACTGGTCCTTTGGCGGAGTTGGCTTCTCTTGAACTCAAGATCTGGGAAAGAAGAAGAACAAGTTATGGAACCAGATACTCAAGGAAGGATTTACCACATAGAAGAACTTGAAAGTTGATGTTGCTGAAATCCTGATTCTCCTGGATGCTGATCTGACTTCCTCTAGGATTTGCTCTGTACTCGAAGTAGCCGAACTGGACTGGATGCTGGTGGTCGGCCTCTACTTGGAAGAGAGGGGCCGTGAGATGATGGGGTTTGGTGGAGTGAAGAAGATGATGGGCGGCTAGGGTTTGGAATTGAAGTGGCTAACCTAGGATTTTGGGGTTGGAGATCTCACACCTCCTCAAGGTTCCTAGGGAACCCGGATTTACTCCCTCACAGAGCTCAACACCTGAATGCAATTGCGGAAGAGAGAAACACAAAGTTGCTCACACAAAATTTGAATTCATTCATCAGTGTCTTTTAAAACTTACAAGAGGGATTTATTTTATAGGTCTTTACAAGAGGTCAGGATTTTACATCTTCCCATATGGGACTAATAGGATGGATCTTCAAATTAGGCTTGTAGAATCAAATCCTTCTCATATGGCCAGCCAAGAGCTTCCATAAGTGTTGATTGGTGGCTCCAAATGGTAAGTAGGTGGCGCCTCCTAGCCTTGCTCTTCAAGAAAAAATATTTTTACTTCCATGCTTGGTTTTATTTGGAAGTATTTGGGCGCCTCCTATCCTTGCTCTTCAAGAAAAACTTTCTTCCTTCCATACCTCGTTTTATTTGGAAATATTTGGGCACCTCCTAGTCTTGCTCCCTAAGCTTTGCTCCTTTCTTTTCATAGCTTGGCTCTTATGGAAATATTTTGGGCGCCTCCTTGGATTGAGGATCCTAAATTGATTTCTCCTTAAGTGGCGCATGAAAGAAGGGACCTGCTTTCTTGTGGTGTGGGGACCAAAGTACACTGGATGGAGATGTGGCACCCCTTGGACTCTGGCGTGTGGCTGGGAGTGTGGCGCCCACTTACTTGAGCCTGGGAGAAAATGTGGCACCCTGGACCTTGACTTGAAAAAGGTGGCACCAACCTGGAGAAGACCTAGGCCACTACTAGGACTTGTACTGAGTCAACATGACTCAACAAAATTTAAATTGCAGGGAAATACAGACTCAAAAATTGAGTTGACCAAGTCAACCCTTATTACAAAACCAGAAAACCCTAATTCTTCGGGCAAGGTCAATCAGAGATCCAAATGGAGCCCTGAAGTCTTCTTCTGAGTCTGGTGCCCGCACCAATTCTCCCGGGGTGGGAGGAACTCGACCCTGTCGAGTATGGATCAAGCCGGCTCTGGTATCTCTCCAAGAGGTCTGGGTCCAATTCTTGTAATTCTTCTAGGGAGATCCAAGAGTCATCAGAATCTGGCCTTCCTTGCCAGTGGACCAGGTATCTTTGGTATCCTCGATTACGAGTAGAGATAACCTGATCATCCAGTTGGGATCACTCTCAATAACAGGATTAGGTTTCAAAGGCTTACTAGGAATCACAGCTGGCTCCCTATACTTTACTAAGTCTGTAATGTTGAAAGTAGAGCTATTGCCTAGTTCTGGAGGCAACTCGAGCATATAGGCATTGAATCCTACTCTCTTCACTACTCTAAATGGTCCAGCTCCTTTAGCATGTAACTTTCTAATGGTTCCAGAAAAAAATCGCTCAGGCCTTAACCTAATCATTACATAGTCTCTCTCAACAAAAGTTTTTACTCGTCTTTGAGAATTAGCAAACTTCTTATAAGTTTCATTACTTAAAGTTATTCTGGCATGAATTTCTTTATGCAAGTCCTTTACGTGCTATGCAAGTACATCAAGAGACTTGTGTGTGTGGGCTAATAGTGAAATCAGATCAAGTGGTGTGTGAGGCTTGTATCCATGAACAATTTCAAAGGGACTCTAGCCTATAGACCTATTGATCGAAACATTGAATGCAATTTCAGCCCTGGACAAAATACAAATCCCAATTCCTGGTGCTCTCAATCAAACCAAAATCTGAGCCAAAGCCTAGTAAAGGGTCAAGAAAAACTAAACTAGACTGACGATGCATTCTTAAAGAATGGACTTTATTCCAAAGGAACCCTAGGTCTAAACCTAACAAACTAAGGCTCTCTAGGTTTGACCTTGGGTCGGAGTAGGGCATGCAGAGCATGAAAACTTATTATGGATGCCTAGTAGGTGCCATAAGGTCTTCCAGAAGTAGGTGGCAAACCTAATAGGTTTTAAGGAGTCTTGCAACCTAGAGATCTCAGTAAAGTGTAATCCCATAGCTCTAGAAACATGAGAAGATTCAGGGAAGGGTAGGAAATAAGAATCAGAGTTTTGAGGTGGCTTATCGGAAACAAGAAACAAACCTTGGTTATTCAGGACGACCTAAAAATGAGGACATTGTTCTATAGGTGCACTCATCCAAACCTCATGATTTGCTCTAGGAGGGTCTACAAGTGCAAGTTCTAGGATAGGCTGGGTGCTCCTAGAAGGTGGAAGGTTATCAGGAAGGTCTTTGGAATGTTTATCTAGAAAGTCCTCTAAGCTACTGTCTTTTTCTTGTTCTTGGACCTTCTCAATGGGCAATTCTCGTGAACCCTTTCTTTCTTCACACTTCTCTACCAAATTTGACTCAGGGGTGTCTTCTTTGGATTCCTCAATGAGTTCAGGGGTATTCTCACTTAAACTTTCATTTGGTGTAATTTCCTCTTCTTGAACTTCCTCAAAAGGGTCTTCTCTTAGGGTTAGCTCCTGAATTCCTTGAGTGGCAGGGGTCCCCTCAATAACCCCATTAGATAGGAGTTGGTTAATTGAATTATCAGGAGAGATATCCTCAAATTCTTCTTCTTCATATTCATCTATCAAACTTATGTCAGGCTCATATATTTCTTCCTCAATCTCACTGAAAGGTTCTAATCTATTCTCCTTTGATTCCTCTTTAATTACGGCTCTGGTCGGGTCAACTAATTTTGGGATGGGCATGCCTAACTCCTTCTTAGTGTTATCCTTCAGGTCAAGAGGTGACACAAGTGGGAATTGACAAACAAAAGTCTGGTTCACTACGGATGTCGGATCAATCGGAACTTGACTCAAGTTGGTAGAGGTTGGCTTTAAGTCCAAAGTACTTGATTGGTTATATCTTAAAGACCACTCATAGTCTTGGGCTTCTTGGTAGGCTCGGTCTAACTTATTGGTCTTTTCAAGGCATAGCTTCCTATAAATGTCTGGGTGTAACCCAACCCTAAACCTCGATGTGATCTGAGCTTTGGTCTCAATGGTATTGCATTTCAGGTCATACCACTGGAAATCCTCGATATATTTAGACACAGGCCTATTACCTTGTCGCAATTGGTACCATTGGTCTAAAAGTCTTTTCTCATAGGATCTACCTAGGTACCTATCTCTCAACTTACTTCTCATATCTCTCCAAGTATATATTTCCTCTTTTCTTTGATAACACTCACGCTCAATAGCATACCAATGCGACCTAGCATGTTTGGTGAACTTGGTTTTGGCCAACCTAACTTGTCCTAATTCCGATATGTTAGTGCACTCAAAATACCGATCCATTTGTTCTTCCCACTTAATAAATGTCTCTTGTCTTCCATCAAAAATGGGTGCATAAGGTTCGGTGTTCCTAACGGGTCCCTTCTCTGAGTCAACCAAGTATGGGTATAGGCTCATAGGGCTAGACTCAGGGGCAAGATCATGGTCATAGGCTCTTAGATCAAACCTCCAATGATTAGGTTCAGGATCCCTATATAATGGTCTCCTAGGCTCTGGGTGTGGGTGAGGTTGGGGTCTACCAAATTCTGAGTCAGGGGTCCAATTTCGGTGCCTAGGCTCCTCAAGTACCTGGGCTCGGTCTCTAAACTGGGCAACAGTATCAGTCATATCCTGACTCAATTTGGTCATACTTTCGGTAAGAGTTCTAATCATGGCCTCTAAATCAGGTTGGGTTTGACCAGGTTGGTAGGGTACTCCATTCCGGGTGGACATGATGATGCAAGCAAGCACACCAAATGAGACTCGACTAAAACGACTACGGGCTAACTAGACCTAGAGCCCAAACTAGATGCCCAATCAGAGTGGCAAGCTAGCCTGTAGTAACTCGGGACCTAGCCAGGCAGGTGTAAGGGGAGTGTTAGGTCCCTAAATGCCAATCCTAGACACCAATCAGAAATTAGCCAGGTAGGCGGACCAGCACACAAGCCCTTCGGGATAGAATCCCTGAACCACCGTTCTAGACACTGAGTACAAAGCACACACAGAGTAACTTGACAAACTGGCTCAACATTAGCCTAGACCCGACTTGTTGGTGTCCCTAGCCCACTAGGGCAAATTAAGTCTAATAAATTTTAAAATTAGGCTTAGAATCGAATGAATGGGTGGTGGTTTTGGGCTAAGGAGAGGTTATCAACTCCTCCCCTTATCTTAGATGCTCAATTGCCCTTAAGATGAATTAGGAGATGATCACTCAAAAATTGAATTGCAGAAACACAGAAACAGAATTGCTGTAATTTAACTCTCAGAAATCTCACAGAAACCAATAAATTACAGTAAAATTATGTAAAATAGTTTCAATTATACTGGTTCCATCAAAATAAAAATCATAATTTGGAGTTACCTTCAATGAGAAACAATTCCTGCAACAGGATAGTTACAGGCTGAAAACAGAATGCTTCCCCCGTTTACAATTCCTGCTACGAAGTTGTAACCCAGCGGATCCCCTACACGCCCTAGGAATACCCCGTGGAATGGGAAGAGGAGGCTTGCACCTCGCTTCGTTCCTAGGATCGGATGTCTTGGGGAGTCTACTTTGAGTAGACAAAGTAAAAAGAGAGACACTCAAAACATGCAAGCAAGTCAGAAAACCTAGACAGGGCACTGATACCAAGATGATGCAAAACGAAAGCTCTGATACCAAAATTGATACAGAACAAAAGAGATGATGCAATGCGGAAGTAAAATTAAGACTAATTCTTTTTTTTTTATATATATTTTCAGAAGTCGACATTGACTTAAAGGAAAGTTAAACTAAATTGAAAGAAACTATATAATAATTGAAAGCACAATTCAAAAAAACTAGATTATCAGAGTAGTTCAGAAGTAAAGGATCGATGGGGGTTGAGAAACTCCCAGACCTAGGGTTTCGCTCTGAACTTTCAACAGGACATAAATAGAGAGAAGGGAAGGGTTATGTACCAGGCAGTGATTTTCATAGAGTTTTGGTGGAAGGACTCTCTCGAGCAGATTGTTGGATCCTCGGATTCAGATATCTTCGCAATGGATCCTCCAATACTTGTCCTTTGGTAGAGTTGGCTTCTCCTGAACTCAAGATCTGGGAAAGAAGAAGAACAAGTTATGGAACCAGATACTCAAGGAATGATTTACCAGATAGAAGAACTTGAAAGTTGATGTTGCTGAAATCCTGATTCTCCTGGATGCTGATCTGACTTCCTATGAGATTTGCTCTGTACTCGAAGTAGCCGAACTGGACCTGGATGCTGGTGGTCGGCCTCTACTTGGAAGAGAGGGGCCGTGAGATGATGGGTTTGGTGGAGTGAAGAAGATGATGGGCGGCTAGGGTTTGGAATTGAAGTGGCTAACCTAGGGTTTTGGGGTTGGGGATCTCACACCTCCTCAAGGTTCCTAGGGAACCTGGATTTACTCCCTCACGGAGCTCAACACCTGAATGCAAGTGCGGAAGAGAGAAACACAAAGTTGCTCACAAAAAAATTGAATTCATTCATCAGTGTCCTTTAAAACTTACAAGAGGAATTTATTTTATAGGTCTTTACAAGAGGTCAGGGTTTTACATCTTTCCATGTGGGATTAATAGGATGGATCTTCAAATTAGGCTTGTAGAATCAAATCCTTCTCATATGGCTGGCCAAGAGCTTCCATAAGTGTTGATTGGTGGTTCCAAATGGTAAGTAGGTGGCGCCTCCTAGCCTTGCTCTTCAAGAAAAAATATTTTTCCTTCCATGCTTGGTTTTATTTGGAAGTATTTGGGTGCCTCCTAGCCTTGCTCTTCAAGAAAAATTTTCTTCCTTCCATACCTGGTTTTATTTGGAAATATTTGGGCGCCTCCTAGTCTTGCTCCCTAAGCTTTGCTCCTTTCTTTTCATAGCTTGGCTCTTATGGAAATATTTTGGGCGCCTCCTTGGATTGAGGATCCTAAATTGATTTCTCCTTAAGTGGCGCATGAAAGAAGGGACCTGCTTTCTCGTGGTGTGGGGACCAAAGTACACTGGATGAAGATGTGGCGTCCCTTGGACTCTAGCATGTGGTGCCCACTTACTTGAGCCTGGGAGAAAATGTGGCACCCTGGACCTTGACTTGAAAAGGGTGGCACCAACCTGGAGAAGACCTAGGCCACTACTAGGACTTGTACTGAGTCAACATGACTCAACAAAAATTAAATTGCAGGGAAATACAGACTCAAAAATTGAGTTGACCAAGTCAACCCTTATTACAAAACCAGAAAATCCTAATTCTTCGGGCAAGGTCAATCAGAGATCCAAATGGAGCCCTGAAGTCTTCTTCTGAGTCTGGTGCTCGCACCACCGGAGGCCTCTTCTGGGTTATCGAGAGTAGATCTTCCACAGAGAATCTCATACCTGCATGCAGAAGACAAAAAATATTATGTCAGCTCTAGTTCAGAAAGGACAAGTTAAAAGGAGCAGAAAAAGACTCAAGCCAAACTCACCTAACTCTCCTGTTGGGCTGACCCTAGCCTCGACAAGGTTCTGCTCTGATAACAAAACCTCGAGAGAAAGAACTTGAATAGTTTAGAGCTACTCTTAAACATCCTTGTCGGCCGCTTCGATTGAAGAATCCCTATTAGGGGATCAATCTGGGTCGCTCCATACCCAGTCAATCCCCTCAACTATGGCAAAGAAGAACTTGCTCTTCCATCCTTTGATGGAAGAGGGAAGTTCAAATTTGATCCCCCTCAGATGAGAAGAGAGGGACCACCACCCGTCTTTGGTGGGATAGGGCTTCAAAGTGAAGAAGGCTCTGAAGAGAGAAAAACGGGCGACGATCCCGTGGAAGTGGCAGAGCATAATAAAGCAGAAGATAGTCCTTATGGCATTGGGGACGAGCGTGCAGAAACCAAACGGTAGTTGCTCAGCACAGACAAAATGAAGGGATGAAAAGGGAAGTGGAGCCCTCCTGAGAAGGTCTCCTCATAGAAGGCAATTCGGCCTGGGCTACTGGAAGTAACCCGGTCCCCCGGTCGGGGGATTAAAAGTTGAATGGAGTGCGGGATGCCATAGATATCCTGGATGGTCCCTAGTTTCTCAGCAGAGATCGACGAAGCAATCCCGCCGGGATATGTTGACCGGACAGACTCGGGGATGGGTTTAGACAGGGGAGGAGGATGAGAAGGACTAGAAGGGTTAAGACCGGGTTTCTTAATGACAATACCACCAGGGCGATGCCTCTCCTTAAGCTCGAAGCGCGTCCCATCTCCCTCCTCATCAGAAGAAGAAGATGATGGCAGCCTCGGCCTAGAAGGCCCGGCTTCACCCTGATTGGTCGAAGGATGAAAACCAGGTCCGAAATGGGACATGGCAGAGAAAGATCAAAGAAAGAAGAAGAAAGTAGATGAAGGTCCTCAGGCGAGCCTAGCCCTAAGAAAATCAAGGGAAGAAGAAGGAGGCCCTACTCAACCTAGCAAGGCGGAAGAGGACTGACCTGCTGGGAGCTTTGGATGGACAAGGATGGCCGGAGGAATGAAAGAAGAGCTTTGATACAGTGGCGGGCATGAAATATTTGAAAGAAGATGTATTTCGGGAAAGGTAACTTTCCCTTTCGAAGTGACCGGTGCCCGATCATACCATTACAAATCCCCGCCGTCGGATCTGTGCCACGTGTCACTCATCGATGGGACTGATGTCTGGGTTCGACTGTGGCCATTTCGGGTTCGCGCCTGTAATAACTGCTCCTCGGATGTGTCCATGTGGTTCCTCCGGGTAGGCTAGAGAAACCACTTCCCTAGACGTCGTCGATCATGACCATCATTGTGCCGGATCCCTGCCTTTCCATGTTAGCAGCGCATTTACTCCCTTCGCCCCGAGGGCCCCGTGCCAACGGGACTTGGGAGTGGGGGGCAAATGATATGGCGAGAAGCTGACATGTTAACGTGCATTCCCTGTCAGATGCCACGTCATGAGATCCGCCATGGTGGACACCCCATCTCGGACTCCTTTGACCAGGCCGAGCTCCTTCAAACCAACGAGGTGGCCTATCAAAGCCAAGCTTCATCCTCCGCCAGGTCGGCACCTACGAGCTCGGGGCACCTAGGCCAGAGCCGAGCGACCTCCTTCGCTAGATCGAGCCCCTCCGAGGCTGAGCCCCCTGAGCTGGAGTTGAGCTCAGCCCTCCTCCACTAGGTCGAGCCCTCTGGGCTGGAGTCACGTGTCGAGCCCTCCTCCACCAGATCAAGCCCCTCAAATGCTGAGACCCCTAGATTGGAGTCAAGGTTAGCCCTCCTCTGCCAGGTCGAGCCCCTCCAAGGCCGAGCCCTCTAAGCAGGAGTCGAGCCCTCCTTCACCGGATCGAGCCCCTTAAAGGCTAAGACCCCTGGACCGGAATCGAGGTCAGCCCTCCTCCGCCAGGTTGAGCCCCTCTGAGGTCGAGCCCTCCACCGGGTCGAGCCCTCCTCCACCAGGTCGAGCCCCCTGAGCTGGAGTCGAGCCTAGCCTCCTCCGCCAAGTCGAGCTCTTTGGAGGTCGAGCCCCTCGAGTCGGAGTCGAGTCCTAGCTCTCCAGCCCGGTGACCAACTTGGACGGTGCCCTGGAACACCAAGGAGGTGGAGCCACCTTCCCAAGACACCGGTGAGCGGCCCGAGGACCATCAGGAAACACCCATCAGGTCATAATAATTGTCTACAGTGATCACTTACACCAGGAGGGGAAAGAGCTCCCTGACCAAAGCGCCACACTCTTCACCAACCATCTGCACCACCCGAAAGAGGAAGTCAACCATGAGATTCGAATCCCGGGGGTGGTGGCCCTCCGATTGAAGCACTGCAAGGCTTCCTGAAATGGGGTGACCGGAAGGAATGTCAGAACACATGACAATCTCCCTTATCACGAATCGATAAAGATGTCCCATCCACGGCACGGGACACCACCGCATGTGCCTGACAGCCTAGGGGAGATCCCAAGGTAGGCGCTCAATGGTCACCTGGACTTAAAAGAATATTCGACACCCCCAAAGGGGGGAGAGGTATGCAAATGCAAGTGCAAACTACACCACAGAACATCACCTAAGCAAGTGAAGGAGGAGAAGCCTCACAGGAAGGCTAGCCCACCTCAGCTAACATCACTCCCAGCACACTCACACCCACACTCTCACACCATTCACTCCTCATAGCATGGAGTCCATCAAGAGGGGCTTGACCAGGAGGATCTGTTCTCCTGGGTCATCACTGACTTGAGCATTGGAGTGCCCCCGCTGGAATCCCAGGCCTGGGTCACTAACTCTTATTTTGTAGGTCCTAAAGTGCCGACTAACCCAGAGTGGACAAGGGACGATCCGACATTGACAGCAGCTACGGGCCATGATGATCTTGGTGGCAACATCATGTATTTTTTGTCTCCCTCCATTGAGGATAATGTCGATTAAGTTATGGGGGAGAAAAAAACTTGACTTGCTTAGATCTTCGAGTATAGTTAGAAATGATTATGTTATGTGTACCTAATTATTGTCTCGAATTGGAGTTACATAGGCACCTTAATCAATGTTTGATTAATGGTCTAGATAATTCTAGAGATACTGAGGGATAAATTATTAAAGAAACTCAATAAATGACAGGGTTTAGATCATAAATTATTTTATGTAGTAATTCCAAAACCTTCTGACCATTGATCTCAATAAAGAATCTACTTTATGGGGATATAAATTACAAGGTCAAGTATGCTAAAGTTTTTCCTTAAAAAAAAAGAAGAAAAAAAAGAGAGTTAGACCTGCCTCATAGCTTTGCTTGAACTCTTACCGAGTAACTGGGTCCCTTCACCTAAGCAAGCATTATGGGTTGCATTAAAAGGTGAGAAGGTCTAGAAATCTATTAAGCAATGGTACCTTCCTGAGTAACCGGGCCCCTTCGCCTAAGTAAGTATTGTGGTTCATATCAAAAGGGGAGAATACTAACACTTAAGAGAATAGGACATGGCACTATACTCTTAATTAAATAATAATAATAATAATAATTTTAAAAAATGCAAGAAAATCAGTTGGCAAAAAGGTATTTCATAAACTCTTGGAAAGTTAGCAGATTCAAAGAGTAAGATAAAAGGTTGGCAAAAGAAATCTAGAAATGTTTATGGGCTCTACCTGATCACAAATTGAGTTGAATTAATAATCCGATGAATGTTGACTCCTGTATTGATTTTAATGATTAACAAAATACTTAAGCATATTTGAGTACTAACTATTTGTTCAAGTATGTTTTATTAGAAAAGGGTACTCATCAAGTTAGTTGATTGATTGCTTGTCAAAATAGTTGAAGAAGTTTCATTATGGATGAATTTGTAAAGTTAAATGGACTTAAGTATATAAGAATGTTTTGGAAGGTGATGCAGGATGATTTTAAGACTACTAAACATGCATGAAAATAGTAAAATAATTTTTTTTATGAGTTTTATAATTTTATTTATAGGCTAGATTTCCAAAATAAAGTAAGAACTAGCAGAAAGACTAGCAGTGAAAAGAATCATCGGATCGCAGGCGAACTCATGCAAACTAATGAAATAGCCAAGATCCGAGAGTTGAGAAACTCCCGATTTAGGATAGTTTATCTTCATCAAATCAAGTAATAAGAGAAGGGAAGGTTTCTTACCAGTTAGAGATTGAAAACTTTGCAGTGGAAAGGATCACTCACACTCTGATTGGAGTCTCGATGAAGAAGCTTTAGTTCCCTTGAATCTAATGGCTGATTTGGGTAGTCCTGGAAGCAAAGAAGGCCTTCTCAAGGAAGGTGAAGCACCTCGAGGATCCTGCAAGTGTCAGGGGTCAATCAAAATAACAAATAAAAAAAGAAAAGGAACTAGGATTTGGAAGGATTCGAGATTAGGGTAAGAAGATGGTAGTCGGGGAGGAAGGAGCTCCTGATCTTGGATGGCAGCTATGGCTTCCAATCCTTGGGCATGGCTGATCTCCAAGGATACAAAAGGATGTTAGGGCAGCAGGGTTTCCCATTTGATTTTGATGATTGACAAAATGTTTAAGTATGCATGAGTACTAATTGTATTTTAAGTATATTTTTTAGATCTCAGTACTCAATCATGTTGAATGAAGAAATGCTTGTATTTCAGTCAAAAAAGTTCTTAAATTAATGAAAAATCAAGTATATGGACTTTGGAATTAATATGGAAGAACTTGAAGTGGTTAAAGTTTCAATAAGAAGATGTTTCAGTAATGGCACAGGCAAGTGTCAACACCTGGAAATGAAGTGTCGACACCTGAGGATCAAGTGTCGACACTTGAAGAGTGAAGTGTCGACTCAAGGCCTGAAACAAATTGAAAACTTCATAAAGAATTTTTAGTCAAGTGTCGACACTTGGAGTTGAAGTGTCGACACTTGGAAGTGAAGTGTCGACACTTGGAGAATGAAGTGTCGATACTTGAAACTGAAGTGTTGATACCTGGAGGTGAAGTGTCGACACTTGAATAGTAATGACTAGTTTTCTGGGCTGCAGAACTTCTCCAACTTGGCTCCAATGGCTATATTTTCCTCCCTAACGGCTATAAATGATCATTTAAGTGTTGGGAGGCTATAAAAACATCAAGAATCAAATGGGAAAGTAATCCTTTGGTTAATTTCTTGAATATTCTTAAAGGATTCAAGAGTTGAGTGATTCAAAGCCTTCAAGCTTCCAAGTTTCAAAGAGAGCATTCAAAGTCTACATCTACAAGTATCAATCAAAGGCTTCATCAATTTGAAGACAAGATCTTCATCAACATTCAAGGGCTTCAAAGATATATTTACTTTATTTTAGAAAGCTGTTATTGTATTCATTTATATTTGCTCTTACATTATTTTACTTAAGTTTTTTGTGAGCCTTGGAAAACCAAAGAGGTTTTTGGTAAGCCTTGAATACCAAAGTGGTTGTTGGTGAGCCTTGAAACCAACTAGGATTTTACTTATGAGCCCGAAGCCAAAACAAGTTGTTTAGGTTCTTGGTTATCCCGTAAAACCAAGGGTGGTTGTTGGTGAGCCTTGAAACCAACTAGGGTTTGACTTGTGAGCCCGAAGATAAAACAAGTTGTAAAGGTTGTTGGTGAGCTTAAGTTATAAAACCAAACTTAGTGGAATTCCCAAGGGATTCTTGGGGAGTGGATGTAGGTGCTTGGTTGGCACCGAACCACTATAAACCTTTGTATTTGTGTGATTGTTCTTCTTGTAATTTTATTTCTTTATTTTCATTGTATTTATTTGAAATACACAAGCACTTGAATTGTATTAGCACATACTTGCTTTAGTTCATTTTAAATAGTACAAAAGTTTTATAAAACCTAATTCACCCCCCCTCTTGGGTTGCCTACATGAGCCTACAATTGGTATCAGAGCAGGTGCTCCATTTAAAAATCTAACGATTTTGAGCTAAAGTTCATGGCAACCCTATAGGTATTAGTGTTAGACCATTGTTTTTCAATGGCACAAATTACATATTTTGAAAAACTCGCATGCGCATCCATATTCAATCTATTAGTTATCATCTTTGGAAAATCATTGTTAGTGGTCCTCATATTCCTTCCATTTTGGTTAATGGCATTTCCATTTCAAAGCTTGAAGATGATTGGAATGAATATGACATTAAACAAACTGAATTCAATGCTAAAGCAATGAACTTGCTTTATTGTGCATTGGACTTAAATGAATTTAATAGAATTTCTTCATGCTCATCGGTGAAAGAAATATGGGATACTGATGCAGAACAAATAAAGGGATGCGATGCGGAAGTAAATTAAGATTAACTAATTTTTTTGTTGTTTTTATATGTTTGTAGAAGTTGGCTTCAAATCAAAGAAAAGTTAACCTAACATTGAAAGATACTAATATGATAATTGAAAGCACAATTTTAAGGAAACTAAATTATCAGAGTAGTTCAGAAGCAACGGATCGCTGGGGGTTGAGAAACTCCCAGACCTAGGGTTTCGCTCCGAACTTTCAACAGAACAGAAATAAAGAGAAGAGATGGTTTACCTAACCAGACAATGATCTTCATAGATTTTGGTGAAAGAACTCTCCCGAGCAGATTGTTGGATCCTCGGATTCAGATATCTTCGCAATGGATCCTCCAATACTGGTCCTTTGGTAGGTTGGCTTCTCCTGAACTCAAGATCTGGAAGAGAAGAAAAACAATTGATGGAATCAGAGAGTCAAGGGAAAAATTTACCAGGTTGATGAACTTGAAGATTGAAATTGCTGAAAACTGGATTCTCCTGGAAGCTGATGTGATTTTCCTTGGAACTTGCTCTGGATCTGAAGTAGCCGGACTGGATCTGGATGAAGGTGGACGGCCTGGACTTGTAGAGAGAGAGAGGCCATGGGAGATGGAAGGAGCTAGGGTTCGATGGATTGAAAATAATGAAGGGCGGCTAGGGTTTTGGATTTTTAAGTGGCTAACCTAGGGTTTTGGATAAAGATGGAGATCTCTCACCTCCTCAAGGCTCCAATGGAACCCGGATTACCCCCTCATGGAGCTCAACACTTAGAATAGTGCGGAAGAAGTGAAACCTAGGTTACTCAACACAAGAGAATAGCAAAAATAATTTTTCTTCATTGATTTTTTAAAGTTACAAAGAGAGGTCTATTATATAGACCTAAAATTTTCTCCAAGTTTGTACAAATTCCCATGTGGGACTAAACTCCTCCAACCTCTAGATTAGGTAGAAAACCTCCTCTCTTGGCCGACCAAGAATTCAAAAAAATTTGGGACGGCCATAAAGGATTTTTTTGGAATTTTTTTTTTTTTTTTTATGGCGCCTTCTTTGGAGTTGGATTTGGATTTGGAGTCCTCTTCTCCTTATGGCATTTCTTCTTTTCTTCCACTCCAAGTTAAGCTCTTTGATTTTGATTTGAACTTCAATTAGGAGTAGGTTGGATGTCCTTCTTTGATTTTTTTCTCCAAGAGAAGTCCCTTTCCTTCTTTGCTTAGACAAAATTGGCAGGTATGGGCGCCTCCTTTAAATTGGCTTCCAATTTGATTTTTTTCTTCTTTGGATGTGGGGACCATGACATTGGGATGCCTCTGTGGCGCCTCCTGGACCTTGGCGTGTGCTCGGAGTGTGGCTGGGAGTGTGGCTTGGAGTGTGGCCTCCACTTGCTTGGACCTTGATTTGATTGGAAGACAAATGTGGCACCATTTTGGACCTTGATTTGATTGGAAGACAATTGCGGCACCATTTTGGATAAAATTGAAACCATATCGGGACTTGCACCGAGTCAACATGACTCAACAAAATTTAAATGGTGACTCAAGAAATAAATAAAAATAAATAAACTGGTTGACCAGGTCAACCTTTATTACAAACCCTAATTTCTCGGGCAATGTCAATCAGAGATCCAAATGGAGCTCTGAAGTCTTCTTATGAGTCTGGTGCCCGCACCAATTCTCCCGGGGTGGGAGGAACTCGACCCTGTCGAGTAAGGCTCAAGTTGGCTCTGGTATCTCTCCAAGAGGTCTGGGTCCAATTCTTGTAATTCTTCTCGGGAGATCCAAGAGTCATCAGAATCTGGCCTTTCTTGCCAGCGGACCAGGTACCTTTGGTATCCTCGATTACGAGTAGAGATAACCTGATCATCCAGGATCTTTTCAATCTGCTCTTTCCTCACAGGCCAGTTTGTTGGTGGACACACAGGGTCGGGATCACTCTCAATGATAGGGTTAGGCTCAAAAGGCTCACTAGGAATCACAGCTGGCTCCCTGTACTCTACTAAGTCTGTAATGTTGAAAGTAGAGCTAATGCCTAGTTCTGGAGGCAACTCGAGCACATAGGCATTGGATCCTACTCTCTTTACCACTCTAAATGGTCCAGCTCCCCTAGCATGTAACTTTCTAACGGTTCTAGGAGGAAACCGTTCAGGCCTTAACCTAATCATCACATAGTCTCCCTCAACAAAAGATTTGACTCGCCTTTGAGTATCAGCCAACTTCTTATAAGTTTCATTACTTAAATTTATTTTGGCATGAATTTCTTTATGCAAGTCTTTTACATGCTGTGCAAAATTCTCAGCAGACTCGGAGACTCGAGTGTGGACAGGTAAAGGGACTAGGTCAAGAGGTGTGTGAGGTTTGTACCCATGTACAATTTCAAATGGACTCTTACCCGTAGACCTATTGACTGAGTCATTGTACGCAAATTCTGCCCTTGGTAGGTATAAATCCCAATTTCTGGTGTTTTCACCAACAAGACATCTCAGCAGATTTCCTAGGCTATGGTTCACTACTTCAGTTTGGCCATCAGTTTGGGGATGATAGGCAGTTGAAAACTTAAGTTTTGTCCCTAACTTATGCCAAAGGGTCTTCCAAAAGTAACTGGTGAACCGGACATCCCTATCTGAAACGATTGTCTTAGGTAGGCCATGGAGTCTAACTATCTCATTGAAGAAAAGTGTGGCTACCTTAGACGCATCAAAGGTTTGGGAACAAGGCAAGAAGTGGGCCATTTTAGAGAATCGGTCGACTACGACATAGATAGAATCATGTCTCCTCTGGGTCTTAGGTAAACCTAACACAAAATCCATACTCACATCTTGCCAAGGACGATCTGGGACAGGGAGTGGGGTATAAAGGCCAGTGTTTTGTTTTCGCTGTTTGGCAACAGCGCAGGTTCGACATCTAGCTACATTATTAGCTACATCCCTTTTCAAGCTAGGCCAGAAAAAGTGGTCTTCAATAGCTAGAATGGTCTTGTCTTTTCCAAAATGGCCGGCTAAACCTCCAGCATGGATTTCCCAAATCAGAAATTCCCTAAGAGAAGTTCTAGGGATGCAAAGCCTATTTTTGAAGAACAAAAAACCATCTACAAGGGTATAATCCTGGTGATTACTAGATGGTCCTTGAACTAGATCCTGATACACAGTTGTGAAATCCGAACAAGACTCATATTCCTCTTTGATTTGCTCAAACCCTATGACCTCAGTTCTAACAGAAGTTAATAACAGAGATCGGCGACTAAGGGCATCAGCTACCTTATTCTCAACTCCAGCCTTATGTTTCAGGACAAAAGTATAGGACTGGATATATTCTACCCACTTAGCATGCCTAGGGTTAAGCTTCTTTTGGGAGTTCAGAAATCTAAGAGCCTCATGGTCCGAAAATAGTACAAATTCCTGCGGTAGCAAATAATGTCTCCAGTAACGCAAAGCTTGCACCACCGCATAAAATTCCTTATCATAGGTAGAATACCTAAGCTTAGCATCATTAAGTTTTTCACTAAAGAATGCTATGGGATGATTCTCTTGGCTTAGGACTCCACCTATTCCTACACCTGAAGCATCACAGGCAACCTCAAATACTTTAGAAAAATCGGGTAATCTCAGAATGGGTGCCTGGGTCATTTTATCCTTAAGATCTAGGAAGGCTTTATGGGCTGACTTAGTCCAATGAAATTCTCCCTTCCTAATACAATCAGTGATAGGAGCAGCTAAAGTACTAAACCCCTTGATGAATCGCCTATAGAAGGTAGCCAAGCCGTGGAAACTTCTAACTTCATGCACATTGGTTGGCTCTGGCCAGTCTACTATGGACCTAATCTTCTCAGGATCGGCCGCCACGCCGTCAGGGGTTACTACAAAACCAAGAAAGATAACTCTACTAGTCATGAATTCACACTTCTTAAGATTACCGTAGAGTCTATCATTCCTCAAAACTTGGCAGACTGCTCTAAGGTGGCCTAGGTGATCTGCTGGGGTCTTACTATAGATCAGGATGTCATCAAAATAGACCACCACAAATTTTCCTATGAAAGCTCTAAGTACCTGGGTCATAATTCTCATGAAAGTACTAGGGGCATTGGACAACCCAAAAGGCATAACAACCCATTCATAAAGACCATCCTTAGTTTTGAAAGCAGTTTTCCATTCATCCCCGGGTCTAATCCTAACCTGATGATAGCCGCTTTTGAGATCAATCTTAGAAAAAACCATTGCACCAGCCATCATATCAAGCATGTCATCTAGTCTAGGGATGGGAAACCTATATTTGATTGTAATTTTATTGATGGCACGACTGTCAACACACATCCTCCACGTGCCATCTTTCTTTGGGGTCAGTAAGGCTGGGACTGCACAAGGGCTAAGACTTTCTCTAATAAACCCCTTCCTCAATAATTCTCCAACCTGCTTTTGCAGTTCTTCATGCTCAGATGGATTCATCCTGTAATGGGGCAAGTTGGGCAAAGTCGCTCCTGGGATTAGATCTATGGCATGCTGGATATCCCTAAGAGGTGGAAGGTGGTCTGGCAAATCCTCGGGAAAGACATCCTCAAATTCTTTTAACACAGGTTTAACTTCTTGAGGAGGCTCTAAGGGTTCCGAAGTTCTAAGTTCCTTAGCAGTCAACATCCAGATGGGTGAACCACTATGAATTTCTTGTTCTAGATCCTTAGCACTGATTAGGTTCACTCCAGTTTTCATCTCCTTAACCTTACCGGCTCCTTTAGTTACCTTGTCCTTAGGGGGAACTGAATGGATCGTAATCTTCTTCCCATTGAAACTAAAGACACAGGTATTGGATTTTCCTAAGAGGGTGGCATCATGATCATACAACCAAGGTCTTCCGAGAATTATACTGCTCACCCCCATGGGTAAGACATCGCACCAAATCTTTTCGTGATAAGATTGCATTTGGATTTGGACTTGACATCTAGACTGGATGGGTATGGAGGTAGAATCTACCCAAGAAACCTTATAGGGGTTGGGATGGGGAACTGGGATTAAGCCTAACATCTTGACAATGCTAGTAGAGATGGCATTTACACAGCTCCCACTATCTATGATGATCTTACATACATTATCCCCTAATTTAAGAAAAGTCTGTAGGATGTTAGTCCTACGCCAATCCTCTTGAACTAGATTCTGGGATAGGATGCATCTTACAACTCCTAATTGGTCAGATTCATTGGGTTCCTCCTCTCCTTCATACTCCTCAACCAAATTCATTCCTGCCTCATAAACTTCTTCTTCAAATTCCTCACTGGGCTCGGAATTATCATTCTCTCCCTCTTCTATGTAAAGGGATCTCCGTGGGCACTGGCTAGCAACATGACCTACCTTATGACACTTGAAACAGGCTATGGCAGTACACTGACTGGAAATGTGACCTGGTTTCTGACACTTAAAATAGGTGATATTTGAACTAGGGGTTCTCTGGGTGTCAGGTGCCTTACCTTTGTCCATGGGCCTAGGGGTAGAAGTACCCTGAAAAGGTTTACTAGGGATAACTTGGCTAGGTCCATTCCTTGGGATTGGGGCACTAACCCTAGAAGGTATAGGTCCTCTCTAAAATTTCTCAGTGTTCATTGCAATCTGGTAGGCTTGGTATAGATCAGTAACCTCTCTCAGAAATAGTTCTCTCTTGATATCTTCCCTCAGTCCAGCCCTAAATCTAGACAAAGTGACTTCGTGGGCTTCACTCACATCACATCTCATTAGGTATTCATCAAAAGTAGCTATGTAGTCTGAGACAGATCGGTTTCCTTGTTTCAGGTTTTGCCATTGGTCTAACAGGTTTTGCTGGTATGAAATGGGTAGGTATTTATCTCTCAATTTTTCTTTCATACCCTGCCAAGTGATTATGGGCTCAACATTCCGTCTCCTAGTGGTTAGCTCAATGTTCCCCCAGTATAACCTAGCTTGACGCACTAATTTCATCTTGGCAAACTTGTATTTCCTCTCCTCAGACATAGCATACCACTCAAAGTATTGGTCCATCTCACCCTCCCAATCAGAATACACCTTAGGGTTCAGACTACCATCAAAAGTGGGTGCATCTAATTTGATGTTCCTGATGAACCTATCATCTCTATCTTCAGGCTCTGGGTCAGGCCTCCTATGATTAGGTTCAGGATCTCTATATAAAGGCCTTCTAGGCTCCTGATGTAGGTGAGGTTGAAGCACATTAAAATCGGGGTTAGGAGTCCAATTCCGATGTCTAGGTTCTTCAAGTACTTGGACTCGGTCCCTAAGTTGGGTAAGATCCTCATGAATTTGTGCGCTAAACTGGGCCACAGTGTTTGTCATATCCTGATTCATTTTAGCCATACTTTCAGTAAGAGTTCTGATCATGGCCTCTAAATCAGGTTGGGTTTGACCAGGTTGATATGGCACTCCGTTTCTGGTAGACATGATGATTCTAGCAAGCACACAAAATGAGACTAGACTAAATCGACTACTGGATCACTAGACCTAGAGTCCAAACTAGATGCCCAATCAGAGTGGCAAGCTAGCCTGTAGTAACTCAGGACTCAGCCAGGCAGGTGTAAGGGGAGTGTTAGGTCCCTGATTTCCAATCCTAGACACCAATCAGTGATTGGCCAGGTAGGCGGACCAGAACACAAGCCCTTCGGGAATGGATCCCTGAACCACCATTCTAGACACTGAGTGCTAAGCACACATAGAATAACTCGGCAAACTGACTCAACACTAGCCTAGACCCGACCAATTGGTGTCCCTAGCCCACTAGGGCAAATTAGGTCTAACTGATTTTAAATTAGGTCTAGGTTCGAATGATTGGATGGTGGTTTTGGGCTAAGGAGAGGTAATCAACTCCTCCCCTTATCTTAGATGCTCAATTGCCCTTAAGTAAATTATGAGATGATCACTCCAAAAAGAATTGAATTGCAGAACACAAAAAACAGAGTTGTTGTATTTTAATGCTCAGAATTTTTACCGAAACCAATAAATCACAGAAAGATTATGAAAAATAGGATCAATTATACTGGTTTCAATGAAGCAAAAATCATGCAATTAGGAGTTTTATGCAGGGAGAAATAATTCAGACAACAGGGAAATTACGGGCTGTAACTAGATTGTCTTCCCCGTTTATAATCCCTGCTACGAAGTTATAACCCAATGGATCCCCTACACGCCCTAGGAACACCCCGTGGAATGGGAGGAGGAGGCTTGCGCCTCACTTAGTTCCTAGGACCGGACGTCCTGGGGAGTCTACTTCGAGCAGACAAAATAAAAAGAGAAAACAATCAAAACAAGCAAGCAAGCAAATCAGAAATCCTAGACTGGGCTCTGATACCAAAAATGATGCAGAACAAATAAAGGGATGCGATGCGGAAGTAAATTAAGATTAACTAATTTTTTTGTTGTTTTTATATGTTTGTAGAAGTTGGCTTCAAATCAAAGAAAAGTTAACCTAACATTGAAAGATACTAATATGATAATTGAAAGCACAATTTTAAGGAAACTAAATTATCAGAGTAGTTCAGAAGCAACGGATCACTGGGGGTTGAGAAACTCCCAGACCTAGGGTTTCGCTCCGAACTTTCAACAGAACAGAAATAAAGAGAAGAGATGGTTTACCTAACCAGACAATGATCTTCACAGATTTTGGTGGAAGAACTCTCCCGAGCAGATTGTTGGATCCTCGGATTCAGATATCTTCGCAATGGATCCTCCAATACTGGTCCTTTGGCGGGTTGGCTTCTCCTGAACTCAAGATCTGGAAGAGAAGAAAAACAATTGATGGAATCAGAGAGTCAAGGGAAAAATTTACCAGGTTGATGAACTTGAAGATTGAAATTGCTGAAAACTGGATTCTCCTGGAAGCTGATGTGATTTTCCTTGGAACTTGCTCTGAATCTGAAGTAGCCGGACTGGATCTGGATGAAGGTGGATGGCCTGGACTTGTAGAGAGAGAGAGGCCGTGGGAGATGGAAGGAGCTAGGGTTCGATGGATTGAAAATAATGAAGGGCGGCTAGGGTTTTGGATTTTTAAGTGGCTAACCTAGGGTTTTGGATAAAGATGGAGATCTCTCACCTCCTTAAGGCTCCAATGGAACCCGGATTACCCCCTCACGGAGCTCAACACTTAGAATAGTGCGGAAGAAGTGAAACCTAGGTTACTCAACACAAGAGAATAGCAAAAATAATTTTTCTTCATTGATTTTTTAAAGTTACAAAGAGAGGTCTATTATATAGACCTAAAATTTTCTCCAAGTTTGTACAAATTCCCATGTGGGACTAAGCTCCTCCAACCTCTAGATTAGGTAGAAAACCTCCTCTCTTGGTCGACCAAGAATTAAAAAAAATTTGGGACGGCCATAAAGGATTTTTTTGGAATTTTTTTTTTTTTTTTTTAATGGCGCCTTCTTTGGAGTTGGATTTGGATTTGGAGTCCTCTTCTCCTTATGGCATTTCTTCTTTTCTTCCACTCCAAGTTAAGCTCTTTGATTTTGATTTGAACTTCAATTAGGAGTAGGTTAGATGTCCTTCTTTGATTTTTTTCTCCAAGAGAAGTCCCTTTCCTTCTTTGCTTAGACAAAATTGGCAGGTATGGGCGCCTCCTTTAAATTGGCTTCCAATTTGATTTTTTTCTTCTTTGGATGTGGGGACCATGACACTGGGATGCCTCTGTGGCACCTCCTGGACCTTGGCGTGTGCTCGGAGTGTGGCTGGGCGTGTGGCTTGGAGTGTGGCCTCCACTTGCTTGGACCTTGATTTGATTGGAAGACAAATGTGGCACCATTTTGGACCTTGATTTGATTGGAAGACAATTACGGCACCATTTTGGATAAAATTGAAACCACATCGGGACTTGCACCGAGTCAACATGACTCAACAAAATTTAAATGGTGACTCAAGAAATAAATAAAAATAAATATACTGGTTGACCAGGTCAACCTTTATTACAAACCCTAATTTCTCGGGCAATGTCAATCAGAGATCCAAATGGAGCTCTGAAGTCTTCTTATGAGTCTGGTGCCCGCACCAGATACACTTGAAGTTATTCATGAGGGTACTCTTCAAGTGAAGAATACTAAAATTAATTTGCTTGTACATTCTTTTAAAATTTTTGAAATGATGCAGTATGAATCTATATCTGATATATTTTCTAGATTTATGACTATTATTAATGAATTAAAAGTCTTGGCAAAACTATACTAATGCTGATTTGGTAAACAAAATTCTTAGATCCTTGTCAAAATCATGGGATCCAAAGGTGACGGCGATCCAAGAAACTAAAGATGTAGAAACCTTACCTTTGGAGGAGCTTATCGGTTCACTCATGACCTATGAGTTGAACTTATGGCAAAGGATAGTGGAAGCTGATACAGAAAAAAAGATAATGGCTTTCAAAGCCAAAAAGAAATTCAAGGCAATGATGGCAACTTGGAGCGATAGCGAAGATTCAAGTACGGATGATGAAGTTACCCATCTTTACTTCATGACAAATGAGAAAAAGGTATGTGCTGAAAATGATTATAATTTTACCTTTGATGAACTACATGATGCATCTAATGATCTTGTGCATGAATATAAATTGCTAAAAATTGAGCACAAGAAATTAAAAAGGCATGTAAATTCCTTTTCTCTTGAGAACACCAATCTTGCCAATAAAAATGATGATTTAAATGCCAAGATTGATATTTTAAAAAATGAAAAGAATAATTTTTCTAAAGAAAAAGAATTTTTGGAAAAAGAAAATATTGTTTTGAAAGATTTATGTGATAAAGTTTTGAATAAGAAAAATATTTTGGTTGAGAAAAAGAAGCAAAAACTTTTGAAGAATTTCTCTATTCCTTCTTCTTTCAATTTATCTTATAAATTTGATTTTAATGCTTATCCTTCTAGGTTAATAAAAGTTTGGGTTCCAAAAGGAACCATAATTACTAATCATGAAGGATCCAAGAAAGTTTGGGTACCAAAAATATCCACTTAGTTTGTTTTGCAGGAATGTCTTGCAGCCCAACTTGAAGAAAGGAAGTTTTTGATAAATGGCTGTACAAGATAATTTGAAGATGTGGACAAGCTACATTTTGGACTAAATGATAAAATGAAAGATTATGTACATTGGTAAATTCTAAATATCTCCTTCCATAATTGAAAATGTAGTTAAATCTTTTGTTATAATTATTGCATCAATTACTTTGAAAAATTATTTTAAATGATTAATTAGAATCAGGTTTAGACTTATAATCTTTGGTTATGATCATGGACTTCTTGATATTGATGAATTTCATGCTATCATGATTAAACTTGTGATTGTGATACATTCACTTGATTTTGATTAATGTATTTCATGAAAATACTTTTAAAGATGCATGTTGCTATGAAAAATATTTTAAGTGATTAATTAGAATCAAGCTTGGACTAATAATCATTTGTTGTGATCATGACCATTTTGATGTTGATGGATTTCAAGCTCTCATGGTCAAACTTGTGATTATTAGATCTTCACTTGATTTTGATTAATATGTTTCTAAATTATTTCAAGTGAAATGCTATGATTTATATGTTTTTATTTTTGGCATCTATGCATAATCTAGAAATGATTTGGATCAAGTATAGAATTAGTAGTTAAGGATTACATTTCAGAAGAAGGTATGCATATTGATAAACCCTTGCTCTAGAGCTAGACTTGATATCATATTACTTCTAGCATTTGTATGGATATCAAATCATTTTAAATAAATTTGAAATCATGCTGAAAGTTTTTAAGTAATATAAATGCTTTGTATTTTGAAAATCATGAATATTTTGAAAATTTCAAATCTTTACTATCAGACATAGAATTTATGTTCCATCTAAAATTGTCTGAAATTATGATGCATGTGCTTTCATGTTTTGTTCCTCAAATGAATGCATATTTTTAAGGGGGAATAACATTCAGGGGGAGCATCCAAAGATTTGTTATCAATATATACATATTTGATACTTTGAATATTTTTCTTGATATCATGCTGTACTTATATTGCTTTGATACTCCTTCTCCTTGTTTTCAAATCTAATTTTTTGAGAGGAGTTACATTAAAATGGTATCATATTCTATTGGTATCAAAATTATTTTTAAAAAGAATTCCTAGTAATCGCTTCAGATTGGGTTAGTCACCATGGTCGTCCGGTCATAGGAGATAAGTAGGGCTTAAAGACCCTCTTTTCCCATTCAATGGGGTCGCTTATGACGTGTAGGGGTGCTACTGTAACCTTATCCCATGAACAAGTAAGGTGAATGGATAACATATATCAAATCATTTCTTGCATGTGCTTATCATTTTAAATAGTATCATGTTCAATTTGTATCATAATTATTTGATTTCATGCATTGATTTTGATGACCTACTTGCTATTCTTTCCAACTTCATTCCCACTTTGTATTGCCTTTCACCTTTTTTCATGATGTCAAAAAGGGGGAGAAAAATGTTAAGTATGAAAAGGGGAAGATAGGATAAACATTAAAAATCATATGAGAAATGAAAGAAAGTACAAAAGGGGGAGAAGAATGCAAAATGTTTTCATCTTAAGGAAAGAATTAGAAATGGGGAGATTGTCTTAGAAATTTTGAAAATTTGAAAATTTTGCATATTTTGAAAAATGAATTGCATATTTTGAAAAATGTTTTTGAAATCACATTTTGCGAAATTTTTTTTTGAAATCATATTTTGAGGGGGAGCTTAGTGCTTTTTGATATTGAGCTTTCATGTTTATACTATTATTAATCTTTTTAAGCTTACCCTATTCATATACTTAAAGGTTTTGTCATCATCAAAAAGGGAGAGATTGTTGACTCTGGTCTTGATTTTGATGATTGATGAAATGTTTAAGTATGCATGAGTACTAACTATATTTTAAGTATATTTTTCAGATCTCAGTACTCAACTATGTTGAATGAAGAAATGCTTGTATTTCAGTCGAAAAAGTCCTTAAATTAATGGAAAATCATGTATATGGACTTTGGAATTAATATGGAAGAACTTGAAGAGGTTAAAGTTTCAATTTGAAGATGTTTCAACAATGGCACAGGCAAGTGTCGACACCTGGAAATGAAGTGTCGACACTTGAGGATCAAGTGTCGATACTTGAAGAGTGAAGTGTCGACTCAAGGCCTGAGATAAACAGAAAACTTCAGAAAGCGCTTTCAGTCAAGTGTTGACAACTGGAGCTGAAGTGTTGATACCTGGAGCTAAAGTGTCGATACTTGGAAGTGAAGTGTCGACACCTGGAGAATGAAGTGTTGACACTTGAAACTGAAGTGTCAACACCTGGAGGTGAAGTGTCGACACTTGAACAGTAACGACCAGTTTTCTGGGCTATAGAACTTCTCCAACTTGGCTCCAACGGCTATATTTTCCTTCCTAACGGCTATAATTTGTCATTTAAGTATTGGGAACCTATAAAAACATCAAGAATCAAATGGGGAAGTAATCCTTTAGAGAATTTCTTGAATATTTTTAAAGGATTCAAGAGTTGAGTGATTCAAAGCCTTCAAGCTTCCAAGTTTCAAAGAGAGCATTCAAAGTCTACATCTACAAGCATCAATCAAAGGCTTCATCAACTTGAAGACAAGATCTTCATCAATATTCAAGGGCTCCTAAGAGATATTTGCTTTATTTTAGAAAGCTTTTATTGTATTCATTTATACTTTCTCTTACATTGTTTTACTTAAGGTTTTTGGTGAGCCTTGGAAAACCAAAGAGGTTTTTGGTAAGCCTTGAAAACCAAAGTGGTTGTTGGTGAGCCTTGAAACCAACTAGAGTTTTACGTGGGAGCCCGAAACCAAAACAAGTTGTTTAGGTTCTTGGTTATCCCGTAAAACTAAGGGTAGTTGTTGGTGAGCCTTGAAACCAACTAGGGTTTGACTTGTGAGCCCGAAGACAAAACAAGTTATAAAGGTTGTTGGTGAGCCTAAGTTATAAAACCAAACTTAGTGAAATTCCCAAGGGGTTCTTGGAGAGTGGATGCAGGTGCTTGGTTGGCACCGAACCACTATAAACCTTTGTATTTGTGTGATTGTTCTTCTTGTGCTTTTATTTCTTTATTTCCGCTGCATTTATTTGAAATACGCAAGCACTTGAATTGTATTAGCATATACTTGCTTTAGTTCATATTTAAATAATATAAAAGTTTTATAAAATCCAATTCACCCCCCCTCTTGGGTTGCCTACCTGAGACTACAGTGAGATAAGCCAAGTCCTCAATAAACTCTTTTGGCTCAGGAAATTCAGGACTAGGCTCTACAATTGGATCCCCTTCTAAAGTCTCCTCTAATTGCTCTTCCATTACAGCTTGGGTGTGATCTGGGTTATCTAATTCTGAGTCGGCCACTAACTAATTATGGTCAAGGTTAGCTAAATTTAGATTGGCTATTACTTGGGTCTGGTTAGGGTTAATTGATCCTAGGATGGCTTCTACTTGGGTATCTATTGATTCAACTAACCCTAAGTCTTCTATGGGAAACTCCTCTTCTTCCTCCTCATACTCGTCCATTAAGCTTGGGTCAGCCTAATATATTTCTTCTTCAAGGTCATTTGGGTGAACCAATAAGGTGGTACGAGGGGTTTGGCTACTGGAAAATTGACTAGAGTTTGGGGTAACAGGGGTGGGTAAATTAAGGGTTATGGGTTCAAAGGTTATGGGTTCAAATCTAGGGTTATCAATCCTATAGGGTTCAGGTCGATTGAGGGATATTGGGTTACACTGGATTCATATCTAGGGACTATGGGTTCTTGGGGTTCAGTTCTATGGGTCTTGCCTAGGGTTCCTACATGGTTGAATCTTTGGTTCATTTGGTCAAGCTTAGTATCGGATTGGTCAAACCTATGATTTATTTAGGCAAGCTGGTTTTGGGATTGGGTAGTTAATAGGGCAAGCTGGTTTAGGATGGCCGCCAAATTGGTATCCATGGTTGGGCTAGGCTGAGGTTTGGACTTTTGGTATTGGGTTTCTAGTCTAGTGGTCATGCAACAAGTCAAACAATCAAAATGAAATGATGCAACCAAGCATGCAAAAGAAAAAAAAAAGGCTAGTACAATCTAGGGTTTCCTAGACCTAGAGCAAAACTGGGTGGGCCAGCTCAACTAACACCTAACCTAGTAGCTAGTCCTTCCACTGGCCAGGTAGAGGGTGGGAGTGTGGGAGGCCCCACCTGCTTTCACAAGGACCTAATTAAAAACCATAACCCCACTTAGGTTATTTGACTCTGGACCCCCAGCCTTAGACACCGGCTTTCAGTAATAGCTAAAGGATTAAATGCACTAGTTGGCCCACACAGCTTGGACCTGACCTGTTGGATGTCACCTAGCCCACTAGGGCAAATTAGGTATAATCAATTTTTAATTAGGCTTGGGTTAGTATGATGATAGTTGTTTTGGGCCCAGGACAGGTGATGAAATCCTGCCCTGATCTGAGATATAGTGTTGCCCTTAAGATTAGGTTAAAGATGATGGCAATCGATGATCCTGATGCACTCTAAAACAATCAGAAAACATAAAATATTTTTTAATTATTTTATGATATGTTAGGTTAGGTTCAAGTTAACTGGGTTTAGCAAACAAAGTTTGGCTTGGGATTGGGGGGTTTGGAAGTTGATTAGGTTAGGTTGAGTTAAGTGCAAAATCAGCAAAAATCAAAGAATTAGGGTTTCATATGATGTAGAATTTGGTATAGATCCCGATGCATAAAAAAATCAAAAAAACTTTGTAATAGAGGATGGACGGTGATTATGATACCTACTAAATTTCATGCAAAAAAAATTTAAATGATGATGCAAATCTTTGGATATTTTGACTACTGCAGAAATTATCCAGATTCTATTAGGGTATCTAATATGCTAGATTTTAGAGAATTAGGGTTTTAGTAAAATTAATTAAAAATTTTGATAATTATTTGGACAGAATAGAGGACATGCAATGCAAATTTCATAGAAAAATAAAATGCTTAAGATGCCAAAATCAGATGAAAACTAGACACCTAGTGCAGTGGATAGAATGCAGAAATTAGGGTTTGTGAATGCAAAGCAGATAAAAACTATCCTAAACTTGGTCTAATACCAAACTAATGCGAGATGACTCTAGACCGCTAAACATTCATGAAAAAATTAAAATAATTTTTTTATGAATTTTATAATTTTATTTGCAGGCTAGATTCCCAAAATAAAGTAAGAACTAGCGGAAAAACTAGCAGTGCAAAGAATCATCGGATCGCAGGCGAACTCATGCAAACTAATGAAATAGCCAGGACTGAGAGTTGAGAAACTTCTGGTTTAGGATAGTTTATCTTTATCAAATCAGATAACAAGAGAAGGGAAGGTTTCTTACCAGTCAGAGATTGAAAACTTTGTAGTGGAAAGGATCACTCACACTCTGATTGGAGTTGGAAGAAGAAGCTTTAGTTACCTTGAATCTGATGGCTGATCTGGGTGGTCTTGGAAGCAAAGAAGGCCTCCTCAGGGGAGGTGAAGCACCCCAGGGATCCTGCAAGCATCAGGGGTCAATCAAAATAGCAAATAAAAAAAGGAAAGAAACTAGGGTTTGGAAGGATTCAGGATTAGGGTTAGAAGATGGCAGCCGGGGAGGAAGGAGCTCCTGATCTTGGATGGCAGCTAGGGCTTCCAATCCTTGGTGATGCAGCACTAATATGCATGCAATTCTTTTTGTATGTTTTATATGTGGGGTTAGGTGATTAATTTTTGAATTTCAGATCAAAATTAGTTGTAGAGAATTTTGTATGAATTTTTGAAGCCAAGCATGCAGATTAGAACCTAGAAAAGTACTAAAGAAGGATCGCCGGGGCTGAGAAGCCTCGGTTAGGGCAAGTTCTCCTACAATATAAAGACTGGAGGTAGAGGGGGTGTACCTGACAATGTCTAAAGTGCCCAGTGAAGATCGCAGTGAAGGGATCTCTCGTTCCTCGATGGATGCGGCCTGGAAAACCGAGCCAATGACCCATGGATACCCAGCTTTTTGCTCGGTGGTCCGATTGAGGCTTGGCTGGAGTCGTTGGATTCTTAGGAACTCGGGGACCTGCAAATGACCTATCAGGGGTTAGAAAACTTAGAGAAAATCAAGAAAACAAAGGAAAACATCAAAGGGAAGAAAGTTTGGAGGGGGCTGGAAGGATGGTTGGCGGCAGGAAGATGGTTGCAAACACCAGGAAGATGAACTCTCAAACCCCTTTATGCACACAGCAGGGTAATCACACAAAGCAATTGAAGAACTCATCAAGGTTTATTTCATATATCAAAATCTCCCTTCATACAAGAGGCTAGGGTCCTTTAAATAGACTCTTAACCTTGGGCTCCAAGTAAAGGCACATAAGTCTTTACATAAGAATCATTTTCCCTCTTAAACCCTAGCTAGAAAATAAGGAAATATTAGGTAAAAAAAATTTCTAAAAATTCTCTTGACTTGGCCAACACTCCAAGAATGCCTAGGGGGGCGTGTTGGGCTTCTAGGAGCAGCAAGAGGCTGGCCCAAAGGGGCTCGGGTGCATGGGTTTGGGCCTCTGGAAGCTGGGGTGGCCTGATAGCCAGGTAGCAGGAATATTCCCTGGTATCTTGCTTCTTAGGGGCTTGGGCTTGGTGCCTGGGCTTGATTTCTTTGGGCTAGGATGCAAATGGACCTCTAAAATCATGGATGCCTTGGTATATGAATATATTTTGGCATCTGGAAGGGAATCTGGGCATCTGGAGGGCATCTGCAAGGAATCAGGGTTTTTTGAATTTTCCTCCTCGGGTCTTCAAATCTTCAAGCTGGGTTGGACTTGGGCATACTTCCATGTCTTCAATCTGGTTGAACTTGGTTTTCACTTGTATGATGTGGTCTTGAGTCTTCAATATGGTTGAACAGGACTCAAAAAAATAAAATTAGCTCGACATGAGCTGACTAACACTGGACTGAACTAGCTCAACATGAGCTGACTAGTACAGAACTGAAACTCAAAAGACTCAAATAACAACTAAAATGGACTCAGATGGGCTAAGCCCTTATTACAGATGGACTCATAAATTACTGATCAATTCATAGAGGGTTGAAAAGTCTCTGTCTTATTCTGGTGCCTTCGGTGTCCCCACCAATTCTCCCGAGGTGAGAGGAACTCGACCCTGTCGAGTGAAGATCAAGCTGGCTCACATATCTGTCGAGGAGGTCTGGGTTGAGGTGCTGCAAGTCCTCTCGAGAAATCCATGAATCGTCCAACTCTGGCTGGCCTTGCCATCGGACCTGGAAGCATTGATAGTTATGGCCCCGGGTCGTGATAGCTTGATCATCAAGGATACGCTCGATCCGTTCTCCTCTCTCAGGCCAATTTGTTAGTGGACACTCTGGGTTAGGGTCACTCACAATGGAAAGGAATAGGGTCAAAAGCCTCACTAGGTATCGCTGCCGGTTCCCTGTACTCAACCAGGTCTATAATATTGAAGGTAGAACTAATGCCCAAATGCGAAGGCATGTCTAACACCTAGGCATTTGATCCAACCTTCTCTATCACTTTAAAAGGTCCGGCTTTGCGAGCATGAAACTTCTTTTAGGCCTAAGCCTAACCAAGATAGAATCCACTTCATCAAATTCTTTGATCTATCTTCGGGAATTAGCTAGTTTGTTTAAAATTAGTGTAGGTGGTGAACATGCTGGGCACATGCAGACTCCTAACAAATGATTCAAAGGACTCATACTAACACCTAACATACTTGACTATGCATTCCTATAGAAGGAAATTTTATTGAACTCTTTGGATCTAAACCTAACAGATTATAGGTTCCCTAGGTTTGATCCTAGCTTGACATGTACATGAAAATTTACAGTGAACTCCTAGCAAATTTCAAAGAGTGTGCCAGAAGTAAGATGCAAACCTAACATGCATGATGAATGCATGCAGTATGCTAATCTCAGTTAAATGCAATCTAATAATCCTAGAAATACTGGAGGTGTCAGTAAAGGGCAGAAAATATGAAGTGGGTTCAGAATTAGTTTGGCAGGATAGGGAAAAGGTTCAAGGTTAGTTAGGTAAAGTTCGATATAAGAAGGCATGTCAGGGACTAATCCTAGACTAATGAGGTTAACCTTACGGGGTTGCGATATATCTACGGGGTTTGTATAATGGAAGGATGGGTTATTAATCTCAGGGAAGAGGTCCTTAATGGGAACTATAGGAGGAGACTCATCCTGAGGGTACTGATTCAAAGAGACCAGGTCCTTAATAAATTCTTCAGGTTCTTATATTTTAAGATTAGACTCTATAATTTGGCTCTCCTCTATGGTTTCCTCAGGTAAGGCTCTAACAGTAGTACCTAGGTTCTCTTCCTCTATTTGTTCTTCCACTATAGCTTTTGGTTGGATGTGGTTAGGGTCAACTACCTCTAGGTTGGCTTCTACCTGGGTATTTACTAGGCCAACTATTTCTAGGTCATATATAGGTGTCTCATCTTCTCCCTCATACTCATCCACTAGGCTCACATCAGCTTCATACACTTCCACATTAATGTAAGCCTTGTCAATCTCAGGAATGGTTGGAGAAGGTCGGCTAGGGAAAAATTGGTTAGGTCCTGGTTTCTGATTATGGACACTAATCCTAGTAGGTTCAAGTTGCCTAAGGGATAGTGGCTCACTACTGGGCTCATATTTAGGGGTGCTAATCCTATGGGGTTCAAGTTGACTAAGGAAAACTTGACTAGTACTAGATTGATACTTAGGGGTTATGAGTTCTCTGGGCTCATAGGACAAGGGTGCAGATCTATGGGTCATAGGATTATAGGATCTGGGGTCATAGGATTTTGGGTCAGCTCTATGGTCAGGTTCTAAGGATGAATCATGGTATGGGGTCCGCCTAAGGTTGGGCTCCCGATATGGGTCAGGATATTGGGTTCTCCTAGGGTTGGACTCCCTATATGGGTCAGAATATTGGGTTTTCCTAGGGTTGGGCTCTCTATATGGGTCAGAGTATTGGGTTCTCCTAGGATTGGACTCCCTATATGGGTCAGAGTATTGGGTTCTCCTAGGATTGGGCTCCCTATATGGGTCAGAATATTGGGTTTTCCTGGGTTCAGTATCATAATAAGGATCATGGTAAGGGGTTCTTCTAGGTTCAGTATTATAGTATGGGTCAGACTGATGGGCTCTCCTAGGTTCAACCTCTCGGTATGGATCAGGGTTTGGGGTCCTCCTAGGTTAAGGATTGTAGTACGGGTCAGGATAAAGGGCTCTCCTAGGTTCGACCTCATGGTATAGATCAAGGTTTGGGGTCCTCCAGGTTGAGGGGACTCGGGATCTGGCTCAGACTGTGACCCATGGGTTCTTTGTATGGTCCATACACGGCCTTCTAACTGGTCAAACCTATTGGCAAGATGATCAATTCTATTGTTGGTTTGGGTACCAGACTGAGTTAACTGGGTAGTCAACTGGGCCATAGATTGGGTTAGATGCTCAGTGAGTGCTATTATTTGGGCTTGCAAATTTTCCATGGGTTCAGACATTTGTGAAGGAGGTGGGTGATATGAAACCCCTGATCTAGTGCTCATACAAGACTCGATCAGATCGACTACAGTTGACTAGACCTAGAGTCCAAACTAGATGCTCAATCAGGGTGGCAAACTAGCCTATAGTAATCCTGTACTCAGCCAGCAGGTGTAAGGGGAGTGTTAGGTCCCTGATTGCCAATCCTAGACACCAATCAGAGATTGGCCAGGTAGGCGGACCAGCACACAAGCCCTTTGGGATTGAATCCCTAAACCACCATTCTAGACACTGAGCACAAGGCACACACAGGTTAACTTGACATAGTGATCTAACACTAGCCCGTACCTGACCAGTTGGTGTCCCTAGCCCACTAGGGAAAATTAAGTCTAGTTAATTTTAGGTTAAGGCTTGGGACCGAATGCAAGGGATGTGGTTTTGGACTAAGGAGAGGTTATCAACTCCTCCCCTTATCTGATATAGGAAGAGTACCCTTAAAAGTAAATTATGCAATGATGGCAGGCAGATGAGGATGCAAATTAGGGTTTAGATGTTTTTGGTATTTTTGGAGAATATGTAATTTTTTTTTGGTATTTTCTTAAATAGAAGAAAACTTGCAAATTATGGCCTAATATGCAGGAAATATACTAAAATTAAAAGATATGCAAAAATTGCTAAACAAAATCCTAAAACTTCCAAACTTGTCTTGCTGAAAAAAAACAGAGCCAAAAACTTGCTGGCTTTCGGCTTGTAGAAAATTCACAGGCCATAATAAAATCTAAAAAATTCTGAAAACTACTGTGAATTATGGTCAAACCAGCAAAAGAAATTTCAGAATTTTTGGAGTTTTTGTCAGGGAGAAATAATTTAAATAACAGAGTATATATGGACTGAAAAATTGCAGAACTAATATAAGCTCTGATACCAAATGATGCGGGACTAATATGCATGCAATTATTTTTGTATATTTTATATGTGGGGTTAGGTGATTAATTTTGAATTTTAGTTCAAAATTAGTTTTAGGGAGTTTTGTATGAATTTTTGAAGCCAAGCATGCAGATTAGAACCTAGAAAAGTACTAAAGAAGGATCGCCGGGACTGAGAAGCCTCGGTTGGGGCAAGCTCTCCTACAATATAAAGACTGGAGGTAGAGGGGGTGTACCTGACAATGTCTAAAGCACCCGGTGAAGATTGCAGCGAAGGGATCTCTCGTTCCTTGACGGATGCGGCCTGGAAAACCGAGCCAATGACCCGCGAATACCCGGCTTTCTGCTTGGTGGTTCGATTGAGGCTTGGTCGGAGTCGTTGGATTCTTAGGAACTCGGGGACCTGCAAACGACCTATCAGGGGTTAGAAAACTCAGAGAAAATCAAGAAAACAAAGAAAAACAGCAAAGGGAAGAAAGTTTGGAGGGGGCTGGAAGGATGGTTGGCGGCAGGAAGATGGTTGCAAACACCAGGAAGATGAACTCTGAAACCCCTTTATGCACACAGCAGGGTAATCACACAAAGCAATTGAAGAACTCAAGGTTTATTTCATATATCAAAATCTCCGTTCATACAAGAGGCTAGGGTCCTTTAAATAGACCCTTAACCTTGGGCTCCAAGTTGCACATAAGTCTTTACATAAGAATCCTTTTCCCTCTCAAACCCTAGCTAGAAAATAAGAAAATATTAGGTAGAAAAAATCCCTAAAAATTCTCTTGACTTGGCCAACACTCCAAGGATGCCTAGGGGGCGTGTTGGTCTTCTAGGAGCAGCAAGAGGTCGGCCCAAAGGGGCTCGGGTGCATGGGTTTGGGCCTTTGGAAGCTGGGGTGGCCTGGTAGCCAGGTAGCAAGAATATTTCCTGGTATCTTGCTTCTTAGGGGCTTGGGCTTGGTGCCTAGGCTTGATTTCTTTGGGCTAGGATGTTGATGGACCTCTAAAATCATGGATGCCTTAGTATATGAATATATTTTGGCATATGGAAGGGAATCTGGGCATCTGGAGGGCATCTGCAAGGAATCAGGGTTTTTTGAATTTTCCTCCTGGGGTCTTCAAATCTTCAAGCTGGGTTGGACTTGGGCTATACTTCCATGTCTTCAATCTGGTTGGACTTGGTCTTCACTTGTATGATGTGGTCTTGAGTCTTCAATATGGTTGAACAGGACTCAAAAAAATAAAATTAGCTCGACATGAGCTGACTAACAATGGACTGAACTAGCTCAACATGAGCTACTAGTACAGAACTGAAACTTAAAAGACTCAAATAACAACTAAAATGGACTCAGATGGGCTAAGCCCTTATTACAGATGGACTAATAAATTACTGATCAATTCATAGAGGGTTGAAAAGCCTCTATCTTGTTCTGGTGCCTCCGGTGTCCCCACCACTTGGGCATGGCTGATCTCCAGGGATGTAAAAGGATGCTAGGGCAGCAGGGTTTCAATCCAGGAATACAAAGAGAGCACTCAAAGTAAGAACCAAAACTCAAACACAAGGCAATTAATCCAAATTTCAACAAGGTTTATTCATAAGAAAAAGTTTATTACAAGAGACGGAGGGGTGGGGTATTTATAAAGTTTCCATGCCCTCACTAACCATGGTTACACTTGGGTTACAAGTCATCTTCCAAATTGGAGTACAAGTCCTTTCATAGCTAGGTTAGAATTACAAAGTTTAAAAGGATTAGAAATCCCAACTAGGTTAGGAAAGACTTGGTCTTCTCCCACTTCACTTCACCTTGGACTAGGTCAAACTCCTTGGATGCCTACTCCTTTGGGCCTATAGACTTTAGGGCAATAAGGGGAGGTCGGCCATGGGCTTGGAATGCATGGGCTTGGGCCCCCTGGAAGCTGGGGTGCCAAGTTCCCTAGGCTAGCATATTCTCGGTATTAAAAGGAAATGCTTGGGCTTACTTCTTGGGCTTGAATTTAGAGGCCTGGAGTGCTGAGATAGCCTGGTAAACATGGGCTCCTGGCATATGGAATATTTTAAAAGCATTTGGAAGGAATCAGGCATCTAAAATGGCATCTAGAGGAAATCAGGGTACCTAGGTGTCGATTGAGCTCCCCTAAGCTGATGTAACTGCTTCTGGTTTTAGAATGAGGTCTGGTAGAACTCCAAAATAGCATAACCTTATCTCTTATACAAGAAGTGAACTCATACTAGACTCATACTGGTGTACAGGACTCAATGTACTGGACTAGGTTGAGGGTTGAGACAAATCAACTAATCTCAATTTATTACAAGACTCAATTCTAGTTAATTACAAAACTTTGATACATGGCTAGGTAAACCAAATAGGGTCCAGTAATCTATGTCTGATCCTGGTGCCCCCACCAGAAGGACTTAAGTTTTAAGGTTGAAGAAGATTCAGCAGAGTTTCAATTGAATTTCAGAAAGTTTGTACCAAGTGTCGATTCATGGGTGTGAAGTGTCGACTCACAGTGTCGACTCACAGAAGCATGAACTGATATACAGAAGATATTTCAGATGGCATGCTCCAAGTGTCGACTCATAGAGCTCAAGTGTCAACTCAAGGCCTGAGATAAAAATTATACAAAACATGCTGAATTTCAGACTTTCCTTAAGTGTTGACTTATGGAAGCCAAGTGTCGACTCACCAGATGAAGTGTCGACTCACTAGATGAAGTGTCGACTCACCTGAAATTTCCAGAGAGCTTTAAGGAATATTTTGGAACTAAGTGTCGATTCATAGAGACCAAACGTCGACTCATGACTTGAAGTGTTGACACTTGAAGTTTTGCTGAATAGTAATGACTAGTTTTTCAAATGCAGAACTTGTCCTTTTCATCCCCAACGGCTAATTCTACCTCTCCAATGGTCATAAACTACCATTTGAAGCTTGGAAAGGTATTTAAAGTGGATTAAACTCAAGTGGGAAGGAATGAATGAGTAGTTAAGTGCCTTCACTCCAATATTTATTGAGAGCAACTACTTTCAAGTGAAGTGAAGCCTTCAAGCACTCAAAGTATTAAAAAGCAAGTCCAACCACTCAAGCATCATTTAAGGCTTCAACAATTTGAGGACAAGCTTCTTCAAAGAGCTTCAAAAAGATATTTGCTTTTATTTGAAAGCTTTCTTGTATTTCATACATTTTCTTAAATTCTTTGTTGAGGTTTGTTGGTGAGCCTGTATGTTAAAACCAACAAAGATTTTTGGTTAGCCTTGTGAAAATCAAAGAGGTTTTTGGTTAGTCTTGTGAAAATCAAAGAGATTTTTTGTTAGCCTTGCGAAAACCAAGGAGGTTGTTGGTGAGCCTAAGTTACAAAACTAATTAGATTTTTGGTTAGCCCGTAAAATCAAAAGGGGTTTTGACTTATGTTCCCGATGAAAACAAGTTGGATTTTGATTAGTGAGCCCGTAAAACTAATCAGCTATAATCAAGAGTGATTATAGTGAATTCCCAAGTGGACCTTGGGGAGTGGATATAGGTGCCTTGGAGTACACTGAACTATTATATATTAATGTGTTTGTTGTTGCTTACTCTCTCTTTATTTACTCTTATTTACTTTGCATTTGCTTATCTTTTTTCACTGCATACTCTTAAATAACTCACAAGCACTTGCAATTTACTAGTGCCTTAATTATTTTGAATTGGCACACTTTTGCAAAAGTTATTAGAAATCCAATTCACCCCCCCTCTTGGGTTGCTTACTGGGCAACAAGTGGTATCAGAGCCACGTTTTCAGTTTATAGGTCAACCACATTGAGTAAAGATCTATGGCAGCCCCACTTGGTTCCAGTGTAGTTGAAGGACAAGCCTCAAATAGACCACCTTACTTTAATGGCACCAATTACACATATTGAAAAACATGCATAAGAATCTATGCATTCAATTGATTATAATCTATGGAAAGTTGTAGATAAAGGTCCTTATATTTTTTTAATTATTGTTAATGGTGTTTTTATCCCAAAACTTGAAGAGGATTAGAATGAAAATGATATTAAACAATCAGAGATCAATACGAAAGCAATGAATCAACTATATTATGCATTGGGTCCTAGTGAATTCAACAGGATTTTTACATGAACCTCTGCTAAGAAAATATGGGACACACTTGAGGTTACTCATGAGGGTACTGATCAAGTAATAAATACTAAAGTTAATATGCTTGTGCATACTTATGAGATATTTTGAATGGAACCTAATGAATCTATTACTGATATGTACACTAGATTTACAAATATTGTTAATGGCATTAGAAGTCTTGGTAAGATTATGACTAATGTTGACCTTGTAAATAAAATTCTCAGGTCATTGCCAATATCTTGGGATCCTAAAGTGATAGCTAGTCAAGAAGCCAAAGATGTTGAGAAACTTTTATTGGAGCAACTCATTGGTTCACTCATGACTTATGAGTTGAACTTGAAGTAGAAGGCAATGGACAATAAATAAGAAGAAGAAGACTATAGCTTTCAAGTCTACAATACAAGATGAGTCTTCAAGTGATGAATCTGAAGAAGAAGAGAATGATGATGAAGAGGCTCTCATCGCAAGGAAATTTAAAAGGTTTGTGAAGAAAAAGAAACTCCCTTACAAAAAGAAGGCTCAACCAAGCAAGGAAAAGGAAAAAGAAAAAGAAAAAGAAAAGGACAAGAAGAAGGAACTACCAATATACTTCGAGTGCAAGAAGCCTGGACATTACAAATATGATTATCCTCTTCTAAAAAAGTCCAAGAGAAGATTTAGAAAGAAGGAAAGAAGGCAATGATGGCAACTTGGAGTGATAATGAGGACTCTAGTTTTGAGGAAGAACAAACTGAAGTCGCCAGTCTATGTTTCATGGTTCAAGAAGATGAGGTACATTGACTTTGAACCTGAATTTACTTTTGATGAACTTAGAGATGCAATTGATGAGCTCATACATGAATATAGATTGCTAAAAATTAAAAATAAAAAGTTGAAAAAGTATGCTTGTTCATCATCTCATGAAAATACCAATCTTACAAATGAAAATAATGATTTAAAAGCTAAGATTGATACTTTAGAAAAACAAAAGAATGCTTTGTCAGTGGAAAATGAAGTTTTAAAAAGATCTAAGGTTATTATTTCAAATAATGAACTTTTAAAGAAAAATAAAGACTTTGAGGAAGAAAATCAAAAATTCAAAAATAGTTTGAAAAAGTTAAATCATTTGTTGAAAAGTTTACATATAGTTCTGAAAAGCTAAATTTTTTATTGAACAATCAAAGCCAGTTTTCAACAAAGCAGGTTTGGGTTTTAACCGCAAAAATAGCTAAGGTTTTTCAAGAATTTCTTTATACCTGCATCATCTAACATTACATGTTTTTCTTGTAGAAAATTGGTCATAAAGCATATCAATGTGATCTTAGAAAGACTAATAATTCTAGAAATATTAGGGTTCCAAAAGGAACCACCTTTAGCACTAACCCAAAAGGATCCAAGCCATTTGGCTTGGATACCTAAATTGAAAACTTAATTTATTTTGCAGCATCTTGTAACCAAAGAAAAGAAAAGATTAGGTATCTCGATAGTGGTTCCTCAAGACATATTACAAAAGATGTGAGCAATTCACCTCTCTTAAAGCACTGAATGGAGGGAGTGTAACTTTTTGATATAATAATAAAGAAAAAATCATTGGTATCAATAAAGTGTACATCTCTCCTATATTTATAGATAATGTTTTATTAGTTAAAGGATTGAAACATAATTTGCTTAGTATTAGTCAGTTTTGTGACAAAGGTTTTAAAGTTATTTTTGAATCATCTGTTTGCATGGTAGCTAGTCCTGAATGTAATGGAGTGAAATTCATTGGAAATAGGCATGGTAATATCTATGTTGTTGATCTTGATAATTTACTTCTGCATGATGGTAAATACCTAGTTGCTATGAATTTTAGTATTAATGAGACTAGTTGGCTTTGGCATCATAGATTAGGTCATGCAAGCATGCATCTTCTTTCAAAATTATGCAAAAAGGGTTTAGTAAGAGATTTACCAAAACTTAGTTTTGAAAAAGATAAAATATATGAAGCATGTCAATTTAGAAAACAAGTAAAAACATCTTTTAAACCAAAAGATTTTGTTTCAACTTCTAGGCCATCAGAGCTACTCCATATGGATCTCTTTGAACCAACTAAGATAACAAGCTTAGGAGGCAAGATATATAGATTAGTTATAGTGGATGATTTCTCTCGATTTATATGAGTTTTATTTTTATCTTACAAAGATAAAATGTTTTCAGCATTCTTGAAGTTTTATCAAAAAGTTTCGAATAAAAATGGTACTTCAGTTGTTTATATTCATAGTGACCATGGTACTAAATTTGAAAATCAAGATTTCAGAAAAAATTATAATGAAAAAAGAATTAATCACAATTTTTATGCACCTAGAATACCTCAACAAAATGGGGTGATAGAAAGAAAAAATCACATTTTAGAAGAAATGGCATGCACAATACTTTCTGAAAATGATCTTCCAAGATATTTTTGGGCAGAAGCTATTAATACTGCCTGTTATATTTTAATCATGTTTTAATTTGACCTATTTTAAAGAAAACATCCTATGAACTTTGGAAAGAATGAAAACCTACTTTGAAGTATTTTCGAGTTTTTGTTTACCGATGCTTTGTTTTGAATAACAAAAAAGATAATTTAGGCAAGTTTGATGCCAAGTCTGATGAAGGATCTTCTTAGGATACTCTACATCAGCAAGGCATACGAGTTTTTAATAAAAGAATACTGTTAGTAGAAGAATCATTGCATGTAGTATTTGAAAAGTCTGCTAACAAATCATCTAGAAAAGAGGATACTTTTGATGCATGTGCAGGTATTGAAGGATTGAAGAAGCTGACTTTGGATGATCCCCCTTCCAAAGAAGATGAAGAAGATCAAAATAAGATGGATTGAGAAGAAGCTACAAGATCCTCATTGAAGCACAAAGATCTACCAAAAGAGTGGAGGTATGCTCATGGACATCTTAAGAAATTGATCTTAGGTGATCCATCGAGAGGGGTAAGAACTAGATCAATTATTAGAAATAAATGTGATTACATTACTTTTGTTTCTCAAATTGAATCTAAATATATTGAAGAAGCTAAAAAGATCCTAATTGGATAATTGATATGCAAGAAGAATTAAATCAATTTGAAAGAAACAAAGTTTGGACATTAATAGAAAGACAAACTAATATTTCAATTATTGGTACAAAATGAGTGTATAGAAATAAACTAGATGAAAATGGTGTAGTGACTAGAAACAAGGCCAGGCTGGTAGCTAGGGGTTATATCAAAAAGAAGGAATTGATTTTGATGAAATCTTTGCTTCAATAGTTAGATTTGAGCCATTATATTACTTTTAGCATTTGCATGTTCATGAATTTCAAACTTTTTAAAATGGATGTTAAAAGTATATTTTTAAATGGTTATTTAGCTAAAGATGTTTTTGTTGAACAACCACTTAGATTTGAAAATCATGCACATCCTGATTATATTTTTAAATTGTATAAAGTACTTTATGGTTTAAAACAAGCACCCCATGCATGGTATGAAAGACTTAGCAGATTTTTGATTAAGAATGAATTCTCTAGAGGCCATGTTGATGCTACCTTATTTCTGAAAAAGAAAAATAATGATCTATTAGTAGTACAAACTTATGTTGATAACATTACTTTCGGTGCTACTAACGAAACTTTGTCAAGAGTTTGCCAAGCTTATGCAGGGTGAGTTCGAGATGAGCATGATGGGAGAGCTAAATTCCTTTCTTGGACTCCAAATCAAGCAAACTAAAGATGGGATCTTCATCAACCAAGCTAAGTATACAAGAGAAATCTTAAAGAAGTTTGGGATGGAGACTACCAAGCCAATAGGTACACCTATGAACCCTTCTTGTAAACTTGATAAAGATGAATATGGTAAAAGTGTTGATCAAAAATTATATAGGGATACATTGGTTCTTTACTTACTTGATTGTTAGTAGACCAGATATCATAAATAGTATTTGCATGTGTGCTAGATATCAGTCTGCTCCTAAAGAATCTTATTTAATGGCTATTAAGTGTATTCTTAAATATCTATCTGGTACTATTGATATTAGTCTATGGTATTCTAGAGATTTTTCAATTGATTTAATTGACTATTCTGATGCTGACTTTGCTAGATATAAATTAGATAGAAAAAGTACAAGTGGAACTTGCCAATTTCTTGGAGTTAACTTAATCTCATGGTTTAGCAAGAAATAAACTTTGGTTGAACTATCTACAGCCGAGGCTGAATATATTATAGCTGGAAGTTGTTGTACTCAAATCTTGTGAATTAAGTAACAACTTGAAGATTTTGGAATCAAATTGATTAAGACATCCAAAAGATGTGATAATACTAGTGCTATAAAATTAACTAAAAATCTTATTCAGTACTCTAGAAGTAAACACATTGAAATTAGGCACCATGTCATTAGTGATCATGTTAAAAATAATGATGTTGTGCTTGAATTTGTTTACACTGAAATGCAATTGGCTAATATATTGACCAAACCTCTTCAAGAAGATAGGTTCTATATGATTAGAAGGGAATCAGGGATCATTAATCCTTTTAATTGAATTTCTTGATCTCCTTATGTTTTTTCAAAATACCGTCAAATTTATCTGATCAAATATTCTTTAAAATCATGTTTAATCACTCATAAATCCTTGAAATCAATTTCCCTAATTTTTCTGGTATTGTCCTTTTTTTTTTGGGTTTTTCTCAAAGTGTCTACACTTGGTCAGCGGGCTTCCGAGAACAAATAGGGAAACTATTCATTTTCCTCTCATTTTTTCCAAAACCCCTAAGCCGGCTCACCCAAAAATAGCTTCCCTACACTCCATTTCACTCCAATCAAACTTTTATCTACCTAATTCTTTGTTTGGAGTAAGTTCTTCCCTCGTTTCACCATTCCTTACCGTTACCTTACATTTTTCACCATGAAAAACCCTTGATGTCTCCCTACATTTGCTTCTGTATCTTGTTTCTTTGGAAATGGGTCCTTGAAAATAAGTAGTCAGGAGGCCTCGTCCATCTATTTAGGAGGTCAAGCGACGGACGAAGGCTAGGCATGATGATTCAGTGGCAATAGAGCCTGAGGTCTAGCTAGATGTTCCTTCTAGACTGCTTGTTCCAGCAGCTGATAGGATGGCCTCTAAGGCCATAGTCGAAGGACAGTGAGTTGATTTTGACTTCCTGGACCAGCAGCATTTCCGGATCGAACAGTGGTTGAGAGATGATGAGTTGTCATAGTTTTGCATATTGTCTGAGTGGTTTTACCTTGGCTTGATCAGAGAGTTTTATGGTACTTTAGCCAGAGGTGCTGACGGTGGATAGCAATGGTCTGAGGTATTGAGGTTTTACTTTTTGCCAAGATACTGAGCAGGGTATGGTAGATATCCATGATAGGATCACTAACGGACTCATTTGTGGATCACATGAGTGGGCTCCGGTGTATCTTCGAGACAGATGATCTTCCAAAGGAAGCCATTATAGTTGCATCCAGACTCTCGCCCAAGATGAGGCTCTACATCATATCATCACCTGGATTCTCCTGCCAAAGACCAGATTTTTCAATTTTATCACTGAGTGAGAGCTGATGGTGATGGTATCCTTGATTCAGCATACTCCAGTATGCCTCCCGGTTTTGATGGTTCATCAGATGATAGAGGCAGCGACTAGCAGGAGGTTGTGCTTGCCCTATGGTATGGGTCCAACAATCTTATATAGGGCATATGGAGTCATTATAGATGGAGAGCCCTACAGACTATTACTACATACGGACATCTATGATGAGAGATCGCTCGATAGGATAGGCTTTCATCTGGTTAGAGGTTAGTGGAGACAATGAGTATCAGGTCAGACCACTGATGCAGATGAGGAGGCAGTAGAGGAGGAGCGTATTTTCACTAGTGAGGCTAGGCCATCTGAGCCACAGGGTGATATTCTAGAAACACAACCCCAGCCTGCAGCTCATCTTTAGCTATCCTCTCCTGCATAGACTGATGGTACTGGAGACAGCATGGATGAGAGTGTCACTCAAATAGAGATAGAGATTATGGTTATCTGATAGCGAGTTGACAAGATTCATGTGGAGATGAGAGCAGACCACTAGGGTTTTAGATAAAGTATTTCTGCTATTTTGGCTGCTCTGGAGATGTTGACTTCTACGAGAGGTCCATCACCTTCATCTCCTTCATCACTAGATTTACCTCCAGCACCTTCAGCCCCAGGACCAGATACAAGGAGATGGTCATGGTGACTCTTCATCGAGTTCGATGTCAGAGATTTTATGATGGAGCCCGAGCCAGAGGCTACAGTAGAGGATGTTTAGAGGACACTAGTTCAGGATCCTCCCAGTTCCTCATTCCAGACACCAGTCCTCTCCAGTTCCTCACCTACCATTCCTGACCCATCTCTTACTTTTGCTCCCACACCTGTACTGCACACAAATCCCCTTGACACTGATTTTCCTACTCCAATCCTTAGCATTCGTACTAGGACTCCACCTATACCTTCCACATCTTCCCTACTGCGAGAACTAGGGTTTTATACTCATGGTTTCCATATCCTTTCTCCTGGACCTATTTTTGATCATACTCCCTTACCCACTGATACAGCTGCTGACCCTGTCACTACTGCTCTTGCTTTTGATATTCCCTCCTCTTCAGCACTTGCTAGAGGAAGGATGTATACCAGATGTAGAGGTAGAGGCCATGGCACTGCACCGAGACTTACCCAACTAGACTATCCGATCTTTGATCGATATGGCCAAGACCTAGACCTTCTAGGGTTATAGGTCCCATCATTTTTAAGATCGGGTCCTCTTCGATGAAGAGAGTACTCCTTCAGATTGATCTATACCTTAGCTAGTGTTGGGTTACCCAGTAGAAGACTAGGTTTCAAAATTTCATTTTCGAAACCCTGACCGGTCAGAACCCTAAATCCTAGGACCACTTGAGCATGACAATCAATAAATCTAAATTTTATGGCTATATAAGAATACCTGGAGTGCTATTATCCTTTATTTCCATAAGGCACACAAGTGCATTCCCTCCAAAGGTGATCCACATAGGAACCGAACCAAGGAAGCACTCCTACAATAGTTGCTTTTTGACTGGGACTCCTTTTGGCAGCCTTCTAGAGTTTCTACCTTGCTGGAATCCCTACCCTCTTGTAGGGCACTTTAAGACCTCTCTATATCTATTCTTGGTCCCGGATACCTCTTTTATTTTTCTCCCTAGGCTCTTGTCTCAAAAGGCTGGCCTTGTCTTGAAAGAACAAGCCTTGTCTTAATAAGACAAGCCTTGTCTTAACTTAAGTCTTAAGAGGAGGGATAGAAAAATAGCAGGTTGGGTTTTCTGATGGAATTTTGATATCTGGCATCAATCAAATCACCGATGCCTTTTATAGAGTAGGTTGGGTGACTTATAAGTCTATCCATCAGCCATTTGATAAGACTCTTCAAATTGGAAGAGTCTTATATGGATGGAAAAACCTTATCTAGATAAGACCCTTCATGCACCAAGAGACAAGACTTTGTCTCTTCAATTTCTAGCCAATCTATCTTCTTCCATGTGGCAATAATCAGTTGCATGAAAGCCAAGGGGCATGAAAAGAGAAGTGAAGCATCAGAGAATTTTAAGATACTTCAAATAGGACTCTGCCTTCTTAATTTGGTGCCAACAATGAAGGGACACGTCCCTTCATTGTGCCATTCCACTTTCACATAACTTCCCACTAATTTGACCAGTCAAAGCCCTTTAACATGGCATGGAGATGAGGGAGGAGTCCCTTGGAACTCTATCTTGTATTTGTGATTCATCAGTAGAAGGACTCTTGGTCTTTTTGCGCACCAAAATGGCATGAAACCAAATGGCACACCAAGAGTCCATGCCAACATGGACTCTATCAAAAAAGCAAGATAAGTCCTAATTAATTCAAATAAAAACTAAAATAGGTTGTCCAAATTAAGACACAACCCAATTTAAGTAAGTCCCTTTGAAACTGGTTAGCTCAATTAGCAAGCAACTGGACCCAATCCAATTAGGTTAGGAGTTGGGCTAGCCATCATATGCTAGTATATCAATTAGCTAGCCAATTAGGATCCCATTAATCAAATAAAAATATAATTGACTTCCTTGGCCAATTCCTTAATATGTGTGACCTTTGGGTTCCCCATCTAGCCAGCAGTAGGTCTAGGTCCAAGCAAATTTGATCCAATCAAAACTGATTTGACCTAATTTGGTCAAATTGAGCTGATCTAAGTTGCCAATTTGAACCAACTTCCGAATTGACTCATAAATCTAATCAAATTGATCCATGAAAACCCACAAGACATGATTGACTCTAGCAACGTGTCATGCCTACCCAAAATATAAGATATTTGATAAAAATTATCAAAATACCCTTCAGTAGAAAGTTACCATGCAATTCAATCCTTCGATCTTCCTTTACCCCGATTAAGTGATGGGCATGGATAAATGTCAAACCCTAGCACTTAATCATTTTAAATCTTAATTTGATAATGAAGACTCGACCAATAAAAGATTAGAAATCCTATCTAATCTCATAATGCTTTGATCAAAGACTTTTTGAGTCATCATTAGAAGAGATCACATAGGATAACATCTCCTCTTACTTAGAGTGATCGATTCCTTGTTGACCTACTCTTTATCTTCATACACAATCCACCATATCTAGTAACACCTCGTACATGACTTAATTGTCATGAATGAGTATGTACCAAAACATGGGTTCATATGCACAAGATACTATGGTAGTCTCAAGTCTAAGAATCACATGCACAACTCTCACTAAGAGAACATTCTTTTGACAAGTAAGAATTCCATTTGATGTTCTCTTATCGAATCAGTTCAGTGGACTCATAACCTAATGAGCACCCACATCCTTATATTAGTATCCTGACACAAGTAGTTGTGAGACCAACCACCCTCCTTTTGGGCCTACATAGGATGTGCTAGTCTTACTAGAAACTATCGATCCCCGAATTGATGATCCAATGACTAGGAACATTTTAGATTATGGTTTATAGGAACTTAGGTCTCACTATTATGATTACCATCATAACCCTAATTCCATTGCCCTAACTTATGGGGTTCATCATAATCTAATATAGATGCAGCAATATGATGAATCAAAATTGCCTTTATTTAATTAAATAATGTCATACAAGAGTTGGTAGATTACAATAATGCCCTTACAAAGATTGGCTTTTAGGGTGCTTTTCTTTCAATCTCCCACTTTCACTAAAGCCAATCGCCCTTGTATCTTATACCCATACAATCTAAGTGGCGATCAAAATGTTGCTGAGGTAATGCTTTAAAGAATGGGTCTGCTATGTTGTTCTTTGTTCTACTCATTCAATGACATCTTGTCTTTCTATAATCTCTCGAACAAGGTGGAAACATCTTAGGATGTGCTTGGACTTATAATGAGACCTTGGTTCCTTAGCTTGCACAACAGCTCCAGTGTTATCATAATAAAGTGGCACCAATTGTTGTATAGCGGAAACCATGCCCAATTTTGTGATGAGTTTCTTCATCCACATAGCTTCCTTTGCAGCTTCGCATGCAGCTATGTATTCTGCCTCAGTGACTGAGTCAGCTACAATTAGCTGCTTGGTACTCTTCTAACTCACTGCACCACCATATAAGATGAAGACATACCTTGATATGGATTTGCTCTGATCCGGATCTGATTGAAAACTAGAATTCGTATACCCTTCTAGTTTCAACTCTGATCCACCATGCATAAGAAAAATATCTTTAATCCTTCTCATGTACTTAAGAATATTTTTTACAGCTTTCTAATGATCCTCACCTGGATCACTCTGGAACCTGCATACTATGCCCAAGGCATGAGCAACATCAGGTTTGGTACATAACATGTCAAACATTATTGATCCTACAACCGAAGCATAAGGTATCAAACTCATCCTTTCTCTCTCTCTAGTGTCTTAGGAGACATTTTCTTGGAGAGATGTATGCCTTGACTCATAGGTAAGTAAACCCTTTTACTTCCATCCGTGTTGAATCTCTTCAACACTAAATCAATGTACCTTGATTGAGATAAGCCTAGCATCCTCTTAGATCTATCTTTATAGATATTTATACCTAGTATATAGGATGCCTCTCCAAAATCCTTCATGGAAAATTGCTTTGATGGCCAAGACTTGACCATTGCATCATTGGAATATCAATTTCAATGATGAGTATGTCATCAACATACAAGATCAAGAAAGCAAGTGCACTCCCACTTGTCTTCTTGCACATACATGATTCATTCACATTCTTGATAAAACCTAACTCCTTGATTATTTCATCAAAGTGGATGTTCCAACTCCTCAATGCTTGCTTTAATCCATAAATGGATTTTCTAAGCTTGCATACTTGGTTTGGTCTCCCACTTGAGACAAAATCTTCTGGCTATGCTATATAGACTTCTTCCTCAAGATTTCCATTAAGGAATGTACTCTTAACATTCATCTGCTAGATCTCACAGTCATATTATGCTGCTATAGCAAGCAATATCCGAATAGACTTGAGCATGGCTACTGGTGAAAAAGTTTCATCATAGTCAATGCTATATTTTTGTTTGAAACCTTTTGTCACCAGCCTAGCCTTGTAGGTTTTTATTTGATCATCTGCTCCAATCTTCTTCTTGAAGACCCATTTACATCTATTGGGTTAATTCTTTTAGGTGGATCTACTAAAGTCCAAACCTGATTGGAATACAAGGAGTCCATTTCAGTTTTTATGGCATTTAGCCATTTGTCAAAGTCTTTACTCTCAATAGCTTCCATATAGGTCACAGGATCATCATCCTGTATGCTTTGGCTTCATTGTCATTCCCAATGACAAAGCCATATCTGAGAGGTGCACCCCGCACCCTCTCTGACCTTAGGAGAGAAGGTGTGTGTTGTGGTTGTTCCTGGACTTTTGGAACATCTGGTTGAGGAATTGATGTAGGTTGAACTTCTTCAAGTTCTAATATCCTCCCATTGCCCCCTTCTTAGATAAACTATTTTCCAAGAATGTGGCATGCTTACTGACAATGACCTTTTGCTAAGTAGGATGGTAGAAAAGGTAGCCTATACCTTCTTTAGGATATCTTACAAACCTACATTTATCAGCCCTAGAACTTAACTTATGTCCAAAAGCATTCCAGACATAAGCAAGGCAACCGCAAATCTTAAGATACTTAAGACTTGGCCTTTTCCCTTTCCATAATTCATATGGAGTGCTCTTAACTGCCTTTGATGATACCCTGTTCAATATGTAGGTAGCAATCTCTAGAACATAACCCCAGAAAGATACTAAAAGATCTGTGAAGCACATCATGGACCGTACCATATCTAACAAGATATAATTCTTCCTTTCTGCTACACCATTTAGTTGTGGTTATATGGAGGGGCCCATTCATAGAGAATTCTGTTATTTTTAAGATGATTAAGAAATTCACTAGACAAGTATTCATTGCCTCAATCAGATCGAAGGACTTTGATACTATACCCAGTTTGTTTCTCAACTTCACTTTGATACTCTTTGAATTTTTAAAAGGCTTCAGACTTGTGTTTCATAAGATACATATATCCGAATCTTGATAAATCATTAGTAAAACTAATGAAATAAGAGTATCCTCCTCTGGCATGGGTTGTCATAGGACCATACACATCGTGTGTACTAGTCCTAACAATTCATTTGCCCTTTCTCCATGTCCAGTGAATGGAGACTTGGTCAATTTTCACATGAGAAAGGATGCACAAGTTTTTAATGATTCATGATCAAAAGGTTCAAAGAAATTTTCTTTGTACAACTTGTTTATCCTAGACTCACTGATATGACCCAAACAACAATGCCAGAGAAAAGTGACATTTATGTCTTCTCTCTTTCTTTTCTTGTCATCAACAAGAATATTGTATCATTGAGTTCTAAAGTTAAAAGATCATTGATAAAACAACCATGTCCAAATATTTTATTAGAATGAAGAATAGAGTAGCCATTGCTCTTTACACTTATTTCATATCTTTGTTGAAATAATAAGGATATAGAAATAATGTTTCTTACAACATTTAGGACATAATAACAATCTTCTAACTTTAGTTCATTACCCGAAGGTAATATAGCTCAGCATTCATGGCTTCATCATTTGTTCCATATAGCTCGAAGTCACCTTTCTTCAAAATTCTAATTCTGTGGAGTCTCTGTAATGACTTACAGATATGAGACCCAGATGCAATATCTAATACCCATGAATTAGAAATGAAAGCACTCAATGATAAATTTGTTTGTATCATGTACAAACCTTTAGATGCTCCTCCGGCATCTTGCTTCACACTTACAAGATATATATGCCATTTTTCTTCCAATGCCCCTACTTGCCACTGTGGAAACAGGCTCCATCATTAACAGCCTTCTTTGCTTTCTTCTTCTTCTGGATGCTCTTTTTAGGATTGAACTTTCTTTTCAAACCCTTCTTCGTTGCCTGTTTTTTCTTCCCATCAATAAGAAGAAGATGAGTCTTATCTCCCTTAGAATGGCTCTCTGCTGTCTTAAGCATGTTAAGCAGCTTAGGCAAAGAAGTATTCAATTTGTTTATATGATAATTTAAAATAAACTGAGAGAAGGAATCTGGGAGTAACTACAAAATCAAGTCATGGTTGAGTTCACCATCCATTACAAAACCTAGTTGACCTAATCTGGTGATTAAGTCAATCATTTTCAAAATATGGGTTTGAACTGATAACCCTCACTCATGCGTGCACGGAACTGCTGCTTCGATATCTCGTACCGCGCAGCCCTACTTTGCTCTCCATAAAGCTCCTTAGATTGAGCAATATGGATTGAGGTTCCATCTCTTCATGTTGCCTTTGAAGCTCATTGCTCATTGAGGCCAACATGATGCACTTGATAGTCATGCTGTCATTTAGCCATATTTTATGCGTGGCCCTTTCCTCCTCAGAAGCATCCTCTCCGATCGGCTCTGGATCCAAAGAATCAAGAATATAAGAAAGCTTCTCCTGAGTTAATATTATCCTCAGGTTCCTTAACCAATCAACATAATTAGGATCGGTCAATTTGTTGGCATCTAAAATGCCTCGCAGTGATAAACTTGAAGCCATAATACTTAAATCTACATGAATATAAAGAACAACTATAAGCAGACCACTCAAGATGACATCCATAACTAGATAAGAACTTTATATCTAATTATGTCTCCCACTGTTTTATTCGAATACCATAACCCTCACACCTATGGTAAGCGAGAAACCTTACCAAGTTTCTTTAGTGGGGTTAAGATCCTAATTCCTCATGAATGCCTTGTGTTACACCACAAACACTCATGAGTTTAAGGATAGGAAAACCCCTTTCCAATTGCATCCCTTGCAATTCTCAACATAACACTTGCCTCTAAGATACTTATAGCCTTGTGTGTACACAACAAACTATAATGTCTTAGTTTAGTCGGATCCTTCATTTCTATATAGCCATGATCAAATAATGTTGCCCTTGTGTTACACAACAAAGCAACATTGCCAATTATGCTATAAAGCACTAAGTGCACCAAGACAAATTTTATATCAAACCTTAGAGTAGGCCTTATGTTGCATAATAAACCTAAAGTACTTATCCGGATTGATCTATACCTCAGCTAGTGTTGGGTTACCTAAGCCGGGCGTAGCAGAAGACTAAGTTTCAAAATTTCATTTTCAAAATCCTGACTGACCAAAACCCTAAACCCTAAGACTACTTGAGCATGACAATCAATAAATCTAAACTTTAGGGCTATAGAAGAATACCTAGAGTGCTATTATCCTTTATTTCCACGAGGAACATAAGTGCATTACCTCCAAAGGTGATCCACACAGGTGCCAAACCAAGGAAGCACTCCTACAACAGTTGCTTGTTTAACTGGGACTCCTTTTGGTAGCCTTTTGGACTTTCTCCCTTGCTGGACTCCCCACCCTCCCATAGGGCACTCTGAGACCTCTCTATTCTATTATCGGATCCCGAATACCCCTTCTATTTTTTTTCTTAGGCTATTGTCTTAAAAGGATGGCCTTGTCTTGAAAGAACAAGCCTTGTCTTAATAAGACAAGCCTTGTCTTAAGGCGAGGAAGAGAAAAATAGCAGGTTTGGTTTTTCAATGGGAATTTTGATATCTAGCATCAAATCACCGATGCCTTTTATGAAGTAGGTTGGGGCGCCTGATGATAACTATATTAAAAACATAATTAATCCAACTTTATTTAGTTAAAATTGATACTTTTATGTGGTATTTCATAGAAATTGATTCCATAAATGCGAAGAGCTCGATTCTAGAAGTCTAACGGTATAAACGGTACTTGAATCGGATTTCAAACGAGCTCGAAATCAAGTTTTTATAATTCTAGGAGATATTGCGCGAAGTTTAAAGTGGCCGGTCCATCGAGGACTGATCGCTTGGTCTATGGAGCATCATGTGGATAGCCATATGCCATTGTTGCTGGTCCACGAAAAAGATCGTGGAGTTGTTGCCTCCCCGAGCCCAACCTTCACCGAAAAAAGAGTTGACGCCCTCCTCCCACCGTCAAGAAACTCTCCTTCACCGGAAAAGCCACCAAGCCCCCATTCATGATAGAAAAATCAAATCCCAAGCCACTAGTCTTGGTTTCAGCTTCCCCACCACAGCCCATGGTTGGAAGGGATGTAGTGAAGCTTCCAAAATGTCGGAACTTCCTGTTCCACCACTACTCTGCCCTCCATCATCCTCCTCTTGCTGCTGTTGATTGCGAGAACCATCACCAACGAGCCAAACCACCGCCTGTTGCTGGCCTTCTTCCCTGTTGTTGAACTGTGAAGCGTTAGAGTCGCTGATCGACGATTCTTCATGCCCGTAGCCAATCTTCTCCAACTTGCTATAGGCCACCGATGCAATCTTTTTTTCATTACCGTGAAGACACTGTTAGGAGTTGGACGATGTTCAAAAGATGCGGTCGTGAGGACGTTCATAGAGGTAGTTTGTTCGTAGATGCGGAGGAGGTCATTCAGATGCGGAGTTTGTTCGCATACACAGAGGAAGCTTGTTGGAGATCGGTTGGAACAAACGGGGATCGCGTGATGGCAGGTGCATGGATAACAATGAGAAACAGAGGCTATTCAGAAGGTTACCAGGCTGTTGTGATAGAAACCACCACTATTTCCATGTGGATGAGATGCATCCTTTTCTCCTTATTTAAGCAGCACCAGGTTTCGATCTCCTCTCCATTTTTTTGATATCTCCGCATTCTATCCCACTCCGCACTCCATCCATTTATCCAATCCAATTCCCACATTTTGAACCATTTACGAAGCTGATGTCCAGGTTGAAGATGCTGGCCAGAGGATTAATGGAAGGCTGAATCATACTTCTTGGGATTTTACTGTAGTGCTTGGCACAGGGAGTTTAGTTTTATTTTAATCTTTGTACTTGACTTTCTATGAAATAAAAGACTGAATTTCTTTTCAATAATTTTATGATTCTTTATTCAATTCTTATTAGGCATAGTTTATTTTCTTGGGACAAGCTATATTCAATAGGTACAGTTTATACTCTTGGAATAAATTATCTTTAAAAAGGATTTTTATAACTTGTATGCATTGATTTCTAACTAATCTATATTTCAGGAGAACGGGTCATGATAGAACAGGTACGGGTCGTGATCACCAAAAATAGATTATATCTGGATCGAAACATACATATCATTTACATAGAAGTAGAATGCCAGCAACCTAGCAAGTAACCAGTTAAAATTTCGAGACTCTATTGCATTTACACTCTTTCATTATCAGTCTTAGTTAATTAGTTGTAGTTAATTTATAATTTCTTTTAAAAAAATATAATAGTAAAAAGTTCAAACTAATAGTTGAAGGTCCCTGTGGATTCGATTCTTACTCCTACTATTCTACCTAGAATAGTGGACTTAAGATAATTTAAATCGGAGCGTAGCAATGCATATCAGATTTTTGGCATCGTTATTGGGAACTTTTGGCATTATTTTGAAAAAAAAAATCCAAAATTTGAAATTCAAAAAAAAAAAAAAGTAGTTCATATTTTCAATATTGGGTGCCCTGACATAAGGTTGTCCTAGCATAACTGGAAAGTTATGTTGAATGGTTTGAAAGTAAATTGATGCAGGTGGTTTGACAAGATCCTACACTAGGCATGCAAACATCTACGGGAGCAGATAGGATTTTAAAATAATTTTTAAAATTCACGCAGCGGGTATCTGCTCCGCCAGGAATTAATCTAGAACTAGTTGTATTCAGGCATGCATAAACATATAAAATATTTATAAAATATTAAACAATTTAATCTATCCATGCATGATTAAAAAATAAATTTCATACCTTTATTCCACCTGGAATAACTCTAGAATAAACCTGGAATAGACTGGAATAACTAGAATAAAGTTATTCCAGTCGTCTTCCTCCTTGGGACCTTGTTTTTGGCTTGCAAAACGTCATCGGAACAATGCCTTCCGGACCTCCGTTTGCTCCAAATTTGAGCAGCAGCTTCTTGGACAAGTCTTCTTCGATTTGCCACCAATTGCTGCAATCAAATATAAGCCAAAAAAATTAAATAATTCACCAAATTCTGCTGCCAGATTTCTACAGCAGAACTGGACAGTAGACTTTGGCCTTCGTTTCGGAACGATTGGGGCGATCCTGGCTCGCGTGGTTTGCTCCTAGGAGTAGAGTGGTACTCCCTTTAGAGGGGAGACACACCGGGACTCTCGGATCCGCCTCCACGCACGGTGCTAGCCGCCGGAAGAGGGCTTCATGGTCACAGGTTTTCTGCTGCAGTGCAAAACTTTGAGCACAACAAAAACAAGGGATTAAGGCCTTGTTTCTCTCCCTCACACACTCCTAAACCCAGCCCCAAGAGCACTCCAAATGAGCCTTTCAAGGAAGAAGAATACCCAGAGATTTTTTTTGCTTTCCCTCAATTCTCACACGTTGAATAAACACTTATCTCTCGTTGAAACTTAACAAAACACAACAGGGGATGGCATGGTGTTTATATAAGCTGCATGGAGAAGTGACAACGGAGAGGGAGGGAGGCCAAGAGGTGGAGCGACGGAAGGCCAAGAGAGGCAGCTGCAAGTAAACCAAATAAATTAGCCTTAATCCAGGATTAAAGCTTTCAAACGGTGGAGGGAGAATAGGAAGAAACGCCAGCGATGGGAGTATTGTTCGATCGTTTGGCCTTGTCCAATCGTTTGGACTTCCTCCATTCAAATGACCATGTAAAACGGTCCATGGAGAAAAATAACATCGGTTTATCCAAAATCGGTCCAACCAAAAATGGTCCAATCCCATTAAACCAATTTGGTTCAAACCCAACGGTGGTTCAATCCAATTGAACCTGGTTCAGGGAATAAAATTGGTTCACAACTAATTGGAGGCCGAAACGAACTCCGAATAATTCAAAACTGATTCAGAAAAATCCTGGCGCAGTGCTGGTCAACCCGGAACATTTTCCGGTTGACACAGACAAGGGTAAGATGGGGAAAAGAGTGCTAAAAAATACTGTGACCATAAAATTGAGACGATTCCCAATCGTAATGGTATCCGGATCAGAGAGTTATCTTCTGTGGTGTGTGACCTCATAGGTTCGAACATAAACGGTAGCATTAGAACAATTTCTAGTACTAGCACAGGAAACCATCTAGCAATGGATCCCGGCATCCGGATAGGTCGAAGATGCGGGAGCAAACTATCGAACCTCTGGCATATGGTTACCGTATAATTCATCCTTTTGACCTCTAATGCTCATGACGACTGAGATTGGGCTGCCAACCCAGACTGAGTCAGTCAACTACGTGTCTCAACCTCTCAAGCCAGTGACTCTTCACTAGGACTACCCCGACTGAGGATTTTCTAAATTGAGATACTGCGAGACATTCATCCAAACTGTTTGGACAGGTCAATTCCATCTTGGTCCATCACTGCTCCACAAGTACTTGCCTGTACCCAGAAACCTTCCGTCACCGATTAAAAATCGGGTAGTCCGACACCAAAGCACAGGGAGTTGCTTGCAAGCTACCGTGATGATCTCAGGTCAGAGGGACACATATACCCATATCCAATCGTGAGTATCCCTTTGGCAGAAAAGGGGCTGCATGGAGTCACGTTCAATGAGATATCAAATATCCCACTTGCAGATCACATCAGTGTCACCACACTCATTTGGTCAAGAGGACAACCAAACGATGTGAACTACAACAACCTATACTTGATATATTGCTGTCCAGTACAATATATCCTTTGGTTGTGAACAGATTTAAGGACCACTCGATACATCCTCTCTGTATCGAAGTCAGTGTAGTCCTAAGGACTTCATCACATGGAAAGAGTTCATTTCAGAAAAATTAAGTATGTGATGAGCTGCAAAAATAATATTTTATTAATTCATAAAATGAATACAATACTTAGCACAACCGCCTACAACCCAGGCGATTGGCTTTGGGACACAATTCCCAACATGGTTATCCTAGGGTACAAAAAGGTTGAATAATAAAAAAAAGAGTTGTGCTATTTGCTCCCAATTTCTAGATTGACTTAGGTTCTAATTACTTTTTTTTGTGAAATCAAAAAAATTTACCCTGACATCTCATAATTTATCAAGGAATTAGAAACTTAACCATCAAACTTTTAAAAAAAAGTAACTAGAATAACTTTTTGTAATAACTTTTAGTTGACACCATCTTTGCTGCATTTCATTTTTCCATAATTGACTGTAGGGCATAACTCAATTAATCAGATAAGGTGGGGAGTTCAATACCCTTCTTTAGCTCACAAATCACTACCCATCATTTGCAATGACCCAAATCTTAAATTTAAAATTAATTAGATGCCAGCCCTAAGGATTTTCGAACTCAATAGGATAATGGAACCCTAGAGTTGGACCGGGTTCAGATCATTTAGCCATGTCTAAGGAACTTAGGAATAAGAGCCTGAAGGAAGGTGGTTCTTTAATTGGTTCCATTTGCTTACCTGATAAATTTCAATTGGTATCTAAGGCAAGCAACGGGGGGATCCCCACCAACCTTACACTTACCTGGTCGAGTTAGTTAGGGGCTTGGAGTGCTCGAAGGTAACCTTGGAAAAGTTAAGAGCTGTCTAGATTCAGGTTTACCTCAAGATAGTGATTTTGATTGTGTCACTTATTTTGGAAAAAAAAAGTTAATTAAAATAATTCTCTTCTTTTAGTCTAGGACTCTCTTAGGAGTCTTTCTTTAGACCTCTTATCATTTTTTCATTTTTAAAATAATTTAATTTAAAAAAAATTGAAACTGAATTGCTGTTTACTTTAGAATACCATTGTAGGGTGTATGCTACGTCATCGGTCACTAGAACCTGAACTCATACCCATAGACCTAGAAGTAGAGAGAACCCGCAGAGCAAACAGATCAAACAGACTAGGTACTATGGATCCCAATCAAGGAATTGACCCTCCATGACAATTGAGGGAATACTTCACTCCTTCAAAGAACACCTATTCACCTTGTATCCAAGTACCCCTTATAGACGCCGTCCAATATGAAATCAAGTCTAGTGTAATACAAATGTTACCATCTTTCTATGGACATACAAATGAAGACCCTTTATAAACACTTAGATGAATTCCTCGAAATATGTTCGACTATAAAGAAACAAAATTTCTCTGATGATGCTTTAAGGCTTAAGTTATTCCCTTTTTCTTTGAAAATAAAGCAAAGTACTGGTTGAATTCCCTAGATACTGTAACTATTTCAACTTGGGATCAACTATAGAGGGAATTTCTTAAGAAATACTTCCCAATAGGAAAAACAAATCAAATTAAAAAAGTCATAACCAATTTTTCATAATTAGACGGAGAAATGTTCCATGAAACCTAGGAGAGATTGAAAGAGTTAATTAGAAAATGTCCACACCATGCCATACCTAAATGGCAATTAGTCCAGTGCTTTTATGATGGTCTGTCAGAAAGGCACTAGCAAATGGTGGGTGTCTCATGTGGAGGAACGTTCATGCTTAAAAATGAACACGAGGCATGGCAACTATTTAAAACATTAAGTGAAAATTCCTTGCATCACATGCCTGCTGCTCGTAGAGATCTTCCCATAGGACCCACAGGACCTAAGAGAGGTGGGATGTATGAAGTCAGTCATTCTATAGACATCTATAGCAAGGTAGATGAACTATCCCAGAAGCTTGACCTGATCTTACAGAATGGAAATACTTTATCCTTACCTCATAAGAAGCATGATGTCTATATTATCTACTCGAGTCCCACCCACTTGATAGGTGATTGTCTAGCTGCTTACCAATTTCCTGAGCTATTTCAGGAGCAAGTCCATCAAGCCCACACCCGAATGGCTCCTAGACCAAGAAATGATCTTTTTTCAAACACTTACAATCCTGGCTAGCGCAATCATCCAAATCTTCCTTGGAAACCCTAACCTATTATCAATTCATCAGTTAGGCCAAACCATCAAGAGACCAACTTTAAAAGCATGCCATTTTCAGAGCACCCAAGTGCCTCGTAACTTCTACCGAATAATCATGACCCTATGTTTGAAGAGAAGGTGCTCCAAGCTCTAAAAGGCTAGAAATGAATACCCAACTCCTACACTCCCACACACAATCCATTACCAAGCTAGAAACCCAGATAGGTCAACCAGCTATAGCTTTCAACTAGAGGGAAAAAGGTAAGTTATCTAGCCAGTTGATTAGCAACCCAAAAGGATACATGGCTGAAAGCTCCACTAGTCTTGAAACCTTCCCTGAACATGCCGATCAGTCATTACTTTAAGAAGTGGTAAAACATTGAACCAGTTGGACCTGACCCAGAGCAAGAATTGGCTAAGCCAGAGAAGAAGAAGAATGAAGAGGAAAAGGAATCCATTGGTCTAGCACCTATACTTAAGGCTCCATTCCCTAGAGCTTTAGAATCATCTTTACCATTGGATAAGAAGAATCTAAAAATGAATGAGATGCTTGAACTATTCAAGCAAGTCCAAATAAACTTACCTCTTCTCGATGCAATCAAACAAGTTCTGGCTTATGCCAAATTTTTTAAGGATCTATGCACACAGAAATGAAAATCCAAGGCTCACATACATAAGAAAATCCAGTTGACTGAGCAGGCCAGCTTAGTTTTTCAACAGATAGCCCCATCCAAACTCAAAGATTCTGGTACCCCAATTATATCCTGTGTCATAGGAGACCTCACAATTAAAAAAGCCTTACTCGATTTGGGTGCAAGTGTAAACCTTCTTCCAAGCTCAGTGTATGATTTATTTAGATTTGGAGAACTGAAACCCATGATGGTGATGCTACAATTGGCAGACTGATCTATTAAGGTACCCCATGGAGTGTTAGAAGACGTGTTGGTGAAAGTAGATGAATTCTACTCTCCTACTGATTTTCTTGTTTTGAATATGGAAACAAGCAGTAATCCTAGCCAAATACCAATCATTCTTAGAAGACCCTTCTTAGCAAAAGCTAATGCTTGTATAAATTATAGGATGGGAGTTATGGATGTTTCTTTTGGAAATAAAAAAATGAGGTTGAACATCTTCAATGCATGCCAAGGACCCCCCACGTATGATTATAATGAGGTAAACATGGTAGAGGAAGTGCTAGAGGAAGTTATCAATGATAAAATTCCTAGTTTGCTTGACTCAGATCCTCTACAAGCATGTTTAACACATTTCGATATGAATGATTTTAATATTGATAGGTATACTGAAGAGGTGAACATGTTATTAGATTTACCTAACTTTTGCACCACTTCCCCATGGGCCAAGAAATATGAGTAGATAACCTCTCTTTTGATACACCGATAGCTTCTTCATTAGAGACTTTACATATACTAGAACAAGAGCCACTCCTAGTCATGGTAAAGGACCCTTCTTTGAGCATGATGCCATTCCTGACCAGGAAACCCACTAGGAAATCCAATTTGTAGGTTTATCGAATGAATTCAAAGAAGCTATGAGAGAAACAATCTTGGATTTGCCAATAGACTGCTCACCCAAAATGTCATTGCAAGAATCAAATAATGCAGTATGTTAGCACGATAGCTTTGATAATTTGACTAAGGATTTGTTTCACAAACATCTGAACTGTACTGGATTTGATGACATGGAGGAGCTAAGTAACATGTTAGATCCAGATCCACCTTGGATATCAGAGTATAAGCAATTTGTAGCATCCTCCAACCCTTACCTAGCCCCTGCGCTAGAACCAATATCTACCTTGCACATCAAGTCACCCCAACTAATTATTCAAAAACATGTCTAGAAGTTACATATAAGAAAAATATCATGTGGAACATTACTGATTGGACTTCGTCCAACCATCCACCATGGTCAAGTCTAGTTTAAAAAATCCACTAAGTCTGGCTGAAGACTTAAAACTTAGCACTCTTGGGAGGCAACCCAGTCCATGTTCTAGTTTTAACCTTGTATTCTTTGTTTTTAGAATAAATAGAGAGGAGTAATAAAAAAAGATTGTGAGAAATATGGCGACAAAAGAACTACCATGTTGTACCATTCCTTGCCATTATATTATTAGTATCCTCTTCCATTAGGGATAATGGAAATTAAGTTAGGGAGAGATAATTTAATTATCAAGTCCTCAAGTAGAACTTTAATAAGTTTTGTGTACTAAATTTTGTCTCGATTTGAAAATAATCAAGCTTAGTAAATGATGAATGATTAACGGTTTAGACAATTTTAGAGAATTAAGGGATGAATTATCAAGGAAACCCCATAAATGGTAGAGTTTAGACTAGAAAATTTTCTCGTGTAATTCCAATCCCTTCTGTCTATTGACCTTGATAAAGAATCTACCTTATAATGGTATAGGTGGAAATATTAAAAAAAAATGAAGTCTAATAAAAAAGGTTTTTAGCATTTCTCATTGAGTAACTGAATCCCTTTACCTAAGTAAACATTGTTGTTCGTGTCAAAAGGTGGAAAGGTAAAGAACCTTTAGTAGAGACAATCTTAATACATAGCTTTTTTACTCGAGTCAGTAAGCCTGAAGGGTATTTTACAACTAATGCTCTAAAGCAAACTGGTTTGGGAGTCATTGGCCTAAAGCTCGCTACAAGGGTCATCTAGAAAGCAAGTTGTCAAAGTATTGCACTGACTCTACATTAAAAAAAAGAGACTAATAAACTGATACTGCACCAAAACTAAAGTAAGCTGGAGGATTTAGATAGTGAGATAAAAACTTGGAAAAAGAAGAACTCTTCAAAATTTCTATGGACTTCACTCAGCCACTAATGAGTGAAATTAGTAATCCGATAAAGTACCTCTTCAATGGTCTAATCGGGTATCAACTGATTTTAGAATTAGTAAGATCATTTTCACTTCTTGGACAAGTTAGTACACATGACCAATTCATTTCTTTTACTTGAGGATGAGCAAAACTCAAGTTGGGGGCATGATAACTATATTAAAAATATAATTAACCCAACTTTATTTAGTTAAAATTGATACTTTTATGTGGTGTTTTGTAGAAATTGATTCCATAAATGAGAAGAGCTTGATTCTAGGAGTCCAACGGTACAAACAGCCCTGGTGGGGGCACCAGAATCAGACAGATTACTGGGCCCTATTTGGTTTACTTAGTCATGTGTCAAAGTTTTGAAAATTTTGTAATCAATTAAGATTGAGTCCTGTAATAAGTTGAGGTTAGTTGATTTGTCTCAACCCTCAACCTAGTCGAGTACATTTAGTCCTGTACATCAGTATGAGTCTAGTATGAGTCCACTTCTTGTACAAGAGAAGAGGCTACACTATTCTGGAGTTCCACCAAACCTCATTCTGAAGCTAGAGGCAGTTACATCAACTTAGGTGAGCCCAATTGACACCCAGGTGCCCTAATTCCCTCCAAATACCATTTTAGATGCTAGGTTCCCTCAAGATGCTTCCGGAATATTCCATATGCCAGGAGCCCATGTTTCCTAGGTTATCCCAGTACATCAAGCCTTCAAATTCAAGCCCAGGAATCAAGCCTAAGCAAGAAAAACCAAGATTCACTTTTGATACCAGGAATATGCTAACCTAGGAAACCAGGCGCCCCAGCTTCCAAGAGGCCCAAGCCCATGCATCCTTGGCCAATGGATGACCTCCCCTTGCTACCCTAAAGCCAACAAACCATTCAAAGAGGGATTAGGCAACCAAAGATGTTGACCAAGTCCAAGCCTAAGTGATGAAGGAGAAGACTAATCCTATTCTAACATAGTTGGGATTCCTAATCCTTTTAAGCCTTGTAATTCTAACCTAGCTAGGAAAGGACATATAGTCTAACTAGGAAGAGGACTTGTAACCTAAGTGTAACCCTAGTTAGAGAGGGCATGGAAACTTTATAAATACCCCACCCCTCCCCCTCTTGTAATTAACTTTTTTTTATGAATACAACCTTGATGAATTTTGAGTAATTGCTTTGTGTTTGGTGTTCTAGTATTGGTTCTCTTGTTCTTGTTTGCTCTCCTTGTATTCCCGGATCAAAACCTTGATGCCCTAACATTTTTTTGCATCCTTGGAGACCAGCTATGCCCAAGGAAAGGAAGCCCTAGCTACCATCCAAGACAAGGAGCTTCTTCCTCCCCAGCTGCCCTTTCTTAACCCTAATCCCGATTCCTTCAAAACCCTAGTTCCTTCTCTCTTTTTTATTTACTGTTTTGATTGAACCTGATGCTTGCAGGATTCTCAAGGTGTTTCACCTCCCCAGAGGAGGCGTTCCTTGCCTTCAGACTGGGTCCAGATCAGCTATCTGATTCAGGGAACTGAAGCTTCTTTATCCAGGCTCCGATCAGAGTGTGAGTGATCCCTTCTACTGTAAAGTTTCAATCTTTAACTAGTAAGAACCCTTCCATTCTCTTGATATTGGTTTTGATGAAGATAAGCTATCCTAAACTTAAAGTTTTTCAACTCTTGGGTCCTGGCTACTTATTTTCTTGCATGAGTTCTTTGCGATATGATGATTCTTTGCATTGCTATTCTTTATGCTAGTTCTTATTTTATTTGGAAATTTAGCCTACAAACATAAATTATAAAAATCATAGAAAAAAATTATTTTATTATTTTTCCTATATGTTTAGCAATCTTAGAGTCATCCTACATCAGTTTGGTATTAGAGTGAGTTTAGGATAGTTTTTATCTACTTTGCATTCACAAACCCTAATTTCTGCATCCTGTCCATTGTATTAAGTATCTGTTTTTCATCTAATTTTGACCATCTAGAAATTTTATTTTTCTATGAAATTTGCATGAATTGTTCTCTATTGTGTCCTCTATTTTATCAAAATTTTTAATTAATCTTATAGCAAACTAAATCATTAAAATTTGGCATATTAGAAACCTTAACAAAATCTTGAAAATTTCTGTGTCAGTCCAAAACCCTAGGATTTGCATCATCATTTGATTTTTGTTCTGCATAAAATTTGGTAGGTATCATCACCACCATACATCCTCTATTCCAAGATTTTTATGAATTTTTTTGCATCAATAACTATGTCAAATTCTGCATCAACTAAAACCCTAATTCTTTAATTTCTGCTGATTTTGTACTTGATTAACTCAAACCTAATTTTCTTCCAAAACCCCAATCCCAAGCCAAACTTTGTTTGATAACCCCAGTTAACTTAAACTTAACTTGACATCCCATAAATTAATTAAAAATTATTTTAATTTTTGATTATTTTAGATTGCATCAGAACCATTGAATGTTCATCATCTTCTAATCTAATCTTAAGGGCAATCAATAAAACATCAGGGCAGGAGGTCATTACCTGTCCTGGGCCCAAAACAACTACCCAGCATTTTCACCCAAGCCTTAATTAAAATTAATTAGACTTAATTTGCCCTATTGGGCTAGGTGACACCCAACAGGTCAGGTCTGAACTGTGTGGGCCAACTAGTGCATTTAATCCTTTAGCTACTACTGAAAGCTGGTGTCTAAGGCTAGGGGTCCAGAGTCAAACGACATAAGTGGTGTTGTGGTTTATAATTGGATCCCTGCGAAAGCAGGGGGGGCTTCCCACACTCCCACCCTCTACCTGGCCAGTGGAAGGATTAGCTACAGGGTTAGGTGTAAGTTGAGCTGACCCACCCAATTTTGACTCTAGGTCTTGGAAACCCTAGATTATACTAGTTTTTTCTTTTCTTTTGCATGCTTGGCTGCATCATTCCACTTTGATTGTTTGATTTATTGCATGACCACTAAATTAGGAACCCAATACCAAAAGTCCAAACCTTAGCCCAGCCCAACTATGGATTCCAATTTTGAGGCCATCATGAACCAGCTTGCCCAATTAACTATCCAAATGAACCAAGCCAATACCCAAACCCAAGCCTAGCTTGCCCAAATGAACTGTAGGTTTGACCAAAGAAATAAAATATTTGACCAACTGATCCAATTGAATAACCAAATGACCCATAGGATTGATCCATTAGACGACCAAATAGGAACCTTAGATAAGGCCCATAGAGATACACCCTTGTCCTATAATCCCCATGAACCCATAGTCCCTAGATATGAACCCGGTAGTAATCTACTATCCCTCAGTCAACCTGAACCCTATAGGATTGGTACCCCTAGATTTGAACCCATAACCTATGAACCCATAGCCCTTAGTTTACCTATCCCTGTTACCCCAGACCTTAGTCAATTTTTCATTAGCCAAACCCCTCTTACCACCCCATTGGTTCACCAAGATGACTTAGAAGAAGAAATATATGAGGCTGACCCAAGTCTGGTAGAGGAGTATGAAGATAATGAGTCTATAGAAGATCTAGAAGAGTACCCTATAGAAGACTTAGAATTAGTTGACCCAGTTGGTGCCCATGTAGAAGCTACCTTAGAATCAGTTAAGCTAGACCATATCCACATAGAAGACCACCCAACATTAGTGGAACCTGACCACACCCAAGCTGAACCTGTAATGGAAGAGCAGTTAGAAGAAGAGAACCCTGGTACTGTTGTTAGAGTTTTACTTGAGGAGCCACTCAACGAAAGCCCAAGAATAGAGCCTAGTCCTAAATTTCTTGAACTCGATGACTTAATTAAGGATTTGGCTTATCAGTACCCTAACGAAGAATCCCATCTTGTAGTTCCTATTAATGATCTCTTCCCTGAGATTAATGACCCACTCTTCTATACTATAAACCTTATAAGACTACCTCAAACCCATAAGGTCAATCTCATTAGTCTAGGACTTATCCCTGAAATCCCTTCTAGTATTCTACTCTTTATGATTAACCTTGAACCATCTTTTTATTTCTCATCCTGCCAGACTAACCCTGAACCCACCTTATATTTTTTACCCTTTTCTGAAACTTCTTCTATGTTTTTTACTATTAGGTTATATTTTATAGGAGTTTGCATGTTACATTCATTCATTGAGCATGTCATGTTTGCATTTTACTTTTGAAAACCCTATGACATTTGCTAGGGGTCCATAGTAAATTTTCATATGCATACCATGCTAGGGTCATATGTAGAAAGTTTATAGTCTGTTAGATTTTGTCCCGTAGAGTTTAATAAAATTTTTTTTGATAGGAAGGCCTAGTCGAGTCTTTTAGGTATTAGTTTTGAGTCCAATAAATTCATAACCTTGAGTCATCTGCACATGCACTTACCTTTGCATAGCATTTGATATGGAAATTAGTCAAAAGTTGAACCTAAGCAACGAACTAAATAACAACTTGGCTAATTCCCAAAAGAAATATAAAGAATTTTATACAGAGAAATATATGATGATAAAGGAATTTCCCTTGAGCCACTCCCTTTCTTTGTGAGTGAACACACCCTACAGCGATCACATATAATTTGGCCTTTTAGTGAGGTAAAGATTGAGATAACTCTGGATGATCAAGCTATCGGTACCTGGAATAGAGACTGTCAGCAGTATTTGGTCCGGTGGCAAGGTCGGCCAGAATCTGTGGACTCGTGGATCAGCCGTGAGGATCTGCAGTGCCTCAACCCAGACCTACCCCGAGCACTATGAGAGCCAAATTGACCCTTACTCGACGGGGTCGAGTTCCTCCCATATCGAGAGAATTGGTAGGGGCACCAAAATCAAACACAAATTATTGGGCCCTATTTGGTTTACTTAGTCATGTATCAAAGTTTTGAAAATTTTGTAATCAATTAAGATTGAGTCCTGTAATAAGTTGAGGTTAGTTGATTTGTCTCAACCCTCAACCTATTCCAGTACATTAAGTCTGTACATCAAATGAGTCTAGTATGAGTTCACTTCTTGTACAAGAGAGGAGGCTACACTATTTTGGAGTTCCACCAGACCTCATTCTAGAGCCAGAGGCAATTACATCAGCTTAGGGGAGCCCAAATGACACCTAAGTGCCCTAATTCCCTCCAAATATTATTTTAGATGTCAGATTCCCTCCAGATGCTTTCGAAATATTTTATATGCCAGGAGCCCATATTTTCTAGGTTATCCCAGCACTCCAGGCCTTCAAATTCAAGCTCAGGAATCAAGCCCAAGCAAGAAGAACCAAGATTTCCTTTTGATACTGAGAATATGCTAGCCTAGGGAACCAAGCACCCCAGCTTCCAGGTGGCCCAATCCCATGCATCCTTGGCCCATGGCCGACCTCCCCTTGCTACCCTAAAGGCTAACCACCATTCAATGAGCGATTAGGCATCCAAAGATGTTGACCAAGTCCAAGCCTAAGTGAAGAAGGAGAAGACTAATCCTATTATAACCTAGTTGGGATTCCTAATCCTTTTAAGTCTTGTAATTCTAACCTAGCTAGGAAGGGACATGTAGTCTAACTAGGAAGATGACTTGTAACCTAAGTTTAACCCTAGTTAGAGAGGGCATGGGAACTCTATAAATACCCCACCCCTCCCCCTCTTGTAATTAACTTTTTCTTATGAATACAACCTTGCTGAATTTTGAGTAATTACTTTGTGTTTGGTGTTCTAATATTGGTTCTCTTGTTCTTGTGTGCTCTCCTTGTGTTCCTGGATCGAAACCCTGTTGCCCTAGCATCCTTTTGCATCCTTGGAGACCAGCCATGCCCAAGGAAAGGAAGCCCTAGCTGTCATCTCCGTTTTAGCTTCCCATCGTAGCCCATGGCTGGAAGGGATGTAATGAAGCTTTCAAAATGCCGGAACGCCCGTTCCACCATTGCTCTGCCCTCCAACCTCTTCTTGCTACTGCCGATTGCAAGAACCATCATCGACGAGCCAAACCACTGCACGTTACTGGCCTTCTTCCCTGTTGCTAAACGGTGAAGCTGCCAGAGTCGCCAATCAATGGTTCTTCCTGCCCGTTGCCGGTCTTCTCCAACTTGCTGCAAGCCACCGAAGCAATCTCTTTTTCATTACCATGAAGACACTATCAAGAGCTGGATGATGTTCGAAAGATGCTGGTCAGGAGGATGTTCGTAGAGGTAGTTTGTTCGCAGATGCAGAAGAGGTCATTCAGATATGGAGTTTGTTCATAGACACGGAGGAAGCTTGTTATAGATCAGTTGGAATAAACGAGGATCGTACGATGGCAGGTAGGTGCTTTGATGCGGGACGAACCTCGATCAGGATTATTTTAGAGATGGGTGGATTGTTGATCGCTAAGAAATGACCTTTAGGCTAGGTTCAACCAGGCCCAAATTATTTTCTCCAAAAGCTTTTTATTCAAATAAACCCCTTTTTCATATTTTTTTCCTTTTTCTTTTTTTTCTCTCTTTCATTTTTCACTTTTTTTTTTATTTCCTACACTTGAAGTCGGCATTAGGAAGCCATCTATGCTTTGAGAACCATGTAGAAGGATGGACTCCTATCTTTCATGTTCATGCAGGAGTTCCTTTGCGCTTTGACGGGCATGCGGAACAGGGGATCGGCATTGAAGGGCCAGATCCAGCAAGCTTTCGTCGGTGATGGTGGTGGCATGATGGTAGCGGCATGGGAGATGAAGATGGACAGCTAGCTGGGAGTGGAGGAGATGGATGAGGGCATTGGACCAGAGGAGATTTTTGGTTGGCAGGTGTGTTGCTTGTGCGGCAGGAATCCGGTAGCATCTAGGTGGAGGAGACAGCTGATGGAGTCTTGGAAATGATCGGTCATCGGGGAGTGGGCGTCACTCTCTCGGCTTGGCAGGTGGTGACTCTGAAAATTAGAGGGATGGCGATACCGAGGGCTGTGGTGGATGGTTCGGCACGGTGCTTCTCACAAGCAGAAGAGGCGGTGGTGTGCTCAGTCTTGGGCAGAGATGGGATTAGAGATGGAGGCCGTGCGATGGTGGGAGATAGTCTGATGGTGGTGGAAAATAGCCGATGGGTGGAGTCAGTGTCATGGAGGGGAAGATGACCAGCACGGTGCTTCTACACAGACGGGGCGTGCTGGAGTGATGGGGATCGGATGGTACTCGAACGGATTCGAGGAGATGGCAGTCGGGCAGATTCGAGAAGATGGCTCGATGGCTGATTCATAGTTTGGAAGGATAAAGGAAATAGAGAAGGTGAAAAGGGAAAGAACACCTATGAAGATGAAAGATGGATTGAAAAATTTAGGAAGAAAAAAAAAATCATAGTTGGGTTACCCACTCAGGCTTTAGCACCCACTCTTAACCAGAGCGACCATGTAGGGCATCAACACTCTCTCCTTAACCAGGAGTTTTTGTTTTCTCTTCCCAAATATTTTTTGCCTAATCTTTATTCGAATGATAAAACAATTAAATAGGCTAATCTGAGATATCCGATATCCTAATCTCAGATACCTAAACCTCAATCCTAATACATTCAAACTATTAAAAATAAACTAATTCAACTAAATCCTAAAACATTGATAAAAATAAATTTTAAAACAATGTACAAAAACTAATCCTAAAATTTTGAGATATCCCAATCCCTCATACACCCCTAAAAAAATTACACTTATCTTCATTTGGATGTGCTTTGAGATTTGTGCTGCTATACGATTTGTGCTGCATCGGCTTCAGGATCTAAGGCTTCAGGATTTGGGCTGGGCTGCTTTAGATTTTGGGCTAGTCGATGTCCCCATCATGCTTGGATAATAATGAAAAATAGAGGCTGTTCAAAAGGTTATGAGGCTGTTGCGATTGAAACCTCTGCTATTTCCACGCGGACAAGATGCGCCCTTTTCTCCTTATTTAAGCAGCACTAGATTTCAGATCTCCTCTCCATTTTTTGATATCTCTGCATTCCATCCCACTCTGCACTCCATCCATTTATCCAATCCAATTCCCGTATTCTGAACCATCTACAAAGCTGATGTCCAGGTCAAAGATGCTGGCCAGAGGATCAATGAAAGGCTGAATCATACTTCTCGAGATTTTGCTGTAGTGCTTGCATAGGGGGTTTAGTTCTATTTTAATCTTTTGTACTTGACTTTTTATGAAATAAAAGACTCAATTTCTTTTCAATATTTTTATGAGTCTTTATTCAATTCATATTAGGTATAGTTTATTTTCTTGGGACAAGCTGTATTCAATAGGTATAGTTTGTACTCTTGGAATAAATTATCTCTAAAAAGGATTTTTATAACTTGTATGCATCCGATTTCTGACTAATCTATATTTTAGGAGAACGGACCGTGATAGGACAGGTATGGGTCATAATTGCCAAAAATAGATTATATCTGGATCAGAATATACAGATCATTTACATAGAAGTGGAGTGCCAGCAACAAGTAACCAGTTAGAATTTGAGACTCTAATCTATTGTATTTATACTCTTTCATTATCTGTCTTAGTCAGTTAGTTGTAGTTATTTATAATTTCTTTTAAAAAAATATAATAGTAAAAAGTTCAAAATAACAGTCGAAGGTCCCTGTGGATTCAATTCTTACTCCCACTATTCTACCTAGAATAGTGAACTTAAGATAATTTAAATCGGTACGTAGCAATGCGCATCACCTGATAAGTCTATCCATCATCCTTTTGATAAGACTCTTCAAATTGGAAGAGTCTTATATGGATGGAAAAACCTAATCTTGATAAGACCCTTCATGCGCCAAGAGACAAGACTTTGTCTCTTCGATTTCTAGCCAATCTATTCTTCTGCCATGTGGCAATAACCAGTTGCAGGTTGCATGAAAAGAGAAGTGAAGCATCCAAGAATTTTAAGATGCATAAAATAGAAGGACTCTGCCTTCTCAATTTGGCGGCAACAATACAGGGATGCGTCCCTTCATTTTGCGCATTCCACTTTCACGTCACTTCCCACCAATTTGACTAGTCAAAGCCCTTTAACATGGCATGGAGATGAGGGAGGAGTCCCATGGGACTCTATCCTATATTTGTGATTGATCAGTAGAAGGACTCTTGATCCTTCTACGCACTGCATGAAACCAAATGGCACAACAAGAGTCCATGCCAACATGGACTCTATCACAAAAGCAAGATAAGTCCTAATTAATTTAGATAAAAATTGAAATAGGCTATCCTAATTAAAACACAACCTAATTTAAGTCCCTCTTAAATTGGTTAGCTCAATTAGCAAGCAACTAGACCCAATCCAATTGGGTTAGTAGTTGGGCTAGCCAACATATGCTTGTATGACAATTAGCTATCCAATTAGGATCCCTGACCCTAATAAAAATATAATTGACTTCCTTGGTGATGGGGATCCAGGGCAAGTCCAGGTTCTTTTTCTATTTTTTCTTATTTTCTCAGATTTTTTTATTTTTCCTATTCCTGCTATTCCACCTTCCATGCTATTCCACCTTTATCCCAATCTTATTCCCAATTTATTCCTACACTATTCCATCTTCTCACGTGATTTTTTTTTAAACTCCCAAACCCTAGCCACCGCCCCCTCCGGCCCTAGATCCGGGCCGCTCGACACCCGGCCGCCCCTGCCGGACCGCCGTCGATGCTCGCCGGCCCTCGCCCGGCCGCCGGAGATCCCCTGCTGGTGCCTTAGGCCTCACGCCTGTAGGAAGCCCAAGCGGCATGGCCGTGCATGCCATGCCGCCACTGCGCCGCTGCCCTCCTGCACCGCCGCCCGCCTGCCATCGCCCGCTGCCGGTCCGCCGCCCGCTTGGCTGCCGGAGGCCACGTCGGTGCCCAGGAGGTCTCCCACGGGCGTGGGAGACCAAACGGCATGCTGGGCGTGCCGTGCCATTCCCGTGCCACCGCCTCGCCTGCAGCCCACCGCCAGCCATCCATCAGGCCCGTCCGCTGCCCGCTTCCGGCCATCCACAGGGTGCCCCGCCGGAGTTGGTTCCCTCCCTTCCATGGCCATGTGATGGGTTTGCATGGATTTCAGAGCAGTCCAATTTTCAGAGTAGCACGCTTTTTTGAAAGCTAGGATAAAAATTTATATTCAAGCAGTTGATTTTCAGTTGTAGAAGGTCATTTTGAAGGGTCCATATATTCCCATGGTTAAAATTGATGGAGTGGACATTCCAAAACCTGAAAAGGATTGGGATGAACACGACATGAAAATAGGTGGGTTAAATGCCAAAGCAATGAACTTGCTATACTGTGCTTTGGATAGCAATGAGTTTAATCGAATCTCCATTTTCTCTTCAGCAAAGAAAATTTGGGATAAACTTGAGGTGACCCATGAAGGAACTTCCCAAGTGAAGTCCTCAAAAATTAATCTTCTTGTGCATAGTTATAAATTATTTAAAATGAAACCTAATGAAACAATCTTTGCCATGTTTTCACATTTCACTGATATTTTAACGGCTTAAAAAGTCTTGGCATGGTATATTCCAATGCTGATCTTGTACAGAAGATTTTAAGATCTTTTTCGGATAAATGGGATCCAAAAGTGACTGCCATCCAGGAAGCGAAAGATTTGAATACTTTACTGCTGGATGAATTGCTAGGATCTCTTATCACTCACGAATGACCATGGAGCACAGAACTAAAGATGATCAAAAGAAGAAAAAATCTATCACCTTCAAAGCTACAGTGGATTCAAGAAAGGATGATGATGAATCAGAAGAAAACTGCTCCTCCACTGAAAACGACATGGAAGATGAAGATGTTGCTATGGTTGTTAGGAGATTCAAAAGGTTCTTAGAAAGAAGGAAAGGAAGAAACTATAGGAAATTCTACAAGAACAAAGAATACAACAAGGAAAGGGAAAAGGAAAAAGAGAAGGAAAAAGAAGTGCCCGTCTGCTACGGATGCAAAAAACCAGGGCACATTCGACTAGACTATCCTTTGCTAAATAAGAGCATCAAGAAAAAGAAAAGGAGAGCTATGGTGGTGACGTGGAGCAATAGTGAAGCATCCACATCTACTGAAGAAGAAGAGATCACAAAAACCACAAACTTCTGTTTAATGGGTCTTGAGAATGAGGTATCATCCTCTGAGCTTCAAACTGAATTTACTTATGATGAATTGAAATCTGCTTTTCATAATTTGCTTGCTAAATTCAAGAAAGCAGGAGTTAAAATTAAATCCTTGAAGAAACAAAATGATTTATTGCTAAAAGACAAGGATGAAATTTAAGAAAAGAGTAATATTTTGCAAAAAGAATTGAATGTCTTTTCTGATAATATTATTGCTTTGAAAACTAAAAAGAATGTTTTAATTGAGACAAACAAAACTTTAGTTATCAAAAATAATAATTTGAAAAAGGAGGTTGAAAAGCTTAAGCCTCTCGTAGAAAAACTTACTTTGAGTTTTAATAAGCTTGAGCTAATTCTGAAAGAACAAAGAGATTCAAAAAGCAAAGCTGGAATTGAATTTAATGCTTTAAATGCCAAAGGAATTTTAGCAACAAAATTTTTATCTTCAAAAGCTTCAGCTTCAAATACTAAATTTCAAAAAGCTTTTGGTTCATTTCCATCAAATTCTATTTCAAAAGGCTTAAAGTACATTCTTAAGATTTCTATTCAAAAATCTATTAAGCCAAACATATCCACTTCTGCATCTGTTAAAGCTTCAAAGCATGCATCGTTCGAAAATGACAAAATTGTTTGCTATGCGTGTCATAGATTTGGGCATAAAGTTCACCAATGTAACTCTTTGAAAAATTCTAAGATTGGTGCAATGAAATTCAGAACTGTCTGGGTTCCAAAAGGAACAAATTTGCTAACCCGAAAGGATCCAAGTTAGCTTGGGTACCTAAAACCACTCCTTGAATGTTTTGCAGGATTGTCTTGAAATGCTAAGTGCTAAGAAATGATGGTATCTAGACAACAGCTGTTCAAGGCATATGACTGATGATAAAGATCAGTTTATCACCTTACAAATGAAAGGAGGATCGATTACCTTCGATGACAATGGTAAGGAGAAGATAATCGAAATTGATAAGATCAAAATAACCCCCTGTAATTTTATTGAAGATGTGCTGCTAGTAGATAAATTGAAGCATAATTTATTGAGTATTAGTTAACTTTGTGATAAAGGCTTCAAGTTATCTTTGAATCATCTATGTGTATAGTAACTAACTATCTTGACTCTAGCAATAAATTCATTAGGCATAGACTTGGAAAATCTATGTGGTCGATCTAAATGATCTAGCAATGACTAGTAGTTCTAGCCTAGTAGCAATAAATGCTAAGACCAAGGAGTCTTGTTTACTTTGGCATAGATGATCAGGTCATGCTAGCATGCATACAATTGCCAAATTAATTTCAAAGAATCTAATTAGAGTTTGCCACATTTTAAAGTTGATCTTAATAATATATGTAATGCTTGTTAATTAGGCAAACAAACTAGGAGAAGTTTTAAATCAAAAAATGTAATTTCAATTACTAGATCCTTGAGCTACTTCACATGGACTTATTTGGACCAACTAGGACCACAAGCCTAGGTGGTATTGTGATTGTAGATGACTTTTCTAGATTCACATGGATATTATTTATCGCATAAAAATAAAACCTTTAATGTATTTTGAAAATTTCATAAAAAGTTTTGAAATGAGAAAAATCTTTCTATTATCTCTATAAGAAGTGATCACGGGACTGAATTTCAAAATTAATTTTTTGATGAATATTGCATTGAGGACGGGAGTGATCACAACTTCTCCACTCCTAGAACAGCAAAACAAAATAGTGTTGTAGATAAAAAGAATAGGACTTTGGAAGAAATGGTCCGAACTATGTTGTGTGAAGGCAATCTTCCAAGGTACTTTTGGGCAGAAGTAGTGAACACTGCCTGTTATATTTTGAACCATGTTTTAATATGCCCAATTTCAAAGAAAATCCCCTATGAGCTTTGGAATGGAAGAAAACCTAACATTAACTATTTTCATGTTTTTGGGTGTAAATGCTTTGTGTTGAATAATGGTAAAGATAACCTAGGAAATTTGATGCAAAATTGATGAATCTATATTCCTTGGTTATTCACTGCATAGCAAAGCATATAGAGTATTTAATAAGAGGACTCTTACTATAGAAGAGTCAATTCATGTTATTTTGATGAAGGTAACCCCTCACTATCTAGAAAAGATGAATGTGTAGACAATGATGCAGGTACACTCCAAAAGGAGATGGAAGATCTAAGCATACAAGACAAGCAAACACAAGATGGAAATGAAGCGGTAAGTAAGGATCATACTGATTTACCAAAGGAATGGAGGTATGCAACTTCACATCCCAAAGATCTAATTATTGGTGATCCTTCTCATGGTGTTAAGACTAGGTCTGCACATAGATATGCACATGACTACCTAGCCTTTGTTTCACAAATTGAACCACATAGTTTAGAAGAAGCTGAATCTGATCCAAACTGGATGATGGCCATGCATGAAGAATTGAACCAGTTTGAAAGGAATAATGTTTGGACTCTTGTTAATGGACCTCTACACCATCCCATCATAGGTACCAAATGGGTTTATGGGAATAAATTAGATAAGAATGGTAAGGTCATGAGAAATAAAGCAAGGTTGGTAGCTAAAGGATACAACCAGGAAGAGGGAATAGATTTTGATGAAACTTATGCACCTGTAGCAAGACTTAAGGCCATTAGATTAATTATTGTATTTGCTTGCTACATGAACTTTAAACTATTCCAAATGGATGTCAAAAGTGCTTTTCTAAATGGATTCATTTCTGAACAAGTTTTTGAAGAATAGCCACCAGGTTTTGAAAATCATGCTTTTCCAAATCATGTGTTTAAATTAAATAAAGCATTATATAGTTTGAAACAAGCACTTAGGGCCTGGTATGACAGACTTAGCAAATTTTTGCTTGTAAACAATTTTCAAAGAGGAAATGTTGACAAAACTCTTTTCATTAAGAAAAAAGAGAATGACATGTTAGTTGTACAAATTTATGTTGATGATATCTTATTTGGTGCAACTAAGAAAACCTTTGTGGAGAATTTGCTAAGTTGATGCAGGGCGAGTTTGAAATGAGCCTTATGGGTGAACTAACTACTTCCTTGGATTACAAGTAAAATAAACAAAGAAAGGGATCTTCTTAAGCCAAGCAAAGTACATCAACGAAATAATCAAGAAGTTTGGCATGGAGATAAGCAAAGAGGCTCGCACACCTATGAACCTTACCTACAGACTAGACAAAGATGAAGATGGTTGCAACATCGATCAAAAGCTCTATCGAGGTATGATTGGATCGTTATTATATCTTACTGCCAGTAGACCAGATATCTTGTATAGTGTATGTCTGTGTACTCATTTTCAATCAAATCCTAAGGAATCATACATGCTTGCTGTTAAAAGAATTATCAAATATCTAAGAGGTACAAGTAATTTAGGTCTTTGGTATTCTAAAGAATCTTCATTAAATTTAACTGGTTTTTCGGATGCTGACTATGCTGGATATAAAATTGATAGAAAAAGCACTAGTGGAACATGCCAATTTCTAGGGTTGAACTTAATCGCATGGCACTGTAAGAAACAAAACTCCATAGCATTGTCCACTACTGAGGCAGAGTACGTTGCTACTGGTAGTTGTTGTGCTCAAGTGCTTTGGATTAAACAATAGCTAGAAGATTTTGGTGTTATACAATATAAAATTCTAATCAAATATGATAACACAAGTACTATAAATTTAACCAAGAATCCTGTTCAGCATTCAAGAACTAAGCACATTTAAATTAGGCACCACTTTATAAGAGATCATGTTTTGAACAATGATATTATACTTGAATTTGTACCAACTAAAAACCAACTTGATGATATTTTTACTAAACCTTTAAATTATGATAGGTTTGCTATAATTAGATGTGAATTAGGTTTGTGTGACCCTCTTTAAAAAACTTCACCTAATTTCCCTCAAACTTAAGGAAATATTATCTAGATAACCTCCACATTTTATTCTTATTTATGTTCTTTCACTGAAAAGATCTTTTAAGTAAGTCTTCAACCTATTTTTTGTGCTCCCTCTGCTCGAGCCGACTCGAGCAGAAGTCTTGGTGGTCGAGCCGGCTCGGATGTCGGGCCGACTCTTTCTTAAGTCGAGCCGGAGGGTTTTTTATTGTATTTCCTTCTTCGGCTCGTCATTCCTTCCCTCCGAAACCTATTTTCCAAAAAACCCTTCCTCTCCATATCCTTCGGATCATTGTGTCTTTGCAAGAATGGTTCCATAAAAGGCTATCGAAAGAGACCTCACTGGGAAATGGACCAACCAATGCAAGAAAGGCGTTTAAAATTCTGGGAAGAGAGCTCCTCACGGATTCCAGCTCAACACATTGAAGAATCAAGCCCTCCTTCTCCTCGTCAGTACATATCTTTAGCAATGAGACCGGTCACAACTGGAAGAAGGATTCTTTTTGAATATCTCAGGGAAATAGGGCTAATTGTTGGTGACCTAATTGAAAATCAAGGTTGGTCTTTTATGTGTTCATTGAATATTCTTACTTATCCCAACCTAGTCAGACTAATTTATGAAAATTTAAGATTTGGAGAGCAACATATTGAATCAGTAGTCAAGGGAAAAAAAATTATAATCTCTGAAGAAAGTCTTGGCAGCATGTTAGATATGCCTTTTGAAGGAATTGAACATTTAGTTCTAAAAGATAGGATAAAGGCACTTCAAACTGTTTTAGAATAGGAAGATGTGAATGAGATTGGCATTCTAAAAGCTAGCTTCCTATCAGTAAAAATGAGACTCCTTCATAGCTTCATTAGTCGAATTTTCCTACCTAGAACGGGATGGTTCGACTGGGTTAGTGAGAAGGATTTATGCTTTATGGAGTTGGTGATTCTTGGAGACAAGATTAATCTTCCAGCAATAATGTTATCTCAAATGAAGGAAGCAGTTAGAAAAGTAAAAGCTTGTCTACCATATGGAATGATTTTGACACTGTTCTTCAAGCTACACATGTAGATCTATCTGGAGAAGACAGCAGATCACTTCTTCACACTGACACTTATACTGGGAAGACTTTACAAAGAATGGGTTATCTGCTATCTGAAGGCACATGGAAGAAAAAATCTATTGCTCCAATTGATATTGAAGAACAAAAAGAGCAAGGTGAGATGGAGGCTAGTGAAGACACCTCAATTCCTATTCCTGAGCCACAGCCATAGCCAGACTCACCTATTCATCCATTTTACGATGCTCTTATACCTGACTTTGCTCCTAGAGCACCTGCTACTATTCAGCCAGCTTCTGATGCTACTTTACTTGCCACTGCTGCTTCTGCACCTACTATTGATACATCAGTTTTACAGGACTTTATTTCATAGAAATTAAGTACTCTAACTGACTCACTTACCTGCACTATGACTAACATGTTTGGCAAGTTTCGCCATTCAGTGGAAACTAGGCTAAATCAATTTGGAGAGCAAATAATTGATTTGCGCAGTAGAGAGGATGTTCTTGAAATCTCCAAAAGTGCAACTAGTGCAACATAGCCTGACATTCAACCCATACTTGAATTGATTTCATCCAGTTCTGAATCCATTAAAAGCTCTCTCAATAATACACTTGAAGAATTCAGAACTGAATTAAGCAATCTCAGATTTAAAATGGGTTCAGTGGAAGAAGGAAGAAGAATGGAAGAAGATTACACGAAAGGAATTGGAATATTAAAAGCTGAATTTGGAAGGCTAAGAGGTTCAGTAGAGGCATATGCAAATGTTCAAGCTTCAGAAGTACTTTCACTGCAAAAGGAAGTTGGAGAGATCAAGGCCACATTGCAAAATTTTACTGATTCCAAGAATTCAAAGAAGGTGAAAAATGAGTTGAAGACCATCAACAATTTCCTATGAAAGTTAAAGACTATGGTTGAAGATCTTCAAGCAGCTCATTGTGCACATACTGCAAGACATCTTGATCCAACTCCTATTTCTTCTATTCCACCAAGAAGACATGCTCCTCACATGCAAACTAGTTCTAGAAAACCTAGTAAAACTAAGGGAAAATCTATTGTTGTTACCTCTTCTGATTCTAGTGGTAGTGACTAGAATTTTTTTATATCATTCTTTTGTACTGAACTTTAATGATGCAATGAATGTCTTAATTTTGGGTACTTGTGCAATAGAATTGTCATTTCTACTTTGATTAATTCTAATTTCTTTATATAGAATATCTTCATAATTTTGAGAAAGTGAAATTATCTCAAACAAATCTTAAAATCTTTCTCAATCTATTTCAAAATTTGAGCTTTTTTGTCTTCACCTTTTTGACTTACGACAAAAAGGGGGAGAAATTTATGTACTTGCATGAAAAGGATAAATTCTATTTGCTTATGCTCTAATATATAGTGTGCTCTGATAAATGAAACTCTGAACATTAATATGCTATGATACATGAAATTTACTTTAGTATATATGCTCTGTTACTTAAAGTTTTCTTAGCAAAGTTCTCTTAGAAACCTTGATACATGAGCTCTGAAACATGAAATTTTCTTGAAAGACTTGATGAATACATTGTCTTGCATGGAAAGTTTGTTAAAGCATGGAGTATTTTATTGAGGGGGAGATTATTTCTCATTGCTTTGATTCTTTATCTCTCTCATTACCACCAACGTGCTCTAATTTTCCTTCCATGATCTGACAATAATGATAGCCGAGCATATCATAAAATTGTACTGTTCAAAATTAGAGTCAATTCTTTCTATATTTGTTTATACCTTCTTGCAAATACAATTATACAAGTAAATGTAAAGTGTTATCTTATTTTTTCTTGCTCGGTGTTTTATCATCATCAAATAGGGGGAGATTGTTACCCCTTGAGTGATTTTGATGATAACAAAATATTGGAGCATGCACATTTATTACTAATTACTCTCAACTATTTCACAAGTTTTGTAGGATGACTCTTACTGATTATCAATTGCTCCTACTTTATTCTACTGAGTGTATTAAGTAATATAGTATGAGTGTGATGTAAAGAAGAACCCCTTGAAAAACCTTTTAAAATCATAAGGCTGGGTTACTTCTCTAAGTCTTGTGCTTTAAATTTAATTTGAGTTGGTTTGTATCAAATGATTGAGAGTTTTGGTGAGAGTGTTCTTAAGTTTAGTTGTAAAATTCCTGAAGAACTCACTCGAGCCGACCCAACTAGAAGAAGAGCCGACTCTATCTCATGGCATGCACTGAGGATTCTGGCTTGCAGCAATCCGAGCCAACTCGAGAAAATCCAAGCCAACTCGAGTGAATCTGAGCTGACTCGAGTATATCCAAGCTGACTCATTCAAAGTCCATTTATGTATTATTCTGAGAACAAGCCAGGCAAGTCGACCCCAACAGAATGAGCCGACTCTGCCAGAACAAAATTTGAAGACATGAGAAAGCGAGCCGACCAGAACTACAATGAGCCGACTCCTCCAGAGTAAAGATTTCTGATTCTGAGATGGAGAGTCGACCCAAGTAGAAGCAAGCTGACTCCTCGAGTTCAATGATCTCAATGATAGAAGTTCGAGCCGACCTAAATGGATATGAGCCGACTCTTCCAGAGTGAGGTTTCTACACTCTGAGATAAAGAGCTGACTCTGCTGAAGAAATGGAGACTCGACCATATGACTCGAAGAATCCGAGCCGACTCGAAGAATCCGAGCCGACTCGAAGAATTCGAGCCGACTCGAAGAATCCGAGCCGACTCAAAGAATCCGAGCCGACTTGAGTATCGTTTCCAAGTACACAACGGCTAGTTCCAGATTTCTTTTTGAATGCTAAAAGATGCTCCAACGGCTAGTTTTTGAATCCCAATGTACTACAACAGCTATATCCTTCAGAAACAAGTACCAGAGACCATATAAAGGGATTAAAAAGCAGTGATTCAAAAAAGGAGATTATTATTGAATAAAAAAGAAGTTTTTGGTGAGCACAAGTGAGCATTCAAGACAGTCTTCATTCTTCACCAATTCCCATATGAAGATTGAAGCATTCATTGAAGAAAGAAAGAAAGCCTCTCAAATGCATTAAAGAGCAATTAATGAAGGCTTCGTCAGCGCTAAAGCGGCAACTATCCGACAATGAGAGTTTGTCATTTATTGTTGCATTTACTTTCAACTTCTTAGTGAGTGTTGGGTTATTGGTGAGCCCAATTTAAAACCAAATAGGTTCTCGATGATCCTGTGTTAAAACCAAGAGTTGGGTTTCATTGGTGCTCCCATTTTAAAATGAAAGGGTGTTGGGTTTCTTTGGTGATCCCGATTTAAATCCAAAGGGACATGGTTCCAAGTGATCCTGTTTGAAACCTAGTTTAGGTTTGGATTATGAGCCTGTTAAAACAATCCAACTGTATTCGGGTATGAATATAGTAGAAATTCCAAGTGGTAACTTAGGTAGTGGATGTAGGAGCGGGTTTGCTTCGAACCACTATAATCTTTGGTCTTTGTATTGTTGCCTTTCTCCTTACTTTTAGCTTGTGCTTTATATTTATAATCACAGCACCTTTCACTAAGAGAAGTTAAATTCTAAAGGCACATATCTACAACAGTAATTTTTTTTAATTCCCAATTCACCCCCTACTTGGGTAGCCACCTGGGCAATATATGTGCAATTTAAAATCTTTTTAGTATTGTGGTGAGCAATGCAATGCGGAAGCAAGTAAATAAATGCAATGAAGTTAAACAAGCACAATCACAAATACAAGGAATTTAAAGTGGTTTGGAGCATCCCGCTCCTACGTTCACTACCCAAGCACCACTTGGGATTTCCACTATATCCTCCACTGGAATATAATCGGATTGTTTTAATAGGCTCACAAGCCAAACCTCTACACTTTGGTTTTATTGGGATCACCAAAGAAAATTCGCACTTGGTTTTAATGCAGGCTAACAAAGAACCTAAATCCCTTTGGTTTTTAGAACCGGGCTCACCAAAGAAAACCCACACTTGGTTTTATACCGGGATCACCAAGAAACCCAAACACACTCTCAAGACATAGCCCCTTGCTATTCTTAGAGAGAAAACAAGATAAATTAAATGTATAAAGCAACTTTACAACAAACCAAACTTGTTTAAGTGTTGCCGATGAAGATCAAGTTGAAGTCTAGCTTTAAATGCACTTGAATGCTCTTCAAGTGGCTTCTTTACTTCTTCAAAAGGTTGGATTCAAGAATGAGAAACATTTGGTGAAGCTTTGAATCCTTTCTTGAATGCTCTTGAAGTGGGTTGGTGAAAGACTTGAAAACTCCTTAACTTCCAAAGAATAATCAATGAATAATCTATCAAAAATTATTTAAACCATCACAAATACTCCCTTTTATAGTCTTCAATCAAAACAAGCCGTTGTAGGAACTAGGGAGCTGAAATAGAGCCGTTGGAGGGCTTTTGGAGTTCAAAAATAAGATTCTACAACTAGCCATTAGACTGCAAAAATCCATCACTAGAGTCGGCTCGAGAAGCAGAGTCAGCTCGAAGTCTCAAACAACCCAAATAAAAGTTCTGGGCCAGTGGGCTCTTCTGGGTTGAGTCGGCTCGAACTGTTAGTCAATGGAAAAACAAATTTTGCAGGAGTTGGCTCTTTAAGGCTGAGTCAGCTCGAAGTCACAGTCACCAATAACATAAACTCTAAACGAGTCAGCTCTTCTGGGCTTGAGTCAGCTTGAGGTCTCAGACACCAAAAATATAAGTTCTTCATCGAGTCAGCTCGAACTTCTGAAACTCTAAAATTTTTGTGCCATTCCAAATAGGAGTCGGCTCTTGGTCTATGAGTCAGCTCTTGCAAAAAATTCTTTTTATGCTTCAAACTTCTCCAAACATTTTTAATTCAAGATTCCAACAAGAGCAATCTTCCAAAATGCTTCAAAGAGCTTACCAAACATGTCTAACTTACTTACTCTCATTTATATTAATTTAGAGCCCTTTTACAAGATTACATAGATAAAAGATTAGGGCTTTACAACTTGAAGTATACATGAGTTTATACAATGTTGGAATACTTTTCAACTAGTTAGAAAACTAACTGAACTAAGATACATACTTTCCTGCAAAACTTCTTAAGTGATTGAAAGAATTAGTAATGCATACATGCTCCAATGTTTTGTAATCATCAAAATCAGTCCAGGGGTCAACAATCTCTCCCTTTTTGATGATGACAAAATACTAGACATGAAAAGATTTAAAATACTTTACAATTACTTATAATGATATACTATGTACCATTTTCACATGTATTAAGGTGTATTCAAAGTAGTGTATATCAAAGCAAATAAAATATCAAGTTGTTGAAGTGAAGTTGTATCAAAACATTGTATCATTACTGTATTATGCATGCACTAAGTATCAAATCATCACATTACTAATTTCTAGCTTCAATTAGAAGACTTTTCTCATTGCATTTGAAAGATATTTTAGTAAATGCTCAATAAAAGCTCCCCCTTTCTCATATTTTTCATGCTCTTTTCATTTTTCATTGCTCATTTTTAGCTCATTTCCATTTTCATGCATGTTCTTCTCCCCCTTTTTGTCATCAACAAAAGAGTATATAATTTAGGGAGAACATTTATTTAAACTCAATCATTCATAATCATTTAAACATGTATTAAGTGAAACATAAGACTTTCAAAGGATATATAGATATATATGAAGAGTCAGTACAAAAGTGATACATTACAAAAGTGCTAAAGCACACCAAAAAATAGTATCACAAGCAACAAGAAATACTAAAAAGTAAATCCTAAAGGTCAGAAGGAAGGACTAGGCTCATCATCATTAGGTTCATCTTCACTAGAAGAAGAACCAACCTCTAAAATACCAGGAGCAGGTTTGAATTTAGGGAACCTAGGTCTAAGGTCCTTAAGTCTAGTCCTAACAGGAGATGAAGACCTAGAAGTTTGAGGTCTAGATTTGGTTGGAGGCTTTGAAGAAATCAAGATAGGTGTCGGCCATCCAGAAGGAGGATCATCAGACAATGCAAGGGTGCTGGTAGTCGATAGAATCTGCATCACCGGAGTGTCTGCCATGCTAGTGCTCTGACCCTGAGTATCAGTACCGAGCCCAACAGGAGGAGTGCTGCAGTATGAATGTTAGTAGTATGCTCTGCTTCACCCTGTGCATAATCAGCATCATGAATATCTAGTCCAGGTGAAGATGGAGGAGGTGCTGAATGACTGGCTATCCTGATCTACTGAAGAACTGATAATATCTACTAGAAGCCATCACGCATCTCAGTCTGAAGTGCCACTATCTTTGCATCTATCTCCTCCCTGCCTCTCTACAGAGTAGAAATCTCATCCAGGGTAAGCTGCAACCTGTGATCATCACCTAAACCATCAATAGTAGATCCTCTCACAAGTGAATGAGGTGTAGAAGGTGCTGGCTTGGAAGGTCCAGCCAGCCTCATCAGTTTGTAGCTCAGCCTTAGTACCCTGTGCCTGACCAGTCTGGTCACCTCATCTGACTCCCCATCAGAATGTGTCACTGGTAGTTTGGAAGTCTTCCTGATCCAGTGCCTATCAACCTTCAGAAATCCCATCCTACTCAATGACTTTATATTATATCTGTCTGTATGAAGTAGTGGCCTGCTGTCCTCACCAGATAAATCTACTTCGGTGTCATGAAAATGTAGTGTAAAAACCATGCCATAAAGAAGACAAGCTCGTGCCCTATGAGCTGCTTCCCGCATCTGGGATATCATGATATAAGGTAAGTTGACGGCCTCCCCTCAACCAAACATTTCATAAATACAAGATCCCTCTTACTCACCCAGTCATACCTTCTAGTTATGGGTAGAAAAACATGGCTAATAATATTATGAATTAATCTCATCTCCTAAGATAGTTGGTTTTCCCTGACATGCACAACACCAGAAACATCATTTTTTTCTAGGATAATCCTCAAAGTTTTATGTTTCTCTTTTAACACTAAAAAGCTCTCCTTAGGGATATGAAGAATATCACTTAACTTCTGCTCGTTTATCTCAATGTGCTTCCCTTTAACAGTTGATTCCACATGAAATGTGCCAAGGGACATATTTTCAAAAAATTGTCTTACTAAGTTTAGAAATGTAGGTAAATTCATCATACAAAAGGATTTCCATCCTTGTGCAATGAGCCAATCCCCTACTCTTAGATTTTCTTGTTCAAGAAAAGTAAAATCAACACATTGTCCGGAAGTAACTTGCCTGTTTCCCATAAGAACAACTTGTCTTGGAGCTTCCGGAGCCTCTTGCTATTCTTCTTGTGGCTCTTTAGTGGGATATGAAGTGTCCAATCTCCTTTTTGTTCTTCTTTCTTCTGCTACGGTCCACACAACTCTTTTTGCTTTCTTCCCTACGGCTTTCCTAGGACCCATTTTGGTTGCCTTAAGGTTTAGGAGAGGTTTGGTGGAGTTCTAAGGTTTTTCCTAGGTTTAGAATAGGGAACGATTGGAGTAGAATAGGAAAGGTGGAAGGAAAATGAATTTGAAACCTAACGATGCCCTATTTAAAAAGGGTCGACCCGACTCTCGAGTCGGCTCGACAAAATAATAGGGTGCTTGAGTCGGCTCGAGTAAAAATCAAGGTTAAGGCTCAAAAATCTAAACAATAAGAATCTATAGGTTACTTAGCACTAGAGGAAGTAGTCATAAGCTCTAAAGTGAATTTTGAAACATCTAGATAATTTTTCCTTATTTTTGAAAAAGTTAGATCAAAAACTCTTAATATGGGTCACATAGGCCTAACTCATCTCTAATCTTTTCGAATCTATCTTGGCTAAGAGGTTTGGTAAAATTATCGGCAAGTTGATCTTCTGTAGGCATAAATTCTAATTTTACAATATATTTAAACATGGTCTCTAATGAAATGATGTCTAATTTTTATATGCTTTGTTCTAGAATACTGAATTGGATTTCTAGATAAATTAATAGCACTCGTGTTATCATATTTAATAGAAATTTTAGACTGGATAACATCATAATCTTTTAGCTATTGATTGATCCATAACACTTGTGCATAACAGCTCCCCGCAGCCACATATTATGCCTCAATAGTAGACAGTGCTATAGAGTTCTGTTTATAGCAGTGCCATGAAATCAAGTTGACACCTAGAAATTGACAGGTGCCACTTGTACTCTTTCTATCAATCTTACAGCCACCATAATCAGTATCAGAATAACTAATTAACTTTAAAGATGAATGCTTAGAATACCATAATCCTATATTATATGTGCCTTTGAGATACTTAATGATTCTTTTAACAGCAATAATAGGAGACTCTTTTGGATTTGATTGAAAATGTGCACACATACAAACACTAAAAAGAATATCAGGTCTACTGGAAGTTAAATAAAGTAGAGATCCAATCATATGTCTATACAATTTTTGATCAATAGTTGTGCCATTTTCATCTTTATCAAGTCTGCATGTAGGATTCATGAGTGTTCCAACTTCTTTGCTTGATTCCATGCCAAACTTTTTGATAATTTCTTTAATATATTTAGCCTAGTTGATTAGAATTCCTTCCTTTGATTATTTGATTTGAAGCTCGAGGAAGTAGCTTAGCCTACCCATTAAACTCCTTTCGAATTCACCCTACATTAACTTAGCAAAATCTTGGTACAAGGATTCATCAGTAGATCCAAATATTATATCATCAACATAAATTTGAACAACCAAAATATCATCATTTTTCTTTTGAATGAACAAGGTAGTATCAACACTACCTTTTATAAAATCATTTCTGATTAAAAACTTGCTTAATCTATTATACCAGGCTCTAGGTGCCTGTTTAAGACCATATAAAGCTTTATTCAACTTGAAAACATAATTTGAAAAAGTGTGATCGATAAAACGAGGTGGTTGTTCAACAAAAACTTCTTCAGATAGAAAACCATTTAAAAAAGCACTCTTTACATCCATTTGAAATAATTTAAAGTTCATAAAACATGCATATGCCAAGAGTAGTCTAATAGCCTCTAGCCTAGCTACTGGTGCATAGGTCTCATCAAAACCTATTCCTTCTTCTTGATTATAACCTTGAGCTACCAGTCTAGCCTTATTCCTTATTACATTACCTTGGTCATCTAGCTTGTTTCTATAAACCCATCTAGTGCCTATAATAGGGTAGTCATTTGATTTTTCTACAATTGTCCAAATATTATTTCTCCTAAATTGGTTTAACTCATCATGCATAGCTAACATCCAATTTGGGTCGGTTTCAGCTTCTTCTATAGTATGTGGTTCTACATGAGATACAAATGCGATCAAATCATGTGCATCCCTATGTGAAGTTCTAGTTCTAACACCTTGAGATGGATCTCCTATAATAAGTTCTTTAGGATATTAGTGTACATACCTCCATTCTTTAGGTATATCTTCATGATCTTTGCTTACCACTTCTTCATGTTGTTCACTTGTTTGCTTATCTTTGATAGTCATATCCTTTAGTCCATGTTCAAGTATACCTGCATCATCATCAGCACAATCTTCTTTTCTAGAAAATGTCATGTCAATTTCATTGAAAACAACATAGATTGATTCTTTCATAATTAAATTTCTTTTATTAAAAACTTGATAGGCTTTGCTATTTATAGAATAACCAAGAAATATAGCCTCATCGAATTTTGCATCAAACTTACCAAGATTATCTTTACCATTATTAAGAACAAAATATTTGCAACCAAAAACATGAAAGTAATTGATATTAGGCTTTCTGTTGTTCCACAGTTCATAGGGGGTTTTTCTTATAATAGGTCTAATCAAAACTCTGTTTAAGATATAGCAAGCAATATTCACAGCTTCTACCCAAAAATATTTTGAAAGATTTCCTTCATAAAGTATTGTTCTGGACATTTCTTCTAAAGTTTTATTCTTTCTCTCTACAACAATACCATTTTGTTGTGGTATTCTAGGAATGAAGAAGTTGTGATCAATACCGTGCTTTGTACAAAAGTGATCAAAATGTTGATTTTCAAATTATGTACCATGATCACTATGAATAGAAATAATAGAAAGATTTTTCAAGTTAGAAACTCTTTTGTAAAACTTTTTAAATGCTTTAAAAGTTTCATCTTTATGTGCAATGAACAAAACCCAAGTGTATCTTGAAAAATCATCTACAATCACAAGACCATACTTCATACCACCTAGGCTTGTTGTCCTAGTAGGTCCGAAGAGATCCATGTGAAGTAGCTATAAGGGTCTATTAGTAGAAACAATATTTTTGGATTTAAAACTCCCTCTCACTTGCTTTTCTAATTGTAATGCATCACAGATATAATAAAAATTTACTTTAAACTTTGGTAAGCCTTTAACCAAATCTTTTGAAATAAGTTTTGCAATAGTATCCATACTAGCATGTCCAAGTCATCTATGCCATAGTAAACTTGATTCCTTGCTCTTATCATTCACTGCCACAAGACTTGTATTGCTTGACATAGCTAGATCATTAAGATCTACTACATAAATATTACCAAGTCTATGTCCAATGAACTTTGTACTAGAGTCAAGAGGATCAACTACTATATATATTGAAGACTTGAAGAAAACATTAAAACCAATATCATAAAGTTGACTGATGCTTAAAAGATTATGCTTTAATTTCTCTACAAGTAATACATTCTCAATGAAAGTAGGAGTAATTTTGATTTTATCAATACCAATTATCCTTCCTTTGTAATTATCACCAAAGGTTACCATGCCACTATCTTTTTTTTCTAGGATGAAGAATTGATCAATATCACTCATCATGTGTCTTGAGCAGCCACTACCAAGGTACCATCTTTTCTTTGCATTTATGGCTGCAAGACATCCCTGCAAAATAATCAAGTAATGAATTTAGGTACCCAAGCTTTCTTGGATCCTTGCAAGTTAGTAGGATTGGTTTCTTTTGGAACCCAAATTTTATTATTGCCATTATATTTCAAATGACATTCAAATACTTTGTGAACAATATTATTATAAGCATAGCAGAAAATTTTTGGCTTTGAATAAGAAGTGTATGATGATGCAAACTTAGGTCTATATTTTTTTGGTATAATAAACTTAGGAGCATAAGATGTGCATGCAGAAAATTTATTTGAATTTGAACTTTTATAACCGATTCCAAACTTGCTATTTGAATCTCTTTGATCTTTCAAAATCAGTTCAAGTTTGTTAGAGCTTAAAGTTAATTTTTCAACTAATGGTTTAAGCTTTTGAACTTCCTTTTGCAAGTTAGTATTTTCATTTTATAGAATTTTATTTTTTTCAAGAAGTTCTTCCTTTTCAAATTGGATAGTTTTAAGTCTTTCACAAATAAAACTTGATTCTATTTGTAAAATCTTGTTCCTTTCATACATTTTATTTTTATCTTTTTCAACCGTATCATAATTATTTTTCAAATTCTTCATTTTCAAACTAGCTTTTTGCACTCTATCAATAGTTCACAAAAGGCATTATGAAGCTCATCATAAGTAAATTCTAGATTAGGTTCAGAAGTTGTTACCTCATTCTCCAAACCCATAAGGCAAATTTGAGCAGTCTTTGTTGTATCTTCATCTTCTTCGATTGATGTAGATTCATCACTATAGCTCCATGCTGCAAGCATTGCCTTCATTTTCTTTCTCTTAACCATCTTTTTCTTGATCTCTGGATAATCAAGATGTATGTGTCCTGGTTTCTTCCATTCATAACAAATAGGAGTTTGATATTTGTCCTTATCATTTTCTGTCTTTTTCTTTTTTTTTTCCAAATTTTGCTCTTTTGAATTGCTTTCTCCATATGTTTGTCCTTCTTCTGCACATAAATCTCTTAAATTTTCTCATATTTAGGATGAATTCATCATCATCATCCATATCATCATTATCAGATGTATCTGAATCTTCATCTTTGTCCTCTTCTATTGCTTTAAATGAAATAGCCTTTTTTCTTTTTGAATCTTCTTCTGTTCTTTGCTGCATGGCTAGCTCATGAGTGATCAATGATCCCAGCAGCTCATCCAATGGTAGGGTGTTTAAGTCCTTTGCCTCTTGAATAGCTGTAACTTCTGCTTTCCATTTATCTGGCAAAGATCTCGAAACCTTTTGGACTAGATCAGCATTAGTATAAGTTTTACCAAGACTTTTAAGACCATTTATGATATCAGTAAAATGTGTATACATCGCAGATATAGTTTCACTTGGATCCATTTTGAATAATTCATAATTGTGCACAAGAAGATTGATTTTTGAAGTCTTAACTTGTAATGTGCCCTCGTGTGTGATCTCAAGCTTATAACAAATTTATTTAGCATAATTGCAAGTGAAAATTCTATTAAACTCATTTGGATCCAAAGCACAATAAAGTAAATTCATAGCTTTGGCATTTAGCTTGGCTAATTTCATATCATTTTCATCCCATTCCTCTTCCAGTTTGGGAACCTCAATATCATTAATTCTAATAGTGGGTGTGTGAGGTCCTTTTAGAATTAATTTCTATAAATAAAAGTCTATGGCTTGAATGTATATTTTCATCCTAGCCTTCCAATATGTGTAATTAATTCCAGTGAAAAGTGGAGATCGATTTGTGGATTGGCCTTCGACCAAGGAGGTACTCATGGGATGTGCCATCAACCTTTATTCTAAGAAATTTTCAAAGACTCTGCTCTAATACCACTTGTTGCCCAGGTGGCTTCCCAAGAGGGGGGTGAATTGGGATTATAAAAACTTTAGTAAGTATGTGTAATTTAAAATCCTTTTAGTGTTGTGGTGAACAATGCAATATGAAAGCAAGTAAATAAATGCAATGAAGTTAATAAGCACAATCACAAACACAAGAAATTTAGAGTGGTTCGGAGCAACCCGCTCCTACATCCACTACCTAAGCACTACTTGAGATTTTCACTATATCCCCCACTGGAATACAGTCGGATTGTTTTAACAGGCTCAAAATTCAAATCTCTACACTTTGGTTTTACCGAGATCACCAAAGAAAACCCGCACTTGATTTTAACGCAGGCTAACCAAGAACCTAAATCCCTTTAGTTTTTAGAACCGGGCTTACCAAAGGAGGAAACCCACACTTAGTTTTATACCGGGATCACCAAGAAATCCAAACACACTCTTAAGACACAGACCCTTACTATTCTTAGAGAGAAAACAAGATAAATCAAATGTATAAAGCAACTTTACAACAAACCAAACTTGTTTGAGTGTTGCCGATGAAGATCAAATTGAAGCCTAGCTTTAAATGCTCTTGAATGCTCTTCAAGTGGCTTCTTTACATCTTCAAAAGGTTGGATTCAAGAATAAAAAATAGTTGGTGAAGCTTTGAATCATTTCTTGAATGCTCTTGAAGTGGGTTGGTGAAAGACTTGAAAACTCCTTAACTTCCAAAGAATAATCAATGAATAATCTATCAAAAATTGTTTAAACCATCATAAATACTCTATTTTATAGTCTTCAATCAAAACTAGCCATTGTAAGGCCTAGGGAATTGAAATAGAGCCGTTGGAGGGCTTTTGGAGTTCAAAAATAAGATTCTATAACTAGCTGTTAGACTACAAAAACCTGTCACTCGAGTCGGCTCAAGAAGCATGAGTCAGCTTGAAGTCTTAGACAACCCAAATAAAAGCTCTGGGTGAGTCGACTCTTCTGGGTTGAGTCAACTCGAACTCTTAGTCAATGGAAAAATAAATTTTGCAGGAGTCGGCTCTTCAAGGCCAAGTCAGCTCGAAGTCACAGTTACCAACAACATAAACTCTGGATGAGTCGGCTCTTCTGGGCTTGAGTTGACTCGAGGTCTTAGACACCAAAAATATAAGTTCTTCATTGAGTCAGCTCTTAAGGCTCGAGTCGGCTCAAACTTCTAAAACTCTGAAATTTTTGTGCCATGCCAGAATAGGAGTCGACTCTTCATCCATGAGTCGGCTCTTGCAAAAAATTCTTTTTATGCTTCAAACTTCTCCAAACTTCTTCAATTCAAGATTCTAGCATGAGTAAGTCTTCCAAAAAGCTTCAAAGAGCTTATCAAATATGTCTAACTTACTTACTCTCATTTATATCAATTTATAGCCCTTTTACAAGATTACATAGATGAAAGATTAGGGCTTTACAACTTGAAGTATACATGAGTTCATACAATGTTGGAATACTTTTTAACTAGTTAGAAAACCAACTGAACTAAAGATACATACTTTCCTGCAAAATTTCTTAAGTGATTGAAAGAATTAGTAATGCATACATGCTCCAATATTTTGTAATCATCAAAATCATTCCAGGGGTCAACACACAATGATGCCATGGTTGAAACCATGAATATAGCTAACTATGATGTACAACATGTGCATATGGATAATAACAAGGCCATTGTAAGGGACATACATGCTAATGACAGGGTTCTCTAGAGAGCCATCCCTATCAAAGGAACTATTATATTGATCGTAATAGCAGGACAAGCTCCTCGTGATCTTTATAACCGTAAAGACAGCTTCAGCATATAATGCCATCTTTGGCTAACCTGAGTTGAATGCCTTCATGCAGGAGTCTCAACATACTCATGAAGCTCCTGACTACATGAGGAATTGGGAAGGCCCAAGAGAATCAAGCATTAGCAAAGCGACTCTATATGGTATCGCTCCAAGCAAGACCACCTAATGTCATCCCAGTTAAAGGGTGGGATACCTAAGATGAGATGATTGAAGAATGGAAGGAACCTATCAAAGATCTCCTAATCACCTCGATGAAGGAGCATGCTGTAGCAAAAGAAAGGACGAATTGGCTGGAACATGTTCTTGAACAAGAGAAATCTACCAACACCGAGCTAGTCAAGGAAATTGACTCTTGTGAAGAAGCTCTTCAAGAAGCTCAAGAGAAAATTAACCAGTAAGATGGTGAAATAAAGAAAGTAGAGGATAGGAATAAAGACTTGGAGAGGTGAGTCATCAGGGCTGAAAAGACTACACATAGGCCCATGATAAATAAAACATATAAGGAAATCCTTGGATGAAGAAAGATGAAAGAAAAGCATAAGTGAAACCTCTGTTGAGGTGCATTCTTCAATAGGCCCCACCACTGGAAGGTCAATTGCTTCAGCTAGGAGCTTCAAAACCTTGAACAGGGTCAACTATTTCAAAGAGCTGCTTCATCATGCCAAGAAATAGCTGATCATAGAAAAATATTGGGCAGCCGATGTTGCCACCTAGATCGCTGTGGCCTGCAACTTTGATGGGGCTTGGTTGAGCTGGCATCTCAAGAAGTGTCAGGCACTTCATCCTCACTCCTTCATGACCAGTCAGTCCTACAAAAAAAGGGAGACTCGAATCAGGGATCCTGATGGGGACACTCCAATAGTCAAGTCGGTAATGTGACCAAGGAAAATAGATCCTCTATAGTAGAGGCTTGGTTTGTCCTCCCCATCCTGGACGTCCCACTTACCGTAATGCAGGACTTGATTCGGCCTAACCAAGTTTGGAGCCTTGGTTGGGTGCCTCTCCTAGAGCATCCCCTGTGGAAGGGGTACAAGCTCTTAGAGCCCTGTTGGATAAGGTCCAAGGTTCCTAGGAGAAGGTCTTCTTGTAGGGGATGTAGCCAGCATACCACAAAGCCTGCCCCTTGATGGAGCGATCCTTTACAGAAGGTTCAGGTGGCATGCCACAAGATCTGGAGTGATGCGGGATGGATGCAAAGACTAATTCTAATAATTACAATTTAACTTTTTTTATGAGCAATGGCAGCAACTCAAATAAACTATCAAATTAATTTAACAAAAATTAGACTAAGACTACTAACTACCTGTAATTTAATCGGCATGCAATAACATAAAGAACCCTAGATCTGATGATTGAAAAACCACCGATTCAAGGTCGTCCTGACTTCAATTAACCAGTTCTAATGAGATTTGGATGGTTACTTACCAATAACATATTTCCCTCCTCCGATTCAATAGATCTGGATTTAATTCTCTCGATCTCATGGTAGGATTGCAAACTTCAGTCCTTCAGAGCAGATCTTCCCGTTGATGGTTGGATGTCAATGGAAACCTTCTCTTCTGATCAAGAATACTAGGGATCCTACAAAGACTGTGATTAGAATAATGAAAATGGAATGGAAATCTGAAATGAGAGAGGGAAAGAAGGCTGGTCAGATGGGTTCTGGATTTGGACTGGATGCTGAAGATGGTGGTGTCTGGCTTCAGGATCTTGGACTCAGGAAATAACTCAGACTTTGGTACTCCGTACACACCAGTGCAATGCTTAACTATTAGAGCACTCACACACTATAATTGTTTAACTAGTAATTGCACTCTCAACTCTTACCCAGCAATTGGAGAAAGGAAACCGGTAGAGTTTCATTAGTCAATCATAAATTGGATACAAGGTGGTAGAATGGAGTGGTATTTATAGACCCTCCATACAAGGTAGCATGATAACATAAAATTCTTTTGAATGGATGATAATTAGGGATTACATTGGACTCTACACTCCTTCTTGACTTAAATAGAAACTCCTTGAAATTTGAATGGGATGTGCCTTCTCCATCTGGATTTCTTCAACTCTAGGCATCAAAGAGAGGATGTGCGACAAGAAGAAATGAAGCTCTCAAAATATGAGACAAAACCTTTGAGAAGTGGGAGAAACTTTTCCTTTCTTGGCATCAATCCCACTTTGGCTTGAGTAGACTTCATCTTGATTTTCAAATTTGAAGGTAGGCAAGATAAGAAAGGCCCTCCATTTGAATTTAAAAGGTAGATGGATGATGACTTATTTAAATTTGGATGAAACACCTTTGAATGGAACTTGGACACCCTTGAATTTGAATGATTCCTTGAGTGGGCGTCCATCTAAAGTGGGTGACAATTTGAGGATAAAGGGGTGCTAGATGAGAAGTAGAAACCTTCTGCTTTACTTCTCTTAATGGCATCTTCTTGGATTTCAAATGAGCGATGAGAAGGAAAGTTGGATGGCACCTCTTTTGGATAAAGATGAACTTTAAAATTGTCCCAATGTCTTGATGTCCCAATGTCCTATTGTCTCGATGTCTGGATGTCCCAATATCTCGATGTCTGGATGTCTGGATGTCTCGATGTCTAGATGTTCCAATGTCTAGATGTCTGATAAAAATTTTGGACAACCTTCTTTTATCGTAGAATTGATCCACCAAGGTGATGATGACTTGGATCTTGGCTACTTATGAAACCCCTTGACTTATTAAATACTATTTACAAGACTCAGATTGACAAATTCACAAAACAAAGCAAACTAATATTATTTACAAGACTCAAGCTAAAATTAAAATACTTGGCTACTCATTGGTGATCCACAACAAGATTGGAGGGTTTTGACATCTTTTCCTAGCTCTGGTGTCCTCACCAATTCTCCCAGGGTGAAGGAACTCGACCCTGTCGAGTATGGGTTGACTCTACTCTGGTAAGTTCTAGCAAGTCTGGGTTAATTTTTTATAGATCCTCTCGAGTGATCCATGAATCATCAGATTCTGGTCTACCTTGCCATCGAACCAGGTAACACTGATAATCCTTACTCCTAGTAGTGATACTTTTATCATCCAAAATCTGCTCAATCTTATCTCTCCATTCTGGTAATTTGGCTAGTGGACACTCAGGGATAGGGTCACTCTCAAAGATGGAATCAGGCCCAAATGGCTCACTAGGTATTGTTATTGGCTCCTTATACTCAATAAGATCTGATACATTAAAGGTTGGACTAATACCTAATTCATTTGGTAAATCTATCATATAGGCATTAGACCCAATTTTCTTTATGATCTTGTATGGTCCTGCACTACGGGCATGTAGTTTTCTCATGGTTCCAGGTGGAAACCGTTCAGGACGAAGCCTGATCATGACAGAGTCTCCCTCATTAAATTCTTTGAAACGTTTATGTGAGTTAGCCATATGCTCATAAGATTCATTGTTTTCACTAATTTTCTTACTTATCTCTTTATGCAATTCCTTAATATGCTATGCATATGACTCTATAGATTTAGAAATGCGTGCATGCATGGATAAGGGATTAGATCTAAAGGCTTTCTTGGTTTATATCCATGGACAATCTCAAATGAACTCTTACTTGTAGACCTATTGACTGAACTATTGTAGGCGAACTCAGCTCTTGGTAGTAAAAGATCCCATTTCCCAGATTTTCACCTGCAAGACATCTAAGCAAATTCCCTAGACTCCGGTTTACTACCTCCGTCTGACCATCTGTTTGGGGGTGGTAGGATGTAGAAAATTTGAGCTCAGTTCCTAACAAGTGCCAAAGGGTTTTTCAAAAGTAACTGGTAAACCTGACATCCCTATCAGACACTATGGTTTTAGGAAGACCATGTAACCTAACCACACTATCGAGAAAAATTTTGGCTACCTTATAAGCGTTAGAAGTTTATGAACAAGATATAAAATGTGTCATCTTAGAGAACCGATCGACCACTACAAAGATGGAATCATGTTTTCTTAAAGTCTTGGGTAAACCTAACACGAAATCCATACTAAGGTCTTGCCAAGGATAGTCTGGTACCGGTAAAGGGGTATACAAGCCAATGTTTTGCTTTTGCTATTTTGCAACAACACAAGTTCGACACCTAGCTACAACATGAGCTACATCCTTTTTCAGACTTGTCCAATAAAATTGGTCCTTAATAGCTAGAATGGTCTTATTCCTACCAAAGTGACCAGCTAGACCATCATCATGGGTTTCCCAAATCAAAAATTCTTTAAGGGAGGTTTTAGGAATACACAACCTATTGTCCTTAAAGAGGTAGCCATCATTTAGAGTATACTCACTATTTAAACTAGAGGGTCCTTGTTTGACAGAATGATAGGTCTCACTAAAATCAGGACAAGTTTCATACTGTTGTTTTAGTTTGTCAAATCTGACAACTTCAGTACTAACTGAGCTAAGGAGTATGGATTGTCTACTAAGAGCATTAGCAATCTTATTCTCAGTACTAGTATGATTTTTTAGCATAAAAGTATAGGCTTGAATGTATTCTACCCACTTTGCATGCCTACGGTTTAACTTCTTTTAGGAACCTAAAAATCGAAGTGCCTCATGATCTGAATAAAAGACAAATTCTTGCAGCATTAGGTAATGTCTCCAATACCTCAAAGCTTGCACTACCGTATAAAACTCTTTATCATAGGTTGAGTATTTAAGTTTAGCCTCATTTAATTTTTCACTAAAGAAGGCTACAGGATGACTCTTTTGACTCAATACTCCACCTATACCAACTCCAAAGGCGTCACAAGCAACCTTGAAAACTTTAGAAAAATTAGGTAATCTCAACACAGGTGCTTGGATCATTTTATCCTTAATATCTAAGAAGGCTCTATTGGCACTCTTGGTCCACTCGAAGGTTCCTTTCCTAAGGCAATTCATGATAGGTGCTGCAATTATGCTAAATCCTTGAATGAATCTCCTATAGAAAGTAGCAAGTCCATGGAAACTATGAACATCATGTACATTTTTAGGCACAGGCCACTCAACTATGGACTTAATTTTCTCAGGATCAGCTGAAACTCCTTTAGAAGTCACAACAAAGTCTAAGAAAATAACTCTCGAGGTTAAGAAACTACACTTCTTAAGATTGGCATATAAATTGTCTCTCCTAAGGGCTTGACACACTTGTCGAAGATGGTCTAAGTGATCCTCCTTAGTTTTACTATATATGAGGATATCATCAAAATAGACTACTACAAACTTTCCAGGGAATATGTTTAATACTTGAGTCATGATCCTCATAAAAGTACTTGGAGCATTTGACAAGCCAAAAGGGATCACTAACCATTCATAAAAACTGTCCTTAGTCTTAAAGGTTGTTTTCCATTCATCCCTGGGTCTAATTCTAACTTGGTGATAGCCGCTCCTAAGGTCAATCTTTGAAAAGATAGATGATCTGGCCATCATATCTAGCATGTCATCCAAATGGGTAATAGGGAAATGGTATTTCATGGTTATCTTATTGATGGCTCTACTATCAACACACATCCTCTAAGTGCCATCTTTTTTTGGGGTTAACAATGCTAGAACTGCACACGGGTGACTCTCCCTAATAAATCCTTTTCAAAGTAGTTCCCCTACTTGTTTTTGTAACTCTAGATGTTCTGTAGGGTTCATCCTATAATGTGGGATGTTTGGTAGGGTAGCTCCTCGGACTAAATCTATAGCATGCTTAATGTCCCTTAAGGGTGGAAGTTGATGCGGGATGGATGCAAAGACTAATTCTAATAATTACAATTTAATTTTTTTTATGAGCAATGGCAGTAACTCAAATAAACTATTAAATTAATTTAACAAAAATTATACTAAGTCTCTACTAACTATCCATAATTTAATCAGCATACAATCACATAAAGAACCCTGGATCCGATGATTGAGAAACCACTGATTCAAGGTCATCCTAACTTCAATTAACCAGATCTAATGAGATTTGGATGGTTACTTATCAATAATGCTTTTCCCTCCTCAAATTCAATAGAGTAAACCCTAGGCTAAAATGAGCTTATCATTTTTAGATTAGGCTAATGTTGAGTTCACTAGTTCACTCACAAGACTCGAACCCAACCTGTTGGTGTCCCTAAGCTGTATTAGGTTGCTACTCAGTTTTAGATTAGGACTAGGATAATGCAAGATGAGGTTGGTTGTTTGTGGACCAAGAAAAGGTGATGAAATCCTTTCCTTATCTTATGATAGCATGCCCTTAAAATAATTTTAGATAGGATGAATGCACAACCAAACAAACTAGTTACCAAGATAAGATAAGATAATTCTTGCAACTCAAAACTTAAACTTTAAATTTCAAATTTTAAATTTAAATTTTCAGATTTAGATTTTAAATTATTAAATTTTTAATTTCATATTTTAAATTGCAGAAATTAAACTATGCTAGAATTTATATAGGCCAAAATAACTATGTTGAAATTCTAGTGTAGAACTGTTCTCAGCTAGTAATCAGGCATGTAAAAATTCTACAAATTGAATTAAATCCTAAGAAAATTTTGAAAAATAAAATCAAATGTACTGGATCTATTAAAATAAGAATCAAAATCTTTTAGTTTTTTTATATATAGAAATAATTAAAAGAACAGACTATGTACTGGGATAGACGTGATGCAGAAAATTAACTCTAAAGATGCCATCTCTTTGTTTTCTTCTTCAAGGGTCAATCACAGTGGTACCCTAACACACCATAGAAAATTCTCTTTGAATGGAATGTGAGGGTCTTGCAGCCCAACTTTTTCCTATGACCGGACAGCCATGGTAAAGCACCCGATCCAAGTACTTAAAGAGAAATTAAGTCCTAACCATGCTCCGATACCAAAGTTGATGTGGGATGGATGCAAAGACTAATTATAATAATTAAAATTTAATTCTTGATGAGCAATGGTAGAAAACTTAAATAAACTGTCAAATCAATTTAATGAAAATTATACTAAGCCTCTACTAACTTCCCGCAATATAATCAGCATGCAATCATATAAAGAACCCTCGATTCGATGATTGAAAAACAACCAAAACTAGGATGTCCTGAATTCAATCAACCAGATCTAATGAGATTCGGATGGTTACTTACTAATAATGCTTTTCCCTCCGTTTCAATAGATGTGGATTCAATTCTCATGATCTCATAGTAGGATTGCAAACTTCAGTCCTTCAGAGCGGATCTTCCCGTTGAGAGTTGGATGGCAAGGGAAACCTCCTCTTCTGATCGAGAACACTAGGGATCCTACAAAAGAACTATGATTAGATTGATGAAAATAAAGTGAAAATCTGAAATGAGAGAGGGAAAGAAGGTTGGTTGGAAGTGTTCTGGATTTGGACTGGATGCTGAAGATGGTGGCACCTGGCTTCAGGATCTTGGACTCAGGAAATAACTCAGACTTCGGTACTCCACACACACCAGTGCAATGCTTAACCAGCAGAGCACTAACGCACTACAATTGCTTAACCAGTAATTGCTCTCTCAACGCTTACCTAGCAATTGGAGAAAGGAAACTGGCAGAGTTTCATTAATCAATCATAAGTTGGATAAAAGAGGGGAATGGGGTGGTATTTAAAGACCCCTTACATAGTAGCATGATAAGAAAAAACTCATTTAAATACAAGATAGATAAAGATAGGGCCTCTTGAGAGGATAATATTGGACTCCTATCTTCTTTTGAAATTGGGTGAAATCTTTGAATTCAAATGGAGTAGACTCCCTTGCACTTGGACTTCTCCATGGAATGGGTGGTGAAATAATGTTGGACGACAAAATGAGAAATGTGGGATGAGGAGTCCTTCTACTTTACTCCTCTTAAACTTTGAATGGTATTTAATGGGCGACAATTCATGAATATTTGGCATCTCATTTTTTCCTCCATCTTGGAGTTAATCTTGCTTGGATGTCAACTTGATCTCCTTGCATTTGAAATAAGATAAACCTCCATTTATCTTGGATCCTCTTAAATTTGAAAGAGGATGAGATAATCTTCCATTTGAAATAAGATAAATCTCCATTTATCTTGGGACTTGACTTGGATAAGATGAGAACTATTTGAGTTTGATTTTTTAGATGAACCTTCCATTTGATCTTGGAATCTTTGAATTTGAATAAATGCTTGAATGGCCGACCAACCTTGGAGTGGGTGACAATTTGAGGATGAAAAGAGGTGCTAGATGAGAAGTAGAATCCTTCTGCTTTACTTCTCTTAAATGGCATCTTCTTGGATTTTAAAAAAGGCGATGAGAAGGAAATTGATTGGTGCCTCTTTTGGATAAACTTAAATCTTGAATTATCCTAATGTCTCGATGTCCCAATGTCCCATTATCTTAATGTCTGGATGTCCCAATATCTCAGTGTCTGGATGTCCCAATGTCTGGATGTCAGGTAAAAATTTTTGGACAACCTTTTTTTATCATGGAATTGGTCCACAAAGGTGATGTGGCATGATGGTGACATGGCTTCAATAACTGGGCTTGGCCTTGGTCAACAATTAAGCTTGAACTCCATCGACTCATTCAATTATAAGACTCAATTTCAAGCAATCCTAATTTGAGTAATTTGCAAAATAAAGCAAACTAATGTTATTTACAGGACTCAAGCTGAAATTAAGATAAAACAACTACTCAATGGTGATCTACAATGAGCTTGGAGGGTTCTGACATCTTTTCCTAGCTCTGGTGTCCTCACCAATTTAATTCGGATGAAGCTCATTTTTTCCTCCATCTTGGCATTAATCTTGCTTGGATGTCAACTTGATCTCCTTGCATTTGAAATAAAATAAACTCATTTTTAGTTTAGGACTAGGACAACGCACGATGAGGTTGGTTGTAACCATCTGAATCCTACTTATCCACAAGTCCCGGGATCAAAACCTGGCTCTGATACCAAAGTTGATGCAAGATGGATGCAAAGACTAATTCTAATAATTAAAATTTAATTCTTTATGAGCAATGGTAGCAAACTCAAATAAACTATCAAATCAATTTAATAAAAATTAGGCTAAGCTTCTACTAACTACCTGCAATATAATCAGCATGCAATCACATAAAGAACCCTGGATTTGATGACTGAGAAACCACTGAAACTAGGATGTCTTGAATTCAATCAACCAGATCTAATGAGATTCGGATGGTTACTTACCGATAATACTTTTTCCTCCTCCATTTCAAATGATCTAAATTTAATTCTCATGATCTTGCAGTAAGATTGCAAACTTCAGTCCTTCAGAGTGGATCTTCCCATTGATGGTTTAATGGTAAGGGAAACCTCCTCTTTTGATTGAGAACACTAGTGATCCTGCAAAAGAACTGTGATTAGATTGATGGAAATAAAATGGAAATCTGAAATGAGAGAGGGAAAGAAGGTTGGTCGGATGGGTTCTGGATTTGGACTAGATGTTGAAGATGGTGGCACCTGGCTTTAGGATCTTGGACTCAGGAAATAACTCAAACTTCGGTACTCCACACACACCAGTGCAATGCTTAACCAACAAAGCACTCACACACTATAATTGCTTAACCAGCAATTGCACTCTCAATGCTTACCCAGCAATTGGAGAAAGGAAACTGGCAGAGTTTCATTAATCAATCATAAATTGGATACAAGAGGGAAATGGGGTGATATTTATAGACCCCTTACATAGTAGCATGATAAGAACAAACTCATTTAAATACAAGATAGATAAAGATAGGGCCCCTTGAGAGGATAATATTGGACTTCTATCTCCTTTTGAAATTTGATGAAATCTTTGAATTCAAATGGAGTAGACTCCCTTGCACTTGGACTTCTCCATGTAATGAGTGGAGAAATAATGTTGGGCGACAAAATGAGAAATGTGGAATGAGGAGTCCTTCTACTTTACTCCTCTAAAGATTTGAATGGCATTTAATGGATGACAATTCATGAATATTTGGCATCTCATTTTTTCCTCCATCTTGGCATTAATCTTGCTTGGATATCAACTTGATCTCCTTGCATTTGAAATAAGATAAACCTCCATTTATCTTGGATCCTCTTAAATTTGAAAGAGGATAAGATAATCTTCCATTTGAAATAAGATAAATCTCCATTTATCTTGGGACTTGACTTGGATATGATGAGAACAATTTGAGTTTGATTTTTTAGATGAACCTTCCATTTGATCTTGGAATCTTTGAATTTTAATAAATGCTTGAATGGCCGACCAACCTTGGAGTGGAAACAATTTGAGGATGAAAAGAGGCACTAGATGAGATGTAGAATCCTTCTGCTTTACTTCTCTTAAATGGCATCTTCTTGGATTTAAAAAAAAGGCGATGAGAACGAAATTGATTGGCACCTCTTTTGGATAAACATGAATCTTGAATTGTCCTGATGTCTCGATGTCCCAATGTCCCATTGTCTCGATGTCTGGATGTCCCAATGTCTTGATGTCTGGATGTCCCAATGTCCGGATGTCGGGTGAAAATTTTTCGACAACCTTCTTTTGTCATGGAATTGATCCACAAAGGTGAGGTGGCATGATGGTGACATGGCTTCAACAACTAGGATTGGCCATGGTCAACAATTGAGCTTGAACTCCATCAACTCATTCAATTATAAGACTCAACTTCAAGCAAACCTAATTTCACTAATTTGCAAAATAAAGCAAACTAATGTTATTTACATGACTCAAGCTGAAATTAAGATAAAACAACTACTCATTAGTGATTCACAACAAGCTTGGAGGGTTCTGATATCTTTTCTTAGCTCTGATATCCTCACCAATTAGAATTGTGATTAATTCGACCCCACCCAAAGAAATACCAAGCGAGGGTCTAGTCATTTAAGAGAGAGAACTAGGATTGAACCTAATTAATACCAAAGAATTAGAACACGAGATCACTGGAGGATCAACGGTCTGGACTCTGACCACTAAAAAAATAGATAGAAGAGACCCAGAGTTAGTTGACCCTGATCATACCCTGACTGAAACTATACTGGAAGGACCATTAGACAAAGAGAACCATGAGGAACCTAACCTTACTACTAAGATTTTGCCTGAGGAAAAATTAGAAGAGAGTCAAATCATAGAGCCTAGTCCTGAAAGTCATGAACCTAAAGTAATCAGTGAGGACTTGATTTTCTCAAACGAGCACCCTTAGGAAAAGTTTACCCCATTAGTCCCAATAGAGTATCTCTTTCCTGAAATTCTTGATTCATCCTTTTTTTAGGCTGACCCTTTATTACCTGAGGACATAATTCAGTGTCCAAACTTTAAGGTCAACCCCATTAGTCAGGAATTGTTCTATGAGCCCTTTTCTTATGTCCTACCCCACCAGGCTAGCCCCAAATCCACTTCTTATTTCCTACCCTGGCCTGAAGTTTCTACTCTTTCTAGAGCCACACAATTGCATTCTGCTGAAATCAGTAGGTTGCATAAGTTCTTTAAGCACATTCAATTTGCATCCTATTTTTGGAAAACACTATGGCATCTATTAGGAATTCATGCCAAATTTTCATCATGTCATACATTAATCAAGGATAATTTTAAGAGAAGACTCAAGGAATATAATAAAGGAGACTTTGTTATGGTTAGACTACGACCTAAATGGTTCCCACCTGGAACCATGAAAAAATTACATGCATGTATGGTGCGGGCACCAGACTCAGAAGAAGACTTCAGAGCTCCATTTGGATCTCTGATTGACATTGCCCGAGAAATTAGGGTTTGTAATAAAGGTTGACCTGGTCAACCAGTTTATTTATTTTATTTATTTCTTGAGTCACCATTTAAATTTTGTTGAGTCATGTTGACTCAGTGCAAGTCCCAATGTGGTTTCAATTTGGTCCAAAATGGTGCCACATTTGTCTTCCAATCAAATCAAGGTTCAAGCAAGTGGAGGCCACACTCCAAGCCACACGCCCAGCCACACTCCGAGCACACGCCAGAGTCCAGGAGGCGCCACAGAGGCATCCCAGTGTCATGGTCCCCACATCCAAAGAAGAAAAAATCAAATTGGAGGCTACTTTAAAGGAGGCGCCCATACCTGCCTATTTTACCTAAGCAAAGAAGGAAGAAGACTTCTCTTGGAGAAGAAATCAAAGAAGGACATCCAACCTACTCCTAATTGAAGTTCAAATCAAAATCAAAGAGCTTAACTTGGAGTGGAAGAAAAGAAGAAATACCATAAGAAGAAGAGGACTCCAAATCCAAATCCAACTCCAAAGGAGGCACCAAAAAATTCAAAAAAAATTCCTTTATGGCCGTCCCAATTTTTTTTGAACTCTTGGTCGGCCAAGAGAGAAGATTTTCTACCTAATCTAGTGGTTGGAGGAGTTTAGTCCCACATGGGAATTTGTACAACCTTGGAGAAAATTTTAGGTCTATATAATAGACCCCTCTTTGTAACTTTAAAACAATCAATGAAGAAAATTATTTTTTTTTGCTACTCTCTTGTGTTGAGTGACCTAGGTTTCTCTTCTTCCGCACTATTCTAAGTGTTGAGCTCCGTGAGGGGGTAATCCGGGTTCCATTGGAGCCTTGAGGAGGTGAGAGATCTCCATCTTTATCCAAAACCCTAGGTTAGCCACTTGAAATTCCAAAACCCTAGCCACCCTTCATTATTTTCAATCCATCAAACCCTAGATCCATCCATCTCCCACGGCCTCTCTCTCTCTACAAGTCCAGGCCATCCACCTTCATCCAGATCCAGTCCGGCTACTTCAGATCCAGAGCAAGTTCCAAGGAAAATCACATCAGCTTCCAGGAGAATCCAGTTTTCAGCAATTTCAATCTTCAAGTTCATCAACCTGGTAAATCTTTCCCTTGACTCTCTGATTCCATCAATTATTTTTCTTCTCTTCCAGATCTTGAGTTCAGGAGAAGCCAACCGGCCAAAGGACCAGTATTGGAGGATCCATTACGAAGATATCTGAATCCGGGATCCAACAATCTGCTCGGGAGAGTTCCTCCACCAAAATCTGTGAAGATCATTGTCTGGTTAGATAAACCATCTCTCCTCTTTATTTCTGTTCTTTTGAAAGTTCGGAGCGAAACCCTAGGTCTGGGAGTTTCTCAACCCCCAGCGATTCGTTGCTTCTGAACTACTCTGATAATTTAGTTTCCTTAAAATTGTGCTTTCAATTATCATATTAGTCTCTTTCAATGTTAGGTTAACTTTTCTTTGATTTGAAGCCAACTTCTACAAACATATAAAAACAACAAAAAAATTAGTTAATCTTAATCTACTTCCGCATCGCGTCCCTTTATTTGTTCTGCATCATTTTTGGTATCAGAGCCCAGTCTAGGGTTTCTGATTTGCTTGCTTGCTTGTTTTGATTGTTTTCTCTTTTTATTTTGTCTGCTCGGAGTAGACTCCCCAGGACGTCCGGTCCTAGGAACTAAGCGAGGCGCAAGCCTCCTCCTCCCATTCCACGGGGTGTTCCTAGGGCATGTAGGGGATCCATTGGGTTATAACTTCGTAGCAGGGATTATAAACGGGGAAGACAATCTAGTTGCAGCCCGTAATTGCCCTGTTATCTGAATTATTTCTCCCTGCATAAAACTCCGAATTGTATGATTTTTGCTTCGTTGAAACCAGTATAATTGAACCTATTTTCCATAAGTTTTCTGCAATTTATTGGTTTCGGTAAAAACTCTGAGAATTAAAATACAGCAACTCTGTTTTTTGTGTTCTGCAATTCAATTCTTTTTTGGAGTGATCATCTCAAAATTTACTTAAGGGCAATTGAGCATCTAAGATAAGGGGAGGAGTTGATTACCTCTCCTTAGCCCAAAAACCACCATCCAATCATTCGAACCTAGATCTAATTTAAAATCAGTTAGACCTAATTTGCCCTAGTGGGCTAGGGACACCAATTGGTCGGGTCTAGGCTAGTGTTGAGTCAGTTTGCTGAGTTATTCTGTGTGTGCTTAGCACTCAGTGTCTAGAATGGTGGTTCAGGGACTACGTCCCGAAGGGCTTGTGTGCTGGTCCGCCTACCTGGCCAATCACTGATTGGTGTCTAGGATTGGCGATCAGGGACCTAACACTCCCCTTACACCTGCCTGGCTGAGTCCTGAGTTACTACAGGCTAGCTTGCCACTTTGATTGGGCATCTAGTTTGGACTCTAGGTCTAGTGATCCAGTAGTCGATTTAGTCTAGTCTCATTTTGTGTGCTTGCTTGAATCATCATGTCTACCAGAAACGGAGTGCCATATCAACCTGGTCAAACCCAACCTGATTTAGAGGCCATGGTCAGAACTCTTACTGAAAGTATGGCTAAAATGAATCAGGATATGACAAACACTGTGGCCCAATTTAGCGCACAAATTCATGAGGATCTTACCCAACTTAGGGACCGAGTCCAAGTACTTGAAGAACCTAGACATCGGAATTGGACTCCTGACCCCAATTTTAATGTGCCTCAGCCTCACCCACATCAGGAGCCTAGAAGGCCTTTATATAGAGATCCTGAACCTAATCATAGGAGGCCTGACCCAGAGCCTGAAGATAGAGATGATAGGTTCATCAGGAACATCAAATTAGATGCACCCACTTTTGATGGTAGTCTGAACCCTAAGGTGTATTCTGATTGGGAGGGTGAGATGGATCAATACTTTGAGTGGTATGCTATGTCTGAGGAGAGGAAATACAAGTTTGCCAAGATGAAATTAGTGCGTCAAGCTAGGTTATACTGGGGGAACATTGAGCTAACCACTAGGAGACGGAATGTTGAGCCCATAACCACTTGGCAGGGTATGAAAGAAAAACTGAGAGATAAATACCTACCCATTTCATACCAGCAAAACCTGTTAGACCAATGGCAAAACCTGAAACAAGGAAACCGATCTGTCTCAGACTACATAACTACTTTTGATGAATACCTAATGAGATGTGATGTGAGTGAAGCCCACGAAGTCACTTTGTCTAGATTTAGGGCTGGACTGAGGGAAGATATCAAGAGAGAACTATTTCTGAGAGAGGTTACTGATCTAGACCAAGCCTACCAGATTGCACTGAACACTGAGAAATTTCAGAGAGGACCTATACCTTCTAGGGTTAGTGCCCCAATCCCAAGGAATGGACCTAGTCAAGTTATCCCTAGTAAACCTTTTCAGGGTACTTCTACCCCTAGGCCCATGGACAAAGGTAAGGCACCTGACACCCAGAGAACCCCTAGTTCAAATATCACCTGTTTTAAGTGTCAGAAACCAGGTCACATTTCCAGTCAGTGTACTGCCATAGCCTGTTTCAAGTGTCATAAGGTAGGTCATGTTGCTAGCCAGTGCCCACGGAGATCCCTTTACATAGAAGAGGGAGAGAATGATAATTCCGAGCCCAGTGAGGAATTTGAAGAAGAAGTTTATGAGGCCGGAATGAATTTGGTTGAGGAGTATGAAGGAGAGGAGGAACCCAATGAATCTGACCAATTAGGAGTTGTAAGATGCATCCTATCCCAGAATCTAGTTCAAGAGGATTGGCGTAGGACTAACATCCTACAAACTTTTCTTAAATTAGGGGATAAGGTATGTAAGATCATCATAGATAGTGGGAGCTGTGTAAATGCCATCTCTACTAGCACTGTCAAGATGTTAGGCTTAATCCCAGTTCCCCATCCCAACCCCTATAAGGTTTCTTGGGTAGATTCTACCTCCATACCCATCCAATCTAGATGTCAAGTCCAAATCCAAATGCAATCTTATCACGAAAAGATTTGGTGCGATGTTTTACCCATGGGGGTGAGCAGTATAATTCTCGGAAGACCTTGGTTGTATGATCATGATGCCACCCTCTTAGGAAAATCCAATACCTGTGTCTTTAGTTTCAATGGGAAGAAGATTACGATCCATTCAGTTCCCCCTAAGGACAAGGTAACTAAAGGAGCCGGTAAGGTTAAGGAGATGAAAACTGGAGTGAACCTAATCAGTGCTAAGGATCTAGAACAAGAAATTCATAGTGGTTCACCCATCTGGATGTTGACTGCTAAGGAACTTAGAACTTCGGAACCCTCAGAGCCTCCTCAAGAAGTTAAACCTGTGTTAAAAGAATTTGAGGATGTCTTTCCCGAGGATTTGCCAGACCACCTTCCACCTCTTAGGGATATCCAGCATGCCATAGATCTAATCCCAGGAGCGACTTTGCCCAACTTGCCCCATTACAGGATGAATCCATCTGAGCATGAAGAACTGCAAAAGCAGGTTGGAGAATTATTGAGGAAGGGGTTTATTAGAGAAAGTCTTAGCCCTTGTGCAGTCCCAGCCTTACTGACCCCAAAGAAAGATGGCACGTGGAGGATGTGTGTTGACAGTCGTGCCATCAATAAAATTACAATCAAATATAGGTTTCCCATCCCTAGACTAGATGACATGCTTGATATGATGGCTGGTGCAATGGTTTTTTCTAAGATTGATCTCAAAAGCGGCTATCATCAGGTTAGGATTAGACCCGGGGATGAATGGAAAACTGCTTTCAAAACTAAGGATGGTCTTTATGAATGGGTTGTTATGCCTTTTGGGTTGTCCAATGCCCCTAGTACATTCATGAGAATTATGACCCAGGTACTTAGAGCTTTCATAGGAAAATTTGTGGTGGTCTATTTTGATGACATCCTAATCTATAGTAAGACCCCAGCAGATCACCTAGGCCACCTGAGAGCAGTCTGCCAAGTTTTGAGGAATGAGAGACTCTACGGTAATCTTAAGAAGTGTGAATTCATGACTAGTAGAGTTATCTTTCTTGGTTTTGTAGTAACCCCTGACGGCGTGGCGGCCGATCCTGAGAAAATTAGGTCCATAGTAGACTGGCCAGAGCCAACCAATGTGCATGAAGTTAGAAGTTTCCACGGCTTGGCTACCTTCTATAGGCGATTCATCAAGGGGTTTAGTACTTTAGCTGCTCCTATCACTGATTGTATTAGGAAGGGAGAATTTCATTGGACTAAGTCAGCCCATAAAGCCTTCCTAGATCTTAAGGAGAAAATGACCCAGGCACCCATTCTGAGATTACCTGATTTTTCTAAAGTATTTGAGGTTGCCTGTGATGCTTCAGGTGTAGGAATAGGTGGAGTCCTAAGCCAAGAGAATCATCCCATAGCATTCTTTAGTGAAAAACTTAATGATGCTAAGCTTAGGTATTCTACCTATGATAAGGAATTTTATGCGGTGGTGCAAGCTTTGCGTTACTGGAGACATTATTTGCTACCGCAGGAATTTGTACTATTTTCGGACCATGAGGCTCTTAGATTTCTGAACTCCCAAAAGAAGCTTAACCCTAGGCATGCTAAGTGGGTAGAATATATCCAGTCCTATACTTTTGTCCTGAAACATAAGGCTGGAGTTGAGAATAAGGTAGCTGATGCCCTTAGTCGCCGATCCCTGTTATTAACTTCTGTTAGAACTGAGGTCATAGGGTTTGAGCAAATCAAAGAGGAATATGAGTCTTGTCCGGATTTCACAACTGTGTATCAGGATCTAGTTCAAGGACCATCTAGTAATCACCAGGATTATATCCTTGTAGATGGTTTTTTGTTCTTCAAAAATAGGCTTTGCATCCCTAGAACTTCTCTTAGGGAATTTTTGATTTGGGAAATCCATGCTGGAGGTTTAGCCGGCCATTTTGGAAAAGACAAGACCATTCTAGCTATTGAAGACCACTTTTTCTGGCCTAGCTTGAAAAGGGATGTAGCTAATATTGTAGCTAGATGTCGAACCTGCGCTGTTGCCAAACAGCGAAAACAAAACACTAGCCTTTATACCCCACTCCCTGTCCCAGATCGTCCTTGGCAAGATGTGAGTATGGATTTTGTGTTAGGTTTACCTAAGACCCAGAGGAGACATGATTCTATCTGTGTCGTAGTCGACCGATTCTCTAAAATGGCCCACTTCTTGCCTTGTTCCCAAACCTTTGATGCATCTAAGGTAGCCACACTTTTCTTCAATGAGATAGTTAGACTCCATGGCCTACCTAAGACAATCGTTTCAGATAGGGATGTCCGGTTCACCAGTTACTTTTGGAAGACCCTTTGGCATAAGTGAGGGACAAAACTTAAGTTTTCAACTGCCTATCATCCCCAAACTGATGGCCAAACTGAAGTAGTGAACCATAGCCTAGGAAATCTGCTGAGATGTCTTGTTGGTGAAAACACCAGAAATTGGGATTTATACCTACCAAGGGCAGAATTTGCGTATAATGACTCGGTCAATAGGTCTACGGGTAAGAGTCCATTTGAAATTGTACATGGGTACAAACCTCACACACCTCTTGACCTAGTCCCTTTACCTGTCCACACTCGAGTCTCCGAATCTGCTGAGAATTTTGCACAGCATGTAAAAGACTTGCATAAAGAAATTCATGCCAAAATAAATTTAAGTAATGAAACTTATAAGAAGTTGGCTGATACTCAAAGGCGAGTCAAATCTTTTGTTGAGGGAGACTATGTGATGATTAGGTTAAGGCCTGAACGGTTTCCTCCTGGAGCCGTTAGAAAGTTACATGCTAGGGGAGCTGGACCATTTAGAGTGGTAAAGAGAGTAGGATCCAATGCCTATGTGCTCGAGTTGCCTCCAGAACTAGGCATTAGCTCTACTTTCAACATTACAGACTTAGTAGAGTACAGGGAGCCAGCTGTGATTCCTAGTGAGCCTTTTGAGCCTAACCCTATCATTGAGAGTGATCCCGACCCTGTGTGTCCACCAACAAACTGGCCTGTGAGGAAAGAGCAGATTGAAAAGATCCTGGATGATCAGGTTATCTCTACTCGTAATCGAGGATACCAAAGGTACCTGGTCCGCTGGCAAGGAAGGCCAGATTCTGATGACTCTTGGATCTCCCGAGAAGAATTACAAGAATTGGACCCAGACCTCTTGGAGAGATACCAGAGCCAACTTGAGCCTTACTCGACAGGGTCGAGTTCCTCCCACCCTGGGAGAATTGGTGCGGGCACCAGACTCAGAAGAAGACTTCAGAGCTCCATTTGGATCTCTGATTGACATTGCCCGAGAAATTAGGGTTTGTAATAAAGGTTGACCTGGTCAACCAGTTTATTTATTTTATTTATTTCTTGAGTCACCATTTAAATTTTGTTGAGTCATGTTGACTCAGTGCAAGTCCCAATGTGGTTTCAATTTGGTCCAAAATGGTGCCATATTTGTCTTCCAATCAAATCAAGGTTCAAGCAAGTGGAGGCCACACTCCAAGCCACACGCCCAGCCACACTCCGAGCACACGCCAGAGTCCAGGAGGCACCACAGAGGCATCCCAGTGTCATGGTCCCCACATCCAAAGAAGAAAAAATCAAATTGGAGGCTACTTTAAAGGAGGCGCCCATACCTGCCTATTTTACCTAAGCAAAGAAGGAAGAAGACTTCTCTTGGAGAAGAAATCAAAGAAGGACATCCAACCTACTCCTAATTGAAGTTCAAATCAAAATCAAAGAGCTTAACTTGGAGTGGAAGAAAAGAAGAAATACCATAAGAAGAAGAGGACTCCAAATCCAAATCCAACTCCAAAGGAGGCACCAAAAAAATTCAAAAAAAATTCCTTTATGGCCGTCCCAATTTTTTTTGAACTCTTGGTCGGCCAAGAGAGAAGATTTTCTACCTAATCTAGTGGTTGGAGGAGTTTAGTCCCACATGGGAATTTGTACAACCTTGGAGAAAATTTTAGGTCTATATAATAGACCCCTCTTTGTAACTTTAAAACAATCAATGAAGAAAATTATTTTTTTTTGCTACTCTCTTGTGTTGAGTGACCTAGGTTTCTCTTCTTCCTCACTATTCTAAGTGTTGAGCTCCGTGAGGGGGTAATCCGGGTTCCATTGGAGCCTTGAGGAGGTGAGAGATCTCCATCTTTATACAAAACCCTAGGTTAGCCACTTGAAATTCCAAAACCCTAGCCACCCTTCATTATTTTCAATCCATCAAACCCTAGATCCATCCATCTCCCACGGCCTCTCTCTCTCTACAAGTCCAGGCCATCCACCTTCATCCAGATCCAGTCCGGCTACTTCAGATCCAGAGCAAGTTCCAAGGAAAATCATATCAGCTTCCAGGAGAATCCAGTTTTCAGCAATTTCAATCTTCAAGTTCATCAACCTGGTAAATCTTTCCCTTGACTCTCTGATTCCATCAATTATTTTTCTTCTCTTCCAGATCTTGAGTTCAGGAGAAGCCAACCGGCCAAAGGACCAATATTGGAGGATCCATTACGAAGATATCTGAATCCGGGATCCAACAATCTGCTCGGGAGAGTTCCTCCACCAAAATCTGTGAAGATCATTGTCTGGTTAGATAAACCATCTCTCCTCTTTATTTCTGTTCTTTTGAAAGTTCGGAGCGAAACCCTAGGTCTGGGAGTTTCTCAACCCCCAGCGATTCGTTGCTTCTGAACTACTCTGATAATTTAGTTTCCTTAAAATTGTGCTTTCAATTATCATATTAGTCTCTTTCAATGTTAGGTTGACTTTTCTTTGATTTGAAGCCAACTTCTACAAACATATAAAACAACAAAAAAATTAGTTAATCTTAATCTACTTCCGCATCGCGTCCCTTTATTTGTTCTGCATCAATGTAGTAGTGGACCATACAAAGTAATTAGGAGAATTGGATCTAATGCCTACGTGCTTGAGTTGCCACCTGAACTAGGCATTAGCTCTATTTTCAATGTTTCAGACCTTATTAAGTATAGGGAGCCAATGTTGATTCCTAGTGAGCCATTTGGGCCTAATCCAGTCCTTGAGAGTGAACCAACCCAAGTGTGTCCACCTGCCATACCACCAGCCTTGAGAGACAAGATTGAGTGGATCTTGGATGACAAGATCATTGCTAGCAGAGCAAAGATTACCAGTGGTATCGGTTCGTTGGCAAGGATGACCTGAAACTGATGATTCTTGGATCACCAAAGAGGACTTGCAGAGAGTTGACACATACTTGCTAGAGCGCTATCATAGCGACATTGATCCATACTCATAGGGTCGAGTTTCTCCCACCCAGGGAGAATTGGTATGGACACCAGGGCCAGAAAATATCTACAGGTTAACCCAGATCCCTGTGGATCACTTATGAATAAAGCCCTTAATCTAACCCCTTTTACCATGTAAATATTTATTTTAAATTATGTTATTTTGGCTTAGTTAGGATTAGTCCTTTTTACTAACTGTAATTAGGGTTTGTTATTAGCCTTTTGGGCTAAACCCTTTTTATCATATTAAGTCAAAACCCTATTTATCGGTTGTGCCAAACCCTATTAGGCCAAACACTGTTTACCAATTTATTATTTTTATTGCATGAGGTGGTTATGCCTTTTGATCAATTGATCAAGTGGGGCTTAGTTATTTGGTTTTGAATCTTGTAATAATTAGTTATTGAGTCCTGTAATAACAAGGGTGACTCAATCGAAGACCCATGTGACTTCATGTGCATCCAAATCAACATCCCATCTGCACTCAAGTCAAGGCCCATGTGACCCCATATGCCAACCTAATTGGTTCTAGGTGCCACATGTCATCCATATTTGGCACCACCTTTTCAAGACTTTGGACATCACCTACCACATCATCAAGGGACATCAACACATGTCATGTTTGGACATGTCATGCCATTTCATTTTGGGACAAGAACACATGCCATGTCACTTTTATTTGGACATCCCACATGCCATGTTTTCTTTATTTTTGGTCGACCAAATGAAAGCAAAATTGGTGCCATTCAGTTTTAAGATGTGTAAGTGTGAAGGACTCTCCAAATTAGCGCCCTCCACTCATGTTAATTCATGCCAAACAAGAGAATTCAGTCAAAGCTTGCTAGCTTCATCCTTGATGCGACTTTCCAAAGAGTTTCAAGCCAAATTATTCATTCAAAGTGTTGGATGTCCAAGGGTTTCTACTTCAAGCATTTCAATCAAACAGGTTGCCAGCTGCTTAAGTTCCTATAACTCAAGAGTTTCATCAAAACTCTTGAGTCTTCTCCTATCCAGACTGAAGGTCCACTTACCTGCAAAAGCCCACATCATCTAGACTCTAGAGTCTAGCAACCAAGGCCTAGTGATGAAGCATCTTGACCCTACTTCAAGCCACCTAACCCTATCTTCATCTTGGCACCCACTTTGGATAAGAAGTTCATGGTTGTCGCCTACTTTGAAAGGAGTCCAGATCAGCCCAACAAGCAAGAGTTCAGGCTGCCTAGACAAAAATTCCAGAAGTTATAGTCCAAGGGAGAAAAAGTTTTGTCTTTGAGTCCCTTACACCACTGGTTGAGGGTCTATAAATATCCCATAATCCCCCTCTTGTAATAATTATTATTATTCATCAATAAAGAGACTATCAAAATTTCTTCCTTTACTGTGTGCATCGCAGGGTGTGAGGCCCTTTTCCATTGTTCTTTGGAACATCGCGGGGTGTGAAGCCCTAGTTATCCTACCTATCCAGCCGACAAGAAAACCTATCCACTTCTTCTAGCCCTTCCCTTTCATTTATTTTCCTTTCTTTGCTACTTCTTAATTTTAGTTTTTTTTATTGAATGTTTGTAGGTGATCTAGAATCAAAGACAGGTATTCTTGCCTCAGAATCGACATCGCACAGAAGATCAGAGGCTGGATCGAGATCTTGAAATCCTACCATAAAATCTTGAGAGTCCAGCCAGATATGCATCAGAGAGACGATCTACGTTAGTAAAACTTAAATCCTATTCCCTTCTCTATAATCTCTGATTTGTTGAAAAAAATCCTTAGTTTCAGTGGTTTCTCAACCACCAAGTCCTGCTTTTTAGTTACTTTGTAGGTTTACTTGTGTGGGTAATTAACTAGAACTAGTTTCCTTAATTGCATATTTTGAGTCTTCCTTAAAAATCTAAAAAAATCTAAAAAAATTATTCTCTACTATTCTCTTATAATTAGGCTTTAATTATTTGTCCTGCATCAGTTTTGGTATAAGAGTCGATTAAACTAGGATTTAATCACTCTTGTGCTGAAATTTCTGCATACTAGGTTAGGACTTCGTTTCTCTTTAAGTACTCGGATCGGGTGCTTCACCATGGCCATCCGGTGATAGGAAAAAGTAAGGCTGCAAGACCCACATATCCCATTCAAAAGGGATTTCCTATGGTGTGAAGGGGTGCTGGTGCGGGCACCAGACTCAGAAGAAGACTTCAGAGCTCCATCTGGATCTCTGATTAACCTTGCCCGAAGAATTAGGGTTTTTGGTTTGTAATAAGAGTTGACTAGATCAACTCAATTTAGCTTGAGTCTACATTACCTGCATTTTATTTTGTTGAGTCATGTTGACTCAGTAGTGGACTAGGGTTTCAACCAGGGATGTTACATTTTCTTCCAAGACCAGGCAAGTGGACACCACACTCCCAGCCACACTCCCAGTCCAGGGGGTGCCATATCCACATCCAGCAGCCTTTGGTCCCCACTCCACAGATGGCAACTTCCTTCTTTCATGCACCAGATAAAGAGAAGAGCACAAATCAAGGGGGCGGCCAAGACTTTCCCAAGTGATTCCAAGCAAAGAAGGGAAGAAGTTTTTCTTGGAAGAGAATATCAAGGGGCGCCCATTACCTGCCAAAAACACCTAAAACAAAGATGGGAAGAGCCTTGACTTAGGGAGGAAGAAAAGGAGGAGTCCAAAAGAGTTCATCAAGGAAAGGAAGAAAATTTTCTTGAAAAATTCCAAGCAAGGTGGCGCCATCTACCTGCCATTTATAACCCAAATCCTAATTTTTGGTATTTTGGCCAACCATATGTAAGGGATTTGCCCTAATTTGGAGATCCCCTCCTTTAGTCCCACATGGGAAAATATGAAACCCTTCTCCCTTGTAAAGCATTATAAATTACATCCCTCTTGTAAGTTGAAATCTATGAATGAAGAAAAAATTATTTTTGCTATTCTCTTGTGTTGAGTAACCTAGGTTTCTCTTCTTCCGCACTATTCTAAGTGTTGAGCTCCGTGAGGGGGTAATCCGGGTTCCATTGGAGCCTTGAGGAGGTGAGAGATCTCCATCTTTATCCAAAACCCTAGGTTAGCCACTTAAAAATCCAAAACCCTAGCCGCCCTTCATTATTTTCAATCCATCGAACCCTAGATCCTTCCATCTCCCACGGCCTCTCTCTCTCTACAAGTCTAGGCCGTCCACCTTCATCCAGATCCAGTCTGGCTATTTCAGATCCAGAGCAAGTTCCAAGGAAAATCACATCAGCTTCCAGGAGAATCAAGTTTTCAGCAATTTCAATCTTCAAGTTCATCAACCTGGTAAATTTTTCCCTTGACTCTCTGATTCCATCAATTATTTTTCTTCTCTTCCAGATCTTGAGTTCAGGAGAAGCCAACCCGCCAAGGACCAGTATTGGAGGATCCATTACGAAGATATCTGAATCCGAGGATCCAACAATCTGCTCGGGAGAGTTCTTCCACCAAAATCTGTGAAGATCATTGTCTGGTTAGGTAAACCATCTCTTCTCTTTATTTCTGTTCTGTTGAAAGTTCGGGGCGAAACCCTAGGTCTGGGAGTTTCTCAACCCCCAGCGATCCGTTGCTTCTGAACTACTCTGATAATTTAGTTTCCTTAAAATTGTGCTTTCAATTATCATATTAGTATCTTTCAATGTTAGGTTAACTTTTCTTTGATTTGAAGCCAACTTCTACAAACATATAAAAACAACAAAAAAATTAGTTAATCTTAATTTACTTCTGCATCGCATCCCTTTATTTGTTCTGCATCATTTTTGGTATCAGAGCCCAGTCTAGGGTTTCTGATTTGCTTGCTTGCTTGTTTTGATTGTTTTCTCTTTTTATTTTGTCTGCTCGAAGTAGACTCCCCAGGACGTCCGGTCCTAGGAACTAAGCGAGGCGCAAGCCTCCTCCTCCCATTCCATGGCGTGTTCCTAGGGCGTGTAGGGGATCCATTGGGTTATAACTTCGTAGCAGGGATTATAAACGGGGAAGATAATCTAGTTGCAGCCCGTAATTTCCCTGTTGTCTGAATTATTTCTCCCTGCATAAAACTCCGAATTGCATGATTTTTGCTTCGTTGAAACCAGCATAATTGAACCTATTTTCCATAATTTTTCTGTGATTTATTGGTTTTGGTAAAAATTCTGAGCATTAAAATATAACAACTCTATTTTTTGTGTTCTGCAATTCAATTCTTTTTGGAGTGATCATCTCATAATTTACTTAAGGGCAATTGAGCATCTAAGATAAGGGAAGGAGTTGATTACCTCTCCTTAGCCCAAAACCACCATCCAATCATTCAAACCTAGACCTAATTTAAAATCAGTTAGACCTAATTTGCCCTAGTGGGCTAGGGACACCAATTGGTCGGGTCTAGGCTAGTGTTGAGTCAGTTTGCCGAGTTATTCTGTGTGTGCTTAGCACTCAGTGTCTAGAACGGTGGTTCAGGGATCCATTCCTGAAGGGCTTGTGTGCTGGTCCGCCTACCTGGCCAATCACTGATTGGTGTCTAGGATTGGCAATCAGGGACCTAACACTCCCCTTACACCTGCCTGGCTGAGTCCTGAGTTACTACAGGCTAGCTTGCCACTCTGATTGGGCATCTAGTTTGGACTCTAGGTCTAGTGATCCAGTAGTCGATTTAGTCTAGTCTCATTTTGTGTGCTTGCTTGAATCATCATGTCTACCAGAAACGGAGTGCCATATCAACCTGGTCAAACCCAACCTGATTTAGAGGCCATGGTCAGAACTCTTACTGAAAGTATGGCTAAAATGAATCAGGATATGACAAACACTGTGGCCCAGTTTAGCGCACAAATTCATGAGGATCTTACCCAACTTAGGGACCGAGTCCAAGTACTTGAAGAACCTAGACATCGAAATTGGACTCCTGACCCCGATTTTAATGTGCCTCAACCTCACCCACATCAGGAGCCTAGAAGGCCTATATATAGAGATCCTGAACCTAATCATAGGAGGCTTGACCCAGAGCCTGAAGATAGAGATGATAGGTTCATCAGGAACATCAAATTAGATGCACCCACTTTTGATGGTAGTCTGAACCCTAAGGTGTATTCTGATTGGGAGGGTGAGATGGACCAATACTTTGAGTGGTATGCTATGTCTGAGGAGAGGAAATACAAGTTTGCCAAGATGAAATTAGTGCGTCAAGCTAGGTTATACTGGGGGAACATTGAGCTAACCACTAGGAGACGGAATGTTGAGCCCATAACCACTTGGCAGGGTATGAAAGAAAAACTGAGAGATAAATACCTACCCATTTCATACCAGCAAAACCTGTTAGACCAATGGCAAAACCTGAAACAAGGAAACCGATCTGTCTCAGACTACATAGCTACTTTTGATGAATACCTAATGAGATGTGATGTTAGTGAAGCCCACGAAGTCACTTTGTCTAGATTTAGGGCTGGACTGAGGGAAGATATCAAGAGAGAACTATTTCTGAGAGAGGTTACTGATCTAGACCAAGCCTACCAGATTGCACTGAACACTGAGAAATTTTAGAGAGGACCTATACCTTCTAGGGTTAGTGCCCCAATCCCAAGAAATGGACCTAGCCAAGTTATCCCTAGTAAACCTTTTCAGGGTACTTCTACCCCTAGGCCCATGGACAAAGGTAAGGCACCTGACACCCAGAGAACCCCTAGTTCAAATATCACCTGTTTTAAGTGTCAGAAACCAGGTCACATTTCCAGTCAGTGTACTGCCATAGCCTGTTTCAAGTGTCATAAGGTAGGTCATGTTGCTAGCCAGTGCCCACGGAGATCCCTTTACATAGAAGAGGGAGAGAATGATAATTCCGAGCCCAGTGAGGAATTTGAAGAAGAAGTTTATGAGGCCGAAATGAATTTGGTTGAGGAGTATGAAGGAGAGGAGGAACCCAATGAATCTGACCAATTAGGAGTTGTAAGATGCATCCTATCCCAGAATCTAGTTCAAGAGGATTGGCGTAGGACTAACATCCTACAGACTTTTCTTAATTAGGGGATAAGGTATGTAAGATCATCATAGATAGTGGGAGCTGTGTAAATGCCATCTCTACTAGCACTGTCAAGATGTTAGGCTTAATCCAAGTTCCCCATCCCAACCCCTATAAGGTTTCTTGGGTAGATTCTACCTCCATACCCATCCAGTCTAGATGTCAAGTCCAAATCCAAATGCAATCTTATCACGAAAAGATTTGGTGCGATGTCTTACCCATGGGGGTGAGCAGTATAATTCTCGGAAGACCTTGGTTGTATGATCATGATGCCACCCTCTTAGGAAAATCCAATACCTGTGTCTTTAGTTTCAATGGGAAGAAGATTACGATCCATTCAGTTCCCCCTAAGGACAAGGTAACTAAAGGAGCCGGTAAGGTTAAGGAGATGAAAACTAGAGTGAACCTAATCAGTGCTAAGGATCTAGAACAAGAAATTCATAGTGGTTCACCCATCTGGATGTTGACTGCTAAGGAACTTAGAACTTCGGAACCCTCAGAGCCTCCTCAAGAAGTTAAACCTGTGTTAAAAGAATTTGAGGATGTCTTTCCCGAGGATTTGCCAGACCACCTTCCACCTCTTAGGGATATCCAGCATGCCATAGATCTAATCCCAGGATCGACTTTGCCCAACTTGCCCCATTATAGGATGAATCCATCTGAGCATGAAGAACTGTAAAAGCAGGTTGGAGAATTATTGAGGAAGGGGTTTATTAGAGAAAGTCTTAGCCCTTGTGCAGTCCCAGCCTTACTGACCCCAAAGAAAGATGGCACGTGGAGGATGTGTGTTGACAGTCGTGCCATCAATAAAATTACAATCAAATATAGGTTTCCCATCCCTAGACTAGATGACATGCTTGATATGATGGCTGGTGCAATGGTTTTTTCTAATATTGATCTCAAAAGCGGCTATCATCAGGTTAGGATTAGACCCGGGGATGAATGGAAAACTGCTTTCAAAACTAAGGATGGTCTTTATGAATGGGTTGTTATGCCTTTTGGGTTGTCCAATGCCCCTAGTACTTTCATGAGAATTATGACTCAGGTACTTAGAGCTTTCATAGGAAAATTTGTGGTGGTCTATTTTGATGACATCCTGATCTATAGTAAGACCCCAGCAGATCACCTAGGCCACCTTAGAGCAGTCTGCCAAGTTTTAAGGAATGATAGACTCTATGGTAATCTTAAGAAGTGTGAATTCATGACTAGTAGAGTTATCTTTCTTGGTTTTGTAGTAACCCCTGACGGCGTGGCGGCCGATCCTGAGAAGATTAGGTCCATAGTAGACTGGCCAGAGCTAACCAATGTGCATGAAGTTAGAAGTTTCCACGGCTTGGCTACCTTCTATAGGCGATTCATCAAGGGGTTTAGTACTTTAGCTGCTCCTATCACTGATTGTATTAAGAAGAGAGAATTTCATTGGACTAAGTCAGCCCATAAAGCCTTCCTAGATCTTAAGGATAAAATGACCCAGGCACCCATTCTGAGATTACCCGATTTTTCTAAAGTATTTGAGGTTGCCTGTGATGCTTCAGGTGTAGGTATAGGTGGAGTCCTAAGCCAAGAGAATCATCCCATAGCATTCTTTAGTGAAAAACTTAATGATGCTAAGCTTAGGTATTCTACCTATGATAAGGAATTTTATGCGGTGGTGCAAGCTTTGCGTTACTGGAGACATTATTTGCTACCGCAGGAATTTGTACTATTTTCGGACCATGAGGCTCTTAGATTTCTGAACTCCCAAAAGAAGCTTAACCCTAGGCATGCTAAGTGGGTAGAATATATCCAGTCTTATACTTTTGTCCTGAAACATAAGGCTGGAGTTGAGAATAAGGTAGCTGATGCCCTTAGTCGCCGATCTCTGTTATTAACTTCTGTTAGAACTGAGGTCATAGGGTTTGAGCAAATCAAAGAGGAATATGAGTCTTGTCCGGATTTCACAACTGTGTATCAGGATCTAGTTCAAGGACCATCTAGTAATCACCAGGATTATACCCTTGTAGATGGTTTTTTGTTCTTCAAAAATAGGCTTTGCATCCCTAGAACTTCTCTTAGGGAATTTTTGATTTGGGAAATCCATGCTGGAGGTTTAGCCGGCCATTTTGGAAAAGACAAGACCATTCTAGCTATTGAAGACCACTTTTTCTGGCCTAGCTTGAAAAGGGATGTAGCTAATATTGTAGCTAGATGTCGAACCTGCGCTGTTGCCAAACAGCGAAAACAAAACACTGGCCTTTATACCCCACTCCCTGTCCCAGATCGTCCTTGGCAAGATGTGAGTATGGATTTTGTGTTAGGTTTACCTAAGACCCAGAGGAGACATGATTCTATCTGTGTCGTAGTCGACCGATTCTCTAAAATGGCCCACTTCTTGCCTTGTTCCCAAACCTTTGATGCGTCTAAGGTAGCCACACTTTTCTTCAATGAGATAGTTAGACTCCATGGCCTACCTAAGACAATCGTTTCAGATAGGGATGTCCGGTTCACCAGTTACTTTTGGAAGACCCTTTGGCATAAGTTAGGGACAAAACTTAAGTTTTCAACTGCCTATCATCCCCAAACTGATGGCCAAACTGAAGTAGTGAACCGTAGCCTAGGAAATCTGCTGAGATGTCTTGTTGGTGAAAACACCAGAAATTGGGATTTATACCTACCAAGGGCAGAATTTGCGTACAATGACTCGGTCAATAGGTCTACGGGTAAGAGTCCATTTGAAATTGTACATGGGTACAAACCTCACACACCTCTTGACCTTGTCCCTTTACCTGTCCACACTCGAGTCTCCGAGTCTGCTGAGAATTTTGCACAGCATGTAAAAGACTTGCATAAAGAAATTCATAAATTTAAGTAATGAAACTTATAAGAAGTTGGCTGATACTCAAAGGCGAGTCAAATCTTTTGTTGAGGGAGACTATGTGATGATTAGGTTAAGGCCTGAACGGTTTCCTCCTGGAACCGTTAGAAAGTTACATGCTAGGGGAGCTGGACCATTTAGAGTGGTAAAGAGAGTAGGATCCAATGCCTATGTGCTCGAGTTGCCTCCAGAACTAGGCATTAGCTCTACTTTCAACATTACAGATTTAGTAGAGTACAGGGAGCCAGCTGTGATTCCTAGTGAGCCTTTTGAGCCTAACCCTATCATTGAGAGTGATCCCGACCCTGTGTGTCCACCAACAAACTGGCCTGTGAGTAAAGAGCAGATTGAAAAGATCCTGGATGATCAGGTTATCTCTACTCGTAATCGAGGATACCAAAGGTACCTGGTCCGCTGGCAAGGAAGGCCAGATTCTGATGACTCTTGGATCTCCCGAGAAGAATTACAAGAATTGGACCCAGACCTCTTGGAGAGATACCAGAGCCAACTTGAGCCTTACTCGACAGGGTCGAGTTCCTCCCACCCTGGGAGAATTGGTGCGGGCACCAGACTCAGAAGATGACTTCAGAGCTCCATCTGGATCTCTGATTAACCTTGCCCGAAGAATTAGGGTTTTTGGTTTGTAATAAGAGTTGACTAGATCAACTTAATTTAGCTTGAGTCTACATTACCTGCATTTTATTTTGTTGAGTCATGTTGACTCAGTAGTGGATTAGGGTTTCAACCAGGGATGTTACATTTTCTCCCAAGACCAGGCAAGTGGACACCACACTCCCAGTCCAGGGGGTGCCATATCCACATCCAACAGCCTTTGGTCCCCACTCCACAGATGGCAACTTCCTTCTTTCATGCACCAGATAAAGAGAAGAGCACAAATCAAGGGGGCGGCCAAGACTTTCCCAAGTGATTCCAAGCAAAGAAGGGAAGAAGTTTTTCTTGGAAGAGAATATCAAGGGGCACCCATTACCTGCCAAAAACATCTAAAACAAAGATGGGAAGAGCCTTGACTTAGGGAGGAAGAAAAGAAGGAGTCCAAAAGAGTTCATCCAGGAAAGGAAGAAAATTTTCTTAAAAAATTCCAAGCAAGGTGGCGCCATCTACCTGCCATTTATAACCCAAATCCTAATTTTTGGTATTTTGGCCAACCATATGTAAGGGATTTGCCCTAATTTGGAGATCCCCTCCTTTAGTCCCACATGGGAAAATATGAAACCCTTCTCCCTTGTAAAGCATTATAAATTACATCCCTCTTGTAAGTTGAAATCTATAAATGAAGAAAAAATTATTTTGCTATTCTCTTGTGTTGAGTAACCTAGGTTTCTCTTCTTCCGCACTATTCTAAGTGTTGAGCTCCGTGAGGGGGTAATCCGGGTTCCATTGGAGCCTTGAGAAGGTGAGAGATCTCCATCTTTATCCAAAACCCTAGGTTAGCCACTTAAAAATCCAAAACCCTAGCCGCCCTTCATTATTTTCAATCCATCGAACCCTAGCTCCTTCCATCTCCCACGGCCTCTCTCTCTACAAGTCCAGGCCATCCACCTTCATCCAGATCTAGTCTGGCTATTTCAGATCCAGAGCAAGTTCCAAGGAAAATCACATCAGCTTCCAGGAGAATCCAGTTTTCAGCAATTTCAATCTTCAAGTTCATCAACCTGGTAAATTTTTCCCTTGACTCTCTGATTCCATCAATTATTTTTCTTCTCTTCCAGATCTTGAGTTCAGGAGAAGCCAACCCGCCAAGGACCAGTATTGGAGGATCCATTGCGAAGATATCTGAATCCGAGGATCCAACAATCTGCTCGGGAGAGTTCTTCCACCAAAATCTGTGAAGATCATTGTCTGGTTAGGTAAACCATCTCTTCTCTTTATTTCTGTTCTGTTGAAAGTTCGGAGCGAAACCCTAGGTCTGGGAGTTTCTCAACCCCCAGCGATCCGTTGCTTTTGAACTACTCTGATAATTTAGTTTCCTTAAAATTGTGCTTTCAATTATCATATTAGTATCTTTCAATGTTAGGTTAACTTTTCTTTGATTTGAAGCCAACTTCTACAAACATATAAAAACAACAAAAAAATTAGTTAATCTTAATTTACTTCCGCATCGCATCCCTTTATTTGTTCTGCATTAGGTGCCACTATGATAAACCCTTGAAGAAGAAAATAAAGAGGTAGGCATCTTTAGGGTTAATTTTCTGGATCACGTCCATTCAAGTACATAGTCTGTTATTTTATTTTTTTTTGCATGTAGGAAGATCACAAAATTTTGGTTCTTATTGTGCTAGATTTCTCATAATTGATAGTATTTATCAAATTTTTCTCATAATTTAATTCAGATTTTAAGTCATCTAAATCTCTAATTTACTACCTAAGAATAGTTCTATCCTGAATTTTCAGTAATTCTAGTTTAGGGTTCTTTTTGCATAAATTTTGCATATTTTGATTTTCTGCATATTTCATGCATATTAGGTACTTTTCTGCAAAATATATCTTTGCTAAAAAAAAAAACTTGGAAACCCTAATTGCATCTTCATATGATTGCTATCATCATTCAAACCTAATATTAAGGGCACTCAATAGCTACATAAAGGAGGGATTTCATCACCCTTCCTTGGCACACAACCACTACCTTTGCATCGATCTTAATCTAATTAAAATCAATTAGACTTAATTTCTCTAGTAAGCTAAGGACACCAACAGGTCGAATTCCGAGTATTGTGTGAAAGCTAGTGCACCCAATCCTTTGATTATCACTTGAAGCTGGTGTCTAAGGCTAGAGATCCTGAGGCAAATGCCCTAAGCGATTTCGTGGTTTTTAATTAGGATCCTGTGAGAGCAGGGGGAGCCTCCTACGACCCCATCTCTTACCTAGTTAGTGGACAGGGTAATTATTGAATTGTCTGTAATTTGAGCTGACCCATTCTACTTGAGCTTTAGGTATAGGAAACCCTAGTTCGAGTCAAGTTCTATGTGATTGCATTGCATGGCAACTAGGTCAGGCACACCCTATCAGCCTACTTAAAATCAACCCAATCCACCCATGGACCCTAATATGAAAAATTTTATGAGGACTATAACCGATCAACTTAGACAGCTCACTACCAAGTTTGATCAGGTAGAAGAAAGACTAGGTAACCTTGAAGAATCCCATGCGACTAGATCAGATCCTGAAACACCTAGACCCACTCCCCTAGGTCAAAGTTCTAAGATGCCTAAACCCATTCCCCCAATTCCACAAGCCCAACTCACTCCCCCAGATCTAAGAGGTCAATATAGAGAACCTACTTCACCAGGTCCTAGAGCCCAACATAGGGAAATTACTCTTGACCCAATTCCTAGGCGCCACACCCCTGATGTAAATGACTAGGAAAAAAGGATTCTTAGGAGCATTCGAGTAGACACACCCACATTTGAGGGTAGTTTAGATCCTAAGGTCTATACCGATTGGGAGAGTAATATGGACCAGTACTTCGAATGGTATGAAATATTGGAGGAGAGAAAGTTCAAATTTGCCAAGCTTAGGCTAGTCCGACAGGCTAGATTGCACTGGAAAAATATGGAGCGACTGAACCGATAGAGATGTGACTTACCTATAGGTACATGGCGAGCCATGAAAGTAAAGCTTAGAGAGAAATACCTATCATTCTCATATGAACAAAAATTGTTAGATCAATGACAAAAATTGACTCAAGGAAATAGATTTTTGGCTGACTATATTGCCAAATTTGACGAGTTTATTATGAGGGTAGTGTAGTCGAATCAGAAGCTGTTACCTTGTCAAGGTATTATATGAAGATATCCAGAGGGAGTTATGTTTAAGGAAAGTTAATGATTTGGAACAAGCTTACCAGATTGCTAGGGATTGTGAACGTTTCCAGAGAAGACCTGTTACCTATAGACCTGAGTCAAATAGGTTTGGTACCCCTGGAACTAGGCCTAGCCCTAATCGATTTCCACCTTGCCGACCCAATCCTAGTTCTTAACCAGTTCATAGGGAAGATAAAGGAATGGCACCCATGGTCCCTAGAGATAAGAATCAAAATACCATATGTTTTAGGTGCCGTAAAATGGATCATTTTGTTGCTGACTATCCCGTACAAACATTGTGTATAAGTGAATGTGAGGAAGAGAATGTAGAGAATGCAGAAGAATTTGAGGAAGAAATTTATGAAGCTGAGGAAGACTTGGTAGAAGAGTATGAAGGTGATGAAGATCCCATAGAATCATCTAACCTACTAGGTGGAGTTAGGTGTATTCTAGCTCAGATCAAGAAGAATGAGTACTGGCGTAGAACAAATATCTTACAGACCTTCATTAAGCTATGAGATAAAGTGTGCAAAATTATTATTGATAGTGGGAGTTGTGTGAACGCTATATCTACCAATGCTGTTAAGAGTTTAGGCTTACCCATAGTGCCACTTCATAGCCCATATAAGATATCCTGGATTGACGCAACATCCATTCCTATTAGGTAACAATGCCAGGTCCTAGTCCAAATTCAATCTTACCAGGAGAAAGTATGGTGTGATATGATTTCAATGGGGGTTAGTAGTATCATATTAGGCAGACCATGGTTATATGACCATGATGCAACCTTCTAGAGCCAATCTAACTCATGTTCATTTAAACACCAAGAAAAGAGAATTGTGATTAACTTGACCCCACCCAAAGACAATACCAAGCAAGGGTCTAGTCATTTAAGAGAGAAAGAACCAGAATTGAACCTAATTAATGCCAAAGAATTAGAACACGAGATCACTGGAGGATCAACAATCTAGACTTTGACCACTAAGGAAATAAATAGAAAAGATCCAGAGTTAGTTGACCCTGATCGTACCTTGATTGAAACTACACTAGAAGGACCATTAGACAAAGAGAACCATGAGGAACCTAACCCTACTGCTGAGACTTGCCTGAAGAGAAATTAGAAGAGAGCCAAATCATAGAGCCTGGTCCTGAAAGTCATGAACCTAAAGTAATTAGTGAGGACTTGATTTTCTCAAACCAACACCCTTAGGAAAAGTTTACTCCATTAGTCCCAATTGAGTATCTCTTTCCTGAAATTCTTGATTCATCCTTTTTTTAGGCTGACCCTTTATTACTTGAGGACATAATTTAGTGTCCAAACTATAAGGTCAACCCCATTGTCAGGGACTGTTCTATGAGCCCTTTTTTTATGTCCTACCCCACCAGGCTAGCCCTGAATCCACTTCTTATTTCCTACCCTGGCCTGAAGTTTTCCTCTTTCTAGAGCCACATGATTGCATTTTACTGAAATCAGCAAGTTGCATAAGTTCTTTAAGCACATTCAATTTGCATCCTATTTTTGGAAAACACTATGGCATTTATTAGGAATTCATGCCAAATTTTTATAAACATGTCATACATTAACCAAGGGTAATTTTAAGAGAAAACTCAAGGAATACAATAAAGGAGACTTTGTTATGGTTAGACTATGACCTAAACGGTCCCATCTGGAACCATGAAAAATTACATGCCTGTAGTAGTGGACATACAAAGTAATTAGGAGAATTGGATCTAATGCCTACATGCTTGAGTTGCCACCTGAACGAGGCATTAGCTTTACTTTCAATGTTTCATACCTTATTAAGTATAGGGAGCTGATGTTGATTCCTAGTGAGCCATTTAGGCCTAATCCAGTCCTTGAGAGTGAACCAACCCAAGTGTGTCCACCTGCCATACCACCAGCCCGGAGAGATAAGATTGAGCGGATCTTGGATGACAAGATCATTACTACGCAGAGCAAAGATTACCAGTGGTATCTGGTTTGTTGGCAAGGATGACCTGAAACTGATGATTCTTTGATCACCAAAGGGGATTTGCAGAGAGTTAACCCAGACATGCTAGTGCGCTATCATAGCGATATTGACCCATACTCATAGGGTCGAGTTTCTCCCACCTAGGAAGAATTGGTGTGGACACCAGTGCTAGAAAATATCTACAGGTTGAACCCACATCCCAGTGGATCACCTGTGAATAAAGCCCTTAACCCAATCCCTTTTACTATGTAAATATTTATTTTAAATTATGTTATTTTGGCTTAGTTAGGATTAGCTCTTTTTACCAACTGTAATTAAGGTTTTGTTATTTAGCTTTTTGGGCTAAACCCTTTTTACCACATTGAGTCAAAACCCTATTTACCGGTTGTGCCAAACCCTAGTGGGCCAAACATTGTTTGCCAATTTTTTTTTTTTATTGCATGAGGTGGTTATGCCTTTTGATCAATTGATCAAGTGGGGCTTAGTTATTTGGTTTTGAGTCTTGTAATAATTAGTTATTGAGTCCTGTAATAACAAGGGGAACCCAATTGAAAACCCATGTGACTTCATGTGCACCCAAATCAACATCCCATATGCACTCAAGTCAAGGCCCATGTGACCCCATGTGCCAACCTAAGTCAATTTGTTCTAGGCACCACATGTCATCCATATTGGCGCCACCTTTGCAAGAGTTTTGGACATCACCCGCCACATCATCCGGGGACATCAACACATGTCATATTTGGACATGTCATGCCATTTTATTTTGGGACAAGAACACATGCCATGTCACTTTTATTTGGACATCCCACATGGCATGGTTTTTTATTTTTGGTCAGCCAAATGAAAGAAAAATTGGTGGGATGTGTCTAGATTGCTGACATGAGGTAGCTGACAGGCGCCATGTCAAAGGAAGCCGTCGCATCAGATGCCACGTCAATTCTCCAACGGTAACCTTCGCCGAGCTGAGCTCACACAAGACAACGGGGCTGCCTGTCGAAGCTGAGCTTCGTCCTCCGCCAGGTCAGACCCGCGAGCTCGGGTGCCTAGGCTGGAGCCGCACTCTGCCCTCCCGAGCGAGACCCTCGAAGATTGAGCCCTGTGGTCAGAGTCGAGCTTAGCCCTCTTCCATCACGTGGAGCCTCTTCGAGGTTGAGCTCTCTAGATCGAGCCCGCACTCTGCCCTCCAGAGCGAGACCCTTGGGGATCGAGCCCCATGGTCGAAGTTGAGCTCAGCCCTCCTCCACCATGTGGAGCCTCTTCGAGGTTGAGCCCTCTGGATCGGGCCCGTACTCTGCCCTCCAGAGCGAGAACCTCAGAGATCGAGCCCCGTGGTCGGAGTCGAGTTCAGCCCTCCTCCGCCATGTGGAGCCTCTTCGAGGTTGAGCCCTCTGGACCAGGCCCGTGCTTTGCCCTACTCCACCAAGGCGACCCTGTGAGCTCGGGACATCTAGGTCGGAGAGAGCCCTGACATTCCAGCTCAGCCCCAACTCAGGCGTAAGCACCTCCATCCCAGGACACTGATGAGCTACCCGGGGACTGCACTGAGACACCTGCTAGACTGTAATGACCGCCTGCAGCCACCGGTTACACCAGAAAGGGGAGAGGCCCACTGATCGAGGCACCACGCTCCTCACCAACCACCTGAACTACCTAAAAGAAAAAGTCAACCAGGAGATTCGAATCCCAGGGGCGACGACCCACCAATCGAGGTATTGCCAAATTTCTCGGAATGAGGTGACCTAGGAGAATGTCAGAGCACATGACAGCTTCCCTTATCACAGATCGGGAAAGGCTCCTTGGGACACTACCGCACGTGCCTGATAGCCCGACAGAGATCCTAAGATGGACGTCCAACGATAACCTAGCCTATAAAACTTGGAGGTAACAACCACAATACAAAAAAAAGACATAAGCCATATCACTCTAACACAAGTGCAAGCTCAATCGAAGAGCACAGCACTACAAGAAAATCTAAGCAAGGGCGGGCGGAAAGGCCACACAGAGACTCCCTCTAGCCAAGCCACTCTTCCCCCAATACACTTGCATCTCACTCTCACACTACTCACTCCTCCTAGCATGGAGTCCATCAAGAGGGGCTTGACCAGGAGGATCTGTTCTCCTGGATCGTCACTGACTTGACCGTCAAAGTGCCACCGCCGAAAACCCCAGCCCGGGTCACTAACCCCTGTTTTGCAGGTCCAGGACCACTGGACAGCGAGAAAGAGAAGGGAGCATGCTCCGGCACCAACGACAGCTATGGGCCACGGTGATCTTGGCGGCAACAGATTGGCGTGCCAGGAAGGGGGGTGTCCCCTTGAATATTCCTTGATCTAGTTCAATCCCCCCCTTTTTTTGTCTTCTACAAGCAAGTTCCACGGAAGGATGGTGATGACACGGGTGCGAGAGGCCTCCGCCAGCCATGCAGGGGACTCCCCCTCCCGGGGGAACCCACACAACCCAGAGGCAGGGCCATCCTCTCCGGTTCAACCACCTCCGGTGGAGTCTCAGCTGGTTGCACTCGCCCAGCAAATGCAGATCCTTGCCATAGCAGTGCACTAGCTCCAGACTCGCATCGGTCCTCGGCCACCCACTAGCAGCCAGGGACTCCAATGGCTCATGCCATGGCCCCTCGCGATAGCTTGCATTCCTTCCAAGGAAGGCCTTCGCAGTCGCGGGCCGTCACTGACAACCGGGGTAGCCATCAAACTACGGCAAAAAGACAACGAGCTAGGTCTGCCGACAAGGAGAGCTGCTCACCAAATCTCGGGCGGGCAGCATCCAAGCCCCACTGAGGTAGGAAAAGTAAGACCCCCCGCCACGGGTGCCACGCACCCATGTCACCTTCTTCGTCTCCTAGGGCGAAGGGGTCCACTAGTGAAGCCGTCAGGCACGTGGTAGAGAAGCGCCTGGAGGAGCATGATCGCCAAGTTGGTGGAGTTATCCCGTCGATTTGCCAATCTACCTGGCTCAGCTAGTGAGCTAGTGGGCTACGACGCCCGTCGCCCTTTCTCTAAACAAATCCAAGGGGAGCCGATTTCCAATCAGTTCCGTATGCCGCAGGTGGATCCTTACAATGGGACCACCGACCCCATAGACCACCTGAAAAGCTACTGGGCCCTCATGAGGGTCCAGGGGGCCACCGATGCCCTCCTTTGCATCGCCTTCCCTTCCACTCTTTGGAAAGTAGCCCGGGTGCGGTTCACCCGTTTGGAGCCGGAGAGCATCAACTCTTTTGTCTGCTAGGGCAGAAGTTCGTGGCCCACTTCAATGCCTGTTGGAAGTTGCCACGAGTGGCAGACAACCTCTTCTACATCCGACAGCAGGACCACGAGCCCTTGCAAGACTATATGGCCCGCTTCAAGGCTACCATGTTGGAGAGTTATAACCTTGATGAGCCAGTTGCCATGCTGGCACTGAAGCGAGGGCTCAGGACCTCCCGCCTAACCTACTCGCTTGATAAGAAGCCCTCCAAGACTTATTCCAAGCTCTTCCTCCAAGCCCAAAAGTTCATCCGTGCTGAGGAGGTAGATCGTATAAGGCGGGAGCTCGACGGGAAACCACTGAAGAAGATGACCCCCATCGAGATGCCCGGGACTTGGAAGCCAGGATCTCAGGTTCTGAACTCCCAGAGGGGGCTGAGACCGAAAGGCGCTCCCATTCCTGAGGAGAGTTACACCCCTCTCCTCTCCCCGAGGACAAAAATCTTCATGGAGATCGAAGGCGAGGACTACCTAAGTTGCCCACCTTCGATGAAGCCCTCCATCGGCCGTGACAAAATAAAGTATTGTTGCTATCATCACGATCATGGCCACGACACCCAGGAATGCCACAACCTCCAGTGAAAAATTGAGGAACTCATTAAGAGGGGCTACCTCAAAAGGTTCGTGGGGGCCAGACCTCAGGTGGAATCCCAGGCGCTCGTTGCTCTCCCGCCAACTCCAGCTATCGACAACCGCCCTACCGAGAAGCCGATGGGCATGATCTCCTGGGGAGCTGCGCGCGCGCCTAAAAAGGCCCGGGGGCAAGGGGATCCTGAGAATGTACTCCCCTTTATGAGGGAAGGGGAAGACGGAAGAAAAAATATAAATAATGATGCCATGGTCATCGAGATGATGATCGCGAACCATCTTGTAAAACACATCATGGTTGATATTGGAAGCTCCACAGATGTGCTTTTTATGATGCCATCTCCAGGATGAACCTTTCCCCCGATCAACTCAAACCTGTGCATACACCCCTTGTTTGTTTTACAGGTGATTCCATAAGGGTAGAGGGAGAGATCACTCTCTCAATCACTGCCGAGACCCCACCTCGACAGAGCATCGTTATAATGACTTAATGATTGTCAAGCTTCCTTTCGCCTACAACATGATCTTGGGCCGACCCGGGCTCAACTTGCTCGATGCCATTGTCTCCACCAAGAGGCTACTTGTACAGTTCTCCACTCCCTATGGTGTCGGGGAAATGAGGGGAGCACCCCAGCCGGTGCAGCATTGCTTCCAAACCCTCCCTGGGGTAAGGTCCTCGAGGACGACCCCAAGGCAGATGATCTCGACCAAAGGGCCCAAGACCCCAAGGGAGGCCCGGTCGAGCACCTACTCTCTTACCCGCTCGGAGATGATCCGACGAAGATGGTGCAATTTGGAGCCCAGCTACCCGAGGAGAGGGCTCAACTACTTGAGTTCCTGCGGGCAAGCACGGATGTATTCGCCTGGACAACAGCAGACATGCCAAGTATCCCTCCTAACATCATTACTCATAAATTGAGTGTTGACCCAAAGCACAGGCTAGTTCGACAGAAGAAGAGAAGCTTCACCTCGGAGAGGCAGGCAGCTATCAAGGATGAAGTTGACAAACTCCTAGCTGCCGGTTTTGTTCGAGAGGTCCAGTATCCGAGCTGGCTGGCGAATGTGGTGATGGTAAGGAAGAGTAATGGTAAGTGGAGGATCTGTGTAGACTACACTGACCTCAACAAAGCATGCCCGAAGGACAGCTTCCCTCTACCGAAGATCGACCAGCTGGTGGACGCCATCTTTGGCAACAAGTTGCTCTCCTTCATGGATGCGTTCTCCGGATACAACCAGATCCATATGCATCCGGAGGACGAGGAGCACACCACCTTCATCACCGACCAAGGGACATATTGCTACCGGATGATGCCCTTTGGTCTGAAAAATGCAGGAGCCATATACCAGCATATAGTCAATAAGGTCTTCAAAGACCAAATTGGCCAGAACATGCAAGTATATATGGATGACATGCTCATCATGAGCAAGCCGAGCTTGAGCCATATTGCTGACCTCATCGAATCCTTCCACAACCTGCTGCAGCACCAGATGAAGCTAAATCCAGCAAAGTGCACCTTCGAAGTGGCGGCAAGAAAGTTCCTTGACTTTATGGTCACCTAGAGAGGCATTGAAGTGAACCCCGAGAAGGTCTAGGCAATCATTGACATGGAGCACCTGACCTCCAAGAAGCAGGTCCAGCGCCTAACAGGGCACATTGCCGCCCTGAACAGGTTCATCTCGAGGTCGGTCGATCGTTGCCTTCCATTCTTCAAGGCACTATGCAAGAGCACGACTTTACCTGGACGGAGGAGTGCAGGACAGCCTTCGAGGAACTAAAGAAATTCCTTGCCTCTTCCCCATTGCTCTCCAGGCTGGAGGAGGGGGAGGAGCTCCTTCTCTATCTGGCGGTTACACTAGGAGCCGTCAGCTCGGTTCTTGTCCATGCAGACAAGAACAAATCTCAAAAGCCTGTATACTACACCAACAAAATCCTCCGTGATGCGGAGATCAGGTTTACTCGCTCCGAGAAACTCATTTTTCCATTAATAATGTCTGCTAAGCACCTCAGGCCCTACTTCCAAGCACACCCAATAGCGGTTGTGATGGACCAGTCACGAGGACCATACTCAGCCGACCCGAGACATCCGAGAGATTGGCTAAGTGGTCCCTGCTGCTCAGTGAGTTTGACATAGTGTACCGACCGAAGTCCTCAAAGAAGGCCCAAGTCCTAGCTGACTTTGTGGTCGAGTGCACCGGGTTCGCCGAGGAGCCAGAGCAGACAATAACGGAGCCCGGACCAGGGGAGGAACCTTAGATCCTCCATTTGGACGGGGCATCCAATTCTGGCGGGAGCGGAGCGGGCCTCACCCTCACCAACAGCGATGGGGTTGTGACGGAATGCACCATTCGCTTCAAGTTCACCGTAACAAACAACCAGGCGAGTATGAGGCACTCCTTGCTAGTCTAAGAGTCTCCCATTAGCTGGGTGTGCAGAATCTAAAAGTCTTCACTAACTCTCAGCTGGTTGCCAGAAAAGTCTCTAGAGAGTATGAAGCTAGGGACATCCAGATGATGAGGTACCTAGAGTAGGTCCGCGCGAGCACGACAGGCTTTCGACACTTCAGCATCTTCCACATTCCTCGTGGGGAGAATGCACGCGTGGATACACTTTCTAGACTCGCGACCCTGCCGAACTCATCACTAGGACGTGCCTACATCGAGTACCTCGAAAGTCCCAGCTACGAGAGCTTAGAGGAGGTGCATCAAGTCACCCCTGAGCCGAGCATGGACAAGTACATCAGGTACATCACCGATGGCTCCCTACCCGAGGACCACGTGAAGCAGCCCTCATCAAGAAGAAGGCCTCCCGGTTCGTTCTGATGGAGGGCCAGCTCTACCGTTGATCCTACTCCTATCCACTCTTGAAGTGCCTCAGGCCCGCCGAGGCGACCTTTGTGCTCCAAGAGATACATGAAGGCCTCTGCGGGAGCCTTGTGGGAGGGAGAACACTGGCTTATAAAGCCCATCCTCAGGGATACTTCTAGGAGACCATGAGGGAGGACACCGCTGACTTCGTTAAAAGGTGCGACAAGTGCCAGCGCCACATGAACATACAGCGCCAGCCGGCGACACCGATCTCCCAACTCTCAGCCGCTTGGCCTTTTGCCCAGTGGGGAATGGACATCTTGGGACCATTTTTCCTTGCACCAGGGCAGCGAAGATTCCTGCCGGTACTGATCGACTACTTCACCAAGTGGGTTGAAGCAGAGCCACTAGCCCAGATCGCGGAAGCCAATGCTCACTAGTTCTTTTGGAAGTCAATCATTTACCACTTCAGACTCCCTCGTTGTATCATCACTGACAATGGGCGACAGTTCGATAATCGGGAGTTTGAAGGGTTTTGCACTGAACATGGCATCCAACACCGATTCACCTCATGGCTCACCCTCAAACAAATGGGGAAGCTGAGGTGACCAACCAGACCATCCTCTAAGGACTCAGGACAAGGCTGGACAAAGCTAAGTGCAGGTGGGCGGAAGAACTCCCAAGCATTCTGTGGGCCTACCACACGATGCCCAAACTAGCGACCGACGAGACACCTTTCAACCTTATTTTTGGTGCCGAGGTGATCATCCCGGTCGAGCTCGGCGTGCCCACGCTACGAGTGCAGTAGTATGACAAGGCACGAAACTCGGCACACCTCCTGCTCAACCTGGATCTCCTCGATGAAATAAGGGATAAAGCCCGGCTACGAATGGCGGCAAACCAGCAACGAGTAGCCTGGTACTACAATGCCGGGTCAGGCCAAAAGCCTTCAAACCTGGAGACTTGGTGTTATGTCGGGCAGAAGCATCTCAACCCTAGGAGTGTGGCAAGATCTCACTGATTGGGAAGGTCCCTACAAGGTGGCTGAGGCCCTCTCACAAGGGGCCTATTACCTCGAGGATCTCGATGGCATCAGGTTCCCTTGAATATGGAATGCCTGCAATCTGCGAAGATACTATCAATAATGTAAGGTTTCCCAACAAAAATAATAATGGCTTTTCCTTTGTGCGAGTATCTATCTGCCTTAAAAGAAAACCTCCAAAATACCTTCGAGCCCAGCTCTGAGGTGCCAAGATCGAGGCCCAGCTCTCCGGCCAAGGGACCTTCGAGCCAAGCTACTTTTAATCATCAATGCCTTCGAGCCCAGCTCCGAGGAGCCAAGACCTGAGCCTAGTTCTCAAGCAACCCAAGATCGAAGCCCAGCTCTCCAGCCAAAGGACCTTCGAGCCAAGTTGCTCTCAATCATCAACACCTTCGAGCCAGCTCCGAGGTGCCAAGACCTGAGCCCAACTCTCAGGCAACCCAAGACCAGAGCCCAGCTCTTCGGCCAAGGGATCTTCAAGCCAAGCTACTCTCAAACATCAACACCTTCGAGCCCAGCTTCGAGGTGCCAAGACCTAAGCCCAGCTCTCAGGCAGCCCAAGACCAGGGCCCAGCTCTCTGGCTAAGGGATCTTCGAGCCAAGCTGCTCTTAATCATCAATGCCTTCGAGCCCAGCTCCGAGGCACCAAGACCTGAGACTAGCTCTCAGGCTACCCAAGACCGGGGCCCAGCTCTTTGGCCAAGGGACCTTCGAGCCAAGCTACTCTCAATCATCAACGCCTTCGAGCCCAGCTCCGAGATGCCATGACCTGAGCCCAGCTCTCAAGCAACCCAAGACCGGGGCCCAGCTCTTTAGCCAAGGGATCTTCGAGCCAAGCTGCTCACAATCATCAACGCCTTCGAGCCTAGCTCCGAGGTGCCAAGACTTGAGCCCAGCTCTCAGGCAACCCAAGATCGGTGTCTAGCTCTTCGGCCAAGGGACCTTCGAGCCAAGCTGCTCTCAATCATCAACGCCTTCGAGCCTAGCTTCGAGGTGCCAAGACCTGAGCCCAGCTCTCAGGCATCCCAAGACCGGGGCCCAGCTCTCTGGCCAAGGGACCTTCAAGCCAAGCTGCTCTCAATCATCAATGCCTTCGAGCCTAGCTCCGAGATGCCAAGACCTAAGCCAGCTCTTAGGCAGCCAAAGACTGGAGCCCAACTCTCCGGCCAAGGAACCTTCAATCTAAGCTGTTCTCAATCATCAACACCTTCGAGCCCAGCTCCGAGGTGCCAAGACCTGAGCCTAGCTCTCAGGCAACCCAAGACCAGGGTGCAGCTCTTCGGGCAAGGGATCTTCAAGCCAAGCTGCTCTCAATCATCAACACCTTCAAGCCCAATTCCGAGGTGCTAAGACCTGAGCCTAACTCTCAGGCAACCCAAGACCAGAGCCCAGCTCTCTGGATAAGGGACCTTCAAGCCAAGCTGCTCTCAATCATCAACGCCTTTGAGCCTAGCTCCGAGGCGCCAAGACCTGAGCCCAACTCTCTGGCAACCCAAGACTGGAGCCCAGCTCTTCAGCCAAGGGATCTTCGAGCCAAGCTGCTCTCAATCATCAACGCCTTCGAGCCCAGCTCCGAGGCACCAAGACCTGAGCCCAGCTCTTAGGCAATCCTTGTACCGAGGCTCAGCTCTCCAGCCAAGAAGGCCTCGAGCCTAGCTCCAAGGCACCAAAGACTTGAGCCCAGCTCTTAGGCAACCCTTGGACTGAGGCCCAGCTCTCCGGCCAAGAAGTCCTTGAGCCTAGCTCCAAGGCATTCAAGCTCTGAGACCCTCCTCTCTGATCTCCCCACTCATCTCAAAAAAAAAAAAAAAGAAGGAGAAAAGGAAGAAGAAAGAGCGGGAGGGGAAGGAAAGAAAGAGAAAAGGAGGGAAGAATCAAGAAATGAATATGCAACAAAAAGATTCACATTTTATTAACACAAGGTAATTACAAATGCCATCCTTCGGGTCTCCGACATGCTAGGTGACCCCAACTGAGTACAAAAGGAAAGCAAAAAAGAAAGCTACTCTACCATAGCTGACCCCCCGACTGGGTTGTGAGCATGAACGGCTCCAGCTTTGGGTGGCCCGTCTCGGCCTCGACTGGTGGTGAAGGCTCGGAGGTCACATCTTCCTCAACGGCTGCCTCCTGGCCAGGCTTCGCGTTCGAGGCCAAAGGATACCTGAGGCGATCACGACCCTCATCATGAATGAACACCTCGACCCGATCGCGCGGGAACATGAGCCCTTATAGAAGGAGTCCGACACTGTTTGGTGAATCTCGACGATGAACTCCTCCGAGGCCTTGAACCTGGCGACTGCATCTTCAGCATCCTTCCTGGCCCAGATAACCTCCTTCTTTGCCATGGCGACCTCCATTCTGGCAGCCTCTACCGACATGGCCGCCACCTCTGCCGCCTTCTTAGCCATGGCCAACTTCTCTCTCTACCTCCAGCTCGGCCTAGGCAGACTGGGCGGCTTCCTTGTACCGATCAACCTTGGCACTGTACCACCCTTGCTTCCTCTTAGCAAGGGAGAGCTCATCAGTGCTCTTCCTCGAGTAGCTCCACTCTGGGTCGAGATATTACAAGAGCTTCCTTGCTCACCCCTCAGCATCGGCGAGCTGCTTCTCCAGGTCCTTGGCCTTCTGCTCGAGCGCTCCATTCACCATGGCCTTCTCCTTCAGATCAGCCTTCAGTGACTCGATCTCGACCGCCTGCTGTTTTCAATACACTCCCAGTTTTGACAGTAGCGCCTGATGAAGAGGGTCTCGGCACCGATGTGCACCATGGAAAAAGGTCAGCCCAAAAAAAAAAGGGGGAATCACTCACCAAGTAAAGCTGGGGGAAGATGGCACTGAGGATATCACCCAGCCATTGCCCGGCCATCTCCTACCGGTCACATGTCTGGATCAAAAAATCCATCATGCACTCGGCCAGTGCGGGGCTCCGGAGGAAAGAGCTCTCAAGTCCCATGAAAGAAAGTTGGCATCGCCTCCTCCCTCCTACTCTTTCCTGGAGTAGGTGGCCTTGCCGCACTAGCTGCAGGGCCCCATGGGACAGGCTGAGGAGCTGGTACTCGTGCAGGCGGCGCCTCAGTCGCAGTCTCAGCCCCGGCTCAAACCTCCTTGTCCCTAACCTTGATCACAGACGGACTCGGAGGACTGGGGGACACAGCGGCAACAGCTGCGGCCCTTGCCCGGGCTACTACCTCGGGCTCCACAATGGGGGCCGCTCCCCGACGACTGAGCCACTCCGGGATCTTCTGGGCTGCCTGTTGGATGGGCCCCGATGCCGCAGATGCCGCCCTCTCCATTGGTGCAGGGACCGCTCGGGTCACCCCTGAACTTTGATCAATCGATGCAGCAGAAGCAGTATCGATCACCGACCGACTTGGGTCGGCCGCCATGGCGGGAGTGGCCGCAGATGCGCTCTCGCCCCTAACTCGCCTCGACGGAGGCTCCTTGACCAGCTCAATTGGCGGCCTCTTCCAAGTGATCGCCAGTAGGTCACTCTCTATGAAGATCATACCTGCATGCAAGCCATATAACAGTTAAGATTCATAGAAAACAATGCAAGGAGCATAAATAAAAAAGAAGAAGAAATGTTCAGGTCGAACTCACCCAACCCATTCGTTGGGTCGACCCTGGCGTCGGAAAGGTTCTGCTATGATAACAGAACCTCGAGAGGAGGGACTTGGGTGGTGCGGAGCTACTCGTAGTCATCCCGGTCAACCGCATCGACCAAAGAGTTTCGGTTTGGGGACTGGTCTGGATCACTCCAGACCCAATCGACCCCCTCAACCATAGCGAAGAAGAACTTACTCTTCCATCCCTTGATGGAAGAGGGGAGCTCAAACTTAAAGCCCTTTGGATGGGAAGACAAGGACCACCACCCGTCCATGGTCGGGTGGCGCTTCAGGGAAAAGAAAGCCCTGAACAGAGAGAAACGGGCAATAAACTCGTGCAGGTGAAAAAGCATAACAAAGGAAAAAATGACCCTAATGGCGTTTGGTACTAATTGAGTAGGGACCAAATGATAATTATTCAGGACAGACAAGAAGAATGTGTAGGGTTTCGGTGCAACGCAGCGGAAGGATAATTTCAAAATTGAAACTAAATTCACACCAAAAACCCTAAACCAGGAACTCCTTAAATAAGACTAGAACATATGACAAGCATATCTATGCAAATTAGGATTAGGGTACCAACCTGTAATCGCTTATTCCAACAAACTTGAAGTTGAAGGGGCTAACTGAATTCACCAGGCATCCAGGTGTTTGCCCTCCGATGGTGATCCATACAGAGCAATGATCAAGAACACTATCTTCTTGTCCAATAGTTCCTCCTATTGAGTTCTTCTTCCTAGAACTCAATTCTTCGGATTATGGCTGGAATTCTTCCATACAAGAGGTTGCCTCCCTTTCTTTGATCTCTTCTCCTCCTTCCACTAAGACCTTGACCCTCTAAGACACCCTTGTCTTGAAGATAAGACCTTGTCCTAAGAGGATTTTGGCTTGTCTTAAATTGGAGGAGAAATTAAGACAAGCATGTTTTAATGTAATAAAGAAAGGAAAGAATAAAATCAGAACTCCTTCTTTCCTTTACTGTTGGAGACCTTCTCTTTTATTCTTGTTTAGCAACATAGTTTCGACAAAGGAGTCCTCTGTAAAGGAAACAATGTAAAACAAGAAAAGAGGGAAGGAGTCTTTTGGAGAGGAAGAAGAAAAATAAATCATTACCCGGTTCTGATTTTTCCTGACCCCTTAAACAGATTTCAGATAGGTGCCCACACATCTCTCCGTGAAAGACTTCTCACGCCCTTTCTTATTTTCTCACACCCTTTCCTTCTTCTCACACCCTTCTCTTCTTTCTCACGGCCTTCTGGATTAATTCCCATGGCCTTTCAGAAAGAAAAAATTGTGATGTTTTAAAAAGAAAGGAGTCACGACTTTTCATCTCCGAAGAGATGTTATTTCGCGCGACCGGGAAGAAACAGCACTTTCTTTCTTTCTTAAAACCCCACCACCCGTTATATTTCCATCCAAGCGAGGACAAGTGAGGCACTAAGGTGAGAAAGAAAAGCCACCCAATCTTAATTCATCGGAGAATTAAGTGGGCGCGCCAAGAGTCCATGCGCCATGGACTCTTCCAAATGGCACGCCAAGAGTCCATTAACGCTTGGACTCTTTGCATTTTGGCATGAAAACTCAAAGGAGCAGGTGGAGGGGCTAGCCTAGATACTTGGTTAGCCAATAGGGTTAGCCATAATCCCTCTAAACTCAATTAGGGTCTAACTAGATCCAATTAGAACCCAAATTGAACAAATCCGGAATCCTAATTCGAATCTAATTCGAATAGAAGCTAGGATTTGCAACACCTGCTAGAGTGTCATCATGCAAAATGATTTAATTATAAAATTAAACCCTTGATCAATTCTCTTAAGTATGTGACCCATTGGGTTCCACATCTAGCCAGCAGTGGGTTCGAATACAAGTTGACTTAATTTGATTAGAACTCTTTCTAATCGATTTAGGTCAAATCGGCCTTACCTGATTTTGATCAATTAGGATTCTTCCTATCAAATGATCATTAAATTTGATCAACCCACAAGACAAGATTGACGTCTAGCAACGTGTCATGTCAACCCGGAAGATATAAAAATTTTGGTGAAATACCAAAACTACCCTTCAGTAGAAAGTTACCGTATAATTAAATCCTTCGATCAGCCTGCACCCAGAATATAATTATGGATATGGATATATATGTCAACTCCAATATTATATTCATTTCTAGCTCAATCTTATATTGATGATTCAATTATCTTGATATTAGAAATTATCTCTAATATCTTTACTTTGATCAAAGATTCCCTGAATCATCATCCGATTGATAACTAGCTGGATGCAATCTCTTCTTACTAAGAGAGATCGATTCCTTGTTGACCTACTCATTACCTTCATATCAAATTCACCATTCCCAGTATCAAACCTGTGCATGACTCAGTGTCATGATTAGAATTGAACCAAAGCATGGGTTCATGTACATAAGGTACTTATGGCAGTCTCAGGTCAAAGGATTACTTGTACTACTCCCACTATGAGAACCTTCTATTGACATGTAGCTAAGACTCCATTAGATGTTCTCAAGTTGGATCATATCAGTGAACTCATTCTCTAATGAACACCCACATCCTAGTATTAGTGTCATACACAAGTGACTGTGAGAGCAGTCACCCTATTCAGTATACATATGATGTGCTAGTCTTACCAGAAAAACCCTGATCCCCTACTCAAGGTTCCTTTGACTAGGAATATTTTAGATTAAGGTTTTAAGACTTTAGGTCTCACTGGTATGATCTCATCATAACCCTAAAATCATAGCCCTAATCTATGGGGTTCATCATATAATAATAAACACAGCGTATGATGAAAAATAATGCCTTTATTAGAATATTGTCAATTACAATGGTTTGGGAGATACAACATAGATTGGCATAGGGTGGCAAGCTAGCCTATAGTAACCCTGTACTCAGCCAGGCAGGTGTAAGGGGAGTGTTAGGTCCCTGATTGCCAATCCTAGACACCAATCAGAGATTGACCAGGTAGGCGAACACCATTCTAGACACTAAGCATAAGGCACACACAGGTTAGCTTGACACAGTGATCTGACACTTAGCCCAGACCCGACCAGTTGGTGTCCCTAGCCCACTAGGGCAAAATTAAGTCTAGTTAATTTTAAGTTAGGCTTGGGATGGAATGCAAAGATGGTGTTTTTGGGCGAGGGAAAGGTAATGACCTCCTTCCCTTATCTGGCATAAAGAGAGTGCCCTTAAAGTAAATTATGCAATGATGGCAAGCAGATGAGGATGCAAATTAGGATTTAGATGTTTTAGTAGCTTTTATATATGTATTTTTTTTTTTGAATTTTTTAAATAGAAGAAAACTTGCAAATTATGGCCTAATATGTAGGAAATATACTAAAATTAAAAGATATGCAAAGAGATACTAAACAAAACCCTAAAACTTCCAAACTTGTCTTGTTGAAAAAATAGAGCTGAAAATTTGCAGGCTTATTTCGGCTTGCAGAAACTGCACAGATCGAAATAAAATCTGCAAAATACTTTGAATAATGATGAATCCAAAAAAATAAATTTTAGAATTTTTGGAGTTCTGAACATAGAAAAATAACTAAAATAACAGTGTATAGAGACTGTTAAAGATGCAGAAAACAAGCCCTAATCTAAGCTCTGATACCAGATGATGCGGAACTAATATGCATGCGATTAATTTTATGAATTTTGTATGTGGGGTTAAGTGATTAATTCTAGAATATCATATCAAAATAAGTTGTAGGGAATTCTATATGAATTTTAGAAACTAAGCATGCAGATTAGGACCTAAGAAAGCAGTAAAGATGGATCGCCGAGATTGAGAAGCCTCGGTTAGGGCAAGTTCTCCCACAATAAAATTACTGGTGGTAGAGGGGGTGTACCTGGCAATGTCTGATGTGCCCGATGAAGATCACAACGAAGGAATCTCTCGTTTCTCAATGGATGCAGCCTGGAAAATCGAGCCAAAGACCCGCGGATACCGGTTTTCTACTTGGTGGTCCGATTGCGGTCCGGTTGGAGTCGTTGGATTCGTAGGAACTCGGGGACCTACAAATAACCATCAGGGATGAGAAAACAAGGTTGGAAATACAAGAACAAAATTAGAAACAAGGCAAAAAGGGCATGGGAAGAGGAGGCTTGGATGATGGCTGGAGGCAGTTGCAACACCGGGAATAAGAAACTCTTAAATCCCTTTATGCACACAGCAGGGTAACACACAGCAATTGAAGAGAACTCAAATTTTAATTCATATATCAAAATCAATCCTCATACAAGAGACTAGGGTCCTTTAAATAGAACCTTATGAAAGATTGGGTGCAGGTGAAGGTGATTTGACATAAACCTACACTAGGCATGCAAACAGGGCACGGGAGCACAGGGGATTTTAAAACATTTTTTAAAAATTGCGTAGCGGAAAACTGCTCCGCCCAGAACCTAATCTATTCAAGTTGCATGTATTAAAAATAGGCATGTAACAAGGCATATAATATTTGTAAAATATATAAATAAATACATCTATTTATGCATGATTAAAATAAATTTTTTTTTTACCTTTATTCCACCTGGAATAACTCCGGACCTCCGTTTGCTCCCAAATTTCAGCAGCAGTAAGTTGATCGAATCTACTTCGATCTCCAACAAAGAACTGCAAGAAAATGTTAGCCAAAAAAATGTAGAAATTTGCCAAAGTCTGCTGCCAGATTTTCTGTAGCAGAACTGAAACAGCAACTTGTTCTTCGCGTTGGGACCTGCACCAGCGATCCCAGTGTTGGGAATTATGTCCCAAAGCCAATTGCCTGGGTTGTAGGCGGTTGAGCTAAGTATTGTACTCTTTCTTTGAATTAATAACATATTATTTTTGGCAGCTCATCACATATTGTATTTCCCTGAAATGAACTCTTTCCATGTGATGAAGTCCTTAGGACTACACTGACTTTGATATAGAGAGGATGTATCGAGTGGTCCTTAAACCCTGTTCACAATCAAAGGATATATTGTACTGGATGGCAATATATCAAGTATAGGTTGTTGTAGTTCACATTGTTTGGTTGTCCTCTTGACCAAATGAGTGTGGTGACACTGATGTGATCTACAAGTGAGATATGTGATATCTCATTGAACGTGACTCCGTGCAGCCCCTTTCTGCCAAAGGGAAACTCACAATTGGATATGGGTATATGGGTCTCTCTGACCTGAGGTCATCACGATAGCTTGCAAGCAACTCCCTGTGCTTTGGTGCCGGACTACCTGGATTTTTAATCCGGGGATGGAAGGTTTCTGGGTACAGGCAAGTACTTATAGAGCAGAGATGGACCAAGATGGAATTGACCTATCCAAACAGTTTGGATTGAATGTCTCGCAGTATCTCAATTTAGTAAATCCTCGGCCGGGGTAGCCCTAGTGAAGAGTCACTGGGCTTGCGAGGTTGAGACATGTAGTAGACTGACTTTGTCTGGGTTGGCAGCCCAATCTCAGTCGTCCTGAGCATTAGAGGTCAAAGGGATGAATTATACGGTAACCATATGCCAGAGGTTCGATAGTTTGCTCCTGCATCTTCGACCTATCCGGATGCCGGGACCCATTGCTAGATGGTTTCCTGTGCTGGTACTGTAATTGTTCCAGTGCTACCATTTAGGTTCGAACCTATGAGGTCACATGCCACAAAGGATTACTCTCTGATCTGGATACCGATTACGATTGGGAATCGTCTCGGTTTTATGGTCACAGTATTTTTTGAGAACTCTTTTCCCCGTCTTGCCCTTGTCTGTGTCAACCAAAAATTATTCCGGGCTGACCAAGACTGTGCCAGGATTTTTCTGAATCAGTTTTGAACTGATTCGGAGTTCATTTCGACCTCCAATTTGTTGTGAACCAATTGAATCAATTTAATTGGGCTTGAACCAGTTCAATTGGATTGAACCAAGTGGTTTAATGGGATTGAACCAATTTTTGGGTTTGGACCAGTTTTCCTTTGAACCAGTGTTTTATTTCTCCATGTAAATGGTTTACACGTTAGATTTTCTCATGCTGGAAAGAGAAAACCAAGCGTCCGAAGCCTAAACGTCCGCTGCTCCTCTCCCTGCGACGTCCCTTCTTCTTCTCCACCCGATGGCCTTCACTCCCTTTTAATCTGCTGTTAATTGGTGTGATGGCAGCTGCTACCTCTTCCCTCCCTGTCTCTCCATCTCCCTCTCCCTACTGCCCTATAAAACCTTGCTGTAGTCCCCTGTGAAGAAGAGAGTTGTTTAGCTGTGAAGAACCTGAAACTCTTTACCTGCTGTTCCTTCTTTGAGAGGTTGAGAGATCCCCAGATTGAGAGCTTAGACTCTCCTCTTATAGGCTGGGTTTTGGAGGGTGAGAGGGAGAGTTTCAAGGACGTTTTCCTTGTCCTTTTGAGTGCACAAATCAAAGTCTGCAGCAAAACAGAGTTGCTGAAATTCCCTGTGGTCGAATTAACTTCCAGTGGCTAGCACCGCGTGTGGAGTGGGATCCGAGAGCCCCGGGCATGTCTCCCCTCTAGAAAGAGTATCCTTCTACTCCTAGGAGAAAGCCACGTGTGCCGGGATCACTCCAGCTGCTCCAAATCGAAGGCCAAAGCCTGCTGCCCAGTTCTGCTGTAGAAATTCTGGCAGCAGACTTTGGTGATTTTTTATAAATTTTTGGCTAACATTTTCTTGCAGTTTTCAATTGAAGATTGAAGAGCACTTGTCCAAGTTGCTGCTGCTGAGTTTTGGAAGCAAACGGAGGTCCAGAAGTCATCATTCCGGCGATGTTTTTCAAGCCAAAAACAAAGATTCTTTCTGCCCAACGAGGAAGAAGGCTGGAATAGATTTATTCCAGCTATTCCAGCCTATTCCTGGTTTATCCCAGAGTTATTCTAGCCAGAATAAGGTATGAAAAATTTTTTTTTTTAATCATGCATGTTTTGAATTTTTAATTCAAATATTTTGCAAATATTTTATATTATCCTACATGCCTAATTGCAACTAGAATTAGATTAGTTTCTGGGTGGAGCAGATTTCCGCTGCGCGGATTTTAAAATTATTTTTAAAATCCTTTTTGCTCCCGTTGTTATTTGCATGCCTAGTGTAGAAACATGTCAAACCACTAGCACCTGTTTTCTTTCATTGGTATCAGAGCAGGTTCCATATGTAATCTAATCTAGTATGCATGCTTAATAGATTAAAATTGGTTTAATCTAATATGTATCCAATTTCTTTTTGGAACCTAGTTGAGACCTTCACCATGACCGTGTGTCTTTGACACGATGTGGATCGTCTGTGTTGGCCTCTTCAGAAGGATCCTTAAAGAATATTAAAATTAAAAATTATTTTAATTTGGTGATACATGATTTTAGGCATGTTTAATATGAATATAAAATATGTGTAAAATATCTTGATGCATGATTTTTTTTTTTATGTAAAATTGTTTTACATAGAGACTTAATTAAAAAATATTTTAATTAAGTGTTTGGCTTATTAAAAATTTTTTAGGTTTATGAAATCTAATCAAAATTTACATAAGCCATTTTGGGTTAATTGGGTTAGCTGACTAGTTGGGTCCATAACTGGGTTAGACCTAAGTTTAGTTGAACCGGATTACAAGAAGATTAAACAAAAGTTGTTTAAGGACCTTCTTTAGAACTATCTAAAAGTTAGATTAGTTGATCTGTTCATCTAAAATGGATCCAATTAGTGGCTCAGTGGACGCCCGAGTCTTTAGGCTAGTCTGATCAAGTCTGGTAAACCGACTGGTGTCGAGGTAGGTTTGGCATTGTGATCATGATTGTATGAGGCTACCTCTTTCCTGGCCAACTTGGTTGGTGTCTAGGAAAGATGGTTAATGGCGGATACTCACCCATGATCTCACCTACCTGGCTAGTCGAGTCGACCAGAACTGATTGTAAAAATCAATGACTCGAGTTAACCCATGTCACCCAGGTTGATCGGTCTGACTGATCTATAGGTGCCCATGGATCGTTTGTTGATTTAGTTCAACCCTCCTGAAATCTGATTGATTCAGTGGGAGGATGATCCATGTCGTTGTCTTTTCTTCTATCATAACTAAAAATCCTCTAAAATTATTAGGTCCTTAAAAAGACTAAGTCAAGGAGTTGATAGCGTCTTATCCTCCCATTAAGTCGATTAGAAATGTGTCCACTAGCTTGGTGTGCATCGGCAGTTCCAAAGAACGGGTGTACATCCGGCGACTGGAATTTCTATCTGATCAATGATGGTTCAGTGCAACCTCCTTGACGGGACCAGGTGGGCCAGCCAAAGTCGGGCTTGCTCTTTAGTTAGTTGGAAGCATTGGATTTGTCATTTTAATGGTTGAACCTAACCAGAGACCCGCAATAGGAGGCCCCAAGGCCGATTGGGGTGTTCTCTGGGGCAAAATGAAATACTGAAAATTGTTTAGGGAAGCAATTGGTTTACGAACCTACCTTTAGGCTCGTATGGGTAAGTCGGCCAAATTCGGGCTCATGCGAGGCCTATTGGATTTCAGTACCCACTTGAAAAAGTGTTTTCACGGAGTGGAGTTAGAGGCTACCAATCTAAAAAATTAGTGGGAGAAACCTTTAGACTAAAGTCCAAGTCTTTTGGTTAAATTATTAATTCATACACTAATTTGGTCTTATTTTCTTTTTAGATGTCTTCCAATTTATCGCTCCGGTCACTTCTCGATAACGAGAAGTTAAAGGATCACAACTTCGATAGTTGGTATTGAAGGTTGAGAATCGTTTTGGAGCATGAACGGATCCTTTATGTGATAACGGATCCGGCACCTGAAATCCCTCCTTCAAATGCATGGAGTGCGGTCAGAGACGCTTATCTGAAGTGGGTCTCTGATCGGACTAATGTCCGATGCATTATGTTAGCGGCGATGAACGACGAGTTCAGTCGCAAATTCGAGGAGGCCCAACCTGATGAAATCCTTCAAAAGTTGAAGGAATCCTTCGGCATCCCGGATGATGTAGAACGGTACAAAGTGTCTTGTGCCTTCTACAATTCCAAGATGCCGAATGGTGGTTCAGTCGCTAATAATGTATTGTACATGATCGAGCTGATTGAAAAACTGGGCAAACTCGGATGCCCCTTGCACGAGCAGCTCGGCAAGGATGCGATCCTGAATTTTCTTCCCTCCTCCTATCTTGATTTTCTCGATCATTACAGAATGAACAAGCCTGCAGTCAACTACCATGGTCTTTTGGGGTTGCTACAGACTTTCAAGAAAGACCACCAACTGAATAAGGGGTGGTGAATTTAGTGGAAGGTAGTAGAGGTCATCGTCCCTTTAAGAAAGGGAAGAAGAAAACAAATAAAAAGGGAAAGAAGGTGCAGAATGCTCCTGGCCCTAGTCAGACCAGGAAGTATAAGGCTGATCAATCTTCTACAGAATGTTTCTACTGCAAGAAGAAGGGACACTGGAAGAGGAACTGTCCTCTTTATATTTCGTCCCTTGATCCAAACAGGCCGAGGAAGCAGAAGTCTGCTGAACAAGGTATTTATATGATAAAACCTTGTAATTAATTACTCAATTGTTGATACTGCTAACTGGGTATTGGATACTGGTAGTCCAATTCATGTTTGTAATTCGTTATAGGGACTTCAAGTTAGCAGAAGATTTGAAGATGGAGAACAGTTTCTGAGCGTCGGGAATGGAAATCGTGTTCTAGTACTGGCGGTCGAAGTCCTGCATCTAGTCTTTGAGTCTTGTACTGTCGAACTAGTCGACTGTCACTATTGTCCTAGTTTCATTATGAGCATAATCTCTGTAGGCCTTTTGGCCAATTATGGTTTTGAACTATCAATAAAGGGAGATTTTTGCAATGTTATTTTGAATAACTCTGTGATAATGAAAGCTAGATTAAATAATGGCATATATGTACTATCAAGGCCTGTTAGTGTAATGTACACTTCTAGCAAACGCCCAAGGTTAGATAATGTCAATGATTTGTATCTTTGGCACTGTAGGCTAGGTCATATTAACCAAAATAGGATAAACAAGATGCGAGGAGATGGACTCCTCGAGGTCAGTGATTCTGAATCACTGCCCACTTGTAAATCCTGTTTACTTGGTAAAATGACCAAGTCACCTTTTACTGGAAAAGGTGAACGAGCTACAGAACTTCTAAATCTAATACATACTGATGTATGTGGACCGATGACAGTTAGTGCCAGAGGAGGATACAAATATTTCATTACTTTTACAGATGACTTTTCAAGGTTCAGTTATGTCTTTTTAATGAGACATAAGTCTGAGTCATTTGAAATGTTCAAACGATACCGTAATGAAGTAGAAAAGCAAACTGGAAAAAGTATTAAAATCCTTCGATCTGATCGAGGTGGTGAATACTTATCTGGTGAATTTTTGACATATCTTGAGGAGAATGGAATTCTCTCTCAGTGGACTCCTCCTAGAACACCACAGTTGAATGGTGTGTCCGAAAGGAGGAATCGAACCTTGTTGGACATGGTTCGATCCATGATGGGCTTTGCAACTCTGCCGCTATCCTTTTGGGGATATGCGCTTCAGACAGCCTGTTACTTATTAAATGATGTTCCAAGTAAGTCTGTTGTCTCCACTCCGTATGAGATGTGGACTGGACGTAAACCCTCAATCTCACACCTTCGGGTCTGGGGTTGTCCGGCTTACGTAAAGCATTTAGACTCAGACAAACTTGGTCCTACGTCTGATCGATGTTTATTCATTGGTTGTCCTAAGGAAACCAAAGGGTATTTCTTCTACTTGGAGAATGAACAAAAGGTGTTCGTTGCTCTTAGAACTATCTTTTTGGAAAAGGAGTTCCTTGGAGAAGGAACTATAGCTTCTAAGATTGAACTTGATGAAGTTCAGCCAATAGAAGAACCTGCACACACTAAGGACATCGTAGAACCGGCTATGATTGAATCACACCCAGAACCCATTAGGAGATCTGATAGAATACCGCGTCAGCCGGACAGATACTACGATTTCTTGGTCCGGGACGGCGATCCCATTGAGCTCGATGAGAACAATGAGGATCCGATCACCTATATGGATGCACTTTAGAGATCTGACTCTGAGGCATGGCTTGGAGCCATGCGATCCGAAATGGAGTCCATGGAAATCAACAATGTTTGGACATTGGTTGATCCGCCTGAAGGTATAAAACCCATCGGGTGTAAATGGATCTTCAAGAGGAAAAGGGGCACAGATGGGAAGGTAGAGACCTATAAAGCCCGTCTGGTTGCCAAGGGGTATCGTCAGCGATATGGTATCGATTATGACGAGACTTTTTCCCCTGTGGCAATGCTCAAGTCCATTCGGATCATGCTTTCTTTGGCAGCATATTTTGATTACGAGATCTGGCAGATGGATGTCTGAACCGCTTTCCTAAATGGAGAGCTGGAAGAGGAGGTGTATATGATACAGCTTGAAGGGTTCACATCCATAGATGAATCAAAAGTATGCAAGTTGCAGAGGTCCATTTATGGACTCAAGCAAGCATCTCGAAGTTGGAACTTACGGTTTGATAGCTATATCAAATCGTATGGCTTTGTTAGGAACGGAGAAGAACCGTGCATCTATAAATGGGTTAATGGTTCTGTGATTGTATTCCTAGTACTGTATGTTGACGACATTCTTTTAATCGGGAATGATGTCGCAGCATTACAAGGAATAAAGGTCTGGTTATCATCTCAGTTCTTCATGAAGGACTTGGGTGAAGCTTCTTACATACTAGGTATGAAGATCTATAGAGATAGATCTAAGAAGCTTTTGGGACTGTCCCAGTCTACATACATTGACACCGTGCCGAAAAGGTTCAGCATGAAAAATTCTAAGAAAGGCTATCTCCCGATAGGTTCTGGAATTACTCTTTCCAAGAAGGATTGTGCGACAACTCCTGAGGAAGAGAGCACATGAGTAAAGTACCTTATGCTTCTGCAGTAGGCTCTATCATGTATGCTATGACTTGTACTAGACCAGACGTGGCATACTCACTAGGAGTAGTGAGCAGATACCAGTCTGACCCAGGTGAGGCGCAATGGAAGGTGGTTAAGTCCATCCTTAAGTATTTGAGAAATACTAAAGATCAATGGCTGATTTATGGAGAACCTGACTTGAAACTTGTGGGGTACTCTAACTCCAGTTTCCAGTCGGATAGAGATGATAGCAAGAGTGTGTCAGGGTTTGTATTTACCCTGAATGGAGGAACGATCTGCTGGAAAAGTTCAAAGCAGGCAACTGTTGCAGACTCGGTATGCGAAGCAGAATACATTGCAGCATCAGATGCAACAAAGGAAGCTGTGTGGTTGCGGAGGTTCCTTGGAGAGCTAGGGGAGGCACCTTCCCTAGATGGTCCTGTTTCGGTGTACTGTGACAGCACTGGAGCCATTGCTCAAGCTAAGGAGCCTAAAGCTCATCACCGCACCAAGCATATAATGCGGCGCTACCACCTCGTACGAGAGATCATAGAACGAGGCGACATCAATCTTCTGAAGATCGATGGAAAAGAAAATCTGGCCGACCCCTTCACTAAAGCCCTCGGAATAAAAGAGTTCGACTATTGTAAATGGGAAATGGGTATTAGATACTCTTCTGATTGGCTTTAGTACAAGTGGGAGTTGTTGGGAATTGTGTCCCAAAGCCAATCGCCTGGGTTGTAGGCAGTTAAGCTAAGTATTGTACTATTTCTTTGAATTAATAAAATATTATTTTTGGTAGCTCATCACATATTGTATTTCCCTGAAATGAACTCTTTCCATGTGATGAAGTCCTTAGGACTACACTGACTTTGATACAGAGAGGATGTATCGAGTGGTCCTTAAACCCTGTTCACAACCAAAGGATATATTGTACTGGACGGCAATATATCAAGTATAGGTTGTTGTAGTTCACATTGTTTGGTTGTCCTCTTGACCAAATGAGTGTGGTGACACTGATGTGATCTACAAGTGGGATATGTGATATCTCATTGAACGTGACTCCGTGCAGCCCCTTTCTGCCAAAGGGAAACTCACGATTGGATATGGATATATGTGTCCCTCTGACCTGAGGTCATCACGGTAGCTTGCAAGCAACTCCCTGTGCTTTGGTGCCGGACTACCCGGATTTAAATCTGGTGATGGAAGGTTTCTAGGTATAGGCAAGTACTTGTGGAGCAGTGATGGACCAAAATGGATTTGACCTGTCCAAACAGTTTGGATTGAATGTCTCGCAGTATCTCAATTTAGCAAATCCTCGGCCCGGGTAGCCCTAGTGAAGAGTCACTGGGCTTGCGAGGTTGAGACACGTAGTGGACTGACTCTGTCTGGGTTGGCAGCCAATCTCAGTCGTCCTGAGCATTAGAGGTCAAAGGGATGAATTATACGGTAACCATATGCCAGAGGTTCGATAGTTTGCTCCTGCATCTTCGACCTATCCGGATGCCGGGACCCATTGCTAGATGGTTTCCTGTGTTGGTACTGGAATTGTTCCAGTGCTACCATTTAGGTTCGAACCTATGAGGTCACATGCCATAGAGGATTACTCTCTGATCCGGATACCGATTACGATTGGGAATCGTCTCGGTTTTATGGTCACAGTATTTTTTGAGCACTCTTTTCCCCATCTTGCCCTTATCTGTGTCAACCGAAAATTGTTCCGGGCTGACCAGGACTGCGCAAGGATTTTTCTGAATCAGTTTTGAACTGATTCGGAGTTCGTTTCGTCCTCCAATTGGTTGTGAACCAATTGAACCAATTTAATTGGGCTTGAACCAGTTCAATTGATTGAACCAAGTGGTTTAATGGGATTGAACCAATTTTTGGATTTGGACCGGTTTTCCTTTGAACTGGTGTTTTATTTCTCCGTGTAAATGGTTTACGCGTTAGATTTTCTCACGCTGGAAAGAGAAAACCAAGCGTCCGAAGCCTAAACGTCCGCTGCTCCTCTCCCTGCGACGTCCCTTCTTCTTCTCCACCCGATGGCCTTCACTCCCTTTTAATCTACTGTTAATTGGTGTGATGGCAGCTGCTGCCTCTTCCTCTCCCTATCTCTCCATCTCCCTCTCCCTACTGCTCTATAAAACCTTGCTACAGTCCCCTGTGAAGAAGAGAGTTGTTTGGCTGTGAAGAACCTGAAACTCTTTACCTGCTGTTCCTTCTTTGAGAGGTTGAGAGATCCCCAGATTGAGAGCTTAGACTCTCGTCTTATAGGCTGGGTTTTGGAGGGTGAGAGGGAGAGTTTCAAGGATGTTTTCCTTGTCCTTTTGAGTGCACAAATCAAAGTCTGCAGCAAAACAGAGTTGCTGAAATTCCCTGTGGCCAAATTCACTTCCAGCGGCTAGCACCGCGTGTGGAGTGGGATCCGAGAGCCCCGAGCATGTCTCCCCTCTAGAGGGAGTATCCTTCTACTCCTAGGAGCAAGCCACATGAGCCGGAATCGCTCCAGCTGCTCCAAATCGAAGGCCAAAGCCTGCTGCCCAGTTCTGTTGCAGAAATTATGGCAGCAGACTTTGGTGATTTTTTATAAATTTTTGGCTCACTTTTTCTTGCAGTTTTTAATTGGAGATTGAAGAGCACTTGTCCAAGTTGCTGCTGCTGAGTTTTGGGAGCAAACGGAGGTCCGAAAGTCATCGTTCTGGCGATGTTTTTCAAGCCAAAAACAGAGCTTCTTTCAGCCCAACGAGGAAGAAGGCTGGAATAGATTTATTCCAGCTATTCCAGCCTATTCCAGGTTTATCCCAGAGTTATTCCAGCCGGAATAAGATATGAAATTTGTTTTTTTAATCATGCATGTTTTGAATTTTTAATTCAAATATTTTGTAAATATTTTATATTATCCTACATGCCTAATTGCAACTAGAATTAGATTAGTTTCTGGGCGGAGCAGATTTCCGCTGCGCGGATTTTAAAATTATTTTTAAAATCCTTTCTGCTCCCGCTGTTGTTTGCATGCCTAGTGTAGGAACATGTCAAACCACTAGCACCTATTTTCTTTCATGGTATCAAAGCAGGTTCCATATGTAATCTAATCTAGTATGCATGCTTAATAGATTAAAATTGGTTTAATCTAATATGTATCCAATTTCTTTTGGAACCTAGTTGAGACCTTTACCATGACCGTGTGTCTTTGACACGATGCAGATCGTCTGTGTTGGCCTCTTCAGAAGGATCCTTAAAGAATATTAAAAATTAAAAATTGTTTTAATTTGGTGATACATGATTTTAGCCATGTTTAATATGAATATAAAATATGTGTAAAATATCTTGATGCATGATTTTTTTTTTATGTAAATTGTTTTACATAGAGACTTAATTAAAAAATGTTTTAATTAAGTGTTTGGCTTATTAAAAAATTTTTTAGGTTTATGAAATCTAATCAAAATTTGAATAAGCCATTTTGGGTTAATTGGGTTAGCTGACTAGTTGGGTCCATAACTGGGTTAGACCTAAGTTTAGTTGAACCGGATTACAAGAAGATTAAACAAAAGTTGTTTAAGGCCCTTCTTTAGAACTATCTAATAGTTAGATTAGTTGATCAGTTCATCTAAAATGGATCCAATTAGTGGCTCAGTGGATGCCCGAGTCTTTAGGCTACTTTGATTGAGTCTGGTAAACCGACTGGTGTCGAGGTAGGTTTGGCATTGTGATCATGGTTGTATGAGGCTACCTCTTTCCTGGCCAACTTGGTTGGTGTCTAGGAAAGATGGTTAATGGTGGATACTCACCCATGATCTCACCTACCTGACTAGTCGAGTCGACCAGAACTGATTGGAAAAGCTCAATGACTCGAGTTAACCCATGTCACCCAAGTTGATCGGTCTGACTGATCTATAGGTGCCCATGGATCGTTTGTTGATTTAGTTCAACCCTCCTGAAATCTGATTGATTCAGTGGGAGGATGATCCATGTCCTTGTCTTTTCTTCTGTCACAACTAAAAAATCCTCTAAAATTATTAGGTCCTTAAAAAGACTAAGTCAAGGAGTTGACAGTGTCTTAGCCTCCCATTAAGTCGGTTAGAAATGTGTCCACTAGCTTGGTGTGCATCGGCAGTTCCAAAGAACGGGTGTACATCCGGCGACTGGAATTTCTATCTGAACGATGATGGTTCAGTGCAACCTCCTTAACAGGACCAGGTGGGCCGGCCAATGTCGGGCTTGGTCTTTAGTTAGTTGGAAGCATTGGATTTGTCATTTTAATGGTTGGACCTAACTAGAGACCCGCAATAGGAGGCCCCAAGGCCGATTGGGGTGTTCTCTGGGGCAAAATGAAATACTGAAAATTGTTTAGGGAAGCAATTGGTTTACGAACCTACCTTTAGGCTTGTATGGGTGAGCCGGCCAAAGTCGGGCTCATGCGAGGCCTATTGGATTTCAGTACCCACTTGAAAAAGTGTTTTCACGGATTGGAGTTAGAGGCTGCCAATCTAAAAAATTAGTGGGAGAAACCTTTAGACTATAGTCCAAGTATTTTGGTTAAATTATTAATTCATACACTAATTTGGTCTTATTTTCTTTTCAGATGTCTTCCAATTTATTGCTCCGGTCACTTCTCGATAACGAGAAGTTAAAGGGTCACAACTTCGATAGTTGGTATCGAAGGTTGAGAATCATTCTGGACAAGGTTGATATTGCCATCCAGTACAATATATCCTTTGGTTGTGAACAAGATTTAAGGACCACTCGATACATCCTCTCTATATCGAAGTGTAGTCCTAAGGACTTCATCACATGGAAAGAGTTCATTTCAGGAAAATATAATATGTGATGAGCTGCCAAAATAATATTTTATTAATTCATAAAAAGAGTACAATACTGAGCATAACTGCCTACAACCCAGGCGATTGGCTTTGGGACACAATTCCCAACACCTTAGTCTTGGGCCCCAAGTAAGGGTACATTAGACATTACATAAGAATCCTTTTCCCTCTCAAACTCTAGCTAGGAAAGTAAGGAAACCTAGATAGAAAAATCCCTAAAAATTCTCCTCCTCTCTTGACTTGGTCAACACTCTAAGGATGCCTAGGGGGGCATGTTGGACTTTTAGGAGCAGCAAGGGGCTGGCCCAAAGGGGCTTGGGCGCATGGGCTTGGGCCTCTAGAAGTTGGGGTGGCCTGGTAGCCAGGTAGCAAGAATATTCCTTGGTATCTTGCTTCTTAGGGGCTTGGGCTTGGCACCTGGGCTTGATTTCTTTAGGCTAAGATTCAGGTGAACCTCTGGAATCATGGATGCCCTGGTCTATGAATATATTCTGGCATCTGGAGGGCATCAGTAAGGAATTAGGGTTTTCTGAATTTTCTGCCTGGGGTCTTCAATTCTTCAAGCCGAGTTGGACTTGAGCTATACTTCCATGTCTTCAATCTGGTTGGACTTGGTCTTCACTTGTATGATGTGGTCTTGAGTCTTCAATATGGTTGAACAGGACTCAAAAAAATAAAATTAGCTCGACATGAGTTGACTAACACTGGACTGGACTAGCTCAATATGAGCTGACTAATACTGAACTGGTTGGACTTGGTCTTCACTTGTATGATGTGATCTTGTGTCTTCAATATGGTTGAACAGGACTCAAAAAAATAAAATTAGCTCGACATGAGCTGACTAACATTGGACTGGACTAGCTCAATATGAGATGACTAATACTGAACTGAAATAACAACTCAAAGACTCAAATGACAAACTAAAATGGACTCAAATGGGCTAAGTAATTCACAGAGGGCTATGAAGCCTCTGTCTTATTCCAGTGCCTCTAGTGTCCCACCACATGGAAGATCAGAGCCCGGGATCGAGATCTTGAAATCTTGCCATAGAATCTTGAGAGTCCAGCCAGATCTACATCAGAGGAACAATCTACATTAGTAAAAGTTAAATCCTACTCCCTTCTCTATGATCTCTGATTTGTTGAAAGAAAACCCTAGTTTCGGTGGTTTCTCAATCATCAACTCCTGCTTTCTAGATACTTTGTAGGTTTACTTGTGTGGATAATTAACTAGAACTTATTTCCTTAATTGCATATTTTGAGTCTTCCTTAAAAATCTAAAAAAATCTAAAAAAATATTTTCTACTATTCTCTGATAATTAAGCTTTAATTATTTGTCCCGCATCAGTTTTGGTATCAAAGTAGGTTAAACTAGGGTTTAATCTTTCTTGTGATCAAAATCCTGAGAGTTCCAACAAATCTTCTTCAGAAGGAAAATTCTACATTGGTAAAATTTTAAAACTATTCCCTACTCTTTAGTTTCTGATCTTTGTAAGTAGACCCTAGTTTACGAAAAGAGAAGGGATGGAAGGTGATGATTTTAGAATTTTCTGGATGGAAGGAAGGATAACTAGGGCCTCACACCTTGTGATGTTCTGAAGAACAAAGGAAAAGTGCCTCACACATTACGATGTTTCGAAGAATAAAGAAAAGGGCCTCATATCCCGCGATGCACACAGCAAAGGAAAAATTTTGATAGAATGTCATTGTATTTCCAATAAATCATTAATTTTACAAGGGGGGTTGATGGAGTATTTATAGACCATCAACCAGTAGAGTAAGGGATATAAAGATTAGCAATGGTGTCCCTTGGGCAACAACTCCTTGAATCCTTGAGCCCGAAGATTGAGATCTTGAAACCCTGCCATGAGGTCCTGAGAGTTCCAACAGATCTACTTCAGAAGGAAAATTCTATTGGTAAAATTCAAAAACCTTTCCTTACTCTTCAGTTTCTAATCTTTGAAATTAGACCCTAGTTTAAGATAGTTTTTTAGCCACCAAATCCTGATTTTTCTAGCTACTTTGTTAGATCTACTCGTGCGAGCATATAACTAGTTAACTAGTTTTCGATGCGGGACAATTATGAAAACCTAATATACTGATTTTAACTAATTAGCAGAGAAAAATAGCATTTAAATTTTTTTATAATTTGGATTTTATTAAGACCCAAAGTAGGCAATTAAGGTAACTAGTCAACTAGTTATGCCTGCACGTGTAGGTCTTAACAAAGTAACTAAAATAATCAAGATTTGGTGATTAAGAAATCACCTTAAACTAGGGTTTACTTTCAAAGATCAGAAATTAAACTAGGATCTATAAGTGGTTGGCTAGGTTTTTTTCGGAGGGAAAAGCATTATTGGTAAGTAACCATCTAAATCTCATTAGATTTGGTTGATTGAATCGTAACAGAAGCATGGTGGGCCTATAACCCACAGGCCCCAGGATCGAAACATGGCTCGATGCCAAAGTTGATGCAGGAAGGATGCAAAGACTAATTCTAATAATTACAATTTAATTTTTTTTATGAGCAATGACAATAACTCAAATAAACTATCAAATTAATTTAATGAAAATTAGACTAAGTCTTTATTAACTACTCGCAATTTAATCAGCATGCAATCACATAAAGAACCCTGGATTCAATGATTGAGAAATCACTGATTCAAGGTCGTCCTGACTGTAATTAACCATATTTAATGAGATTTGGATGGTTACTTACCAATAACGCTTTTCCCTCCTCCGATTCAATAGATCTGGATTTAATTCTCTCGATCTCGTGGTAGGATTGTAAACTTCAGTCCTATAGAGAAGATCTTCCCGTTGTTGGTTGGATGGCAAGGGAAACCTCCTCTTCTGATCGAGAACACCTTGGATCCTGCAAAGACTATGATTAGAATAATGAAAATGGAATGGAAATCTGAAATGAGAGAGGGAAAGAAGGTTGGTCGGATGGGTTCTGGATTTGGATTGGATGTTGAAGATGGTGTTGCCTAGCTTCAGGATCTTGGACTCAAGAAATAACTCAGACTTTGAAACTCCACCACACCATTGCAATGCTTAACCAGCAGAGCACTCACACACTATAATTGCTTAACTAGCAATTGCACTCTCAATGCTTACCCAGTAATTGGAGAAAGGAAATTGGCAGAGTTTCATTAGTGATGTGGAGTTAGGGCCGGGATAGGGATGCTGGGATGGATGCTTATGATGCAAGAAACTTCTCTCTTTTTTTTTTTTTAGGGTTGATGAGTTTTTTGTTTTTTTTCTTAGGATTTTGATTCCCGATCACAAGCAAAGGCAAGAAATAAGAAAGATGAGTAACAGAAACTTACGCTAGCAGTTTAAAGCCCTAAAAAGTGAGAATGAGAATAGGACCCCGGGATTAAGAAACCCCGGTAGGACTAGCTCGAAATACAATACCTACTTAGGAGATAGAGAGGGCAAACCTCACACGTCTGAAGTGCCCGGTGCAGAGATCGCTCAACTAGGCGGATGCGGCCTGGATGCTCGAGCAGTCAAACCTGTGGAAGCACTGGCTTTCGGTCGGAAGGTCGCGATAGCAAAGCCGACTGTCTCCAGTGCCCGAGATGCCAGGGAGGACCTGTAGGCAAACACAATAAGGATCAGTGAGATTGGGAGATGCATAGAAAGGAACTGAGATGGGGTTGAGAAGGGGCTTCGAGCCCAGTGTCCGACTGGATTCCGAAGTCGAAGATGGAGATAACTTGGGGCCTCGCATCCCGTGATGTCCCGGAGGACGAAGGATTGTGGACTCACACCATGCGACATCCAGGAGGACGAAGGATTCGTGACGCCCTGGGATGACGGACAGGTGACCTCACACCACTCGACGTCCCTGGGGACGAAGGCAACTTCACTCAACCTAGTCTAAGAGACAAGGGTTGGAAGATGGAAGACTCAAACTCTTTTTTTTCATTAACCATTCAATAGCCTTACAAGGGAGGGATTGGGTCCTTTAAATAGGCACCCAAGGCCCATTTGAATTTCAAAAGAAAACAAATTACAAACTCTCTTGGGAGGCGCCCAAAGATTTTCATCTCTCCTCTCTTTAGCCGACCAAAGAGACTTGGATTAGGTGTGGCATGTGAGAGGGATTGGAGAGGGGGATTAGCCTCTTGACTTCCTTCATTAGCATGCTCATTTTGGGAAGAAAGCATGGGACATGGCTTGCTTGAAGGGATGTGTTCCCTTGGATTCTTCAACGCCCTTCTTTGGAGTGATTCAAGGCCGACCAAGTGGAGAGAGCTTTGGGCGTTGCATAGTTGAGGGCTTGGAGAGAGGAGTGTGTCCTTTGACCTTTCATCCTTGCATGAACACTTTGGGAAGAAGGCCTGGAAGGGGGCTTGCTTTGTGGCTTGGTTTCTTCAAGGATCTTCAATGCTGGTGCGGGCACCAGAATCAGAAGAAGACTTCAGGGTTCCATCTGGATCTCTGATTGACCTTGCCCGAGAAAATTAGGCTTTGTAATAAGGATTGACCTAATCAACCCAATTTTGAGTCTGTAATTTTATCATTTCAATTTTTGTTGAGTCATGTTGACTCAGTCCAAGTCTAGGTCCAGGTTGGTGCCATTCCCTTTGCCATAGGGTGCCACATTTTTTTCTTCCATGATCTAGCTACAAGTGGGTGCCACACTCCCTGCCACATCTCCATCCAGTGTCTTTGGTCCCCACACCATAAGAAGTAAGTTCCCATTTTTCTTGCACCACTTGGGAGAGAAATCCATCAAGATACCTCAATCCAAGGAGTAGCCAACTTCTTTCCAGATAAACCCAAGCCAGGATGGCAAGAATTTTTCTTGAAGAGAGGATCAAGGAGGTGCCCCACAATGTTCCATAAAAATCCAAGTTATAAAAGGGAAGAGAGCATGTCTTGGGGAGAAAATCAAGGAGGCACCCAAAAGTTTCCTAAAGTTCCAAAGCCATGAAAAGAAGAAGCCTAAACTTGTGGAGCAAGATTAGGAGGTGTCCAAAAGAGCCAAACCATGAAGGGAAAATCCTTGATTCATGGAGAGATCTAGGAGACACCCCCATAACCTGCCATTTGGAGCTGATTTTCAAGTTTTCTTGGAGTTTTGGGCCGCTCACTCATGGAAGGAGTCTTGGTTGGCCAAGGGAAGAGAATTTGATGCCTAAAGTGTAGATTAGTCCTATTAGTCCCACATGGAAACTTGTATGGTTTTGATTTTTCTTATAGGTCTATATATTAGACCCCTTTTGTAACTTGAACTTATCTTATGAAATCTTATGAATGAAATCCCTTGTTTTTGAGCAAAGTCTTGTTCTTCCGCACTTATTCTAAGTGTTGATCTCCGTGAGGGAGTAAATCTGGGTTCCCTAGGAACCTTGAGGAGGTGTGAGATCTCCAACCCCAAAATCCTAGCTTAGTCCACCCATCTCTACTCCACCACCACCAAACCCTAGCCTCTACACCATCTCCAAGGTTCTTCTTCCAAAGGGTGGCCGACCACCAGGACCCCAGTCCAGCCATCTTCAAGTCAGCTACCACTGCTTTAGAGTCCATCCAGCAGATCTAGGAGAAGAAGTCCCAAATCAGCAGCCTAGGAGTTCCAGATCAGCTGAAGACCTTCAGATCCCATCCTTTCTTCTACTCTGGTAACTCTCTTCCCTGATTCTCTTGTTCCTAACCTTGTTCTTCTTCTCTCCAAGATCCAGGGTTCAAGAAGAGGCCAACTTTGCCAAGGACCATTATCGGAGGATCCATTGCGAAGATACCTTGACTCCCGGGATCCAATAATCTGCTCGAGAGAGTCTTTTTCCACCAAATGTAAAGATATCACTACTAGGTAACAAGAACCTTCCCTTCTCACTTTGTCTGTTTCGTTGAAACTCAGAGCAAACCCTAGATCTGGGGGTTTCTCAATCCCCAGCGATCCTACATCTGAGTTACTATGATAATCCACTCCTTTTAATTGTGCTTTCTGTCATTTCTTAGTTTCTTTCAACATTAGTTTATCTTTCCTTTGAGTCAAAGCTGACTTCTGAAAATATATATAAAAAAAAAAAATACATTAATTTTAATTTGCTTCCACATTCCACATATCCGTTCTGCATCATTTTTGGTATCAGAGTTTTCGTTCTGCATCATTTTTGTATCAGAGCTTTCGTTCTATATCAAATGCCCCACATTTGATGGATCATGGCGTGATGTGGGGGAGGGAAGAGGGGGATGGTGTTTCTTCCTTCCAATGTCACCCAAGAGAAAAAGGCAAGGGGATGGCATGTTGAAAGCATGAGGGCGCCACCTTGTTTCCCTCCTTGGATGCCCAAGTGGCAACTGATGTGGCACCAAGTAGGTAGCTGAGGTGGCACCTGAGTTGGCATTATTCCAAGTGGAAGGGGTGGGTTGGCCCACAAGGACTTGACTTGGTCATGATAGCCAGGGTGACTTCAATTGGGCTTGGGCCCAGTCCAAACTCAGACTCGAACAAATACAGGACTCATGACCTAACTTGACCCAAATTGGTCAAGGTACAGGACTAAACAAACTTAGACAAGAAATTATGAAATTGCTTTGGCTCATAGCTTTATTACAGGACTCATAGAAGTGGAACCCTAATCTGAGATCCATAGAGGGTTGAGGAGCCTCTGTCGGATTCTGGTGCCCACACCAATTCTCTCGGGGTAGGAGGAACTCGACCCTGTCGAGTAGGGGTTAGCTTGACTTTGGTACCTCTCCAGGATGTCAGGGTCGATGCGTTGCAATTCCTCCCGCATGATCCATGAGTCCTCGGATTCGGGTCGGCCTTGCCATCGGACCAGGTAATGCTAGTAGCCCTTGCCCCAGGTAGTGATGGCTTGGTCATCCAGGACATGCTCGATCCGCTCGCCTCTCTCAGGTATATTTGGAGGTGGACACTCAGGTTCAGGTTCACTCTCAAAAGGGAGGTCAGGCCCAAACGGCTCACTAGGTATGTTTGCAGGTTCTCTATACTCGACTAAGTCAGAGATATTGAATGTCGAGCTAATTCCATAATCCGGAGGTAATTCTAGTACATAGGCATTAGGGCCCATTCTCCTAATCACTTTAAAGGGACCAGCCCCACGAGCATGAAGCTTCTTAACGGTTCCCAGTGGAAACCATTCAGGCCTGAGCCTAATCATTACAAAATCCCCTATTTCAAACTCTTTGGTTTGCTTTCAGGAATCAACCAAATTATTAAAAAATTTATTTAATGCATAATCCTAACATGATGCAAAATGCAGACTCAACTATGCATCCCTACTGAAAAAAAAATTTTATTGGACGCTCTAGGGCCTAAACCTAACAGATTATGGACTCTCTAGGCTTGACCCTAGTCTGGTTTGTACAAGAAAAATTATCAAGGATCCCTAGCAAATGCCATAAAGTGTACCAAAAGTAAATGGCAAAAGGGATGGGTTCTAAGGAGTCATGCAGCCTAGTAATTTCAACAAAATGCAACCCCATGGCTCTAAAAATGTGAGAAGGCTCTGGGAAGGGGAGAAAATAAGAGTTGGAGTCTTGGGGTAATCTCTGGGCGTCATGAAATAGACCTTGGTTATTCAGGATAATCTTAAGATTTGGACATTGTTCTACATGTGCAAGTTCCAAGGCTAGATGGGTGTTCCTAAAAGGTGGAAGGTCGTTAGGAAGGTCTTTGGGAATGTTATCTTGAAAGTCCTCAAAACTGATGTCTACCTCCTGGGGTGGTTCTATAGGGACTTGTTGCTGGACCTCCTCTAAGGGCAATACTTGTGAACCCTCACCATCCTCTATAATGTTCGATCCTAGCTCAATTACTCCTTCATAGTCTCTAATGGGTACAGGATCTTTTTCTTTTGGTTCCTTGATGAATTCTACCTGGGGCCCATCTTCACCATATTCCTCTACTAAACTTGATTCACAGATGTCTTCTTTCAATTCTTTAATGGGCTTAGGAGTTTCTTTCCCTAGATTTTCAATGGGTTCAACCTTCAAGTCTTCCTCAGGTTCAACAATGGGTTCGGGTTCAGTTTCAGTCGGTTCATCCATAAGTAGGGCAGGGACGGTGCACTGACTAGCAAAATGCTCAGGTTTATGACACCTATAGCTGTTACCTTGGGGATCGGGTCTCCTCTAGACTTCAATAGCCTTACCGTTGTCCTCTTTATTGTATTGGGGTCGATTCAGACTGGGAAGATAGGACTGGGTCGGGCTAGGCTTGGTCGACTCGGGTCAGATCGATTCGGGCTTGGTCGACTTGGGTAAGCCTGGCTATAACCTTGGGTGGATCCGGGGATACGGCTCTGGTTCCTAAAGGCCTCAGGTCTTCTATAGGTGGGAGCTCTCTGGAAATGCTCACGGAGCCTAGCGGCTTCCTCAATGGGTCCTAGTCTGGCCTTTATTTGATCACATCTATTAGTCAACTGGTTCCATAATTGAGTCATGGATTGAGTTATGGATTGAGTTAGGGCTCCAATGTTAGCTCAAAGTTGGTCCATGGCTTCAGAAGGGGGTGGAGAAGGTAGGTGAAAAGAGGTTCCTGATCTAGTGCACATGTAACACACACACAGAAAGGTACTACGGTTCGCTAGACCAAGGAGATCTTACCAAATGTGAAGTCAAGAAGATGAACCTGGAAGTAGTAACTTGGCACCTAGCCAGGTTAGTGTAAGGTTAGTGGAGGTTCCTCTTTGCTTGCCTAGACACCAATTAGAAATTGGCCAGGTAAGCGAACCAACCCACTTCCCTTCGAGCTCTAGTCCCTGAACCACTTGCCTAGACACCAGCTACTCAAGCACACACCAACAAGCAATCTATCTTGGCTCGACACTTGGGTCGACCCGACTTCGTGAGTGTCCCTAGCTCACTAGAGCAGATTAATCATCTAATCGATTTTAGTTAATGGCTAGGGTTCGATATGTCGGGTGGTGGTTTTTGGGCTAGGGACAGGTAATGAAATCCTGACCCTATGTTAATTTGACGCCCTTAAGATAAGTTATGCAAAATGAAGCACAAAAATGACTAATAAAATGACTTACAAATTTCTTGTTTTTTTGTGTCTTTTAGATGTGTGAGTGCTAAACAAAATGCAGGAATTAAAATATGCCCTAAATGCAAGAAACAAGCTAGATGGGTGAATGAATCAAAAGATGAGATGCTTGCTGAAATTTCAGACCTGAGATTTTCTTAGGTAGTATTTCGGCTTGTATAAACTCTACAAACTGAAAAAAAATCTAAGCAAATAGACAAAAATACTTTGAAATAGAAATGATCTAACAGAACAAAAATCATGAAATTTAGAGGTTTCTACAAAGAGAAACAATTTAATGATCAGACATATACGGGCTGACCAGAATGCAGAAAATTGAAAGAAAACAAAATGCACTAGTCCTAGCCTTGCTCTGATACCAAAAATGATGTGGAGTTAGGGTCAGGCTAGGGATGCTGGGATGGATGCTTATGATGCAAGAAATTTCACTTTTTTTTTTTTTTTTTTTTTTTTTTTTTTTTTTTACGGTTGATGAGTTTTTTTGTTGTTTTTCTTAGGGTTTTGATTCCCGATCACAAGCTAAGGCAAGAAATAAGAAAGATGAGTAATAGAAACTTATGCTAGCAGTTTAAAGCCCTAAAAAGTGAGAACGAGAACAGGACCCCGAGATTAAGAAACCCCGGTAGGACTAGCTAGAAATACAATACCTACTTAGGAGATAGATGATGCGGGACTAATATGCATGCAATTCTTTTTGTATATTTTATATGTGGGGTTAGGTGATTAATTCCTGAATTTCAGATCAAAATTAGTTGTAGGGAACTTTGTATGAATTTTTGAAGCCAAGCATGTAGATTAGAACCTAGAAAAGTACTAAAGAAGGATCGCCGGGGCTGAGAAGCCTCGGTTAGGGCAAGTTCTCCTACAATATAATTACTGGAGCTAGAGGGGGTATACCTGACAATGTCTGAAGTGCCCGGTGAAGATCGCAGTGAAGGAATCTCTCGTTCCTCGATGGATGCGGCCTGGAAAACTAAGCCAAAGACCCACGGATACCTGGCTTTCTGCTCGGTGGTCCGATTGAGGCTTGGCTAGAGTCTTTGGATTCGTAGGAACTCGGGGACCTGCAAACGACCTATCAGGGGTTAGAAAACTCAGAGAAAATCAAGAAAACAAAGGAAAACAACAAAGGAAAGAAAGTTTTGGAGGGGGCTGGAAGGATGGTTGGTGGCAGGAAGATGGTTGCAAACACCGGGAAGAAGAACTCTCAAACCCCTTTATGCACACAGCAGGGTAATCACACAAAACAATAGAAAAACTCAAGGTTTATTTCATATCAAAAATCTTCCTTCATACAAGAGGCTAGGGTCCTTTAAATAGACCCTTAACCTTGGGCTCCAAGTAAGGGTACAATTGACATTACATAAGAATCCTTTTCCCTCTTAAACCCTAGCTAGAAAATAAGGAAACATTAGGTAGAAAAATCCCTAAAAATTCTCTTGACTTGGCCAACACTCCAAGGATGCCTACGGGGGCGTGTTGGGCTTCTAGGAGCAGCAAGAGGTCGGCCCAAAGGGGCTCGGGCGCATGGGTTTGGGCCTCTGGAAGCTGGGGTGGCCTGGTAGCCAGGTAGCAGGAATATTCCGTGGTATCTTGCTTCTTAGGGGCTTGGGCTTGGCGCCTAGGCTTGATTTCATTGGGCTAGGATGTAGATGGATCTCTAAAATCATGGAAGCCTTGGTATATGAATATATTTTGGCATCTGGAAGGGAATCTGGGCATCTGGAGGGCATCTGCAGAAATCAGGGTTTTCTAAATTTTTCCTCCTGGGGTCTTCAAATCTTCAAGCTGGGTTGGACTTGGGCTATACTTCCATGTCTTCAATCTGGTTGGACTTGGTCTTCACTTGTATGATGTGGTCTTGAGTCTTCAATATGGTTGAATAGGACTCAAAAAAATAAAATTAGCTCGACATGAGCTGACTAACACTGGACTGAACTAGCTCAACATGAGCTGATTAGTACAGAACTGAAACTCTAAAGACTCAAATAACAACTAAAATGGACTCAGATGGGCTAAGCCCTTATTACAGATGGACTCATAAATTATTGATCAATTCATAGAGGGTTGAAAAGCCTCTGTCTTATTCTGGTGCCTCCGGTGTCCCCACCAATTCTCCCGGGGTGGGAGGAACTCGACCCTGTCGAGTGAAGATTAAGCTGGCTCACATATCTCTCGAGGAGGTCTGGGTTGAGGTGCTGCAAGTCCTCTCGAGAAATCCATGAATCGTCTGACTCTGGCCGGCCTTGCCATCGGACTAGGAAGCATTGATAGTCATGGCCCCGGGTCGTGATGGCTTGATCGTCCAGGATACGCTTGATCCATTCTCCTCTCTCAGGCCAATTTATTAGTGGACACTCTGGGTTAGGATCACTCAGAATGAAAAGGAACAGGTCCAAAAGCCTCACTAGGTATTGCTGCCGGTTCCCTATACTCAACCAGGTCTATAATATTGAAGGTAGTACTAATGCCCAAATCCGAAGGCAAGTCTAACACTTAGGCATTTGATCCAACCTTCTCTATCACTTTAAAAGGTCCGGCTCTACGAGCATGAAGCTTCTTTTAGGCCTAAGCCTAACCAAGATAGAATCCACTACATCAAATTCTTTGGTCCATCTTCGGGAATTAGCCAGTTTGTTTAAAATTAGTGTAGGTGGTGAACATGCTGGTCACATGCAGACTCCTAACAAGATGATGTAAAAGGACTCAAACCTATACCTTACAAACTCGACTAAGGAGGTTTATTAGGTCTTAACTACCACTTGGGCATGGGGGAATGAGTCATGGTTGATGGATGACATGCAGAAGAAAATTTGCTAGTAACTCCTAATAGGTGCCAGAGGGTCTGCCAAAAGTAGGTAGCAAATGGGATGGGCTCTATGGATCCTTGCAACCTAGTAACCTCAACAAAATGTAACCTAATAGTTCTAGACACATGAGAAGACTCAGGAAAGGGTAGGAAATAGGAAGTGGGTTCAGAATTAGTCTAGTAGGGTGGAGAAAAAGGTTCAAGGTTAGTTTGATAAAGTAGGATAAAAGAAGGGGCGTCAGGGACTAATCCTAGACTAATGAGGCTAACCTTACGGGGTTGTGGTATATCTATGGGCAAGAAAAGGTCCATGCTATGGAAGGATGGGTCAACAATTTCTGGGAAGAGATCTTCAATAGAAATGGTAGGAAGGGATTCATCCTGAGGGCGATGGGTTAAGTAAGCCAAATCCTCAATAAAGTCTTCTTGTTCATGGAATTTAGGAAAGCCAAATCCTCAATAAAGTCTTCTTGTTCATGGAATTTAGGAATAGGCTCTACAATTAGATCCTTTTCTAGTGTTTCCTCAGGTAAAATCCTAGTATCAGAGTTCTCTTCCTCTAATTGTTCTTCCACTATAGCTTTAGGTTGGATGTGGTCAAGGTCAACTAGCTCTGGGTTGGTTTCTACCTGGATATCTACTGGGTTAGCTAATTCGAGGTCTACTAAAGGTGTCTCCTCTTCTCCCTCATACTCATCCACTAGGCTCACATTAGCTTCATACACTTCCGCGTTAATGTAAGCCTTGTGAATCTCAGGAATGGTTGGAGAAGGTCGGCTAGTGGGAAATTGGTTAGGTTCTGGTCTCTGATTATGGATACTACTCCTAGTAGGTTCAGGTTGTATAAGTGGTAGTGGCTCACTACTGGGTTCATATTTAGGGATACTAATCCTATGGGGTTCAAGTTGACTAAGGGAAACCTGACTAGTACTAGATTGATACTTAGGGGTTATGGGTTCTCTGGGCTCATAGGACAAGGGTGCAGATCTATGGGTCATGGGATTATAGGATTGGGGGTCATAGAATTTTGGGTCAGCTCTATGGTCAGGTTCTAAGGATGGATCATGGTATGGGGTCCTCCTAAGGTTGGGCTCCCTATATGGGTTAGGATATTAGGTTCTCCTAGGGTTGGACTCCCTATATGGGTCAGAATATTGGGTGTTGGGTCTACTAGGCTCATGGGATATGGGTGCATAGGATCTATGATCATGGTCCACAAAATCCTGATTGGGTCTTCTAGGACTAACCTTAGGGATTGGGTCATGACGATGGGCTCTCCTAGGTTCAGCCTCAAGGTATGGATCAGGGTTTGGGGTCCTCCTAGGTTCAGTATCATAGTATGGGTCATGACGATGGGCTCTTCTAGGTTCAACCTCTCGGTAGGGATCAGGGTTTGGGGTCCTCCTAGGTTCAGTATCATAGTATAGGTCATGACGATGGGCTCTCCTAGGTTCAACCTCACGGTAGGGATCAGGGTTTGGGGTCCTCCTAGGTTCAGTATCATAATAAGGGTCATGACGATGGGCTCTCCTAGGTTCAGCCTCACAGTAGGGATCGGGGTTTGGGGTCCTCCTAGGTTCAGTATAATAATAAGGGTCATGGCGATGGTCTCTCCTAGGTTCAACCTCATGGTAGGGATCATTGTAAGTGGTTCTCCTAGGGTTGGGCTCCTTATATGGGTCAGAGTATTAGGTTCTCCTAGGATCGGACTCCCTATATGGGTCAGAGTAGTGGGTTCTCATAGGGTTGGGCTCTATGGTTTCACTAGGTTGAGATGGGTTGAGGCTATTGGTCTGGGTCAACTGAGTCATTTGGGTAATTAACTGGGTAGACATCTGGGCCATTTGGTCTATAAGGGCTTGAATCCTAGCTTCTTGCTTATCCATGGGTTCAGGGAGATGGTGGATGAGATGGGACTCCTGATCTAATGCTCATGCAAGACTCGATCAAATCGACTATAGCTGAGTAGACCTAGAGTCCAAAACTAGATGCTCAATCAGGGTGGCAAACTAGCCTATAGCCTGTACTCAGCCAGGCAGGTGTAAGGGGAGTGTTAGGTCCCTGATTGTCAATCCTAGATACCAATCAGAGATTGGCCAGGTAGGCGGACCAGCACACAAGCCCTTCGGGATTGAATCCCTAAACCACCGTTCTAGACACTGAGCATAAGGCACACACAGGTTAACTTGACACGGTGATCTAACATTAGCCCAAACCCGACCAGTTGGTGTCCCTAGCCCACTAGGGCAAATTAAGTCTAGTTAATTTTAGGTTTAGGCTTGGGACCGAATGCAAGGGATGTGGTTTTGGGCTAAGGTGAGGTGATCAAATCCTCCCCCCATCTGATATAGCAAGAGTGCCCTTAAAAGTAAATTATACAATGATGGCAGGCAGATGAGGATGCAAATTAGGGTTTAGATGTTTTTGATATTTTTGGAGAATATGTAATTTTTTTTTATTTTGGTATTTGTTTAAATAGAAGAAAACTTTCAAATTATGGTCTAATATACAGGAAATATACTAAAATTAAAAGATATGCAAAAGATGCTAAACAAAACCCTAAAACTTCCAAACTTGTCTTGCTGAAAAAAATAGAGCCAAAAATTTATAGGCTGTATTTCGGCTTGCAAAACTTTCACAGGCCGAAATAAAATTGAAAAAAATTCTGAAACTTATTACAAATTATGATGAATCTAGAAAAAAATATTTCATAATTTCTGGAGTTTTGAACAAGGAGAAATAATTTAAATAACATAGTATATATGGACTAAAAAATTACAGAAAATAAGCCCTAATCTAAGCTTGATACCAAATGATGCGGGATTAATATGTATGCAATTCTTTTTGTATGTTCTATATGTGGGGTTAGATGATTAATTCCTAAATTTTAGATCAAAATTAGTTGTAGGGAATTTTGTATGAATTTTTGAAGCCAAGCATGTAGATTAGAACCTAGAAAAGTACTAAAGAAGGATCGCCGGGGCTGAGAAGCCTCGATTAGGGCAAGTTCTCCTACAATATAATTACTGGAGGTAGAGGGGGTGTACCTGACAATGTCTGAAGTGCTCGGTGAAGATCACAGTGAAGGGATCTCTCGTTCCTCGATGGATGCGGCCTGGAAAACTGAGCCAAAGACCCGCGGATACCTGGCTTTCTGCTCGGTGGTTCGATTGAGGCTTGGCTGGAGTCGTTGGATTCGTAGGAACTCGGGGACCTGCAAATACCTATCAGGGGTTAGAAAACTCTGAGAAAATCAAGAAAACAAAGGAAAATAGTAAAGGAAATAAAGTTTTGGAGGGGGCTGGAAGGATGGTTGGCGGCAAGAGATGGTTGCAAACACCGGGAAGAAGAACACTCAAACCCCTTTATGCACATAGCAGGGTAATCACACAAAACAATAGAAAAACTCAAGGTTTATTTATATCAAAAATCTCCCTTCATACAAGAGGCTAGGGTCCTTTAAATAGACCCTTAACCTTGGGCTCCAAGTAAGGGTACAATTGACATTACATAAGAATCCTTTTCCCTCTTAAACCCTAGCTAGAAAATAAGGAAACATTAGGTAGAAAAATCCCTAAAAATTCTCTTGACTTGGCCAACACTCCAAGGATGCCTAGAGGGGCGTGTTGGGCTTGTTTTAGCAGAAAGAGGTCAGCCCAAAGGGGCTCGGGCGCTTGGGTTTGGGCCTTTGGAAGCTGGGGTGGCCTGGTAGCCAAGTAGCAGGAATATTCCCTGGTATCTTGCTTCTTAGGGGCTTGGGCTTGGCGCCTTGGCTTGATTTCATTGGGCTAGGATGTAGATGGACCTCTAAAATCATGGATGCCTTGGTATATGAATATATTTTGGCATATGGAAGGGAATCTGGGCATCTGCAAGCAATAAGGGTTTTCTGAATTTTTCCTCCTGGGGTCTTCAAATCTTCAAGCTGGGTTGGACTTGGGCTATACTTCCATGTCCTCAATCTAGTTGGACTTGGTCTTCACTTGTATGATGTGGTCTTGAGTCTTCAATATGGTTGAATAAGACTCAAAAAAATAAAATTAGCTCGACATGAGCTGACTAACACTGGATTGAACTAGCTCAACATGAGCTGACTTGTACAGAACTGAAACTCAAAAGACTTAAATAACAACTAAAATGGACTCAGATGGTCTAAGCCCTTATTATAGATGGACTCATAAATTATTGATCAATTCACAAAGGGTTGAAAAGCCTCTGTCTTATTCTGGTGCCTCCAGTATCCCCACTAGTAGAGAGAGCAAACCTCACACGTCTGAAGTGCCCGGTGCAGAGATCACTCAACTCGATGGATGCGGCCTGGATGCCCGAGTAGTCAAACCCGTGGAAGCACTGGCTTTCGATTGGAAGGTCGCGATGGCAAAGCCGACTGTCGCCGTTGCCCGAGATGCCAAGGAGGACCTGTAGGCAAACACAATAAGGATCAGCGAGATGGGGAGATGCACAAAAAAGAACTGATATGGGGTTGAGAAGGGGCTTCGAGCCCGGTGTCCGGCTGGATTCTGAAGTCGAAGATGGAGATAACTTGGGGCCTCGCACCCCGCGATGTCCCGTAGGATGAAGGATTGTGGCCTCACACCACGCGACGTCCAGGAGGATGAAGGATTCGCGATGCCTGGGATGACGGACAGGTGGACTCATACCACTCGACGTCCCTGGGGACGAAGGCAACTTCACTCAACCTAGTCTAAGAGACAAGGGTTGGAAGATGGAAGAGTCAAACTCTTTTTTTTCATTAACCATTCAATAGCCTTACAAGGGAGGGATTGGGTCCTTTAAATAGGCACCCAAGGCCCATTTGAATTTCAAAAGAAAACAAATTACAAACTCTCTTGGGTGGCGCCCAAAAATTTTCATTTTCTCCTCTCTTTGGCTGACCAAAGAGACTTGGATTGGGCGTGGCATGTGGGAGGGCTTGGATAGGGGGATTGGCCTCTTGACTTCCTTCATTAGCATGCTCATTTTGCGAAGAAAGCGTGGGACATGGCTTGCTTGAAGGGATGTGTTCCCTTGGATTCTTCAACGCCCTTCTTTGGAGTAATTCAAGGCCGACCAAGTGGAGAGAGCTTTGGGCATTGCATAGTTGAGAGCTTGGAGAGGGGAGTGTGTCCGTTGACCTTCCATCCTTGCATGAACACTTTGGGAAGAAGGCTTGGAAGGGGGTTTGCTTTGTGGCTTGGTCTCTTCAAGGATCTTCAACACCCCACATTTGATGGATCATGGCGTGATGTGGGGGAGGGAAGAGGGGGATGGTGTTTCTTCCTTCCAATGTTGCCCAATAGAAAAAAGAAAGGGGATGGCATGTGGAAAGCATGAGGGCGCCACCTTGTTTCCCTCCTTGGATGCCCAAGTGGCAACTGATGTGGCACCACGTAGGTAGCTGAGGTGGCACCTGAGTTGGCATCATTCCAAGTGGAAGGGGTGGGTTGGCCCACAAGGACTTGACTTGTTCATGAAAGCCAGGGTGACTTCAATTGGGCTTGGGCCCAGTCCAAACTCAGACTCGAACAAATATAGGACTCATGACCTAACTTGACCCAAATTGGTCAAGGTACATGGTGCAGGCACCAGAATCAGAAGAAGACTTCAGGGTTCCATCTGGATCTCTGAATGACCTTTCCCGAAGATTAGGGTTTGTAATAAGGGTTGACCTGGTCAACCATATTATTTTATTTCTTTGAGTCTGCATTTCATTTTGTTGAGTCATGTTGACTTAGTCTACGTCCAAGTCAAGTCCTGGTTGGCGCCATTCCCTAGGGCATCATTTTTTCTTCCAAGGCCAAATGCAAGTGGACGCCACACTCCCAGCCACACTCCAGGACCAGTTGGCGCCACATTTCATCCCAGTGTCTCTGGTCCCCATGTCCAAGAGAGCAAGAAAATCTTCTTAGGAGAAGTCAAGGAAGGCGCCCATAAGTTGCCAAAAGTAACCAAGCTAAAGGAGCAGGGGATTTTTCTTGGAGAGGACATCAAGGTAGGCGCCCACACCTGCTTAAAGCACCTGGCTATGAATAGAAGGAGCCTAGTCTTGGGGAGAAAGACTAGGAGATGAGTATTTTCTTCCAAGAAAGAGCAAGTCATGGAAGGAAAACCCATGACTTAAGGAGAAGAACTAGGAGGTGCCCCACATACCTGCCATATGAAGCCATCACCTTGCATTTGAGGCTGCCCACTCCAAGGAAAGAAGCCTGGTCGGTCAAGGGAAAGTTTTTCATGCTTAGGATGAATGTTTAGTCCCACATGGGAAGTAGTGTAATTTTGTTCTCTTGCAAGGTCTATATATTGGACCCTTATGTAATCTTTTGATGGAAGGAGTAAATGAAATCTTTTCTTGTATTGAGCAACCTTGTGTTCTCTTCTTTCGCACTTCTTTGAGTGTTGATCTCCGTGAGGGAGTAAATCCGGGTTCCATTGGAGCCTTAAGGAGGTGAGAGATCTCCAAAGTTACCAAAACCCTGCCCCGCTTTCATCCCTGGCCGCCAACCCTAATTTCCTTTCATCATCCTAGCCGCTAACACCCAAATTCCTAAACCCTATTCCCACTTCATTCAAGGCCGCCATCTCCTTCTCCAAGCCACCGCCCACTATATCAAGCCCTAGGTCCTTTTCATCTGCAAGCCGCTGCCCTACCAGCCAAACCCTAAATCCACTCCATCTTCCACCGCCACCTCCATACTCTTCCCTCATCTTCAAAGTTCGAGCAGTCCGGAGCTATCCTGGGTAAAGGTCTCTTCCTTGAGTTTCTTACATCCTTATCTTGTTCTTCATCCTTTCCAGATCCAGAGTACGAGAAGAAGGCTAACCTTGCCATAGGACTACAATCCGAGGATCCATTGCGAAGATACCCCGTCTCCAAGGATCCTACAATCTGCTCGAGAGTATCCTTCAATTGAAGCAAAGAGAGATATCACAGTCAGCTATAAAACCTTCTCTTCTCTCTTCGTCTGTTTCTTGAAAGAGGAGTAAACCCTAGGTCTGGGGGTTTCTCAATCCCCAGCGATCCTACTTCTTTATTACTCTAATAATCTACTCTTTTGAATTGTGCTTTCTTTCAGTGCATATTTTCTTTCAATATTAGTTAGCCTTGTTTTTGAGTCAAGCCAACTTCTAACAAAAAAAAAAAATAAAAAATAAAAAAATAATTATCTTAATTTACTTCCGCATCGCATCATCTTATTTGTTCTACATCAGTACAGGACTAAACAAACTTAGACAAGAAATTATGAAATTGCTTTGGCTCATAGCCTTATTACAGGACTCATAGAAGTAGAAGTGGAACCCTAATCTGAGATCCATAGAGGGTTGAGGAGCCTCTGTCGGATCCTGGTGCCCACACTAATTAGTCAATCATAAATTGGATACAAGGTGGTAGAATGGAATGATATTTATAGACCCTCCATACAAGATAGCATGATAACATAAAATTCTTTTGAATACATGATAATTAGGGATTACAATGGACTCTACACTCCTTGACTTAAATAGAAACTCCTTGAAATTTGAATAGGATAGGTGCCTTCTCCATTTGGACTTCTTCAACTCTAGGCATCAAAGAGAGGATGTGCGACAAGAAGAAATGAAGCTCTCAAAATATGAGACAAAACCTTTAAGAAGTGGGTGGAAACTCATCCTTTCTTGGTGCCAATCCCACTTTGGCGTGAGTAGACTTCATCTTGATTTTCAAATTTGAAGGTAGGCAAGATAAGAAAGGCCCTCCATTTAAATTTAAAAGGTAGATAGATGATGACTTATTTAAATTTGGATGAAACACCTTTGAATGGAACTTGGACTCCTTTGAATTTGAATGATTCCTTGAGTGGGCATCCATCTGGAGTGGGTGACAATTTGAGGATAAAGGGGCACTAGATGAGAAGTAGAAACCTTCTACTTTACTTCTCTTAATGGCATCTTCTTGGATTTCAAATGAGCGATGAGAAGGAAAGTTGGATGGCACCTCTTTGGATAAAGATGAACTTTAAAATTGTCCCAATGTCTTGATATCCCAATGTCCCATTGTCTCGATGTCTAGATGTCCGAATGTCTCGATGTTTGGATATCCGGATGTCTCAATGTCTGGATGTTCTAATGTTTGGATATCTTCTAATGTCTGGATGTCTGGTAAAAATTTTGGACAACCTTCTATTATCATAGAATTGATCCACCAAGGTGATGATGACTTGGATCTTGGCTACTTATAAAATTCCTTGACTTATTCAAATACTAATACAAGACTCAGATGACCAATTCACAAAACAAAGCAAACTAATGTTATTTACAGGACTCAAGCTGAAATTAAAATACTTGGCTACTCATTGATGATCCACAACAAGCTTGGAGGGTTTTGACATCTTTTCCTAGCTCTGGTGTCCTCACCATGGAGCCTCGGTTGAGTGCTCCTACTTATCGGGGGTAGATGGTGTGCTACAAGGCCTAGACCCCAAGCAAAGCATTTCTCTTGTAGGAAGTGCAGACGGTGTGCTATAGGGCCTAGAGCCCCGGCAGAGCACTTTCCTTACAGGAGATGCAGGTGGCGTGTATAAGGCCTGGAGCCCCAGTGGAGCACCCCTCTTGTAGGAGATGCGGGTGACGTGCTATAGGGCCTACATCCCCGATGGAGCACCCCTCTTACAGGAGATGCAGGCAGCATGCTACAAGGCCTGGAGCTCTGATGGAGCACCCCCCTTGCAGGAGATGCAGGCGATGTGCTACAGGGCCAGGAGCCTTGGTGGAGCACATCTAATGCGAGACGACTCTAAGACTACTAAACATGCATGGAGAATAGTAAAATAATTTTTTATGGTTTTTATAATTTTATTTGCAGGCTAGATTTCCAAAGTAAAGTAAAAACTAGCAGAAAAACTAGCAGTGCAAAGAATGATCGGGTCGCAGGCATACTCATGCAAACCAATGAAATATCCAGGACTCGAGAGTTGAGAAACTCCCGACTTAGGATAGCTTATCTTCATTAAATCAGAAAATAAGAATTGGAAAGGTTTCTTACCAGTCAGAGATTAAAATTCAATTACAGAAGAGATCACTCACAACTCTGATCGGAGACTGGAAGAAGAAGCCTTGTTTCCCTTGAATCTGATGGCGAATCTGGATGGTTCGGACAGCAAAGAAGGCCTCCTTAGGGGAGGGGAAGCACCTTGGAGATTCTACAAGCGTTAGGGTTAATCAAAACAGTAATTAAAAAATAAGAAAGGAACTATGGGTTGAAAGGAATCAGGATTAGGATTAGAAGATGGCTGTTTGAAGCTTGTTGAAGATCTCCTTGCTTGGCAGCCTAGAGCACTCCTCCTTGGATGTGTGGAGAATTGGATGATAGTGATTTAGGGTGTGGAAGGATGCTAGGGAAGCAAGGAATTCGTCCAAGCACAAAAACACAAACCAAAGAACCAAAACAAAACACCAACACAAGGCAATAACTCAAATTTCAGCAAATTGTATTCATAAGAAAGAGATGCTTACAAGAGAGGGAGGGGTGGGGTATTTATAGAGTTTCCATGCCCTCACTAACCATGGTTACATTTGAGTTACAAGTCCTCTTTCCAATTGGAATACAAGTCCTTTCCTAGCTAGGTTAGAAAAACAAATCCGCATTAGGTTAAGAATTGACCTAGTCTTCTCCTTTTTCCTTCATGCTTTGACTATTCCACTCAAGGACACCTCTTGGACTTGGTCAAAAATTCAAGGATGCCTAGGGGGCATGTTGGGCCTCTAGGAGCAGCAAGGGACTGGCCCAAAGGGGCTTGGGTGCATGGGTTTGAGCCTCTAGAAGCTGGGGTGGCCTGTTAGCCTGGTAGCAGGAATATTCTTGGAATCTTGCTTCTTAAGGGCTTGGGCTTGGCACCTGGGCTTGATTTCTTTGGGCTTGGATGCAGATGGACCTCTGGAATCATGGGTGCCCTATTTTGAGAATATGCTCTGGTATCTGGAAGGGAATCTGGGTATCTGGAGGGCATCTGGAAAAATCAGAGTTTTCGGAAGCATCTTGGATCCTGGGTTATCACAAAAAATCCAATGGGCAGATGTAGTGGCCTCAGACTCCTGGATGTGGCATGGTGGAATTCCAAAATATGGTAACCTTTTCTCTTGTACAAAAACTGAGCTAATATTGGACTCATAGCAAATATACAGGACTCAAAATAATGACTTGGTTGAGGGTTGAGACAAATCAACTAACTTCAACTTATTACAGGACTCAATTCTAGTTGATTACAAAATTTGACACATGGCTAGGTAAACCAAATAGGGCCCAGTAATTTGTGTTTGATCCTAGTGCCCCCACCAACAACCTTCATAAGAATTGCTGACAGTCCAGTGGAGATGGTGATGTCATGTCCTTATATCACCATTCGGGCCTCTCTAGTGTATGTCCTCCGGGAGTCATGTCTCACCTTCTATTATTCCTCCCACCATGGTTGGGGAAATGTCTTCTTGCTCTTAGGGACTTGGTCTAGCTAGAAGCTTGACTGGTCTAAAGCTCTCCTCGATTAGGAGCTCGACCTCGGACAGGAGCTCGACTTTGATTAGGAGCTCACCTCGGACGAGAGCTCAACCTTGAATAGGAGCTCACCTCAGATAGGAGCTCGATGTTGACTGGGAGCTCACCAGGGATGGGAGCTCAACCTCATATAAGAGCTTACCTCGGACAGGAGCTTGACCTTGGATGTGAGCTTGACCTCGGTTGGGAGCTCACCTTAAATAAGAGCTAACTTGGACAGGAGCTCGACCTCTGTCGAGAGCTCGACCTTGGCTGGGAGCTCACCTCAGATGAGAGCTTGATCTTGGCTAGGAGCTCACCTTGAATGGGAGTTTACCTCGGATGGGAGCTCAGCCTCGGATGGGAGCTCACCTTAGATGGGAGCTCACCTCGGATAGGAGCTCAACCTCGGATGGGAGCTCACCTCGGTGGGAGCTCGACCTTGGCCTGGAGCTCGACCTCAAATGGGCCATGTGGCACTCTTTGCCACCTCATTGGTCAGCTACATCAGACATGGGAACCACGTTAGTAGCAGCTTGCCATATCAGATGACCTCCACTCCCAAGCCCGGGGCACTCTTGGGCTCAGGGCGAAGGGAGTAGACCAATGCCACTAACGTGGAAGGCCATCAGGCCCCTTATTAATTATGCAGTTGCCTGGTAATTCACAGATCATTGGTCTGCCTCTAGGGAGCCACCACATGGATGAAGGGTGGAAACCAACAATAATGCCTTCATCCCTTCTAGTGTGATGATTCACGATTCAAGTCTACGATGATTCGCAGATCCCCTCTTTCACCACTAAGAAGATGCCATGTGGACAAGAATGATGACCTGCAATAATGCCTTCATTCCTCCTAAAGTGATAGTTCAGATCCAAAGTGCCCTGCATGATGGGTGCCGATGCATGTCACGATCTCATTGGCCCGAGGGGAAGAGGAAGAGGCATCTGACCATCGGTGATGGGCTTGAAAAGAAGTTTAGGTGTCCTTTTTAGAAGAATTTGCTGCCACTCTACATCTTTTTGAAATTTCTAGAAAGGGAAGGAGAGAATAGAGAGGGAGATCCCCCTTCATACATAGAAAAGACCCTAATTAGGAATCTCATCGAGGTTGGTCCTTCCTTGCCTTCTTCCTCCTTTCCGACATCTCCAATTCAAGCCTCTAGGTCTTTTCTCCTTTCTTCTTGTACTGAGTGCTCCAATGGCTTCTCCTGGTGCCACTACCATCCTTCTAAGTGTCCTTCTAAGGCCACTAGATCACCTTGCCTCGACCTCATCCCTCGGATAGATAGGAGGAGGATGTCCCCTTTAGAGTTCGATGGGGTCCTTAGTGGGTGGCGGACCCGATGTCCTTGCTTTGCCTCCTCCACCATCTCTGCTAGCCAAGACCCGATGGGTCCATCGAGCATAGCCTCGATGATGATTAGGGAGGATGCCCTACACCTCCGAGAGATTTATGGGATCCCTAAGTCCATTTGGATCTTAGCCCTGAACTTAGACGATCGGGTCACCTTCAGCGGGCCATGCAGAGTCACCCTCTACAAAGACTTCTTCCTTGCTAGTTTCTAGCTACCTATTCACCCCTTCATCTCTTCCTTCCTGGACCATTATAGATTGGTCCCCGCCTAGTTGACCACTAATGCCGTTAGGGTGATCTGCTCCTTTATAATCCTGTGCCATTTTTATGGCATGGTGGCATTCTTTTCTTTGTTTAGGGCTCTCTTTACCCTGAAATGTCATGCCATAGAGAGGGACTGGTGGTTCATTACCCCCCAGCCTGGGAGCCTTCAATTCGACCTTCCTTCCTCCATCAAAGGGTGGAAATCTCGGTTCCTCTTTGCCTACCATGAAGGAGCCAATTGGGTCTAGATTAGACTGGACCAGTCTCCCAACTAGGATGCATCATTAGAGCCAGCTGATCAAGAGGTGTATCACTAGCTCATCACCTCAGAGACTCCTTGTAGGAGAGACCTTCTCTTAGAGCAGAATTTGTTCAATACCGGCATTAGCCCAATCTAGTCCTTAGGTAAGGACTGTGGTTTGTCTTCCTTCATGTCATCCAGTAATTAACCAATTTCTTGTGGTTGGTGCAGGCATGAAGTTCTCTATGGACAGGATCCACTAGATGTCCTAGAAATGGGCATCAACTGGAGGGCCCTACAAGGGGTAGGAGAAGAGGCCCCATGGGGAGCCAAAGAAGAGGCCTCGTGTGGAGCTAAAAAGAAGGCCCCATAGGGAGCCATCGGGGTAAGCCGAAGATGTAGGGAGAGGTCCTGGTGCTGGTGGCATGGGCAGCCGGGGATATGGCCCCGTTGATTGACGAGGCCCCTACACCGAGGGGGGGGCTACGTGACCTCCCACCACCATCATCGAGGTCGTGTCGGTGTCACCATCTCTCGAGGTAGGCATCGTGCAGGGCCTAAGAGAGCGGTCATGGCCCCCGCAGTGCCTCTAGTAGTGACAGAGACTCGGGCATCGGATTTGGCATCCAGCGGGCTGTTGACCTCCTCTGCACCTCAACTAGGGACCACCAAGGCTACTGCCATGATCCCACCCAACATGGTGGTGATGCTCGATGCAAAGATTGCAAAGAATCTACTGGGCTTTATCTTGTAGCCTCGGGATCACCAGAAGTGTTCCGGCCAAATGCTTGATCGTCGGTGGGATTCTCCCACACTGCTCACGGTAAGTCCCCTATTACCAGGTTGAGCTTCAGGTCTGGGGAGCAGTGGAAATCGATGCTAACTTCTCTTTAGCTTTGGTTGTAGGTGGCCCAGGACATTCTCCTAGTAAAAGACTCCTGCCATGTAGTGGGTAAGTTGGACATAGATTTATGAACCATGCTCAAGGTTGCAGAGGCCAGGTCTCGAGCTTTGGCTAATTTGGTGCCTGACTTTGAGGCATGGGTGAATGCACTAGAAGTCGAGCTCGAGTGCTCTCGGGACATCATCAAGGAGCTCGAGGACCATGTGGAGGACCATGAGGCCGAGGCCGCAAAGCGAGAAGAGCTCATCCATGACTTGGAGAACCGGTTGGTGGACTCCATTACCATGGTTCTAAAGATGAAAAGACACCAACACCATGCATACAATATGCAAAAGCAAGGTAGAAAAATATGCATTTTAAAATAATTTTAAAATATACACAATAAAAGGCTTGGTAGATCGATCTAAACGATCTACCAATCTACCTACAACAGGATCTAGTACGATAAAACAACATGCAATATAAATATCAAAGCAAGAGAAGAGCAACGATATAAAAGTATCTTACTATTATACCTTTGATAAATGCAGTGGCGGTGCTCCAAGGATGATGCCCTTGAGCTACACATGTGTCTGGCCTCTACAGGTAATCCACACCTAGGCTTAACTCTGATCACTCCCTTGGAGTGCTAGCTCCTTGGAATCCTTTGGGCTGATCTTCTTCTTCCTAGAAGACTAGGAGGAGAGGTGGAACCCATCCTAACTAGCTCTCTTCCCAAGGCCTAGCTTGAGTGCTAGGAGTCCACACACCCAATGCCCAAGTTCTCACAACCCTTTTCTTCTCTCTCAGAATCTCAGTAGCAATAAGATTAGAGACAAACAATCAAAAACTTTTCTCTAACCCAACAGCCCTAAAATAACACTTATTTATAGAGGCAGCCAAGAGAGGGAGAAAGAGGAAGGAGTAGTGATTGGGGGAGAAGGTCAAAGAGCATACCATATTGACTCAAACCACATTAAGAAGGAATGACAATCATTCCATCAAAGTTTGGAGCCAAAACAGCTTGAATTTGAAATTCAAACTAGGTCAAAATGTTCCAAAAACATCCTAAAAAAGCCGTTCAGGGACTTCTGGTCGAGCAGTGACAAGTCGACTCGAGTAGGTTTGAGCCGGCTTGTCCAGGCACAGAACAGTCAGACTATTCATTCGAGTTGGCTCGAGTAGGGGTCGAGTCGGCTCGTCCAGAAAAGTCTTCCAGAAATTCTTTTTGTCACAGCCAAGTGTTGACCCCTCAAATGTTGGCACATGGTCAATCACATTGACTGCCAGTGATAGCAAACGATTCTCAATCATCGATCAGCCTTAAGATCATATAGAAAACCCCAATGGTGTGTGACCCCATAGGTTTGAACACTAAGCCGGTAGCATTGGAAAACTTCCAGTACTGGTCAAGGTCCTCATCTAGCAATGATACCCAATATCCGGATAGGTCAAAGATGCAGAGCACCTCTCTAGAACCTCTGGTATATGGTTACCACATAATTCATCCTTTTGACCTCATAATGCTTAGGATGACCTAGGATTTGACTGAAAACACTAATTTGGTTTATCCAGATCATGTCTCAACTTTACAAGTTCTGTGACTCCTCACAAGAACTACCCTGGCTAAGAATTTGCTAAATTGAGACACAATGAGCCATTCACTCCAAACTATTTGGAGGGGTCAATTTCATCTGAATCCACCACCGCTCCACGAGTACTTGACTGCATCCAAAAATCTTTTGTCATTGAATTAGAAATCTAGGTAGTCCGGCACCAAAGTACAGTGAGGTGCTTGCAATCTACCATGGTGATCTTAGGTCTGATAGACACATATACCCATATCCCTTCATGAGCAACACTTTGGCAGAAGGGAGCTCCATAGATGGTCACGTTCAGTGAGATGTCACACATTTCACTTGCATGTCACACTAGTGTGGTGCGGGCACCAGACTCAGAAGAAGACTTCAGAGCTCCATCTGGATCTCTGATTAACCCTGCCCGAAGAATTAGGGTTTTTTTTTGGCTTGTAATAAGGGTTGACTTGATCAACTCAATTTTAGCTTGAGTCTATATTACCTGCATTTTATTTTGTTGAGTCATGTTGACTCAGTAGTGGACTAGGGCTTCAACCTGGGGTGTTACATTTTCTCCAAAGGCCAAGCAAGTGGGTGCCACACTCCCAGCCACACTCCCAGCCATACGCCTGAGTCCAGGGGGCGCCACATCTCCATCTAGCAGCCTTTGGTCCCCACACCACAGATAGCAGCTCCCTTCTCTCATGTGCCAATTGAGGAGAAATCCACCAGGAGTCCACAAATCAAGGGGGCGGCCTAAGACATTCCCAAAAGAACCAAACTATGAAAGGGAAGAAATTCTCTTGGAGAGAACTTCAAGGAGGCGCCCATTACCTGCCAGAAATATTCAAAATAAAGTTAGAAAAAGCCATAACTTGGGGAGAAAGAAAAGGAGGCATCCAAAAAGGGTTGAGCCATGGAAGGAAGGAGATTTCTCTTGAAGAGCAAGGTTAGGAGGCACCCTAATCATTCCAACTAAAGCCAGATATAAAAGGAAACAAATTTTCACTTGGAGGGCAAGGTTAAGAGGCGCCCAAACACTTCAAGATAAGGCCAAGCATAGAAGGAAAAAAATATTTTTCTTGGAGGTCAAGACAAGGAGGTGCCACCCACTTTCCTTTTTTTTAGCCTTAATCAACATTGGAATTATTTGGCCGGCCATATGAGTAGGGATTGATCCTACAATCCTAATTTGAAGATCCCCTCCTTTAGTCCCACATGGGAAGATGTAAAACCCTACTCTCTTGTAATGTCCTATAAATTAAACCCCCATGTAAGTTTGAAATGAAAAAGGATGAATGAAATCAATTTCTTTGTGAGCAACTTTATGTTTCTCTCTTCCGTACTTGTATTCAAGTGTTGAGCTTCGTGAGGGAGTAAATCCGGGTTCCCTAGGAACCTTGAGGAGGTGTGAGATCTCCAACCCCAAAACTCTAGCTTAGTCCACCCATCTCTACTCCACCACCACCAAACCCTAATTTTCCATCTACATCCCACGGTCCCTCTCTTCCACATAGAGGCCGGCCACCAGCATCTAGGTTCAGATCAACTGTTTCAACTACAGAGCAAGTTCAAAGAAGAGTCAGATCAGTATCAAGATCTCCGGAACATCTACATCCAACAATCTTCATTAAGACCTCAGGTCAGTGTCTTTCTTTGAGTTTCTGGTTCTTTTTTATTTTGTTCTTCTTCTTCCAGATCCTGAGTTCGAGAAGGAGGCCAACCTTGCCATAGGACTACAATCTGAGGATCCATTGCGAAGATACCCTGTCTCCAAGGATCCTACAATCTGCTCGAGAGTGTCCTCCAATTGAAGCAACGAGAGATATCACTGCTAGGTAACAAGAACCTTTCCTTCTCACTTTGTCTGTTTCGTTGAAACTTAGAGCAAACCCTAGATCTGGGGGTTTCTCAATCCCCAGCGATCCTACTTTTGAGTTACTCTGATAATCCACTCCTTTTAATTGTGCTCTCTGTCATTTCTTAGTTTCTTTCAACATTAGTTTATCTTTCCTTTGAGTCAAGGCCGACTTCTGAAAATATATTAAAATATATATATATACATTAATTTTAATTTACTTCCGCATCGCATCATCTTTTTTGTTCTGCATCATTTTTGGTATCAGATCTTTCGTTCTGCATCATTTTTGGTATCAGAGCCCTGTCTAGGGTTTCTGTTTTGATTGCTTGTTTGAGTCTCTCTCTTTTTACTTTGTCTGCTCAAAGTAGACTCCCCAGGATGTCCGGTCCTAGGAACGAAGCGAGGTGCAAACCTTCTCTTCCCATTCCATAGGGTGTTCCTAGGGCGTGTAGGGGATCCGTTGGGTTACAACTTCGTAGCAGGAATTGTAAACGGGGAAGTACTATATTTTCAGCTCGTAATTACTCTGTTGCAAGAATTATTTCTCACTGCAGATAACTCCAAATTTGGTGATTTTTATTTTAATGAAACCAGCATAATTGAAACTATTTTGCATAATTGTTTTGTGATTTATTGGTTTCCGTGAGATTTCTGAGGATTAAATTACTGCAACTCTATTTTTGTATTTCTGCAATTCAATTATTTTTGAGTGATCATCTCTTAATTCATCTTAAGGGCATTTGAGCATCTAAGATAAGGGGAGGAGTTGATAACCTCTCCTTAGCCTAAAACCACCACCCACTCATTCGAACCTAAGCCTTTAATCTTAAAATTAATTAGACCTAATTTGCCCTAGTGGGCTAGGGACATCAACAAGTTGGGTCAAGGCTAGTGTTGAGTCAGTTTGTCTGGTTACTCTATGTATGCTTTGTACTCAGTGTCTAGAACGGTGGTTCAGGGATTCCATCTCGAAGGGCTTGTGTGCTGGTCCGCCTACCTGGCCAATCTCTGATTGGTGTCTAGGATTGACATCTAGAGACCTAACACTCCCCTTACACCTGCCTGGCTGAGTCCTGAGTTACTACAGGCTAGCTTGCCACTCTGATTGGGCATCTAGTTTGGGCTCTAGGTTTAGTTAGCCCGTAGTCGATTCAGTTGAGTCTCATTTTGTGTGTTTGCTTGCATCATCATGTCTACCCGGAATGGAGTACCCTACCAACCTGGTCAAACTCAACCTGATTTAGAGGCCATGGTTAGAGCTCTTACTGAAAATATGAACAAATTGAGTCAGGATATGAATGAGAATTTTACCCGGCTTAGGGATCGAGTCCAAGTAGTTGAGAAACGTAGACATCAAAATTGGACCCCTGATCCAAAATTTAATAGGCCCTAACCTCACCCATGCCAGGAGCCTAGGAGGACCTTATACCGTGATCCTGAGCATAATCTTAGGAAGCCTAACCATGATATCTATAGTGTGGATCGTGTCTATGAGAGGTCCTTACAATATTCTAGACCAGTCACTCAACAACCCAAGTCTTCTAGATCAAACCATTTAGATCCACACCCATGCCCAAGTAAGGTCTCTACTAGCTTTAAACCCAGTGTGACCCAGGTTCCTATATCGCAAGAATGTTTGTTTTGTGGAGAAAGAGGTCATAAATCTAGTCAGTGCCCATGCATAGGACTGGCTTGTGCACAGCTAATTGGTAAGAATCCTAAGGATGACATTAATGAGGGAGAACCCAAGCCTACCAATGAGGAAGAAAGGTTAGGTATGACAAGCCTAGAATCAGTTGACCTGATTACCACTGACCCGAAACCCATTGAAGATGGCATCGAGGAAGTATATGATGCTGGTTTGAGTCTAGTTGATGAATATGAGGGGGAAGAACTTGAAGAATGTGACATCGATACTATTGGTTCCTTACCTGAGGAGACCTTGGAGAGCAACCAAGTGGTAGGACCTAGTTCAGAAATTCAAGAGATTTGTGAGAATCAGGTTCCTTTAATCAAATACCCCCAGGAAGAACTCATAGTGTTAGCCCGAGCTATCAGTTCGTACCCTCTAATGACAGTCATTCCCCAAGTACCAATTGAAGATCTTTGCACTGAACTGTTTAAGTTTGCCCACCCTATAGTAGATCCTCTCCTTAGGATGACTGAATCAAGCCTCTTACAATTGGACCTTGTCCCATGCCCAGCCACTAAGGTCTCTCCCGTAATCTCAGTTGAACATCCTTGTCTTGAGCGGATTGATTCACCCAGTCCTGTAAAAGTCCTCCTTATGACCCCAGATCCCTTCCTTCGCATGACTGATCTACCCTTCTATAGAGTATACCTTTCCGCACCCATATGTCAAGTTTCAAGTCTTGAGGTCATCATCCATAGGCCCTTCCATGAATCATTCTTCAATCCAGTTCTTGAGAACATGGATCATTATTTGCTTAGAGAACAAACTTTAACTGTTGCAATCACATGTCCTATGCTACTTCCCGAACCATCTCTTGAACCATTCCTGGGAGTAGCAAACTTTTCCTTTCGTAAGGATGATCAGTTGACACTCATAGATCACCATTCAAACCTTCAGGTCACCACCTTTAGTCAACAGGTAATTCGAGACTCCACCTCATATTTCCTCCCTTTCTCTAGGACTTCCAATGCTACTTACACCATCCAAGTATACTTTGTCGAAGTCTTTAGAGTGAACCACGTGTCAGAACCTATTAGGTTTGCCACCTACTTCTGGAAGACCTTATGGCACCTACTAGGCACCCATGATAAGTTTTCATGCTCTGCATGCCATCCTCCGACCCAAGGTCAAACCTAGAGAGCCATAGTTTGTTAAGTTTAGACCTAGGGTTCCTTTGGAATAAAGTCCATTCTTTAGGAATGCATCGTCAGTCTAGTTTAGTTTTTTTTTCTTGACCCATTACTAGGCTTTGACTCAGATTTTGGTTTGATTGAGAGCACCAGGAATTGGGATTTGTATTTTGTCCAGGGCTGAATTTGCATACAATGACTCGGTCAATAGGTCTATAGGTAAGAGTCCATTTGAAATTATGCATGGTTACAAACCTCACACACCTCTTGACCTAGCTCCTTTACCAGTCCACACATGAGTCTCCGAGTCTGCTGAAGTTTTTGCATAGCATATAAAAGACTTGCATAAAGAAACTCATGCCAAAATAAATTTAAGTAATGAAACTTATAAGAAGTTGGTTGATTCTCAAAGGCGAGTCAAAACTTTTGTTGAGGGAGACTATGTAATGATTAGGTTAAGGCCTGAACGGTTTCCTCCTGGAACCGTTAGAAAGTTACATGCTAGAGGAGCTGGACCATTTAGAGTAGTGAAGAGAGTAGGATCCAATGCCTATGTGCTCGAGTTCCCTCCAGAACTAGGCAATAGCTCTACTTTCAGCATTACAGACCTAGTAGAGTACAGGGAGCCAGCTGTGATTCCCAGTGAGCCTTTTGAACCTAATCCTGTTATTGAGAGTGATCCCGATCCTGTGTGTCCACCAACAAACTGGCCTGTGAGGAAAGAGCATATTGAAAAGATCCTGGATGATCAGGTTATCTCTACTCGTAATCGAGGATATGAAAGATACCTGGTCCGCTGGCAAGGAAGGCCAGACTCTGATGACTCTTGGATCTCCCGAGAAGAACTACAAGATTTGGATCCAGACCTCTGAGAGAGATACCAGAGCCAACTTGAGCCTTACTCGACAAGGTCGAGTTCCTCCCACCCTGGAAGAATTGGTGCGGGCACCAGACTCAGAAGAAGACTTCAGAGCTCCATCTGGATCTCTGATTAACCCTGCCCGAAGAATTAGGGTTTTTTTTGGCTTGTAATAAGGGTTGACTTGATCAACTCAATTTTAGCTTGAGTCTATATTACCTGCATTTTATTTTGTTGAGTATGTTGACTCAGTAGTGGACTAGGGCTTCAACCTGGGGTGTTACATTTTCTCCCAAGGCCAAGCAAGTGGGTGCCACAATCCCAGCCACACTCCCAGCCATATGCCTGAGTCTGGGGGGCGCCACATCTCCATCCAGCAGCCTTTGGTCCCCACACCACAGATAGCAGCTCCCTTCTCTCATGTGCCAATTGAGGAGAAATCCACCAGGAGTCCACAAATCAAGGGGGCGGCCCAAGACATTCCCAAAAGAACCAAACTATGAAAGGGAAGAAATTCTCTTGGAGAGAACTTCAAGGAGGTGCCCATTACCTGCCAGAAATATTCAAAACAAAGTTAGAAAGAGCCATAACTTGGGGAGAAAGAAAAGGAGGCATCCAAAAAGGGTTGAGCCATGGAAGGAAGGAGATTTCTCTTGAAGAGCAAGGTTAGGAGGTGCCCTAATCATTCCAACTAAAGCCAGATATAAAAGGAAACAAATTTTCTCTTGGAGGGAAAGGTTAAGAGGCGCCCAAACACTTCCAGATAAGGCCAAGCATAGAAGGAAAAAAATATTTTTCTTGGAGGTCAAGACAAGGAGGCGCCACCCACTTTCCTTTTTTGAAGCCTCAATCAACTTTGGAATTATTTGGCCGGCCATATGAGTAGGGATTGTCATACAATCCTAATTTGAAGATCCCCTCCTTTAGTCCCACATGGGAAGATGTAAAACCCTACTCTCTTGTAATGTCCTATAAATTAAACCCCAATATAAGTTTGAAATGAAAAAGGATGAATGAAATCAATTTTTTTGTGAGCAACTTTATGTTTCTCTCTTCTGCACTTGTATTCAAGTGTTGAGCTCCGTGAGGGAGTAAATCCGGGTTCCCTAGGAACCTTGAGGAGGTGTGAGATCTCCAACCCCAAAACTCTAGCTTAGTCCACCCATCTCTACTCCACCACCACCAAACCCTAATTTTCCATCTACATCCCACGGCCCCTCTCTTCCACATAGAGGCCGGCCACCAGCATCCAGGTTCAGATCAACTGTTTCAACTACAGAGCAAGTTCAAAGAAGAGTCAGATCAGTATCAAGATCTCCGGAACTTCTTCATCCAACAATCTTCATTAAGTCCTCAGGTCAGTGTCTTTCTTTGAGTTTCTGGTTCTTTTTTCTTTTGTTCTTCTTCTTCCAGATCCTGAGTTTGAGAAGGAGGCCAACCTTGCCATAGGACTACAATCCGAGGATCCATTGCGAAGATACCCCGTCTCCAAGGATCCTACAATCTGCTCGAGAGTGTCCTCCAATTGAAGCAACGAGAGATATCACTGCTAGGTAACAAGAACCTTCCCTTCTCACTTTGTCTGTTTCATTGAAACTCAGAGCAAACCCTAGATCTGGGGGTTTCTCAATCCCCAGCGATCCTACTTTTGAGTTACTCTAATAATCCACTCCTTTTAATTGTGCTCTCTATCATTTCTTAGTTTCTTTCAACATTAGTTTATCTTTTCTTTGAGTCAAGGCCGACTTCTAAAAATATATTAAAAAATATATATATACATTAATTTTAATTTACTTCCGCATCGCATCATCTTTTTTGTTCTGCATCATTTTTGGTATCAGATCTTTCGTTCTGCATCATAGTGTCTCCACACTCCTTGGTTAAGAGGACAACTAACAAATATGACATACAATAACCTACACTTAATACATTGTCATCCTATAATGATGTATCATTTGGTTGTGAACTAGTTTAAGAACTACTTGATATATCCTCTCTATATCAAATAATGTAGTTCTAAGGACTCCATCGTACAAGAGTTTATTTAAGAAAAATATAAATATGATGAACAGCCAAAAGAATAACTTTTATAATTAAAAATCATATACAGTTACAAGATAGCACAACCGTTTACATCCTAGACGATTGGCTTTAGGACACGATTCCCATCAACTCCTACTTGGACTAAAGCCAGTCGATATAGAATCTTATTCCCATTTTCCATTTATAATTATTGAACTCTTGAATTCCGATGGCTTTAGTGAAGGAGTCAGCCAGGTTTTCCTTTTCATCGATCTTCAGAAGGTCAATGTCACCTTGTTTCACTATCTCTCGTATAAGGTGATAGCACCACAGAATTTGCTTTGTGCGGTGATGAGACATCAGCTCTTTGGCTTGAGCAATGGTTCCAGTGCTATCACAATACACTGGAACAAGACCATCCAGGAAAGGTGCCACTCCTAGCTCACCAAGAAACTTCCGTAACCACACAGCTTCCTTCGCTACATCCGATGCTGCAATGTACTCTACTTCGCATATAGAGTCTGCCAATAGTAGGCTACTTGAAACTTTTCCATTTAGGATAAAGACAAATCCTGACACACTCTTACTATCATCCTTATCTGACTAGAAATTGGAGTCAGTATACCCCAAAAGTTTCAAGTCAGGTTCTCCATAAATCAGCCATTGGTCTTAGTATTTCATAAATACTCAAGGATGGCCTTTAGCACCTTCCAATGAGCTTCACCTGGATCAGACTGGTATCTGTTTACTATGCCTAGTGAGAATGCCATGTCTGGTCAGTACATGTCATAGTGTACATGATAGAACCCACTGCCAAAGCATATGGGATTCTACTCATATGCTCTCTTTTCTTAGGAGTTGTCGCACAATCCTCTTTGGAGAGACCAATTCCAGTGCCTATCAGGAGATAGCCTTTCTTGGAATTTTTCATGCTGAATCGTTTCAACACAATGTCGATGTACATAGACTGGGACAGTCCCAGAAGCCTCTTAGATCTACATACAAAGAGAACTGAGAACTGAGATGACAACCAGACCTTTTTCCTTATAGTGTTGGGATGTCATTCCTGATTAAGAGAATGTTATCTACATACAATACAAGGAACACAATCATAGAACCATTAGCCCACTTGTAAATGCAAGGTTCTTCTCCATTCCTAATGAAGCCATACAACTTGATACACTTATCAAATTGCATGTTCCAACTCCTTGATGCTTATTTCAGTACATAAATGGACTTTTAAAGCTTGCACTCCTTTGACTCATGTGTGGATGTAAACCCTTCAGGTTGTATCATATACACCTTCTCTTCTAGCTCACCATTTAGAAAAGCTATTCAGACATCCATTTGCCAGATTTAATAGTCAAAGTGTGCCGCTAAAGTAAGCATGATCTGAATGGACTTGAGCATTGCCATAGGAGAGAACGTCTCATCATAGTCAATACCATAATGTTGACGATATCCTTTGAAAACTAGACAGGCTTTATAGGTCTCCACCTGTCATCCATGCCCCTTTTCCTCTTGAAAATCCATTTACACCTAATGGATTTTATCCCTTCAGGCAGATCAACCAATGTCCATGCATTATTGATTTCCATGGATTTCATTTCGGATTGCATGGCTCCTAGCCATTTCTCAGAGTCGGACCTCTACATCGCATCCATATAGGTGATCAAATCCTCATTGTTCTTATTGAGTTCAATTAGGATCACTATCCCAGACCAAGAAACTGTAGTATCTGTCTGTTCTACTTGGTACCCTACTGGATCTCCTTAATGGTTCCTGTGTGGGCTTAAGGTGTGATCTTATCACAACTGGTTCTATGTTATCCCTTAAGTATGTCGGTTCTTCTACTTGTTGAACTTCACTAAGTTCAATCTTAGCGGCTATAGTTCCTTCACCAAGGAACTCCTTTTCTAAAAAGATAGCCCTAAGATTGACGAACAACTTTTGTTCCTTAGCCAAGTAGAAGAAATACCCCTTAGACTTTTTTGGATACCCAACAAATAGGCATCGATCAGACCTAGGTCCAAGTTTGTCCATTTCCAAATATTTTACATAAGCCGGGCAACCCCAGACCCGAAGGTGTGAGAGTGTCAGCTTACGTCCAGTCCATATCTCATATGGGGTTTTGTTAATGGATTTACTCAAAGCCCTATTTAAAAGGTAATAGTCTGATTTTAGAACATATCCCCAAAAGGATAGCGATAGTGAAGCAAAGCCCATCATGGACCGAACCATGTCTAATAGGGTTCGATTCCTCCTTTCAGACACTCCATTTAACTGAGGTGTCCCTTGAGATGTCCACTGAGAGAGAATCCCATTCTCCTCAAGATATGTCAGAAACTCACCAGAAAGGTATTCACCGCCTTGATCTGATTGAAGGGTTTTAATATACCTTCCAGTTTGTTTTTCTACTTCATTACGATATTGTTTGAACATTTCAAATGATTTAGATTTATGTCTCATCAAGAAGATATAACCATACCTTGAAAGGTCATCTGTAAATGTAATGAAATAACTGTACCCTCCTCTAGCACTAATATTCATCGGTCCGTATACATTAGTATATACCAGACTTAGAATCTCTTTGGCTCGGTCACCTTGTCTAGTAAAAGATAACTTTGTCATCTTTCCAAGAAGACAAGACTCACAGGTTTGAAGTGAACCACTTTCACTAAAGTCGAGGAGACCCTCGGACTTCAACTTATTTATCCTGTTCTTGTTAATATGACCTAGCTTACAATGCCACATGTATGCATCGCTGATATTATCTATCCTAGGGTGTTTGCTAGACATGTACACTATACTAACATATCGCGATAGTACATAAATGACATTATTCATATATTCATTCATTACAACATAACCATTCCAAATGATTTTGCAAATGTCATTCTTTATTGATAGTTAATTACCATACATGGCCAATTGGCCTACAGAAATGACATTTAAAATAAAACATAGATAATAATGACACTCATTCAAAATGATTATACAAGACTCGAAAACTAGTTTGAGGACTCCCAACACCAGGACTAGAACTTGGCTTCCAATTCTCATGTTCAAGAATCTCTCACCATCCTCAAATCTTCTACTAACTTGAAGTCCTTGCAAAGAATTGAAAATATGAATTGGAATTCCAATATCCAATACCCAGTTAGTAGTATCGCAGATAGAGAAACTATAAAGTGTTATCATATAAATACTTTGTACAGCATGGTAGGGACACCGGAGGTACCAGAATAAGACAGAGGCTTTTCAACCCTCTGTGAATTGATCAATAATTTATGAGTCCATCAGTGTTAAGGGCTTAGCCCATCTGAGTCCTTTTTTAGTTGTTGTTTGAGTCTTTTGAGTTGTTATTTCAGTTCTGTACTAGTCAGCTTATGTTGAGCTAGTTCAGTCCAATGCTAGTCAGCTCATGTTGAGCTAATTTTATTTTTTTGAGTCCTGTCCAAGCATACTGAAGACTCAAGACTATATCATACAAGTGAAGACCAAGTCCAACTAGATTGAATATATGGAAGTATAGCCCAAGTCCAACCCAGCTTGAAGATTTGAAGACCCCAGGAGGAAAATTCAGAAAACCCTGATTTCTTGCAGATGCCCTCCAGATGCCCAGATTCCCTTCCATATGCCAAAGTATATTTATAGATAAGGACATCCATGATTCCAGAGGTCAATCTACATCCTAGCCCAAAGAAATCAAGCCCAGGTGCCAAGCCCAAGCCCCTAAGAAGGAAGATACCAGGGAATATTCCTGCTACCTGGCTACCAGGCCACCCCAGCTTCCAGAGGCCCAAACCCATGCACTCGAGCCCCTTTGGGCTGGCCTTTTGCTGCTCCTAGAAGCCCAACACGCCCCCCTAGGTGTCCTTGGAGTGTTGGCCAAGTCAAGAGAATTTTTAGGGATTTTTTTACCTAATGTTTCCTTATTTTCTAGCTAGGATTTGAGAGGGAAAAGGATTCTTATGTAAAGACTAATGTACCCTTACTTGGAGCCCAAGGTTAAGGGTCTATTTAAGGGACCCTAGCCTCTTGTATGAAACCTAATTTTTGATATGAATTAAAACCTTGAGTTCTTCTATTGAGTTGTGTGATACCCTGCTGTGTGCATAAAGGGGTTTGTGAGAGTTTTTCTTCCCAGTGTTGCAATCATCTTCCTGCTACCAACAAGCCTCTCAGATCCCTGGACACCCACTCCAAAAGAAGCCTTCCCTTGCTATTTTCCCTTTGTTTTCTTGTTCCTTTGTGAGTTTTCTAACCCCTGACAGGTCGTTTGCAGGTCCCCGAGTTCCTACGAATCCAACGACTCTAGCCAAGCCTCAATCGGATCACCGAGTAGAAAGCCGGGTATCTGCGGGTCTTTGGCTCGATTTTCCAGGCTGCATCCATTGAGGAACGAGAGATCCCTTTGCTGCGATCTTCACAGACATTGTCAGGTACACCCCCTCTACCTCCAGTAGTTTTATTGTAGGAGAACTTGCCCTAACTGAGGCTTCTCAGCCCCGGCGATCCTTCTTTTCTACTTTTCTAGGTCCTAATCTGCATGCTGATCTTCTAAAATTTATATAAAATTCCCTATAACTTATTTTAATCTAAAATTCAAGAATTAATCACTTAACCCCACATATAAAATATACAAAAAAATTGCATGCGTATTAGTCCCCCATCACAGCACCATCTGGCTACTTCCTCTTCTTGGACCTGTTCGGGTCAAGAGATGCAATGTAAAGAGGACAGTTCCTCTTCCAATGTCCCCGCTTCTTGCAGAAGAAGCACTCCGCATGGCTCTTATTAGCCTTCTCCTTCTTGGCCTGACTGGGCCCAAAAGCATTCTGCACCTATTTTCCTTTACCTTTCTTTTTTCCTTTCTTGAAGGGACGACGCCCTCCCGAAGATCCTCCCACTAGATTCACCACCCCTTTGTTCAGATGGTGGTCTTTCTCATAAGTCTGCAGCAACCCCAATAAATCATGGTAGATAACTGCAGGCTTATTCATTCTATAATGATCGAGAAAATAAATAGGAAGAGGGGAGGGAATTCAGATTTGCATCCTTTCCAAGCTATTCATGCAAGGGACATCTGAGCTTGCCCAGGCACTAAATCATCTTGATCATGTATAATACATGATCAGTAACTGAGGCCCCATCACGCATCCGTGTGATGCAGAACAAATAAAGGGATGCGATGCGGAAGTAAATTAAGATTAACTAATTTTTTTTTTTGTTGTTTTTATATGTTTGTAGAAGTTGGCTTCAAATCAAAGAAAAGTTAACCTAACATTGAAAGATACTAATATGATAATTGAAAGCACAATTTTAAGGAAACTAAATTATCAGAGTAGTTCAGAAGCAACGGATCGCTGGGGGTTGAGAAACTCCCAGACCTAGGGTTTCGCTCCGAACTTTCAACAGAACAGAAATAAAGAGAAGAGATGGTTTATCTAACCAGACAATGATCTTCACAGATTTTGGTGGAAGAACTCTCCCGAGCAGATTGTTGGATCCTCGGATTCAGATATCTTCGTAATGGATCCTCCAATACTGGTCCTTTGGTGGGTTGGCTTCTCCTGAACTCAAGATCTGGAAGAGAAGAAAAACAATTGATGGAATCAGAGAGTCAAGGGAAAGATTTACCAGGTTGATGAACTTGAAGATTGAAATTGCTGAAAACTGGATTCTCCTGGATGTTGATGTGATTTTTCTTGGAACTTGCTCTGGATCTGAAGTAGCCGGACTGGATCTGGATGAAGGTGGACGGCCTGGACTTGTAGAGAGAGAGAGGCCGTGGGAGATGGATGGAGCTAGGGTTTGATGGATTGAAAATAATGAAGGGCGGCTAGGGTTTTGGAATTTCAAGTGGCTAACCTAGGGTTTTGTATAAAGATGGAGATCTCTCACCTCCTCAAGGCTCCAATGGAACCCGGATTACCCCCTCACGGAGCTCAACACTTAGAATAGTGCGGAAGAAGAGAAACCTAGGTCACTCAACACAAGAGAATAGCAAAAATAATTTTTCTTCATTGATTTCTTAAAGTTTCAAAGAGGGGTCTATTATATAGACCTAAAATTTTCTCCAAGCTTGTACAAATTCCCATGTGGGACTAAACTCCTCCAACCTCTAGATTATGTAGAAAATCTCCACTCTTGGCCGACCAAGAGTTCAAAAAAAATTGGGACGGCCATAAAGGAATTTTTTTTGAATTTTTATGGCGCCTCCTTTGGAGTTGGATTTGGATTTGGAGTCCTCTTCTTCTTATGGCATTTCTTCTTTTCTTCCACTCCAAGTTAAGCTCTTTGATTTTGATTTGAACTTCAATTGGATGTCCTTCTTTGATTTTTTCTCCAAGAGAAGTCTTTTCCTTCTTTGCTTAGACAAAATTGGCAGGTATGGGCGCCTCCTTTAAATTAGCTTCCAATTTGATTTTTTTCTTCTTTGGATGTGGGGACCATGACACTGGGATGCCTCTGTGGCGCCTCCTGGACTCTGGCGTGTGCTCGGAGTGTGGCTGGGCGTGTGGCTTGGAGTGTGGCCTCCACTTGCTTGAACCTTGATTTGATTGGAAGACAAATATGGCACCATTTTGGACCAAATTGAAACCACATCGGGACTTGCATCGAGTCAACATGACTCAACAAAATTTAAATGGTGACTCAAGAAATAAATAAACTGGTTGACCAGGTCAACCTTTATTACAAACCCTAATTTCTCGGGCAATGTCAATCAGAGATCCAAATGGAGCTCTGAAGTCTTCTTCTGAGTCTGGTGCCCGCACCAATTCTCCCAGGGTGGGAGGAACTCGACCCTGTCGAGTAAGGCTCAAGTTGGCTCTGGTATCTCTCCAAGAGGTCTGGGTCCAATTCTTGTAATTCTTCTCGGGAGATCCAAGAGTCATCAGAATCTGGCCTTCCTTGCCAGCAGACCAGGTACCTTTGGTATCCTCGATTACGAGTAGAGATAACCTGATCATCCAGGATCTTTTCAATCTACTCTTTCCTCACAGGCCAGTTTGTTGGTGGACACACAGGGTCGGGATCACTCTCAATGATAGGGTTAGGCTCAAAAGGTGCACTAGGAATCACAGCTGGCTCCCTGTACTCTACTAAGTCTGTAAGGTTGAAAGTAGAGCTAATGCCTAGTTCTGGAGGCAACTCGAGCACATAGGCGTTGGATCCTACTCTCTTTACCACTCTAAATGGTCCAGCTCCCCTAGCATGTAACTTTCTAACGGTTCCAGGAGGAAACCGTTCAGGCCTTAACCTAATCATCACATAGTCTCCCTCAACAAAAGTTTGACTCGCCTTTGAGTATCAGCCAACTTCTTATAAGTTTCATTACTTAAATTTATTTTGGCATGAATTTCTTTATGCAAGTCTTTTACATGATGTGCAAAATTCTCAGCAGATTCGGAGACTCGAGTGTGGACAGGTAAAGGGACTAGGTCAAGAGGTGTGTGAGGTTTGTACCCATGTACAATTTCAAATGGACTCTTACCCGTAGACCTATTGACCGAGTCATTGTACGCAAATTCTGCCCTTGGTAGGTATAAATCCCAATTTCTGGTGTTTTCACCAACAAGACATCTCAGCAGATTTCCTAGGCTATGGTTCACTACTTCAGTTTGGCCATCAGTTTGGGGATGATAGGCAGTTGAAAACTTAAGTTTTGTCCCTAACTTATGCCAAAGGGTCTTCCAAAAGTAACTGGTGAACCGGACATCCCTATCTGAAACGATTGTCTTAGGTAGGCCATGGAGTCTAACTATCTCATTGAAGAAAAGTGTGGCTACCTTAGACGCATCAAAGGTTTGGGAACAAGGCAAGAAGTGGGCCATTTTAGAGAATCGGTCGACTACGACATAGATAGAATCATGTCTCCTCTGGGTCTTAGGTAAACCTAACACAAAATCCATACTCACATCTTGCCAAGGACGATCTGGGACAGGGAGTGGGGTATAAAGGCCAGTGTTTTGTTTTCGCTGTATGGCAACAGCGCAGGTTCGACATCTAGCTACAATATTAGCTACATCCCTTTTCAAGCTAGGCCAGAAAAAGTGGTCTTCAATAGCTAGAATGGTCTTGTCTTTTCCAAAATGGCCGGCTAAACCTCCCGCATGAATTTCCCAAATCAAAAATTCCCTAAGAGAAGTTCTAGGGATGCAAAGCCTATTTTTGAAGAACAAAAAACCATCCACAAGGGTATAATCCTGGTGATTACTAGATGGTCCTTGAACTAGATCCTGATACACAGTTGTGAAATCCGGACAAGACTCATATTCCTCTTTGATTTGCTCAAACCCTATGACCTCAGTTCTAACAGAAGTTAATAACAGAGATCGGCGACTAAGGGCATCAGCTACCTTATTCTCAACTCCAGCCTTATGTTTCAGGACAAAAGTATAGGACTGGATATATTCTACCCACTTAGCATGCCTAGGGTTAAGCTTCTTTTGGGAGTTCAGAAATCTAAGAGCCTCATGGTCCGAAAATAGTACAAATTCCTGCGGTAGCAAATAATGTCTCCAGTAACGCAAAGCTTGCACCACCGCATAAAATTCCTTATCATAGGTAGAATACCTAAGCTTAGCATCATTAAGTTTTTCACTAAAGAATGCTATGGGATGATTCTCTTGGCTTAGGACTCCACCTATTCCTACACCTGAAGCATCACAGGCAACCTCAAATACTTTAGAAAAATCGGGTAATCTCAGAATGGGTGCCTGGGTCATTTTATCCTTAAGATCTAGGAAGGCTTTATGGGCTGACTTAGTCCAATGAAATTCTCCCTTCCTAATACAATCAGTGATAGGAGCAGCTAAAGTACTAAACCCCTTGATGAATCGCCTATAGAAGGTAGCCAAGCCGTGGAAACTTCTAACTTCATGCACATTGGTTGGCTCTGGCCAGTCTACTATGGACCTAATTTTCTCAGGATCGGCCGCCACGCCGTCAGGGGTTACTACAAAACCAAGAAAGATAACTCTACTAGTCATGAATTCACACTTCTTAAGATTACCGTAGAGTCTCTCATTCCTCAAAACTTGGCAGACTGCTCTAAGGTGGCCTAGGTGATCTGCTGGGGTCTTACTATAGATCAGGATGTCATCAAAATAGACCACCACAAATTTTCCTATGAAAGCTCTAAGTACCTGGGTCATAATTCTCATGAAGGTACTAGGGGCATTGGACAACCCAAAAGGCATAACAACCCATTCATAAAGACCATCCTTAGTTTTGAAAGCAGTTTTCCATTCATCCCCGGGTCTAATCCTAACCTGATGATAGCCGCTTTTGAGATCAATCTTAGAAAAAACCATTGCACCAGCCATCATATCAAGCATGTCATCTAGTCTAGGGATGGGAAACCTATATTTGATTATAATTTTATTGATGGCACGACTGTCAACACACATCCTCCACGTGCCATCTTTCTTTGGGGTTAGTAAGGCTGGGACTGCACAAGGGCTAAGACTTTCTCTAATAAACCCCTTCCTCAATAATTCTCCAACCTGCTTTTGCAGTTCTTCATGCTCAGATGGATTCATCCTGTAATGGGGCAAGTTGGGCAAAGTCGCTCCTGGGATTAGATCTATGGCATGCTGGATATCCCTAAGAGGTGGAAGGTGGTCTGGCAAATCCTCGGGAAAGACATCCTCAAATTCTTTTAACACAGGTTTAACTTCTTGAGGAGGCTCTGAGGGTTCCGAAGTTCTAAGTTCCTTAGCAGTCAACATCCAGATGGGTGAACCACTATGAATTTCTTGTTCTAGATCCTTAGCACTGATTAGGTTCACTCCAGTTTTCATCTCCTTAACCTTACCGGCTCCTTTAGTTACCTTGTCCTTAGGGGGAACGGAATGGATCGTAATCTTCTTCCCATTGAAACTAAAGACACAGGTATTGGATTTTCCTAAGAGGGTGGCATCATGATCATACAACCAAGGTCTTCCGAGAATTATACTGCTCACCCCCATGGGTAAAACATCGCACCCAATCTTTTCATGATAAGACTGCATTTGGATTTGGACTTGACATCTAGACTGGATGAGTATGGAGGTAGAATCTACCCAAGAAACCTTATAGGGGTTGGGATGGGGAACTGGGATTAAGCCTAACATCTTGACAGTGCTAGTAGAGATGGCATTTACACAGCTCCCACTATCTATGATGATCTTACATACCTTATCCCCTAATTTAAGAAAAGTCTGTAGGATGTTAGTCCTACGCCAATCCTCTTGAACTAGATTCTGGGATAGGATGCATCTTACAACTCCTAATTGGTCAGATTCATTGGGTTCCTCCTCTCCTTCATACTCCTCAACCAAATTCATTCCGGCCTCATAAACTTCTTCTTCAAATTCCTCACTGGGCTCGGAATTATCATTCTCTCCCTCTTCTATGTAAAGGGATCTCCGTGGGCACTGGCTAGCAACATGACCTACCTTATGACACTTGAAACAGGCTATGGCAGTACACTGACTGGAAATGTGACCTGGTTTCTGACACTTAAAACAGGTGATATTTGAACTAGGGGTTCTCTGGGTGTCAGGTGCCTTACCTTTCTCCATGGGCCTAGGGGTAGAAGTACCCTGAAAAGGTTTACTAGGGATAACTTGGCTAGGTCCATTCCTTGGGATTGGGGCACTAACCCTAGAAGGTATAGGTCCTCTCTGAAATTTCTCAGTGTTCAGTGCAATCTGGTAGGCTTGGTCTATATCCGTAACCTCTCTCAGAAATAGTTCTCTCTTGATATCTTCCATCAGTCCAGCCCTAAATCTAGACAAAGTGACTTCGTGGGCTTCACTCACATCACATCTCATTAGGTATTCATCAAAAGTAGCTAGGTAGTCTGAGACAGATCGGTTTCCTTGTTTTAGGTTTTGCCATTGGTCTAACAGGTTTTGCTGGTATGAAATGGGTAGGTATTTATCTCTCAGTTTTTCTTTCATACCCTGCCAAGTGGTTATGGGCTCAACATTCCGTCTCCTAGTGGTTAGCTCAATGTTCCCCCAGTATAACCTAGCTTGACGCACTAATTTCATCTTGGCAAACTTGTATTTCCTCTCCTCAGACATAGCATACCACTCAAAGTATTGATCCATCTCACCATCCCAATCAGAATACACCTTAGGGTTCAGACTACCATCAAAAGTGGGTGCATTTAATTTGATGTTCCTGATGAACCTATCATCTCTATCTTCAGGCTCTGGGTCAGGCCTCCTATGATTAGGTTCAGGATCTCTATATAAAGGCCTTCTAGGCTCCTGATGTGGGTGAGGTTGAGGCACATTAAAATCAGGGTCAGGAGTCCAATTTCGATGTCTAGGTTCTTCAAGTACTTGGACTCGGTCCCTAAGTTGGGTAAGATCCTCATGAATTTGTGCGCTAAACTGGGCCACAGTGTTTGTCATATCCTGATTCATTTTAGCCATACTTTCAGTAAGAGTTCTGATCATGGCCTCTAAATCAGGTTGGGTTTGACCAGGTTGATATGGCACTCCGTTTCTGGTAGACATGATGATTCAAGCAAGCACACAAAATGAGACTAGACTAAATCGACTACTGGATCACTAGACCTAGAGTCCAAACTAGATGCCCAATCAGAGTGGCAAGCTAGCCTGTAGTAACTCAGGACTCAGCCAGGCAGGTGTAAGGGGAGTGTTAGGTCCCTGATTGCCAATCCTAGACACCAATCAGTGATTGGCCAGGTAGGCGGACCAGCACACAAGCCCTTCGGGAATGGATCCCTGAACCACCGTTCTAGACACTGAGTGCTAAGCACACACAGAATAACTCGGCAAACTGACTCAACACTAGCCTAGACCCGACCAATTGGTGTCCCTAGCCCACTAGGGCAAATTAGGTCTAACTGATTTTAAATTAGGTCTAGGTTCGAATGATTGGATGGTGGTTTTGGGTTAAGGAGAGGTAATCAACTCCTCCCCTTATCTTAGATGCTCAATTGCCCTTAAGTAAATTATGAGATGATCACTCCAAAAAGAATTGAATTGCAGAACACAAAAAATAGAGTTGCTGTATTTTAATGCTCAGAATTTTTACCGAAACCAATAAATCACAGAAAAATTATGAAAAATAGGTTAAATTATACTGGTTTCAACGAAGCAAAAATCATGCAATTCAGAGTTTTATGCAGGGAGAAATAATTTAGACAACAGGGAAATTACGGGCTGCAACTAGATTGTCTTCCCCGTTTATAATCCCTGCTACGAAGTTATAACCCAATGGATCCCCTACACGCCCTAGGAACACCCCGTGGAATGGGAGGAGGAGGCTTGCACCTCGCTTAGTTCCTAGGACCGGACGTCCTGGGGAGTCTACTTCGAGCAGACAAAATAAAAGGAGAAAACAATCAAAACAAGCAAGCAAGCAAATAAGAAACCCTAGACTGGGCTCTGATACCAAAAATGATGCAGAACAATTAAAGGGATGCGATGCGGAAGTAAATTAAGATTAACTAATTTTTTTTTTTGTTGTTTTTATATGTTTGTAGAAGTTGGCTTCAAATCAAAGAAAAGTTAACCTAACATTGAAAGATACTAATATGATAATTGAAAGCACAATTTTAAGGAAACTAAATTATCAGAGTAGTTCAGAAGCAACGGATCGCTGGGGGTTGAGAAACTCCCAGACCTAGGGTTTCACTCCGAACTTTCAACAGAACAGAAATAAAGAGAAGAGATGGTTTATCTAACCAGACAATGATCTTCACAGATTTTGGTGGAAGAACTCTCCCGAGCAGATTGTTGGATCCTCGGATTCAGATATCTTCGTAATGGATCCTCCAATACTGGTCCTTTGGCGGGTTGGCTTCTCCTGAACTCAAGATCTGGAAGAGAAGAAAAACAATTGATGGAATCAGAGAGTCAAGGGAAAGATTTACCAGGTTGATGAACTTGAAGATTGAAATTGCTGAAAACTGGATTCTCCTGGATGTTGATGTGATTTTCCTTGGAACTTGCTCTGGATCTGAAGTAGCCGGACTGGATCTGGATGAAGGTGGATGGCCTGGACTTGTAGAGAGAGAGAGGCCATGGGAGATGGATGGAGCTAGGGTTTGATGGATTGAAAATAATGAAGGGCGGCTAGGGTTTTGGAATTTCAAGTGGCTAACCTAGGGTTTTGGATAAAGATGGAGATCTCTCACCACCTCAAGGCTCCAATGGAACCCGGATTACCCCCTCACGGAGCTCAACACTTAGAATAGTGCGGAAGAAGAGAAACCTAGGTCACTCAACACAAGAGAATAGCAAAAATAATTTTTCTTCATTGATTTCTTAAAGTTACAAAGAGGGGTCTATTATATAGACCTAAAATTTTCTCCAAGCTTGTACAAATTCCCATGTGGGACTAAACTCCTCCAACCTCTAGATTAGGTAGAAAATCTCCTCTCTTGGCCGACCAAGAGTTCAAAAAAATTTGGGACGGCCATAAAGGAATTTTTTTTGGAATTTTTATGGTGCCTCCTTTGGAGTTGGATTTGGATTTGGAGTCCTCTTCTTCTTATGGCATTTCTTCTTTTCTTCCACTCCAAGTTAAGCTCTTTGATTTTGATTTGAACTTCAATTGGATGTCCTTCTTTGATTTTTTCTCCAAGAGAAGTCTTTTCCTTCTTTGCTTAGACAAAATTGGCAGGTATGGGCGCCTCCTTTAAATTAGCTTCCAATTTGATTTTTTTCTTCTTTGGATGTGGGGACCATGACACTGGGATGCCTCTGTGGCACCTCCTGGACTCTGGCGTGTGCTCAGAGTGTGGCTGGGCGTGTGGCTTGGAGTGTGGCCTCCACTTGCTTGAACCTTGATTTGATTGGAAGATAAATGTGGCACCATTTTGGACCAAATTGAAACCACATCGGGACTTGCATCGAGTCAACATGACTCAACAAAATTTAAATGGTGACTCAAGAAATAAATAAACTGGTTGACCAGGTCAACCTTTATTACAAACCCTAATTTCTCGGGCAATGTCAATCAGAGATCCAAATGGAGCTCTGAAGTCTTCTTCTGAGTCTGGTGCCCGCATATATATAGCACAGGAGACCCTGTACCTCTCAACATCATCTGGTGTCCCAAAGGACTCCTTCAACCTTTGAAGGATTTCCTCTGGCTGGGCTTCCTCGAACTTGTCACTGAACTCGTCGTTCATCGTTGCCAACATTATGCATTGGATAGTGGTCCTGTCAGAGAGCCACTTCTGATAAGTGTCTCTAACTGAACCCCGAGCATTGGGAGCAAGGATTTCAGGTGCTGGATTTGATATCACATACAAGATCCGTTCATGCTCCAGGACAATCCTAAGCCTCGATACCAGCTATCGAAGTTGGGACCCTTGAGCTTCTCGTTATCAAGAAGAGACTGGAGTGACAGATTGGAAGACATCTAAAAGAAAAACCAAAGTTAATTAGTGTATATGAATTATTAACCTATAAACATGGACTTTAGTCTAAAGGCTGATGGGGGACTAATATGCATGAAATTTTTTTTGTATGTTTTATATGTGGGGTTGAGTGGCTAATTCCCGAATTTTAGATTAAAATAAGTTATAGAGAATTTTATATGAATTTTAGAAGATCAACATGCAGTTTAGGACCTAGAAAAGTAAAAAAAAAGGATTGCCGGGGCTGAGAAGCCTCGGTTAGGGCAAGTTCTCCTACAACAAAACTACTGGAGGTAGAGGGGATGTACCTGACAATGTCTGTGAAGATCGCAGCAAGGGTCTCTCGTTTCTCGACAGATGCGGCCTGGAAAACTGAGCCAAAGACCCGCGGATACCCGGCTTTCTGCTCGGTGATCCGATTGAGGCTTGGCTGGAGTCGTTGGATTCGTAGGAACTCGGGGACCTGCAAACGACCTATCAGGGGTTAGAAAACTCACAAAGGAACAAGAAAACAAAAGGAAAACAGCAAGGGAAGGCTTCTTTTGGAGTGGGCGTCCAGGGATCTGAGAGGCTTGTTGGCAGCAGGAAGAAGATTGCAACACTGGGAAGAAAACCTCTCACAAACCCCTTTATGCACATAGCAGGGTATCACACAACTCAATAGAAGAACTCAAGGTTTTAATTCATATCAAAAATTAGGTTTCATACAAGAGGCTAGGGTCCCTTAAATAGACCCTTAACCTTGGGCTCCAAGTAACGGTACATTAGTCTTTACATAAGAATCCTTTTCCCTCTCAAACCCTAGCTAGAAAATAAGGAAACATTAGGTAGAAAAATCCCTAAAAATTCTCTTGACTTGGCCAACACTCCAAGGATGCCTAGGGGGGCGTGTTGGACTTCTAGAAGCAGCAAAAGGCCGGCCCAAAGGGGCTCGGGTGCATGGGTTTGGGCCTCTGGAAGCTGGGGTGGCCTGATAGCCAGGTAGCAGGAATATTCCCTGGTATCTTGCTTCTTAGGGGCTTGGGCTTGGCACCTGGGCTTGATTTCTTTGGGCTAGGATGTAGATGGACCTCTAGAATCATGGATTCCCTTTTCTATGAATATACTTTGGCATCTGGAAGGGAATCTAGGCATCTGGAGGGCATCTGCAAGAAATCAGGGTTTTCTGAATTTTCCTCCTGGGGTCTTCAAATCTTCAAGCTGGGTTGGACTTGGGCTATACTTCCATGTCTTCAATCTAGTTGGACTTGGTCTTCACTTGTATGATATAGTCTTGAGTCTTCAGTATGCTTGGACATGACTCAAAAAAATAAAATTAGCTCAACATGAGCTGACTAGCATTGGACTGAACTAGCTCAACATAAGCTGACTAGTACAGAACTAAAATAACAACTCAAAAGACTCAAACAACAACTAAAAAAGGACTCAGATGGGCTAAGTCCTTATTACAGATGTACTCATAAATTATTGATCAATTCATAGAGGGTTGTAAAGCCTCTGTCTTATTCTGGTACCTCCGGTGTCCCCACCAAAGGCCCTCCCACTAATTGTTCAGACTGGTAGCCTCTACCTCCAATCTGAGGAATTACTTTAATTCCTTAGTGGGTACTAGAGTCCAATAGATAACACATGAGCCTGACATTGGCCAGCCCATCCATGAGCATCTAAAGGTAGGTTCTTTAACTGATTACTTCTCCAAGTAACCTCTAGTATTTAGGTTTTGCCCCAAGGTGCACTTCAATCGGCCTTTGTGCCTCCTATTCAAGGTCCTGGTTAGGTCCAACCATTAACATGACAAAATTTGATGTTTCTAACTAATGAATGTCAAGCCCGACTTTGGCCAGCCCACCTGACCACCGTTAAGAGAGTCTCACTGAGCCATCATATTAGGAACAACAATTTCAATAGCCCGATGAACACCCAATCTTTGGATCTGTTAATGAACAGCCAACTATTAGACCCTTTACCATCCCACTTAATGGAAGGCTAGGACTTAGTTATCCCTATAACTTCATCCATTTATGGACCTAATAATTTAGAGGATTTAACCATGGTCGACCTAGGATGATACTGCTCACTCCCATTGGTAAGACATCACACCACACTTTCTCCTGATAGGATTGTAATTGGATTTGGACTAGGCACCTACATTTGATGGGAATTGAAGTGGAGTCTATCCAAGAAACCTTAAGGGATTTGGATGGAGAACTGTGGACAAGCCTAAAATTTTGACAGCACTAGTGGATATGGCATTTACACAACTCCCACTATCTATGATTATTTTACATACCTTATTCCCTAACTTGATAAATGTTTGTAAGATGTTAGTCCTATGCCAATCCTCTTGTGTCAGTGTGGGTAAGGATGCATCTAACTACTCCCAACAGATCAGGCTTTATTTGTTCCTCATCACCTTCATACTCTTCAGCCAAATTGTCCTCACCTTGATATACCTCTTCAACATTATCACCTAGGGGCTCTATGGGTTCAGGCTCATTCTCTTCTGATTCTCCTATGTGTAAGGCCCTAGTTGGACAATTGCTAGCATAATGGCCTAACTTATGACACCTGAAACATGCAACATTAGGGTTTGGAGTCCTTTAAACTTCTGGTGCTTAGCCCCTATCATCTCTACGGGTTAGAGGGGTGCTAGGACTGGGTCGGTTGGTTCACATCTGATTGGGTCCTGGCTGCTGACTAGGTGCACTAGTTCTAAGGGGTTCGGGTTTGTGATAAGTGGTCCCCTATGGAATCTCTCGGCATCTCGTGCTACTTGATAAGCTAACTTTAAGTCATGGACTTCCCTCAAGAATAACTCCTTCTGGATCTCTTCTCTCAATCCTGCCCTAAACATAGATTAAGTAACTGACTCGGACTCATCTACATTGCATCTCATCATAATTTGTCAAACTTTGCAATGTATTCAGCTACACTCTTGGTTTGCTGGGTCATTCTCTGCCACTGGTCTAGAAGTCTCTGGTGGTAGGACATAGGAAGGTATTTCTCTCTAAGCCTAAGTTTCATTGCCCTCCATGTTACTATGGGAACATCACCCCTTTGCCTAATGAACCTCTTGACGTTTCCTCAGAAAGCCTAGCCTGATGAATTAACCTAAGCTTCGCGAACTTGTATTTTCTCTCCTCTGTCATGTCATACCAATCAAAGTACTGATCCATCTCTCCCTCCCAATCTATGTAAACCTTAGGATCTAGATTTCCATCAAATGTTGGTGCTTCCAACCTAATACTCCTAAGGATTCGCTCGTCATGATCTATCTGATCCTGATTATGTCTCCTAGGGTTTGGCTCATAGACTGGATCATGGTGTGTTATCCTAGGGTTCGGGTCAAGGACTCGATCGGGATTGGGCCTCCTAGGATTTGGCTCGAAGAAATGGTCTTGATGAAGAGCCTTTCTAGGGCTGATGGGTGTCTCAAACTCAGATTCAGGCTCTAACTCATTCTGGACTTCTTGATTTCCTCCAGGGGTACGAGCTTCTAATTGATCAAGTCTAGCAGTGATGTGGGTTTTCTGATCAGTCATGTTTTGATTAGTCTGGGCTAATTGATCAGTTAAGTTTTGGTTCAGCCTGGTCATTTGGTCATTCAAAGATTTCGTCATACTCTCAAAATTTTGTTCCATGGTTACACTAGATTGGGTTTGGGTTTGTTGATAAGGTAATCCTGATCTAGTTTCCATGCACACGGACTCAACTTGGACTAGAGTTTTGCTAGACTTAGAGTACAAATCAAATGTAAGTTCAAATTGACAATTCGGGTTGTAGTAACTTGGCACCTGGCCAGGTAAGTGTAAGGTTAGTGGAGGTTCCTCTTTGCTTGCCTTAAACACCAATTTGAAATTGTCCAAGTAAGCGAACCAACCCACTTTCATTCGGGCTCTTGTCCCTGAACCACTTGCCTAGACACCAGATACAGGCACATACAAACAGGCTATCAAAGTTGGCTTGACACTCGACTCGACCTGACCTTGTGGGTGTCCCAAGCTCGCTAGAGCAATTAAATGTCTAATCCATTTTAATTAGGGTTGGGTTCATTATGCAAGTTGGTGATTCTTGGGCTAAGGACAGGTAATGAAATCCTGACCCTATGTCAATTTGATGCCCTTAATTTGGTTTACCATGAAATGAATGCAACAAGCATATGGACCCAAATTTTAGGTGCAGAATTAGTGTGTTGCAGTTCTAAAGTGGTGCAGAAAGTGCAATGTAAAAATGTTAAAAAATTCAAAAAAAATTATAGAGCATTCCTAACTCATGGGAGACATACTAGATGAAAGAAAATTAAAAACTAAAATCTGTGTTAGATGTGGTAGTTCCTAGAACACAGACATTGCATGCAAGATAGAACAACAGAATTTAAATAGACAAAAGCATTAACATACCAAACTTCAACCTAAGGATTCAGGTCCGGCCAGGGGCTCATTATTATGATCAGTGATGTCAGTGTACTAGTGTACACCCGCTCAGGAGGCGTGAATCTTAGATCTAGATTGGATTTACAAAGAAAACTATGTAGCAAGTTTAAAAGCTATGTATGCGAAATTTCAGCAACCTACCTAAATGCAGAAATTTAGAATTAACCCTAACCTACCATGCTCTGATACCAAAAATGATGGGGTACAGATATGGAATGATGCATTTCTATGAATTAAAGATACTAAGTGATGATGAAGCAGATATGCATGCAGCTATTTTACATAAAGAAACAAAATTTCATGTAAAGGACAAAAGGGAAAACATGACTAGGAAGACAACCTTTCAAAGCAATTAAAAAAATGGACCTTCGTGGTTAGGAAACCACACAGGTTAGGGCTAGCTTAATTTCCTATTTCAGATCTGAAAGAGAGTTATAAAGATTGGTTATCCGGCCATTAATATTCTGAAAATGGAGTAAGGAACACTCAAGATGAAGTATTTAAATGGCAAAGGAATTACTCTAGGTTTTAAAGCATCCTGCATCTGATTCTTTGGCATAGTAGACCTTCATCTTGGAAACCATGAGACCCGGGGATCCTGCACAGGTAGATTGAAAGGTTAAAAGGTTTAGATAGAAGATTGGAAGAAAGGAAGAGGAAAGTTAGGAATGGAAGTGTTGGCTTAGGCTTGGATTAAAGTATTCTCCCTTTGGCATCCTTAGCTTGAATCATCTTCACTTGTTGGCATGGAGAACCCCATTGTAGATGATCTCCTTTGGAAGATGGGAAGGTCGAATTTGGAGAGGTTTGAAGATGGTTCTTCAAGGGTGGCCAAATAGGATTGGAAGAGGGATTAGTAGCTTGTTTGGCTAAGTATCCTAGGTCTCGCACCTACCTTCTCTCAAGGATCTTTGGCTAGCAAAGGAAGAAAGCTTTCTACGAAAAAATTTCATTTCATTCATCATTCAATTACAAGAGAACTTAGGAGCTTTTATAGACTTTAAGCTCCCTTTTAAATTCAAACTACACCTTCTTTCATGGAGAGAATCAAGGGGCGTCCCATGAAGAGAGGAGTGGCCCTTTCAAATTTGAAACTCCTAATTACAAGAGAGAAAATCAAGGAGGTGTCCCAAAGAAAGTGGGATGGCTCTTGCAAGGTGGCATCCCATGGAATTTTCTTGAATTTATCTTGGGAGAAAATCTTGTTTGAATTGTCTTGGTGATGTGGCATGATCTCTCCTCCAAGTGGCATGACTTGTCCTACAAGGTGGCATGGTTCAATGATGATGTGGTGCTCCAAGCAGTTGGTGAAGCTGGTTGCACTTAATCTGGCTTAATTGGAACCCAATTCAAGTAGCTCTTAATCCCGACTCAATACAAAGCCTAATTGAACTCTAATTGAACTTTAAAATCTAAATTGAAATAAAACAGGACTCAATTATTCAAATAAACATAAGTACAGGACTCATAGATTTATTACAGGACTAAAATTCCTAATCTTCTATCCATAAAGAACATGGCATCAGTTGAAGCCTCTTCCTGAGCTTGGTGCCCGTACCAATTCTCCCCGGGTGGGAGGAACTCAACCCTGTCGAGTAAGGATTAGTTTGACTGTGGTATTTTTCTAAGAGATCTGGGTCAATTTGTTATAGATCCTCTTGGGTGATCCAGGAGTCTTCAGATTCTGGTCAGCTTTGCCAATGAACCAGATAACGTTGATAACCTTTGTTCCTAGTAGTAATCACTTTGTCATCCAAGATACGTTCAATCTTGTCTCTCTGGTCTGGTGGAATTGCTGGTGGACACTCAGGTTGGGTTTCGCTCTCAAAGGCAAGGGAAAGTCCAAAAGGCTCACTAGGAATTAATGCCGGTTCTTTAAATTCTTTCATATCAGAAATATTAAATGTGGAGCTAATGCCGTAATCAGGTGGTAACTCTAACACATATGCATTAGATCCAATTTTCTTAATTATTTTGAAAGGTCCAGCTCCCCAGGCAAGAGATTTTTGAAAGGTTTATGCCCTATAAGCCAATATTTGTATCTCCCAGACCATTGTAAATTGACAAGTTAATAAAGGCAATATTTTTCCATCATTCGCTGTGTCATTATATGATGAACCCCATAGATTAGGGCTATGGTCCTAGGGCTATGATGAGATCATACCAGTGAGATCTAAGGCCTTAAAACCCTAATCTAGAATATTCCTAGTCATAGGAACCCTGAGTTGGGGATCAGGGTTTCCGGTTAGACTGGCACATCCTATGTATGCTGAAAAGGGTGACTGCTCTCACAGTCACTTGTGTGGGACACTAATACAAGGATGTGGGTGCTCATTAGCGAATGAGTTCACTGAATAGATCCAGTTTGAGAACATCTAATGGAGCCTTAGCTGCATGTCAATAGATTTTTCTCATAGTGGGAGTTGTACAAGTAGTCCTATGACCTGAGACTGCCATAATACCTTATGTACATGAACCCATGCTTTGGTTCAATCTCAATCATGACACTGGGTCATGCACGAGGTTGATGCTGGGTATGGTGAATTGTATATGAAGGTAATGAGTAGGTCAACAAGGAATTGATCACTCCTAGTAGGAGGAGATTGCATCCAGCCAAATTAGGTCAGATGATGATTCAGGAAATCTTTGATCAAAGTACAGATATTAGAAATGATTTCTAATATCGAATTAATTGAATCATTAGTGTATGACTGAGCTGGGAATGAGTATAAGCTGGTTTTGACATGTTTCCATATCCATAGTTATATTCGGGATGCAAGATTGTTGAAGGATCGAATTGTACGAGAACTTTCCACTGAAGGGTAGTTTTGGAATTTCAACAGAATTTCCATATCTTCCGGGTAGACATGACACGTTGCTAGACGTCAATCTTGTCTTGTGGGTTGATCAAATTAAATGGTTTAATTGGATCACTAATTAGGAGGAGTCCTAATTGACTAACTCGAGTTAGCTCGATTTGACCTAAATCGATTAGAATGAGTTCTGATCAAATTAGGTCAACTTGCACTCGGACCCACTGCTGGCTAGGTATGGAACCCAATGGGTCACACACTTAGGACAGATAATCAAGGATTTAATTTGGAATTAAATCTCGTTTGCAGATGAACACACTAGCATGTGTTGCAAACCATGGCTTCTACTTGAATCGGATTCGAGTTAGGGTTCCGATTTGGTCTTTTTTAGATCCAAATTCATTCCGGTTTGAATCTAATTGAAGATTCAAGATATTGGGCTAATAGTAGGCTAGCAATTGGGCTAACCTAAGAGGCTAAACCCCTTTCCCACATCACCTAAGCCCCTTCCCCTCTCTTCCCACGCGCGCGCGCAAGGAGAAGAGTCCACGCGCGCGTGGACTCTCTCCAAGCGGCGTTTTTGCGTGAGAAAAAGAAAAAGGGTCGATGTTTGGCTGAAGGGGCATGGAAGAGAGTCCACCTAGGCGTGGACTCTTCAAAAATGGGATTACCGTGAAAGAAAACAAAAAAAAACACCGAAGGGGCGTGACTCTTCTCTTCTGCGCGCGCCCTTCTGTGTTTTTCGTGACTCTTTCTTGCGTCTTCCCATCCCAAAGGCCGTGAGATTAATTCAAGGGCTGTGAGATGAAGGGAAAGGACGTGAGAAGGGAGAGAGGGGCGTGAGAGGGTGATTACAGATGGGTAGGCGCCTCTCTATCGCCTATTTAAGGAGAAGACTTCACCGTAAAAAAAATGATTCTAGTTTTTCTACAGCGAAGCCTTGTTTCTTTTTTTCCCTCTCCCTCTCCAGAATATTGTTTCCCCCTCCTCTCTTTCCTCTTTGATTCCTTTACAGAGCCTTGGCTCTGTCGAATCTCAGAACAGAAGGAGAGTCAGAGAGAAACTCTCCGACGGTAAAGGAAGAAGGCGCCTCTCCTTTCTTTCTTACATTAAGACAATCTTGTCTTAATTTTCTTCTCCCACCAAGACAAGCCTTGTCTCATTTTAGGACAAGGGCTTATTCTTAAGACAAGAGTGTCTTAAGGGGCCAAAGTTGCTAGAAGACAAGGAGAAGGGTAAGAGAGAAGGTTTAGTCCCAGTTTGGCTGGAGGAGTCCTAGCCAATAGCCCATATATCAAGTTCTTGGGGTAGAACTTGATTGGAAGGAACCCAATTAAGGAGTCAGTGTCTTGATCATCTCCCCGTGTGGATCACCATCGGAGGGCGGACAAGTGGACGCCTGGTGTGTTCAAGAGGCTACTCAATTTGGAGTTCATTTCTGCATCAGACTGGTAATAGCGATCTGAGGTTAGTATTTAAACAATGTTTAAATTTGGACATGCATGTAGTCATAGTTTTTAATTGCTAATAAGAAGATTTGGGATTAGGGTTCGGACCTGGTTTCATAAATTTTTGAAATCCACGCTTCCGCACTGGTTCACGAACCCAACAGTGGTATCAGAGCCTCCTTATTAGGATTAAAACTTATGTAGTTCAATTCATGTTTTATTAAATGATGTAGTATCATGTTAAAGTTTTTATATTGATGCACAATGCATGTCTTTGATTGAACATGAGTTTGATGATTGCCACCAGTTAGGGTTTTCCACTGAAACCCTAATTGTCATAGAGATATGATTAGCCCTGGAACCATCATACTGAAATAAGGTTGCCCTGGCATAATGGTGTATCCATTATGTGGTAAATGGTTGTCCTAGTATGATGGCACACATTTCACATATATGCTTAGTTTAAAGCATGTATTAATATATGTGATAGCTTTTAATTGAATGTGCTGGCATTGCATAAATCCCTCTTAAAATTATATTAAGTGGTAGTATAGTTAACCGATAAGCATTATTAGTCATGATGGATAATTAGTCATTTCGGTGTCTAGAAAGGTGATTCTGGGAAGGTAAAGGGAATCGTGGTTTTTAATTGGTTCCGTTGTCTGACCTGGCCAATTTTAAATTGGTGTCTAGGAAAGCAACGGGGGGACCCCCACATCTCTTCCACTAGCCTGGCCGATCTGATTGATTTAATTCTTGACTAACATGCTTGGTGTTAAAATACTATTATTGGTCTTCCTTCATGATAGGTCATTATTGTGTTACGATCTATACTAGGTTTGTTGTGTACACACAAGACCTAATATGGTGACTAACACAATTTTTGGCCTAATACAATTATTTGTTTATGGCATGATTTAATGTAATATTTTGTTGTGTACACACAAGGGTATTACTATTAAAGTCATGACTATATGGCTATGGAGGGTCTTACTTAACTAAAATATTATAGTTTGTTGTGTATACACAAGGCTATTAATATTTCAGAGGCCGGGATAAGTTGAGAATTGTACGGGTTACAATTGGAGAGAGTTTTCCTACCTATGAACTTATATAAGATTTGTTGTGTACACACAAGGTCTTTTATAAGGGATTGGGATCTCAACCCCACTAAGAAAAACTAATTAGGGTTTTCTCGATCATCGTATAGAGGGTTATGATGCTCGATAAAATAGTGGGAGACATAATTAAATTAAAGTCCTAATTTAATTATGTATTGTCATTTCATGGTTGTTTGCTTATGTATTATTCTTTGTTTAAATGTAGATAAATGGCCTCTTCACTCTCACTCCGTAGTATTTTAGATGCCAACAAATTGACTGGGCCTGATTATGTTGATTGGCTGAGAAATTTAAAAATAGTACTCAGTCAAGAAAGAATTTCCTATATTCTTGATACCCCAATTTTGGAACCACCAAGGGAAGATGCCTCGCAAGAGGAGAAGACCACATATAATATGTGACAAAATGACTCACTTACTGTCAAGTGTGTTATGCTTGCCTCTATGACTAATGAGTTGCAGAGGCAGCATGATAGCATGGATACTAACTCCATACTGCTCAATTTAAAAGAGCTTTATGGAGAACACAGTAGAACTGCTAGATATGAAATATCTAAGCAGTTGTTCCGTGCAAGGATGACAGAAGGTACATCAGTACAAGACCATGTATTAAAGATAATTGATCTAATCACTCGATTAGGTCAATTAGGTTTTGTAATGGATGGGGAGTTGAATCAAGACTTGATCTTGCAATCACTCCCAGAGTCATTTTCACAGTTTGTTCTTAATTACCATATGAACAAACTTAATTCTTCCTTGCCTGAGCTGTTGAATATGTTGAAGACAGTAGAGAGCCATGTAAAGAAAAATAAGGCTCCAGTTCTTCTTGTGGATAAGAAGAAGACAGGCAAAAAGGGTTCCAGTAAGAGGATGAATCCCAAAGGGGGCATTAAGAAGAAGAAAGGAAAGAAGGCCTCCGGACAGATGACCCGCTTTCATTGTGGCAAGCTGGGTCATTGGAAAAGGAACTGCAAGGTTTACCTTGCAAGTGTGAAGCCTGGTGCATTAGAGGCACCAAAAGGTATGAAAGAAGTTCATACTATTTTGTCATTGGATTCTTCCATTTCAAATACTTGGGTGTTGGATACCGCTTGTGGTCATAACATCTGCAAATCATTGCAGGGACTTCAGGGGCTTAAAGTATTGAAGGAAGGTAACTTTGAGCTCTACGGTGCTGGAGGGGACCCCATCCAAGCAGAAGCTGTAGGGACTTATATTTTGAAGTTACCTTCAGGGAAGATCTTGGAGCTAAGGAATTGTTACTATATGCCAAAAATCATTAGAAATATCATATCTGTACCCTTGTTACTTAAACAAGGATATACTATGAATGTAATGAGCAGTGGCTGCTCAATTTCTTTATCTAATGAAATTATATGCTATGGCATATTCTGCAATGGTCTATTAACTCTTTCCACTAATGACAATATTTTTCATGTTTCTAACAAACGGAAAAGAGATGATGTAAACAATACCTTACTTTGGCATTGTCGACTTGGACATATTAGTGAGACTAGGATTAACAAGTTATACAAAGAAAATTTCTTTGATCCTTATGACTATGAGTCATTAGGAACTTGTGAATCATGTCTCATGGGTAAGATGACCAAGACTCCATTTAGTGGACATGGAGAAAGGACAAAAGAGTTATTAGGACTCATACACACAGATGTATGTGGGCCTATGACAACTCAAGCCTATGGTGGATACTCATACTTCATCACATTTACTGATAATTTTTCAAGGTATGGATTTGTGTATCTAATGAAACATAAGTCCTAGGCTTTTGAAAAATTTTTAGAGTATCAAAGTATGGTAGAGAAACAGACAGGAAAAAGTATAAAGATCCTCCGATCAGATAGAGGAGGTGAGTACTTATCCACTGAGTTTCTTGATCACCTTAAAGATAAGGGGATCATCTCTGAATGGACTCCTCCTTACACACCACAATTAAATGGTGTTGCTGAAAGGAGGAATCGTACTTTATTGGATATGGTACGGTCCATGATGTGCTTCACGGAGTTACCTTTTTCTTTCTGGGGATATGCTTTGGAAACAGCAACTTATATCTTGAATAGAGTACCATCTAAAACTGTCTCTAGCACTCCATATGAATTATGGAGAGGTAAGAAGCCCAATCTTAAGTATATTAAGATATGGGGATGTCCAGCCTATGTAAAAAGAAATTTTGGACATAAACTAGATGCTAGAGCAGACAAATATCTATTTATGAGATATCCTAGAGATAGTATAGGATATCTGTTCTACCACCCTACTGAACAAAACGTTTTGGTCAGTAGGCATGCCACTTTTATGGAAAAGGAATTCATCCTACAAAAGGGCACAGGTAGAAATATCGAACTTAATGAGATTCAACAAATAGACACTTCTCAATCAAGTAACAACATAGTTAATATAGAACCTGAACACACTCCTATCCGTAGGTCTGATAGGGTGCGACAGGCACCTGAGAGGTATGGGTTCATAATTGAAAATAATGAAGCCCAAATCATTCAAAATGATGAGCCTCTAACCTATACGGAAGCAGTCATGAGTAGAGACTCAGACAGATGGCTGGAAGCCATGAGATCCGAGATGGACTCCATGTATGTCAACCAAGTATGGTCTTTGGTTGATGCACCAGAGGGTATTAACCCTATTGGGTGTAAATGGGTCTATAAAAAGAAGATTGGGGCAGATGGCCAAGTTGAAACTTATAAAGCCAGATTGGTGGCTAAGGGTTTCAGACAAAAACAGGGAATAGATTATGATGAAACATTTTCCCCTGTTGCCATGCTCAAATCTATTCGGATTATGCTTGCTATAGCAGCATATCATGATTATGAGATCTGGCAAATGGATGTAAAAACTGCATTCCTCAATGGTTTCCTTGAGGAAGAGGTTTATATGTCACAGCCAGAAGGTTTTGTCTTGGAGACTAAACCTAATCAGGTATGTAGGCTAAAGAAATCCATTTATGGATTAAAGCAAGCATCCAGGAGTTGGAACATCCGATTTGATAAAACAGTCAAAGAATTTGATTTTTTCAAAAATGAGGATGAACCTTGTGTGTACAAGAAGACTAGTGGGAGTGCCATAGTTTTCTTAGTTCTATATGTTGATGATATACTTCTTATTGGGAATGATATCCCAATGTTACAATCAGTCAAAGTGTGGTTATCGAAACAGTTTTTCATGAAAGACTTGGGAGAAGCATCCTATATACTGGGTATAAAGATCTATAGAGAAAGATCAAGAAGGATGCTAGGCTTATCCCAGTCTAGGATGCTAGGCTTATCCTATATACCAGGTGCTAAAGAGATTTAGCATGGAGGAAAGTAAAAGAGGTTACTTACCTATTGGTCATGGCATACGTCTTTCTAAGAGGATGTCCCCTAAGACACCTGAAGAAAGAAATAGAATGAGTTCTATACCTTATGCTTCGGCTATAGGGTCGATTATGTATGCTATGTTATGTACCAGGCCTGATGTGGCATATGCCTTGGGTGTAGCCAGTAGATTTCAGGCTGATCCAGGAGAGGATCACTGGAAGGCTGTGAAAAATATTCTTAAGTACCTGAGAAGGACTAAGGATATTTTTCTTATATATGGAGGGTCTGATCTTAAACTAGAAGCCTATTCAGACTCTAGTTTTCAATCAGACCCAGATGATAGTAAATCCATTTCAGGGTATGTCTTTACCTTGAATGGTGGAGCAGTAAGTTGGAAGAGCACTAAACAGCAGACTGTAGCTGACTCAACTACCGAGGCAGAGTACATAGCTGTCAGTGAAGCCGCCAAGGAAGCTGTCTGGATGAAGAAATTCATCACAGAGTTGGGAGTAGTTCCTGAGATTGAGAGCCCGGTGCCACTCTATTGTGATAACACTGGAGCAGTTGCTCAAGCTAAGGAATCGAGAGCCCATCACAAGTCCAAGCACATTCTGAGACGCTTCCATCTTGTCCGAGAGATAATCGAGAGACAAGAAGTCTGCATCAATAGAGTGGATACAAAGAACAACATAGCAGACCCGTTCACTAAGGCTCTACCACAGCGGGAGTTTGATCGCCACCTCGATTGTATGGGGTTAAAGAATAAGAGCGATTGGCTTTAGTGCAAGTGGGAGATTGAAAGGTTTATGCCTTATAAGCCAATATTTGTATCTCCCAGACCATTGTAAATTGACAAGTTAATAAAGGCAATATTTTTCCATCATTCGCTGTGTCATTATATGATGAACCCCATAGATTAGGGCTATGGTCCTAGGGCTATGATGAGATCATACCAGTGAGATCTAAGGCCTTAAAACCCTAATCTAGAATATTCCTAGTCATAGGAACCCTGAGTTGGGGATCAGGGTTTCCGGTTAGACTGGCACATCCTATGTATGCTGAAAAGGGTGACTGCTCTCACAGTCACTTGTGTGGGACACTAATACAAGGATGTGGGTGCTCATTAGCGAATGAGTTCACTGAATAGATCCAGTTTGAGAACATCTAATGGAGCCTTAGCTGCATGTCAATAGATTTTTCTCATAGTGGGAGTTGTACAAGTAGTCCTATGACCTGAGACTGCCATAATACCTTATGTACATGAACCCATGCTTTGGTTCAATCTCAATCATGACATTGGGTCATGCACGCGGTTGATGCTGGGTATGGTGAATTGTATATGAAGGTAATGAGTAGGTCAACAAGGAATTGATCACTCCTAGTAGGAGGAGATTGCATCCAGCCAAATTAGGTCAGATGATGATTCAGGAAATCTTTGATCAAAGTACAGATATTAGAAATGATTTCTAATATCGAATTAATTGAATCATTAGTGTATGACTGAGCTGGGAATGAGTATAAGCTGGTTTTGACATGTTTCCATATCCATAGTTATATTCGGGATGCAAGATGATTGAAGGATCGAATTGTACGGGAACTTTCCACTGAAGGGTAGTTTTGGAATTTCACCAGAATTTCCATATCTTCCGGGTAGACATGACATGTTGCTAGACGTCAATCTTGTCTTGTGGGTTGATCAAATTAAATGGTTTAATTGGATCACTAATTAGGAGGAGTCCTAATTGACTAACTCGAGTTAGCTCGATTTGACCTAAATCGATTAGAATGAGTTCTGATCAAATTAGGTCAACTTGCACTCGGACCCACTGCTGGCTAGGTATGGAACCCAATGGGTCACACACTTAGGACAGATAATCAAGGATTTAATTTGGAATTAAATCTCGTTTGCAGATGAACACACTAGCATGTGTTGCAAACCATGGCTTCTACTTGAATCGGATTCGAGTTAGGGTTCCGATTTGGTCTTTTTTAGATCCAAATTCATTCCGGTTTGAATCTAATTGAAGATTCAAGATATTGGGCTAATAGTAGGCTAGCAATTGGGCTAACCTAAGAGGCTAAACCCCTTTCCCACATCACCTAAGCCCCTTCCCCTCTCTTCCCACGCGCGCGCGCAAGGAGAAGAGTCCACGCGCGCGTGGACTCTCTCCAAGCGGCGTTTTTGCGTGAGAAAAGAAAAAGGGTCGATGTTTTGGCTGAAGGGGCATGGAAGAGAGTCCACCTAGGCGTGGACTCTTCAAAAATGGGATTACCGTGAAAGAAAACAAAAAAAAACACCGAAGGGGCGTGACTCTTCTCTTCTGCGCGCGCCCTTCTGTGTTTTTCGTGACTCTTTCTTGCGTCTTCCCATCCCAAAGGCCGTGAGATTAATTCAAGGGCTGTGAGATGAAGGGAAAGGACGTGAGAAGGGAGAGAGGGGCGTGAGAGGGTGATTACAGATGGGTAGGCGCCTCTCTGTCGCCTATTTAAGGAGAAGACTTCACCTTAAAAAAAATGATTCTAGTTTTTCTACAGCGAAGCCTTGCTTCTTTTTTTCCCTCTCCCTCTCCAGAATATTGTTTCCCCCTCCTCTCTTTCCTCTTTGATTCCTTTACAGAGCCTTGGCTCTGTCGAATCTCAGAACAGAAGGAGAGTCAGAGAGAAACTCTCCGACGGTAAAGGAAGAAGGCGCCTCTCCTTTCTTTCTTACATTAAGACAATCTTGTCTTAATTTTCTTCTCCCACCAAGACAAGCCTTGTCTCATTTTAGGACAAGGGCTTATTCTTAAGACAAGAGTGTCTTAAGGGGCCAAAGTTGCTAGAAGACAAGGAGAAGGGTAAGAGAGAAGGTTTAGTCCCAGTTTGGCTGGAGGAGTCCTAGCCAATAGCCCATATATCAAGTTCTTGGGGTAGAACTTGATTGGAAGGAACCCAATTAAGGAGTCAGTGTCTTGATCATCTCCCCGTGTGGATCACCATCGGAGGGCGGACAAGTGGACGCCTGGTGTGTTCAAGAGGCTACTCAATTTGGAGTTCATTTCTGCATCAGACTGGTAATAGCGATCTGAGGTTAGTATTTAAACAATGTTTAAATTTGGACATGCATGTAGTCATAGTTTTTAATTGCTAATAAGAAGATTTGGGATTAGGGTTCGGACCTGGTTTCATAAATTTTTGAAATCCACGCTTCCGCACTGGTTCACGAACCCAACAAATTTTTCATAGTTCTCGGTGGAAACCTTTCAGATCTAAGTTTTATCATGACAGAGTCCCCTTCATTAAATTATTTTATTCGTTTACGTGTATCAGCCATATGCTTATAAACTTCATTACTCATTTGAATCTTCTTACTAATTTCTTTATGTAATTCTTTAAGATGCTGTGCATATGACTCGACAGACTTAGATACACATGTGTGTGTGGGTAACAGAATGAGGTCAATAAGTCTCCTAGGTCTATAACCATGGACAATCTCAGAAACTTTTACCAGTAGACCTATTGACCGAGCTATTGTACGCAAATTCAGCACGAGGTAGAAGTAAATCCCAATTTTTCTGATTCTCTCCAACAAGGCACCTCAATTAGTTCCCTAGACTTCTATTTACAACTTCAGTTTGTCCATCAGTTTGAGGGTGGTAAGCAGTTGAGAATTTTAGTTTTATTCCTAGTAGGTGCCAAAGGGTCTTCCAAAAATAGCTTGTGAAATGGACATCCCTATCAGAAACAATGGTCTTAGGTAACCCATGTAACTTGACTACTTGATCGAGAAAAAGCTTGGCTACCCTGGAGGCATCAAAAGTTTGGGAGCAGGGTATAAAATGGGCCATTTTCAAAAATCTGTCGACCACTACAAAGATTGAATCATGTTTTCTAAGGGTCTTGGGCAGTCCTAAAATGAAGTCCATTCTAAGATCCTACGATGGACAATCCGGCACAGGTAAAGGAGTGTATAACCCGGTGTTTTGTCTTTGATGTTTGGCAACCGCACATGTCCTACATTGGACAACAATATTGGCTACCTGTCTTTTAAGGCCTGGTCAGTAAAATTTCTCCTCAATTATCAATGTGGTCTTATTTCTTCCAAAATGGCCAGTCAAACCTCCAGCATGGGTTTCCCAAATAAAAAAGACTCTTAGAGAAGTCTTTGGAACACAAAGCTTGTTTTTCTTAAACAGATAACCATCTAAAAGGGTGTACTCACTGTGGTCACTAGATGGTCCTAATTTCAAAGCTTGGTAAACTTCACTAAAGTCTGGACAATTATCATATTCATCCATAAGTCTTTCAAATCCAATGACTTCAGTGCTAATCAAGTTCAGAAGCAGGGCTCTACGACTTAAAGCATCAGCTACCTTATTCTCAGTTCCGGCATGGTGTTTCAAGATAAATGTGTATGCCTGGATGTATTCTACCCACTTGGCATGCCTAGGATTTAGCTTTTTCTAGGAACTAAGGAATATAAGGGCCTCGTGATCGGAAAACAAGACAAATTCATGCGGTAGTAGATAGTGCCTCCAATACCTTAAAGCTTGCACTACCGCATAGAGCTCCTTATCATAGGTGGAATACTTAAGCTTGGCTTCATTTAATTTTTCACTAAAGAAAGCTATGGGATGGTTCTCCTGGCTTAAAACTCTACCTATTCCAACTCCAGATGCATCACAAGCGACCTCAAAAAGCTTAGAAAAATCAGGCAATCTTAAGATAGGTGCTTGTGTCATTTTCTTCTTAACATCTAGGAAAGCCCTATTAACAGCTTTAGTCCATTCAAATTGGCCTTTCCTAATGCAATCCGTGATTGGTGCAACTATGGTACTAAACCTCTGAATGAACCTTTTATAAAAAGTAGCGAGGCCATGAAAACTTTGTACTTCATGAACACTTTTTGGAACAGACCACTCTATAATTGACTTAATCTTTTCGGGGTCAGTAGAAACTCTATCAGGTGCAACAACAAAACCTAGGAAAATGACTCTATGGGTGAAAAAATCATATTATTTAAGATTTGCGAAGAGACTATTTTTTCTAAGTGCTAAACAGACTTGATTCAAATGGTCCAAATGATCCTTCTTGGTCCTACTATATATAAGAATGTCGTCGAAGTAAACTACGACAAACTTTCTTATAAATAACCTTATGACTTGATTCATAATATGCATAAAGGTACTAGGAGCATTGGACAGTCCGAAAGGCATTACTACACACTCAAAAAGACCCTCCTTGGTCTTGAATGCAATCTTCCACTCATCCCAAGTCTAATCCTAACCTGATGATAGCCACTCTTAAGGTCAATCTTTGAAAATATTATTGCTCCAGCCATCATATCTAACATGTCGCTCAAACGGGGTATGGGAAACCTATATTTTGTTGTGATCTTATTAATGGCACGACAATCAACGCACATCCTCCAAGTGCCATCTTTCTTAAGGGTCAGTAATGCGGATACTGCACAGGGACTCAAACTCTCTCTAATAAATCCTTTCATAAGGAGATACCCTACTTGTCTTCGTAACTCTAAATGTTTGGTAGGGTTCATCCTATAGTGTGGAAGGTTGGGTAGGGTGGCTCCTGGGACTAAGTCAATGGCGTGCTGGATGTCCCTAAGTGGTGGAAGTTGGTCAGGTAGGTCATCTGGAAACACATCCTTAAACTCTTCTAATACTTTAGCCACTTCCTGAGGGCGTTCTTTCTGGGAAGGCTCCTAAATTTCCTTAGTAGTTAAAATCCAAATAGGGGTACCCTCAGTGAGCACTTTCTCAATTTCCTTATCAGTGATCAAATTGACTCCCATTTTCTTTTCCTTTAGGTGACTTGATCCTCTCTTAATAGTGTCCTTAGGTGGTGTTGGGTTGATCACAAACTTCTTTCCTAGGTGCATGAATGAGCAGAAATTTGATCGACCGTATAGAGTCACATCATGGTCAAATAACCGAGATCGACCTAGGATGATACTGCTCACTCCCATTGATAAGACATCACACCACACTTTTTCTTGATAGGACTGTAATTGGATTTGGACTAGGCACCTATGTTTGATGGGAATTGAAGTGGAGTCTATCCAAGAAACCTTATAGGGATTTGGATGGAGAACTGTGGACAAGCCTAAAGTTTTGACAGCACTAGCGGATATGGCATTTACACAATTCCCACTATCTATGATTATTTTACATACCTTATCCCCTAACTTGACAAATGTTTGTAGGATGTTAGTCCTATGCCAATCCTCCTGTGTCATAATGTGGGTAAGGATGCATCTAACTACTCCCAACAAATCAGGTTCTATTTGTTCCTTGTTACCTTCATACTCTTTAGCCAAATTGTCCTCATCCTGATATACCACCTCAACATTATCACCTAGGGGCTCTATGGGTTCAGGCTCATTCTCTTCTGATTCTCCTATGTGTAAGGCCCTAGTTGGACAATTGCTATTATAATGGCCTAACTTATGACACCTGAAACATGCAAAATTAGGGTTTGGAGTCCTCTGAACTTCTGGTGCTTTACCCCTATCATCTCTACGGGTCAGAGAGGTGCTAGGATTGGGTCGGTTGGTTCGTATCTGATTGGGTCCTGGCTACTGACTAGGTGCACTAGTTCTAAGGGGTTTGGGTCTGCGATAAAGTGGTCCCCTATGGAATCTCTCGGCATCTCGTGCTACCTGATAAGCTAGCTCTAAGTCATGGACATCCCTCAAGAATAACTCCTTCTAGATCTCTTCTCTCAATCCTGCCCTAAACCTAGATAAAGTAACTAACTCGGACTCATCTACATTGCATCTCATCACAAATTCATCAAACTTTGCAATGTATTCAGCATTCCCTGGGTCAATCTCTACCACTAGTCTAGAAGTCTCTGGTGGTAAGACATAGGAAGGTATTTCTCTCTAAGCCTAAGTTTCATTGCCCTCCAGGTTACTATGGGAACATCACTCCTTTGTCTAATGAACCTCTCCATGTTTCCCCAGTAAAGCCTAGCCTGACGAATTAGCCTAAGCTTCACGAACTTGTATTTTCTCTCCTCTGTCATGTCATACCAATCGAAGTACTGATCCATCTCTCCCTCCTAATCTATGTAAACCTTAGGATCCAGATTTCCATCAAATGTTGGTGCTTCCAACCTAATACTCCTAAGGATTCGCTCGTCACGGTCTGTCTAATCCTGATTGTGTCTCCTAGGGTTTGGCTCATAGACTAGATCATGGTGTGCTAACCTAGGGTTCGGGTCATGGACTCGATCGAGATTGGGCCTCCTAGGATTTGGCTCGAAGAAATGTTCTTGATGAAGAGCCTTTCTAGGGTTGATGGGCATCTCAAACTTAGATTCAGGCTCTAACTCATTCTGGACTTCATGATTTCCTCCAGGGGTACGAGCTTCTAATAGATCAAGTCTAGCAGTGATCTGGGTTATCTGATCAATCAAGTTTTGATTGGTCTAGGCTAATTGATCAGTTAAGTTTTGGTTCAGCCTGGTCATTTGGTCATTCAAATATTTCATCAGACTCTTAAAGTTTTGTTCCATGGTTACACTAGATTAGGCTTGGGTTTGCTGATAAGGTGCTCCTGATCTAGTTGCCATGCATACGGACTCAACTCAGACTAGGGTTTTGCTAGACCTAGAGTACAAATCAAATGTAAGGTCAAATTGACAATCCGGGTTGTAGTAACTTGGCACCTGGCCAGGTAAGTGTAAGGTTAGTGATGCAGAACAAAGAACAAGGAAGCGTATGCGGAAGTAAATTTAAGATTAATTCTTTTTTTTTCTTTTTTTCTTTTTTTTTATATTTCAGAAATTGGCTTTGACTCAAAGTAAAGCTAAACTAAGTTGAAGGAAACTAGGTAAGGATTGAAAGCACAATTTAGATGAAACTAAATTATCAGAGTAGTTCAGAAGTAACGGATCGCTGGGGGTTGAGAAACTCCCAGACCTAGGGTTTCGCTTTGAACTTTCAACAGAATAGAAATAGTGAGGAGAGATGGTTTACTAACCAGACAGTGATCTTCTCAGGATTTTGGTGGAAGAACTCTCTCGAGCAGATTGTGGGATCCTCGGAGTCGGCTATCTTCGTAATGGATCCTCCAATACTGATCTTATGGTTTGGTCGGCTTCTCCTGGACTCAAGATCTGGGAAAGAAGAGGAACAAGTGATGGAATTCAGATACTCAAGAAAAGATTTACCAGGTTGAAGAACTTGAAAGCTGAAGTTGATGAAATCAGGATTCTCCTGGAGGCCGATCTGACTTCCTCTTAGAATTGCTGTAGATCTGAAGTATCTGGACTGGAGCTGGATGCTGGTGGCCGGCCTGGACTTGGAGAGGATGGCCGTGAGAAGTGGAATAGACTAGGGTTTGGTGGATTGAAGTGGATGGTAGGCGGCTAGGGTTTTGGGGTGGAAGTGGCTAACCTAGGGTTGGGATTTTGGAGATCTCACACCTCCTCAAGGTTCCAGGGGAACCCAGATTTACTCCCTCACGGAGCTCAACACCTGGTTGCAAGTGCGGAAGAGAGAAAACACAAAGTTTGCTTACAAAGAAATTTGGTTTCATTCGTCTGATTGATTTAAACTTACAAGAGGGGTTTAATTTATAAGGCTTTACAAGGGAGTAGGGTTTTACATCTTCCCATGTGGGACTAAAGGAGGGGATCTACAAATCAGGAAAAATCATACACATATGGTCGGCCCAAGTACCAAAAAAATTTGATTTGGGTTATAAAAGGCAGGTAGATGGCGCCTCCTTGTATGGATCTTCAAGAGAATTTTTTTCCTTCCATGGATCAACTCTTTTTGACTCCTCCTTTTCTTCCTCCCTAAGTCAAGGTCCTTCCCATCTTTGTTTTGGATTTTTTTGGCAGGTAGTGGGCGCCTCCTTGAAGTTCTCTCCAAGAAAATTTCTTTCAATCTTTACTTTGGTTCTCTTGGGAAAGTCTTGGCCGCCCCCTTGATTTGTGGACTCTTGGTGGATTTCTCCTCATCTGGCGCATGAGAGAAGGAAGCTGCTATCTATGGAGTGGGGACCAAAGGCTGCTGGATGTAGATATGGCGCCCCCTGGACTCAGGCGTATGGCTGGGAGTGTGGCTGGGAGTGTGGTGTCCACTTGCTTGGTCTTGGGAGAAAATGTAACACCCCAGGTTGAAACCCTAGTCCACTACTGAGTCAACATGACTCAACAAAATAAAATGCAGGTAATGTAGACTCAAGCTAAATTGAGTTGATCTAGTCAACTCTTACTACAAACCAAAAACCCTAATTTTTTTCGGGCAAGGTTAATCAGAGATCCAGATGGAGCTCTGAAGTCTTCTTCTGAGTCTGGTGCCCGCACCAATTCTCCCAGGGTGGGAGGAACTCGACCCTGTCGAGTATGGATCTAGTTGGCTCTGGTATCTCTCCAAGAGGTCTGGGTCCAGCTCTTGTAACTCTTCTCGGGAGATCCAAGAGTCATCAGAATCTGGCCTTCCTAGCCAGCAGACCAGGTATCTTTGGTATCCTCGATTACGAGTAGAGATAACCTGATCATCCAGGATCTTTTCAATCTGCTCTTTTCTCACAGGCCAATTTGTTGGTGGACACACAGGGTCAGGTTCACTCTCAAGAGCAGGATTAGGTTCAAAAGCCTCACTAGGAATCACAGCTGGCTCCCTATACTCTACTAGGTCTGTAATGTTGAAAGTGGAGCTAATGCCTAGTTTTGGAGGCAACTCGAGCACATAGGCATTGGATCCTACTCTCTTTACCACTCTAAATGGTCCAGCTCCCCTAGCATGTAACTTTCTAACGGTTCCAGGAGGAAACCGTTCAGGCCTTAACCTAATCATTACATAGTCTCCTACGTCAAAAGTTTTGACTCGCCTTTGAGAATCAGCCAATTTCTTATAAGTTTCATTACTTAAATTTATTTTGGCTTGAATTTCTTTATGCAAGTCTTTTATATGCTGTGCAAAAACTTCGGCAGACTTGGAGACCCGTGTGTGGACTGGTAAAGGAGCTAGGTCAAGAGGTGTGTGGGGTTTGTAACCATGCACAATTTCAAATGGACTCTTACCCGTAGACCTATTGACCGAGTCATTATATGCAAATTCAGCTCTAGGTAAGTACAAATCCCAGTTCCTAATGTTTTCACCAACAAGACACCTTAGCAGATTGCCTAAACTACGGTTCACTACTTCGGTTTGGCCGTCAGTCTGGGGATGATAGGCAGTTGGAAACTTAAGTTTCGTCCCTAACTTATGCCAAAGGGTTTTCCAGAAATAGCTGGTGAACCGAACATCCCTATCTGAAACAATGGTCTTGGGTAGGCCATGGAGTCGAACTATCTCATTAAAGAATAGGGTGGCTACCTTAGACGCATCAAATGTTTGGGAACAAGGCAAGAAATGGGCCATCTTAGAAAATCGGTCTACTACAACACAGATAGAGTCATGCCTCCTCTAGGTCTTAGGCAAACCTAACACAAAGTCCATGCTCACATCTTGCCAAGGACGATCTGGGACAGGGAGTGGGGTATAAAGGCCGGTGTTCTGTTTTCGCTGTTTGGCAACAGCGCAGGTCCGACACCTAGCCACAATGTGTGCTACATCTCTTTTTAAGCTAGGCCAGAAAAAATGGTCTTCAATAGCCAGGGTGGTCTTATCTTTTCCAAAATGGCCAGCTAAACCTCCAGCATGAGTTTCCCAAATCAAGAATTCCCTAAGAGAGGTTCTAGGGATGCAAAGCCTATTCTTAAAGAACAGAAAGCCATCTAAAAGGGAATAATCCTTATGTTCACTAGATGGTCCTTGAGTTAGATCCTGGTACACAGTCTTGAAATCCGGACACGACTCATATTCTTCTTTGATTTGCTCAAACCCTATGACTTCAGCCCTAACAGAATTCAACAACAAAGATCGACGACTAAGGGCATCAGCTACCTTATTTTTAGACCCAGCCTTATGCTTCAAAACAAAAGTATAGGACTGGATATACTCTACCCACTTAGCATGCCTAGGGTTAAGCTTCTTTTGAGAATTCAAGAATCTAAGAGCCTCATGGTCCGAAAACAGCACAAATTCTTGCGGTAGTAAATAATGTCTCCAGTAATGCAAAGCTTGCACTACCGCGTAAAATTCCTTATCATAGGTAGAATACCTAAGCTTAGCATCGTTAAGTTTTTCACTAAAGAACGCTACGGGATGGTTCTCTTGGCTTAGGACTCCACCTATACCTACTCTTGAAGTATCACAGGCAACCTCAAATACCTTTGAAAAGTCCGGTAGTCTCAAAATGGGTGCCTGGGTCATCCTATCCTTAAGATCTAGGAAGGCTTTATGGGTTGCTTTGGTCCACTGAAATTCTCCCTTCCTGATGCAGTCTGTGATAGGAGCAACTACGGTACTAAATCCCTTGATGAATCGCCTATAGAAGGTAGCCAAGCCATGGAAACTTCTGACTTCATGCACACTGGTCGGCTCTGGCCATTCTACTATGGACCTAATCTTTTCAGGATCGGCAGCCACGCCGTCAGGGGTTACAACAAATCCAAGGAAGATAATCCTACTGGTCATAAATTCACACTTCTTGAGATTACCGTAGAGACTATCATTCCTCAAAACTTGACAGACCTATCTAAGGTGGCCTAGGTGATCTGCAGGGGTCTTACTATAGATCAGGATGTCATCAAAATAGACCACTACAAACTTTCCTATGAAAGCTCTAAGTACCTGGGTCATAATCATCATGAAAGTACTAGGGGCATTGGACAACCCAAAAGGCATAACAACCCATTCATAGAGACCATCCTTAGTTTTGAAGGCGGTTTTCCCCTCATCCCCTGGTCTAATTCTAACCTGATTATAGCCACTCTTGAGATCAATTTTAGAAAAAACCATGGCACCGACCATCATATCAAGCATGTCATCTAGTCTAGGGATGGGGAATCTATACTTGATTGTGATTTTATTGATGGCACGATTGTCAACACACATCCTCCACGTGGCATCCTTCTTCGGGGTTAGAAGTGCAGGGACTGCACAAGGGCTAAGACTCTCTCTAATGAACCCCTTCCTCAACAATTCGCCAACCTGCTTTTGCAGTTCTTTATGCTCAGATGGATTCATCCTATAATGGGTCAAGTTGGGTAAAGTAGCTCCTGGGACTAAATCTATGGAATGCTGAATATCCCTAAGAGGTGGAAGGTGGTCTGGCAGATCCTCGGGAAAAACATCCTCAAATTCTTCTAATAAAGGCTTAACTTCCTGAGGAGGCTCTGAGGGTGTAGGAGTCCTAAGTTCCTTAGCAGTCAACATCCAAATGGGTGAACCACTATGAATTTCTTTTTCTAGATCCTTGGCACTAATTAGGTTCACTCCAGTCTTCATTTCCCTAACCTTACTGGTTCCTTTAGCTACCTTGTCCTTAGGAGGGACTGAATGGATTGTGATTTTCTTCCCATTGAAACTAAAAACACAGGTGTTGGATTTTCCTAAGAGGGTGGCATCATGATCATACAACCAAGGTCTTCCAAGAATTATACTGCTCACCCCCATGGGCAAGACATCACACCAAATCTTCTCTTGATAGGATTGCATTTGGATTTGGACCTGACATCTAGACTGGATGGGTATAGAGGTAGAGTCTACCCAAGAAACCTTATAGGGGTTGGGGTGGGGGACTGGGGTTAAGCCTAACATTTTGACAATGCTAGTAGAAATGGCATTCACACAGCTCCCACTATCTATGATGATTTTACAAACCTTATCCCCTAGTTTAAGGAAAGTCTGTAGGATGTTAGTCCTACGCCAATCTTCCTGAACTTTAGTCTGGGACAGGATGCATCTCACAACCCTTAAGTGGTTAGATTTAGTGGATTCTTCCTCTCCTTCATACTCATCAACCAAATTCATTCCGGCCTCATAAACTTCTTCTTCAAACTCCTCGTTAGGCTCGGAATTCTCTTCTCCTCCCTCTTCTATATATAGGGATCTACGAGGGCACTGGCTAGAAACATGACCTACCTTATGACACTAAAAACAAGCTATGGCTGTGCACTGAGTGGAGATATGACCGGGCTTCTGGCACTTAAAACAGACGATACTAGGGGTTCTCTGGGTGTCAGGTGCCTTACCTTTGTCCATGGGCCTAGGGGTGGGGATACCCTGATTAGGCTTGCTAGGGTTAATCTGGCTAGGTCCATTTCTTGGGATTGGGGCACTAACCCTAGATGGCATGGGTCCTCTCTGAAACTTCTCAGTGTTCAGTGCAATCTGATAGGCTTGGTCTAGGTCAGTAACCTCTCTTAGAAACAACTCTCTCTTAATATCTTTCCTAAGTCCAGCCCTAAATCTAGACAAAGTGATCTCATGGGCTTCACACACATCACATCTCATCAGGTATTCATCAAAGGTGGTTATGTAGTCTGAAACAGATCGGTTCCCTTGTTTCAAAGTCTGCCATTGGTCTAACAGATTTTGCTGGTATGAAATGGGTAGGTACTTGTCTCTAAGTTTCTCTTTCATACCCTGCCAAGTGGTTATGGGCTCTACATTTCATCTTCTAGTGGTCAGCTCAATGTTCCCCCAGTATAACCTAGCTTGACATATTAATTTCATCTTGGCAAACTTGAATTTCCTCTCCTCAGACATGGCATACCACTCAAAGTACTGGTCCATCTAACCCTCCAAATCAGAATACACCTTAGGATTTAGGCTACCATCAAAAGTGGGTGCATCTAACTTGATGTTTCGAATGAACCTATCATCTCTATCCTCAGGTTCTGGGTCAGGCCTCCTATGATTAGGTTCAGGATCTCGGTATAAAGGTCTTCTAGGCTCTTGGTGTGGGTGAGGTTGAGGTACATTAAAATCTGGGTCAGGAGTCCAGTTCCGATGCCTAAGTTCCTCTAGCACTTGGACTCGATCCCTAAGCTGGGCAAAATCCTCATGGACTTGTTCTTTAAATTGGGCAACAGTGGTAGTCACATCCTGACTCAGTTTGTTCATACTCTCAGTAAGAGCTCTAACCATGGCTTCTAAATCAGGTTGGGTTTGACCAGGTTGGTAGGGCACTCCATTCCGGGTAGACATGATGCAAGCAAACACACAAAATGAGACTCAACTGAACGACTACGGGCTAACTAGACCTAGAGCCCAAACTAGATGCCCAATCAGAGTGGCAAGCTAGCCTGTAGTAACTCAGGACTCAGCCAGGCAGGTGTAAGGGGAGTGTTAGGTCCCTGAATGCCAATCCTAGACACCAATCAGAGATTGGCCAGGTAGGCGGACCAGCACACAAGCCCTTCGGGATGGAATCCCTGAACCACCATTCTAGACACTGAGTACAAAGTACACACAGAGTAACCAGACAAACTGACTCAACACTAGCCTTGACCCGACTTGTTGATGTCCCTAGCCCACTAGGGCAAATTAGGTCTAATCAATTTTAGATTAAAGGCTTAGGTTCGAATGAAGGGGTGGTGGTTTTGGGCTAAGGAGAGGTTATCAACTCCTCCCCTTATCTTAGATGCTCAAATGCCCTTAAGGTGAATTAAGAGATGAACACTCAAAAATAATTGGATTGCAGAACACAAAAATAGAGTTGCAGTAATTTAATTCTCAAAAATTGCACGGAAACCAACAAGTCATGAGAAAATTATGAAAATTATTTTCAATTATACTGGTTTCATCAAAATAAAAATCACTGAATTTAGAGTTACCTGAAATGAGAAATAATTCCTAGAACAGGGCAATTACGGGCTGAAAACAGAGCACTTCCCCGTTTACAATTTCTGCTACGAAGTTGTAACCCAACGGATCCCCTACACGCCCTAGGAACACCCCGTGGAATGGGAAGAGGAGGTTTGCACCTCGCTTCGTTCCTTGGACCGGACGTCCTGGGGAGTCTACTTCGAGCAGACAAAGTAAAAAGAGAAGGACTCAAACAAGCAATCAAACAGAAACCCTAGACAGGGCTCTGATACCAAAAATGATGCAGAACAAAGAACAAGGAAGCGTATGCGGAAGTAAATTTAAGATTAATTCTTTTTTTTTTTTTTTTTATATTTCAGAAATTGGCTTTGACTCAAAGTAAAGCTAAACTAAGTTGAAGGAAACTAGGTAAGGATTGAAAGCACAATTTAGAATAAACTAAATTATCAGAGTAGTTCAGAAGTAACGGATCGCTGGGGGTTGAGAAACTCCCAGACCTAGGGTTTCGCTTTGAACTTTCAACAGAACAGAAATAGAGAGGAGAGATGGTTTACTAACCAGACAGTGATCTTCTCAGGATTTTGGTGGAAGAACTCTCTCGAGCAGATTGTGGGATCCTCGGAGTCGGCTATCTTCGCAATGGATCCTCCAATACTGATCTTGTGGTTTGGTCGGCTTCTCCTGGACTCAAGATCTGGGAAAGAAGAGGAACAAGTGATGGAATTCAGATACTCAAGAAAAGATTTACCAGGTTGAAGAACTTGAAAGCTGAAGTTGCTGAAATCAGGATTCTCCTGGAGGCCGATCTGACTTCCTCTTAGAATTGCTATAGATCTGAAGTATCTGGACTGGAGCTGGATGCTGGTGGCCGGCCTGGACTTGGAGAGGATGGCCGTGAGAAGTGGAATAGACTAGGGTTTGGTGGATTGAAGTGGATGGTAGGCGGCTAGGGTTTTGGGGTGGAAGTGGCTAACCTAGGGTTGGGATTTTGGAGATCTCACACCTCCTCAAGGTTCCAGGGGAACCCGGATTTACTCCCTCACGGAGCTCAACACCTGGTTGCAAGTGCGGAAGAGAGAAAACACAAAGTTTGCTCACAAAGAAATTTGGTTTCATCATCTGATTGATTTAAACTTACAAGAGGGGTTTAATTTATAAGGCTTTACAAGGGAGTAGGGTTTTACATCTTCCCATGTGGGACTAAAGGAGGGGATCTACAAATTAGGAAAAATCATACACATATGGTCGGCCAAAGTACCAAAAAAATTTGATTTGGGTTATAAAAGGCAGGTAGATGGCGCCTCCTTGTATGGATCTTCAAGAGATTTTTTTTTCCTTCCATGGATCAACTCTTTTGGACTCCTCCTTTTCTTCCTCCCTAAGTCAAGGTCCTTCCCATCTTTGTTTTGGATTTTTTTGGCAGGTAGTGGGCGCCTCCTTGAAGTTCTCTCCAAGAAAATTTCTTCCCATCTTTACTTTGGTTCTCTTGGGAAAGTCTTGGCCGCCCCCTTGATTTGTGGACTCTTGGTGGATTTCTCCTCATCTGGCGCATGAGAGAAGGAAGCTGCTATCTGTGGAGTGGGGACCAAAGGCTGCTGGATGTAGATATGGCTCCCCCTGGACTCAGGCGTATGGCTGGGAGTGTGGTGTCCACTTGCTTTGTCTTGGGAGAAAATGTAACACCCCAGGTTGAAACCCTAGTCCACTACTGAGTCAACATGACTCAACAAAATAAAATGCAGGTAATGTAGACTCAAGCTAAATTGAGTTGATCTAGTCAACTCTTATTACAAACCAAAAACCCTAATTTTTTTCGGGCAAGGTTAATCAGAGATCCAGATGGAGCTCTGAAGTCTTGTTCTGAGTCTGTTGCCCGCACCAGTTAGTGGAGGTTCCTCTTTGTTTGCCTTGGGCACCAATTTGAAATTGGCCAGGTATGCGAACCAACCCACTTTCCTTCAGGCTCTTATCCCTGAACCACATTCCTAGACACTAGATACAAGCACACACAAATAGGCTATCAATGTTGGCTTGACACTTGACTCGACCAGACCTTGTGGGTGTCCCTAGCTCGTTAGAGCAATGAAATCCTGACCCAATGTCAATGTGATGCCCTTAATTTGGTTTACCATGAAACGAATGCAACAAGCATATGGGTCCAAATTTTAGGTGCAGAATTAGTGTGTTGCAGTTCTATAGTGGTGCAGAAATTGCAATGTAAAAATGTCAAAAAATTTAGAAAAAATTATAGAGCATTCCTAACTCATGGGAGACATACCAGATGAAAGGAAAAAACTAAAATCTATGTTAGACATGGTAGTTCCTAGAACACAGACGTTGCATGCAAGATAGAACAGCAGAATTTAAATAGACAAAAGCATTAACATACCAAACTTCAACCTAAGGATTCACGTCTGGCCAGGGGCTCATTATTCCCATGGGTCATGACAGTGTACTGGTGTACACCCACTCAGGAGGCGTGAGTCTTTGATCTAGATTGGATTTACAAAGAAAACTATGTAGCAAGTATAAAAGCTATGCATGCAAAATTTCAGCAACCTACCTAAATGCAGAAATTCAAAATTAACCCTAACCTACCATGCTCTGATACCAAAAATGATGGGGTATAGATATGGAATGATGTATTTCTATGAATTAAAGATACAAAGTGATGATGAAGCAGATATGCATGCGGCTATTTTACGTAAAGAAACAGAATTTCATGAAAAGGACAAAAGGGAAAACATGACTAGGAAGACAACCTTTCAAAGCAATTAAAAAAATGGACCTTCATGGTTAGGAAACCACACAGGTTAGGGCTAGCTTAATTTCCTATTTCAGATATGAAAGAAAGTTATAAAGATTGGTTACCCAGCCATTAATATTCTAAAAATGGAGTAAGGAACACTCAAGATGAAGTATTTAAATGGCAAAGGAATTACTCTAGGTTTAATGCATCCTGCATCTGATTCTTTGGCATAGTAGACCTTCATCTTGGAAACCATGAGACCCCGGGATCCTGCACAGGTAGATGGAAAGGTTAAAAGTTTTAGATGGAAGATTGGAAGAAAGGAAGAAGAAAGTTAGGAATGGAAGTGTTGGCTTAGGCTTGGATTGAAGTATTCTCCCTTTGGCATCCTTAGCTTGAATTATCATCACTTGTTGGAGTGGAGAACCCCATTGTAGATGATCTCCTTTGGAAGATGGGAAGGACGAATTTGGAGAGGTTTGAAGATGGTTCTTCAAGGGTGGCCGAATGGGATTGGAAGAGGGATTAGTAGCTTGTTTAGCTAAGTATCCTAGGTCTTACACCTACCTTCTCTCAAGGGTCTTTGGCTAGCAAAGGAAGAAAGCTTTCTAGGAAAAAAATTCATTTCATTCATCATTCAATTACAAGAGAACTTAGAGCTTTTATAGACTTTAAGCTCCCTTTTAAATTCAAACTACACCTCCTTTCATGGAGAAAATCAAGGGGTGTCCCATGAAGAGAGGAGTGGCCCTTTCAAATTTGAAACTCTTAATTCCAAGAGAGAAAATCAAGGAGGCATCCCAAACAAAGTGGGATGGCTCTTGCAAGGTGGCATCCCATGGAATTTTCTTGAATTTATCTTGGGCAAAAATCTTGTTTGAATTGTCTTGGTGATGTGGTATGATCTCTCCTCCAAGTGGCATGACTTGTCCTCCAAGGTGGCATGGTTCAATGATGATGTGGTGCTCCAAGCAGTTAGTGAAGCTGGTTGCATATAACTGGCTTAATTGGAACCCAATTCAAGTAGTTCTTGAACCCAACTCAATACAAAGCCTAATTGAACTCTAATTGAACTTTAAAATCCAAATTGAAATAAAACAGGACTCAATTATTCAAATAAACATAAGTACATGACTTATAGATTTATTATAGGACTAAAATTCCTAATCTTCTATCCATAAAGAACTTGGCATTAGTTGAAGCCTCTTCCTGAGCCTGGTGCCCGCACCATAATGATCCATGGGCATCTAAAATCAGTCAAGACTAATTAACCTTGGGTGACATGGGTTAACACGAGTCAATGAGCTATCCAATAAATTCTGATCGACCACATTGGCTAGGTAAGTGAGATCATGGGTTGGGTTCTGCCATTAACCGTCTTTCCTTAGACACCAACCAAGTTGGCCAGGTATGATGTAGCCCCAAAGAACCATGATCAAGATGTCAAACTTATCTAGACACCAATTGGTTCATCAAAATCAATTAGACTAGCCTAAAGACTCGGCTAACCACTAAGCCACAAATTAGGTCCATTTAGATCTATGGACTAATCAATCTAACTATTGAGAGATCTATAGGGAAGAAACCCTAACTCAATATTTGATTAGATTAGTACTCTATTTAGTCTAATACATCTAAATTAGGTCTAACCCAATTAAGGACCCAAAAGAAGCTAACCCATGCCCCTTAAGGCTTATTAAAATGACTTAAAATCTTTGAATCATATTCCTAGAGTTCATTGTCATTCTTAAATCTTAATAAAGTTAAATAACCTTAATTATTCGAAATAATTTCAATTACGAATGTAAAACAATTTTACAAACACATTTTGAATTCACTATTTCAGGGCATTCTGGTCTAGTCGACTCGTGCAAGGATCGAGTCAGCTCATCCAGAACTAGAACAGACAGATTCATCTATTAGCATAGACGAGTCAACTTGAGCAGGGGTTGAGTTGGCTCGTCCAGAACCAGAAATGGATAGATTGTTCTGCCTGCATAAACGAGTCGGCTCGAGCAAGGGTAGAGTCAGCTAATCTACGGGGAAGAAAATAGTGACTTCAAAATTCATGCAACTTATTTGAATAATTCAAATTTAGAGATTAAACATGATCAAAACAAACCTTTTAGATCTAATCTAAATTTGTTTTATGATCATAACATTAGATTAAAAAAATTTTAATCTACATTTTTTTTTATTTTTCTCTTCATGAGTCAATCAAAAGCGGCACCCCTACATGCCATAGGAGACCACATCGAATGAGAAGAGAGGGTCTTGCAGCCCTACTTCTCTCCTATGACCGGACGGCCATGGTGAAGCACTCAATCCAAGTACTTTAAAAGAAAAACATGATGTTAAAAGCATGCTAGCATTATTATACTACATGAACCTAGTGCTCTGATACCATTTGAAGGTGTAAAAAAATTTGCATTTTAAAATGATTTTAAAATATACACAGCGAAAGGCTTGGTAGATCGATCTAAACGATCTACCAATCTGCCCATAATAGGATCTAGTTTAATAAATAGCATGTAATATAAATATAAAAGCATAGAAGAGCAAGGATATAAAAGTACCTTACTATTATACCTTTGATGGATGCAGTGGTGGTGCTCCAAGGACAATGCTCTTGAGCCACACACGTGTCTGACCTCTACATGTAATCCACACCTGGGATCGACTCTGTTCAACTCTCTCAGAGTGCTAGCTCTTTGAAATCCTTTGGACTGATCTTTTTCTTCCTCGAAGATGAGGAGGAGAGGTGGAACCCTTCCTAACTAGCTCTCTTCCTAAGGCCTAGCTTTAGTGCTAGGAGTCCACACACCCAATGCCAAAGTCCTCACAACCCTTTTCTTCCATCTCAGAATCTTAGTAGCAATGGGATTCAAAGACAAATAACCAAAAACTTTTCTCTAACCCAGTAGTCCTAAAATAACACTTATTTATAGAGGCTGCCAAGAGAGGGAGAAAGAGAAAGGAAGAGTGATTAGGGGAGAAGGTCAAGGAGCATACTATTTGATTCAAGCTATATTTGGAATGAATGTCAATCATTCCATGAAAGTTTGAAGCTAAAACAGCTTGAATTCAAAATTCAAACCATGTCAAAACCTTCCAAAAATATCCCAGAAAAACCGTTCAGGGATTTCTGGTTGAGCATAGATGAGTCGACTCGAGCAGGTTCGAGTCGGCTCGTCTAGGACATAGAACAGTCAGACTGTTCATTCGAGTCAGGTCGAGCAGGGGTCGAATCGGCTCGACCAGAACATAGAATGAGTCGACTTGAGCAAGGGTCGAGTCGACTCATCCAGAAAAGCCTTCTAGAAATTCTTCTTGTCACAGCCAAGTGTTGACCCCTTAAGTGTCGACACATGGTCAATCACATTAACAGCTAGTGATAGTGGTGCAGGCACCAGACTCAGAAGAAGACTTCAGAGCTCCATTTGGATCTCTGATTGACATTGCCCGAGAAATTAGGGTTTGTAATAAAGGTTGACCTGGTCAACCAGTTTATTTATTTTATTTATTTCTTGAGTCACCATTTAAATTTTGTTGAGTCATGTTGACTCGGTGCAAGTCCCAATGTGGTTTCAATTTGGTCCAAAATGGTGCCACATTTCTCTTCCAATCAACTCAAGGTTCAAGCAAGTGGAGGCCACACTCCAAGCCACACGCCCAGCCACACTCCGAGCACACGCCAGAGTCCAGGAGGCGCCATAGAGGCATCCCAGTGTCATGGTCCCCACATCAATGAAGAAAAATTATTTTTGCTATTCTCTTGTGTTGAGCAACCTAGGTTTCTCTTCTTCCGCACTATTCTAAGTGTTGAGCTCCGTGAGGGGGTAATCCGGGTTCCATTGGAGCCTTGAGGAGGTGAGAGATCTCCATCTTTATCCAAAACCCTAGGTTAGCCACTTGAAATTCCAAAACCCTAGCCACCTTTCATTATTTTCCATCCACCAAACCCTAGATCCATCCATCTCCCATGGCCTCTCTCTCTCTACAAGTCCAGGCCGTCCACCTTCATCCAGATCCAGTCCGGCTACTTCAGATCCAGAGCAAGTTCCAAGGAAAATCACATCAGCATCCAGGAGAATCCAGTTTTCAGCAATTTCGATCTTCAAGTTCATCAACCTGGTAAATCTTTTCCTTGACTCTCTGATTCCATCAATTATTTTTCTTCTCTTCCAGATCTTGAGTTCAGGAGAAGCCAACCCGCCAAAGGACTAGTATTGGAGGATCCATTACGAAGATATCCAACTCCGAGGATCCAACAATCTGCTCGGGAGAGTTCTTCCACCAAAATCTGTGAAGATCATTGTCTGGTTAGATAAACCTTCCATTCTCTTTATTTCTATTTTGTTGAAAGCTCGGAGTGAAACCCTAGGTCTAGGAGTTTCTCAACCCCCAGCGATCCGTTGCTTCTGAACTACTCTGATAATTTAGTTTCCTTAAAATTGTGCTTTCAATTATCATATTAGTATCTTTCAATGTTAGGTTAACTTTTCTTTGATTTGAAGCCAACTTCTACAAACATATAAAAACAACAAAAAAAATAAAATTAGTTAATCTTAATTTACTTCCGCATCGCATCCCTTTATTTGTTCTGCATCATTTTTGGTATCAGAGCCCAGTCTAGGGTTTCTGATTTGCTTGCTTGCTTTGATTATTCTCTTTTTATTTTGTCTGCTCGAAGTAGACTCCCCAGGACGTCCGGTCCTAGGAACTAAGCGAGGCGCAAGCCTCCTCCTCCCATTCCACGGGGTGTTCCTAGGGCGTGTAGGGGATCCATTGGGTTATAACTTCGTAGCAGGGATTATAAACGGGGAAGACAATCTAGTTGCAACCCGTAATTGCTCTGTTGTCTGAATTATTTCTCCCTGCATAAAACTCCGAATTGCATGATTTTTGCTTCGTTGAAACCATTATAATTGAACCTATTTTCCATAATTTTTCTGTGATTTATTGGTTTCTGTAAAAATTCTGAGAATTAAAATACAGCAACTCTATTTTTTGTATTCTGCAATTCAATTCTTTTTTGGAGTGATCATCTCATAATTTACTTAAGGGCAATTGAGCATCTAAGATAAGGGGAGGAGTTGATTACCTCTCCTTAGCTCAAAACCACCATCCAATCATTCGAACCTAGACCTAATTTAAAATCAGTTAGACCTAATTTGCCCTAGTGGGCTAGGGACACCAATTGGTCGGGTCTAGGCTAGTGTTGAGTCAGTTTGCTGAGTTATTCTGTGTGTGCTTAGCACTCAGTGTCTAGAACGGTGGTTCAGGGACTACGTCCCGAAGGGCTTGTGTGCTGGTCCGCCTACCTGGCCAATCACTGATTGGTGTCTAGGATTGGCAATCAAGGACCTAACACTCCCCTTACACCTGCCTGGCTGAGTCCTGAGTTACTACAGGCTAGCTTGCCACTCTGATTGGGCATCTAGTTTGGACTCTAGGTCTAGTAATCCAGTAGTCGATTTAGTCTAGTCTCATTTTGTGTGCTTGCTTGAATCATCATGTCTACCAGAAACAGAGTGCCATATCAACCTGGTCAAACCCAACCTGATTTAGAGGCCATGATCAGAACTCTTACTGAAAGTATGGCTAAAATGAATCAGGATATGACAAACACTGTGGCCCAGTTTAGCGCACAAATTCATGAGGATCTTACCCAACTTAGGGACCGAGTCCAAGTACTTGAAGAACCTAGACATCGGAATTGGACTCCTGACCCCGATTTTAATGTGCCTCAACCTCACCCACATCAGGAGCCTAGAAGGCCTTTATATAGAGATCCCGAACCTAATCATAGGAGGCCTGACCCAGAGCCTGAAGATAGAGATGATAGGTTCATCAGGAACATCAAATTAGATGCACCCACTTTTGATGGTAGTCTGAACCCTAAGGTGTATTCTGATTGGGAGGGTGAGATGGATCAATACTTTGAGTGGTATGCTATGTCTGAGGAGAGGAAATACAAGTTTGCCAAGATGAAATTAGTGCGTCAAGCTAGGTTATACTGGGGGAACATTGAGCTAACCACTAGGAGACGGAATGTTGAGCCCATAACCACTTGGCAGGGTATGAAAGAAAAATTGAGAGATAAATACCTACCCATTTCCTACCAGCAAAACCTGTTAGACCAATGGCAAAACCTGAAACAAGGAAACCGATCTGTCTCAGACTACATAACTACTTTTGATGAATACCTAATGAGATGTGATGTGAGTGAAGCCCACGAAGTCACTTTGTCTAGATTTAGGGCTGGACTGAGGGAAGATATCAAGAGAGAATTATTTCTGAGAGAGGTTACTGATCTAGACCAAGCCTACCAGATTGCACTGAACACTGAGAAATTTCAGAGAGGACCTATACCTTCTAGGGTTAGTGCCCCAATCCCAAGGAATGGACCTAGCCAAGTTATCCCTAGTAAACCTTTTCAGGGTACTTCTACCCCTAGGCCCATGGACAAAGGTAAGGCACCTGACACCCAGAGAACCCCTAGTTCAAATATCACCTGTTTTAAGTGTCAGAAACCAGGTCACATTTCCAGTCAGTGTACTGCCATAGCCTGTTTCAAGTGTCATAAGGTAGGTCATGTTGCTAGCCAGTGCCCACGGAGATCCCTTTACATAGAAGAGGGAGAGAATGATAATTCCGAGCCCAGTGAGGAATTTGAAGAAGAAGTTTATGAGGCCGGAATGAATTTGGTTGAGGAGTATGAAGGAGAGGAGGAACCCAATGAATCTGACCAATTAGGAGTTGTAAGATGCATCCTATCCCAGAATCTAGTTCAAGAGGATTGGCGTAGGACTAACATCCTACAGACTTTTCTTAAATTAGGGGATAAGGTATGTAAGATCATCATAGATAGTGGGAGCTGTGTAAATGCCATCTCTACTAGCACTGTCAAGATGTTAGGCTTAATCCCAGTTCCCCATCCCAACCCCTATAAGGTTTCTTGGGTAGATTCTACCTCCATACCCATCCAGTCTAGATGTCAAGTCCAAATCCAAATGCAATCTTATCACGAAAAGATTTGGTGCGATGTCTTACCCATGGGGGTGAGCAGCATAATTCTCGGAAGACCTTGGTTGTATGATCATGATGCCACCCTCTTAGGAAAATCCAATACCTGTGTCTTTAGTTTCAATGGGAAGAAGATTACGATCCATTCCGTTCCCCCTAAGGACAAGGTAACTAAAGGAGCCGGTAAGGTTAAGGAGATGAAAACTGGAGTGAACCTAATCAGTGCTAAGGATCTAGAACAAGAAATTCATAGTGGTTCACCCATCTGGATGTTGACTGCTAAGGAACTTAGAACTTCGGAACCCTCAGAGCCTCCTCAAGAAGTTAAACCTGTGTTAAAAGAATTTGAGGATGTCTTTCCCGAGGATTTGCCAGACCACCTTCCACCTCTTAGGGATATCCAGCATGCCATAGATCTAATCCCAGGAGCGACTTTGCCCAACTTGCCCCATTACAGGATGAATCCATCTGAGCATGAAGAACTGCAAAAGCAGGTTGGAGAATTATTGAGGAAGGGGTTTATTAGAGAAAGTCTTAGCCCTTGTGCAGTCCCAGCCTTACTGACCCCAAAGAAAGATGGCACGTGGAGGATGTGTGTTGACAGTCGTGCCATCAATAAAATTACAATCAAATATAGGTTTCCCATCCCTAGACTAGATGACATGCTTGATATGATGGCTGGTGCAATGGTTTTTTCTAAGATTGATCTCAAAAGCGGCTATCATCAGGTTAGGATTATACCCGGGGATGAATGGAAAACTGCTTTCAAAACTAAGGATGGTCTTTATGAATGGGTTGTTATGCCTTTTGGGTTGTCCAATGCCCCTAGTACCTTCATGAGAATTATGACCCAGGTACTTAGAGCTTTCATAGGAAAATTTGTGGTGGTCTATTTTGATGACATCCTGATCTATAGTAAGACCCCAGCAGATCACCTAGGCCACCTGAGAGCAGTCTGCCAAGTTTTGAGGAATGAGAGACTCTACGGTAATCTTAAGAAGTGTAAATTCATGACTAGTAGAGTTATCTTTCTTGGTTTTATAGTAACCCCTGACGGCGTGGCGGCCGATCCTGAGAAGATTAAGTCCATAGTAGACTGGCCAGAGCCGACCAATGTGCATGAAGTTAGAAGTTTCCATGGCTTGGCTACCTTCTATAGGCGATTCATCAAGGGGTTTAGTACTTTAGCTGCTCCTATCACTGATTGTATTAGGAAGGGAGAATTTCATTGGACTAAGTCAGCCCATAAAGCCTTCCTAGATCTTAAGGATAAAATGACCCAGGCACCCATTCTGAGATTACCCGATTTTTCTAAAGTATTTGAGGTTGCCTGTGATGCTTCAGGTGTAGGAATAGGTGGAGTCCTAAGCCAAGAGAATCATCCCATAGCATTCTTTAGTGAAAAACTTAATGATGCTAAGCTTAGGTATTCTACCTATGATAAGGAATTTTATGCGGTGGTGCAAGCTTTGCGTTACTAGAGACATTATTTGCTACCGCAGGAATTTGTACTATTTTCGGACCATGAGGCTCTTAGATTTCTGAACTCCCAAAAGAAGCTTAACCCTAGGCATGCTAAGTGGGTAGAATATATCCAGTCCTATACTTTTGTCCTGAAACATAAGGCTGGAGTTGAGAATAAGGTTGCTGATGCCCTTAGTCGCCGATCTCTGCTATTAACTTCTGTTAGAACTGAGGTCATAGGGTTTGAGCAAATCAAAGAGGAATATGAGTCTTGTCCGGATTTCACAACTATGTATCAGGATCTAGTTCAAGGACCGTCTAGTAATCACCAGGATTATACCCTTGTAGATGGTTTTTTGTTCTTCAAAAATAGGCTTTGCATCCCTAGAACTTCTCTTAGGGAATTTTTGATTTGGGAAATCCATGCTGGAGGTTTAGCTGGCCATTTTGGAAAAGACAAGACCATTCTAGCTATTGAAGACCACTTTTTCTGGCCTAGCTTGAAAAGGGATGTAGCTAATATTGTAGCTAGATGTCGAACCTGCGCTGTTGCCAAACAGCGAAAACAAAACACTGGCCTTTATACCCCACTCCCTGTCCCAGATCGTCCTTGGCAAGATGTGAGTATGGATTTTGTGTTAGGTTTACCTAAGACCCAGAGAAGACATGATTCTATCTGTGTCGTAGTCGACCGATTCTCTAAAATGGCCCACTTCTTGCCTTGTTCCCAAACTTTTGATGCGTCTAAGGTAGCCACACTTTTCTTCAATGAGATAGTTAGACTCCATGGCCTACCTAAGACAATCGTTTCAGATAGGGATGTCCGGTTCACCAGTTACTTTTGGAAGACCCTTTGGCATAAGTTAGGGACAAAACTTAAGTTTTCAACTGCCTATCATCCCCAAACTGATGGCCAAACTGAAGTAGTGAACCGTAGCCTAGGAAATCTGCTGAGATGTCTTGTTGGTGAAAATACCAGAAATTGGGATTTATACCTACCAAGGGCAGAATTTGCGTACAACGACTCGGTCAATAGGTCTACGGGTAAGAGTCCATTTGAAATTGTACATGGGTACAAACCTCACACACCTCTTGACCTAGTCCCTTTACCTGTCCACACTCGAGTCTCCGAATCTGCTGAGAATTTTGCACAGCATATAAAAGACTTGCATAAAGAAATTCATGCCAAAATAAATTTAAGTAATGAAACTTATAAGAAGTTGGCTGATACTCAAAGGCGAGTCAAATCTTTTGTTGAGGGAGACTATGTGATGATTAGGTTAAGGCCTGAACGATTTCCTCCTGGAACCGTTAGAAAGTTACATGCTAGGGGAGCTGGACCATTTAGAGTGGTAAAGAGAGTAGGATCCAATGCCTATGTGCTCGAGTTGCCTCCAGAACTAGGCATTAGCTCTACTTTCAACATTACAGACTTAGTAGAGTACAGGGAGCCAGCTGTGATTCCTAGTGAGCCTTTTGAGCCTAACCCTATCATTGAGAGTGATCCCGACCTTGTGTGTCCACCAACAAACTGGCCTGTGAGGAAAGAGCAGATTGAAAAGATCCTGGATGATCAGGTTATCTCTACTCGTAATCGAGGATACCAAAGGTACCTGGTCCGCTGGCAAGGAAGGCCAGATTCTGATGACTCTTGGATCTCCCGAGAAGAATTACAAGAATTGGACCCAGACCTCTTGGAGAGATACCAGAGCCAACTTGAGCCTTACTCGACAGGGTCGAGTTCCTCCCACCCTGGGAGAATTGGTGCGGGCACCAGACTCAGAAGAAGACTTCAGAGCTCCATTTGGATCTTTGATTGACATTGCCCGAGAAATTAGGGTTTGTAATAAAGGTTGACCTGGTCAACCAGTTTATTTATTTTATTTATTTCTTGAGTCACCATTTAAATTTTGTTGAGTCATGTTGACTCGGTGCAAGTCCTAATGTGGTTTCAATTTGGTCCAAAATGGTGCCACATTTCTCTTCCAATCAACTCAAGGTTCAAGCAAGTGGAGGCCACACTCCAAGCCACACGCCCAGCCACACTCCGAGCACACGCCAGAGTCCAGGAGGCGCCATAGAGGCATCCCAGTGTCATGGTCCCCACATCAATGAAGAAAAATTATTTTTGCTATTCTCTTGTGTTGAGCAACCTAGGTTTCTCTTCTTCCGCACTATTCTAAGTGTTGAGCTCCGTGAGGGGGTAATCCGGGTTCCATTGGAGCCTTGAGGAGGTGAGAGATCTCCATCTTTATCCAAAACCCTAGGTTAGCCACTTGAAATTCCAAAACCCTAGCCACCTTTCATTATTTTCCATCCACCAAACCCTAGATCCATCCATCTCCCATGGCCTCTCTCTCTCTACAAGTCCAGGCCGTCCACCTTCATCCAGATCCAGTCTGGCTACTTCAGATCCAGAGCAAGTTCCAAGGAAAATCACATCAGCATCCAGGAGAATCCAGTTTTCAGCAATTTCGATCTTCAAGTTCATCAACCTGGTAAATCTTTTCCTTGACTCTCTGATTCCATCAATTGTTTTTCTTCTCTTCCAGATCTTGAGTTCAGGAGAAGCCAACCCGCCAAAGGACTAGTATTGGAGGATCCATTACGAAGATATCCAACTCCGAGGATCCAACAATCTGCTCGGGAGAGTTCTTCCACCAAAATCTGTGAAGATCATTGTCTGGTTAGATAAACCTTCCCTTCTCTTTATTTCTGTTTTGTTGAAAGCTCGGAGTGAAACCCTAGGTCTGGGAGTTTCTCAACCCCCAGCGATCCGTTGCTTCTGAACTACTCTGATAATTTAGTTTCCTTAAAATTGTGCTTTCAATTATCATATTAGTATCTTTCAATGTTAGGTTAACTTTTCTTTGATTTGAAGCCAACTTCTACAAACATATAAAAACAACAAAAAAAAAAAAATAGTTAATCTTAATTTACTTCCGCATCGCATCCCTTTATTTGTTCTGCATCAGATAGCAAACAATTCTCAATCATTGATAAGCCTTAAGATCAAATAGAAAACCCCTATGGTGTATGACCCCATAGGTTCAAACACTAAGCCGGTAGCATTGGAACACTTCCAGTACAAGTTAAAGTCGTCATCTAGCAATGATACCCGATGTCCGGATAGGTCAAAGATACAGAGCACCTCTTTAGAACCTCTAGTATATGGTTACTGCATAATTCATCCCTTTGATCTCATAATACTCAGGATGACCTAGGGTTCGACTGCTAACCCTAATTTGGTTTATCTAGATCATGTCTCAACTTTACAAGTTTTGTGACTCCTCACAAGAACTACTCTAGCCAAGGATTAGCTAAATTGAGATACAATGAGCTATTCACTCCAAACTATTTAGATGGGTCAATTCCATCTTGATTCACCACCGCTCCACAAGTACTTGACTGCACCCAAAAACCTTCCATCACTAGATTAGAAATCCACGTAGTCCGACACCAAAGTATAGTGAGTTGCTTGCAAGCTACCATGGTGATCTCACGTTTGAGGGATACATATATCCATATCCCTTCACGAGCAACCCTTTAGCAGAAGGGAGCTCACGTTTGAGGGATACATTCAATGAGATGTCACATATTTCACTTGCATGTCACACTAGTGTCTCCACACTCCTTGGTTAAGAGGACAACCAACAAATGTGACATACAATAACCTACACTTGATACATTGTCGTCCTATAACAATGTATCATTTGGTTGTGAACCAGTTTAAGAACTACTTGATATGTCCTCTCTATATCTAATAATATATTTCTAAGGACTCCATCATATAAGAGTTCATTTCAAAAAAATATAAATATGATGAATAGCCAAAAGAATAACTTTTATTCATTAAAAATCATATACAGTTATAAGATAGCACAACCGTTTATAGCCTAGATGATTGGCTTTGGGACATAATTTCCAACAGGTTTTGTATTTGGATGGGGAGCTTTGCACCCTCCAGATGTGGTTGGATCTCTCAAGATCTCATGCCACCACCATGGAGAAGAAAGTTCTCGCCTCCGAGATGGAGATCGGGGTGGTGAAGGAGGAAGCGGTCCATTCCATCACACAGTACAAGGCCTCAAAAGTGTTCGAGGATGATGTCAATTAAGCCATCTATGACACCTTCTATAAGGGCTTCAATGAGTGCAAGAAGAAGGTGGCACTGTCCTTCGATCACCTAAACCTGCATGACATAGTACCGGATGACCCCAAGGGGGACAGGTCTACCCTGATCGAGCTAGTCTCCAGAGCCTCTTCAGTGCTTGCCGCACTGAGCTTGCTACAGGAGACCATCACCCAGGTGGTGGCTAAGATAGGTGCACCAACCGATGCCACCGTGGGGACCCATGATCCTGCCAGCCCCACCTCCAGGGCCATGAGTGGCCTGGAGTCGTCTTCTTCTTTTCCTCTTCTTTTTTTTTTTGTATTCTTCATGAGACTCCCTGGTCTGCTAGGGAGGCTCCTTACTTGTAAATAATGTTTGATAAATGAAGAGGTCTCTTCCCTTCCAATCTAGGTTCTTCTTGTAGTTGTGCTGTTTTTTCTCTTTTCCCTTTTTTTTTGGCATGACAGTAGGGTAGTGAAGCAAGCCATCCAAAGAGACAGTACTGTCAAACTTCTTTTCATCCTCCACCAGACTCGGGGGTCGGTGAATAAGCACTGGGCTTTGGAGTTCCTGGCTTTCCTCATCGGACTTGGGGTTCGATAGGTGAGTGCAAGGCTCTAAGACTCTTGGCTTATTGAGTGTGGGGCTCTGAGGCTTCCAACTTACAGAGTGCAGGGCTTTAAAGCTCTTGGCTTAATAAGTGCGGGGCTCTAAGGCTTTTGGCTTAATTAGTGCGGGGCTCTAAGTCTTTCAGCTTAATGAGTGAAGGGCTCTAAGGCTCCCGACATAATGAGTGCAAGGCTCTGAGGCTACTGGCTTAATGAATGCAGGGCTTTAAGGCTCCCGGCTTAATGAGTGCGGGCCTCTGAGGCTTCAATTTTTCTCACCAGACCTGGGGTCTAATGAATAAGTGTGGAGCTTTAAAAAGTCAAAACCAAACCATGCCACCAAAAGAGCATTCCATTTCATCTTTGAGTAGGGGGTGCACATCATTGGAAATACATCCTCAAGTTTATGGCATTCCATGTCTGGCGAAGCTGAGTTGCCATCGAGTCTGGCAATCTGATAGGCTCCTTGGGATAGGGATTCAACCACCCTGTAAGGGCCTTCCCAATTCAGGAATAGCTTGCCACACTAGCTAAGCTAGGAGGCTTCTGCACATCTTAGGATAAGGTGCCCGGGTGGAAGACTTTGGGCCTCATACAAGAGTTGTAGTAGCAAGCCACCCACCATCGATATGTCACCATGAAGAACCGTGCCTTGTCTCTTGTCTCGTCCATAATGCGAGATGACTTTAAGATTGCTAATCATGCATAAAAAATAGTAAAATAATTTTTTTATAATTTTTCTAATTTAGGTTTGTATGCTAAATTTTTAAATAAAAGTAAGAACTAGCAAAAAGAGTAGCAATGCAAAGAATCACCATGATCGCAAAATAACTCATTCAAGATAATGAAAGTCAAGACCTAAAAATTGAGAAACTCCTAGTTTAGGATAGCTTATCTTTAACAAATCAGATATCAAGAGAAGGAAAAAATGTTACCAGTCAGAGATTTGAAGAACTTCTGATGAAGAGATCACATAGCACTTTGATTAGAGCCTGGATGATGAAGCTTGGTTCTCTTGAATTTGATGACTAATTTGGGTGGTCCTGAAGGCAAGGAGAGCCTCCTCTGGGGAGGTGAAATATTTCGAGGACACTGCAAGCATCAGGGGTCAATCAAAATAGCAAATAAATAAAAGTAAAGGAAACTAGGGTTTGAAGGAAATCCAAATCAGGGTTTGAATGGTTGGTGACTAGAAGCTTGATGAAGATCCTTACTTGGGCAGCCTAATGCACTCTTCCTTTGGGCGTGTGAAGACTTGGATGGCAGCAAGCTTGGGCATGGAAGGATGCCAAGGCAGCAAGGATGGGTAGGGCACACAATGTAACCAACAAAACACAAGAACACAATTCCAACACAAAAGCAAACTCAAATAAAATTCACCATGGTTTTGATATCATGAATAAAAGTTGCTTACAAGAGGGGGAGGGGTGGGATTTATATAGAGCTCCCATGACCTCTCCTAAAGGGATTACACTTAGGTTACAAGTCCTAAACAAACTAAGAAGAATTCCCATCTAGGTTAGGATTTGACCTAATCTTCTCCTTCTCCCTTCATGCTTTGACAAGTCAAATCATAGGCACCTCCTCTTGGCTTGGACTTGGTCAAACTCCTCAAATTCAGCTTTGGACCTTGGGACAGTAGCAAGGACACCTCCTTCATGGGCTTGGGTGAACATTTGAGGGGCCCAGGTGGGCTTCCAAGGGCTGGGCGCATGGGCTAGCATATTCCTGGGATCTGGCTGGAATCTTGCTTCTTAAGGGATTGGGTTTGGTGCCTAGGCTTGATTTCTCCTGGGCTGGGCATAGATGGACCTCTAGAATCATGGGTTCCCTGGTTTGGAAATATGCTCTTGCATCTAGAAAGGATTCTAGGCATCCGAAAAGCATTTGGAAGGAATTAGGATTTCTAGAAGCATCTTGGATCCTGGGATGTCACACAAAATCCACTAGGCTGATGTAGTGGCCTTTGACTCCTGGATGTGGCATGGTGGAACTCCAAAATAGGATAACCTCTTCTCTTGTATAAAAATTGGGCTCATACTAGACTCATACTGAAATACAGGACTCAAAATACTGACTAGGGTTGAGGGTTGAGACAAATCAACTAACCTCAACTTATTACAGGACTCAATCTTAATTGATTACAAAATTATGACACATGACTAAGTGAACCATATGGGATCCAGTGATCTGTGCCTGATCCTGGTATCTCCACCAATTCTCCCAGGGTGAGAGGAACTCGACCCCGTCGAGTATGGGTCAATTTGGCTCAAGAAGGGTCTGAGTTGAGGTGCTGTAAATCCACACCAGCATTCTACAAGTCCTCAGATTTGGTTGACCTTGCCACCGGACCAAATACTGCTGACAGTCTCTATTCCAGGTATCAATAGCTTGATCATCCAGAGTTCTCTCAATCTTTACCTCACCAAAAGGCTAAATTAAATGCGGTCGCTCTGGGGTGGGTTCACTTATAAAGAAAGGGAGTGGCTCAAGGGGCTTGTTAGGTATCACTGTTGGCTCCCTAGACTCCATAAGATCTGAGATGATGAAAGTGGAGCTTATACCTAAATCAGGTGATATCTCAGGCACATAGACATTGGGTCCATTACTCTTCATTATTTTGGATGGGCCAGCTTCACGAGCAGAAAATTCCTTTAACATCACATATTCCTCTACATAAAATTCTTTATCTCTCTTTTAGAAATTAGCCAAGTTGTTATATAGTTCATTAGTTATGTTCAGCTTTTGACTAATTTCATTATGCATATGTTGTGCAGAGGCTAGTGCAGGTATGGACAGGTGATCCAGGGCTATGGATTTATTGGACTCAAAACTAACACCTAATAGACTTGACTAGACTTCCCTATCAAAGAAAATTTATTGGACTCTTTGGGTCTAACCTAACACACTAAAAACTCTTTAGGTTTCACCATAGCATGGCATGCATATGAAAATTTACTATGTACTCCTACTAGGTTCCATAAGGTTCTCCTAAAGTAAGATGCAAACATGACATGAATAATGAATGAATGCAACATGCAAACTCTTATAAAATGCAACCTAATATTGAAAAAAATAGAAGAAGTTTCAGGAAAGGGTAGAAAATAAGATGTAGGTTCAGGGTTAGTCTTGCAGGAAAAGGGTTTGGGATTGATTGGATAGAATGGAATGCAAGAAGGTGTGTCAGGAATTAGTCCTAGACTAATGAGGTTTACCTTATGGGTTTGGGGTATTCCTACAAGGTCTACATTATGGAAGAATGGGTCATTAATTTCGAAGAAGTGATCAATTAGAGTTAAAGAAATAACTTCATCCTGAGGGTACTGATAAGAGATCAAGTCCTTAATAAACTCTTCTGGCTCATGAAGTTCAAGACTAGATTTATAATTGGGTCCTCTTCTAAAGTCTCCTCAGGTAGAGTTGAAGTCATAGGGTCATGGGTTTCTTCCTCTAATGATTCTTCCACTACAGGTTCAGCTTGGGTGTGGTTAGGTTCAACAATGTTGGGTGGTCTTCTATGTGGGTATGGTCAGGGTCAACTGATTCTAGGGTGGCTTCTACCTGGGTATTTATTGATTCAACTAACTCTAAGTCTCTTATGGGGAACTCCTCTTCTTCCTCCTTATACTGTTCCACTAAGCTTGGGTCAGCCTCATATATCCCTCTTCTAGGTCATCTTGGTGGACCAATGGGGTGGTAAGAGGGGTTTGGCTAATGGGAAATTGACTAGGGTCTAGGATAACAGGGGTGGGTAAACTAAGGGTTATAGGTTCATAGGTTATGGGTTTAAAGGTTATGGGTTCAGTTCTATGGATCTGGGGTATAAGAGGGTTATTCTTGTTAGACTCAATTTGACTAAATATGAGTTCCCTCTGGTTTAACTCAAATTCCAAGGCTTTGTGATAGGCTTCTTCTAAGTCCTCAATCGACTAGCGACATAATTCGTAACTGATTTCCTCACGTAGGCCATACCAAAACCTCGATATGGTCATAAGCTCATGTTCAACTATGTTACACTTCCTAATAAACTCCTTAAATTGGTCAATGTATTCAGACACAATTTTGTCACCCTGTCTCAAGTTGCACCATTGGGCTGAAAGTTCATGCTCATAAAATGGACCTTGGTACTCTTTTCTCAACTTACTCCTCATAGCTTTCTACGTACTTATCTATTATCCTTTCCAATAACATTCATCCTTAGTACATTCCCAATTTTGCTTAGCATATCTGATTAACCCATGTGTAGCCAAACTAATCTTTTCTAGCTCTGACATCCCAGTATACTCAAAGTACTGATCCATCATATCCTCCCATTCAGTATACACCTTAGGATCTGGTCTTCTATCAAACAGAGGTGCATAAGGTTGGGTGCTTCTAATGGGTCATTCAACTTGGTTTAGGTAATCATAATTAGGTCTCCTATGGTTAGGTTCTAAGGATGGGTCACGGTATGGGGTTCTCCTAGGGTTGGGTTCCCTATATAAGTCAGAGTATTAGGTTCTCCTAGGGTTGGACTCCCTATATGGGTCAGAGTATTGGGTTCTCCTAGGATTGGACTCCATGGTTACACTAGTTGGATTGGATTAAGTCTATTGGCATTGGGTTACTAATCTAATGCAAACAATCAAACAAGCAAGCAAAGTGATGTAGTGTAGTCAAGCATTCAAAAGAAAGAAAAAGGTTAGTACAATCTAGGGTTTGCTAGACCTAGAGTCAAAAATGAATGGGTCATCTCAACTTACACTTAACCCAGTACCTAATCCTTTCTCTGGCTAGGTAGAGGGTGGGAGTGTGGGAGCCCCCCCAGCATTCGCAAGGACCCAATTAAAAACCACAACACCACTTAGGTCATTTGACTCTGGACCCTCAGCCTTAGACACCGGATTTTAGTAATAGCCATAGGATTAAATGCACTAGTTGGCCCACACAATTCAGACCCGACCTGTTGGGTGTCACCTAGCCCTCCAGGGCAAATTAGGTCTAATTAATTTTAAGTAGGCTTAGGTCGGTATGATGATGGTTGTTTTGGGCCCAGGACAGGCGATGAAATCCTGTCTTGATGTTATATTGATTGCCCTTAAGATTGATTAAAGAGATGATGGCATTCGATGGTCCTAATGCAATCTAAAACAATCAGAAAAATAAAATATTTTATATGTGTTTTATGAGGTGGCAAGTTAAGTTTAGGTTGATTAGGTTAGCAAACAAATTGGGCTTGGGATTGGGGTGTGTGGAAGTTGATTAGCTTAGGTTGAGTCAAGTACAGAAATATCAGAATTAGGGTTTTAGAAGATACAAATTTTGACATAGATTTCGATGCATAAAAAAATCAAAAAAACTTTTAGGATAGAGGATGGACAGTGGTGATGAACTCTACCAAATTTTATGCAAAACAAAAATCAATGATGATGCGAATCCTAGGGTTTTCAGACTGCTACAGAAATCTCAGGATTTTGTTAGGGTTTTTACTATGCCAAGTTTTAGGGATTTATGGTTTCCATAAAATTAATTAAAAATTATGATGAAATAGAGGACAAGATAGAGAACAATTCATATAAATTTCACAGAAAACTAAAATTCTTAGATGGTCAAAATCAGATGCAAAACTGATACCTATTGTAGTGGATAGGATGTAAAAAATTCAAGAATTAGGGTTTTATGAATCTAATGCAGATGAAAACTATCCTAAACCCACTCTAATACTAAATTGATGCAAGAAAACTTTAAGATTGCTAATCATGTAGAAAAAATAGTAAACTAGTTTTTTTATAATTTTTATAATTTAGGTTTGTAGGCTAAATTTCCAAATAAAAGTAAGAACTAGCAAAAAGAGTAGCAATGCAAAGAATCACCATGATCGCAAATAACTCATGCAAGATAATGAAAGTTAGGACCTGAGAATTGAAAAACTCCTAGCTTAGGATAGCTTATCTTCAACAAATCAAATATCAAGAGAAGGAAAGGATGTTACCAGTCAGAGATTTGAAGAACTTCCGATGAAGAGATCATACAGCACTCTAATTGGAGCTTGGATGATGAAGCTCAATTCCCTTGAATTTGATGACTGATTTGGGTGGTCCTGGAGGCAAGGAGAGCCTCTTCTAGGAAGGTGAAACACCTCGAGGATCCTGCAAGCATCAAGGGTCAATCAAAATAGAAAATAAATAAAAGTAAAGGAAACTAGGGTTTGAAGGAAATCAGAATCAGGATTTGAATGGCTGGTGGCTAGAAGCTTGATGAAGATCCTTTCTTGGGCGGCCTAGGGCACTCTTCCTTTGAGTGTGTGAAGGCTTGGATGGCAGCAAGCTTGGGCATGGAAGGATGATAGGGCAGCAAGGATGGCTAGGGCACACAAAGTAACCAACAAAACACAAGAACACAATTCCAACACAAGAGCAAACTCAAATAAAATTAACCAGGGTTTTGATATCATGAATAAAAGTTTCTTACAAGAGGGGGAGGGGTGGGATTTATATAGAGCTCCCATGCCTTCTCCTAAAGGGATTACTCTTGGGTTACAAGTCCTAAACAAAGTAGGAAGAATTCCCATCTAGGTTAGGATTTGACCTAGTCTTCTCCTTCTCCCTTCATGCTTTGATTAGTCAACTCATGGGCACCTCCTCTTGGCTTGGACATGGTCAAGCTCCTCAAATTCAGTTTTGGACCTTGGGGCAGCCGCAAAGATGGCTCCTTCATGGGCTTGGGCAAACATTTGAGGGGCCTAGGTGGGCTTCTAGGGGCTGGGCATATGGGTTAGCATATTCTAGGGAATCTGGTTGGAATCTTGCTTCTTGAGGGCTTGGGTTTGGTGTCTGGGCTTGATTTCTTCTAGGCTGGGCACAGATGGACCTCTGGAATCATGGGTGCCCTGGTTTGGGAATATGCTCTGGCATCTGGAAAGGAATCTGAGCATCCAAAAAGCATCTGAAGAAATCAAGATTTCTGGAAGCATCTTGGATGCTGGGTTATCACACAAAATCTACTAGGCTGATGTAGTGGCCTTTGACTCTTGGATATGGCCTGGTTGAACTCCAAAATAGGGTAACCTCCTCTGTTGTACAAAAATTGGTCTCATACTAGACTCATACTGAAATACAGAACTCAAAATACTGACTAAGGTTGAGACAAATTAACTGACCTCAACTTATTACAGGACTCAATCTTAATTGATTACAAAATTATGATACATGACTAAGTGAACCATATGGGATCTAGTGATCTATGCCTGATCTTGGTGTCCCCACCAGTCTAGCAGGTTGAGGTTAAAGAGAGGCACACTGGATTACTTGCTTCATCATACTGCTGCACCCGTAGCATGGGTAGGCCCACCTCTATCAGGATCACGACCTCTGTGCTGAAGACCAGGATGAATGGCATCTCGCCCGTCATCATCCAAGGTATCGTGTTTAGGCCCACAGCATGCTGAGAAGCTCTTCAGCCCAGCGAACCTTTGCCTCATCTAGTCTAGTGCAGAGCCCATGGAGGATGGTCTGGTTCGTCACCAAAGCCTCTCCATTAGTCTACGGGTGATCCACTACATGAAGTAGAGGCGGACATTTAGGTTGGCGCAGAACTCATCAAAGGCCTGGTTGTTAAACTATAGCCCATTGTCCATGATGATGGTGTGAAGGAGTCCAAAGCGGTAGATCCACTTCTAGAGGAAAGATCTTGCCTTGCTCTCGATGATCCATACTAAGGGCTTAGCCTCCACTCATTTTGAAAAGTAATCGGTGGCAACAATTAGGTACTTCCGCTGATCGGATGCCGGGGGAAATGGCCCTAAGATGTCAATCCCCCACTGGGCAAATGACCAAGGGGAGGAAAGCTGGGATAGTGGGGAAGTTGGCTAACATTGGATGTGGGCATGCCGCTAGTAGTGATCGCACTTTTGTATGAACTCAGCCATGTCTTTCCGCATGGTCTCTCAAAAGTAACCCTACCTAAGAGCCTTGTAGGCCATTGTCCTACCCTCCACATGGTTTCTGCAAACACCTTCATGTATCTCCTGGAGGATGTAAGTAGCCTCCAAAGGTCTCAAGCACTTCAACAAGGGATAGGGATAAGACCTTCGATAAGTTGCCCATCCATTAGTATGAAATAGGCAGCCCTTCGCTTTAGGAGACCAGCCTTTGAGTGATTCTTAGACAGGGTGCCGTCAGTGATGTACCTGATTTAGGGATCCATTTAGCTCACCTTAGAGGTGACCTGCTGGACCTTGCTCGTGACCTCGTAGCTAGGGGCCTCCAGGTATTCAATATAGGTGTACCCTAGCAATGAGTCTGGCAATGTCTTGTGCCTAAAGTGGGCATCAGTAAGAGCATTCTCTTTGCAGGGAATGTGGAAGATGCCAAAGTGCTGGAAGCCTGATGTGTACGACCATACTTGATCCAAGTACCTCACCATCATAGGGTCCTGGGCCTCGTACTCATCGGAGACTTGACCTGTCATGAGCTGCAAATCCGTAAAGACCTTTAGGCTTGTCACACTTAGCTCATGGGACACCCTTAGGCCCACGAGGAGTGCTTCATAGTCGACTTGGTTATTTGCGGCCATAAAGAGGAAATGTAGTGCGTACTCGATGACCACTCCATCAAAATTGGCGAGGATGAGCCCGACTCCACTCTCCCCAAAATTAGATGCACCATTGACATAGAGGATCCACGTCATCTCTCCTGGGACTGGGTCCTGCTTGGGCTTGATGGGGATCTCCTCCGAGTCCTCATCTATCTAGGTGATTCCACCAGGAAGTTAGCCAGGACCTGTGCTTTCTGGGATGGCCTCGGACCATAGGAGATGTCAAACTTGCTAAGCTTCACCACCAACTTGGTAAAGCATCCTGAGGTGCCCAGGCAGCTTAGGATGGCCCTCAGAGGTTGGTCGGTAAGGACTATAATTGGATGAGCTTGGAAATAGGATCTGAGGCATTGAGCAAATATAATAAGTACAAAAATAATCTTTTTAGATTGAGTATACTTGGTTTCCATATCATAGAGTAGCTTGCTAGTATAATAGACTGGCATTTGAAGCTCGTCCTTGTCGATGCAAACCAACACCGAGTTGGTTGCTCCTAACGTGACTGCTAAGTAGAGGAGGAGCTCCTTTCCAGTCTCTAGCTTGGAAAGCAATCAGGGGAGGGGAGGAGCTTCTTCAACCCCTCAAATGCCTCCCAATATTTTTCGATCCAGGCAAAGTCATGTATCTTATACAATACCTTAAAGAATGGTTGACAGTGCTTGATGGAGCATAAAATGAATCGACTGAGAGTAGCAATGCAACTGGTTAGTTGTTGGACCTCCTTCTTGGATATGGGATACTTCATGTTCGTAATCACTTGAATCTTCTCCGAGTTGGCCTCGATCCCATGCTGGGTGACCATGAAGCCTAGGAACTTCCCTGCCGCGATGCCAAATGCGCACTTCATCGGGTTTAGCTTCATTCAATGGAGATGGAGAGTTTTGAAGGCCTCCACCAGGTTAGTGATGTGGTTCGACTCTTGGCCACTCATGATGAGCATGTCGTCCACATAGACATGCATTTGCAGCCTATCTAGTCCTAGAAGACCTTGTTGACCAAGTATGATACGTTACCCCAACATTCTTAAGACTAAATGGCATCACTATATAGCAAAATGTACCTCTATCAATCATAAATGCCATGTGCTCTTTATCCTCTAGGTGCATATGGATCTGGTTGTACTCGAAGAATGCATTCTTGAAGCTGAGTAGCTTGTGCCTTGAAGTTGCATCCATAAGTTGGTCGATCTTGGATAGTGGGAAACTATCCTTTATAATGCGGGACTAATATGCATGCAATTATTTTATGGATTTTATATATGGGGTGAAGTGATTAAATCTCGAATATTGTATCAAAATAAGTTGTAGGGAATTCTATATAAAATTTAGAAGCTAAGCATGCAGATTAGGACCTAGGAAAGCAGTAAAGATGGATCGCTGGGGCTGAGAAGCTCAGTTAGGGCAAGTTCTCCTACAGTAAAATTACTAGAGGCAGAGGGGGTGTACCTGACAATGTCTGATACATCCGATGAAGATCACAGCGAAGGGATCACTCATTCCTCGATGGATGCGGCCTAGAAAACTGAGCCAAAGACCCGCGAATACCTAGCTTTTTGCTCGGTGGTCCGATTGAGGCTTGGCTGGAGTCGTTGGATTCGTAGGAACTTGGGGACCTGCAAACGACCTGTTAAAGGTTAGAAAACTTAGAGGAGATAAAGAAAAAAAGAGAAAAAACAGCAAGGATGAGGTGTCTTTTGAGTGGGCGGCCAGGGTTCTGGAAGGCTGGCTAGCGGCAGGAAGATAGTTGCAACACCAGGAAGAAGAAAACTCTCAAAACCTCTTTATGCACACAGCAGGGTAACACACAATAGTTGTAGAAAACTCAAGTATTTTTTCATATATCAAAATCAATCCTTATACAAGAGACTAGGGTCCACCCTTAGTCTTGGGCTCCAAGTAAGGGTACATTATACATTACATAAGAATCTTTTCCCTCTCAAACCCTAGCTAGGAAAGTAAGGAAACCTAGGTAGAAAAAAATTCCTAAGAATTCTCCCACACTCCATGTCTTGGTCGACCAAGGGGGTGACCCTAAGTGGCCGACCAAGAGGTGGTGACCATAAGGCCAAGGTCGCTAGCTCCCTCCTAGGCCTAGGCTGGCCCAGTTTGCTTCCGGCTGGTCCAGGGCTTCAGGGTTTCTGAATTTTCCTTTTGGGTTCTTCAAATCCTCAAGCTGGGTTGGACTTGGGCTATACTTCCATGTCTTCACTCTGGTTGGACTTGGTCTTCGCTTGTATGATGTGGTCTTGAGTCTTCAGTATGGTTGGGCAGGACTCAAAAAAATAAAATTAGCTAGATATGAGCTGACTAACACTGGACTGGACTAGCTCAACATAAGCTGACTAATACTGAACTGAAATAACAACTCAAAGACTCAAATGATAAACTAAAAATGGACTCAAATGGGCTAAGTAATCCATAGAGGGCTGTGAAACTCTGTCTTATTCCGGTGCCTCAAGCATCCCCACCAATTCTCTCAGGGTGGGAGGAAACATGACCCTGTCGAGTGAAGATCAGGCTGGCTCACTATCTCTCAAGGAGGTTTGGGTTGAGGTGCTACAAGTCCTCTCGATGATGTGGGACAAAAATGCATGAAAATTCTTTTTGTATGTTTTATATATGGGGTTAGGTGATTAATCCCCAAATTTTAGATCAAAATTAGTTGCAAGAAATTTTTTTATGAATTTTTGAAGCCAAGCATGCAGATTAGAACCTAGAAAAGTACTAAAGAAGGAACTCCGGGGCTGAGAAGCCTCGGTTAGGGCAAGTTCTCCTACAATATAAAGACTGGAGGTAGAGGGGGTGTACCTGACAACATCTGAAGCACCCGGTAAAGATTGCAGCGAAGGGATCTCTCGTTCCTCGATGGATGCGGCCTGGAAAACCGAGCCAAAGACCTGTGTATACCCGGCTTTCTGCTCGGTGGTCCGATTGAGGCTTGGCTGGAGTCGTTGGATTCGTAGGAACTCGGGGACCTGCAAATAACCTGTCAGGGGTTAGAAAACTCAAAGGAGATCAAGAAAATAAAGAAAAATAGCAAAGGAAAGAAAGTTTTGGACGGGCTGGAAAGATGGTTGGCGGCAGGAAGATGATTGCAAACACCGGGAAGAAGAACTCTCAAACCCCTTTATGCACATAGCAGGGTAATCACACAAAGCAATAGAAGAACTCAAGGTTTATTTCATATATCAAAATCTCCCCTCATACAAGAGGCTAGGGTCCTTTAAATAGACCCTTAACCTTGGGCTCCAAGTAAGGGCACATAAGTCTTCACATAAGAATCCTTTTCCCTCTCAAACCCTAGCTAGAAAATAAGGAAACATTAGGTAGAAAAATCCCTAAAAACTCTCTTGACATGGCCAACACTCCAAGGACGCCTAGGGGGGCATATTGGGCTTCTAGGAGCAGCAAGAGGTCGGCCCAAAGGGGCTCGGGCACATGGGTTTCGGCCTCTGGAAGCTGTGGTGGCCTGGTAGCCAGGTAGCAGGAATATTCCCTGGTATCTTGCTTCTTAGGAGCTTGGGCTTGGTGCCTGGGCTTGATTTCTTTGGGCTAGGATGCAGATGGACCTCTAAAATCATGGATGCCTTGGTATATGAATATGTTTTGGCATCTAGAAGGGAATCTGGGCATCTGGAGGGCATCTACAAGGAATCAGGGTTTTCTGAATTTTTTCTCCTGGGGTCTTCAAATCTTCAAGCTGGGTTGGACTTGGGCTATACTTCCATGTCTTCAATCTGGTTGGACTTGGTGTTTACTTGTATGATGTGGTCTTGAGTCTTCAATATGGTTGAATAGGACTCAAAAAAATAAAATTAGCTCGACATGAGCTGACTAACACTGGGCTGAACTAGCTCAACATGAGCTGACTAGTACAGAACTGAAACTCAAAAGACTCAAATAAATACTAAAATGGACTCAGATGGGCTAAGCCCTTATTACAGATGGACTTATAAATTATTGATCAATTCACAGAGGGTTGAAAAGCCTCTGTCTTATTCTGGTGCCTCTAGTGTCCCCACCAATTCTCCCGGGGTGGGAGGAACTCGACCCTGTCGAGTGATGATCAAGCTGGCTCACATATCTCTCGAGAAGGTCTAGGTTGAGGTGCTGCAAGTCCTCTCAAGAAATCCATGAATCGTCCAACTCTGGCCGGCCTTGCCATCGGACCAGGAAACGTTGATAACCGCGGCCCCGGGTCATAATGGCTTGATCGTCCAGGATACGCTTGATCCGTTCTCCTCTCTCAGGCCAAATTTATTAGTGGACACTCTAGGTTAGGGTCACTCATAATGAAAAGGAATAGGTTCAAAAGCCTCACTAGGTATCGCTGCCGGTTTCCTATACTCAACCACGTCTATAATATTGAAGGTAGAACTAATGCCCAAATCCGAAGGCATGTCTAACACCTAGGCATTTGATCTAACCTTCTCTATCACTTTAAAAGGTCCGGCTCTGCGAGCATGAAGCTTCTTTTAGGCCTAAGCCTAACCAAGATAGAATCCACTATATCAAATTTTTTGATCCATCTTCGGGAATTAGCCAGTTTGTTTAAAATTAGTGTAGGAGGTGAACATGCTGGGCACATGCAGACTCCTAACAAATAATTCAAAGGACTCAAACCTACACATAACAGACTTGACTAAAGAGATTTATTAGGTCTTAACTACCACTTGGGCGTGGGGGCATGAGTCGTGGTTGATGGGTGACATGTAGAAGAAAATTTGCTAGTAACTCCTAATAGGTGCCAGAGGGTCTGCCGAAAGTAGGTAGCAAATGGGATGGGCTCTATGGATCCTTGCAACCTAGTAACCTCAACAAAATGTAACCTAATAGTTCTAGACACATGAGAGGACTCAGGAAAGGGTAGGAAATAGGAAGTGGGTACAGAACTAGTCTGGTAGGGTGGAGAAAAAGGTTTAGTTGGATAAAGTAGGATAAAAGACGAGGTGTCAGGAACTAATCCCATACTAATGAGGTTAACCTTACGAGGTTAAGCTATATCTATAGGGTTTACATAATGGAAGGATGGGTTACTAATCTCAGGAAAGAGATCCTTAATGGGAACTATAGGAGGAGGCTCATCCTGAGGGTACTTATTCAAAGAGATCAGGTCCTTAATAAATTCTTCAGGTTCTTGTATTTTAGGACTAGACTCTAAAATTTGGCTCTCCTTTATGGTTTCCTTAGGTAAGGCTCTAGCAGCAGTACCTAGGCTCTCTTCCTCTAATTGTTCTTCTACTATAGCTTTAGGTTGGATGTGGTCAAGGTCAACTAGCTCTAGGTTGGTTTCTACCTGGGTATCTACTGGGTCAGCTAATTCTAGGTCTACTAAAGGTGTCTCCTCTTCTCCTTCATACTCATCCACTAGGCTCACATCAGCTTCATACACTTCCACGTTAATGTAAGCCTTGTCAATTTCATGAATGGTTGGAGAAGGTTGGCTAGAGGAAAATTGGCTAGGTCCTAGTTTCTGATTATGGATACTAGTAGTAGGTTCAGGTTGCCTAAGGGGTAGTGGCTCACTACTGGGTTCATGTTTAGGGGTACTAATCCTATGGGGTTCAAGTTGACTAAGGGAAACCTGACTAGTACTAGATTGACACTTAGGGGTTATGAGTTTTCTGGGCTCATAGGACAAGGGTGCAGATCTATGGGTCATGGGATTATAGGATTCGGGGTCATAGGATTTTGGGTCAACTCTATGGTCAGGTTCTAAGGATGGATCATGATATGGGGACCTCCTAAGGTTGGGCTCCCTATATGGGTCAGGATATTGGGTTCTCCTTGGGTTGGACTCCCTATGTGGGTCAGAATATTGGGTTCTCTTAGGTTTAGGCTCTCTATATGGGTCAGAGTATTGGGTTCTCCTAGGATTGGACTCCCTATATGGGTCAAAGCATTGGGTTCTCCTAGGATTGGACTCCCTATATGGGTCAGAGTATTGGGTTTTCCTGGGTTCAGTATCATAATAAGGGTCATGGTAAGGGGTTCTTCTCGGTCCAGTATCATAATAAGGGTCATGGTAAGGGGTTCTTCTAGGATCAGTATTATAGTATAGGTCAGGCTGAGGGGCTCTCCTTGGTTCAACCTCTTGGTATGGATCAGGGTTTGGGGTCCTCCTAGGTAGAGGATTGTAGTACGGGTCAGGATAAGGGGCTCTCTTAGGTTCGACCTCATGGTATAGATCAGGGTTTGGGGTCCTCCTAGGTTGAGGGGACTCGGGATCTGGCTCAGACTGTGACCCATGGGTTCTTTGTATGGTCCCTAAATGGCCTTCTAACTGGTCAAACCTATTGGCAAGATGGTCAATTCTATTGTTGGTTTGGGTACCAGATTGAGTTAACTGGGTAGTCAACTGGGCCATGGATTGGGTTAGATGCTCAGTGAGTGCTTTTATTTGGGCTTGCAAATTTTCCATGGGTTCAGACTTTTGTGAAGGAGGTGGGTGATATGAAACCCCTGATCTAGTGCTCATGCAAGACTCGATCAGACCGACTACAGTTGACTAGACCTAGAGTCCAAACTAGATGCTCAATCAGGGTGGCAAACTAGCCTATAGTAATCCTGTACTCAGCCAGGCAGGTGTAAGGGGAGTGTTAGGTACCTGATTGCCAATCCTAGACAGCAATCAGAGATTGGCCAGGTAGGCGGACCAGCACACAAGCCCTTCGGGATTGAATCCCTAAACCACCGTTCTAGACACTGAGCACAAGGCACACACAAGTTAGCTTGACACAATGATCTGACACTTAGCCCGGACCCGATCAGTTGGTGTCCTTAGCCCACTAGGGCAAATTAAGTCTAGTTAATTTTAGGTTAAGGCTTGGGACCGAATGCAAGGGATGTGGTTTTAGGCTAAGGAGAGGGGATCAAATCCTCCCCCCATCTGATATAGCAAGAGTGCCCTTAAAAGTAAATTATGCAATGATGGCAGGCAGATGAGGATGCAAATTAGGGTTTAGATGTTTTTGGTATTTTTGGAGAATATGTAATTTTTTTTTTGGTATTTTCTTAAATAGAATAAAACTTGCAGATTATGGCCTAATATGCAAAAAATATACTAAAATTAAAAGATATGCAAAAAATGCTAAACAAAATCCTAAAACTTCCAAACTTATCTTGCTGAAAAAAAAACATAGCGAAACATTTGTAGGCTGTATTTCGGCTTGCAGAAACTTCACAGGCCATAATAAAATCTTCAAAAATTCTAAAAATTATTGTGAATTATGATGAATGCATAAAAATAAATTTTAGAATTTTTGGAGTTTTTATCAGGGAGAAATAATTTAAAAAATATAACATATATGGACTAAAAAATTGTAAAAAACAAGCCCTAATCTAATTTCTAATACCAAATGATGCGGGACTAAAATGAATGCAATTCTTTTGTATATTTTATATGTGGGGTTAGGTGATTAATCCCAGAATTTCAGATCAAAATTAGTTGTAGGGAATTTTTTTATGAATTTTTGAAGCCAAGCATGCAGATTAGAACCTAGAAAAGTACTAAAGAAGGATCGCCGGGACTGAGAAGCCTCGGTTAGGCCAAGTTCTCCTACAATATAAAGACTGGAGGTAGAGGGGGTGTACCTGACAACATCTGAAGCACCTGGTGAAGATCACAGTGAAGGGATCTCTTGTTCCTCGACGGATGCGGCCTGGAAAATCAAGCCAAAGACCCGCGGATACCCAGCTTTCTGCTCGGTGGTCCAATTGAGGCTTGGCTGTAGTCGTTAGATTCGTAGGAAATCGGGAACCTACAAACAACCTATCAGGGGTTAGAAAACTCAAAGGAGATCAAGAAAATAATGGAAAACTATAAAGGTAAGAAAGTTTTGGAGGGGCTGGAAGGATGGTTGGTGGCTGGAAGATGATTGCAAACACCGGGAAGAAGAACTCTCAAACCCCTTTATGCACACAGCAGGGTAATCACACAAAGCAATAGAAGAACTCAAGGTTTATTTCATATATCAAAATCTCCCCTCATACAAGAGGCTAGGGTCCTTTAAATAGACCCTTAACCTTGGGCTCTAAGTAAGGTTACATAAGTCTTTACATAAGAATCCTTTAAATGATTGGTGGGACACCGGAGGCACCAGAATAAGATAGAGGCTTTTCAATCCTCTGTAAATTGTTCAATAATTTATGAGTCCATCTGTAATAAGGGCTTAGCTCATCTGAGTCCATTTTAGTTGTTATTTAAGTATTTTGAGTTGTTATTTCAGTTCTGTACTAGTCAGCTCATGTTGAGCTAGTTCAGTCCAATGCTAGTCAGCTCATGTTGAGCTAATTTTATTTTTTTTGAGTCCTATCCAAGCATACTGAAGACTCAAGACCACATCATATAAGTAAAGACCAAGTCCAACCAGATTGAAGATATGGAAGTTTAGCCCAAGTCCAACCCAGCTTGAAGATTTGAAGACCCCAGGAGAAAAATCAGAAACCCTGATTCCTTGCAGATGCCCTCCAGATGCCCAGATTCCCTTCTAGATGCCAAAGTATATTCATAAATAAGGGCATCCATGATTCCAGAGGTCCATCTGCATCCTAGCCCAATGAAATCAAGCCCAGGTGCCAAGCCCAAGCCCCTAAGAAGCAAGATACCAGGGAATATTCCTGCTACCTGGCTACCAGGCCACCCCAGCTTCCAGAGGCCCAAACCCATGCACCCGGGCCCCTTTGGGCCGGCCTTTTGCTGCTCCTAGAAGCCCAACACGCCCCCTAGGCGTCCTTGGAGTCTTGACCAAGTCAAGAAAAATTTTAGGGATTTTTCTACCTAATATTTCCTTATTTTCTAGCTAGGGTTTGAGAGGGAAAAGGATTCTTATGTAAAGACTTATGTACCCTTACTTGGAGCCCAAGGTTAAGGGTCTATTTAAGGGACCCTAGCCTCTTGTATGAGAAGAATTTTTGATGAATGAAAACCTTGAGTTCTTCTATTGAATGGTGTGATACCCTGCTGTGTGCATAAAGGGGTTTGTGAGAGTTCTTCTTCCCGGTGATTGCAATCATCTTCCTGCTGCCAACAAACCCTCCAGATCCCTGGACGCCCACTCCAAAAGAAGCCTTCCCTTGCTATTTTTCCTTTGTTTTCTTGTTCCTTTGTGAGTTTTCTAACCCCTGACAGGTCGTTTGCAGGTCCCCGAGTTCCTACGAATCCAACGACTCCAGCCAAGCCTCAATCGGATCACCGAGCAGAAAGCCGGGTATCCGCGGGTCTTTGGCTCGATTTTCCAGGCCGCATCCGTCGAGGAATGAGAGACCCTTTTGCTGCGATCTTCACAGACGTTGTCAGGTACACCCCTCTACCTCCAGTAGTTTTATTGTAGGAGAACTTGCCCTAACCGAGGCTTCTCAGCCCCGGCGATCCTTCTTTTCTACTTTTCTAGGTCCTAATCTGCATGCTGATCTTCTAAAATTCATATAAAATTCCCTACAACTTATTTTAGTCTAAAATTCGGGAATTAATCACCCAACCCCACATATAAAACATATAAAAAAAATTGCATGCATATTAGTTCCGCATCATTTGGTATCAGAGCTTAGATTAGGGCTTGTTTTCTGCAATTTTTCAGTTCGTATATACTCTGTTATTTTAATTATTTCTCCCTGTTAAAACTCCAAAAATTTTAAAATTTTCTTTTATGGATTTATCATAATTCAAAGTAATTTTCAGAATTTTTACAGATTTTATTTCGGACTTTGAACTTTCTTCAAGCCGAAATACATCCTGCAAATTTTTGACTCTTTTTTTTTCAGCAAGACAAGTTTGGAAGTTTTAGGTTTTTGTTTAGCAATTTTTGCATATCTTTTAATTTTAGTATATTTCATGCATATTAGGCCATAATTTGCAAGTTTTCTTCTATTTAATAAAATACCAAAAAAAAAAAAAAATTACATATTCTCCAAAAATACCAAAAACATCTAAACCCTAATTTGCATCCTCATCTGCCTGCCATCATTGCATAATTTACTTTTAAGGGCATTCTTCCTATATCAGATAAGGGGAGGAGTTGATAACCTCTCCTTAGCCCAAAACCACATCCCTTGCATTCGGTCCCAAGCCTTAACCTAAAATTAATTAGACTTAATTTGCCCTAGTGGGCTAGGGACACCAACTGGTCGGGTCCGGACTAGTGTTAGATCACTGTGTTAAGTTAACCTGTGTGTGCCTTGTGCTCAGTGTCTAGAACGGTGGTTTAGGGATTCAATCCCGAAGGGCTCGTGTGCTGGTCCGCCTACCTGGCCAATCTCTGATTGGTGTCTAGGATTGGCAATCAGGGACCTAACACTCCCCTTACACCTGCCTGGCTGAGTACATGGTTACTATAGGCTAGTTTGCCACCTTGATTGAGCATCTAGTTTGGACTCTAGGTCTAGTCAGCTATAGTCGGTCTGATCGAGTCTTGCATGAGCACTAGATCAGGAGTTTCATATCACCCACCTCCTTCACAAATGTCTGAATCCATGGAAAATTTACAAGCCCAAATAAAAGCCCTAGCTGATCAAATTGCCCAGATAACTATCCAGATGACCCAGTTAACTCAGTCTCGTATTCAAACCAATGATAGAATTGACCATCGTGCCAATAGGTTTGATCAGTTAAAAGTCCGGGTAGGGACCCCAAGAAAAACCCATGGGTCACAGTCTGAGCCAGATCCTGACTCCCCTCAACCTAGGAGGACCCCAAACCCTGATCTATACCATGAGGTCGAACCTAGGAGAGCCCCTTATCCTGACCCGTACTACAATCCTCAACCTAGGAGGACCCCAAACCCTGATCCATACCTTGAGGCTGACCTAGGAGAGCCCATCATCCTGACCCAATCCCTAAGGTTAGTCCTAGAAGACCCAATCAGGATTTTATAGACCAGGAAGATAGATCATATTTACCCTCTCCCTACAAGCCTAGTATACCTACAACCTATAGATCTTATGACTCCAAATCCTATGAACCTAGAACCTATGAACCTAGATCCTATGACTCTAGATCCCATGATCATAGATCCTATGCACCCACACCCTATGAGCCTAGTAGACCCAACACCCAATATTCTGACCCATATAGGGAGTCCAACCCTAGGAGGACCCAATATGCTGACCCATATAGAGAGCCCAACCTTAGGAGGACCCCATACCTTGATCCATCCTTAGAACCTAATCATAGAGCTGACCCAAAATCATATGACCCCAATCCTATAATCCCATGACCCATAGATCTGCACCCTTGTCCTATGAGCCTAGAGAACCCATAACCCCTAAGTATCAACCTAGTACTAGTCATGCTTTCCCTAGTCAACTTGAACCCCATAGGATTAGTATCCCTAAATATGAACCCAGTAGTGAGCCACTATCCCTTATACAACCTGAACCTACTAGGAGTAGTACCCATAATCAGAGACCAGAACCTAACCAATTTCTTGCTAGCCGACCTTCTCCAACCATTCCTGAGATTCACAAGGCTTACATTAACGCGAAAGTGTATGAAGCTGATGTGAGCCTAGTGGATGAGTATGAGGAGAAGAGGAGACACCTTTAGTAGACCTAGAATTAGCTGACCCAGTAGATGCCCAGGTAGAAACCAACCCAGAGCTAGTTGACCTTGACCAATCCAACCTAAAGCTATAATGGAAGAACAAATAGAGGAAGAGAACCTAGGTACTGCTACTAGAGCCTTACCTGAGGAAACCATAGAGGAGAGCCAAATTATAGAGTCTAGTCCTAAAATACAAGAACCAGAAGAATTTATTAAGGACTTGATCTCTTTGAATCAGTACCCTCAGGATGAGTCTCCTCCTATAGTTCCCATTAAGGACCTCTTTCCTAAGATTAATAACCCATCCTTCCATTATACAAACCCCGTAGATATATCGCAACCCCATAAGGTTAACCTCATTAGTCTAGGATTAGTCCCTGACATGCCTTCTTTGATTCTACTTTATCCAACTAACCCAGAACCTTTTTCTCCACCCTACCAGAGTAATTCTGAACCCACTTCCTATTTTCTACCCTTTCCTGAGTTTTCTCATGTGTCTAGAACTATTAGGTTACATTTTGTTGAGGTTACTAGGTTGCAAGGATCCATAAAGCCCATCCCATTTGCTACCTACTTTTGGCAGACCCTCTGGCACTTATTAGGAGTTACTAGCAAATTTTCTTCTGCATGTCATCCATCAACCACGACTCATGCCCCCATGCCCAAGTGGTAGTTAAGACCTAATAAACCTCTTTAGTCGAGTCTGCTAGGTGTGGTTTGAGTCCTTTGCATCATCTTGTTAGGAGTCTGCATGTGCCTAGCATGTTCACCACCCGCACTAATGTTAAAACAACTGGCTAATTCCCGAAGATAGATCAAAAAATTTTGATGTAGTGGATTTTATCTTGGTTAGGCTTAGGCCTAAAAGAAGCTTCATGCTCGCAGAGCCGGACCTTTTAAAGTGATAGAGAAGGTTGGATCAAATGCCTAGGTGTTAGACTTGCCTTCGGATTTGGGCATTAGTTCTACCTTCAATATTACAGACCTGGTTGAGTATAGGGAACCGGCAGCGCTACCTAGTGAGGCCTTTGGACCTATTCCTTTTCATTGTGAGTGACCCTAACCTAGAGTGTCCACAAACAAATTTGGCCTGAGAGAGGAGAACGGATCGAGCGTATCCTGGACGATCAAGCCATCACGACCCAGGGCCATGACTATCAACGCTTCCTGGTCCGATGGCAAGGCCGGCCAGAGTCGGACGATTCGTGGATTTCTCGAGAGGACTTGCAATGCCTCAACCCAGACCTTCTCGAGAGATATGTGAGCCAGTCTGACCTTCAATCGACAGGGTCGAGTTCCTTCCACCCCGGGAGAATTGGTGGGGACACCGGAGGCACCAGAATAAGATAGAGGCTTTTCAATCCTCTGTAAATTGTTCAATAATTTATGAGTCCATCTGTAATAAGGGCTTAGCTCATCTGAGTCCATTTTAGTTGTTATTTAAGTATTTTGAGTTGTTATTTCAGTTCTGTACTAGTCAGCTCATGTTGAGCTAGTTCAGTCCAATGCTAGTCAGCTCATGTTGAGCTAATTTTATTTTTTTTGAGTCCTATCCAAGCATACTGAAGACTCAAGACCACATCATATAAGTAAAGACCAAGTCCAACCAGATTGAAGATATGGAAGTTTAGCCCAAGTCCAACCCAGCTTGAAGATTTGAAGACCCCAGGAGAAAAATCAGAAACCCTGATTCCTTGCAGATGCCCTCCAGATGCCCAGATTCCCTTCTAGATGCCAAAGTATATTCATAAATAAGGGCATCCATGATTCCAGAGGTCCATCTGCATCCTAGCCCAATGAAATCAAGCCCAGGTGCCAAGCCCAAGCCCCTAAGAAGCAAGATACCAGGGAATATTCCTGCTACCTGGCTACCAGGCCACCCCAGCTTCCAGAGGCCCAAACCCATGCACCCGGGCCCCTTTGGGCCGGCCTTTTGCTGCTCCTAGAAGCCCAACACGCCCCCCTAGGCGTCCTTGGAGTCTTGACCAAGTCAAGAAAAATTTTAGGGATTTTTCTACCTAATATTTCCTTATTTTCTAGCTAGGGTTTGAGAGGGAAAAGGATTCTTATGTAAAGACTTATGTACCCTTACTTGGAGCCCAAGGTTAAGGGTCTATTTAAGGGACCCTAGCCTCTTGTATGAGAAGAATTTTTGATGAATGAAAACCTTGAGTTCTTCTATTGAATGGTGTGATACCCTGCTGTGTGCATAAAGGGGTTTGTGAGAGTTCTTCTTCCCGGTGATTGCAATCATCTTCCTGCTGCCAACAAACCCTCCAGATCCCTGGACGCCCACTCCAAAAGAAGCCTTCCCTTGCTATTTTTCCTTTGTTTTCTTGTTCCTTTGTGAGTTTTCTAACCCCTGACAGGTCGTTTGCAGGTCCCCGAGTTCCTACGAATCCAACGACTCCAGCCAAGCCTCAATCGGATCACCGAGCAGAAAGCCGGGTATCCGCGGGTCTTTGGCTCGATTTTCCAGGCCGCATCCGTCGAGGAATGAGAGACCCTTTTGCTGCGATCTTCACAGACGTTGTCAGGTACACCCCTCTACCTCCAGTAGTTTTATTGTAGGAGAACTTGCCCTAACCGAGGCTTCTCAGCCCCGGCGATCCTTCTTTTCTACTTTTCTAGGTCCTAATCTGCATGCTGATCTTCTAAAATTCATATAAAATTCCCTACAACTTATTTAATCTAAAATTCGGGAATTAATCACCCAACCCCACATATAAAACATATAAAAAAAATTGCATGCATATTAGTTCCGCATCAATGATGCTGGACTAAATGCATGCAATTCTTCTTGTATGTTTTATATGTGGGGTTAGGTGATTAATCCCCAAATTTCAGATCAAAATTAGTTGTAGGAGATTTTTTATGAAATTTTGAAGCCAAGCATGCAGATTAGAACCTAGAAAAGTACTAAAGAAGGATTGTCGGGGCTGAGAAGCCTCGGTTAGGGCAAGTTCTCCTACAATATAAAGACTGGAGGTAGAGGGGGTGTACCTGACAATGTCTGAAGTGCTCGGTGAAGATTGCAGTGAAGGGATCTCTCATTCCTCGATGGATGCGGCTTGGAAAATCGAGCCAAAGATTCGTGGATACCCGGCTTTCTGCTCGATGGTCCGATTGAGGCTTGGCTGGAGTCGTTGGATTCGTAGGAACTCGGGGACCTGCAAACAACCTGTTAGGGGTTAGAAAACTCAAAGGAGATCAAGAAAATAAAGGAAAACAGCAAACAGAAGAAAGTTTTGGAGGGGGCTGGAAGGATGGTTTGTGGCAGGAAGATGGTTGCAAACACCGAGAAGAAGAACTCTCAAACCCCTTTATGCACACAGCAGGGTAATCACACAAAGCAATAGAAGAACTCAAGGTTTATTTCATATATCAAAATCTCCCCTCATACAAGAGGCTAGGGTCCTTTAATTGATCCTTAAACTTGGGCTCCAAGTAAGGGCACATAAGTCTTTACATAAGAATCCTTTTCCCTCTCAAACCCTAGATAGAAAATAAGGAAACATTAGGTAGAAAAATCCCTAAAAATTCTCTTGACTTGGCCAACACTCCAACACTCCAAAATATATTCATATACTAAGGCATCCATGATTTTCCTCCTGGGGTCTTCAAATCTTCAAGCTGGGTTAGACTTGGGCTATACTTCCATGTCTTCAATCTGGTTGGACTTAGTCTTCACTTGTATGATGTGGTCTTGAGTCTTCAATATGGTTGAATAGGATTCAAAAAAATAAAATTAGCTCGACATGAGCTGACAACACTAGACTGAACTAGCTCAACATGAGTTGACTAGTACAGAACTGAAACTCAAAAGACTCAAATAATAACTAAAATGGACTCGGATGGGCTAAGCCCTTATTACAGATGGACTCATAAATTATTGATCAATTCACAGAGGGTTGAAAAGCCTCTGCCTTATTCTGGTGCCTCTGGTGTCCCCACCACTCGAGAAATCCATGAATCGTCCGACTCTGGCCAGCCTTGTCATCGGACCAGGAAACGTTGATAATCGCGGCCCCGAGTCATTAAGGCTTGATCGTCCAGGATACGCTCGATCTGTTCTCCTCTCTCAGGCTAATTAATTTATGGACACTCTGGATTAGGGTCACTCACAATGGAAAGAGTAGGTTCAAAGGGCTTACTGGGTATCGCTACCAATTTCCTGTACTCAACCAGGTCTGTAATTTTGAAAGTAGAACTAATGCCCAAATCCGAAGGCAAGTCTAACACCTAGGCATTTGATCCAACCTTCTCTATCACTTTAAAAGGTCTGGCTCTGCGAGCATGAAGCTTCTTTTAAGCCTAAGCCTAACCAAGATAGAATCCACTACATCAAATTCTTTGGTCCATCTTCGGGAATTAGCCAGTTGTTTCAAAATTAGTGCATGTGGTGAACATGCTGGGCACATACAGACTCCTAACAAGATGATGCAAAGGACTCAAACCTATACCTAACAGAGACAACTATGCATTCCTATTGAAGGAAATCTTATTGACCTCTTTAGACCAAAACCTAAGAGATTATAGGTTCTCTAGGTTCTCCAGGCATCCCAAGCCCTCCAGGATCCCCATCAAGAGGTGGCTTCATCTTCAAGTCTTCTCCATCTTCTCGTGTCTTTTGCTACACTGCTTGCTTTTCCTATTGAAGGATCACTTTCCCTTGGTGTTGTAGGATCCCTCGGGCACTATGCCTTGCAGAGGAGGTCCTCTTTGACAACTGAATTGCCATCCTGGAGCCAGGAGTTCAAGGAAACCTACCCTCAACATCCGGGCGCATCCTTCAAGAGATTGTGTGATCCTGCCACTTTCAAGAAAAAGGATAATCGTTGCCAGGTATTCCAAACCCTTCCCTTCCCCTATATCTATTTTATTGAAGGGTAGATTGAGCATGTTTTAGTTAGGGTTTCTTAATTCTAATGATCCTGTTTTCTTTATCTTCTTTGAGGGTTAAACTTTGTGGGAATTGTAACTTTGATTATCATAGGTTAACTTGCATGTTTCTTAACTCCTTTTCGAGAATCGAAGCATCATAAAATCTGATATCATACTCATATTAATCTGAAATTACTTCCTTCTTTATGATGATCAATTCCATGCCCTGTGTTCCCCATCAATTTTGGTATCAGAGCATGGTTTAGGACATGTTCATGCATAGTAGTTAGAAATTTCTACATGCTGAAATTCTACATAGTAATCTAAACCTAGGACTTGTTTCTCATTAAAACCTTTTTGTTTATCCCTTATCTTTGCATCAATCATTCATCTAATTAGTGCTCATTAAATTTGTGTTTTTTATCTTAATTTTAGATATAAAAATACAAAAAAAACTGTATGAAATCATAAAGTCTACATTGCTGAAATTTCTGCACAAACTAGATTAGGGCTGAATTTTTGTTTGCACTAAAATCTTCAAAACATAGTTTTCCTTTCACTTGATTAACTGTTATTAGTCTTTGTTCAACAGAAGGTATACACACCAGAATCCCAAAACCCAAACCTCTCTTTATCTTCTCAAGAATAAGATCTGATCTCACAATCTCTTAGAGGTCAAGAATGTGTTCTAAACAACAAAAATAGCAAAATCTCGACCTAGGTGAAAGGTGAACAATTCTACCACTTCAGCTTACCAAAATAGCCTTTTTAAGAACACCATGATGGGGAGATAATGAGAGATAAATGGAAGGTTTGGAGTCTCTTGGAATTCTTGTAGATTACAAGACCTTTGGACTTCAGCAACTATAGCTAGTTAAAACCCCAAGATGCCAAAATTAAGTGCCATAACTCTTATAGCCATTAATAAGGCATCCTTAGATTTTTGTAGAGTCCAACAGATGAGTCGACTCGAGCATGCGAGTTGACTTGCATGAGTCGACTCATCCGATGAGTCTGCTCAAATATAGTTTTGACAACTTCTTATCAAATGAGTGCAGAACGATTCCCATCATTCCCAAGCCAACAAGTTGAGAAGAAACCCCACGATGTGTGACCTCATAGGTTCAAACACTAAACTGGTAGCATAGGAACATTTCTAGTACCAGCCAAGGTCGCCATCTAGTAATGACACCCAGCATCCAGATAGGTCGAAGGTTGTAGAGCAACAAGAACTTGTCGAATATGAAATACCAGTGAACTTATTCTTTTAATCTCCTAATGCTCTAGATGGCTTAGGGTTAAACTGCCCAACCCTAATCAATACATCTCAATATGTGTCTCAAACAAAGAATCCCTGTAACACCTTACAAGGAATGCCTTAGCCAAGATCTTTCTCAATTGAGGCATATTAAGCATTCAATCCAAACCATTTAGAGTGATCAATCATATCTTGATCCTACTACTGCTACACAAGTACTTGACTGTACCCAGCAACCTCCCATCACCAGATTAGAAATCCGGATAGTCCGGTGCCTAAGCATAGTGAGTTGCTTGCAAGCTGCCATAGAGATCTCATGATAAATGAATAATTCATGTCCATATTCTAATGCAAAACTTCTCTTTGGCAGAAAGAGAATCTCGCATAAGAGTCATGCTTAGTGAAGTATCGAACACAACACCTGATGTCACATCAGCATCTCCATGCTACTTGGTTAAGAGGATAACCAATAGACATGACATCAATGACCTACTCTCGATACACCATCATCCTGAAAAGCGTATCCTTTGGTCACGAACCAATTATGAACTACACGACGTATCCTCTCTAAATCACATACAAGGTAGCTCAAAGGACATCATCACACAAGAGTTCAATTAGAAAGATGGCATATGATGAACAACTAGAATAAACCTTTTATTAAATTCAATAATTCATATACACATACATGAGTCACAAAACCATCTACAACCTAGATGATTGGCTTTGGGATGAACATTTCCAAATAACTCCCTCATGGACTAAAGCTAATCAGAACAAAATCTAATTCCCATCTTCCATTTACAGTCATTGAACTCTTGTATTTCAATGGCTTTAGTGAAAGGGTCTACTAGGTTCTCCTTACCATCAATCTTCAGAAGCTCGATGTCACCTCATTCAATAATCTCCCGGACAAGGCGATAATGATATAGATTTTGCTTAGTCTGTTGATGTGATTTCGGTTCTTTGGCTTAAGCAATGGCTTTAGTGCTGTCACAATACATCGGAATAGGACCACCATCCAAGGAAGGTAGCACTCCCAGCTCACCTAGGAACTTCCGTAACCACATAGCCTCCTTTGCTGCATCTGATGCTACAATATACTCTACCTCATAAATAGAATCAGCCACTATATGCTGCTTGAAACTTTTCCAGCAGATAGCTTCACCATTAAGGGTAAACATAAAACCAGACACTTTTACTATCATCACTATCTGACTGAAAACTGGAGTCAGTATACGGCACAAGTTTTAAGTTAGAAACTCCATAAATAAGCTGTTGGTCTTTAGTATTTCTCAAATACTTAAGGATATTCTTAACAACTTTACAATGAGCTTCACCTAAGTCAGACTGGTATCTACTCACTATCCCTAGTGAATATGCCATGTCTGGTCTAGTACATAACATAGCATACATAATAGAACCCACTGTCAAGGCATATGGAATTCTACTCATATGCTCTCTTTCCTCAAGAGTTATCGCACAATCCTTCTTGGAAAGGGTAATTCCACGAACTATCAAAAGATAGTCTTTTTTGGAATTCTCCATGCTGAACAGCTTTAGCATAGTGTGTACATAGATTGGGACAGTCTCAGAAGCCTCTTAGATCTATCTCTATAGACTTCATACCCAGTATGTATGAGGCTTCACCCAAGTCTTTCATGGAGAATTAAGATGAAAGCTAGACCTTTATTCCTTGCAATGCTGGAATGTCATTCCCAATTAGGAGAATGTCATCCACATACAAAACAAGAAATACAACTATAAAACCTTTTGTCCATTTATATATATAAGGCTCTTCTCCATTCCTAACAAAGCCATACATCTTGATACAATTATCAAAATGCATGTTCTAACTCCGAGAAGCCTGTTTCAGTCCATAAATGGATCTCTGAAGCTTGCACACTTTAGACTCATCTATGGATGTGAACCCTTCAGGTTGCATCATATACACCTCCTCTTCCAGCTCACCATTTAGGAAAGCTGTTCGGACATCTATTTGCTAGATTTCATAATCTAAATGTGCTGCTATATAGCAATCATAATCCGAATGGACTTGAGCATTGCCACAGGGGAGAACATCTCATCATAGTCAATACCATAATGCTGACAATATCCCTTGGCAACCAGATGGGCTTTATAGGTCTCCACCTGCCCATCTGCGCCTCTCTTCCTCTTGACGATCCACTTGCACCCAATGGATTTTATCCTTTCAGATGGATTAACCAATATCCATACATTGTTAATTTCCATGGAGTCCGTTTCGGATTTCATAGCTCTCAACCATGATGCAGAATTAGACCTTGACATGGCATCCATATAGATGATCGGGTCCTCGTTGTTCTCATTGAGCTCAACAGGATCACTGTCTCGGACCAAGAAATTATAGTATCTGTTCGGTTGATGTACTCTACAAAATCTCCTTAATGGTTGCACTATGGGCTCTAGATCTGATCTAATCAAATTTGGTTCTATAGTGGCCTTAGGTGAGAAGGTTTTGTTATCTGTTGAACTTTTCCAAGTTCAACCTCAGCAGCTTGAGTACCTTCACCAAGGTATTCCCTTTCTAAAAAGGATTTCCTAAGATTGACGAACAACTTTTGTTCCTCAAGCAGGTAGAAATAATATCCTTTAGATTCTTTGGAATACCCAATGAAAAGATATTTATCAGACTTAGGTCCTAGCTTATCCATCTTCAAACATTTGACATAAGACGGACACCCCCAATCCCAAAGGTGAGAGAAAGTTGGCTTATGTCCAGTCCATATCTCATATGGTGTTTTATCAATAGACTTACTTAGAACCCTATTTAGAAAGTAGGATGCTGACTCAAGAGCATATCCCCAAAAGGATTTAGGCAGACTTGCTAAGCCCATCATGGATCAAACCATGCTCAATAGAGTTCGATTCCTCCTTTCAGATACATTATTTAATTGAGGTATCCCTGGAGGAGTCCATTGAGAGAGAATCCCATTCTCCTCAAGATAAGTCAGAAACTCGCTGGAAAGATATTCACCACCTCGATATGATCGAAGGGTTTTAATAAACTTTTCAGTTTATTTTTCAACTTCATTATGATAATGTTTGAACATTTCAAACGAGTCAGATTTATGTTTCATCAGGTAGATATAACCGTACCTTGATAGGTCGTCTGTGAATGTAATGAAATAATCATACCTGCCTCTTGCACTGATATTCATAGGTCCACATACATCAGTATATACTAGACTTAGAATATCACCAGCTCTTTCACCTCTTCCAGTAAAAGGTGACTTGGTCATTTTTCTAAGCAGACAAGATCACAAGTTGGTAAATATTCACTCTCAACGATATCAAGGAAACCTTTCAACGATATCAAGGAAACCTTCCACCAACTTATTTATCATGTTCTTGTTTATATGACCTGCTATAGTGCCACAGATAAGTATCATTGACTTTGTCTAACCTAGGGTATTTATTAGCAATGTACAATACAGTAACAGGTTATGAAAGTACAGATATGCCATTCTTCACTTGTCCAAACATCACATTAAAACCATTCAACATGATTTTGTAAATATCAATCTTTATAGATAATTTATAACCATCTTTGGCCATCAGGCCTACAGAAATGATATTTACTAAAAAAGAAAGACAAAAATGACAATCATCAAGAATGACGGTACAAGACAAGAAATACAAAGAAATAGTTTCCAACGCCAGTACTAGAGCTTGACTTCCATTCTCAACATTTAGAAACCTTTTGCCTTTTTCAAATCTCCTACTAACTTGAAGTCCCTGCAATGAATTACAAATATGGTAAGGACTTTCGATATCTAATACCTAACTAGTAGTATCACAAATAAAAAAACTTGGTGCGGGCACCAGACTCAGAAGAAGACTTCAAAGCTCCATCTAGATCTCTGATTAACCTTGCCCGAAGAATTAGGATTTTTGGTTTTTAATAAGAGTTGACTAGATCAACATGAGTCTACATTACCTGCATTTTATTTTGTTGAGTCATGTTGACTCAATAGTGGACTAGGGTTTCAAAATGGGATGTTACACTTTCTTCCAAGACCAGGCAAGTGGACACCACACTCCCAGCCACACTCCCAGTCCAGGGGGTGCCATATCCACATCCAGCAGCTTTTGGTCCCCACTCCACAGATGGCAACCTCCTTCTCTCATGCGCCAGATAAGGAGAAGTCCACCAAGAGACCACCAATCAAGGGGGCGGCCAAGACTTTCCCAAGAATTCCAAAACAAAGAAGGGAAGAAATTCTCTTGGAAGAGAACTTCAAGGGGGCGCCCACTACCTGCCAAAAACAATCAAAACAAAGATGGGAAGGACCTTGACTTAGGGAGGAAGAAAAGGAGGAGTCCAAAAGAGTTGATCCAGGGAAGGAAGAAAATTTTTCTTGAAAATCCAAGCAAGGTGGCGCCATCTACCTGCCATTTATAACCCAAATCCTATTTTTTTGGTATTTTGGCCGACCATATGTAAGGGATTGCCATAATTTGGAGATCCCCTCCTTTAGTCCCACATGGGAAGATGTGAAACCCTCCTCCCTTGTAATGCCTTAAAAATTAAACCCCTCTTGTAAGTTTACAACAATCAGATGAATGAAAGAAATTTTTTTTATGAGCAAACTTGTGTTTTCTCTTTTCCGCACTTGCTTCCAGGTGTTGAGCTCCGTGAGGGAGTAAATCCGGGTTCCCCTGGAACCTTGAGGAGGTGAGAGATCTCCAAAACCCCAAACCCTAGGTTAGCCACTCCACTCCCAAACCCTAGCCGCCATCACCCTTCTCTTTCCACCAAGCCCTAGTCTATTTCCCTTCTCTCAGCCACCATCTCCAAGTCCAGGCCGACCACCAGCATCCAGCTCCAGTCCAGATACTGTAGATCTACAATAATTCTAAGAGGAAGTCAGATCGGCCTCCAGAGAATTCGATTTCAGCAACTTCGGCTTTCAAGTTCTTCAACCTGGTAAGATCTTTTCTTGAGTTTCTGAATTCCTTCACTTGTTCCTCTTCTTTCCCAGATCTTGAGTCCAGGAGAAGCCGACCAAACCACGAGACCAGTATTGGAGGATCCATTGCGAAGATAGCCGACTCCGAGGATCCCACAATCTGCTCGAGAGAGTTCTTCCACCAAAATCCTGAGAAGATCACTATCTGGTTAGTAAACCATCTCTTCTCTCTATTTCTGTTCTGTTGAAAGTTCAGAGCGAAACCCTAGGTCTGGGAGTTTCTCAACCCCCAGCGATCCGTTACTTCTGAACTACTCTGATAATTTAGTTTCTTCTAAACTGTGCTTTCAATCCTTACCTAGTTTCCTTCAACGTAGTTTAGCTTTACTTTGAGTCGAAGCCAATTTCTAAAAATATATAAAAAAAAAAAAGAATTAATCTTAATTTTACTTCCGCATACGCATCTTTGTTCTTTGCTCTGCATCATTTTTGGTATCAGAGCTTCCGTTCTGCATCAATTTTGGTATCAGAGCCCTGTCTAGGGTTTCTGTTTGGTTGCTTGTTTGAGTCCCTCTCTTTTTACTTTGTCTGCTCGAAGTAGACTCCCCAGGACGTCCGGTCCTAGGAATGAAGCGAGGTGCAAACCTCCTCTTCCCATTCCACGGGGTGTTCCTAGGGCATGTAGGGATCCGTTGGGTTACAACTTCGTAGCAGAAATTATAAACGGGGAAGTGCTCTATTTTTAGCCCGTAATTACCCTGTTGCAGGAATTATTTCTCACAGCAGGTAACTCCAAATTTAGTGATTTTTATTTTTCTGAAACTAATATAATTGAAACTAATTTTCATAATTTTCTCATGATTTATTTATTTCCGTGCGATTTCTGAGAATTAAATTACTGCAACTCTATTTTTGTGTTCTGCAATCCATTTATTTTTGAGTGTTCATCTCTTAATTCAACTTAAGGGCATTTGAGCATCTAAGATAAGGAGAGGAGTTGATAACCTCTCCTTAGCCCAAAACCACCACCCCTTCATTCGAACCTAAGCCTTTAATCTAAAATTGATTAGACCTAATTTGCCCTAGTGGGCTAGGGACATCAACAAGTCGGGTCAAGGCTAGTGTTGAGTCAGTTTGTCTGGTTACTCTGTGTGTGCTTTGTACTCAGTGTCTAGAACGGTGGTTCAGGGATTCCATCCCGAAGGGCTTGTGTGCTGGTCCGCCTACTTGGCCAATCTCTGATTGGTGTCTAGGATTGGCATTCAGGGACCTAACACTCCCCTTACACCTGCCTGGCTGAGTCCTGAGTTACTACAGGCTAGCTTGCCACTCTGATTGGGCATCTAGTTTTAGCTCTAGGTCTAGTTAGCCCGTAGTCGTTCAGTTAAGTCTCATTTTGTGTGTTTGCTTGCATCATGTCTACCCGGAATGGAGTACCCTACCAACCTGGTCAAGCCCAACCTGATTTAGAGGCCATGGTTAGAGCTCTTACAGAGAGTATGAACAAATTAAGTCAGGATATGAATGAGAATTTTGCCCAGCTTAGGGATCGAGTCCAAGTACTTGAGGAACCTAGGCATCGAAATTGGACTCCTGACCCAGATTTTAATGTGCCTCAACCTCACCCACACCAAGAGCCTAGAAGACCTTTATACCGAGATCCTGAACCTAATCATAGGAGGCCTGACCCAGAACCTGAGGATAGAGATGATAGGTTCATTCGGAACATCAAGTTAGATGCACCCACTTTTGATGGTAGCCTAAATCCTAAGGTGTATTCTGATTGGGAGGGTGAGATGGACCAGTACTTTGAGTGGTATGCTATGTCTGAGGAGAGGAAATTCAAGTTTGCCAAAATGAAATTAATCCGTCAAGCTAGGTTATACTGGGGGAACATTGAGCTGACCACTAGAAGACGAAATGTAGAGCCCATAACCACTTGGCAGGGTATGAAAGAGAAACTTAGAGATAAGTACCTACCCATTTCATACCAGCAAAATCTGTTAGACCAATGGCAGACTTTGAAACAAGGGAACCGATCTGTTTCAGACTACATAACCATCTTTGATGAATACCTGATCAGATGTGATGTGAGTGAAGCCCATGAGGTCACTTTGTCAAGATTTAGGGCTGGACTTAGGGAAGATATTAAGAGAGAGTTGTTTCTGAGAGAGGTTACTGACCTAGACCAAGCCTATCAGATTGCACTGAACACTGAGAAGTTTCAGAGAGGACCCATGCCATCTAGGGTTAGTGCCCCAATCCCAAGAAATGGACCTAGCCAGGTTACCCCTAGCAAGCCTAATCAGGGTATCCCCACCCCTAGGCCCATGGACAAAGGTAAGGCACCTGACACCCAGAGAGCCCCTAGTATCGTCTGTTTTAAGTGCCAGAAGCCCGGTCATATCTCCACTCAGTGCACAGCCATAGCTTGTTTCAAGTGTCATAAGGTAGGTCATGTTTCTAGCCAGTGCCCTCGTAGATCCCTATATATAGAAGAGGGAGGAGAAGAGAGTTCCGAGCCTAATGAGGAGTTTGAAGAAGAAGTTTATGAGGCCGGAATGAATTTGGTTGATGAGTATGAAGGAGAGGAAGAATCCACTGAATCTGACCACTTAGGGGTTGTAAGATGCATCCTGTCCCAGACTAAAGTTCAGGAAGATTGGCGTAGGACCAACATCCTACAGACTTTCCTTAAACTAGGGGATAAGATATGTAAAATCATCATAGATAGTGGGAGCTGTGTGAATGCCATTTCTACTAGCACTGTCAAAATGTTAGGCTTAACCCCAGTCCCCCACCCCAACCCCTATAAGGTTTCTTGGGTAGACTCTACCTCTATACCCATCCAGTCTAGATGTCAGGTCCAAATCCAAATGCAATCCTATCAAGAAAAGATTTGGTGTGATGTCTTGCCCATGGGGGTGAGCAGTATAATTCTTGGAAGACCTTGGTTGTATGATCATGATGCCACCCTCTTAGGAAAATCCAACACCTGTGTCTTTAGTTTCAATGGGAAGAAAATCACAATCCATTCAGTCCCTCCTAAGGACAAGGTAGCTAAAGGAACTAGTAAGGTCAGAGAAATGAAGACTGGAGTGAACCTAATTAGTGCCAAGGATCTTGAATAAGAAATTCATAGTGGTTCACCCATTTGGATGTTGACTGCTAAGGAACTTAGGACTCCTACACCCTCAGAGCCTCCTCAGGAAGTTAAGCCTTTATTAGAAGAATTTGAGGATGTTTTTCCCGAGGACCTGCCAGACCACCTTCCACCTCTTAGGGATATTCAGCATTCCATAGATTTAGTCCCAGGAGCTACTTTACCCAACTTGCCCCATTATAGGATGAATCCATCTGAGCATAAAGAACTTCAAAAGCAGGTTGGCGAATTATTGAGGAAGGGGTTCATTAGAGAGAGTCTTAGCCCTTGTGCAGTCCCTGCACTTCTAACCCCGAAGAAGGATGGCACGTGGAGGATGTGTGTTGACAGTCGTGCCATCAATAAGATCACAATCAAGTATAGGTTCCCCATCCCTAGACTAGATGACATGCTTGATATGATGGCCGGTGCCATAGTTTTTTCTAAAATTGATCTCAAGAGCGGCTATCATCAGGTTAGGATTAGACCAGGGGATGAGTGGAAAACAGCCTTCAAAACTAAGGATGGTCTCTATGAATGGGTTGTTATGCCTTTTGGGTTGTCCAATGCCCCTAGTACTTTCATGAGGATTATGACCCAGGTACTTAGAGCTTTCATAGGGAAGTTTGTAGTGGTCTATTTTGATGACATCCTGATCTATAGTAAGACCCCTGCAGATCACCTAGGCCACCTTAGATAGGTCTGTCAAGTTTTGAGGAATGATAGTCTCTACGGTAATCTCAAGAAGTGTGAATTTATGACCAGTAGGATTATCTTCCTTGGATTTGTTGTAACCCCTGACGGCGTGGCTGCCGATCCTGAAAAGATTAGGTCCATAGTAGAATGGCCAGAGCCGACCAGTGTGCATGAAGTCAGAAGTTTCCATGGCTTGGCTACCTTCTATAGGCGATTCATCAAGGGATTTAGTACCGTAGTTGCTCCTATCACAGACTGCATCAGGAAGGGAGAATTTCAGTGGACCAAAGCAGCCCATAAAGCCTTCCTAGATCTTAAGGATAGGATGACCCAGGCACCCATTTTGAGACTACCGGACTTTTCAAAGGTATTTGAGGTTGCCTGTGATACTTCAAGAGTAGGTATAGGTGGAGTCCTAAGCCAAGAGAACCATCCCGTAGCGTTCTTTAGTGAAAAACTTAACGATGCTAAGCTTAGGTATTCTACCTATGATAAGGAATTTTACGCGGTAGTGCAAGCTTTGCATTACTGGAGACATTATTTACTACCGCAAGAATTTGTACTGTTTTCGGACCATGAGGCTCTTAGATTCTTGAATTCTCAAAGAAGCTTAACCCTAGGCATGCTAAGTGGGTAGAGTATATCCAGTCCTATACTTTTGTTTTGAAGCATAAGGCTGGGTCTAAAAATAAGGTAGCTGATGCCCTTAGTCGTCGATCTTTGTTGTTGAATTCTGTTAGGGCTGAAGTCATAGGGTTTGAGCAAATCAAAGAAGAATATGAGTCGTGTCCGGATTTCAAGACTGTGTACCAGGATCTAACTCAAGGACCATCTAGTGAACATAAGGATTATTCCCTTTTAGATGGCTTTCTGTTCTTTAAGAATAGGCTTTGCATCCCTAGAACCTCTCTTAGGGAATTCTTGATTTGGGAAACTCATGCTGGAGGTTTAGCTGGCCATTTCGGAAAAGATAAGACCACCCTGGCTATTGAAGACCATTTTTTCTGGCCTAGCTTAAAAAGAGATGTAGCACACATTGTGGCTAGGTGTCGGACCTGCGCTGTTGCCAAACAGCGAAAACAGAACACCGGCCTTTATACCCCACTCCCTGTCCCAGATCGTCCTTGGCAAGATGTGAGCATGGACTTTGTGTTAGGTTTGCCTAAGACCTAGAGGAGGCATGACTCTATCTGTGTTGTAGTAGACCGATTTTCTAAGATGGCCCATTTCTTGCCTTGTTCCCAAACATTTGATGCGTCTAAGGTAGCCACCCTGTTCTTTAATGAGATAGTTCGACTCCATGGCCTACCCAAGACCATTGTTTCAGATAGGGATGTTCGGTTCACCAGCTATTTCTGGAAAACCCTTTGGCATAAGTGAGGGACGAAACTTAAGTTTTCAACTGCCTATCATCCCCAGACTGACGGCCAAACCGAAGTAGTGAACCGTAGTTTAGGCAATCTGCTAAGGTGTCTTGTTGGTGAAAACATTAGGAACTGGGATTTGTACTTACCTAGAGTTGAATTTGCATATAATGACTCGGTCAATAGGTCTACGGGTAAGAGTCCATTTGAAATTGTGCATGGTTACAAACCCCACACACCTCTTGACCTAGCTCCTTTACCAGTCCACACATGGGTCTCCGAGTCTGCCGAAGTTTTTGCACAGCATATAAAAGACTTGCATAAAGAAATTCAAGCCAAAATAAATTTAAGTAACGAAACTTATAAGAAATTGGCTGATTCTCAAAGGCGAGTCAAAACTTTTGACGAAGGAGACTATGTAATGATTAGGTTAAGGCCTGAACGGTTTCCTCCTGGAACCGTTAGAAAGTTACATGCTAGGGGAGCTGGACCATTTAGAGTGGTAAAGAGAGTAGGATCCAATGCCTATGTGCTCGAGTTGCCTCCAGAACTAGGCATTAGCTCCACTTTCAACATTACAGACCTAGTAGAGTATAGGGAGCCAGCTGTGATTCCCAGTGAGGCTTTTGAACCTAATCCTGCTCTTGAGAGTGAACCTGACCCTGTGTGTCCACCAACAAATTGGCCTGTGAGGAAAGAGCAGATTGAAAAGATCCTGGATGATCAGGTTATCTCTACTCGTAATCGAGGATACCAAAGATACCTGGTCCGCTGGCTAGGAAGGCCAGATTCTGATGACTCTTGGATCTCCCGAGAAGAGTTACAAGAGCTGGACCCAGACCTCTTGGAGAGATACCAGAGCCAACTTGATCCATACTCGACAGGGTCGAGTTCCTCCCACCCTGGGAGAATTGGTGCGGGCACCAGACTCAGAAGAAGACTTCAGAGCTCCATCTGGATCTCTGATTAACCTTGCCCGAAGAATTAGGGTTTTTTGGTTTTTAATAAGAGTTGACTAGATCAACATGAGTCTACATTACCTGCATTTTATTTTGTTGAGTCATGTTGACTCAGTAGTGGACTAGGGTTTCAAAATGGGATGTTACACTTTCTTCCAAGACCAGGCAAGTGGACACCACACTCCCAGCCACACTCCCAGTCCAGGGGGCGCCATATCCACATCCAGCAGCTTTTGGTCCCCACTCCACAGATGGCAACCTCCTTCTCTCATGCGCCAGATAAGGAGAAGTCCACCAAGAGACCACCAATCAAGGGGGCGGCCAAGACTTTCCCAAGAATTCCAAAACAAAGAAGGGAAGAAATTCTCTTGGAAGAGAACTTCAAGGGGGCGCCCACTACCTGCCAAAAACAATCAAAACAAAGATGGGAAGGACCTTGACTTAGGGAGGAAGAAAAGGAGGAGTCCAAAAGAGTTGATCCAGGGAAGGAAGAAAATTTTTCTTGAAAATCCAAGCAAGGTGGCGCCATCTACCTGCCATTTATAACCCAAATCCTATTTTTTGGTATTTTGGCCGACCATATGTAAGGGATTTGCCCTAATTTGAAGATCCCCTCCTTTAGTCCCACATGGGAAGATGTGAAACCCTCCTCCCTTGTAATGCCTTATAAATTAAACCCCTCTTGTAAGTTTACAACAATCAGATGAATGAAAGAAATTTTTTTTATGAGCAAATTTGTGTTTTCTCTTTTCCGCACTTGCTTCCAGGTGTTGAGCTCCGTGAGGGAGTAAATCCGGGTTCCCCTGGAACCTTGAGGAGGTGAGAGATCTCCAAAACCCCAAACCCTAGGTTAGCCACTCCACTCCCAAACCCTAGCAGCCATCACCCTTCTCTTTCCACCAAGCCCTAGTCTATTTCCCTTCTCTCGGCCACCATCTCCAAGTCCAGGCCGACCACCAGCATCCAACTCCAGTCCAGATACTACAGATCTACAACAATTCTAAGAGGAAGTCAGATCGGCCTCCAGGAGAATTCGATTTCAGCAACTTCGGCTTTCAAGTTCTTCAACCTGGTAAGATCTTTTCTTGAGTTTCTGAATTCCTTCACTTGTTCCTCTTCTTTCCCAGATCTTGAGTCCAGGAGAAGCAGACCAAACCACGAGACCAGTATTGGAGGATCCAATGCGAAGATAGTCGACTCCGAGGATCCCACAATCTGCTCGAGAGAGTTCTTCCACCAAAATCCTGAGAAGATCACTGTCTGGTTAGTAAACCATCTCTTCTCTCTATTTCTGTTCTGTTGAAAGTTCAGAGCGAAACCCTAGGTCTGGGAGTTTCTCAACCCCAGCGATCCGTTACTTTTGAACTACTCTGATAATTTAGTTTCTTCTAAACTGTGCTTTCAATCCTTACCTAGTTTCCTTCAACGTAGTTTAGCTTTACTTTGAGTCGAAGCCAATTTCTAAAATATATATAAAAAAAAGAATTAATCTTAATTTTACTTCCGCATACGCATCTTTGTTCTTTGTTCTGCATCATTTTTGGAATCAGAGCTTCCGTTCTGCATCAAAACTACAAGGATTTATCATATAAATACCTTGACCAGCAACAGTTTGCTGCTTTCCCTTCTTTTACCTGTTCGAGTCTGGAGCAGCACGGTAAGCAGAATAGTTCCACTTCCAGTGACCTAGCTTCTTGCAAAAGAAGCAATCTACCTGACTCTTGTCAGCCTTGACCCTTCTAGTCTGACTATGCTCAGCACTTTGCACCTTCTTATTTTTCTTATTCTTTTTCTTCTTCCCTTCCCCAAAGGGACGATGCCCTGCTCCAGAACCTCCCACAAAATTCACCAATCCTTTGTTAAGATTGTGGTCTCTCTCATAAGTCTGCAGTAACCCTAACATCTCATGGTAGTTTATCACGTCCGGTCGTAGCTCATTACTCCCATGGGTCATGACAGTATACTTGTGTATACCTGCTCAGAAGGCATGATTTCCTTCCACCAGAAAGTACTAAGAAAATAATGCAATTTTTTTTTGAAAAAACTTTAGATCCAAAATCTATGAGAGAAGATTACAGATTTGGTTTTAATCTAATTAAATTACTAAAATTAATGCAAAGGATGCTAAGATTTGAAGAGCTATGGAAAAGCCTTCCAGATCCAATGCTAGAATAGTGCAGAAATTTTAGCTAGTCACTAAATATCCTAGTCTAACCTGTGGCTCTAATACCAAAATCGATGTGGGATGCCAGCTCTGATACCAAAACTAATGCAGGACACCAACTTTGATACCAAAGTTGATACGGGATGCAAGAAGTTATGATACCAAAACTAATGTGGAACGCCAGCTCTGATACCAAAGTTGATGCAGGATGGATGCAAAGACTAATTCTAATAATTAAAAATTTAATTTTGATGAGAAATTACAGCAAACTCAGATAAGCTATCAAATTAATTTAATAAAAAAAAGACTAAGTCTCTACTAGCTACCCGTAATATAATCAGCATGCAATCACATAAAGAATACTGGATCCGATGATTGAGGAACCACCAAAACTAGGACATCCTAACTTCAATCAACCAAATCTAATGAGATTTAGATGGTTACTTACCAATAAAGCTTTTCTCTCCTTTGTTTCAATAGATCTGGATTTAACTCTCAAGATCTTGCGGTAGGATTGCAAATATCAGTTCCTTCATAGCAGTTTTCCTGTTGATGGTTGGATGTCAAGGAAACCTCCTCTTCTAATCGAGAACACTAGGGATCCTACAAAAAAATTATGATTAGAATGATGGAAATAGAGTGAAAATCTGAAATGAGAGAGGGAAAGAAGGACGGTTGGCTTGGTTCTGGATCTGGACTGGATGTTGAAGATGGTGGCGCCTGGCTTCTGGATCTTGAACTTAGGAGATAACTAGAGCTTCGTACTCCACACACACTAATGCAATGCTTAACCAGTAGAACACTCACACACTACAATTACTTAACAAGCAATTTCACTCTCAATGCTTACCCAGTAATTGAAGAAAAATCGATAGAGTTTCATTAATCAATCATAAGTTGGATTACAAGAAGGGAATGGGGAGGTATTTATAGATCCCTTACATAGTAGCTTGATAAGAACAAATTCATGGTAACACGATAAGAAAGAATTCTTTTAAATATAAAATTAGGGTAGATAAAATGGCCCCTATCTTCTTCTTGAATTCAAACTAGGTAGACTCCTTTGCACTTGGACACTTCCATGGAATGGGCGATGAATCAAAGATGGGCAACAAAATGAGATGGCATCCCATTCTCTCATAATTAGTGCTAATCTATTTTCCTTCTTGGCATGAACTCCTTCTTGGTGTTAGGATAAGCTTCTTGACAAAGAAAACACTTTGAATGTTGGATGAACCTTGGAAGGGATATGACTTGATAAGAAAAAAACTCCTTTGAAATTTGGAAGAACCTCCATCTAATCTTGGAATCTTCTATTTGAATTTGAATGTAGATAGATGTTTCCTTGCATTTGAATTCCCTTGGGTGACAAAGAGGCTTCATAAAGGGCGATAAGAAAGAAGAGCCCTTTCTTATTACTTCTCTTAAAACTTGAATGGCTTTTAAATGAGCGACAATTCATGAGATTGAGATGTGGTGCTAAATGGGAGGAGAATCCTTCCATTTTACTTCTCTTAAATGGCATCATCTTGGATTTAAAAAGGGGCGATGATAAGGAATTTGTTGGCACCTCTCTTGGATAAACTTGAATCTTAAATTGTCCCGATGTCTCAATGTCCTAATGTCCCATTATCTCGATGTCTGGATGTCCCAATGTCTCGATGTCTGGATGTCCCAATGTCTTGATGTCTGGTAAAAATTTTGGACAACCTTCTATTATCATGAAATTGATCCACCAAGGTGATGTTGCATGGCACACTACTCCAAGTGGCAGTTGATAAGGCCCCATGACATGGTGATGTGGCATGATGACATGGCATGGTGACATGGCTTCAACAACTGGGCCTGACCTTGGCTAACAATTGGACTTGAATCCCCTTGACTAATTCAAGTACTAATTAAAAGACTCAGTCTAAGCAAACCTAACTTGATCCAACTGAACCTAATTTGACCAACTTGCAAATCAAAGGAAACTAATTTCAATTACAGACTCGATTACTTACAGGACTCAATAACTTTGACTGAATGGAGATAGACTACTCTTTGGAGATCCACAATGAGCTTGGAGGGGGTCTGATGTCTCTTCTTAGCTCTGGTGTCCTCACCAATTCTTCCGGGATGGGAGGAACTTGACTATGTCGAGTACGAGTCAACTATGCTCTGATAATGTTCTAGTAAGTCTGGGTTAATTCTTTGCAGATCCTCTTGAGTGATCCACGAATCATCAGATTCTGGTCTACCTTGCCATCGAACTAGGTAACGTTGATAATCCTTACTCCTAATAGTGATAGTTTTGTCATCCAAAATCTGCTCAATCTTATCCCCTCATTTTGATAATTTGGCTGGTGGACACTCAAAGGTAGGGTCACTCTTAAAAATGGATTCAGGCCCAAATGGCTCACTAGGTATCATTATTGGCTCCTTATACTCAAAGAGATCTGATACATTGAAGGTTGGACTAATACCTAATTCAGGTGATAATTCTAACACATAGGCATTAGACCCAATTTTCAATATGATCTTGTATGGTCCTGCACTACGGGCATGTAGTCTTTTTCATGGTTCCTGGTGGGAACCGTTCAAGACAAAGCCTGATAAGGACAAAGTCACCCTCATTAAATTCCTTGAAATGTTTATGTGAGTTAGCCATTTGTTCATAAGATTCATTACTTTCATTAATTTTTTTATTTATCTCTTTATGCAATTCGTTAATATGTTGTGCATATGACTTATATCAATACTTAATAGACTCAACTATGAATTCCTATCAAATAGAATTTATTAGGTCTACAACTACAACTTTGGGCTTGATTCCTAGTTGATGGATGACATACAGATGAAAATTTGAAGTGGACTCCTAATAAGAGCCATAAGGTCTTCCAAAAGTATGTAGCAAATTGAACAGGCTCAAAAGACTGATAAAACATGCTAACCTCAACAAAATACAGCTAGGTGGTTCTAGAAACATTAGAAGCCTCAGGGAAAGGCAAGAAATATGAGGTGGGTTTGACAACTGGGTTGGATTCATGGGGGTGACCTTAAAGTATGGACATGGACTACAAGCAGCAAAAAGTCCACTTTATCGAAGAACAGGTCAGTAAATTCAGGGAAGAGATCATTAATTAGAATCAAAGGGGTAACCTCATCCTGAGGGTACCGAATTAAAGAGATCATGTCTTTGATAAATTTCTTTGGTTCAAGAATTTCAGGACTAAGCACTCTTATTTGGGTCTCTTCTAGGATTTTCTCAGGTAAAGCCCTAATGGTAGGGATGTTAAATCCCTCATGGTTCTCTTTTCTTAATGGTCCTTCTAATACATTAGGTGACTCATTGACTTTTCCTTCTCCTTTATACTCATCTATCAGGTTTTCTCCAGCTTTATATACTTTCACTACGGTTTTAGCCTGAGTTATCTTCTGGTCAATTAACTCTGAGTCCGCAATAGGTATTTTCTCTTCAAGGTTATTCTTAGGAACAAATGGGGTTACAGGGGTGGGTCGACTAAGGAAAGATTAACTGATTCTGGAGTTCTGACTTGGTGCACAGATCCTAACGGGTTCTGGCCAATGAATTATGGGTCCAGGGAAAGTTGGTTTAGGTGAATTAGGGTTAGTACGGGCCCTATGGGTTCTCTTTAGGTTGTCGAGTTGCTTATCCAGTCGGTCAAACCTATTGTCCATCAGGGCACATTGTTTATTGAAGGTCCTCAATAAAATTTCTATAGTGGACTCCATGATCATACTGGGTTGGGGTTAGGCTCCTAATCTAGTGGTCATGTAATACAATCCTAGCTTCTAGGGTTCCTAGACCTAGAGCTCAAGTAGAATGAGTTAACTCAAATTACACCCAACTCAACAATTAGCCCTTCCACTGGCCAGGTAAGAGGTGGGGTGGTGGGAGGCTCCCCCTGCTCGACACAGGATCCTAATTAAAAACCACCAATCTGCTTAGGACATTTGCCTCTGGGCCTCAAGCCTTAGACACCAGCTTCCAGTAATAATTGAAAGGTTGAGTGCACTAGTTCACTCACAAGACTCGAACCCGACCTGTTGGTGTCCCTAAGCTGTATTAGGTTGCTACTCGGTTTTAGATTAGAGCTAGGACAACGCAAGATGAGGTTGGATGTTTGTGGACCAAGGAAAGGTGATGAAATCCTTCCCTTACCTTATGATAGCATGCCCTTAAAATAATTTTAGATAGGATGAATGCACAATCCAATCAATCTAGTACAAAGATAAGATAAGAGAACACTTGCAACTCAAAATTTAAACATTTAAATTTCAACTTTAGATTTGGGATTTCATATTTGAATTTAAATTTTGAATTTTGAATTTCAGATTTTAAATTACATAAATTAAATTTGAATTTTCTTGGGGATTAGGATGGATAAATTCAAAATCTAGATGTGCCAGAATCTTATCCTAGGTTGCGCTCAAAAGATTAACATGCAATCTTTCAAGAAATTAATAATTCAAACATGCATACACTAAGCACAACTAATTTTTTGATATCGGGTTATCATGTCTGGCCATAGCTCATTACTCCCATAGGTGATGACAGTATACTTACGTATACCCACTCAAGAGGCGTGATTTTCTTCCACCAGAAAGTACTAAAAAAATAATGTAATTTTTTTGAAAAAAAAATCAGATCTGAAATCTAGGAGAGAAGATTACATATCTAATTTTAATCTAACTAAATTATTAAAATTAATGCAAAGGATGCTAAGACTGAAGAGCTATGGAAGAGCCTTCCAGATCCAATGCTAGAATAGTGCAGAAATTTCAGCTAGTCACTAAATGTCCTAGTCTAACCTATGGCTCTGATACCAAAATCGAAGCAAAATGCCAGCTTTGATACCCAAACTGATGCAGGATGCCAACTCTGATACCAAAGTTGTTGCGGGATGCAAGAAGCTTTGATACCAAAACTGATGCGAAATGCTAACTTGATACCAAAGTTGTCATAGGATGGATGCAAAGACTAATTCTAATAATTAAAAATCTAATTTTGATGAGAAATGGCAGCAAACTTAGTTAAGCTATCAAATTAATTTAATGAAAAAATAGACAAGTCTCTACTAGCTACCCATAATATAATCATCATGCAATCACATAAAGAACCCTGGATCCGGATTGAGGAACCGTCAAAACTAGGACGTCCTGACTACAATCAACTATATCTAATGAGATTTGGATGGTTACTTACCAATAACACATTACCCTCCTCTGTTTCAACATATCTGGATTCAACTCTCAAGATCCTACGGCAGGATTGTAAACTTCAGTTCCTTCGAAGCAGTTTTCCTGTTGATGGTTGGATGGCAAGGAAACCTCCTCTTCTGATCAAGAACACTAGGGATCCTATAAAAGAACTGTGATTAGAATGATGGAAATGGAGTGAAAATCTAAATGAGAGAGGGAAAGAAGGATGGTCGGCTTGGTTCTAGATCTGGACTAGATGTTGAAGATGGTGGCACCTGGCTTCTAGATCTAGAACTCAGGAGATAACTAGAGCTTCAGTACTCCATACATACTAATACAATGCTTAACCAGCAGAGCACTCACACACTACAATTACTTAACCGGCAGTTGCACTCTTAATGCTTACCCAGCAATTAGAGACAAACTGATAGAGTTTCATTAATCAATCATAAGTTGGATTACAAGAAAGGAATGGGGTGGTATTTATAGACCCATTACATAGTAGCTTGATAAGAACAAATTCATGGTAGCAAGATAAAAAAGAATTCTTTCGAATACAAGATTAGGGTAGATAAAATGGCCTCCTATCTTTTTCTTGAATTCAAACTAGGGAGACTCTTTTGCACTTGGACTCTTCCATGGAATGGGCAATGAAACAAAGATGGGCGATAAAAAGAGATGGCTTCCCATTCTCTTATAATTAGCGCTAATCTATTTCCCTTCTTGGCGTGAACTCTTTCTTGGTGTTAAGATAAGCTTCTTGATAAAGAAAACACTTTGAATGTTGGATGAACCTTGGAAGGGTTATGACTTGATAAGAAAAGAAGTTCCTTTGAAATTTGGATGAACCTCAATCTAATCTTGGAATCTTCTATTTGATTTTGAATGTAGATAGATGTTCCCTTGCATTTGAATTCCCTTGGGTGACAAAGAGGCTTCATAAAGGGTGATAAGAAAGAAGAGCCCTTTCTTTTTACTTCTCTTAAAATTTGAATGGCTTTTAAATGTGCGACAATTCATGAGATTGAGATGTGGCACTAAATGGGAGGAGAATCCTTCCATTTTACTTCTCTTAAATGGCATCATCTTGGATTTAAAAAGGGGCGATGCGAAGGAATTTGTTGGCACCTGTCTTGGATAAACTTGAATCTTAAATTATCCTGAAGTCTCGATGTGCCAATGTCCCATTGTCTCAATATCTGGATGTCCCAATGTCTCGATGTCTAGTGAAAATTTTGGACAACCTTCTTTTATCATGGAGTTGATCCATCAAGGTGATGTGGCGTGGCACAGTACTCCAAGTGGCAATTGACAAGGCCCCATGACATGGTGACATGTCGCAATGACACGGCTTCAACAAGTGGGCCTGACCTTGGCTAACAATTGGACTTGAACCCCCTTGACTAATTCAAGCACTAATTACAAGACTCAGTCCAAGCAAACCAACTCGATCCAACTGAACCTAATTTGACCAACTTGCTTATCAAACAAAACAAATTTCAATTACAGACTCGATTACTTACAGGACTCAATAACTTTGACTGAATGAAGACAGACTACTCTTTGATGATCCACAATGAGCTTGAGGGGGTCTGATGTCTTTTCTGAGCTCTGGTGTCCTCACCAATTCTCTCGGGGTGGGAGGAACTCGACTCTATCGAGTACGGGTCAACTCTGCTCTGGTAATATTCTAGTAAGTCTAGGTTAATTCTTTGTAGATCCTCTTGAATGATCCACGAACCATCAGATTCTGGTCTACCTTGCCATCGAACTAGGTAATGCTAATAATCATTACTCCTTAAGTGATAGTTTTGTCATCCAAAATCTGCTCAATCTTATCTCTTCATTCTGGTAATATGGCTAGTGGACACTCAAGGGTAGGGTCACTCTCAAAAATGGATTCTAGCCCAAATGGCTTACTAGGTATCATTATTGGCTCCTTATACTCAAAAAGATCTGATACATTGAAGGTTGGACTAATACCTAATTCAGGTGGTAATTCTAACACATAAGCATTAGACCCAATTTTTTTATGATCTTGTATGGTCCTACACTACAGGCATGTAGTTTTTTTCATGGTTCATGGTGGGAACCATTCAGGATGAAGCCTGATAAGGACAAAGTCACCCTCATTAAATTCTTTGAAATGTTTATGTGAGTTATCCATATGCTCATAAGATTCATTGCTTTCATTAATTTTTTTATTTATCTCTTTATGAAATTCCTTAATATGCTGTGCATTGACTTATATCAACACCTAAAAGACTCAACTATGCATTCATATCAAATAAAATTTATTAGGTCTTCAACTACAACTTTGGGCTTGATTCCTAGTTGATGGATGACATGCAGATGAAAATTTGATGTGGACTCCTAATAAGTGCCATAAGGTCTTCCAAAAGTAGGTAGGAAATTGAATGGGCTCAAAGGACTGATGAAACATGCTAACCTCAACAAAATGCAACTGGGTGGTTCTAAAAATATTAGAAGCCTCAGGGAAGGACATGAAATATGAGGTAGGTTTGACAACTGGGTCTAGATTCATGAGGGTGACCTTAAAGTATGGACATGGATCTACAAGCAGCCAAAAGTCGACTTTATCGAAGAACAGGTCAGTAAGTTCATGGAAGAGATCATTAATTGGAATCAAAGGGGTAACCTCATCTTGAGGGTACCAAATTAAAGAGATCAAGTCTTCGATAAATTATTTTGGTTCAAGAATTTCAGGACTAAGCTCTCCTATTTGGGTCTCTTCTAGGATTTCCTCCGATGAAGCCCTAATGGTAGAGATGTTAAATCCCTCATGGTTCTCTTTTCCTAATGGTCCTTCTAAAACATTAGGTGACTCATCGACTTTCTCTTCTCCTTTATACTCATCTATCAGGTTTTCTCTAGCTTCATATATTTTCACTATGGCTTCAGCCTGAGTAATCTTCTGGTCAATTAACTCTGAGTCCGCAAAAGATATTTTCTCTTCAGGATCATTCTTTGGAACAAATGGGGTTATAGGGGTGGGTCGACTAAGGAAAAATTGACTGATTCTGGAGTTATGACTCAGTGCACAAACCTAATGGGTTCTGGCCGATGAATTCTGGGTCTAGGGGAAGTTGTTTTGGGTGAACCAGGATTAATACGGGCCCTATGGGTTCTCTTTAGGTTGTCGAGTTGCTTATCCAGTCGGTCAAACCTATTGTCCATCAGGGCACATTGTTTATTGAAGGTCCTCAATAAAGTTTCTATAATGGACTCCATGATCATACTGGGTTGGGATTAGGCTCCTAATCTAGTGGTCATGTGATACAATCCTAGCTTCTAGGGTTCCTAAACCTAGAGCTCAAGTAGAATGAGTTAACTCAAATTACACCCAACTCAACAATTAGCCCTTCCACTGGCCAGGTAAGAGGTGGGGTGGTGGGAGGCTCCCCCTGCTTGACACAGGGTCCTAATTAAATACCACCAGTACACTTAGGGCATTTGCCTATGGACCTTTAGCCTTAGACACCAGCTTCTAGTAATAATGGAAAGGTTGAGTGCACTAGTTCACTCACAAGACTCCAACCCAACTTGTTGGTGTCCTTAAGCTGTATTAGATTGCTACTCGAATTTAGATTAGGGCTAGGACAATGCAAGATTTGTTGGTTGTTTGTGGGCCAAGAAAAGGTGATGAAAACCTTCACTTATCTTATGATAGCATGCCCTTAAAATAATTTCAGATAGGATGAATGCACAATCCAATCAATCTAGTTACCAAGATAAGATAAGAGAACACTTGCAACTCAAAATTTAAACATTTAAATTTCAACTTCAGATTTGAGATTTTAGATTTGAATTTAAATTTTAGATTTTAAATTACAGAAATTAAATTTGAATTTTCTTGGGGATTAGGTTGGATAAATTCAAAATCTAGATGTGCCAGAATCTTATCCTAGGTTGTGCTCAGAAGATTAACATGTAATCTTTCAAGCAATTAATAATTCAAACATGCATACACTAAGCACAACTAATTTTTCGATATCGGGTTATCATGTCCGGTCGTAGCTCATTACTCCAAAGGATCATGACAATATCTTGCATATACCCGCTCAGGAGGCATGATTTCCTTCCACTAGAAAGTACTAAGAAAATAATGCAATTTTTTTGGAAAAAATCTCAGATCTAAAATCTATGAGAAAAGATTATAGATCTGATTTTAATATGACTAAATTACTAAAATTAATGCAAAGGATACTAAGATCTGAAGAGCTATGGAAGTGCCTTCCAAATCCAATGCTAGAATAGTGCAGAAATTTCAGCTAGTCACTAAATATCCTTTTCTAACCTATGGCTCTGATACCAAAATTGATGCGGGATGCTAGCTTTAATACCAAAATTGATGCAGGATGCCAACTCTAATACTAAAGTTGATGCGAGATGCAAGAAGCTCTGATACCAAAACTGATGCGGAATGCCAGCTCTAATACCAAAGTTAATACGGGATGGATGCAAAGACTAATTCTAATAATTAAAAATTTAATTTTGATGAGCAATGGTATCAAACTCAGATAAGCTATAAATAAATTTAATGAAAAAATATACTAAGTCTCTACTAGCTACTCGCAATATAATCGGCATGCAATCACATAAAGAACCCTGGATCTGATGATTGAGGAACCACCGAAACTAGGACATCCTGACTTCAATAACCAGATCTAATGAGATTCAGATGGTTATTTACTAATAACACTTTTCCCTCCTCTGTTTCTATAGATCTTGACTCAACTCTCAAGATCTTGCGGTAGGATTGCAAACTTGAGTTCCTTCGGAGTAGTTTTCCCGTTGATGGTTGGATGGCAAGGAAACCTCCTCTTCTAATCGAGAACACTAGGGATTCGGCAAAAAAACTTGATTAGAATGATGGAAATGGAGTGGAAATCTGAAATGAGAGAGGGAAAGAAGGACAGTCGACTTGGATCTGAATCTGGATTGGATGTTGAAGATGGTGGTGCCTGGCTTCTAGATCTTGGACTCAAGAGATAACTAGAGCTTCAGTACTCCACACACACTAATACAATGCTTAACTAGTAGAGCACTAACACTCTACAATTACTTAACCAGCAATTGCACTCTCAATGCTTACCCAGCAATTGGAGAAAAATCGATAGAGTTTCATTAATCAATCATAAGTTGGATTACTAGAAGGAACCAGGGTGGTATTTATAGACCCCTTACATAGTAGCTTGATAAGAACAAATTCATGGTAGCAAGATAAGAAAGAATTCTTTTGAATACAAGATTAGGGTAGATAAAATGGCCTCCTATCTATTTCTTGAATTCAAACTAGGTAGACTCCTTTACACTTGGACTCTTCCATGGAATGGGCGATGAAACAAAGATGGGTGACAAAATGAGATGGCATCCCATTCTCTCACAATTAGTGCTAATCTATTTCCCTTCTTGGCGTGAACTCCTTCTTGTTGTTAGGATAAGCTTCTTGATAAAGAAAACACTTTGAATGTTGGATGAACCTTGGAAGGAATATGACTTGATAAGAAAAAAAACTCCTTTGAAACTTGGATGAACCTCCATCTAATCTTGGAATCTTCTATTTGAATTTGAATGTAGATAGATGTTTCCTTGCATTTGAATTCCCTTAGGCGACAAAGAGGCTTCATAAAGGGCGATAAGAAAGAAGTGCCCTTTCTTATTACTTCTCTTAAAATTTGAATGGCTTTTAAATGAGCGACAATTCATGAGATTGAGATGTGATGCTAAATGGGAGGAGAATCCTTCCATTTTACTTCTCTTAAATGGTGTCATCTTGGATTTAAAAAGGGACGATGAGAAGGAATTTGTTGGCACCTCTCTTGGATAAACTTGAATCTTAAATTGTCCCGATGTCTCTATTCCCAATGTCCCATTATCTCGATGTCTGGATGTCCCAATGTCTCGATGTCTGGATGTCCCATTGTCTCGATGTCTGGTGAAAATTTTGGACAACCTTTTTTGTCATGGAATTGATCCACCAAGGTGATATCACATGGCACACTACTCCAAGTGGTAGTTGACAAGGCCCCATGTAATGGGGACGTGACACGATGACATGGCATGGTGACATGGCTGAAAGGGATATGCCCTACAAGCCAATCTATGTTGTATCTCCCAAACCATTGTAATTGATAATATTCTAATAAAGACATTATTTTTCATCATACGCTGTGTTTATTATTATATGATGAACCCCATAGATTAGGGCTATGATTTTAGGGTTATGATGAGATCATACCAGTGAGACCTAAAGTCTTAAAACCTTAATCTAAAATATTCCTAGTCAAAGGAACCCTGAGTAGGGGATCAGGGTTTTTCCGGTATGACTAGCACATCCCATGTATATTGGAGAGGGTGACTGCTCTCATAGTCACTTGTGTATGACACTAATACTAGGATGTGGGTGCTCATTAGAGAATGAGTTCACTGATATGATCCAACTTGAGAGCATCTAATGGAGTCTTAGCTACATGTCAATAGAAGGTTCTCATAGTGAAAGTGGTACAAGTAATCCTTTGACCTGAGACTGCCATAAGTACCTTATGTACATGAACCCATCCTTTGGTTCAATCCTATTCATGACAATGAGTCATACACAGGATTGATACTGGGAATGGTGAATTGTATATGAAGGTAATGAGTAGGTCAATAAGGAATCGATCACTCTTAGTAAGAGGAGATTGCATCCAGCTAGTTATCAATCGGACGATGATTCAGGGAATCTTTGATCAAAGTAAAGATATTAGAGATGGTTTCTAATATCAAGATAATTGAATCATCAAAATAAGATTGAGCTAGAAACAAATATAATATTGGATTTGACATATATCCATATCCATAATTATATTTTGGGTGCAGGTTGATCGAAGGATTTAATTGTACGGTAACTTTCTACTGAAGGGTAGTTTTGGTATTTCACCAGAATTTCCATATCTTCTGGGTAGACATGACACGTTGCTTGACGTCAATCTTGTCTTGTGGGTTGATCAAATTTAATGATCATTTATTAGGAAGAGTCCTAATTGATCAAAATCGGGTAAGCCCGATTTGACCTAAATCGATTAGAAAGAGTTCTAATCAAATTAGGTCAACTTGTATTCGAACCCACTGCTGGCTAGATATGGAACCCAATGGATCACACACTTAAGAGAATTGATCAAGAGTCATTTGCATGAAGACACTCTAGCAAGTGTTGCAAATCCTAACTTCTATTCGAATTGGATTCGAATTAAGGTTCTGAATTGATTCAATTTGGGTTCTGATTGGATCTAATTAGACCCTAATTGAGGTTTTAGGGATTATGGCTAACCCAATTGGCTAACCAATTTCTTAGGCTAGCATACCACCCGCCCCTTAGCCCTTTCATGCCAAAAACACCAAGAGTCCATGCGCTTATGGACTCTTGGTGCGCCATATGGAGGAGTCCATGGGCGCATGGACTCTTGGCGCGCACACTTAATTCTCGATAAATTAAGATGGGGCGGCATTCTTTCTCATTTTTAGCGCCTCACTTGTCATCCCTTGGATGGTAATCTAATGGGTGGTGGGGTTTTAAGAAAGAAAGAAAGCATTGTTTCTTCCCGGGTGCGCGAAATCGTATCTCTTTGGAGATTCAAGTTTTGTGACTTCTTTCTCCCAATCGTCGCGACTTCTTCCTTTGAGAAAAGCCATGAGAATTGATCTGGAAGGCCACGAGAATTAATCCAAAAGGCCATGAGAAAGAAGAGAAGGGCGTGAGAAGAATGAAAGGGCATGAGAAAAATGTTTACGGAGAGTTGTGAGGGTGCCTCTCTGAAAACTATATAAAGGAATGGAAATCAGAACTTCGTAATTCTAAAAAAAAAAAATTATATTTTTATTCTTCTTCCTCTTCTAAAGACTCTTTCTCCCTTTTCTTGTTTTTGCATTGTTTCCTTTACAGAGTACACCTCTGTCGAAACTCTGCTACTGAACAAGAACAAGAGCGAAAGTCTCCGACGGTAAAGGAAAGAAAGAGTTCTGTTTTTGTTCTTTCCTTTCTTTCTTCCATTAAGACATTTTTGTCTTAATTTCTCCTCCAATTTAAGACAAGCCTAAATCCCCTTAAGACAAAGTCTTATCTTTAAGACAAGAGTGTCTTAGAGGGTCAAGGTCTTAGTGGAAGGAGGAGAAGAGAAAAAAAAAAAAAAAAGAGGCAACCTCTTGTGTGGAAGAATTCTAGCCATAATCCGAAGAATTGAGTTCTAGAAGAAGAACTCAATATGAGGAACTATTGGACAAGAAGATAGTGTTCTTGGTCATTGCTCTGTATGGATCACCATCGGAGGGGGGACACTTGGATGCCTGGTGAACTCAATAGCCCGTTCATCTTCAAGATTAAATCTTCATCAAATTGGAATTAGCGGTTAAAGGTTAGTACTCTAATTCTAATTTGCATAAGAATGTTAGTCTTCATACATTTTAGTCTTATTAAGGAGTTCCTGGTTTAGGGTTTTGGTGCATATTAATTTCTATATTTTGAAATTACCCTTCCGCTGCATTGCACCGGATCCCAACAATGGCTTCAACAACTAGGCCTGACCTTGGCTGATAATTGGACTTGAACCCCCTTGACTAATTCAAGCATTAATTACAAGACTCGGTCCAAGCAAACATAACTCAATCCAACTGAACCTAATTTGACCAACTTGCAAATCAAAGGAAACTAATTTCAATTACAGACTCGATTACTTACAAGACTCAATAACTTTGACTGAATGAAGACATACTACTCTTTGGTGATCCACAATGAGCTTGGAGGGGTCTGATATCTCTTCTTAGCTCGATGTCCTCACCACTTAGTTGACATGGGTCAACTTGAATCAATAGATAATCTAATCAGATCTGATTCACCATATTAGCCAGGTAAGTAAGATCAAGGGATGGGTTAAGCCAAGTAAGCTTCTTGCCTTAGACACCAACCATGAGTTGGCCAGGTAAGAGTTTGCCCCAAAGAACCTTGATCACCAATGTCAAACATAACTTAGACACCAAGTGGTTTACCAAACTCAATCAGACTAACCTAAAGACTCGGGCTCACCACGAAGCCACCAATCAAGTCCATATAGATGTATGGGACTGATCTAGCCAACTATTAGAGAGATCTATAGAAAAGAGACCTAATTCAACTTTTGATTAGTCTTTTCTCTATTTAATCCATTCATCTAAATCTAGGTCTAACCCATTTAAGGACCAAATTCTAGTTAACCTAATTAACCCATGGTTTATCAATCATGACTTAAGATTAGAATCACGTCCTAAATCTTAAAAGGTTTCCAAAGTACAACTTAATTCTCAATTAAGTGTAACATGCCAATTGAAACATTTTCAATTAACCCAAATTTTGAAGCAATTTCCAAAGCAAGTGAAACAATTTCATAAAAATATCATGAACTTTAAATTTACTATTTTCAATTTTTTTTGTTGTTTGTTCTTTTATTCTCAGATCCGAGTTGACTTTACAAAGACAGGTCAACTCGAGTAGGAGGCAAGTTGGCTCGTCTGCCTGGGCATAAAATAGTAACTCTAAAATTCGGAGCTTTTCAATTGAATTTTTCAAAGTCCTAGATCATGAACCTTTTAGATCTTATCTAAATATAGCTATGATCCACAAACATAGATTAAAACAATTTTAACCTATCAAATCCCTCACTTTCTTCTTCATAAGGTCATGACACAGCGGCACCCCTACATGCCATAGGAGAATCCCATTGAATGGGAAGAGATGGGCTTTAAACCATACTTCTCTCCAATGACCAGATGGCCATGGTGAATCTACCTTAATCCAAGTACTATGTGAAGGATATCAAGCTGATTTCATACAAAAGCATTAAACTAAATATGCATTCAACATGGTGATCTGATACCAATATTGGCGAACCCAGGTGGGCTGATACATGCAATTTAAAACTTTTCTAAACCACATGATGCAGCGGAAGGAGATAAAATAATTTTATCTAACATGTTAATCTAATTAACATTGGCCCTATACAAATTTTCATGCATATAGAGTAATACATGTATAAAATTAGGTAGGCAAACTATGTAACTCATAGAACCTTTCTTTGAATTACATAAGATAGTATTGAAGAACATTTCATCATATTGTGAGATAGGGATACAACCCTTACCTACGAGGTGACAATCACCAGAAAGAGAAGTAGTACTCCAAGGAAGTAAAGAGGCTCTGCAAGAAGCATAAATGTCCTACCTCTACAAGTGATTCACACTGGGATAAGGAGATTCTTCTCCTTCCTTCAAGGTGCTAGCCTCTCCGGAAATAGTGTGGCAGTGATGGCCTCTTTCAACTCTTTGAAGAACCAGTTGCTGAAGAGATGTTGGAACAAAGGCACCTAAGAACCCTTCCCAGATCACTCTGTCCCAAACTTTCAACAGAAGGTATACACATAAGAATCCCAAAACCCAAACCTCACTCTATCTTTCCAAGAATGAGATCTAATCTCATAATCTCTCAAAGGTCAAGGATGAGTTCTAACCAACAAAAATGGCAGAATCTCGACCTAGGTGAAAGGTGAGCAATTCTACCCCTTCAGCTCATCCAAAATAGTCTTTTTAATAACACCATGATGAAGAGATAATGAGAGATAAATGAGAGGTTTGGAGTCTCTTGGAATTTCTGTGGTTACAAGACCTTTGGACTTCAGCAACTGCAGCTAGTTAAAACCCCAAGAAACCAAAATTAAGTGCCATAACTCTTATAGCCATTAATAAGGCATCCTCATATTTTTGTAGAGTCTGACAAAGGAGTCAACTCGAGCATGCGAGTCGACTTGCATGAGTCGACTCATCCGATGAGTCGACTTGAATGTAGTTTTGATAACTTCTTGTCAAACATATTCGAAATGATTCTCAATCATTCCCAAGCCAATAAGTCGGGAAGAAATCCCACGGTGTGTGACCCCATAGGTTCAAACACTAAACTGATAGCACAGGAACATTTCCAGTACCAGCCAAAGTTGCTATCTAGTAATAACACTCAGCGTCTGGATAGGTCTAAGGTTGCAGAGCAACAAGAACCTATCGAATATGGAATACCACTGAACTTATTCCTTTAATCTCTTAATGCTCGGATGGATTAGGGTTAAACTGCCCAACCCTAATTAATCCATAACAATATATCTCAAACAAAGAATCCCTGTAACACCTTACAAGGAATGTCCCGTCCAAGGTATTTCTCAATTGAGTTATATTAAGCATTCAATCCAAACCATTTGGAGAAATCAATCCTATCTTGATCCTAATATCGCTACATAAGTACTTGACTATACCCAACAACCTTTCATCATCGAATTAGAAATTCGGGTAGTCCAGCACCTAAGCACAGTGAGTTGCTTGCAAGCTGCCATAGAGATCTCAAGTCAGAAAAATAATTCATGTCCACATTCTAATGCAAAACTTCTCTTTGGCAGAAAGAGAATCTCGCATGAGAGTCACGCTCAGTGAAGTGTTGAACACAACACCTGATGTCATACCAACATCTCCATGCTACTTGGTTAAGAGGACAACCAATAGACATGACATCAACGACCTACTCTCGATACCCCATTATCCTGAAATAGCATATCCTTTGGTCGTGAACCAGTTTATGAACTACACGACGTATCCTCTCTACATCGCATACAAGGTAGCTCAAAGGATATCATCACACAAGAGTTCAATTAGAAAGATGACATGTGATGAACACCCAGAATAAACCTTTTATTCAATTCAATAATTCATATGTACATACATGAGTCACACAACCATCTAATACCTAGATGATTCACTTTGAGATACACATTTCCCAACATGTGGTGCTTCCAAGACTTAGGGGGCCAAGGCTAAGGCTAAGGTCCAATGCCCATGCGGTAATGCGAGATGAGTATGCAAGGGATGAACATAAAAAAAATAGCAGATTAAAGAGAGTAATTAAATTCAAATTTTTTATGTGGTTATTGTTCCCAAAAAAGAGAGGAAGAACAACTAGGAGATGATGTAAAGGCTAAAAACTACTACCCACAGATTAAGAACTATTAAAGGGATAAAGAACAAGATCCTAGGATTAAGAAACCACAATTAGGGCTTGTTCATCTTCAAAAAAATAGATCTAAAGAGAGGGTATGGTTCAAATACCTAGCAATGATGTCTTCCTTATCATAGACGGGGTCTCTCAGCACTTTGGATCGGTGCCTAGATGACGAAGCCTTGTTCTTGCAGATCCATCAACATTTTATCAGCGATCCTGGGGCAAGGAAGAACCTCTTCCAAGGATTGTTTCACCAGAGGGATCCTACAAACGTCAAATGTTAGAGATGAAGAAGATGGAAAAAAATATGAAACAGGTGGTTGGATTGGAATAAAGATGGAAGAGGGTGTTGCAGGGGCTGGTAGACTGAAACTTGGAGGGTGCCTAGACTTGTGGTTGGCAGCCTGGCTACTGAAGAGGCGCCGTGCTGGAGGATGGTGGCCTGGAGGAGAAGCAGGGAATAGCCTGAGTTGGAGATGAAGGGCAGTGGCCTTGGCTTGGGGGACTATGGGTGCCCTAGGGCTTGATTGATGGTGGGCGGCATGGGTTGGAGAAGTACTGGAGGTCGGCTAGGGTTTGCTTGGAAAAAGAAAGAAAGGGGGCAGCTAGGTTAGAAGAAAGCAAGAATTTGTTGGGCCTCACACCACTCTCCCTCACAGAGTGACAATGCACAAGGCACGAAAAATAGAGAAATACTCAAATTTTATTCATCAAAAGTTTTTCATTACAAGAGGGAGGGGGCGGATATTTATAAATTCACCCAGGTCCCTGGACTCCCTGACAGAATGGGATTACAAAACATGAAGGCCATGAAAACTCTCTTGGGCTAGGGTAGCAACTTCATGTGGTCTTGGCAGCCTCCTTGTGGGCTTGCACGCATGAACTCTAGGTGGTCATGGGCTGCTCTAGGATGCCATCTTTCTTGGACCTTGGGCTGGGGCTCTGGGCTGGGGAGGGCACCAACTGACTTGGACTAGAAGGGGCGCTAACCATGGATGGGTTGGGATGCTAGTGGGCCTGGGGATGCCAATCACTTGAGGACCTAAGGTGCCAACTCATGGACTGGGAGGGGCGCCAACCTTGGGCGGCATGGGATGGGGCTAGAGTGGGGCCTGGTGAATCTCTTGGTTGGTGACTCTCCTCTTGAATGAAAATTACATGGACTTGATTGAATTGACTAGACCAAAAGCAACTGAACACAGTTGTCTCACTTTATTACAGGACTCGTAATTTATTATAGGACTCAATTGGCTCACTTTAGTACAAGTGACTCAGGACTAATGGACTACAGGAATCAAAACCCTAATCAGAAATCCATAATGGGCCCAGTAATCTCTGTTTAATTTTGGTGCCCACACCAATTCTACCTGGGTGGGACAAACTTGACCTTGTCGAGTAAGGGTCATCTCAACTCTCGTACTGCTCTAATATGTCTGGGTTGGGGCATTACAGATCTTCTTGAGTGATCCACGAATCCTTGGATTCCGATCGACCTTGCTATCGGACCAAGTAACGTTGGTATCCTTTGTTCCGGGTACTAATGGCTTGGTCGTCTAGGATATGCTCAATCTTGTCTCCTTCAAATATCTCATAAATAAAGGTAGGTCAGAATTGGTGAAAATGTGAAGGACTTTCGACTTTCGGAATAAGGGCAATCAATGAAATTTGAATTCAATAAATAGGGCTTAACAGTGCCTTCAGCAAAGAAATTGTGAACCGCCCTGACCAGGTCATCTTCAGTAATCTTCCAATAGTGAGAGTCAAAAAGACTTGGGAATCCATCAATTTAAAGGATAGGGGAGTCTCCTCTCTGAGGCCAATTTGTTGGTGGACACTTTGGAATGGGCTCACTCTCAAGGGAAGGGTTAGATCCAAATAGCTCATTGGGAATCATTGTTGGCTTCCTATACTCTACTAGGTCTGAGATATTGAAGGTTGAACTAATGCCTAATTCGGGTGGTAACTTGAGCACATAGGCATTAGGTCCAGCTTTCTTTATCACTCTAAAGGGTCCAGCTCTACGCGCATGTAATTTCTTCATGGTACCTAGAGGGAACCGCTCTCTCAATAAATTCTTTAACTCTTTTTCAAGAATTAGCAAATTTTTTATAAATTTCATTGCTCACATTAATCTTTTAACTAATTTTCTTATGCAAATCCCTAACATTCTATGCAAATGACTCAGCTAACTCAGAGATTTATGCATTTATGTGCAAGGGGATTAGGTCTAAGGGTCTGTTAGGCTTATAAATATGGACAACCTTGAATGGGCTTTTGCCTATGGACCTATTGACTGAACTATTGTAGGCAAATTTGGCTCTAGGTAAAAGAAGGTCCTAATTTCCAGTGTTCTCACCTATAAGGCATCTCAATAGGTTTCCAAGGCTGCAATTCATACCTCAGTTTGGCCATCAGTTTGAGGGTGGTAGGAGGTGAAAAATTTAAGCTTAGTTCCTAACAAGTTCTAAAGGATCTTCCAGAAGTAACTGGTGAAGTGGACATCCCTATCAGACACTATGGTTTTTGGAAGGCCATGTAACCTAACCACATGATCAAGAAAAAGTTTGGCCACCTTGGAAGCATCAAAGGTTTGAGAGCAGGGTATGAAATGAACCATTTTGGAAAACCTATCGACCACTACATAGATTGAGTCATGTTTCCTTTGGGTCTTGGGCAATCCTAACACAAAGTCCATATTGAGGTCTTGCTAAGGATGGTCAGGTATAGGTAAAGTGGTATATAAGCCAGTGTTTTGCTTCTGCTGTTTAGCAATAGCACAAGTTTGACACCTGGACACAATGTAGGAAACATCCTTTTTCAGACTTGGCCAAAAGAACTGGTCCTCTATAGCTAAAATGGTCTTATTCCTACCAAAGTGACCAGCTAGACCTCCTGCATGGGTTTCCCAAACTAAAAACTTTCTAAGTGAAGTCCTGGGAATGCACAACTTGTTTTCCTTAAAAGGATAACCATCCTGGAGGGTGTACTCACTATGTGAACAAGATGGTCCTTGACTCACAGATTGGAAGATTTCACTGAAGTCAGGGCAGGTCTCATATTCTTCTTTCAGTGGGTCAAATCCTATGACTTCATCCTAATAGAATTCAGGAGCAAGGCACGGCGGTTAAGGATATCAGCTACCTTATTTGTGGTACCAGCATGATGTTTCAATATAAAGGTACAGGCTTGGATATATTCTACCCACTTAGCATGCCTAGGGTTTAGTTTCTTCTGCGAGTTAAGGAATCAGAGTGCTTCATGATCAGAATATAGGACAAACTCCTGGGGTAGTAGGTAATGTCTCCAGTATCAAGGGCTTGTACTATCGTATAAAATTTCTTATCATAGGTTAAGTACCTAAGTTTAGCCTCATTGAGTTTCTCACTAAAGAAAGCTATAGGGTGACTCTCTTGGCTCAGTACTCCTATGTCTACTCCCGAAGCATCACAAGCAACCTCAAAAACTTTGAAAAAATCAGGTAACCTCAGGATGGATGCTTGGGTCATTTTCTTCTTAATCCTTAGGAAGGCTCTATTTGCAGCTTTGGTCCACTCAAAGTTTTCCTTCCTAATGCAATCGGTGATGGGTGCGACAATGGAGTTAAATTCCCAAATAAATCTACCTATAGAAGGTAGCTAGACCATGGAAACTATGCACATCATGAATACTAGTAGGTACTAGCCACTCAACTATGGACTTGACCTTTTCAGGGTCAATTGAAACTCCTTCGGGGGTCACTACGAATCCTAGGAAGATAACTCTATGGATCAGAAAATCATACTTCTTCAAGTTGGCATAGAGACTATCCTTCCTAAGGGCTTGACAGACTTGTCTAATGTGGTTCAGGTGGTCTTCCTTAGTCCTATGCAGATCAAGATATCATCAAAGTAAACCACTACAAATTTTCCAATGAACATCCATAGGACTTGGGTCATGATCCTCATGAAGGTGCTAGGGGCTTTGGATAATCTGAAAGGCATCACTACCCACTCATAAAAACCATCCTTAGTTTTGAATGTGGTTTTCAACTCATCCCAAGTCTGATCTTAACTTGATGATAGCTGCTCTTAAGGTCAATCTTTGAGAAAATGGTTGCACTGGCCATCATGTCTAACATGTCATCCAAATAGGGGATGGGGAACCTATACTTCAATGTAATCTTATTTATGGCATGAGTGTTGACACACATTCTCCAAGTAACATCTTTCTTAGGAGTGAGTAGGGTAGGTACGGCACATGGGCTCAGGCTCTCCCTAATAATTTTTTTCTAAGGAGTTCTCCTACTTAGTTTCTCAATTCTAGATGTTCAAAGGGTTCATCCTATAGTGTGTGGTAGGTTTGGTAGGGTGGCTCCCGGACTAAATCTATGGCATGCTACACATCCCTTAATGGTGGTAATTGGTCAGGCAGGTCTTCACGGAGCACATCTTCAAACTCACTTAAAATTTCCTTAACTTTCTGAGGGTGCTCTTTCTAGGTTTGATTAGGTACTTCCTTAGCAGTTAATAGCCAAATGGTCAAACCCTCTGTGATCTCTCATTCTAGCTCCTTAGCAGTGATCAGATTGACTCCTGATTTCTTTTCTTTCAAACTACTAGATTTTCTCTTGACATTGTCCTTAGGTGGGGTGGGGTTAATCACAATCTTCTTCCCATGAAAATTAAAAGAACATGAATTAGATTGGCCGTACAAGGTAGCATCATGGTCAAATAGCCAAGGTCTACCTAGGATAATGCTACTACTCCCTTGGGAATGACATCACACCATGCCTTTTGCTGATAAGATTGAAGCTGGATCATGACTTGGCATCTAAGCTTGATTGGGATGGAGGTTGAGTCTATCCAGGATACCTCATAGGGGCTGGGATGGAGAACTGGGGTCAAGCCTAAGGTTTTGACAGTACTGGTTGAGATGGCATTCATATAGCTCCCACTATCTATGATGATTTTGCATACCTTGTCCTCTAACTTCACAAAGGTCTGTAGGATGTTGGTCCTACACCAATCCTCTTGTGTCTTGGTTTGGGCTAGGATGCACCTAACAACTCCTAATAGGTCAGACTGCTCAACAACTTCCTCATCTCCTTCATATTCATCTACCAGGTTCACCTCAGCTTCATACACTTTTTCCTCGAAATCATCAGTGGGTTCAGGGCCTCCTTTTTCAAGTTCCCTATGTGTAGGGATCGGGTTGGGCATTGGCTAGTATAGTGTCCCACCTTATGACATTTGAAACAAGTATTACCAAGGTTGGGATTCGGGTTTCTCTAGACTTCAGGTGCCTTACCCTTGTCATCTCAAGAGGTCAATGGGTTGCTAGGACTGGGTCGGCTCGGGTTAGGGTTGGGTTGGCTCGGGTTGGGGTTGGGTCAGCCTGGGTATACTTGGCTAGGACTTGGTCTTGGAATAGGGGCACTGTTCCTAGTGGGCTTAGGTCAACGGTACATGGGTCCCCTCTAGAATCTCTCATAGTCTCTAGCTATCTGGTAGGCTTGCTCAAGATCATGGACCTCCCTCAAAAATAGCTCTCTCTGGATGTCATCATGAAGTCCAGCCCTAAACCTAGATAGGGTCACAGACTCAGACTCGTTTATGCTACACCTCATGGCAAACTCATCAAACTTGTTATCTACTCTGACACAATCCTATTTTCTTGGCTCAGCCTTTGGCACTGGTCTAAGAGTCTCTGATGATAGGATGTAGGAAGGTACTTATCCCTAAATTTCAGCTTCATGGCTCTCTAGGTGACTGTGGGAAGTTGATGCAGGACTAACTAGATGAGAAGATGAAGAATGATACAAGTGATTTTTCTTTGGTGATTTTTTTTTAGGGTTTTAATGATTTGTTTAGGATTCCCGAAAACAAGTAGGAGTAGATCTAAGGTTCTATACTAACAAGAACTTAGGCAAGCAAGTAGTCCCTAAATAATGATAAAGAGAGGACCCCGGGATTGAGAAATCCCGTAGGACTTAGCTCTCAGATCAATACCTACTTAGGAGTCTAGGGTTGCAAGCCTCAAAGATCCGAAGTGCCCGATGCTCAGATCACTCACTCTGGCGGATGTGGCCTGGATGATTGAGCCTTCAACCCTGTGGAGGCGTCGGCTTGCAGTCCGAAGGTCATGAAGGCAAAGGAGACCAATTCATGTTCGTGGCACCTGGAGGACCTACGAGCATTCAAAGAAGAAGAGTTAGGTTTCGATCAAGAGATAGCAATAGAAGAACGAAAGAGGGTTGATGTAATGATGGGTGGAGTCTTCTTGCTAGGCGCCCGGGTGGATGATCCCAATAGGCTCCGATTCGAAGTTGGAGGATGGAGTTGCACAAGTGACGGTAACTTGAGGCCTCACACCTCTTGATGCCGAAGGCGAAGGTGCTCCCTCACGGAGATCGACGTTCCTAGTGAATGAAGGCAACTAAAGAGAAATTGGAACTCAAGAAACTTGGTTTTTCATTCATCAAAAACTAATCTTACAAGGGAGGGGTAAGGCCCTTTATATAGGCACCTTAAGACCCATTCAAAATTTGAATGAAAAATAATACAAGTCTTCATGAAGATGGCACCATAAAATCAGATTTTTCTCCATGGAATCCTCTCTTGGTCGACCTAGAAATGGTGAAGTGCTTGATTTCGGGGAGTGAGGAGGGGAGCATGTCTTCAAGAATCATGGGTGCCAACTTGATCTTTGCTTCTTTCCTTGACCATCCAAGCTTTTATGGAGAAAGGCTTGATGTGGGGGCATGAAACATGGATCTTGTCTTGGCACCTTTGGACTTTTGAATTTCTTCTATGGTTGATCAAACACTTTGGGAAGAAGGCATGATATGGGGGCTTGAAGCAAGGGACATGTCTTTACAAATCTTCAACTCCCATTGACCTTCCTTTGTCGCCCACCCTTCTTTGGGAGAAAACTTGATAGGGGGAGTGAAGGGAGGCTTGGATCAAGAGATTTTGTCCATATGGCTTGATGGCGTCCAAGAAATCTGCACTTCCTCTTGATTGGAGGCTTATGTCAAGGGATGGTGTCCGCTTGGATTGATGGCATCCAAAATTCTGCATTTTCTCTTGATTTGGGCCGCCCACTAGTCATGATGATGTGGCACCACATGGGATAGGTGATGGGGATCCAGGGCAGGTCCGGGTATTTTTTATTTTTTCTTATTTTTTCAGATTTTTTTATTTTTCCTATCCCGCTATTCCATCAATCCCCGCTATTCTGGTTTTGTTCTCAATTTATCCCCGAGTTATCCCAGCTTTATTCTACCTCCTGCAACCTTTCTCTCGTGAATTTTTTAAAAGTTTCGAACCCTAGCCCCACCGCCCCTCCGGTCCCAGATCCGGGTACCGCCCTCCGGGCCCCCGCCGGAACGCCGCCGAAGCTCGCAGGCCCCCGCCCTCGCCGGAGAAGCACCGCCGCCACCGCCGCCGCCACCGCCCACCCGCCCGTGGGAAGCCGAACGGACGCAGAGGCATCCGCCCGCCATGGCCCACGGCCGTCGTTGCCATCGCCGGCCCACTGCCCGCCGTCGTTCCCGCCGCCACCTGCCCTCGCCCGGCGCCTCGTCACCGCCCACGCCGGTGGGGTCGTCACCGCCCACGCCGGTGGGGTCCGTCACCGCCCACGCACGTGGGAAGATGAACGGATGCGGGAGGCGTCCGTCCGCCCGCGTGCGGTCATGTGGCACCGCCGCCCACCGCTTGACGCCGTCGCCGCCGCCCGCCTGTCTGCCGACACCGTCCCCGTCCCCGACCTCCCCACCATCCACCGGCCATTCCGGTGCCCGTAGGTCTCCCACGGTCGTGGGAGACCAAACGGCATGCTGGGCATGCCATGCCAGCCATGTGTCGCCTGCCTGCGGCCGCCGCTGGCCATCCGCCGCTCGCCACCCGCTGGCCCCGTCCGTCGCCTGCTTCCCATCGCCGGCGTGTGCTCCGTCGGGAGATCGGTCCTCCGCATGGCCGTGAGACAGAGTTGCATGGATTTCAGAGTGGCCCATATTTCAGAGTAGCACGCTTTCTGGAGCAGATTATCAAGCCAACATGCTCTTTAGAGTATATCAGCACTATTTTTATGCAACACGAATTTTGATATAATTTATTTTCCTTTTTTAGTTTTCTTGGAGGCTAAGAAACTGAGGGTTTTGGTTTTTTATATAAAGGTCCCCTCTCCCCCTGTAATAATCAGAGAGAGTTTTGATATAGATTTTTGGGTTGGTTCCGGTTCTGGTTTTGGGCTAAGGCCGGTTTTTCTTCGTTCCCTACTGTGTGCATTATGGGTTCGATGAGGGGTGTGAGGCGTTCCCTGCTGTGTGCATTATGGGTTCGATGAGCACCCTAGTTATCCCCTATCTCGTCTTCTTTATCCCCTCGTGTCCTTCGAGAGTCATCCTAGCGCATCTATGTGAGAGCCCTGCTGTGTGCATTATGGATTCGATGAGAGCTCAGGGTAGCTGGTGCTGTGACCCCTTCGAGAGGGTAGCTTTATGCTTAGGGTAGCTGGTGCTGTGATCCCTCGGGAGGGTAGCTTTAGGCTTTGACCCCTAACTTTCTGTGTGCATCCCCCGCTAGAGTGAGTCTTAGGGCCATGAGTTCCAATTCCCGGTCCCCCATCTTCATCCTTCCTTCGCCACATCCACCCAGAAAAATTGAAAACAAAAGAGATCAGCTGTCTTAGGATTTTAGTGTCAGTATGCCCTAGTCCCGGGAGGCTTCTTAGTCCTCTCACGGTCCTAGTTTGTTTGTTGTTTCACTGTTTTTTCAAATAACCATGTTACATCGATTTTTTGTCCCGCATCAATTCAGAGTTTTGATATAGATTTTTGGGTTGGTTCCGGTTCTGGATCTGGGCTGAGGCCCATTTTTCTTCGTTCCCTGCTTTGTGCATTATGGGTTCGATGAGCACCCTAGTTATCCCCTCGTGTCCTTCGAGAGTCATCCTAGAACATCTATGTGAGAGCCCTGCTGTGTGCATTATGGGTTCGACGAGAGCTTATGGTAGCTGGTGCTGTGATCCCTTCGGGAGGGTAGCTTTATGCTCAGGGTAGTTGGTGCTGTGATCCCTTGGGAGGGTAGCTTTAGACTTTGACCCCTGACTTTCTGTGTGCGTCCCCTGCTAGAGTGAGTCTCAGGGCCATGAGTTCCACTTCTCGGTCCCCCATCTTCATCCTTCCTTCGCCACATCCACCCAGAAAAATTGAAAACAAAAGAGATCGGCTGTCTTAGGATTTTAGTGTCAGTATGCCCTAGTCCCGGGAGGCTTCTTAGTCCTCCCACGATCCTAGTTTGTTTAGTTGTTTCACTGTTTTTCCAAATAACCAGGTTACATCAATTTTTCGTCCCGCATCAATTTTGGTTTCAGAGCGAGTTGTGGATTTAGGGTGTGCTCCATTTTTTCAAACTCGACGGAGTCGAGTTCTTCGAGGTCGAGGAGAATGATGGGGATCCAGGGCAGGTCCAGGTATTTTTCTATTTTTTCTTATTTTTTCAGAATTTTTTTATTTTTCCTATCCCGCTATTCCATCTATCCCCGCTATTCTGGTTTTGTTCTCGGTTTATCCCCGAGTTATCCCAGCTTTATTCTACCTCCTGCAACCTTTCTCCCGTGAATTTTTTAAAAGTTATGAACCCTAGCCCCACCGCCCCTCCAGCACCAGATCCGGGCCGCCTGCCCTCCGATCGCCCCCATCGGAACGCCGCCGAAGCTCGCCGGCCCCCGCCCTCGCTGGAGAAGCCGCCGCCACCGCCGCCGCCGCCAACGCCCGTGGGAAGCCAAACGGACGTGGAGGCGTCTTCTCGCCACGGCCCACGGTCGCCGCTGCCACCGCCGGCCCGCTGTCGCTGCCTTTCCCGCCACCCGCCTGCCCTCGCCCAGCCGTCGGTGGGGTCCGTCGCCGCCCATACCCGTGGGAAGAGAACGGACGCGGGAGGCATCCATCCGCCCGCGTGCAGCCGTGTGGCGCTGCCACCCACCGCCTGACGCCACCGCCCGCATGTCCGCCAGACACCGTCCCGCCGTCCCCGACCTCCCCGCCGTCCACCGACCATTCCCGGTGCCCGGTAGGTCTCCCACGGCCATGGGAGACCAAACGGCACGCTGGGCGTGCCATGCCAGCCATGTGTCGCCTCGCCGACGGCCACCGCTAGCCGTCTGCCGCTCGCCATCCGCTGGCCCCATCCACCACTTGCTTCTCGATCGCCGGCCGTGTGCTCCGTCGAGAGATCGGTCCTCCACATGGCCATGAGACGAAGTTGCATGGATTTCAGAGTGGCCCATATTTTAGAGTAGCACGCTTTTTGGATCAGATTATCAAGCCAACATGCTCTTTAGAGTATATCAGCACTATTTTTGATGCAACACGAATTTTGATATAATTTGTTTTCCTTTTTTAGTTTTCTTAGAGGCTAAGAAACTGAGGGTTTTGGTTTTTTTATATAAAGGTCCCCTCTCCCTGTAATAATCAGAGAGAGTTTTGAAATAGATTTTTGGGTTGGTTCCGGTTCTGGTTCTGGGCTGAGGCCCGTTCTTCTTCGTTCCCTACTATGTGCATTATGGGTTCGATGAGGGGTGTGAGGCGTTCCATGATGTGTGCATTATGGGTTTGATGAGCACCCTAGTTATCCCCTATCTCATCTTCTTTATCCCCTCATGTCCTTCGAGAGTCATCATAGCACATCTATGTGAGAGCCTTGCTGTGTGCATTATGGGTTCGATGAGAGCTCAGGGTAGCTGGTGCTGTGACCCCTTCGGGAGGGTAGCTATATGCTTAGGGTAGCTGGTGCTATGATCCCTCTGGAGGGTAGCTTTAGGCTTTGACCCCTGACTTTCTGTGTACGTCCCCCTCTAGAGTGAGTCTCAGGGCCATGAGTTCCAATTCCCGGTCCCCCATCTTCATCCTTCAATCGCCACATCCACCCAGAGAAATTGAAAACAAAAGAGATCAGCTGTCTTAGGATTTTAGTGTCAGTATGCCCTAGTCCCGGGAGGCTTCTTAGTCCTCTCACAGTCCTAGTTTGTTTAGTTGTTTCACTATTTTTCCAAATAACCAGGTTACATCGATTTTTCATCCAGCATCAATTTAGAGTTTTGATATAGATTTTTGGGTTGGTTCCGTTTCTGGATCTGGGCTGAGGCCCATTTTTCTTCGTTCCCTGCTGTGTGCATTATGGTTCGATGAAGGGTGTGAGGCGTTCCCTGCTGTGTGCATTATGGGTTCGATGAGCACCCTAGTTATCCCCTCGTGTCCTTCGAGAGTCATCCTAGTGCATCTATGTGAGAGCCCTGCTGTGTGCATTATGGGTTCGATGAGAGCTTAGGGTAGCTGGTGCTGTGACCCCTTCGGGAGGGTAGCTTTATGCTCATGGTAGTTGGTGCTGTGATCCCTTGGGAGGGTAGCTTTAGGCTTTGACCCCTGACTTTCTGTGTGCGTCTCCTGCTAGAGTGAGTCTCAGGGCCATGAGTTCCACTTCCCGGTCCCCCATCTTCATCCTTCTTTCGCCACATCCACCCAGAAAAATTGAAAACAAAAGAGATCAGCTATCTTAGGATTTTAGTATCAGTATGCCCTAGTCCCGAGAGGCTTCTTAGTCCTCCCACGGTCCTAGTTTGTTTAGTTGTTTCACTGTTTTTCCAAATAACCAGGTTACATCAATTTTCATCCCGCATCAATTTTGGTTTCAGAGCGAGTTGTGGATTTAGGGTGTGCTCCATTTTTTCAAACTTGACGGAGTCGAGTTCTTCGCGGTGGAGGAGAATGATGGGGATCCAGGGCAGGTCCAGGTATTTTTCTATTTTTTCTTATTTTTTCAGAATTTTTTTATTTTTCCTATCCCGCTATTTCATCTATCCCCGCTATTCTGGTTTTGTTCTCGGTTTATCCCCGAGTTATCCCAGCTTTATTCTACCTCCTGCAACCTTTCTCCCGTGAATTTTTTAAAAGTTCCGAACCCTAGACCCACCGCCCCTCCGGCCCCAGATCCGGGCCGCCCGCCCTCCGACCGCCCCCATCGGAATGCCGCCGAAGCTCGCCGGCCCCCGCCCTCGCTGGAGAAGCCGTCGCCACCGCCGCCGCCGCCCATGCCCGTGGGAAGCCAAACGAACGTGGAGGCGTCCGCTCGCCACGGCCCACGGCCGCCGCTGCCACCGCCGCCGCCGGCCTACTGGCCGCCGCTGCCGCCACCGCCACCGGCCTGCCATTGCCCGGCCGCCGGTGGGGTCCACCGCTGCCCACGCCCGTGGGAAGATGAACGGACGCGGGAGGCGTTCGTCCGCCCGCATGCGGCCGTATGGCATCGTCGCCCACCGTCTGATGCCGCCGCCGTCGCCCGCCTGTCCGCTGGACACCGTCCCGCCGTCCCCGGCCTCCCCGCTGTCCCCGGCCATTCCGGCTTCCAGGAGGTCTCCCACAGCCGTGGGAGACCAAACGGCACGCTGGGCGTGCCATGCCAGCCATGTGCCGCCTCGCTTGCGGCCGTCGCTGGCCGTCCGCCGCTCGCCACCCGCTGGCCCCGTCCATCGCCTGCTTCCCGGTCGCCGGTCGTGTGCTCCGTCTGGAGATCGATCCTCCGCATGGCCGTGAGACGGAGTTGCACGGATTTCAGAGCAACCCATATTTTAGAGCAGCACGAATTTTGGAGCAGATTATCAAGCCAACATGCTCTTCAGAGCATATCAGCACTATTTTTGATGCAACACAAATTTTGATGTAATTTATTTTCCTTTTTTAGTTTTCTTAGAGGCTAAGAAACTGAGGGTTTTGGTTTTTCTATATAAAGGCCCCCTCTCCCCCTGTAATAATCAGTGAGAGTTTTGATATAGATTTTTGGGTTGGTTCCGGTTCTGGTTCTGGGCTGAGGCTCGTTTTTCTTCGTTCCCTGCTGTGTGCATTATGGGTTCGATGAGGGGTGTGAGGCATTCCCTACTATGTGCATTATGGGTTCGATGAGCACCCTAGTTATCCCCTATCTCGTCTTCTTTATCCCCTCGTGTCCTTCGAGAGTCATCCTAGTGCATCTATGTGAGAGCCCTGCTATGTGCATTATGGGTTCGATGAGAGCTCAGGGTAGCTGGTGCTGTGACCCCTTCGGGAGGGTAGCTTTATGCTCAGGGTAGCTGGTGCTGTGATCCCTCAGGAGGGTAGCTTTAGGCTTTGACCCCTGACTTTCTGTATGCGTCTCCCGCTAGAGTGAGTCTCAGGACCATGAGTTCCACTTCCCGGTCCCCCATCTTCATCCTTCCTTCACCACATTCACCCAGAAAAATTGAAAACAAAAGAGATCAGCTGTCTTAGGATTTTAGTGTCAGTATGCCCTAGTCCCGGGAGGCTTCTTAGTCCTCCCACGATCCTAGTTTGTTTAGTTGTTTCACTGTTTTTCCAAATAACCAGGTTACATTGGTTTTTCGTCCCGCATCAATAGGTGAGGTGGCGCTCAAGGGCTGAGGTGGCATCCTTCAAGGCATGGGAGATGGTTTGACCCATTAATAATTGGACTAGACTTAATAACCACTCCTTCAAATAGGCTTGGACCCAATCTTCCAGTAGACTCGGACTAGAACCAATTTAGCTAAGTATAGGACCCATTGACCCAACTTGACCAAATTGGTCAAGGTACATGACTAAAATAAAAAAATTAAAACTAAATACATGACTCAAAAGTAAAAATGCTTAGGCATGAAGCCTTATTACAGGACCCAAAATTGAAACCCTAATCAGAGGTCTGGTGCCCACACTAGAAGCTATCCTCATTATCTAATTATGCACTCAACATTCTCCCAGTATAGCCTAGCCTCGTGGACTAACCTGAGTTTGGCAAATTTGCACTTCCTCTCTTCACTCATCTCATACCATTTGAAATATTGGTCCATGTCTCCTTCCCAATCTAAGTAGAGCTTAGGATCTAGATTGCCATCAAATGTGGGTGGCTTCTAGCCTGATGTTCCTAATGGCTCTTTCATCCTGGTCAAAGAAATCTTGATTGGGTCTCCTATTGGTTGGGCTCCAAGAATGGGTCAAGGTGTGGGGCTCTCCTAGGGTTGGGCTCTAGGAATGGGTTAGGGTGTGGGGCTCTCCTAGGATTGAGAGATATGGGAAGAGGTGACTCAGGCTCGAGTTTAGTGTTGGACTCTTGGGTTCTCTCTATATTTTCCAAACGACCTTCTATCTGATCAGACCTATTATTCATTAGGGCAAACTGGTCAGTCATGGTCTTTAGCAAGATTTCAAAATTGGGTTCCATGGTTGAATTGGGTTGGGATTGAGACTGCTAGTATTGGGCTCCTGATCTAGTGGTCATGCAATCAAGCACACAAATCAGCTAGGGTTTGCTAGACCTAGCAGCCCAAGTAAAATGAGTCAGCTCAACTTATAACCAATTCAATAATTACCTTGTCCACTGGCCAGGTAAGAGATGGGGTCGTGGGAGGCTCCCCCTGCTAATCGCAAGGTCCTAATTAAAAATCACGAGTCTTCTTAGGGTGTTTGCCTCTGGACCTCTAGCCTAGACACTAGCTTCCAGAAATAAGTGAAGGATTGGGTGCACTAGCTTTCTCACAAACCACAGATTGGACCTGTTGGTGTCCCTAGATCAATAAAGTTTCTACTGGATTTTAGTTAGGCTTGAGTTCAAATGTAGGGTGGTTGTTTTGGCCCAAGGAAAGGTGATAAAATCTTTCCCTTATCTGACATAGTAGAAGTGCCCTTAGATAAGTTTATAGATGCATGCACACACATGAAATTCTAATGCAATATGAGACTAAAAATCAGAAAAATTATAGAAAATATATATTTTTTTTTGTGTTTTATGCTGATGGAAGATTAATGAATATTAGTTTCAGTTTAATTAAGTGCAAGGAAATTAAGTTGGAGGGTTTTAATGGGAACTAATTTCAGCCCTAAACAATTATGCAAAAATTTCAGCAAGTGATTTTTTTTTTGTCAGGTTTTTTGTATGCAGGTTTTTTTGGGTTTCCAGATCTGTAAAATTAGACTAAAATAGTAGAAAATAAGAGGACTAATCGAGATCAATTGATGCAAAAATCAGAAAAAAATAGCAAGTGTTTAATAAGAAATTAGCCCTAGGTTTAGACTACTAACGTAGAATTTAGCATGCAGAAGTTTTTTTGATATTTTTGTTGTTTAAGGAAGATGTATGAACATGCACTAATCCTAAGCTCTGATACCAAACTGATGCAGGATGAGTATGTAAGGGATGAACATAAAAAAATAGCAGATTAAAGAGAGCAATTAAATTCAGATTTTTTATATGGTTATTGTTCCGAAAAAGAGATGAAGAACAACTAGGAGATGATGTAAAGGCTAGAAACTACTACCTGCAGGTTAAGAACTATCAAAGGGATAAAGAACAGGACCCTAGGATTAAGAAACCACTTATTAGGTTTTGTTCATCTTCAATAAAATAGATCTAAAGAGAGGGTATGGTTCAAATACCTGGCAATGATGTCTTCCTTATCATAGACGGGGTCTCTCAGCACTTTGGATCGGTGCCTGGATGACGAAGCCTTGTTCCCATGGATTTGCCAGCTTTTTATTAGTTGGTCTCGGGGCAAGGAAGAACCTCTTTCAAGGACTGTTTAACCAGAGGGATCCTGCAAATGTCAAAAGTTAGAGATGAAGAAGATGGAAAAAAATACGAAACAGGCGATTGGATTGGAGGAAGGATGGAAGAGGGTGTTGTAGGGGCTGGTGACCTGAAACTTGGAGGGTGCCTAGACTTGTGGTTGGTGGCCTTGTTGCTGAAGAGGGTTCCTGGGTGCTGGAGGATGGCGGCCTGGAGGAGAAGCAGGGGACGGCCTGAGTTGGAGATGAAGGGCGGCGACCTTGGCTTGGGGGACTATGGGCAACTTAGGGCTTGATTGATGGTGCGCGGCCTAGGTTGGAGAAGTACTGGAGGTCGGCTAGGGTTTGTTTGGAGCAAGAAAGAAAGGGGTGGCTGGTTTAGAAGAAAGCTAGGGTTTGTTGGGCCTCACACCCTCTCCCTCACGGAGCGATAATGTACAAGGCATGGAAAATAAAGAAACACTCAAATTTTATTCATCAAAAGTTGTTCATTACATGGGGGAGGGGGTGGGTATTTATAGATTCACCCAAGTCCCTAGACTCCCTGACAAACTGGGATTACAAAACTTGAAGGCCAAGAAAACTCTGTTGGGCTAGAGCAGCAACTTCATGTGGTCTTGGTGGCCTCCTTGCGAGCTTGGACACATGAACTCCAGGTAGGCATGGGTTGGTCTGGGGCACCATCTTTCTTGTACCTTGGGCTGGGGCATTGGGCTGGGGAGAGTGCCAACTGACTTGGACTAGAAGGGACGCCAACCATAGATGGGTCTAGGGCGTTGTGGGCCTGGGGGCGCCAATCACTTAAGGACCTAGGATGCCAACTCTTGGACTAGGAGGGGTGCCAACCTTGGGTGGCATGGGATGGGGTTGGAGTGGGGCCTGGTGAATCTCTTGGTTTGGCGACTCTCCTCTTGAATGAAAATTACATGGACTCGATTGAATTAACTGGATCGAAAGCAACTGGATTCAGTTGTCTCACATTATTACAGGACTCATACTTTATTACAGGACTCAATTGGCTCACTTTAGTACAAGTGACTCAGGACTAATGGACTAAGGACTCAAAACCCTAATCAGAAATGCATAACAACCCCAGTAATCTCTGTCTAATCCTAGTGCCCGTACCATGAGGTGGTCATGGGATTTCTAGGTCTAGTTTGGGCCTTAGGGTGAAAGGCTGTCAGCCTTTCGGGTTTTGAGGTTCAGGGAACTTGAGCCTCAAGGGGCTAACTTGTATTGGGCTATGTTTGAGTCCTAGGTAGGTGATAATGAGTCAAGACCAGGGTGTACATGGGCTTGGATAAACACAATCTCTTATCAAGTTAGCTAGAGGGAGTTTTTTGGGTTAGGTCAAATTGACCGAGTATATGTATATCTTGTATATGGGTTTTATTAGAGTCAAGTTAATGAAAAATCATTTTCTCCCTCATACTCTCTCTCTTCCCTTCTCTCTCCCTCTCTAATTTCCATCCCATATCATAAAATAAACCCAAGCCACCATCCTAGGGCAGGGAAGAAGGAAACATCAAGGTATTTGGATTCCTTGTCAAACTAGGAATCCCTGGCGCCTAAAGAGTTGGAGAGCTATCCCATGTTCCCTGCTTTTGAAGTTTGAGCAGGGGTGTTTGAGGCCTGATTGCAACTTGTTTGAGGTGCCAAAGAAAGAAGTTTCAGATCTGGAATAGATCTGGAAGGTTGTGGGGGTATTGGATCTCTTGGAAGCATTCTAGGCATCAAGGATTCAGGCTATCTATCTTCTTCTTGTTCAAATCCCTATTTCTGTGATCCAAACTAAGATTTCCACATCTTAGATCTCAGGTTTGTTGATTTGGTGAGTGGGGTTTCTGATTTGGAAGCAAGATCAATTCATTTCAAAGGTCTTCTCAAAGGTACAACTCTGAAAACCTTGATTGCTGAAATTCTGCATAGGCTGTTTTGTATTTTTTGCTATTTGTTTGCCATCAAAAGTACTCCAAAACCCTTTGTGGCTAGTTCCAAGATCACCAAAAGTAAAGGGAGGGTTTTCCAACATCTGGTATCAAGCAAGGTTGCTTGATTTGGTGGAGGAAAAGCCAAAGTTTTGCTGGGATCTTGTCAAGGTGCTGAACAAATTTTGTTTTAGAACACTGCGGTGATTATTTGGTGTTGGTTTTATAAAATATCTTTGGGATGGCATCTAGCAGCATTAAAGCAGACTTTGGAGAGTTTGATGGCAAGGGAAACTTCAGTCTTTGGAAGCAAAGGATGAAGGATTTATGAGTACAAAACAGAATCTTTAATGTATTGGTATGTGGAAAGCCTGAGAAGATGAGTTTGGAAGATTGCAAGGAACTGGGAAAATAGCTTTTAGCACAATTAGGATGTGCTTGGATAATCAAGTCTTACCTGAGATTAGTAGTGAAACCATGGTGAAGGGGCTTTGGAAGAAGTTGGAGAACACATACATGGGCAAAAATATGACACAAACAAGCTGTGGTTAAAGAAACAGTTATACAGCTTGCGGATGCCTGAGGGAGAAGACTTGATTGCCCATATCCAAAGATTCAATCAAGTATGCTCAGATGTTGTGAGCCTTGATGTGAAGATAGATGAGGAGGATAGGGCTCTCCTGTTGTTGTGTTCACTTCCAATATCATATGATGGTCTCATAACAATCCTAGTGTATGGAAAAGAGACTTTAAACTTCCAAGAAGTGGTTGGAGTTCTCAGGTCAAATGAGCAGCGGGAAATGCTTTGTAAAGGAGGTTCAAGTTCAGAAGTTCTTGTTGTAAATGAGAGGCAAGGAAGGCTTAGAGAGAGGGCTCGAGGAAAATCAAAGGGTAGGTCAAAGTCTCCAAGTAGTCGGAAGGGCTAGAAGTGCTACAAGTGTCATCAGCCGGTCATCTAACAAGGAATTGTCCACTTCTGAAGAATGAGAAGGGGAAGGGCTTTTCCAATGGTGAGTCGACTAGTAGGAATGGTGCACATTCATCTGAGGATAGTGGAGATGACTTACTAGTTGTATCAGATGGAACCATAGAGTATGACAGTGAATGGACTCTGGATTCAGCATGTTCATATCATTACACTTCACACTGGGAATGGTTCACTTCTTATACCAAAACCAATGGTGGAAGTGCAAGTCTTGAAGATGATCACCCATGCAAGGTTGCTGGTATTGGTACTATTAAGGTGAGGATGTATGATGGAGTTATACGGACACTTACCAATGTCAAGCATGTGTCAGAGCTGAAGAAGAACCTGATTTCCCTAGGTTATTTGGAGAAGCAGGGGTATGCCTTTAGCAGTATGTCGAACAACGGGTGCTTGAAGATAACCAAGGGATGAGAGGGAGAAGACTGAGTAATAATTTATATAGGATGGAAGGCTCAGTAGTGATAGATAGTGCAGAGGTACTTGCAGCAGCACAAGAGGAGCAGCTAGCCTACCAGTTATGGCACTATCGTATGGGTCACATGAGTGACCGAGGGCTCATGGAACTCAGCAAGAAGGGTCTGATTCCAACACTCAAGAAAGAGAGAAATGACTTATGTGAGCCCTGCATCTATGGCAAACAGCACAAGATAAAATTTGCCAGTAGTTTCAAGTAGAGTGATGGTGTTTTGGAGCTAGTTCACTCAGATGTATGGGGACTGGCACCTGTTTCAGCCAGGGATGGAGCTAGGTACTTTGTTACCTTCATTTATGACTTCTTTAAGAGAGTGTGGGTATATCTGATTAGGAAAAAATTAGAGGTCTTTGCCCAGTTCAAAGCTTGGAGAGCTGAAGTGGAAAAGGAGATAGGAAAGCCAGTCAAGTGCCTACGATCTGACAATGGAGGGGAGTACACCCGTTTTGAGCTTAGAAGCTACTGTGAGGAGAATGGGATCAAATGCCAATTCATAGTAAAGATGACTCCCTAACAAAATAGCATGGCTAGGAGGATGAATAGGACATTGACCGAGAAGGCCAGGAGCTTGAGGCTGCAAGCATCACTGCCCAGATTTTTTTGGGGTCATGCTTTAACTTTCTCTTGTTTTCTTGTAAACAGGTCCCCAAATAGAAAACTCAATGGAGGCATTCCAAAAGAGGTTTGGAGTGGGAAGAAGGTGGAGCTTGGCCACCTTAAGGTTTTCGACTGCCCAGCATATGCATTGGTGGAGGGAGCCGATAAGAGCAAATTGGACTCGAAGTTGTGCAAACTGATCTTCATCGGATATCCACAGGGCATGAAAGGTTACCTACTCATGGATCCTCATTCTCAGAGGTTCACAATCAGTAGGAATGTTATATTTTATGAGAAGATCCTTCTGAAGAAGCCTGGGGTTGCAGATGGAGCAGAAAGGTCTACATAGGACAACAGAGCGCAGCATTCGCATACAGGTGATGTGCCAGCAATTTCCACTTCGAATCATGTTCACTTTGAAGTGGAGACTTGCAGGCATGTTCCCACACATGTGGAGGACCAGTGAGGAGGGACATCTGACCAGGAGGAGGTGCAGAAAGAGCCAGACACTACAAACTTGCAGGAAAGCACAAAAAGAGTGGCACTACACAAGCCGAAGCATACGATATGAAAATCGGTGCGGTATGGCATGGATGAGACCATTTCTTATGCTCTCATCTCTGCTAATGGATATCTAGAGATATTCAAGGCCATGGAGAGTTCAGATAAAGAATCATGGATGCATGCCATGATGGAGGAGATGGAGTCTCTCAGAAAGAACAAGACATGATAGCTTGTGGATCTACCTAGAGGAGCTCGACCCATTGGCTCCAAATGGGTTTTCACTAAGAAGGAGGGACCATCAGAGCGAGGTACAAGGCTAGGCTTATAGCCAAAGGTTACTCACAGAGATAAGGAATTGACTACTCTGAAGTTTTCTCTCCTATTGTTAGGCATATGTCTATCAAGGTGCTTCTGAGCATTGTAGCAACTCAAGATCTGGAGCTAGAGCAGATGGACATCAAGATAGCATTTCTCCATAGACATCTAGATGAGAGCATCTCATGGAGCAGCTACAGGGGTTCAGAGAGCCTGAGTCAAAGGAGAAGGTATGTTTGTTAAAGAAATCATTATACGGCCTAAAATAGTCACCGAGGCAATGGTACAAGCAGTTTGACACCTTCATGAGAAGCATTAGACTTTTCCGGTGCAATTTTGATCCATGTGTTTATACTAAATATCTAGAAAATGGATCCATGTATACTTACTCTTGTATGTAGATGACATGCTAATAGCATGCAAGAGTAAGAGAGTTGTGTAGGAATTGAAGACAAGCCTATCTCGGGAGTTCGAGATGAATGACTTGGGGCCTGCAAGTAAGATATTAGGTATGAAAATTTTCAAAGATTGAGCCAAGAGGTGCTGCATTTATCTCAAGGAGGTTATATTTGAAAGGTACTAGAGAGGTTTGGGATGAAGGAGGCCGAACCGACAGCATTGCCACTTGCAGGACATTTTAGCCTTTCGAAGAGTATGTCACCATAGACTGAGGTGGAGGCTCAAGATATGGAGAGAGTGCCACATGCCTCTAGTGTGGGGAGCCTAATGTACACCATGGTGTGTTATAGGCCGGATTTAGCCCATGCAGTAAGTTAGGTGAGTAGATTTATGGTGCAGCCTAGCAAAGAGCACTTGCAAGCAATAAAGGGGATCTTCAAATACTTGGCAGGTTCAATTGGAGTGGGAATCTACTACGGACTGTGAGGAGGTGCTGAGGGACACTCTAACATATCCAAGGAAGCTCATGGGCATCATAGAAGGCTTCGTGGATGCTGATTTTGGTGGAGATGTGGATACCCATCGCTCTATAATAGAATTTATATTCAGCCTGAATGGAGGTCCTATTTCATGGAGGTCTTGCTTGTAGCCTATAATGGCATTATCCACCATTGAAGCAGAGTATATTGGCATCACAGAGGTAGTGAAGGAGGCTCTATGGCTAAAGGGATTGGCGGTGGAGATGGGCTACAAACAGGAAGCTATCAAGGTGTACTGTGATAGCCAGAGTGCACTGTTGCTTGCACAGAACTCTGTTTATCATGCCAAGATAAAACACATCAATATTAGATACCATCAGATCAGAGAGCTTATGGAAGAAGGTGAGGTGGAGCTGGTGAAGGTTCATACAAAAGAGAATCCAGGTATTTTGATTCCTTGTCAAACTAGGAATCCCTAGCGCCTAAGGAGTTGAAGAGCTATCCCATGTTCCCTACTTTTGGAGTTTGACCAAGGGTGTTTGAGGCTTGATTCCTACTGGTTTGAGGTGCCAAAGAAAAGAGTTTCAGATCTAGAATAGATTTGGAAGGTTGTGGGGTCGTTGGATCTCTTGGAATCGCTCTAGACATCAAGGATTCAGGCTGTCTATCTTCTTCTTATTCAAATCCCTATTGCTACGATCCAATCTAAGATTTCCATGTCTTAGATCTCAGGTTTTTTGATTTGGTGAGTGGGGAAGATTTGGAAGCAAGATCAGTTCATTTCAAAGGTCTTCTCAAAGGTACAACTCTGAAAACCTTGATTGCTAAAACTCTGCATAGGCTATTTTGTATTTTTTGGTGTTGTTAGGGATTTGGTGACCAGGGTGGAAGCGTGGATTTCAAAAATTTATTATGAAACCACTACCAAACCCTTAACCCAAGACCTCCTTACTAGGAATTAAAACATACAAACATGCATATATAATATAAACTAGAGTTTAGGCACCAACCTGAACCGCTAGTATCCAATCCGATGAAGAAAACCCTGATTCAGCCTTCTTCTCCAACAGGTGCCCAAACGCTCGCCCTCCAACGGTGATCCACATGAAACTCGGACCAAGGAAGAACTCCTTCTTCAAGTTGCTTGGATAAGTGGAACTCTTTCGGCAGCCTTTAGTCTATTGACCACTGTAGGATATCCTGTCCTACTATAGGGCACTAAAGACACTCTCCTAAACCACTCTTGGTTTTAGGATAACCCTCCTCTAGGACCCTTTAGGCTTATATTCTAAAATAAAGCCTTGTCCTATTAGAAAAGACCTTGTCTTAACAGGACAAGTCTTGTCTTAAAGAAAGGAGGGAGAGAGAAACACTCAGAATAGTACTTCGGTGGAATTATTATATCAGACTCATTTCACCGCCCCCTATTTATAGATACAAGAGGGGTGTGTGATATGTCCTCCCATCAACTTATCAGATATGATTTTTCAGGACCGAAGAGAAGTTATCTGGCTTGAAAAATCATATCTAATAAGCCCATTCATGCACCGAAGGCCTTATTTACATCCCTTCTTTTATCTGGACGAATTCTCACTTGCCACCTGTTAATTACCGATCCCTAGGAAGCCAAGAGGTGCCTCTTCAATCTTTAAACATTGAAGATTATGAAGAGTCCTGATAGCAGAAGGACTCTCCATCAGAACCGTGCGCCAAATGAAGAGTTGCGACTCTTCATGCACTGTGCGCGCCATCCTTCTTCCACGCAAATTTCAAAGAATGTTGACAAGTCAAAACATAGGCAATATGGGTGTCATTGAAAAGAGCATAAAATTTCCTTTCTAACCATAGAAATTATGTTGGCGTGGAGTCCTTGGATCGGCCGGTCGGAGCTGCTGCATCGTAGGACTGCTCCCTAATTCACCTGCAAAATAGGTCCCTTGCCAGAGTTGTTCCGACGGAGGACACTTCGATGCCTAAGTCAGTGACAGATTCCAGCAACAGAATGGGGAAGATGTTGAAAGTGGAAGAGAAAAAGAGCTCCTGGAGATTGAGAATGTGTATGTGTGAGATTATTCACGCGTACCTCTCAAGCCATCCTCCTTACCTATATTTAAAAGATGGCCTCTGGTCTATGGCCCGCTCTTTTTCTGGAGATCATAGGGAGCCATTCACTCCCAAGATAGTTGATCGTGGGTTGTCAATGAGTGGTTCCAGCCAGATCGGAGGCGTAGCTACAGGAATTACGTGCCATGATCATGGCATGATGAGTGTCGATCATAACCGTTGGTTACAGTTTCGTTTTTGGAACAGATTACAGTTCAAGCTTCGGGTTTCTCCTTGCGTGGACCAAAGGCTTGATATTTTCCCGAGGCCGGAGATCATGTCTATGGCGGGGTTCGAAGTTCGTGCCTTCGAAAGTCGATGAGTAGTTCAGACTTCGGCCGGGGCCGAAGGTGCTACCCGAAGGACTGGCCTTCGGATGTTGTAGTTCAGTGTGAAGCCTTGAGTTGCTTACAGTTGGCCTTCGCTTAGTCTGAAGTTCATAGTCCAGAGAACCAGGACTTCGATAAGTCAAACCGGAGCCTGGTTCGTAGCTGAACCAGGATATCCCAACAATTGCCTCCCTACTCTCAGTTATCGAAGCGAAGATCTGCCTCGAGAAGTGAGAGTATTATTACCTTGTCACTTTCTTTCTGAGAGAGGGTGCAATAAATGATTACGGGACCCCTATTGGGCTGCCCATCATGATCTGAGAATCAGATGGTGGACAAGTGCCATCCCTGATTGGGGAAAAGTAGGTGGCCCTAAGGCTATCTCTCCTCGTCCCGTTGCACAGTGGTTGAGGCAATCTTTTGGTTGGGATTTGGATAGTTATGGTGGCTGTTCTCTGCCCATTGGATGAAGGATAGATCTTATCCTGGTGGTCAGTCGTAAGTGGGTTACCTCCCAGGGTAACCTTGAGTCAAATTAACCCTCTACGGGGATCCAGAGACCCTTACTTTTCTTTTGGGGAAGAGTGAAGGTCTGGGCAAGGAAGCTTCTTCAACCTTATCTCATTCTCTGCCCAAACCGTTCTAGAGTACCAGTTTATTCTTCAGGTAGAATCCTCATTCCGCCCCTTTACTTTATTCCTTTGTCATGGAAGAGACCATAGAGAGTCAGGGAAAACAGGTTGGGCCCTCGGTGGCTGGAGATATAGTAGGTCCGGAGTTGGTCCCCAGCTCGGTTTCTCAGAGCAAGGAAACCCTTCTTTGGGAACGCTACCGCATTCTTGAAGAATTTTCCTTCGTCCTTCCTCGCTCAAGGAGCGGGCGAACGAAGCTCCCCCAAGGTGCCTAGCTGTATACGAAGATCACCTGAAGGCTGGTCTTCGGTTTCCCCTGCACCCCTTCTTTGTTAAGATTTTTTGCTTGTACCAAGTGGTGCCAGCGCAGTTAACCCCAAATAGCATTAGGAACATATGTGGGTTCCTAGTTATGTGCAGCGTCGCCAATGTAGAGCCTAGGACCAACTTGTTCTCATCCCTTTTCGTCCTTAAGAGGGACTTCCACAGCAACGGATGGTGGGTGATCGATCCCAGATCGGGTCATAGGGTGATTAAGGATATGCCCAGTGCCATCCACGGGTGGAAACCCGCCTTTGTGTTTGTGATGTCCTTCGACCCATGGGGCTTCGACACTGAGTGGAAGAAGCCTCGCCTGATCACCAATGATGGAAAGAAAGTCTTGGCGACCGACTAATCGGATTATGATCTTCTGACCAACTCGGAAGTTGCTCCTATTTGGGAGTTGTTGGAGGAGAGGAACCTCCATCGAGCGGGAATCAGTAAATTCCCCTTACTAGGTATAGCAGTGGAAATTTCTGCTCTTCTTCTTTAGGTTTCATTGTAGCTTATTTAACTGAGGTGATCCCCTTTGCCTACAGGTGGTAGGATGAAGCGCAATTTGAGCTGGCTTCGCCAGACTTCGGAGAGGAGGGTGGCACAGGCCCCTTCCACCAGGTCTGCAGCTTGGAAGAGAGCTCGGAGAGATGGTCCCGAAGGGGACCAAAGTGCTTCGTCTTCTCGAGGCATCTCGAGGGAAAATGCAGCGGCCATGGAAGAGGTTCCAGCGAGGCCCTGCCCAGTCGAGACTCCAGCGGCGGTCGCCTCCCTAGTCGACACAACAGGGGGCCCGCCTTAAGGAGTGGATGTGCCACCGGTTTGCCCCTCTGCCGCTGATAGGGGCAAGGCGCGGCAAGTCAAAGGAGAGTCTGTCTACGGAGCTTCTTCAACCGGAGGTCGCCCGACGAACCCTTCGGAGCTCCCACCTATGGGAGAGATGCTAGTTCCTGAGGAGGCCAGACAGGCATTGAAGGGTACGATACAGCCCCGCAACCTAGCAATTCTCTAGAACCGGAGCTTTCACAAGGTGTCTGATTCTGGCTTCGCCGCCCTGCAACAGGTATGACTATCACCGCCTCCTTTGCCTTGAGAGTTATTTGACCCTCGATTCTTTTTTTTTGATGTAGTTGGTCTATGACTTCACCTTCATGGAGGAAGGCTAGGGGAACATAGATAGCCTCATCTACGACCTCAAGGAGGAGCTTCAGACTGCTAGGGCTGCCAGGGAAGTAGCCGAGGAGCTGAAGCAATCCATGGAGGACCGTCTTGTCCGGGTGACTGATGAAGTTCGTGACTTGAAGGGCAAACTGAAGAGCGCCCACTCGAGGATAGCGGGACAAGGCAGGGTGAAACAGGAGCAGGAGGCAAGTTGAATCCCTGGAGCGGACTTCCAGGGAGAACCAGGAGAGGATGGAGAGCCTGTCCAAGGTGGTGGAGGAGGCTTCTAGGAGGGTCGAGAGGCGATCCTAGAATCCAAAGCTGCCAAGAGGGAGGCTAAAGCCGCCAAGAGGGAGTCCGAAGCTTTGAGGAAGCAGATGGACAATGTCGTGGCTGACTTCAAGATGTCTTCACAATTTTAGACAAAAATTGATGAAGCATCATTGTATGCCTACCAGCATGGCTTCAATGATGGGCTTTCCAAGGTAAAGGAGACCCTCCCTCACCTCGACCTTTCGAAGATCCCTTTCCTCTAACATAATTGGAGAGGAAGGAGAAGAAGCGGAGGAGGCCGAAGCCGCAAGGGAGGTCGAGGAGTCACCATGTCCGGTGGAGGAGGCTGCTTCCTCAGTCGAAAACCCGGAGGTGATCCCAGCTTTGATCTCGTCCCAGGAGACGACTCAGGCTGGAGGAGTCCAGGCTGAAGGTTCTCCCGTTCCGGCCCAGATTGATGAGACCTTCTCCGATCAGGTTGATAGGTTGCTCCAGTCTTGTGGTGTGGAGCCCTCTCCTGTTGATGTTAAGTGACCTGGATTACTCCGAATGTATTTTCTTCATTTTTTTTTTTGTATTTCCAATGAACTTTGTACTATAATTTTTCCTGATTTTGAAATGAATTCTCCTTTCTTTGCATATGCATTGTTGTGCCTCATGTGTTCATGTGTAGCCTGAAAAGGTTCTATCGTTTCTCCTTTGGCCTAGTCGAACGATAGCCTTCGAAGGTCATCCAGTTGATAAGAGCCGGTTTTACCGTTCTTTTTTCTGCTTAGTCAAATAGTCATCGCCGAAGGCCGTTCAGTCGGTAAGGACAAATCCTTGAATAGACCAGAACTCCGTTGTGTTGCCTTCCTTCGGATGATTAGCTTGTCCATTGGGGCGGACAGGAGACATTTCCCTGCCAATCAATAATTAGGGAGATTTGATTAGGATCACTGTTGTCCACGTGGCACATCGAAATTTGTACAGTCACGATCTCTTGCACCTTATGAGCCGCCGGGCCTCTTTTTCCCAAAAAGAGACCATTAATGATGCTGTCACATGACACGAATTTCTCTGGATTTGAAGCGATGGCGGTTGCGGTCCTGGGGATGGATTCCAAGAGACTTTCTGGTTCTCGAAGCGTCACCCAAACACGTGGTGCCTTCTCAGTTGGTCGGGAAGGACGTGGGATGCGCCTCCCAGCAGTCGATTATGGGCACAGGGTTTCTATAAATAGGACCCTGCCCCCTGCTGTCGAAGGCCATCATTTCTGTTGGTGTCGTCCTTCCATTAGTCATGAGGTTCAATGATAAATCATAGATTTACATGTTTATTTTAAGTATTTTAGTTAATTAATGGTGCTAACATTCTTTTAATAACCTAATTTCATAATTAATTTGAACTTCCTTACAAAACTAATTATTTTAAAAATATCTTTGAAAAATGTGAAATTAGAGTACGTTCATGAAAAATAGATTTCAAGTCAAAGCACCACACACCCATTTAAATGATTAATAAAATATTTAACAATTATAATTAATGATCATAGAATCGGTAAAATTAATAAGTTTGAAACCCGCAAATAGGTAGAGCTTGATTTATGGAATCCAACGACGCAAACAGTACTTAAATCAGGTTTGAAATGAAAAAGTTATGAATTTTGTAAGGATTTTTGCACACATTTTGATGCTACACAGTTTTTGGAGCACCCGGACCATCATGGACCGGTTGCTGGGTTTATAATCCACAGGATGGTTCATTGGCAGCCTTGGCTGCCGGTCCACGAAACAGGGCGTGGACCACAGCCCTCCAGAGGTGCCGAAACATGCCGGGAAGCACGCCGGCGGTGTCCCTGGCCGGAGGAGAAGCTCCGGTGATGGTTTGACGGGCGGTGGTGGTGGTTTTTGGTGGCAAACGAGAGGAACATGGATCATTCCTCACAATCTTCTTCACGGGCTACAGGGCGTTGCACGGTGGAGGAGAAGCTCCGGCGGTGGCTTCACGGGCGTTGCCAAGCGTTCGTCACGGCGTAATCCGGGCGAGCAGTCCATGCTTCATGGGTGTTGCACGGGCTGGGCGTTCTTCATGGGCTGCTGGGCATTGTGGGTGCTTCTCACATGTTGTCGAGCAGTCCACGAGCACTGCCAAGCTGAGCACGAGCAGGCGTGATGTGCGGGCGCTGCGAGCGGTGAGCATGGGATCAGCGGGATCTGCTCCGATGATGGTGGCTAATGTCCAGTTCGGTAAACATGGAGCAGTCACTGTATTTTTTGTCCCACATCGCTAGTGTGCAACGAGCTCTCCTCTCCAGTCAATTATAAAATGAACCCCATAGCACAAGGTAGAGGTATCCGGGAGAAAGGGCAAGGTACAGGGTAGAGGGCATTGCTTGGGTTGCGGGTTAGCTTTTGGGAGTGAGGTTTCTCAAAGGAGAGCGTGTCCCTACACCATCTTCCAGCCTTCCCCCTCTCTGAGATCAAGATCCGAAGAAGAAGATGCAGAGGAAGCCCAGTTCGCTCCTCGGAGTACGAAGAAAGGAGCTATCTTCCCGACGAGGCTGTGCTGATATGTTCTTATCTTTGTTATTTGTTTTGTTAATTTAGTTTTACTGCATTGTATTTAAACCTTAAATTTCAATCAATGCAATATCTCTTTTTAATTCCTGTCTTTCGTCTTGTCTATAAATAGATGCTAGGATCTAAATAATAGATCATAGTGCCAAGTTTTCCTGCAATTTTAATTTTTATATTTTTTTTCGACTTCAAATATTTTTTTTACAATATCAAAAATTTCAAATCCTAAACACCGCCTTCTCTGTGGATTCGACCCGACTCCTCTTGCTACGTATTTATAAATATTTTAAGAAGTCGGATTTTAAACTGATAGCCACGGTGTTTTAACGACAACCCCGCGGTCCTACCATTCAACACTTTCGAGCTCCGTCGTGCGGCAAAGAGGAGGGCTTTTGACCCCGAGAGGAAGTGAAGTCTGGGGCCATCTAGGCCCATCGGCGAAGAGGAGGAGCCTCTGGTTGACCATCTCGAGAAGAAGGTCCGCCTTCTAGAGGCTCAGTTGAGGGAGGCCCAGGCCTAAGTCACGACGGCAACCATGGCGGCGGAGGAGGCGAAGAAGGAGGCGGCGGAGGCCATCGCAAACTTCAGAACTTCTGTCTCATTCAAGGATGAGGTCGCCGGGGTGGCCCTAGACTCCTTCCACCAGGGGTTTCAGGAGTGTCGGAGGAAAGCCTCCAGGTTTTATGACCGAAGGGCTTGTATAATATCAAACCCTCCGTTCCCTTCCCCGGCCACGAATTCGATTCTGACTCTGACGAGGGGTCAGACTCGAGTTCGAACGGGAACCTCGGGGGCCCTTCGTCATCCCATCTGGTCTCTCCCCGACAGTACAGGAAAATCTTGTCGGGGAGTTAATGCAAATTTCCCAACCTGCTGTTGCTGCTGCTGCTGCTTTTTTTTATTTATCTCTCTTTTAGAGAGTTTTTCTTTTTCTTTTTTTTACTCTCTTTATAGGAGAGTTTCTTTCTTTTTTTCTTTTTTTTTTCTTTCTTTTTTCTTTCTTTTCTTTTCTTTATGTAAGAAAAATTGAAAGAAATGATAGATCTTTTCTGTTACCTCTTTCCGTGTATTTTCTGCGATGTGTTGCATCACGATTTGTCCATAATGTAGACTCCATAAAACACTTGCGGTTTGTAGGGAAGAAGTAGGGTCCGTTGGACCATTCTAAGAGTGTTTGTTGTTGACAGAGAGGACAACAATGATCCTTTTAGGCATGTGTTCAGATTTACCGTAGGATAGGTTACGAAAACCATCCCTGTGCACTTTCTCTCGTGATTACGGTAGGCTGTTCAGGCCCGCCTTGGCGCGTGTTCAGATTCACCATAGGGTAGGTTACGAAAACCATCCCTGCGCCTTTGATCTTCTTGGTGGCCTGGTTGGGCCATCCATTGCGCTCGTCAGGCATACCGATAGGGTGAGTGGATCAGACTCTCCTTTACGCAGTTGACTAATTTTTTAGATCGGGTCATTTGGGCTGTTGTCGTTCAGTCGAAGCAACTAGCTGTTCTGAGTCGAGTAGGGTTGAGGAGCTTTGCACATGAGTTTTTTGGAACTTTTTCATTGATAGTATTTGCGAAGGTTTTGTACATTCCATGGCCGAGATAGGGTCTTCCCCTCCAGGGTCTTGAGTCGATATGTCCCTGGTCGAATGACTTCTTCGACTTGATATGGGCCTTCCCAGTTAGGGGAGAGTTTACCCTATTCTGTTGGCCTGGACACTTCTTCTCTTCGCAATACCATGTCCCCCGTGCGGAAAGTTTGCTCCTTCACCCTTGCATTATAGTACTGGGCGACCTTTTGCTGGTATGCTGCCATTCTTATCTGGGCCCGTAGCCTAGTGCTTGATAGCAGATCCAGATCGATCCTTCTACGATCGGAATTCTCAGGCTCTTCATAGTTGTCAATTCTTAGGGACTGTAGGGAGACTTCGATAGGTAGCATGCTTCAGTACCATAGGCTAGGTTGAACGGAGATTCGCCGGTGGCTGTTCTTGGGGTAGTTCGGTACGCCCAAAGAATAGAGGTCAGTTCTTCGGTCCAAAGCCCTTTGGCGGCATTCAACCTTGTCTTTAGACCACGGAGGATGGTCCGGTTGGTGACTTCAGCTTCTCCGTTGGACTGTGGATGTGCAACGGATGTTAGCCGATGCTGGATATGGTACCGAGCATAGAAGTCCTTGAACTTCGGATTATCGAATTATCTCCCGTTGTCCATGATGATGACATGTGGGATACCGAACCTGAAGATGATGGAGTTTTTTACAAAACTCTCCACCTTGCCCTCTGTGATTTGGGCCAATGGTTCAGCTTCCACCTATTTCATGAAGTAGTCGATGGCCACTAGGATAAACTTCCTTTGCCCAGATGCTGGTGGGAACGGGCCAAGAATGTCCATCCCCCACTGGGCAAAGGGCCATGGGGCTGCCAACTGAGTCAGGTGACTCACAGGTTGTCTCTGCACATTGGCATACCTCTGGCATTGGTCGCACTTCCGCACGAAATCAGCTGAGTCCTTCTAGATGGAGGGCCAGTAATACCCTTGCTAAATAATCTTGTATGCTAGAGATCTGCCTCCCAGGTGATCCCCGCATATGCCCTCGTGGACCTCTCTCAATGCATAATCTGCATCGGTGGGTCCGAGGCATTTCAGCAGTGGTTGGGAGAACGATCTCTTATAGAGGGTTCCGTCAAAGATGACGTACTGAGATGCCATCCAGCGGATCTTCTTGGCCTCTGCCTTATCTTCAGGCAGTTCTCCTTCATTCAGGAATCTGATGATGGGATCCATCCAGCTTGGCTCAGCATCAATCTGGCGCACCTCGCAGCCTCTTTGGCAATGCTTGGAGTTTCAAGATGTTCAACAAAGGTGCGCCCGAGAGTCTCCGATGCTGTAGTTGCCAGTCGAGACAGTGTATCTGCCCGGGAGTTCTCTGATCGGGGAACATGAATAATTTCAAAATATTCCAGTTGAGTGGATAAGGCCTGAACCTTCTCCAGGTATTGCACCATGGTTGGATCTTTGGCTGTGTACTCTCCATTAACTTGATTCACAACCAGTTGAGAGTCGGAGAAGGCTCAGAGTTGCCGGACTCCTAGATCTTTGGCGATCCAAATTCCGACGAGTAAGGCCTCATATTTGGCCTGATTATTGGAGGCGTGGAAGGGGAAACGGAGTGCATACTCTATAATCTAGCCATCAAGTTCGGCCAACATGAGTCCAGCAACGTACCCGGTAGCATCGGAGGCTCTGTCCATATGAAGCACCCAAATGGACTTCATCTCCTTCGGGGCTTCTCCTTCATCTGAAGAGGCTTTATCTTCGGACTTCCAGGTGCACTCGGCCAAAAAATCGGAGAGCACCTGGGCCTTAATAGCCGCTCGCGGCTGGAAGCTAATGTCAAATTCGCTTAGCTTCACAGCCCACTTGGCTATCCTTCCAGAAGTGTCCGTAGATCGGAGACGACCTTGAGAGGTTGATTAGTCAGCACCATGATAGCATGGACCTGGAAATATGGTCGTAGTCGCTTAGCCGCAATCACTAAAGAGTAGATCAGCTTTTGCATCCTTGCATAGCACGTTTCTGCATCATGCAAGATCTTGCTGATGTAGTAAATCGGCTTGTGGGACCCGTTTTCCTCCTTCCACACAAGAACCGAGCTCACTGCTTCGTCTAAAGCAGAGAGGTATAGGTAGAGGACCTCGCCTTCTTTTGGCTTGGAGAGCAATGGCGGGGTCTCCAAATACTTCTTCAATTCCTCAAAGGCAGCGCGACAATCTTTGGACCATTCGAAGCCCTTTGATTGTCGAAGTACCTTGAAGAACGGAAGACATTTCTCGACGGATCGAGAGATAAATCTGCTTAGGGAGGCAATCCTCCCTATCAACTATTGGACTTCCTTTTTACAGGAGGGATGTTGCATATCCTTCAAGGCCTAGATCTTCTCGGGGTTGGCCTCAATCCCTCGTTTGGTGACAAGGAAGCCCAGAAATTTACCCAACAAGACCCCGAAGGTGCACTTCGCCGGGTTTAACTTCATTTTGTAGTGCTGGAGAGCGCTGAATGACTCCTCCGAGTCGTGGATGTGGTCTCTCCGGTGGAGACTCTTGACGATCATGTCATCAACATAGGCCTCCATATTCCTTCCGAGTTGCTTTTCAAACACCTTATTGATGATTCTTTAAAATGTTGCTCCGGCATTCTTGAGGCCAAACGACATCATCTTGTAGTAGTAGAGACCTTTGTCAGAGATGAATGCCGTCTTCTCCTCATCTTGCGAATCCATTCTGATCTGGTTGTAGCCAGAGAAGGCATCCATAAAGCTCAGCAACTGGTGGCCAGTAGTAGCATCGACCAGTTGATCAATCTTTGGAAGAGGGAAGCTATCTTTTGGGCAAGCCTTGTTGAGGTCTGTATAGTCGATGCAGATCCTCCACTTGCTACTAGCTTTCTTCACCATTACCACATTGGCCAGTCACTCGGGGTAGCGGGCCTCTCTGATGAACCCTGCCTTGAGGAGCTTGCCAACCTCTTCATCAATAGCTTGCTATCTTTTAGGGGTGAATCTCCTCTTCTTCTATCGCACTGGCTTGTACCCAGGAGTTACTTCCAACCGATGAGTAATCACTTCGATGGGAATCCCGGGCATATCTGAAGTCGACCAGGCGAAGACATCAGCATTGTCCCTGAGGAAATGGATCAGCTTTGTTCTGGTTTCTTCGTCAAGGGTACTCCTGATTTGCACAATCCTGGAGGGATCTTCCTCTTTCAAAGGTATCGGGATGGTCCTCTCCATGGGTTCACCAAGGTTTGTGGTTGAATCCCTCGGATCCAGCTGATTTGGTGTAGTCAAATCTTTGAAATGCCTGTCTTCAATCATTAGACATTGCCGTGCCGTCCTCTGGTTCCCTCTAACTTCTCCAACACCATTCCTGGTGGGGAAGCGTACTAAGAGGTAGTGAGAGGAGATCACGGTCTGGAACCTGTTCAAGGCGAGCCTCCCCAGAATAATGTTGTATGCAGAGGGGATCTGGATCACCGTGAAGTTGATCGGCAATGTCTTTTGTCGAGGTTCGGAGCTGAGGGTTATAGGTAACACTATCTCCCCTTCGTTATAAACTTGGTTACCCCCGAAACTGGAGAATGGTATGGGAGATCTCTGTAGTTGAAGTCTAGGCAAACACATTTTGGAGAATGCATCATACATCAAGACAACAGTCAAACTTCCATTATCAATAAGAACTCTCTGTACATCATAATTGGCCACTACGGCCGAAATTACAAGAGGATCGTCGTGCGGGAGCCGGACTCCTGCAAGGTCATCATCGAAGAAGAGGATGAAGTTTTTATCTTTCAGTCGCTTTGAAGCTTCTTCTTCATCCCTTTTCCAGTTGGCGGGCTGGTGTAATATCCCTACACCTCCGTTGGTGGGCCTTTGGTTTGGCAATTCAGCCTCTTCGGGAGGTGGCTGGGGAAAAGTTGCTTCTGATCGGGGCCCCTGGCGACTGATGTGCTGCCTCAGGTACCCCCTCTTGATGAGATCCTCGATTGCATCTCTCAGTTGGATGCATTCTTTTGTGTTGTTGCCGTGGTCAAAATGGAATCGGCTGGGGAAAAGTTGCTTCCGATCGGGGCCCCTAGCGACCGATGTGCTGTCCCAGGTACCCCCTCTTGATGAGATCCTCGATTGCATCTCTCAGCTGGATGCATTCTTCTGTGTTGTTGCCATGGTCATGATGGAATCGGCAGAATTTGTCCCTGTTCCATGTGGAAGAGGAGGCCTTCATGGGATGGGGCCGTTGGAGATAGTTTTCTTTTTTATCTCCATGAGGATCTTTTCTCGAGGAAGATTGAGGGTGGTGTATGAGTCGAATCTTCCTCCCAATGCGCTGTGATGAGGGACAGATGGGTTAGGATCGTTGGCGAGCCTAGAAGTCACCTAAATTAAGATACTATATTTTTTTTTGGTATTTTTTTCTCTAGGGGTGGCGAAGGAATAGTGGGGATGTAGGATAGGAATCTGGATCACATGGACTTTGGTACTCACCCTAACGAAGAGACCTCTCACCTCTAGGGCATTACACCCTCCTCGATACTTGGAGGTGCTAGGATGGATCTCAAAGGCCACAAGGGGATAGAGAAGATAGAATGGGTAGGGGGATAACTGGGCATCACGCCCACGCCTGAAGGCGAAGGACAGAAGAATCACTCTTCTAAAAACTCAAATTTTTTTATGAACTGAATTAATTTTTTTACAAAGGACTGAGGGTGGTATTTATAGACCTGTCCAACCCTCATTTGAATTTGAATACAGGATAAAAAGATAAGGATGACTCAAATTCAAATACAAGATAGGATAAGATAAGCCTATCCATATCTCAATCATAACCAACCAAATCCTAATTCAAATTTCAAACAAAAGATAAATCCTAAATAAATTTATTCTAGAAATGCTCCAAGATCCATGCCACTCCGGGATCCGTGCTGCTCCAAGATTCGAGCGGGCCATGATGCAGAACAAAGAACAAGGAAGCGTATGCAGAAGTAAATTTAAGATTAATTCTTTTTTTTTCTTTTTTTTTTTTTTTATTATATTTCAGAAATTGGCTTTGACTCAAAGTAAAGCTAAACTAAGTTGAAGGAAGCTAGGTAAGGATTGAAAGCACAATTTAGATGAAACTAAATTATCAGAGTAGTTCAGAAGTAACGGATCGCTGGGGGTTGAGAAACTCCCAGACCTAGGGTTTCGCTCTGAACTTTCAACATAACAGAAAAAGAGAGGAGAGATGGTTTACTAACCAGACAGTGATCTTCTCAGGATTTTGGTGGAAGAACTCTCTCGAGCAGATTGTGGGATCCTCGGAGTCGGCTATCTTCGCAATGGATCCTCCAATACTGATCTTGTGGTTTGGTCGGCTTCTCCTGGACTCAAGATCTAGGAAAGAAGAGGAACAAGTGATGGAATTCAGATACTCAAGAAAAGATTTACCAGGTTGAAGAACTTGAAAGCTGAAGTTGCTGAAATCAGGATTCTCCTGGAGGCCGATCTGACTTCCTCTTAGAATTGCTGTAGATCTGAAGTATCTGGACTGGAGCTGGATGCTGGTGGCCGGCCTGGACTTGGAGAGGGTGGCCGTGAGAAGTGGAATAGACTAGGGCTTGGTGGAAAGAGAAGGGTGATGGCGGCTAGGGTTTGGGAGTGGAGTGGCTAACCTAGGGTTTGGGTTTTGGAGATCTCACACCTCCTCAAAGTTCCAGGGGAACCCGGATTTACTCCCTCACGGAGCTCAACACCTGATTGCAAGTGCGAAAGAGAGAAAACACAATGTTTGCTCACAAAAAAATTTGAATTCATTCATCTCATTGATTTAAACTTACAAGAGGGGTTTAATTTATAAGGCTTTACAAGGGAGTAGGGTTTTACATCTTCCCATGTGGGACTAAAGGAGGGGATCTACAAATCAGGAAAATCATACACATATGGTCAGCCAAAGTACCAAAAAAATTTGATTTGGGTTATAAAAGGCAGGTAGATGGCGCCTCCTTGTATGGATCTTCAAGAGAATTTTTTTCCTTCCATGGATCAACTCTTTTGGACTCCTCCTTTTCTTCCTCCCTAAGTCAAGGTCCTTCCCATCTTTGTTTTGGATTTTTTTTGGCAGGTAGTGGGCGCCTCCTTGAAGTTCTCTCCAAGAAAATTTCTTCCCATCTTTACTTTGGTTCTCTTGGGAAAGTCTTGGCCGCCCCCTTGATTTGTGGACTCTTGGTGGATTTCTCCTCATCTGGAGCATGAGAGAAGGAAGCTGCTATCTGTGGAGTGGGGATCAAAGGCTGCTGGATGTAGATATGGCGCCCCCTGGACTCAGGCGTATGGCTGGGAGTGTGGCTGGGAGTGTGGTGTCCACTTGCTTGGTCTTGGGAGAAAATGTAACACCCTAGGTTGAAACCCTAGTCCACTAATGAGTCAACATGACTCAACAAAATAAAATGCAGGTAATGTAGACTCAAGCTAAATTGAGTTGATCTAGTCAACTCTTATTACAAACCAAAAACCCTAATTTTTTTTCAGGCAAGGTTAATCAGAGATCCAGATGGAGCTCTGAAGTCTTCTTCTGAGTCTGGTGCCCGCACCAATTCTCCCAGGGTGGGAGGAACTCGACCCTGTCGAGTATGGATCCAGTTGGCTCTGGTATCTCTCCAAGAGGTCTGGGTCCAGCTCTTGTAACTCTTCTCGGGAGATCCAAGAGTCATCAGAATCTGGCCTTCCTAGCCAGCGGACCAGGTATCTTTGGTATCCTCGATTACGAGTAGAGATAACCTGATCATCCAGGATCTTTTCAATCTGCTCTTTTCTCACAAGCCAATTTGTTGGTGGACACACAGGGTCAGGTTCACTCTCAAGAGCAGGATTAGGATCAAAAGCCTCATTGGGAATCACAGCTGGCTCCCTATACTCTACTAGGTCTGTAATGTTGAAAGTGGAGCTAATGCCTAGTTCTGGAGGCAACTCGAGCACATAGGCATTGGATCCTACTCTCTTTATCACTCTAAATGGTCCAGCTCCCCTAGCATGTAACTTTCTAACGGTTCCAAGAGGAAACCGTTCAGGCCTTAACCTAATCATTACATAGTCTCCTACATCAAAAGTTTTGACTCGCCTTTGAGAATCAGCCAATTTCTTATAAGTTTCATTACTTAAATTTATTTTAGCTTGAATTTCTTTATGCAAGTCTTTTATATGCTGTGCAAAAACTTCGACAGACTCGGAGACCCGTGTGTGGACTGGTAAAGGAGCTAGGTCAAGAGGTGTGTGGGGTTTGTAACCATGCACAATTTCAAATGGACTCTTACCCGTAGACCTATTGACCGAGTCATTATATGCAAATTCAGCTCTAGGTAAGTACAAATCCCAGTTCCTAATGTTTTCACCAACAAGACACCTTAGCAGATTGCCTAAACTACGGTTCACTACTTCGGTTTGGCCGTCAGTCTGGGGATGATAGGCAGTTGAAAACTTAAGTTTCGTCCTTAACTTATGCCAAAGGGTTTTCCAGAAATAGCTGGTGAACCGAACATCCCTATCTGAAACAATGGTCTTGGGTAGGCCATGGAGTCGAACTATCTCATTAAAGAACAGGATGGCTACCTTAGACGCATCAAATGTTTGGGAACAAGGCAAGAAATGGGCCATCTTGGAAAATTGGTCTACTACAACACAGATAGAGTCATGCCTCCTCTGGGTCTTAGGCAAACCTAACACAAAGTCCATGCTCACATCTTGCCAAGGACGATCTAGGACAGGGAGTGGGGTATAAAGGCCGGTGTTCTGTTTTTGCTGTTTGGCAACAGCGCAGGTCCGACACCTGGCCATAATGTGTGCTACATCTCTTTTTAAGCTAGGCAAGAAAAAATGGTCTTCAATAGCCAGGGTGGTCTTATCTTTTCCGAAGTGGCCAGCTAAACCTCCAGCATGAGTTTCCCAAATCAAGAATTCCCTAAGAGAGGTTCTAGGGATGCAAAGCCTATTTTTAAAGAACAGAAAGCCATCTAAAAGGGAATAATCTTTATGTTCACTAGATGGTCCTTGAGTTAGATCCTGGTATACAGTCTTGAAATCCGAACACGACTCATATTCTTCTTTGATTTGCTCAAACCCTATGACTTCAGCCCTAACAGAATTCAACAACAAAGATCGACGACTAAGGGCATCAGCTACCTTATTTTCAGACCCAGCCTTATGCTTCAAAACAAAAGTATAGGACTGGATATACTCTACCCACTTAGCATGCCTAGGGTTAAGCTTCTTCTGAGAATTCAAGAATCTAAGAGCCTCATGGTCCGAAAATAGCACAAATTCTTGCAGTAGTAAATAATGTCTCCAGTAACGCAAAGCTTGCACTACCGCGTAAAATTCCTTATCATAGGTAGAATACCTAAGCTTAGTATCGTTAAGTTTTTCACTAAAGAATGCTACGGGGTGGTTCTCTTGGCTTAGGACTCCACCTATACCTACTCCTGAAGCATCACAGGCAACCTCAAATACCTTTGAAAAGTCCGGTAGTCTCAAAATGGGAGCCTGGGTCATCCTATCCTTAAGATCTAGGAAGGCTTTATGGGCTGCTTTGGTCCACTGAAATTCTCCCTTCCTGATGCAGTCTGTGATAGGAGCAACTACGGTACTAAACCCCTTGATGAATCGCCTATAGAAGGTAGCCAAGCCATGGAAACTTCTGACTTCATGCACACTGGTCGGCTCTGGCCATTCTACTATGGACCTAATCTTTTCAGGATCGGCAGCCACGCCATCAGGGGTTACAACAAATCCAAGGAAGATAATCCTACTGGTCATAAATTCATACTTCTTGAGATTACCGTAGAGACTATCATTCCTCAAAACTTGACAGACCTGTCTAAGGTGGCCTAGGTGATCTGCAGGGATCTTACTATAGATCAGGATGTCATCAAAATAGACCACTACAAACTTCCCTATGAAAGCTCTAAGTACCTGGGTCATAATCCTCATGAAAGTACTAGGGGCATTGGACAACCCAAAAGGCATAACAACCCATTCATAGAGACCATCCTTAGTTTTGAAGGCGGTTTTCCACTCATCCCCTGGTCTAATTCTAACCTGATGATAGCTGCTCTTGAGATCAATTTTAGAAAAAACCATGGCACCGGCCATCATATCAAGCATGTTATCTAGTCTAGGGATGGGGAACCTATACTTGATTGTGATTTTATTGATGGCATGACTGTCAACACACATCCTCCACGTGCCATCCTTCTTCAGGTTAGAAGTGTAGGGACTGCACAAGGGCTAAGACTCTCTCTAATGAACCCCTTCCTCAATAATTCGCCAACCTGCTATTGCAGTTCTTTATGCTCAGATGGATTCATCCTATAATGGGGCAAGTTGGGTAAAGTAGCTCCTGGGACTAAATCTATGGAATGCTGAATATCCCTAAGAGTTGAAGGTGGTCTGGCAGATCCTCGGGAAAAACATCCTCAAATTCTTCTAATAAAGGCTTAACTTCCTGAGGAGGCTCTGAGGGTGTAGGAGTCCTAAGTTCTTTAGCAGTCAACATCCAAATGGGTGAACCACTATGAATTTCTTGTTCTAGATCCTTGGCACTAATTAGGTTCACTCCAGTCTTCATTTCCCTAACCTTACTGGTTCATTTAGCTACCTTGTCCTTAGGAGGGACTGAATGGATTGTGATTTTCTTCCCATTGAAACTAAAGACACAGGTGTTGGATTTTCCTAAGAGGGTGGCATCATGATCATACAACCAAGGTCTTCCAAGAATTATACTGCTCACCCCCATGGGCAAAACATCACACCACATCTTCTCTTGATAGGATTGCATTTGGATTTGGACCTGACATCTAGACTAGATGGGTATAGAGGTAGAGTCTACCCAAGAAACCTTATAGGGGTTGGGGTGGGGGACTGGGGTTAAGCCTAACATTTTGACAGTGCTAGTAGAAATGGCATTCACACAGCTCCCACTATCTATGATGATTTTACAAACCTTATCCCCTAGTTTAAAGAAAGTCTGTAGGATGTTAGTCCTACGCCAATCTTCCTGAACTTTAGTCTGGGACAGGATGCATCTCACAACCCCTAAGTGGTCAGATTCAGTGGATTCTTCCTCTCCTTCATACTCATCAACCAAATTCATTCCGGCCTCATAAACTTCTTCTTCAACTCCTCATTAGGCTCGGAATTCTCTTCTCCTCCCTCTTCTATATATAGGGATCTACGAGGGCACTAGCTAGAAACATGACCTACCTTATGACACTTAAAACAAGCTATGGCTGTGCACTGAGTGGAGATATGACCGGGCTTCTGGCACTTAAAATAGATAATACTAGGGGTTCTCTGGGTGTCAGGTGCCTTACCTTTGTCCATGGGCCTAGGGGTGGGGATACCCTGATTAGGCTTGCTAGGGGTAACCTGGCTAGGTCCATTTCTTGGGATTGGGGCACTAACCCTAGATGGCATGGGTCCTCTCTGAAACTTCTCAGTGTTCAGTGCAATCTGATAGGCTTGGTCTAGGTCAGTAACCTCTCTCAGAAATAACTCTCTCTTAATATCTTCCCTAAGTCCAGCCCTAAATCTAGACAAAGTGACCTCATGGGCTTCACTCACATCACATCTCATCAGGTATTCATCAAAGGTGGTTATGTAGTCTGAAACAGATCGGTTCCCTTATTTCAAAGTCTGCCATTGGTCTAACAGATTTTTCTGGTATGAAATGGGTAGGTACTTGTCTCTAAGTTTCTCTTTCATACCCTGCCAAGTGGTTATGGGCTCTACATTTCGTCTTCTAGTGGTCAGCTCAATGTTCCCCCAGTATAACCTAGCTTGACGTATTAATTTCATCTTGGCAAACTTGAATTTCCTCTCCTCAGACATGGCATACCACTCAAAGTACTGGTCCATCTCACCCTCCCAATCAGAATACACCTTAGGATTTAGGCTACCATCAAAAGTGGGTGCATCTAACTTGATGTTTCGAATGAACCTATCATCTCTATCCTCGGGTTCTGGGTCAGGCCTCCTATGATTAGGTTCAGGATCTCGGTATAAAGGTCTTCTAGGCTCTTGGTGTGGGTGAGGTTGAGGTATATTAAAATCTGGGTCAGGAGTCCAGTTCCGATGCCTAGGTTCCTCTAGCACTTGGACTCGATCCCTAAGCTGGGCAAAATCCTCATGGACTTGTTCTTTAAACTGGGCAACAGTGGTAGTCACATCCTGACTCATTTTGTTCATACTCTCAGTAAGAGCTCTAACCATGGCCTCTAAATCAGGTTGGGTTTGACCAGGTTGGTAGGGCACTCCATTCCGGGTAGACATGATGCAAGCAAATACACAAAAATGAGACTCAACTGAATGACTACGGGCTAACTAAACCTAGAGCCCAAACTAGATGCCCAATCAGAGTGGCAAGCTAGCCTGTAGTAACTCAGGACTCAGCCAGACAGGTGTAAGGGGAGTGTTAGGTTCCTGAATGCCAATCCTAAACACCAATCAGCGATTGGACAGGTAGGCAGACCAGCACACAAGCCCTTCGGGATGGAATCCCTGAACCACCATTCTAGACACTGAGTACAAAGCACACACAGAGTAACCAGACAAACTGACTCAACACTAGCCTTGACACGACTTATTGATGTCCCTAGCCCACTAGGGCAAATTAGGTCTAATCAATTTTAGATTAAAGGCTTAGGTTCGAATGAAGGGGTGGTGGTTTTGGGCTAAGGAGAGGTTATCAACTCCTCCCCTTATCTTAGATGCTCAAATGCCCTTAAGGTGAATTAAGAGATGAACACTCAAAAAAAATAATTGGATTGCAGAACACAAAAATAGAGATGCAGTAATTTAATTCTCAGAAATCACACAGAAACCAATAAATCATTAGAAAATTATGTAAATTAGTTTCAATTATAATGGTTCCAAAAAATAAAAATCACTGAATTTGGAGTTATCTAAAGTGAGAAATAATTCCTGCAACAGGGCAATTACGGGCTGAAAACAGAGCACTTCCCCGTTTACAATTTCTGCTACGAAGTTGTAACCCAACGAATCCCCTACATGCCCTAGGAACACCCCGTGGAATGGGAAGAGGAGGTTTGCACCTCGCTTCATTCCTAGGACCGGACGTCCTGGGGAGTCTACTTCGAGCAGACAAAGTAAAAAGAGAGGGACTCAAACAAGCAATCAAACAGAAATCCTAGACAGGGCTCTGATACCAAAAATGATGCAGAACAAAGAACAAGGAAGCGTATGCGGAAGTAAATTTAAGATTAATTCTTTTTTTTTCTTTTTTTCTTTTTTTTTATATTTCAGAAATTGGCTTTTACTCAAAGTAAAGCTAAACTAAGTTGAAGGAAACTAGGTAAGGATTGAAAGCACAATTTAGATGAAACTAAATTATCAGAGTAGTTCAGAAGTAACGGATCACTGGGGGTTGAGAAACTCCCAGACCTAGGATTTCGCTCTGAACTTTCAACATAACAGAAAAAGAGAGGAGAGATGGTTTACTAACCAGACAGTGATCTTCTCAGGATTTTGGTGGAAGAACTCTCTCGAGCAGATTGTGGGATCCTCGGAGTCGGCTATCTTCGCAATGGATCCTCCAATACTGATCTTGTAATTTGGTCGGCTTCTCCTGGACTCAAGATCTAGGAAAGAAGAGGAACAAGTGATGGAATTCAGATACTCAAGAAAAGATTTAACAGGTTGAAGAACTTGAAAGCTGAAGTTGCTGAAATCAGGATTCTCCTGGAGACCGATCTGACTTCCTCTTAGAATTGCTGTAGATCTGAAGTATCTGGACTGGAGCTGGATGCTGGTGGCCGGCCTGGACTTGGAGAGGGTGGCCGTGAGAAGTGGAATAGACTAGGGCTTGGTGGAAAGAGAAGGGTGATGGCGGCTAGGGTTTGGGTTTTGGAGATCTCACACCTCCTCAAAGTTCCAGGGGAACCCGGATTTACTCCCTCACAGAGCTCAACACCTGATTGCAAGTGCAGAAGAGAGAAAACACAATGTTTGCTCACAAAAAATTTGAATTCATTCATCTCATTGATTTAAACTTACAAGAGGGGTTTAATTTATAAGGCTTTACAAGGGAGTAGGGTTTTACATCTTCCCATGTGGGACTAAAGGAGGGGATCTACAAATCAGGAAAAATCATACACATATGGTCGGCCAAAGGACCAAAAAAATTTGATTTGGGTTATAAAAGACAGGTAGATGGCGCCTCCTTGTATGGATCTTCAAGAGAATTTTTTTCCTTCCATGGATCAACTCTTTTGGACTCCTCCTTTTCTTCCTCCCTAAGTCAAGGTCCTTCCCATCTTTGTTTTGGATTTTTTTTGGCAGGTAGTGGCGCCTCCTTGAAGTTCTCTCCAAGAAAATTTCTTCCCATCTTTACTTTGGTTCTCTTGGGAAAGTCTTGGCCGCCCCCTTGATTTGTGGACTCTTGGTGGATTTCTCCTCATCTGGTGCATGAGAGAAGGAAGCTGCTATCTGTGGAGTGGAGACCAAAGGCTGCTGGATGTAGATATGGCGCCCCCTAGACTCAGGCGTATGGCTGGGAGTGTGGTTGGGAGTGTGGTGTCCACTTGCTTGGTCTTGGGAGAAAATGTAACACCCTAGGTTGAAACCCTAGTCCACTACTGAGTCAACATGACTCAACAAAATAAAATGCAGGTAATGTAGACTCAAGCTAAATTGAGTTGATCTAGTCAACTCTTATTACAAACCAAAAACCCTAATTTTTTTTCGGGCAAGGTTAATCAGAGATCCAGATGGAGCTCTGAAGTCTTCTTCTGAGTCTGGTGCCCGCACCAGGCCAATGTTCCCATCATTCCCCTGAGGTGGGGAAAACTCGACTCCGTCGAGTCAGGCATCAAGTCTTCTGTCTTCAGCTTCATATTATTTCTTTTAGACTCCAAACTGATAACCTTGAGATAATTTTTTTTTTTTTTTATATCAGCCCTACTCTGAGATCTGTACTCCACAATCCTGGGATTGCTTTGAGATCGTGCTATCCTAAATAGTACTGGTCTTGAAGTCGGTCGCAAGAACTGACTTGCTTTGAGATGCGTGCAGAGGAGAATGCCGGATTTGCATTCACGTTCGTGCACCAGCTTCTCCTTTTCCTTCATGGACCGAACCAGAGGTGGATTTTCGCTGTCGGGCCTCCAGCGACAGTGCTGGGGAGGAGGACGGCAACTCGGCACTGGGGCTTCTTCTTGAGGCCTTGCTTCCCAATCTCCTTCTGCTCCCCAACTTTAAGGATGGGGCTCTCGTCGGCGAAATCCATGGCATCCTCGTTAATCATCTCATTGCCTGCCGAGAGATCGAAGTCCTTGTCCACCCCTACAGCTGCAAACCTCAACTGATTCCCAAGAGATCGAAGCGAGCAATCAACAGCGAATGGTGGCAGGTAGAGATTGGACCGTCGTGGATTGGATTGGACTCAGAGGTGATCTCGCTGGTGAGGTCGCAGATGCTGGCCTCCAAGAAGATGGTGATGGCAGCGGTTGTGAGGAAGATGAGGAAGAGACCGACTAGGGAGATCAAGGAGGAGTGGATTAGGACCTTCTTCGGGCGGAGACAGGGGTTCGGCATGCAACAACTCGAGCAAAATTTCTGCCAGAGCCATCGGTGGGGGCGGTGGAGGGAGAGTGGCGGCGAGGTTGGGAGAGGAGGTGGGATTCGGGCATTGCAGTGGAGGTTCTTCTTTGAGACGAAGATGTCTCCAGTGAGAGGAGTCCAGGTTGGAGGCAACGCGTGGAGGTCTACGGCACAGGGGCTGGGCGTTGCGATCCACGATTGTTCCGGGGGTGGAGGCGGTTCCGGGCGGTGACAGCAGGGGGTTCCAGATGGCGGTTCTAGGCGGCAGTTCCGGGTGGTGGCAGCAGGGGCAGGGAGGATCTGTTGCAAGGGCGACGGCAAGGCCAATTTTCCATGGGCACGATGTGGCTAGCACCGACCTGGGCAAGCTTCAGGGGAGCCGGTGTCTTGGTGTCAACAGGCGGCGAACGTCTTCCAGACGGATTGCATGAGGGCGATGCCACCGAAGGCTTGCATGAGGGTTGTGAGGGCACCAAACTGGGCAAAGTCGATCAGGGCGGTGCGAAGGAAGTAGCACATTCTGACGGCAGGAGCAAGGGGCTGGTGATGGAGGCGAAGAGGTGCCCGAGCATGGCGGCGATCTTGAACAGATGGTTGTGGGGGAAGACGGACTGCTCCAAGGAAGGGTTTTGCTGGTGTCGACTCTGGGCTAAGATAGCGGACGGACGAGTCGAATGTCTGGTAGAGGCTCAGCCACAATAGATCTAGTGAGATCCGATGGTGGCGGTGAGTAGTGGAGCAATAACAGGAAAGATGGAGAACGACAAAACTGGTGGGGAAATCTGGGTTTGGGGGAATCTAAGTTTGGGAAAGAAACGTACCCTAATTTTTCTAGGCTCTGATACCAAAATTGATGAGGGACAGATGGGGTAGGATTGTTGGCGAGCCTGGAAGTCACCTAAATTAGGATACTATATTTTTTTTTGGTATTTTTTTCTCTAGGGGTGGCGAAGGAACAGTGGGGATGTAGGATAAGAATCTGGATCTCATGGACTTTGGGACTCACCCTAACGAAGAGACCTCTCACCTCTAGGGCATTACACCCTCCTCGATACTTGGAGGCGCTAGGATGGATCTCGAAGGCCACGAGGGGATAGAGAAGATGGAATGGGTAGGGGGATAACTGGGCATCACGCCCACGCCCGAAGGCGAAGGACAGAAGAATCATTCTTCTAAAAACTCAAATTTTTTTATGAACTGAACTGATTTTTTTACAAAGGACTGAGGGTGATATTTATAGACCTGTCCAACCCTCATTTGAATTTGAATACAGGATAAAAAGATAGGGATGACTCAAATTCAAATACAAGATAGGATAAGATAAGCCTATCCATATCTCAATCATAACCAACCAAATCCTAATTCAAATTTCAAACAAAAGATAAATCCTAAATAAATTTATTCTAGAAATGCTCCAAGATCCATGCCACTCCGGGATCCGTGCTGCTCCGTGATTCGAGCGGGTCGATGTCCCCATCAAAAATGATGAGGGACAGGGATAGGATCGTTGGTGAGCCTAGAAGTCACCTAAATTAGGGTACTATTTTTTTTTGGTATTTTTTTTCTAGGGATGGCGAAGGAATAGTGGGGATGGAAGATAGGGTTTGGAACTCATGAACTTTGGGACTCACCCTAACGAAGAGACCTCTCACCTCTAGGACATTACACCCTCCTCGATACTTGGAGGCGCTAGGATGAATTTCAAAGGTCACGAGGGGATAAAGAAGATGGAATGGGAAGGGGGATAACTAGGGCATCACGCCCATGCCCGAAGGCGAAGGGCAGAAGAATCACTCTTCTAAAAACTCAAATTTTTTTATGAACTGAACTGATTTTTTTACAAATGACTGAGGGTGGTATTTATAGACCTGTCCAACCCTCATTTGAATTTGAATACAGGATAAAAAGATAAGGATGACTCAAATTCAAATACAAGATAGGATAAGATAAGCCTATCCATATCTCAACCATAACCAACCAAATCCTAATTCAAATTTCAAACAAAAGATAAATCCTAAATAAATTTATTCTAGAAATGCTCCAAGATCCATGCCACTCTGGGATCCGTGCTGCTCCGAGATTTGAGCCAGCTGATGTCCCCATCGTTCTCCTAAGGTGGGAAGAACTCGACTCTGTCGAGTCAGGATTAGTGGGAACTTTGGTGGAACCGAATCCATTCAGAAAGAAGTTTTGCTCTGAGATCTGTGCAACTTTGAAATCTGTGCAGCACTGCTTGTGTCAAAATCTGTGCAGCTCTGGGATCGATGCTTCACCATCTCGATTCATTCAAAACCCAACATTTCTTTTTTTTTTTTTTTTGACAGCCCTGCTTTGAGATTTGTGGAGCTTTGACATCTGTGTAGCTCTGAAACATGGCCTGATGAACCGACCTGAAACAAGATCTGGGAGAGGACTAGATTGCAGAGCTTTGAGATTGGTGCAAAGATCTCTTAAGTGAAGTTGGTAGCAGGGGGGAATTGCATTCACGTTCATGCAATCCGTCCCCTTCTTCCTTCTCCACGAACCAAAAATAGTGAATAGGGGAGGTCTTTGGAGGGCAGTGCGGCGGGCTCTCCTCCAGCGACGGCGACTAAGGAGGAAACGGTGACCGGCGATGGTGCAAGGGAAGAGAGCAGCGGCTTGGGGAGAGGGGAGGCACGGGTAGTTCGCTGGCCACAGACGTTGCAGGTGAAGAGCATCCGGTGGAGGGGCTTAGAGTCTTAGACCAAACGGTAGATCCGGTGTGGGGACCGTCGGAGGGGCTGGAGGGGAGGCGGCCGGTGCAGAGGAGGGGGACGGGGTGGATGCTGGGGGATGGCACATTAGCCAGGGACGGGGAGGCCGAGGGCGGGGAGACTGGTGCGGGGGTAGGGGCTTCTTCTTGCTCGACCGGTGACTAGGATTGGGGATGGAGACGACGATCGATGACGCGGTACTTGCTCTCAACACCGATGACAACCTGGCCACTGGAGGTAGCCAGCGGGTCATCGTCGATGGCAGAGTCAAGCATGCCGGGGAGGCGGTCGGCCCATTTGCTAGCATGGCATGCAAGTCTCTGCGAGGCAAAGGAGGAAGCGGAGGAGGAGCAGAGGAGGCGGGCGGCGGTGTAGAGAGCAGGGAGCGGGGAGGGAACAGGGCGGCTCCACCACCGGAGTCTGCGAGGGAGGTGAAGGAGGTGGTGTCCAGAGTGGAGAGAGGGGGAAGAGTTTGGAAACGAGGAAGGCCGGGTGGGTCGAACGGGCCTGCGACGAATGCTGCTGCTGCTGCGACGTCAGTGCCGGAGGTCCCGTGCTTCCTTCGCTTCCAATTCCTCCGAGCGCCTCCGATGACGACAATGATGCTCGGTATCCGGGGTGGATGGATGGCATTCGAGGGATCTCTCTTAATATCTGGCTAGGGTTTTCGAGTGGCGGTGAAAGTAGGTGTAGGGTTTTGATGGATTTTTAATGGGATGGAATGGATGGAGGACGGAAAGGATGGGAGAAAGGGGAGGGTTGGCCGGCAGTGGCAGAGGCACCTCGGTCGGTGATGATGGAGGTGCGAGGGAAAGTTCTCTCTTCAGTGGTGTCGGACGGGAGGAGGAAAAAATAAAAATAAATAAATAAATAAAAGAGGATCAGTGACGGGAAAGTGGAGGGACTGACTGGTACTGGTGGGATCAGTGAAATAAGGAAGATGGTAATACCCTAATCAAGTTGGGGCTCTGATACCAAAAATGATGAGGGACAAATGGGGTAGGATCGTTGGCGAGCCTAGAAGTCACCTAAATTAGGATACTATATTTTTTTTTGGTATTTTTTTCTCTAGGGGTGGCGAAGGAACAGTGGGGATGTAGGATAGGAATCTGGATCTCATGGACTTTGGGACTCACCCTAACGAAGAGACCTCTCACCTCTAGGGCATTACACCCTCCTTGATACTTGGAGGTGCTAGCATGGATCTCAAAGGCCACGAGGGGATAGAGAAGATGGAATGGGTAGGGGGATAACTGGACATCACGCCCATGCCCGAAGGCGAAGGACAGAAGAATCACTATTCTAAAAACTCAAATTTTTTTGTAAACTGAACTAATTTTTTTACAAAGGACTGAGGGTGGTATTTATAGACCTATCCAACCCTCATTTGAATTTGAATATAGGATAAAAAGATAGGGATGACTCAAATTCAAATACAAGATAGGATAAGATAAGCCTATCCATATCTCAATCATAACCAACCAAATCCTAATTTAAATTTCAAACAAATGATAAATCCTAAATAAATTTATTATAGAAATGCTCCAAGATACATGCCACTCCGGGATCCATGCTGCTCTGAGATTCGAGCGGGTCGATGTCCCCATCACTCTGGGCTTGGGAGGGCTTCTCCGGCAGTCTGCATATTTGCTGCCGTTGTTATTGGAAGTTTGGAGGCCTTGCCCCCTGTTATTCTTTTTCTTTGAAGGGGGGTTCCATTCAATCAAACATCGATTCGCCGCTTTCTCTTCAGCATCGACGTATTTCTGAGCCCTTGATAGGAGTTCAGCATAGCTTTTGGAGAACTTCTTGTCCAGGAAAAAAGTAAGCCTGGAGGTTCGAAGTCCCTTCTTCAGAGCTGACATGGCCACGTGCTCGTTGAGATCGGGGATCTCAAGCATGGCCGCGTTGAACCTAGAGATGTAATCTCTCAGGCTCTCTCCTTCATTCTAGTGAAGGAGGAAGAGTGTATCCGTATTCCGAGGAGTCTTGCGGCAGGTCCTGAAATGCAAGACAAACAATTTTTCTAACTCGGAAAAGGAATCGATAGTACATGGGTGCAGGCTCGAGTACCACATCCAAGTGGACTTCTTCAAGGTAGCCGAGAATGCCAAATAGTACGTCGCGTCCGAAGCTCCTTGAATCATCATATAGGCTTTGAAGCTGTCCAGATGGTTGAAGGGGTCGGTGGTGCCATCGTAGGGTTCCATCTAGGAACCCTGAAGTGCCGAGATCGCCCACAATCAGGTCCTCGGGATCTCTCTGATCCCGCATTCTCTGTTCTCGCACCCTTGCCATCTTTGATTCGATGGCTCTGAATCCCCCGTCATAATTGGGAGTCTGCTTGGATGCTCTCTCCACTGGAGTGGAGTCTTCAGAGGAGGAGGAGGAAGTTTGCCTAGGCCTTTTCCCTTTTTGTGGGGAATCGACAGACCTAGGCAGTCTCGAAGTTCGGCCTTCGGAAGAGGGTCGAGAATGGGGGGAGGGATGCACTAAATCCTCCCGTGGTGCTCTCCTTCTTCAGGATCGAGAGCTATGTCTAGAAACAGCCGGTGGGTTTGCCATCGGGAAGGCTCTGTCTTGGAACTCTTGAACCATGGCCGTCAGGTTGGCGACCTGGTTCAAAAGAGATTTGAACTGCTGTGCTCCCACAGTAACCATGGGAGGTGGAACATCGTTCACCTCCGGGTGTGCACCCCCTGAGACAGAGCATGACTCCGGTTCGTAGAAGCATTTTGGGCTTTTTCTCTTGCCATCAAAGAATTCTTTGTTTCTTCCCCTTGTCTGGGAGGGAGCTTAACAAATGTTAGTAAAACTGCCCCCCTCCCTCTAGCACCAATCTGTTGGTATGGAGTCCCTGGATCGGCCGGTCGAAGCCGCTGCATCGTAGGACCGCTCCCTGGTTCACCTGCAAAATAGGTCCCTTGCAGGAGTTGTTCCGACGGAGGACACTTCGATGCCTAAGTCAGTGGTGGATTCCAGCCACAGAATGGGGAAGATGTCGAAAGTGGAAGAGAAAAAGAACTCTTAGAGATTGAGAAAGTGTATGTGCGAGATTATTCATGCGTACCTCTCGAGCCATTCTCCTTACCCATATTTAAAAGATGGCCTCCGGTCTATGGCCCGCTCTTTTCCCGGAGATCATGGGGAGCCATTCACTCCCATGATAGTCGATCATGGGTTGTCAATGAGCGGTTCCAGCTAGATCGAAGGCATGGCTATAGGAATTACGCTCCATGATCATGGCATGATGAGTGTCGATTGTAACCGTTGGTTAAAGTTTTCTTTTTGGAACAAATTGCGGTTCAAGCTTCGGGTTTCCCCTTGCATGGGCCGAAGGCTTGATATTTCTCCGAGGCTGAAGATCATGTCTACGGCAGGGTCCGAAGTTTGTGCCTTCAAAAGTTGATTTGTAGTTCAGACTTCGGCCGGGGCCGAAGGTGCTACCCGAAGGACTGGCCTTCGGATATTGTAGTTCGGTGTGAAGCCTTGAGTTGCTTATAGTTGGCCTTCACTTAGTTCAAAGTCCGTAGTCCAGAGAACTGGGGCTTCAATAAGTCGAACCGAAGCCTGGTTCGTAGCTGAACCAGGATATCCCAACAAATTATATTTAAATCAGAGATCTAGAGCTCATTCTGTGCCCTTTTGAAGTTAACGTATCATTTAGGTACCAAGAGTCCCATGCCATTGGGACTCTTCATGTATGGCACCTAAAATGCCCTTAGATCCAAATTAAAATCAGATTTAGCTCTGATTAGGCTAGCCCCACTTAGGACTCAACCTAATTTAGGTTTTCCATAATTAGGTTAGCCCAATTAGCAAGCAACCGGACCCAATCCAATTGGGTTAGGAATTTGGTTAGCCTACATATGCTAGTATGTAATCCGGCTAACCAATTAGGATCCTATGACCCTAATTAAATCATAAATGACTTTCTTGGACAAGTTTCTATTGTGTGTGACCCATTGGGTTCCACATCTAGCTAGCAGTAGGTTTAGGTTTGAGCCGATTCGATCCAATCGAACCCGATTGACCTAATTAGGTCAAATTGGCTCACCTAATTGTCCAATTCGAATCACACATCGAATTGACTCATGAAACCAAATCAATTAGTTCATGAAGACCTACAAGACAAGATTGACGTCTAGCAATGTGTCGTGCCTACCCAGAAGATCAAAAATTTTGGTGGATTTACCAAAATAACCTTCAGTGGTGAATTATTGGGCAATTCAGTCCTTCGATCTACTTGCACCCTGAATATGACTATGGATATGGATACTTGTCAAATCTAATTTCATATTCATTCCTTGCTCAATCTAATAATTAATGAACCATTAGAAACCATTTCTAATATTCATACTTTGATCAAAGATTTCTCGAATCTTTCTTTGATTGAAATCATCTGGATGCGCTTCCCTCTTACTAGTGTTGATCGATTCCTTTTTGACCTACTCACAACCTCCATATGCAATCCACCATAACCAGTATCACCCCATGCATGACACAGTGTCATGATTGAGTGTGAACCAAAGTATGGATTCATGCATACAAGGTACCATGGCAGTCTCAGGTCAAAGGACCACATGCACTACTCCCACTATGAGAACTATTTATTGACAAACATATAAGGTTCCATTAGATGTTCTCAAGCTGGATCCATTCAGTGAGCTCATTCTCTAATAAGCACCCACATCCTAGTATTAGTGTCAAACACAAGTGACTGTGAGATCAGTCACCCTCTTCACCAAGCATACATAGGATGTGCTGGTCTTACCGGAAACATTGATCCCCTACTCAATATCCCATTGACCAGGAATATTCTAGATTAGGGTTTTAAGGCTTTAGGTCTCATTAGTATGATCTCATTATAACCCTAGAACCATAGCCCTAATCTATGGGGTTCATCATATCTTAATAAAATCTATAAGACACAGCGTATGATGAAAATAAAATGCTTTTATTAATTGATAATGTCAATACATTGGTTTGGGATACAAAAGAAAATCCCATCGAAATATAACAATTCAATTGGCCTTTAGGGCATAATCCTTTCAATCTCCCACTTGCACTAAAGCTAATCGCCTTTAGATTTTAACCCCAAACAATCAAGGTGGCGATCAAACTCCCACTGTGGTAGAGTCTTAGTGAACGGGTCTGCTATGTTGTTCTTCATTTCTACTATTTTAATGCAGACTTCTTGTCTTTCAACAATCTCTCGAACGAGATGGAAACATCTTAGAATGTGCTTTGATTTGTGATGAGCTTTAGGTTCCTTAGCTTAAGCGACGGCTCCAATGATATCATAGTAAAGTGGTACTGGACCTTCAATCTCTAGAACAACATCCAACTCTGAGATGAACTTCTTCATCTAGACAGCTTCCTTGGCAGCTTCACTAAAAGCAATGTATTCTACCTCAATTGTTGAGTCAGCTATAGTCTACTGTTTAGAACTCTTCCAGCTTACAGCTCCTTCATTTAGGGTAAAAATATATCCTAAAATAAATTTGCTATCATCTGAATCCGATTGAAAACTAGAATCTGAATAAGTTTCCAGTTTAAGATCAGATCCTCCGCATATCAAAAAAATATCCTTAGTCCTTCTCAAGTACTTAAGAATATTTTTCACAGCCTCCCAGTGATCCTCTCCTGGATTAGCCTGAAATCTGCTGGCTATACCTAAGGCATATGCCACATCAGGCCTGGTACATAACATAGCATACATTATAGATCCTACAGCCGAAGCATAAAGTATATAACTCATTATATTTATTTCTTCAGGTGTCTTAGCAGACATCTTCTTAGAAAGATGTATGCCATGACCAATGGGCAAGTAACCTTTTTTACTTCCCTCCATGCAAAATCTCTTTAGCACTTGGTCAATGTACCTAGACTGGGATAAGCCTAGCATCTTCCTAGATCTATCTCTATAGATCTTAATACCCAGTATATAGGATGCTTCTCCTAAGTCTTTCATGGAAAACTGTTTAGATAACCATACCTTGACTGATTGTAACATTGGGATATCATTCCTAATGAGGAGTATGTCATCCGCATACAGAACCAAGAAAACTAAGGCACTCCCACTAGTCTTCTTGTACACACAAGGTTCATCCTCATTTTTGATAAATTCAAACTCTTTGACTGTCTTATCAAATCGGATGTTCCAACTCCTGGATGCTTGCTTTAATCCATAAATGGATTTCTTCAGCCTACATACCTGATTAGGTTTAGTCTCCAAGACAAAACCTTCTGGCTATGATATATAGACCTCTTCCTCAAGGAAACCATTAAGGAATGCGGTTTTCACATCCATCTACCAGATTTCATAATCATGATATGCTGCTATCGCAAGCATGATCCGAATAGATTTGAGCATGGCAACAGGAGAAAATGTTTCATCATAATCTATTCCCAATTTTTGTCTGAAACCCTTAGCCACTAATCTGGCTTTACAAGTTTCGACTTGGCCATCTGCCCCAATCTTTTTCTTATAGATCCATTTGCATCCAATAGGGTTAACACCCCTTTGGTGCATCAACCAAAGTCCACACTTGGTTGACATACATGGAATCCATTTCGGATCTCATGGCTTCCAGCCATCTATCTGAGTCCCTACTCATGATAGCATCCGTATAGGTTAGAGGCTCATCATTTTCAATAATCCGGGCTCATTATTTTCAATAATGAACCCATACCTCTCAGGTGCATGACGCACCCTATCAGACCTACGGATAGGAGTGGTGTGTTCTGGTTCTATACTAACTATGTTATCATTTGGTTGAGATGTTTCTATTTGTTGAACTTCTTCAAGTTCAATATTTCTCCCACTGTCCTTTTGTAGGATGAACTCTTTCTCCAGAAAAGTGGCATGCCTTCTGACAAAAACTTTTGGTTCAATAGGGTGGTCGAATAGATATCCTATACTATCTTTAGGATATCCTATAAATAGACACTTATCTGCTCTAGCATCCAGCTTATGTCCAAAATTTCTTTTGACATAGGCTGGACATCCCCATATCTTAAGATACTTAAGATTGGGTTTCTTACCCCTCCATATCTCATATGGAGTGCTAGAGATAGATTTAGATAGTACTCTATTTATGATATTAGCCGTGGTTTCCAAGGCATGTCCCCAGAAGGAAACAGGTAACTCTGTGAAGCACATCATGGACCGTACCATATCTAATAAGGTACAGTTCCTCCTTTCAGTAACACCATTTAATTATGGTGTGTAAGGAGGGGTCCATTCAGAGATAATCCCCTTTTCTTTAAGGTGATCGAGAAACTCAGTGGATAAGTATTTACCTCCTCGATCTGATCAAAGGATTTTAATTCTTTTCCCCGTTTGTTTCTCTACCATACTTTGATACTCTAAAAATTTATCAAAGGCTTCGGACTTATGTTTCATAAGATACACAAATCCATACCTTGAAAAATCATCAGTAAATGTGATGAAATAAGAGTATCCACCCTTGGTCTGAGTTGTCATAGGCCCACATACATCTGTATGTATGAGTCCTAATAACTCAGTTGTCCTTTCTCTATGTCCACTAAATGGAGTCTTGGCCATTTTACTCATGAGACATGATTCACAAGTTCCTAATGATTCAAAATCATAAGGATTAAGAAAATTTTCGTTATATAACTTGCTAATCCTAGTCTCACTAATATGTCCAAGCCGACAGTGCTAGAGTAAAGTATTGTTTACATCATCTCTCTTTTGTTTGTTACTTACATGAAGTACATTGTCATTAGTGGATAGAGTTAAAAGACCATTACAAAATATGCCACAATATATAATTTCATTAGAAAAGCTGATTGAGCAACCATTGCTCATCACATTCATAGTATAACCTTGTCTAAATAACAAGGATACAGATATGATATTTCTAATGACCTTAGGCATATAGTAACAATCTCTCAGCTCTAAAATCTTTCCCGAAAGTAACTTCAAGATATAAGTCCCTACGGCCTCTACTTGGATGGACTCTCCTCCAGCACCGTAGAGCTCGAAGTCTCCTTCCTTTAATACTCTAAGCCTCTGCAGCCCCTGCAATGATTTGCAGATATTATGACCACAGGCGGTATCCAATACCCAAGTATTTGAAATGGAAGAATCCAATGACAAAATAGTATGAACTTCTTTCATACCTTTTGGTGCATCCGATGCACCAGGCTTCACACCTGCAAGGTAAGCCTTGCAGTTCCTCTTCCATTGACTCGGCTTGCCACAGTAAAAGTAGGTCATTTGTCCGGAGGCCTTCTTTCCTTTCTTCTTCTTGATGCCCCTTTTTGGGTTCAATCTCCTCTTGGAACCCTTTCTGCCTGACTCATCTTGTTGATCTAATCCACAAGAAGAAGTGGAGCCTTATTGTTCTTTAAATGGCTCTCTGCTATTTTTAACATGTTTAATAGCTCAGGCAAGGAAGTGTTAAGTTTGTTCATATGATATTTAAGAACAAACTGTGAAAATGACTCCCAGAGTGACTACAGGATCAAATCCTGATTCAACTCCCCATCCATAACAAAACCCAATTGACCTAATCGAGTGATCAGGTCAATAACCATCAGTACATGGTCTTGTACGGATGTACCTTCTGTCATTCTCGCATGGAACAACTGCCTAGATATCTCATATCTAGCAGTTCGACTATGTTCTCCATATAGCTCTTTTAGATTGAGCAGTATGGAGTTAGTGTCCATGCTATCATGTTGCCTCTGCAACTCATTGGTCATAGAAGCAAGCATGATACATTTGACAGTGAGTGTGTCATTTTGCCACATCTTGTATGTGGTCTTTTCCTCTTGCGAGGCATCTTCCCCTAAAGGTTCCAAGGTAGGGGTATCAAGAATGTAAGAAAGTTTTTTCTGGCTGAGTACTATCTTTAGGTTTCTCAACCAGTCAACATAGTTCGGTCCAGTCAATTTATTGGCATCAAGTATACTATGGAGTGAGAGTGAAGAGGCCATTTAATCTACATTAACAAAAAAACATAACATAAGCAAACAACCAATGTTGTTGACAAAACATAATTAAATTAGGACTTTAACTTAATTATGTCTCCCATTATTTTATCAAGCATCATAACCCTCTATATGATGATCGAGAAACCTTAATTGGTTTTCTTAGTGGGGTTGAGATCCTAATTTCTTATAAAAGATCTTGTGTGTACACAACAAATCTTTTATAAGTTCAAAGGTAGGAAAACTCTTTCCAATTGTATCTCATACAATTCTCAACAAAACCTGGCCTTTAAAATATTAATTGCCTTGTGTGTGCACAACAAACTATAATATTTTTAGTTAAGTAAGACCCTTCATTCCTTTATAGTCATGATTATAATAATAATACCCTTGTGTGTTTACAACAAAGTATTATATTAAATCATGCCATAAGCATCAAATGCACCAGGCCAAAATTGTGTTAGTTACCATAATAGGCCTTGTGTGTACACAACAAACCTAATACGGATCATAACATAATAATGACCTAGCATGACGGAAGGCCTAATGTAGTGAATATTACACTAAGCATATCAATCAAGAATTAAGTTAATCTTATCGGCCAGGTAAGTGGGAGAGTAGTGGGAGTCCCCTCGTTGCTTCCTAGACACCAATAAAAATTGGCCAGGTCAGTCAACGGAACCAATTAAAAACCATGTCCTCTTTACCAATCATGAACCACTTTTCCTAGACACCGAATGATCAACTAATCATCTTGATTATTTTGCTTTTGGTATATGTCACTACAACTTAATAAAATTTTAATAGAGGGCAATTCAAACAGAAACACATTCTAATATTACCATTCATCAACCATGCATCATATATCATTTTATAATGTGCCAAGTATGTCATCATACTAGGACAACCATCAACCACATAATGGATCCACCATTATGCCAAGGCAACCTTATTTCAGTATGATGACTAGAAAGCTAAACATATCTCTATATCGGTTAATGTTTTAGTGAAAACCCTAACCAGTGACATACATATATGCATGAACATATCAATCATATGTAACTTTAAACTTTTGTAGAGTCCTAAAAAATTGGGCAACTTCATATTTTGTAGTCCTACAAAAATGGGTAATCTCAAGAGTCGTACAAAATTGGGAAACTTCAAGTTTTGTAGAGTCCTACCAAATGGGCAACCTCAAGAGTCCTACAAAATTGGGCAAATTCAAATTTTATATGATTTAGCCCTAATAAGGTGGCTCTGATACCACTGTTAGGGATTTGGTGACCAGGACAGAAGCATGGATTTCAAAAATTTATTATGAAACCACTACCAAACCCTTAACCCAAGACCTCCTTACTAGGAATTAAAACATACAAACATGCATATATAATATAAACTAGAGTTTAGGCACCAACCTGAACCACTAGTATCAAATCCGATGAAGAAAACCCTAATTCAGCCTTCTTCTCCACCAGGCACCCAAACGTTCGCCCTCCAACGGTGATCCACATGAAACTCGGACCAAGGAAGAACTCCTTCAAGTTGCTTGGATAAGTGGAACTCTTTCGACAGCCTTTGGTCTATTGACCACTGTATGACACCCTGTCCTACTATAGGGCACTAAAAACACTCTCCTAAACCACTCTTGGTTTTAGGACAACCCTCTTCTAGGATTTCTTAGGCTTATGTCCTAAAATAAAGCCTTGTCCTATTAGAAAAGACCTTGTCTTAACAAGGAAAGTATTGTCTTAAAGAAAGAAGGAGGGAGAGAGAGACACTCAGAATAGTACTTCGATGGAATTCTTATATCAGACTCATTTCACCGCCCCCAATTTATAGATACAAGAGGAGCATGTGATATGTCCTCCTATTAACTTATCGGATATGATTTTTCAAGACCGTAGAGAAGTTATCTGGCTTGAAAAATCATATCTAATAAGCCCATTCATGCAGCGAAGGCCTTATTCACATCCCTTCTTTTGTCTGGACGAATTTTCACTTGCCACATGTCAATTATCGATCCCTAGGAAGCCAAGAGGTGCCTCTTCAATCTCCAAACATTGAAGATTATGAAGAATCCTGATAGCAGAAGGACTCTCCATCATAACAGCATGCCACATGAAGAGTTACGACTCTTCATGCACCGCGCACGCCATCCTTCTTCCACACAAATTTCAAAGAATGTTGACCAGTAAAAACATAGGCAATATGCATGTTATTGTAAAGAGCATAAAATTTCTTTCTGACCATATAAAATATATTTAAATCAGAGATCTATAGCTCATTCTGTGCCCTTTTGAAGTTAAGGAATCATTTTGGTAGCAAGAGTCCCATGCCAGTGGGACTCTTCATGTATGGCACCTAAAATGCCCTTAAATCCAAATTAAAATCAGATTTAGCTCTGATTAGGCTAGCCCCACTTATGACTCAACCTAATTTAGGTTTTCTATAATTAGGTTAGCCCAATTAGCAAGCAACCGGACCCAATCCAATTGGGTTAGGAATTTGGTTAGCCTACATATGCTAGTATGTAATCCGGCTAACCAATTAGGATCCTATGACCCTAATTAAATCATAAATGACTTCCTTGGCTAAGTCTCTATTGTGTATGACCCATTGGGTTCTACATCTTGCCAGCAGTAGGTTTAGGTTTGAGCCGATTTAATCCAATCGAACCCGATTGACCTAATTAGGTCAAATTGGCTCACCTAATTGTCCAATTCGAATCACACATCGAATTGACTCATGAAACCAAATCAATTGGTTCATGAAGACTTACAAGACAAGACTGATATCTAGCAACATGTCATGCCTACCCGGAAGATGAGGAATTTTGGTGGATTTACCAAAATACCCTTCAGTGGTGAGTTACCGAGCAATTCAATCCTTCGATCTACTTGCACCCTGAATACGACTATGGATATGGATACTTGTCAAATCCAATTTCATATTCATTTTTTGCTCAATCTAATAATGATGATTATTAATGAACCATTAGAAACTATTTCTAATGTTCATACTTTGATCATAGATTTCCCGAATCTTCATTTGATTGAAATCATCTGGATGCGCTTCCTTCTTACTAGGGTTGATCGATTCCTTTTTGACCTACTCGCAACCTCCATATGCAATCCACCATACCCAGTATCACCCCATGCTTGACTCAGTGTCATGATTGAGTGTGAACCAAAGTATGGATTCATGCATACAAGGTACCATGGCAGTCTCAGTTCAAAGGACCACATGCACTACTCCCACTATGAGAACTATCTATTGACAAACAGATAAGGTTCCATTAGATGTTCTCAAGATGGATCCATTTAGTGAACTCATTCTCTAATGAGAACCCACATCCTAGTATTAGTGTCAAACACAAGTGACTGTGAGATTAGTCATCCTTTTCACCAAGCATACATAGGATGTGCTGGTCTTACCGAAAATATTGATCCCCTACTCAATATCCCATCGACCAGGAATATTCTAGATTAGGGTTTTAAGGCTTTAAGTCTCACTGGTATGATCTCATCATAACCCTAGAACCATAGCCCTAATCTATGGGGTTCATCATATCTTAATAAAATTAATAAGACACAGTGTATGATGAAAATAAAATGCCTTTATTAATTGATAATGTCAATACACTAGTTTGGGATACAAAAGAAAATCCCATCGAAATACAACATTTCGATTGGCATTTAGGACATAATCCTTTCAGGTGTTTGTTTGCCATCAAAAGTACTCCAAAATCCTTTGTGGCTAGTTCCAAGATCACCAGAAGAAAGGGGGGGTTGTCCAACAGATGGCAACATGGTGGGTCTCGACATCCTAGTTCACGGGTAGAGCTCTTCCTTCCACAAACCTGTTGAGGTAGCCTTGCCTGATCAGCTCCTCGATCTCCTTCTTCAGGTGGTGGCATTCCTCAATGTTATGGCCATGGCCATGGTGGAAATAACAGTACTAGGACTTGTCGCGTCCACTGGACTGCTTCAATGGAGAAGGGGGATGAAGGTAGCGCTCGTCCTCGACCTCCATTAGGATCTTAGATCTCAGGGTGAGGAGAGGTGTGTATTTTTCATCCTTGGCAAGACCATACCTTGGCTTGGAGCCCATTCCGGGGATCGAGATGGTCTTGGGCAATTGCGGCCTACACAGCTCCCCCTGGGCCTGCCTCTCAAAGGCCTCCCATCCAACTCCCTACGGGTGAGATCGGCCTCCTCCACATGGATATGCTTATGGTCATGGAGGAGGAGCTCAAAGTAGGACTTCGGGGGCTTCTTATCGAGGGAGTAGGTGAAGTGGGAGGTCCTGAGGCCCTCTCTTTAGTGCCAAGATGGTGATAGGCTCATCAAGATTGTAGATCTCCAGGGTAACTACCTTGAACCAGGACATGTAATCCTCAAGGGACTTATGGTCCTGCTATCAGACGGAGAAGAGGCTATCAGCCTTGCATGGTACTTTTTGGCAAGTATCGAAGTATGCCACAAACTTCTTCTCTAGCTACTCAAAGGAATCGAAGCTCCTTGGCTCGAGGTTAGAGTACTAGACTCGGGCGCCCTTGTGGAGCATAGTTAGGAAGGCAATGTAAAGGAAGGCATCAGTGGCCCTTGAACTTGCATGAGAGCATTATAACTCTTGAGATGGTCAAGGGGACTATGGTCCCATCATAAGGATCCACTTGAGGCATGTGAAACTAGCTAGGTATCGGTTCCTCTTATATTTTATGAGAGAGAGGTGGGCGAGCATCATAACCAGTGGGCTCACATGGGGAGCCCTGAATCTCGACAAACTGGTAGGCTAAGTAAGCTAGTCTATGCTATTGCTTTTCGAGGCACTTCTTCACTCGCTAGTGGATGGCCTCATCTATTGAACCCTTCGCAAAGGCACCGGGGGAGAAAAGGGCACCTACCGAAAGAACTCATGCTTCAATTCTCTACCGTGTCAGCATCATGGTTCGAGATCGGAGGTGGGCTCTCCCGATCGGTCGAATCATTCCAGTGCCTCTTCCCAGCCACCCACAAGCTCACCCATGGATATGAGGCTGCCCGTGCACATGATGGCCCTTCCTGGAAGGACCTTAGGCTAGCATAGGGATCGATGGCATGGGCTGTAGGCATCCCTAGCTATTACTGTGTTGCAAGGACCAATGCTACTGAAGTGCTAGTGATGCAGCTGGCACACCGCTATAGTCAAGGTCTAGACCTGCTGCATGAGCACAGTGATCTACATAAATTGATCAACTAAAGGTATGGGTGGAGAAAGAGGGAGCTCCGCCTCTTGGTTGTCGGTCGCCATGATGGGTTGGATCTCCCATGCATCTAGTAAAGGCTTCCCATGCATGGGTCACCACCATCAGATCATTGGAGATTGTTTGATGCTTCTTAGCTAGAGCAGATGGCATCAGTGCTCCCCCTTCTTCGCATGCCAATCTATTTCTACCTAGATCACCGTGGCCTGTAGCTCTGATGGGGCCCAATTAAGCTGGCCTCTTCTGTAGCATCAGGCTCTTCATCCTCGTGCCTTCGTGGTCGGTCAATCCTACAAGAAAAGGCAAACCTAGGCGGATCTCGATGGGGACACTCCAACGGTCAAGTCAACAAGGCGACCAAGGAGAATAGACCCTCTGTGGTAGAGGCTCGGGATGCCACCGCGTAGAGAGAAATAGAAGAGAATAGGAAAAACTAGAGTTTCTGGGAAGCTAGGGGGTTGTTCACTAGTTTAGCAATTTGCCTTTGCTCTCTTACCATCTATCTCTTGGTTTGCCCCCCCATCTTGGAGGTCCCTCTTCCTGTCATATAGGAATTGATTTGGCCAGACTGGGTCTGGAGCCTGGGTTGGGTGCCTCTCCCAGAGCATCCCCTATGGAAGGGATACAAGCTCTTTAAAGCCTTGTTGGACAAGGTTCGAGGTTCTCGGAAGGTCTTCTTGTAGGGGATGCATCCAGTATGCTACAGATCCTGTCCCCTAGTAGAGTGATCCCTTGTAGAAGGTTTGGGTGGCATGCCACAGGATCTGGAACCTCGGCTGTGTGGGTCCACTTACAGGGGCAGATGGCATGCTACAAGGCCTAGACCTCTGGCAGAGCATTCCTCTTGTGGGAAGCACAGATGATGAGCTATAAGGCTTAGAGCTCTGATAGAGCACTCCCCTTATAGGAGATGCAAGCGGTGTGCTACAGGGCCTAAAAACCTGGTGGAGCACCCTCTTGCAGGAGATGCAAGTGGTGTGACAAAGGGCCGGAGCCCCAGTGGAGCACCCCTCATACAGGAGATGCAAGTGACGTGCTACAAGGCATAGAGCCCTAGTGGAGCACCCATTTTGTAGGAGATGCAGGCGACATACTACAGGGCCGAGAGCTCTGGTGGAGCACCCCTCTTGCAGGAGATGCAAGCAGCATGCTCAAGGTCTGGAACCCTAATGGAGCACCCCCTTGTAGGAGATGCAAGCGTGTGCTATAGGGCTTGGAGCCCCGGTGGAGCACCCCCTTGCAGGGATGCAAGTGGTGTTCTACAGGACCTGGAGCCCCGGTGGAACACACACCTAATGGGGACATCAAAACCCATCCAGGTTTTCCTTTTCTTTTTTTCAGATTTTTTTATTTTGGTTTAAATTTTTTATCCTGCTATTCCACCTATTCCCTTTATCCTAGTTTTATTCCAGACCTATCCCTGAACTATCCCAAGTTATCCCTGTCATCTTCTTCCTCTATTCTTCCTCCCAGAACTTCCATTTTTTTCATTTTTTGTTCCTGTTCATCCTGGATCTACCATGCCCGACCACCGGTGACCCCGACAGCCATCCACCTCCCCCCGGCGTCGATCTCCTCGTGGGAACGCCGGCGAATCCCACGTAACCATCCACGGCCATGCACCCCTGCGGCTCCACCCATGGCCATCCGCCCCCTGCTGCTCCACCCATGCCACGCCCCTCTCCACTGCGCCGCCAACCCCGCCGCCCCTGGTGCCACCGTGCTGCGCCCCTCCTCAACCACCAATGGCCTCCACCGCTCAGCTGCCACCTCACTCTCCAACTCCGCCCCCATCTGCTCAATGGCGCCTCCTCCGATCCTTTCCTTTGCCCTCCCATTCAAGACCGGCCGCGTTCTCAGCATCCAGTCCCATACTGTTCAGGGATATGTTAGCAATAAATCGGCTATCTTTCCTCCTCAACTTCTTGGCTATGTTGTGGATCCAATCAACTCTGTGCAGTTCTCTAATCATACAGGATACCCATCATTTAAAGAGCAGGTTCTCAATGGTCAACAGCTATGGGATCTCATTGAGGGCTTATAAGCAAACGAACTATTATACTACACTCATTTGTTAACAGTCATGGAAGATGAAGGAAAGCTTTATGTTCCAAAGGAGCTGGATGTTGTGAATCGAAGCCTCCCTGCAGCCCTTCTTTCTTGTCCACTCCTGTTCCACGACCACGGGAAGGAAAAATCTATGCACGGATCTCAGAGCAGAAACAACCTTCAAAAATCTCAGGTAGTAAATTTTATGTGCAGATTTCATAGCATAGGAAGAATTTGAATTCGAATTTGAATAGGTCCACATTTTCCTCCACAAATGCCACCTCTTTTCATGGAAATGCCAACTATTTTCTCCCCTTATTTTGTTATTTTTGAATTTTGAAATTTGAATTTCAAAATGGCTTGGAGTCTATAAAATAGGCTCCAATCCTTCTTGTAAAAAATTGATGAATGAATTTTTTATTTTAGAGAAGAGTGATTCTTCTTCCGCTCCAAGAGGAGAGGGTGTTAGGCCCAACACCAGGACATGACATGAGGTCATGCCCAGTTATCCCCCTTCCTATTCCATTTTCTATATCCCCTTGTGACCTTTGAGATCCATCCTAGCATCTCCAAGTATCGAGGAGGGTGTAATACCCTAGAGGTGAGAGGTCTCTTCGTTAGGGTGAGTACCAAAGTCCATAAGATCCAGATCCCTATCTTCCATCCCATTATTCCTTCGCCATCAAATTAGAAAATCAAAAAAAAAAATAGAATACCCTAATCTAGGTGACTTCTAAGCTCACCGTTCAATCCTTCCTAGCCCCACCTGTCCTGCATCAATTTTGGTATCGGAGTGGGTTAGGACTAGGATTAGAAAAAAAAAAAGAGATAAAAAAAAAGAGAAAAAAAATTACAGCAAGCCTGACTCGACGGAGTCGAGTTTTTCCCACCTCAGGGAATGATGGGGACATCAAAACCCATCCGTGTTTTCTTTTTTTTTCAGATTTTTTTATTTTTAGTTTAAATTTTCTATCCTAGCTATTCCACATATTCCCATTATTCCAGTTTTATTACAGACCTATCCCCAAACTATCCCCAGGTTATCCCTATCAACTTCTCCCTCCGTTCTTCCTCCCATAACTTCCATTTTTTTCATTTTTTCTTCTCGTTCATCCTGGATCTGCCACGCCTGACCACCTATGACCCCGACAGCCGTCCACCTCCCCCCCCGGCATCGATCTCCTCATGGGAATGCCGACGAATCCCACAGAACCATCCACGATCGTGCACCCCTGTGGCTCCACCCACGGCCGTCCGCCCCATGATGCTTCGCCCATGCCGCTCCCCTCTCTGCCGCGCTGCCGACCCGCCACCCCTGCTACCACCGTTCCGCGCCCCTCCTCCACCACCAGCGGCCTCCACCACTCGGCCGCCACCCCACTCTCCTGCTCCGCTCCCATCCACTCAATGGTTCCTCCTCCAATCCTTTCTTTGGCCCTCCCATCCGAGACCGGTTGCGTTCTCAGCATCCAGTCCCACACCGTTCAGGGATATGTTAGCAACAAATCAACTATCTTTCCTCTTCAACTTCTTGGCTATGATGTGGATCCAATCAACTCCGAGCAGTTCTCTAATCATACAGGATACCCATCATTTAAAGGGCAGGTTCTCAATGGTCAACAACTATGGGATCTCATTGAGGGCCTAGAAGTAAACGAACTTTATACTACACTCATTTGTTAACAGTCATGGGAGATGAAAGAAAGCTTTATGTTCCATAGGAGCTGGATGCTGTGAATCGAACCTCCCTGCAGCCCTTCTTCCCCGTCCGCCCCTGTTCTATGGCCACGGGAAGGAAAAATCTGTGCATGGATCTCAGAGCAGAAATAACCTTCACAAATCTCAGAGTAGTAAATTTTCTATACAGATTTCAGAGCAGAGGAGGAATTTGAATTCAAATTTGAATAGGTCCATATTTTCCTCCACAAATGATGCCCCTCTCCATGGAAACGCCCACTATTTTCTCCCCTTATTTTGTTATTTTTGAATTTCAAATTTTGAATTTCAAAATGGCTTGGTGTCTATAAAATAGGCTCTAATCCTTCTTGTAAAAAATTGATGAATGAAATTTTTGTTTTAGAGAAGAGTGATTCTTCTTCCGCTCTGAGAGGAGAGGGTGTGAGGCCCAACCCCATGACATGACATGAGGTCATGCCCAGTACCCCCTTCCCATTCCATTTTCTTTATCCCCTTGTAACCTTTGAGATCCATCCTAGTGCCTCCAAGTATCGAGAGAGGTGTAATGCCTTAGAGGTGAGAGGTCTCTTCGTTAGGGTGAGTCCCAAAGTCTATGAGATCTAGATCCCTATCTTCCATCCCATTATTCCTTCTCCATCAAATTAGAAAATCAAAAAAAAACTAGAATACCCTAATCTAGGTGACTTCTAGGCTCACCGCTCGATCCTTCCTAACCCCACCTGTCCCACATCAATGCCTCTGTAAGAATTACTACAGGTCTGGTAGAGATGGTGACATTGCATCCTATATCACCATTCAGGCCTCTCTGGTGTCTATCTTTCAAGAGTCATGTCTCACCTATTGTTCCTCCTGCCATGGTCGGGGGGTTGCCTTCTTACCCTCGGGGACTTGGTCTAGCTGGGAGCTTGACTGGTCCAAAGCTCTTTTTGACCAAGAGCTTGACCTTAGAAAGGAGCTCGACCTCGATTGAGAGCTCACCTCAGATAGAAACTTGACCTCAGAGGGAGCTCACCTCGGACAAGAGCTCGACCTTGGTTGGGAGCTTACCTCAAATAAGAGATAGACCTCGGATGGGAGCTCACCTCGGATGGGAGCTTGACCTCGGACAGTAGCTCACCTCGAGCAAGAGCTCACACCTCAGTTGGGAGCTCACCTAGGATAGAAGCTCGACCTCGACCAGGAGCTCACCTCGGATGGGAGCTCAACATCGACTAGGAGCTCGATCTTGGCTTGGAGGTTACCTCGAATGGGAGCTCACCTTGGATAGCAGCTCGACCTTAGATGGGAGCTCAGCTTTGACGAGAGCTCGACCTCGACTGGGAGCTCACCTCGGATAGAAGCTCAATCTCTACCAGGAGCTTGACCTAGGATGGGAGCTTGACCTCAGTCGGGAGCTCACCTCTGATGGGAGCTTGACCTCGACTGGGAGCTCACCTCGGATGGGAGCTCGACCTTGGCCAGGAGCTCATCTTGGATGGGAGCTTGACCTCGACCGGGAGCTCACTTCGGATAGGAACTCGACCTCGACGGGGAGCTCGACCTCAGATGGACCAGATGGCACTCTTTGCCATCTCATCAGCCACCTACATCGAATGTGGGCACCATGTCAATAGCTTGCCATATTAGTCGGCATATAGAATTAGGCCCTTGAAGAGTCATTCATGCTGTAAGCTAAACTCCAACTAGCCACATCAAGAGTGGGGATTATAGAAGGCCTATTGAAAGAAGAGGAATCCCATACTAAAGATCTCTAATGTAGACTCACAGATTTGGAGACCATCACCCATACCACCAACATAAAGGCATCCATATTTGAAAAGAAGGGAGCTAAGGCCATGATGAAGACAGGTAAAGTAGCCATCATCATAGGCTTCGATAGATAATTTAGGCTCATTTTCCTGATGCAAAGGTCAAATCTCTATTAGTAGATTCTTTAGATGAAAGCCTGACCAGCGATGTGAACAATGGCATTGAAGTAATGCAAGTCATCAAGAGATTCACTTGTGTCGCTAATGTCGATGCTACCAACTTGACTACCATAATCCAAATGGGTGAGATCATTGAAGATGGCTTCAGGCTCATCAAGCACATTGTTGGAGATCATTTCAAAGCTGGCACTGGTCCCTCTTTATAGATAATTGACAATTTTTTGAGATAGATGGCATGGTCCCTTCCAATATTCCAAGAGCAAAATAATGTACTATTTTTCCTTTTTTATATATCTAATAAAACTTCATATTCAATAAAGAACCAATTTCTTTAATCTATGTTGTGCTATGCCTTGAACTTTGAATGTCATGCTAGTCGAGCTATGTTCGATTGAACTTGTCATATTGGCTAAACCACTAAAGAATGAACCATTCTAAACCATAAACTGAGGCATGTAGACAAGGTGATTCGATCCAAAATTTGACCCAAGACCTAGGTAGATTTTCCTAAAACATCTGTGTTAGTTTCAGTAGGAAAGGTAAGAATTTGAACAGGTTCCACACAATGGGCACCCTAAAAAGCTACTTTGAATATGGTGCAGAGTATGATTCGCTTGTCGCTGGCATTAACTGCTATATCTATTCCCGTAACTATGCCCAGTGAAGGAATGCCATGCATTAACCATCTACCAAGCTCCACTAAACTATACCTTTTTGCCACCCCTCATAATTAATTTAATGAGAGAAGGAATGCCACCAAGACTTCTTGGTTTTTGGCTTTATTTAAACCCCAAACAAGACCACACCTGGCCCCTTAGAGCTTTTCAATCATTTTCCATCATCCTTTTGTTACTGATTCTTTGCATTATCTTGTTTTCTTCTTTCCCTCAAGATACAGCTTTTGAGGTCACCAATCCATGAGCCAACCTATCAAGCATTGCTAAACTTGGTGCCGAAGTATTTTTACATGATCTCTACTAGCTTCCTATCCTCAACATGACTTTCTTGTCACATGCTTAGCCTTCACAATTTCAAATAGCCAGTCACCTAGAGCATGGAAATGGCCACTTCATGCAGATAAGATCTAAAAGGATTCCAGTGCACCACAGTGAAAAGATAATTTCAAAATGATGAAATTTACACCAAAACCCTTAGCCAGGATCTCCTTATTCAGGATTAAAATATATGAGAAACATGCAAACCTACACTATTAGAATTAGGGCACCAACCTATTATCACTAAATCCAATTTTGATGTAGAATCAAAACTTGATATTGAATGACCCTTTTAAATTCACCAGGCATCCAAATGTCCACCCTCCAAAGGTGATCCATAAGAAAATTGATCAAGATGCTTGCTTCTTCAAAAGTTCCTTTACTTGAATTCTTCTCCTAGAACTCAAGAGGACTACGGCTGAAAAACTCCACGGCAGGGACTTCTTACTTCCTTTCTTTCTTCTTCCTCTCCCTTTCTTAAGACCTTGTCCTAAGAATACACTCTTGTCTTGAAGGAGGAGGAGGATTTAAGACACTAATGTCTTAATGTAAAAGGAAATAGAAATAGAGTATATCTTCTTTTCTTTTACCGTTCGAGAGATTCTTCCTATCTCTTGTTTTAGACTTGAGTTTCAACAGAGAAGAGAACTCTGTAAAAGGGAAACTCTTGTGTCCTAAACAAGCTAAGGAGGAATCAGTCTCCTGGAAAGGAAAGAAAAATAAAATAAAAAAAAACTCTATCGTACATTAGAAAAACACCCGAAGCCTTTGTTCCTTAAATAGACTACAAAAAGATGTCTTCTCAAAAGAACACAACTCTCCGTAAACTATTTCTCACGGCTTTCCACATTTCTCACGCCCTCTCCTTCCTTCTCACGGCCCTTCAGATTCAAACTCATGGCTTTTCCTAAAAGAAAAGTCGTGAAGTTTTAAGAAGAAGGAAGTCGCGATTGATGCGGAACTAATATGCATGCAATTTTTTTTATATGTTTTATATGTGGGGTTGGGTGATTAATTCCCGAATTTCAGATTAAAATAAGCTATAGGGAATTTTATATGAATTTTAGAAGATCAGCATGCAGATTAGGACCTAGAAAAGTAGAAAAGAAGGATCGCCGGGGCTGAGAAGCCTCGGTTAGGGCAAGTTCTCCTACAATAAAACTACTGGAGGTAGAGGGGTGTACCTGACAACGTCTGTGAAGATCGCAGCAAAAGGGTCTCTCGTTCCTCGACGGATGCGGCCTGGAAAATCGAGCCAAAGACCCGCGGATACCCGGCTTTCTGCTCGGTGATCCGATTGAGGCTTGGCTGGAGTCGTTGGATTCGTAGGAACTCGGGGACCTGCAAACGACCTGTCAGGGGTTAGAAAACTCACAAAGGAACAAGAAAACAAAGGAAAAATAGCAAGGGAAGGCTTCTTTTGGAGTGGGCATCCAGGGATCTGAGATGCTTGTTGGTAGCAGGAAGATGATTGCAGCACTGGGAAGAAGAACTCTCGCAAACCCCTTTATGCACACAGCAGGGTATCACACAACTCAATAGAAGAACTCAAGGTTTTCATTCATCAAAAAATTTCCTCATACAAGAGGCTAGGGTCCCTTAAATAGACCCTTAACCTTGGGCTCCAAGTAAGGGTACATAAGTCTTTACATAAGAATCCTTTTCCCTCTCAAACCCTAGCTAGAAAATAAGGAAATATTAGGTAGAAAAATCCCTAAAATTTTTCTTGACTTGGTCAAGACTCCAAGGACGCCTAGGGGGGCGTGTTGGGCTTCTAGGAGCAGCAAAAGGCCGGCCCAAAGGGGCCCGGGTGCATGGGTTTGGGCCTCTGGAAGCTGGGGTGGCCTGGTAGCCAGGTAGCAGGAATATTCCCTGGTATCTTGCTTCTTAGGGGCTTGGGCTTGGCACCTGGGCTTGATTTCATTGGGCTAGGATGCAGATGGACCTCTGGAATCATGGATGCCCTTATTTATGAATATACTTTGGCATCTGGAAGGGAATCTGGGCATCTGGAGGGCATCTGCAAGGAATCAGGGTTTCTGATTTTTCTCCTGGGGTCTTCAAATCTTCAAGCTGGGTTGGACTTGGGCTAAACTTCCATGTCTTCAATCTGGCTGGACTTGGTCTTCACTTGTATAATATAGTCTTGAGTCTTCAGTATGCTTGGACAGGACTCAAAAAATAAAATTAGCTCAACATGAGCTAACTAGCATTGGACTGAACTAGCTCAACATGAGCTGACTAGTACAGAAGTGAAATAACAACTAAAAATACTCAAATAACAACTAAAATGGACTCAGATGAGCTAAGCCCTTATTACAGATGGACTCATAAATTATTGATCAATTACAGAGGGTTGAGAAGCCTCTGCCTTATTCTGGTGCCTTTGGTGTCCGCACCAATTCTCCCGGGGTGGGAGGAACTCGACCCTGTCGAGTGAAGATCAGACTGGCTCACATATCTCTCGAGAAGGTCTGAGTTGAGGCATTGCAAGTCCTCTCGAGAAATCTACGAATCGTCCGACTCTGGCTGGCCTTGCCATCGGATCAGGAAGCATTGATAGTCACGGCCCCGGGTCGTGATGGCTTGATCGTCCAGGATACGCTCGATCCGTTCTCCTCTCTCAGGCCAATTTGTTAGTGGACACTCTGGGTTAGGGTCACTCACAATGAAAAGGAATAGGTCCAAAGGCCTCACTAGGTAGCGCTGTCGGTTCCCTATACTTAACCAGGTCTGTAATATTGAAGGTAGAACTAATGCCCAAATTCGAAGGCAAGTCTAACACCTAGGCATTTGATCCAACCTTCTCTATCACTTTAAAAGGTCCGGCTCTGCGAGCATGAAGCTTCTTTTAGGCCTAAGCCTAACCAAGATAAAATCCACTACATCAAATTTTTTTGATCCATCTTCGGGAATTAGCCAGTTGTTTTAACATTAGTGCGGGTGGTGAACATGCTAGGCACATGCAGACTCCTAACAAGATGATGCAAAGGACTCAAACTAACACCTAATACACTCGACTTTGCATTCCTATCGAAGGAAATTTATTAGACTTTTATGGGCCTAAACCTAAGAGACTATAGACTCTCTAGGTTTGACCCTAGTGTGGTGTGCACAAGAGTATTTACAATGGACTCCAAGCAAATGCCAGAGGGTATGCCAGAAGTATAATGCAAACCTAACATGCGTAATGAATGCATGCAGTATGCTAATCTCTGTTAAATGCAATCTAATAATCCTAGAAATGCTGGTGGTGTCAGGAAAGGGCAGAAAATAGGAAGTGGGTTCAGAATTAGTTTGGTAGGGTAGGAAAAAGGTTCAAGGTTAGTTGGATAAAGTTCGATATAAGAAAGCATGTCAGGGACTAATCCTAGACTAATGAGGCTAACCTTACGAGGTTGCGGTATATCTATGAGGTTTGCATAATGGAATGATGGGTTACTAATCTCAGGGAAGAGGTCCCTAATGGGAACTATAGGAGGAGGCTCATCTTGAGGGTACTGATTCAAAGAGATCAGGTCCTTAATAAATTCTTCTGGTTCTTGTATTTTAGGACTAGACTCTATAATTTGGCTCTCCTCTTCGGTTTCCTTAGGTAAGGCTCTAGTAGCAGTACCTAGGTTCTCTTCCTCTATTTGTTCTTCCATTATAGCTTTAGGTTGGATATGGTCAAGGTCAACTAGCTCTGGGTTGGTTTCTACCTGGGCATCTACTGGGTCAGCTAATTCTAGGTCTACTAAATGTGTCTCCTCTTCTCCCTCATACTCATCCACTAGGCTCACATCAGCTTCATACACTTCCGCATTAATGTAAGCCTTGTGAATCTCAGGAATGGTTGGAGAAGGTCGGCTAGCAGGAAATTGGTTAGGTTCTGGTCTCTGATTATGGGTACTACTCCTAGTAGGTTCAGGTTGTATAAGGGGTAGTGGCTCACTTCTGGGTTCATATTTAGGGATACTAATCCTATGGGGTTCAGGTTGACTAGAAGAATCATGACTAGTACTAGGTTGATACTTAGGGGTTATGGGTTCTCTAGGCTCATAGGACAAGGGTGCAGATCTATGGGTCATGGGATTATAGGATCTGGGGTCATAGGATTTTGGGTCAGCTCTATGATCAGGTTCTAAGGATGGATCATGGTATGGGGTCCCCCTAAGGTTGGGCTTCCTATATGGGTCAGGATATTGGGTTCTCCTAGGGTTGGACTCCCTATATGGGTCAGAATATTGGGTTCTCCTAGGGTTGGGCTCTCTATATGGGTCAGAGTATTGGGTTCTCCTAGGGTTGGGCTCCCTATATGGGTCAGAGTATTGGGTTCTCCTAGGATTGGACTCCCTATATGGGTCAGAGTATTGGGTTCTCCTGGGTTCAGTATCATAATAATGGTCACGGTAAGGGGTTCTTCTAGGTTCAGTATCATAATAAGGGTCATGGTAAGGGGTTCTTCTAGGTTCAGTATTATTGTATGGGTCAAGCTGAGGGGCTCTCCTAGGTTCAATCTCTCGGTATGGATCAGGGTTTGGGGTCCTCCTAGGTTGAGGATTGTAGTACGGGTCAGAATAAGGGGATCTCCTAGGTTCGACCTCATGGTATAGATCAGGGTTTGGGGTTCTCCTAGGTTGAGGGGACTCAGAATCTGGCTCAGATTGTGACCCATGGGTTCTTGCTATGGTCCCTACACGGCCTCCTAACTGGTCAAACCTTTTGGCAAGATGGTCAATTCTATTGTTGGTTTGGGTACCAGACTGAGTTAACTGGGTAGTCATCTGGGCCATTTGATCAGCTAGGGCTTTTATTTGGGCTTGTAAGTTTTCCATGGGTTCAGACATTTGTGAAGGAGGTGGGTGATATGAAACTCCTGATCTAGTGCTCATACAAGACTCGATCAGACCGACTATAGCTGACTAGACCTAGAGTCCAAACTAGATGCTCAATCAGGGTGGCAAACTAGTCTATAGTAACCCTGTACTCAGCCAGGCAGGTGTAAGGGGAGTGTTAGGTCCCTGATTGCCAATCCTAGACACCAATCAGAGATTGGCCAGGTAGGCGGACCAGCACACAAGCCCTTCGGGATTGAATCCCTAAACCACCGTTCTAGACACTAAGCACAAGGCACACACAGGTTAACTTGACACAGTGATCTAACACTAGCCCGGACCCGACCAGTTGGTGTCCCTAGCCCACTAGGGCAAATTAAGTCTAATTAATTTTAGCTTAAGGCTTGGGACTGAATGCAAGGGATGTGGTTTTGGGCTAAGGAGAGGTGATCAAATCCTCCCCCCATCTGATATAGCAAGAGTGCCCTTAAAAGTAAATTATGCAATGATGGCAGGCAGATGAGGATGCAAATTAGGGTTTAGATATTTTTTTTTTTTTTTGGTATTTTTGGAAAATATGTATATATATATATATATATTTTTTTTGGTATTTTTTTAAATTGAAGAAAACTTGCAAATCATGACCTAATATACTGGAAATATACTAAAATTAAGAAATATGCAAAAACTCCTAAACAAAACCCTAAAACTTCCAAACATGTCTTGCTAAAAAAAACAGAGCCGAAAATTTGCAGGCCCTATTTCGGCTTTCAGAAAATTCACAGGCCATAATAAAATCTGAAAAAAGTTTTAAAATTACTGTGAATTATGATAAATCCAGGAAAATAAATTTCAGAATTTTTGGAGTTTTTAACAGGGAGAAATAATTAAAATAACAGAGTATATACGGACTGAAAAATTACAGAAAACAAGCCCTAATCTAAGCTCTGATACCAAATGATGCGGAACTAATATGCATGCAATTTTTTTTATATGTTTTATATGTGGGGTTGGGTGATTAATTCCCGAATTTCAGATTAAAATAAGCTATAGGGAATTTTATATGAATTTTAGAAGATCAGCATGCAGATTAGGACCTAGAAAAGTAGAAAAGAAGGATCGCCGGGGCTGAGAAGCCTCGGTTAGGGCAAGTTCTCCTACAATAAAACTACTGGAGGTAGAGGGGTGTACCTGACAACGTCTGTGAAGATCGCAGCAAAAGGGTCTCTCGTTCCTCGACGGATGCGGCCTGGAAAATCGAGCCAAAGACCCGCGGATACCCGGCTTTCTGCTCGGTGATCCGATTGAGGCTTGGCTGGAGTCGTTGGATTCGTAGGAACTCGGGGACCTGCAAACGACCTGTCAGGGGTTAGAAAACTCACAAAGGAACAAGAAAACAAAGGAAAAATAGCAAGGGAAGGCTTCTTTTGGAGTGGGCATCCAGGGATCTGAGATGCTTGTTGGTAGCAGGAAGATGATTGCAGCACTGGGAAGAAGAACTCTCGCAAACCCCTTTATGCACACAGCAGGGTATCACACAACTCAATAGAAGAACTCAAGGTTTTCATTCATCAAAAAATTTCCTCATACAAGAGGCTAGGGTCCCTTAAATAGACCCTTAACCTTGGGCTCCAAGTAAGGGTACATAAGTCTTTACATAAGAATCCTTTTCCCTCTCAAACCCTAGCTAGAAAATAAGGAAATATTAGGTAGAAAAATCCCTAAAATTTTTCTTGACTTGGTCAAGACTCCAAGGACGCCTAGGGGGGCGTGTTGGGCTTCTAGGAGCAGCAAAAGGCCGGCCCAAAGGGGCCCGGGTGCATGGGTTTGGGCCTCTGGAAGCTGGGGTGGCCTGGTAGCCAGGTAGCAGGAATATTCCCTGGTATCTTGCTTCTTAGGGTCTTGGGCTTGGCACCTGGGCTTGATTTCATTGGGCTAGGATGCAGATGGACCTCTGGAATCATGGATGCCCTTATTTATGAATATACTTTGGCATCTGGAAGGGAATCTGGGCATCTGGAGGGCATCTGCAAGGAATCAGGGTTTCTGATTTTTCTCCTGGGGTCTTCAAATCTTCAAGCTGGGTTGGACTTGGGCTAAACTTCCATGTCTTCAATCTGGCTGGACTTGGTCTTCACTTGTATAATATAGTCTTGAGTCTTCAGTATGCTTGGACAGGACTCAAAAAATAAAATTAGCTCAACATGAGCTAACTAGCATTGGACTGAACTAGCTCAACATGAGCTGACTAGTACAGAAGTGAAATAACAACTAAAAATACTCAAATAACAACTAAAATGGACTCAGATGAGCTAAGCCCTTATTACAGATGGACTCATAAATTATTGATCAATTACAGAGGGTTGAGAAGCCTCTGCCTTATTCTGGTGCCTTTGGTGTCCGCACCAGCGATGTTTCGGTCTCCGAAGAGACGTTATATCGCGCAACCGGGAAGAGTTAGCGCCTTTTGTCTTTCTCAAAATCTTCCAAACCGTTAGATGACCATCTAATGGTCATTAGGAGATGCACTAATAGGGAATAACCAGCCAAAAGAAAAAAATGCGGTGAAATAAGAAGACTTCACGCGCGCATGAAGAGTCCATGCACGCGTGGAGTCTTTCCTCTTATCCACGCGCACAAATTTTTTTGGGCGGCCTATATGGATGGGCTTGGGTGTTAATTAAGATGTAGTCTTAGCCATGGATTAGCCCAAAGTCATATATATTTTAATTAGGGTCTAATTAGGTCCAATTAGAACCCAAATTGATCCAATTAGGAACCCTAATTCAAATCCAATTCGAATAGAGCTAGGGTTTGCAATACCTGCTAGAGTGTTATCCTGCAAAGATGATTTAATTACAAATTAAACTCTTGATCAATCCTCTTAAGTGTGTGACCCATTGGGTTCCATATCCAGCCGGCAGTAGGTATTAGTACAAGTTGACCTAACTTGATTAAAACTCTTTCTAATCGATTTAGGTCAAATCGAGCTTACCCGACATGATCAATTAGGACTCTTCCTAATAAGTGATCTTTAAATTTGATCAACCCACAAGATAAGATTGACGTCTAGCAACGTGTCATGTCAACCCGGAAGATATGAAAATTCTGGTGAAATACCAAAACTACCCTTTAGTAGAAAGTTACCATACAATTAAATCTTTCGATCAGCCTGCACCTAAAATATAATTATGGATATGGATATATGTCAAATCCAATATTATATTTATTTCTAGCTCAATCTTATATTGATGATTCAATTATCTTGATATTAGAAACCATCTCTAATATCTTTACTTTGATCAAAGATTCCCTGAATCATCATCCGATTGATAACTAGCTAGATGCAATCTCCTCTTACTAAGAGTGATCGATTCCTTGTTGACCTACTCATTACCTTCATATACAATTCACCATTCCCAGTATCAATCCTGTGCATGACTCAATGTCATGATTAGGATTGAACCAAAGGATGGGTTCATGTACATAAGGTACTTATGGCAGTCTTAGGTCAAAGGATTACTTGTACCACTCCCACTATGAGAACCTTCTATTGACATGTAGCTAAGACTCCATTAGATGTTCTCAAGTTGGATCATATCAGTGAACTCATTCACTAATGAGCACCCACATCCTAGTATTAGTGTCATACACAAGTGACTGTGAGAGCAGTCACCCTTTCCAGTATACATGGGATGTGCTAGTCTTACTGGAAAAACCCTGATCCACTACTCAGGATTCCTTTGACTAGGAATATTTTAGATTAAGATTTTAAGACTTTAGGTATCACTGGTATGATCTCATCATAACCCTAAAATCATAGCCCTAATCTATGGGGTTCATCATAATATAAACACAGCATATGACGAAAAATAATGCCTTTATTAAAATATTGTCAATTACATTGATTTGGGAGATACAATATTGATTGGCTTATAGGGCATATCCCTTTCAATCTTCCACTTGCACTAAAGCCAATCGCCTTTAAATCTTAACCCCATACCCTCGAGGTGGAGATCAAAATCTCGCTGTGGTAGAGCCTTAGTGAACGGGTCTGCTACATTGTTCTTTGTATCTACTCTATTTATGTAGACATCTTTTCTTTCGACTATTTCTCGGATGAGATGGAAGCGTCTTAGAATGTGCTAGGACTTATGATGAGCTCTTGGTTCCTTAGCTTGAGCAACAGCTCTAGTATTGTCACAGAAAAGTGGCACTGGGTTTTCAATCTCAGGAACAACACCCAAATCTGTGATGAACTTCTTCATCCAGACTGCTTCCTTGGCGGCTTCACTGACAGCTATGTATTCTGCCTCTGTGGTTGAGTCAGCTACAGTCTGTTGCTTAGTACTCTTCCAACTCACTGCTCCATCATTTAGGGTAAAATATATCCCAAAATGGATTTGTTATCATCAATGTCTGATTGAAAACTAGAATCAGAATATACTTCTAGTTTAAGATCAGAACCACCATAAACCAGAAAAATATCCTTTGTCCTTCTCAGGTACTTAAGAATATTTTTAACTGCTTTCCAATGATTCTCTCCTGGATCAGCCCGAAACCTATTGACAATGCCTAAAGCATATGCCACATCAGGCCTGGTACATAACGTGGCATACATTATGGACCCTATTGCCGAAGCATAAGGTATAGAATTCATTCTATTTCTTTCTTCAGGTGTCTTAGGAGACATTCTTTTGGAAAGATGTATGCCTTGACTCATAGGAAGATAACTTCTTTTACTTCCATCCATGCTGAATCTTTTCAGCACTAAGTCAATGTACCTTGACTGGGATAAACTTAGCATCCTCTTAGACCTATCTCTATAGATCTTAATACCTAGTATATAGGATGCTTCTCTCAAATCTTTCATGGAAAACTGGTTTGATAGCCAAACCTTGACTGATTGTAACATTGGGATATCATTCCCAATGAGGAGTATGTCATCTACATACAGAACCAAGAAGACTATGGCACTCCCACTAGTCTTCTTATAAACACAGGGTTCATCCACATTTTTGATAAAACCAAACCTTTTAATAGTTTCATCAAAATGGATGTTCCAACTCTTTGAAGCTTGTTTCAATCCATAAATGGATTTCTTTATCTTGCATTCTTGATTAGGTTTATTCTTTGAAATAAAACCTTCTGGTTGTGACATGTAGACTTCTTCCTCAAGGAAACCATTGAGGAAAGCAGTATTCACATCCATTTGCCAGATCTCATAATCGTGGTATGCTGCTATAGCAAGTAAAATCCGAATTGATTTGAGCATGGCTACAGGTGAGAATGTTTCATCATAATCAATTCCCTGTTTTTGTCTAAAACCTTTTGCCACTAATCTGGCTTTATAGGTTTCAACTTGGCCATCAGCCCCAATCTTTTTCTTATAGACCCATTTGCACCCAATAGGATTAACACCCTCTGGTGCATCGACCAAAGACCATACTTGGTTGACATACATAGAGTCTATCTCGGATTCCATGGCTTCTTACCATCTATCTGAGTCACTACTCAAGATAGCTTCCGTATAGGTCAGAGGTTCATCATTTTGAATGACTTGGGCTTCATTATTTTCAATAATAAACCCATACCTCTCAGGTGCCCGTGGCACTCTATTAGACCTACGAGGAGGAGTTTTGTATTCTGGTTCTGACCTAGCTATATGTTCTAATGGTTAAGAATTGTCTATCTATGTTTCTTGTACTTCTCCAAGTTTAACAGTTCTACCATTGCCTTTTTCTAAAATGAACTCTTTTTCTAGAAAAATGGCATGCCTGCTGACAAAAATCTTTTGTTTAGTAGGATGGAAAAATAGATATCCTCTACCCTCTCTAGGATATCCTACAAATAGACATTCTGCTCTAGCTTCCAACTTATGTCCAAGATTTCTTTTAACATAAGCTAGACATCCCCATATCTTAAAATATTTAAGATATGGTTTCTTTCCACTCCAAATCTCATACGGAGTACTAAAAATAGATTTAGAAGGTACTTTGTTCAGAATGTAAACAGTAGTTTCTAGAGCATGACCCCAGAAGGAAATAGGTAAATTTGTGAAGTACATCATGGATCGTACCATATCTAATAAGGTACAATTCCTCCTTTCAGCTACACCATTTAGCTGTGGTGTATAAGGAGGGGTCCATTTAGAAAGGATTCCATTAACTTTAAGATAGTCTAAAAACTCCGTGGATAAGTATTCTCCTCCTCAATCAGACCGAAGAACTTTAATACCTTTCCCGGTTTTTTTTCGACCATACTTTGATACTCCTTAAATTTATCAAAGGCTTCAAATTTATGTTTCATAAGATACACATATCCGAACCTAGATAAATCATCTGTAAAAGTGATAAAATATGAGTATCCACCTCTGGCCTGAGTCGTCATTGGACCACATACATCAGTATGTATAAGTCCTAATAACTCAGTTGTCCTTTCTCCATGTCCAGTAAATGGAGTCTTGGTCATCTTACCCATGAGACTTGATTCGCAAGTCCCTAATGATTTATATTCATAAGGATCAAGGAATTTCTTCTTGTATAACTTGCTTATCCTAGACTCATTAACATGACCAAGTCGATGATGCCAAAGTAAAGTATTATTAAAGTGTTCTATTTTTTTTTTATTATTGACATGAAAAACACTATCATTGGAAGGAAGAGTTAAGAGCCCATTGCTAAATATGCCAGAACAAATAAATTCATTAGATAACATTATCGAGCAACCAGTGCTCGTTACATCCATTACATATCTTTGTTTTAATAACAAGGGAATAGATATAATGTTCCTAATAATCATAGGCATATAATAACAATTTTCTAACTCCAAGATCTTCCCTGAAGGCAACTTCAGAATATAGGTCCCTACAGCTTCTACTTGGATGATATCACCACTAGCACCATAGAGATTGAAGTCACCTTCCTTCAATACTTTAAGCTTGTGGAGGTCATGCAAAGATTTGCATATATGGTAACCACAAGCGGTATCCAATACCCAAGTATTTGAAACAGATGAATTTAATGTCAATATAGCATGTATCTCATACATACCTTTTGATGCATCTAATGCACCAGGCTTCACAATTGCAAGATAAGCCTTGCAATTCCTTTTCCAATGTCTCGCTTTGCCACAAAAAAAACAGGTCGACTGTTTGGAGGCCTTCTTTCCTTTCTTGTTCTTATTGATGCCACTCTTAGGGTTTAGCTTCCTATTAAAACCCTTTTTGCCTGATTTCTTCTTATTGGTCTTATCAATAAGAAGAAGTGGAGCCTTTTCTTTCTTTATGTGGCTCTCCGCTGTTTTTAACATATTTAACAGCTCAGGCAAGAAGTGTTCAGTTTGTTCATGTGATAATTCAAGACAAACTGAGAAAATGACTCTAGGAGTGATTGCAGGATTAAATCCTGATTCAACTCCCCATCCATAATAAAAACTAATTTACCCAATCTGGTGATCAAGTCAATTACTTTCAGAACATGATCCTGAACGGATGTTCCCTCTGTCATCCTAGCACGGAATAACTGCTTAGATATTTCATATCTAGCAGTTCTGCTATGTTCTCCATAAAGCTCTTTTAAATTGAGCATTATGGATTGAGTATCCATGCTTTCATGCTGTCTCTGTAACTCATTGGTCATAGAGGCTAGTATGATACACTTGATAGTGAGGGAGTCATTCTGCCACATTTTGTATGTGGCCATATCTTCCTGTGTGGCATCGTCCCCTAGTGGATTAAGACTAGGGGTATCTACAATATAAGAAAGTTTTTCTGAACTCAGCATAATCTTTAAATTTCTCAACCAGTCCACATTGTTTGGACCAGTCAGTTTGTTGGTATCTAAGATACTTCGTAGTGATAATGAAGATGCCATTTATCTACATTTAACAAAGAACAATACATAAGCAAACAATCATGAAATGACATACATAATTAAATTAGGTCTTTAATTTAATTATGTTTCCCACTATTTTATCAAAAATCATAGCCCTCACTATGATAATCAAGAAAAAATCCTGATAGATTTTTCTTAGTGAGATTGAGATCCTAATAACTTATAAAAGATCTTGCAGAAAACACAACAAATCTTTTATAAGCTTAAAGGTAGGAAACTCTTCCAATTATATCTCATATAATTCTCAAGAAGTAACTTGGCCTCTAGAACATTATTAGTCTTGTAGAAGACACAACAAACCATAATGTTCTAGTTAAGTCAAGACCCTTTCATTTCTTTACAGTCAACACTTAAATATAATGCCCTTGCAGATAACACAACAAAGCATTATATTGAATATGCTGTAAGCATCTCTATGCACTAGACTAGTATTATGTCAATCACCATTTTAGGTCTTGCAGATAACACAACAAACCTAATGTGGTTCATAACACAATAACGCTCCAGCATGAAGGAAGCCAATATATATAGTATTTTTAACACTAAGCATTTTAGTCAAGATTTAAATTTAATCAAATTGGCCAGGCAAGTGGAAGAGATGTGAGAGTCCCCCCGTTGCTTTCCAAGACACCAATAAAAATTGGCCAAGTCAGTCAATGGAACCAATTAAAAACCACAATTCTCTTTACCTTCCCAGAACTACCTTTCTAGACACCGAAATGATCAATTGTTCATCATGACAGGTGATTCTTATCAGTTAAATATACTAAGACTTAATATAATTTTTAAGAGGAGGGATTTATAAATTGCCAGCACATCCTTATAAAATTTATCACAACATATCATTCTTATAAATAAGAAAATATGCTAAGTGTGTCATCATACTAGGACAACCATTTACCACATAATGGATCCACCATTATGCCAGGGCAACCTTATTTTAGTAAGATGACTTCAAAACTAAACATATCTCTATAATAATTAGGGTTTGAGTGAAAAACCCTAATTAGTGACACACATCAAACATAAATTATCAAACATACATGCATCCCATAAGTGTGCTAAGTGTATCAGCATTCAAGGGTTTAAAACCCTAACATGCGACACTACAACAAAACATATAAAAATAATTTCATATGTTTTAACTGTAATAAGGGTGGCTCTGATACCACTAAAAGGATTCTAGTGCACCACAGCGAAAAGATAATTTCAAAATGATGAAATTTACACCAAAACCCTTAGCCAGGATCTCCTTATTCAGGATTAAAACATATGAGAAACATGCAAACCTACACTATTAGAATTAGGGCACCAACCTGTTATCGCTAAATCCAATTTTGATGTAGAATCAAAACTTGATGTTGAATGACCCTTTTGAATTCACCAGGCATCCAAATGTCCACCCTCCAATGGTGATCCACAAGAAAATTGATCAAGATGCTTGCTTCTTCAAAAGTTCCTTCACTTGAATTCTTCTCCTAGAACTCAAGAGGACTATGGCTGAAAAACTCCACGGCAGGGACTTCTTACTTCCTTTCTTTCTTCTTCCTCTCCCCTTCTTAAGACCTTGTCCTAAGAATACACTCTTGTCTTGAAGGAGGAGGAGGATTTAAGACACTAATGTCTTAATGTAAAAGGAAATAGAAACAGAGTATATCTTCTTTTCTTTTACTGTTCGAGAGATTCTTCCTATCTCTTGTTTTAGACTTGAGTTTCAACAGAGAAGAGAACTCTGTAAAAGGAAAACTCTTGTATCCTAAACAAGCTAAGGAGGAATCAGTCTCCTGGAAAGGAAAGAAAAATAAAAAAAAAAAAACTCTATCGTACATTAGAAAAACACCCGAAGCCTCTGTTCCTTAAATAGACTACAAAAAGATGTCTTCTCAAAAGAAAACAACTCTCCGTAAACTATTTCTCATGGCTTTCCACATTTCTCACACCCTCTCCTTCTTTCTCACGGCCCTTCAGATTCAAACTCATGGCTCTTCCTAAAAGAAAAGTTGTGAAGTTTTAAGAAGAAGGAAGTCGCGATGTTTCGGTCTCCGAAGAGACGTTATATCGTGCAACCGGGAAGAGTTAGCGCCTTTTGTCTTTCTCAAAATCCTCCAAACCATTAGATGACCATCTAATGGTCATTAGGAGATGCACTAATAGGAATAACTGGCCAAAAGAAAAAAATGCGGTGAAATAAGAAGGCTTCACGCGTGCATGAAGAGTCCATGCGCGCGTGGAGTCTTTCCTCTTATCCACGCGCACAAATTTTTTTGGGTGGCCTATATGGATGGGCTTGGGTGTTAATTAAGATGTAGTCTTAGCCATGGGTTAGCCCAAAGTCCTATATATTTTAATTAGGGTCTAATTAGGTCCAATTAGAACCCAAATTGATCCAATTCGGAACCATAATTCAAATCCAATTCAAATAGAAGCTAGGGTTTGCAACACCTGCTAGAGTGTTATCCTGCAAAGATGATTTAATTACAAATTAAACTCTTGATCAATCCTCTTAAGTGTGTGACCCATTGGGTTCCATATCCAGCCGGCAGTAGGTCTGAGTACAAGTTGACCTAACTTGATTAGAACTCTTTCTAATCGATTTAGGTCGAATCGAGCTTACCCGACTTGATCAATTAGGACTCTTCCTAATATATGATCTTTAAATTTGATCAACCCACAAGACAAGATTGACGTCAAGCAACATGTCATGTCTACCCGGAAGATATGGAAATTCTGGTGAAATACCAAAACTACCCTTCAGTAGAAAGTTACCGTACAATTAAATCTTTCGATCAGCCTGCACCCAAATATAATTATGGATATGGATATATGTCAAATCCAATATTATATTTATTTCTAGCTCAATCTTATATTGATGATTCAATTATCTTGATATTAGAAACCATCTCTAATATCTTTACTTTGATCAAAGATTTCCTGAATCATCATCCGATTGATAACTAGCTGGATGCAATCTTTTCTTACTAAGAGTAATCGATTCCTTGTTGACCTACTAATTACCTTCATATACAATTCACCATTCCCAGTATCAATCCTGTGCATGACTCAATGTCATGATTAGGATTGAACCAAAGGATGGGTTCATGTACATAAGGTACTTATGGCAGTCTCAGGTCAAAGGTTTACTTTACCACTCCCACTATGAGAACCTTCTATTGACATGTAGCTAAGACTCCATTAGATGTTCTCAAGTTGGATCATATCAGTGAACTCATTCACTAATGAGCACCCACATCCTAGTATTAGTGTCATACACAAGTGATTGTGAGAGCAGTCACCCTTTCCAGTATACATGGGATGTGCTAGTCTTACCGGAAAAATCCTGATCCCCTACTCAGGGTTCCTTTGACTAGGAATATTTTAGATTAAGGTTTTAAGACTTTAGATCTCACTGGTATGATCTCATCATAACCCTATAATCATAGCCCTAATCTATGGGGTTCATCATAATAAAAACATAGCGTATGACGAAAAATAATGCCTTTATTAGAATATTGTCAATTACATTGATTTGGGAGATACAATATTGATTGGCTTATGAGGCATGTCCCTTTCAAGATCAACAGCAACAGTTTTCTCCCCACATAGGAGCAATGAGGGCAAAAATCATGTGCTCATAATAGCAAGATTAACAGCCCAATACTCTTGGAATTGCATGGTTTCTTAGCTACACAAATATCCAAGCCCAAAGAATCCCAAGAAGTGAACAAATTAATGCAGAACGAATGAGATGATGCGATGCGGAAGTGAATTAAGACTAATTCTTTTTTTTTTTTTTTAATGTTCTGAAGTTGGCTTAAACTCAAAGAAAGTTAAACTAAATTGAAAAAACTATATAATAATTGAAAGCATAATTTAAAGAAACTAGATTATCAGAGTAGTTCAGAAGTAAAGGATCGCTGGGGGTTGAGAAACTCCCAGACCTAGGGTTTCGCTCTAAACTTTCAACAGGACAGAAGTAAAGAGAAGAGAAGGGTTACAGACCAGGCAGTGATCTTCACAGAGTTTAGTGGAAGGACTCTCTTGAGCAGATTATTGGATCTCCGGATTCGGATATCTTCGCAATGGATCCTCCAATACTGGTCCTTTAGCATAGTTGGCTTGTTCTAAACTCAAGATCTGGGAAAGAAGAAGAACAAGTTATGGAACCAGATACTCAAGAAAGGATTTACCAGATAGAAGAACTTGAAAGTTGATTTTGCGGAAATCTTGTGGTGCAGGCACCAGACTCAGAAGAAGACTTCAGAGCTCCATCTGGATCTCTGATTAACCTTGCCCGAAAAATTAGGATTTTTGGCTTGTAATAAGGGCTGACTTGATCAACTCAATTTTAGTTTGAGTCTGTATTACCTGCATTTTTATTTTGTTGAGTCATGTTGACTCAGTAGTGGACTAGGGCTTCAACCTGGGGGTGTTACATTTTCTCCCAAGGCCAAGCAAGTGGGCGCCACACTCCCAGCCACACTCCCAGCCATACGCCTGAGTCTATGGGGTGCCACACCTCCATCCAGCAGGCTTTGGTCCCCACACCACAGATAGCAGCTCCCCTCTTTCATGCGCCAATTTAGGAGAAATCCACCAGGGGTCCACAAATCAAGGGGGCGGCCCAAGACTTCCCAAAAGAACCAAACTATGAAAGGGAAGAAATTCTCTTGGAGAGAAATTCAAGGAGGCGCCCATTACCTGCCAGAAATACTCAAAACAAAGTTAGAAGGAGCCATAACTTGGGGAGAAAGAAAAGGAAGTATCCAAAAAGGGTTGAGCCATGAAAGGAAGGAGATTTCTCTTGAAAAGCAAGGTTAGGAGGCGCCCTAATCATTCCAACTAAAGCCAGATATAAAAGGCAAATTTTCTCTTGGAGGGCAAGGATAAGAGGCGCCCAAACACTTCCAGATAAGGCCAAGCATAGAAGGAAAAAAATATTTTCTTGGAGGTCAAGACAAGGAGGCACCACCCACTTTCCTTTTTGAAGCTTCAATCAACTTTGGAATTAATTGGCCGGCCATATGAGTAGGGATTGATATCCTAATTTGAAGATCCCCTCCTTTAGTCCCACATGGGAAGATGTAAAACCCTACTCTCTTGTAATAGCCTATAAATTAAACCCCATGTAAGTTTGAAAAGAAACAGATGAATGAAACCAACTTTTTTTTGTGAGCAAACTCTGTGTTTCTCTCTTCCGCACTTGCATCCAGGTGTTGAGCTCCGTGAGGGAGTAAATCCGGGTTCCCCAGGAACCTTGAGGAGGTGTGAGATCTCCAAAACCCAAACCCTAGGTTAGCCACTTCTACTCCAAAACCCTAGCCACCCACCATCCACTTCAATCCACCAAACCCTAGCCTATTCCACCTCCCACGACCTCTTTCTCCAAGTCCAGGCTGACCACCAGCATCCAGCTACAGTCCGGATACTTCAGATCCAAAGTTCATTCCAGAGGGAGTCGAATAAGCCTTCAAGAGAATCCGGATCTCAGCGACATCAGCCTTCAAGTTCTTCGAACTGGTAAATCCTTCCCTGAGTCTCTGAATCCCTCACTTGTTTTTCTTCTTCCCAGATCTTGAGTCTAGGAGAAGCCGACCAAACCACAGACCAGTATTGGAGGATCCATTGCGAAGATAGCCGAATCCGAGGATCCAACAATCTGCTCGAGAGAGTTCTTCCACCCAAATTCTGAGAAGATCACTGTCTGGTTAGTAAACCATCTCTCCTCTCTATTTCTGTCCTGTTGAAAGTTCAGAGCGAAACCCTAGGTCTGGGAGTTTCTCAACCCCCAGCGATCCGTTACTTCTGAACTACTCTGATAATTGAGTTTCTTCTAAATTGTGCTTTCAATCCTTACCTAGTTTCCTTCAACTTGGTTTAGCTTTACTTTGAGTCAAAGCCAATTTTTGAAATATATAAAAAAAAAAAAAGAAATTAATCCTAAATTTACTTCCGCATACGCTTCTTTGTTCTTTGTTCTGCATCATTTTTGGTATCAGAGCCCTATATAGGGTTTCTGTTTTGATTGCTTGTTTGAGTCTCACTCTTTTTACTTTGTCTGCTCGAAGTAGACTCCCCAGGACGTCCGGTCCTAGGAATGAAGCAAGGTGCAAACCTCCTCTTCCCATTCCATGGGGTGCTCCTAGGGCGTGTAGGGGATCCGTTGGGTTATAACTTCATAGCAGGAATTGTAAACGGGGAAGTACTCTGTTTTCATCCTGTAATTACCCTGTTGCAGGAATTATTTCTCACTGCAGTTAACTCCAAATTTGGTGACTTTTGTTTTTCTGAAACCACTATAATTGAAACTAATTTTCATAATTTTCTCATGATTTATTGGTTTCCGTGCAATTTCTGAGAATTAAATTACTGCAACTCTATTTTTGTGTTCTGCAATCCATTTATTTTTGAGTGTTCATCTCTTAATTCATCTTACGGGCATTTGAGCATCTAAGATAAGGGGAGGAGTTGATAACCTCTCCTTAGCCCAAAACCACCACCCCTTCATTCGAACATAAGCCTTTAATCTAAAAATTGATTAGACCTAATTTGCCCTAGTGGGCTAGGGACATCAACAAGTCGGGTCAAGGCTAGTGTTGAGTCAGTTTGTCTGGTTACTCTATGTGTGCTTTGTACTCAGTGTCTAGAATGGTGGTTCAGGGATTCCATCCTGAAGGGCTTGTGTGCTGGTCCGCCTACCTGGCCAATCTCTGATTGGTGTCTAGGATTGGCATTCAGGGACCTAACACTCCCCTTACACCTGCCTGGCTGAGTCCTGAGTTACTACAGGCTAGCTTGCCACTCTGATTGGGCATCTAGTTTGGGCTCTAGGTCTAGTTACCCGTAGTCATTCAGTTGAGTCTCATTTTGTGTGCTTGATTGCATCATGTCTACCCGGAATGGAGTACCCTACCAACCTGGTCAAACCCAACCTAATTTAGAGGCCATGGTTAGAGCTCTTACTGAGAGTATGAACAAATTGAGTCAGGATGTGACTGCTAATGTTGCCCAGTGTAAAGAACAAGTCCATGAGAATTTTACCCAGCTTAGGGATCGAGTCCAAGTACTTGAGAAACGTAGACATCAAAATTGGACCCCTGATCCAAAATTTAATAGGCCCCAACCTCACCCATGCCAGGAACCTAGGAGGACCTTATACCGTGATCCCGAGCATAACCTTAGGAAGCCTAACCATGATATCTATAGTGTGGATCGTGTCTATGAGAGGTCCTTACAATATTCTAGACCAGTCACTCAACAACCCAAGTCTTCTAAATCAAACCGTTTAGATCCACACCCATGCCCAAGTAAGGTCTCTACTAGCTTGAAACCCAGTTTGACCCAGGTTCCTATATCTCAAGAATGTTTGTTTTGTGGAGAAAGAGGCCATAAATCTCGTCAGTGCCCATGCATAGGACTGGCTTGTGCACAGCTAAGTGGTAAGAATCCTAAGGATGACATTAATGAGGGAGAACCCAAGCCTACCAATGAGGAAGAACGGTTAGGTATGACAAGCCTAGATCAGTTGACCCGATTACCACTGACCCGAAACCCATTGAAGATGGCATCGAGGAAGTATATGATGCTGGCTTGAGTCTAGTTGATGAATATGAGGGGGAAGAACTTGAAGAATGTGACATTGATACTATTGGTTCCTTACCTGAGGAGATCTTGGAAAACAACCAACTGGTAGGACCTAGTTCAGAAATTCAAGAGATTTGTGAGAACCAGGTTCCTTTAGTCAAATACCACCAGGAAGAACTCATAGTGTTAGCCCGAGCTATTAGTTCGTACCCTCTAATGACAGTCATTCCCCAAGTACCAATTGAAGATCTTTGCACTGAACTGTTTAAGTTTGCCCACCCTATGGTAGATCCTCTCCTTAGGATGACTGAATCAAGCCTCTTGCAATTGGACCTTGTCCCATGCTCAGCCACTAAGGTCTCTCCCGTAATCTCAGTTGGACATCCTTTTCTTGAGCAGATTGATTCACCCAGTCCTGTAGAAGTCCTCCTTATGACCCCAGACCCCTTCCTTCGCATGACTGACCTACCCTTCTATAGAGTATACCTTTCCTCACCCATAGGTCAAATTTCAAGTCTTGAGGTCATTATCCATAGGCCCTTCCATGAATCATTCTCTAATCCATTTCTTGAGAAAGTGGATCATTATTTGCTTAGAGAACAAACCTTAACTGTTGTAATCACATGTCCTAGGCTACTCCCCGAACCATCTCTTGATCCATTCCTAGGAGTAGCAAACTTTTCCTTTCGTAAGGATGACCAGTTGACATTCATAGATCACCATTCAAACCTTCAGGTCACCACCTTTAGCCAGCAGGTAATTCGAGACTCCACCTCATATTTCCTCCCTTTCTCTAGGACTTCCAATGCTTCTTACATCATCCAAGTATACTTTGTCAAAGTCTTTAGAGTGAATCACGTGTCAGAATCTATTAGGTTTGCCACCTACTTCTGGAAGACCTTATGGCACCTACTAGGCACCCATGATAAGTTTTCATGCTCTGCATACCATCCTCCGACCCAAGGTCAAACCTAGAGAGCCGTAGTTTGTTAGGTTTAGACCTAGGGTTCCTTTGAATAAAGTCCATTCTTTAGGAATGCATCGTCAGTCGAGTTTAGGACATTGTCTCAGATTTTGATTGAGTGAGAATACCAGGAATTGGGATTTGTATTTACCCAGGGCTAAATTTGTATATAATGTTTCGATCAATAGGTCTATAGGCTAGAGCCCCTTTGAAATTGTTCATGGATACAAGCCTCACACACCACTTGATCTGATTTCAATATTTGTCCACACACACAAGTCTCTTGATGCACTTGCATAGCATGTAAAGGACTTGCATAAAGAAATTCATGCCAAAATAAATTTAAGTAATGAAACTTATAAGAAGTTGGCTGATTCTCAAAGGTGAGTCAAAACTTTTGTTGAGGGAGACTATGTAATGATTAGGTTAATGCCTGAACGGTTTCCTCCTGGAACCATTAGAAAGTTACATGCTAGAGGAGCTGGACCATTTAGAGTGGTGAAGAGAGTAGGATCCAATGCCTATGTGCTCGAGTTGCCTCCATAACTAGGCATTAGCTCCACTTTCAACATTACAGACCTAGTAGAGTATAGAGAGCCAGCTATGATTCCCAGTGAGGCTTTTGAACCTAATCCTACTCTTGAGAGTGAACCCAACCCTGTGTGTCCACCAACAAACTGGCCTGTGAGGAAAGAGCAGATTGAAAAGATCCTGGATGATCAGGTTATCTCTACTCGTAATCGAGGATACCAAAGATACCTGGTCCGCTGGCAAGGAAGGCCAGATTCTGATGACTCTTGGATCTCCCGAGAAGAATTACAAGAATTGGACACAGACCTCTTGGAGAGATACCAGAGCCAACTTGATCCATACTCGACAGGGTCGAGTTCCTCCCACCCTTGGAGAATTGGTGCAGGCACCAGACTCAGAAGAAGACTTCAGAGCTCCATCTGGATCTCTGATTAACCTTGCCCGAAGAATTAGGGTTTTTGGCTTGTAATAAGGGTTGACTTGATCAACTCAATTTTAGTTTGAGTCTGTATTACCTGCATTTTTATTTTGTTGAGTCATGTTGACTCAGTAGTGGACTAGGGCTTCTACCTGGGGGTGTTACATTTTCTCCCAAGGCCAAGCAAGTGGGCGCCACACTCCCAGCCACACTCCCAGCCATACGCCTGAGTCCAGGGGGCGCCACATCTCCATCCAGCAGGCTTTGGTCCCCACACCACAGATAGCAGCTCCCCTCTTTCATGCGCCAATTTAGGAGAAATCCACCAGGGGTCCACAAATCAAGGGGGCGGCCCAAGACTTCCTAAAAGAACCAAACTATGAAAGGGAAGAAATTCTCTTGGAGAGAAATTCAAGGAGGCGCCCATTACCTGCCAGAAATACTCAAAACAAAGTTAGAAGGAGCCATAACTTGGGGAGAAAGAAAATGAGGTATCCAAAAAGGGTTGAGCCATGAAAGGAAGGAGATTTCTCTTGAAAAGCAAGGTTAGGAGGCGCCCTAATCATTCCAACTAAAGCCAGATATAAAAGGCAATAAATTTTCTCTTGGAGGGCAAGGTTAAGAGGTGCCCAAACACTTCCAGATAAGGCCAAGCATAGAAGGAAAAAATATTTTCTTGGAGGTCAAGACAAGGAGGCGCCACCCACTTTCCTTTTTGAAGCTTCAATCAACTTTGGAATTAATTGGCCGGCCATATGAGTAGGAATTGATATCCTAATTCGAAGATTCCCTCCTTTAGTCCCACATGGGAAGATGTAAAACCCTACTCTCTTGTAATGGCCTATAAATTAAACCCCATGTAAGTTTGAAAAGAAATAGATGAATGAAACCAACTTTTTTTTGTGAGCAAACTCTATGTTTTCTCTCTTCCGCACTTGCATCCAGGTGTTAAGCTCCATGAGGGAGTAAATCCGGGTTCCCCAGGAACCTTGAGGAGGTGTGAGATCTCCAAAACCCAAACCCTAGGTTAGCCACTTCTACTCAAAAACCCTAGCCGCCCACCATCCACTTCAATCCACCAAACCCTAGCCTATTCCACCTCCCACAGCCTCTTTCTCCAAGTCCAGGCCGACCACCAGCATCCAGCTACAGTCCGAATACTTCAGATCCAAAGTTCTTTCCAAAGGGAGTTGAATCAGCCTTCAGGAGAATCCAGATCTCAGCAACATCAGCCTTCAAGTTCTTTGAACTGGTAAATCCTTCCCTGAGTCTCCGAATCCCTCACTTCTTTTTCTTCTTCCTAGATCTTGAGTCTAGGAGAAGCTGACCAAACCACAGACCAGTATTGGAGGATCCATTGCGAAGATAGCCGAATCCGAGGATCCAACAATCTGCTCGAGAGAGTTCTTCCACCCAAATTCTGAGAAGATCACTATATGGTTAGTAAACCATCTCTCCTCTCTATTTCTATCCTGTTGAAAGTTCAGAGCGAAACCCTAGATCTGGGAGTTTCTCAACCCCCAGCGATCCGTTACTTCTGAACTACTCTGATAATTGAGTTTCTTCTAAATTGTGCTTTCAATCCTTACCTAGTTTCCTTCATCTTAGTTTAGCTTTACTTTGAGTCAAAGCCAATTTCTGAAATAAAAAAAAAAAGAAATTAATCCTAAATTTACTTCCGCATACGCTTCTTTGTTCTTTGTTCTGCATCATCTTGATTCTCCTGGATGCTGATCTGACTTCCTCTGGGGTTTGCTCTGTATCCGAAGTAGCCGAACTGGACCTGGATGCTGGTGGTCGGCCTCTACTTGGAAAGAGGGGCTATGAGAGATGGGGTAGGCTAAGGTTTGGTGGAATGAAGAGGATGATGGGCGGCTAGGGTTTGGAGTTGAAGTGGCTAACCTAGGGTTTTGGGGCTGGAGATCTCACACCTCCTCAAGGTTCCTAGGGAACCTGGATTTACTCCCTCACGGAGCTCGACACCTGAATGCAGGTGCGGAAGAGAGGAACACAAAGTTGCTCACACAAAATTTGAATTCATTCATCAGTGTCCTTTAAAACTTACAAGAGGGGTTTATTTTATAGGTCTTTACAAGAGGTCAGGGTTTTACATCTTCCCATGTGGGACTAATAGGATGGATCCTCAAATTAGGTTTGTAGAATCAATCTCTTCTCATATGGCCGGCCAAGAGCTTCCATAAGTGTTGATTGGTGGCTCCAAATGGTAAGTAGGTGGCGCCTCCTAGCCTTCTCTTCAAGAAAAAATATTTTTCCTTCCATGCTTGGTTTTTTTGGAAGTATTTGGGCGCCACCTAGCCTTGCTCTTCAAGAAAATTTTCTTCCTTCCATACCTGGTTTTATTTGGAAATATTTGGGCGCCTCCTAGTCTTGCTCCCTAAGCTTTGCTCCTTTCTTTTCATAGCTTGGCTCTTATGGAAATATTTTGGGCGCCTCCTTGGATTGAGGATCCTAAATTGATTTCTCCTTAAGTGGCGCATGAAAGAAGGGACCTGCTTTCTTGTGGTGTGGGGACCAAAGTACACTGGATGGAGATGTGGCGCCCCTTGGACTCTGGCGTGTGGCTAGGAGTGTGGCGCCCAATTGCTTGGTCCTGGGAGAAAATGTGGCACCCTGGAGAAGACCTAGACCACTACTAGGACTTGTACTGAGTCAACATGACTCAACAAAATTTAAATTGCAGGGAAATACAGACTCAAACTAAAATTGAGTTGACCAAGTCAACCCTTATTACAAAACCAGAAAACCCTAATTCTTTGAGCAAGGTCAATCAGAGATCCAGATGGAGCCCTGAAGTCTTCTTTTGAGTCTGGTGCCCGCACCAATTCTCCCGGGGTGGGAGGAACTCGACCCTATCGAGTATGGATCAAGTTGGCTCTGGTATCTCTCCAAGAGGTCTGGGTCCAATTCTTGTAATTCTTCTCGGGAGATCCAAGAGTCATCAGAATCTGGCCTTCCTTGCCAGCGGACCAGGTATCTTTGGTATCCTCGATTACGAGCAGAGATAACCTGATCATCCAGGATCTTTTCAATCTGCTCTTTCCTCACAGGCCAGTTTGTTGGTGGACACACAGGGTTGGGTTCACTCTCAAGAGTAGGATTAGGCTCAAAAGGCTCACTAGGAATCACAGCTGGCTCTCTATACTCTACTAGGTCTGTAATGTTGAAAGTGGAGCTAATGCCTAGTTCTGAAGGCAACTCGAGCACATAGGCATTGGATCCTACTCTCTTCACCACTCTAAATAGTCCAGCTCCTCTAGCATGTAACTTTCTAACGGTTCCAGGAGGAAACCGTTCAGGCCTTAACCTAATCATTACATAGTCTCCCTCAACAAAAGTTTTGACTCGCCTTTGAGAATCAGCCAACTTCTTATAAGTTTCATTACTTAAATTTATTTTGGCATGAATTTCTTTATGCAAGTCTTTTATATGCTGTGCAAAAACTTCAGCAGACTCTGAGACTCGTGTGTGGACTGGTAAAGGAGCTAGGTCAAGAGGTGTGTGAGGTTTGTAACCATGCACAATTTCAAATGGACTCTTACCTATAGACCTATTGACCGAGTCATTGTATGCAAATTCAGCCCTAGGTAAGTACAAATCCCAGTTCCTAAGGTTTACACCAACAAGACACCTTAACAGATTGCCTAAACTACGGTTCACTACTTCGGTTTGGCCATCAGTTTGGGGATGATAGGCAGTTGAAAACTTAAGTTTTGTCCCTAACTTATGCCAAAGGGTTTTCCAGAAATAGCTGGTGAACCGGACATCCCTATCTGAAACAATTGTCTTAGGTAGGCCATGGAGTCGAACTATCTCATTAAAGAACAGGGTGGCTACCTTGGATGCATCAAATATTTGGGAACAAGGCAAGAAATGGGCCATCTTAGAAAATCGATCGACTACAACACAGATAGAGTCATGCCTCCTCTGGGTCTTAGGCAAACCTAACACAAAGTCCATGCTCACATCTTGCCAAGGACGATCTGGGACAGGGAGTGGGGTATAAAGGTCGGTGTTCTGTTTTCGCTGTTTGGCAACAGCGCAAGTCCGACACCTAGCCACAATGTGTGCTACATCTCTTTTCAAGCTAGGCCAGAAAAAATGGTCTTCAATAGCCAGGGTGGTCTTGTCTTTTCCGAAATGGCCAGCTAGATCTCTAGCATGAATTTCCCAAATCAAAAATTCCCTAAAAGAAGTTCTAGGGATGCAAAGCCTATTTTTAAAGAACAAAAAGCCATCTAAAAGGGTATAATCCTTATGATCACTAGATGGTCCTTGAGTAAGATCCTGGTACACAGTCTTAAAATCTGGACACGACTCATATTCCTTTTTGATCTGCTCAAACCCTACGACTTCAGCCCTAACAGAATTCAATAACAAAGATCGACGACTAAGGGCATCAACTACCTTATTTTCAGTCCCAGCCTTATGTTTCAAAACAAAAGTATAGGACTGGATATACTCTACCCACTTAACATGCCTAGGGTTAAGCTTCTTCTGAGAATTCAAGAATCTAAGAGCCTCATGGTCCGAAAACAGCACAAATTCCTGCGGTAGCAAATAATGTCTCCAGTAACGCAAAGCTTGCACTACCGCATAAAATTCTTTATCATAGGTAGAATACCTAAGCTTAGCATCATTAAGTTTTTCACTAAAGCATGCTACGGGATGATTCTCTTGGCTTAGGACTCCACCTATACCTACTCCTGAAGCATCACAGGCAACCTCAAATACTTTAGAAAAGTCGGGTAACCTTTAAATGGGTGCCTGGGTCATCCTATCCTTAAGATCTAGGAAGGCTTTATGGGCTGCTTTAGTCCACTGAAATTCTCCCTTCCTAATACAGTCTGTGATAGGAGCAACTACAGTACTAAACCCCTTGATGAATCGTCTATAGAAGGTAGCCAAGCCGTGGAAACTTCTGACTTCATGCACACTGGTTGGCTCTGGCCATTCTACTATGGACCTAATCTTCTCTGGATCGGCAGCCACGCCATCAGGGGTTACTACAAAACCAAGGAAGATAACTCTACCTATCATGAATTCACATTTTGAGATTACCGTAGAGACTATCATTCCTCAAAACTTGGTAGACTTGTCTAAGGTGGCCTAGGTGGTCTGCAGGGGTCTTACTATAGATCAGGATGTCATCAAAATAGACCACTACAAACTTCCCTATGAAAGCTCTAAGCACCTGGGTCATAATCCTCATGAAAGTACTAGGGGCATTGGACAACACAAAGGGAATAACAACCCATTCGTAGAGACCATCCTTAGTTTTGAAAGCGGTTTTCCACTCATCCCCTGGTCTAATCCTAACTTGATGATAGCCGCTCTTGAGATCAATTTTGGAAAAAATCATTGCACCGGCCATCATATCTAGCATGTCATCTAGTCTAGGGATGGGGAACCTATACTTGATTGTGATTTTGTTGATGGCACGACTATCAACACACATCCTCCACGTGCCATCCTTCTTTGGGGTCAGTAGTGCAGGGACTGCACAAGGGCTAAGACTATCTCTAATGAACCCCTTCCTCAACAATTCTCCAACCTGCTTTTTCAGTTCCTTATGCTCAGATGGATTCATCCTATAATGGGGCAAGTTGGGTAAAGTAGCTCCTGGGATTAAATCTATGGAATGCTAGATATCCCTAAGAGGTGGAAGGTGGTCTGGCAGATCCTCGGGAAAAATATCCTCAAATTCTTCTAACAAAGGTCTAACTTCCTGAGGAGGCTCTGAGGGTGTAGGAGTCCTAAGTTCCTTAGCAGTCAACATCCAAATGGGTGAACCACTATGAATTTCGTGTTCTAGATCCTTAGCACTAATTAGGTTCACTCCTGTCTTCATCTCTCTGACCTTATTGGATCCTTTAGCTACCTTGTCCTTAGGAGGGACTGAATGGATTGTGATTTTTTTCCCATTAAAACTAAAGACACAGGTATTGGATTTTTCTAAGAGGGTGGCATCATGATCATATAACCAAGGTCTCCCAAGAATTATACTGCTCACCCCCATGGGCAAGACATCACACCAAATCTTCTCTTGATAGGATTGCATTTGGATTTGGACCTGACATCTAGACTGGATGGGTATAGAGGTAGAGTCTACCCAAGAAACCTTATTGGGGTTGGGGTGGGGGACTGGGGTTAAGCCTAACATTTTGACAGTGCTAGCAGAAATGGCATTCACACAGCTCCCACTATCTATGATGATCTTACATACCTTATCCCCTAGTTTAAGGAAAGTCTGTAGGATGTTAGTCCTACGCCAATCCTCCTGAACTCTACTCTGGGACAGGATGCATCTCACAACCCCTAACTGGTCAGACTCTGTGGATTCCTCCTCTCCTTCATACTCATCAACCAAATTCATTCCGGCCTCATAAACTTCTTCTTCAAATTCTTCATTGGGCCTGGAATTCTCTTCCTCTCCTTCTTCTATGTAAAGGGATCTACGAGGGCACTGGCTAGAAACATGACCTATCCTATGGCACTTAAAACAAGCTATGGCTGTGCACTGGCTGGAGATATGACCGGGTTTCTGGCACTTAAACAGGTGATACTAGGGGTTGTCTAGGTGTCAGGTGCCTTACCTTTGTCCATGGGCCTAGGGGTGGGAATACCCTGACTAGGTTTGCTAGGGGTAACTTGGCTAGGTCCATTTCTTGGGATTGGGGCACTAACCCTAGAAGGCATAGGTCCTCTCTGAAACTTCTCAGTGTTCAGTGCAATCTGATAGGCTTGGTCTAGGTCAGTAACCTCTCTCAGAAACAACTCTCTCTTTATGTCTTCCCTAAGTCCAGCCCTAAACCTAGACAAAGTGACCTCATGGGCTTCACTCACATCACATCTCATCAGGTATTCATCAAAGGTGGTTATGTAGTCTGATACAGATCGATTCCCTTGTTTCAAGGTCTGCCATTGGTCTAACAGATTCTGCTGGTATGAAATGGGTAGGTACTTATCTCTAAGCTTCTCTTTCATACCCTGCCAAGTGGTTATGGGCTCAACATTTCATCTTCTAGTGGTTAGCTCAATGTTCCCTCAGTATAACCTAGCTTGACGTACTAACTTTATCTTGGCAAACTTGAACTTCCTTTCCTCAGACATGGCATACCACTCAAAGTATTGGTCCATCTCACCCTCCCAATCAGAATACACCTTAGGGTTTAAGCTACCATCAAAAGTGGGTGCATCTAATTTGATGTTCGAATGAACCTATCATATCTATCTTCAGGCTCTAGGTCAGGCCTCCTATGATTAGGTTCAGGATCTCCGTATAAAGGTCTTCTAGGCTCCTGGTGTGGGTGAGGTTGAGGCACATTAAAATCTGGGTCAGGAGTCCAATTCTGATGCCTAGGTTCCTCAAGTACTTGGATTCGATCCCTAAGCTAGGTAAAATTCTCATAGACTTGTTCTTTAAACTGGGCAACAGTAGCAGTCATATCCTGACTCAATTTATTCATACTTTCAGTAAGAGCTCTAACCATGGCCTCTAAATCAGGTTGGGTTTGACCAGGTTGGTAGGGTACTCCATTCTGGGTAGACATGATGATGCAAGCAAACACACCAAATGAGACTCAACTGAAACGACTACGGGCTAACTAGACCTAGAGCCCAAACTAGATGCCCAATCAGAGTGGCAAGCTAGCCTGTAGTAACTCAGGACTCAGCCAGGCAGGTGTAAGGGGAGTGTTAGGTCCCTAAATGCCAATCCTAGACACCAATCAGAGATTGGCCAGGTAGGTGGACCAGCACACAAGCCCTTCGGGATAGAATCCCTGAACCTCCGTTCTAGACACTGAGTACAAAGCACACACAGAGTAACTAGACAACTGACTCAACACTAGCCTAGACCCGACTTGTTGGTGTCCCAAGCCCACTAGGGCAAATTAAGTCTAATAAATTTTAAAATTAGGCTTAGGATTGAATGAATGGGTGGTGGTTTTGGGCTAAGGAGAGGTTATCAACTCCTCCCCTTATCTTAGATGCTCAATTGCCCTTAAGATGAATTAGGAGATGATCACTCAAAAATTGAATTGCAAAAATATAAAAATAGAATTGCTGTAATTTAACTCTCAAAAATTTCAAAGAAACCAATAAATCACAGTAAAATTACGTAAAATAGTTTCAATTATACTGGTTCCAGTAAAATAAAAATCATATAAATTGGAGTTAACTGCAATGAGAAACAATTCTTACAACAGAGTAGTTACAGACTAAAAATAGAATGCTTCCCCCGTTTACAATTCCTGCTACGAAGTTGTAACCCAGTGGATCCCCTACATGCCCTAGGAACACCCCGTGGAATGGGAAGAGGAGGTTTGCACCTCGCTTCGTTCCTAGGGTCGGACGTCCTGGGGAGTCTACTTCGAGCAGACAAAGTAAAAAAGAGAGACACTCAAGACATGCAAGCAAGTCAAAAACCCTAGACAGGGCTCTGATACCATAATTGATGCAGAACGAATGAGATGATGCGATGTGAAAGTAAATTAAGACTAATTCTTTTTTTTTTTTTTAATGTTCTGAAGTTGGCTTAAACTCAAAGAAAGTTAAACTAAATTGAAAGAAACTATATAATAATTGAAAGCACAATTTAAAGAAACTAGATTATCAGAGTAGTTCAGAAGTAAAGGATCGCTGGAGGTTGAGAAACTCCCAGACCTAGGGTTTCGCTCTGAACTTTAACAGGACAGAAGTAAAGAGAAGAGAAGGGTTACAGACCAGGCAGTGATCTTCACAGAGTTTAGTGGAAGGACTCTCTTGAGCAGATTGTTGGATCCACAGATTCAGATATCTTTGCAGTGGATCCTCCAATACTGGTCCTTTGGCAGAGTTGGCTTGTTCTGAACTCAAGATCTGGGAAAGAAGAAGAACAAGTTATGGAACCAGATACTCAAGGAAGGATTTACCAGATAGAAGAACTTGAAAGTTGATTTTGCGGAAATCCTGATTCTCCTGGATGCTGATCTGACTTCCTCTGGGGTTTGCTCTGTATCCGAAGTGGCCGAACTGGACCTGGATGCTGGTGGTCGGCCTCTACATGGAAAGAGGGGCTGTGAGAGATGGGGTAGGCTAAGGTTTGGTGGAATGAAGAGGATGATGGGCGGCTAGGGTTTGGAGTTGAAGTGGCTAACCTAGGGTTTTGGGGTTGGAGATCTCACACCTCCTCAAGGTTCTTAGGGAACCCGGATTTACTCCCTCACGGAGCTCAACACCTGAATGCAGGTGCGGAAGAGAGGAACACAAAGTTGCTCACACAAAATTTGAATTCATTCATCAGTGTCCTTTAAAACTTACAAGAGGGGTTTATTTTATAGGTCTTTACAAGAGGTCAGGGTTTTACATCTTCCCATGTGGGACTAATAGGATGGATCCTCAAATTAGGTTTGTAGAATCAATCTCTTCTCATATGGCCGGCCAAGAGCTTCCATAAGTGTTGATTGGTGGCTCCAAATGGTTAGTATGTAGCGCCTCCTAGCCTTGCTCTTCAAGAAAAAATATTTTTCCTTCCATGCTTGGTTTTATTTGGAAGTATTTGGGCACCTCCTAGCCTTGCTCTTCAAGAAAAATTTTCTTCCTTCCATACCTAGTTTTATTTGGAAATATTTGGGCGCCTCCTAGTCTTGCTCCCTAAGCTTTGCTCCTTTCTTTTCATAGCTTGGCTCTTATGGAAATATTTTGGGCGCCTCCTTAGATTGAGGATCCTAAATTGATTTCTCCTTAAGTGGTGCATGAAAGAAGGGACCTGCTTTCTTGTGGTGTGGGGACCAAAGTACACTGGATGGAGATGTGGCACCCCTTGGACTCTGGCGTGTGGCTGGGAGTGTGGAGCCCACTTGCTTGGTCCTGGGAGAAAATGTGGCACCCTGGAGAAGACCTAGACCACTACTAGGACTTGTACTGAGTCAACATGACTCAACAAAATTTAAATTACAGGGAAATACATACTCAAACTAAAATTGAGTTGACCAAGTCAACCCTTATTACAAAACCAGAAAACCCTAATTCTTTGGGCAAGGTCAATCAAAGATCCAGATGGAGCACTGAAGTCTTCTTCTGAGTCTGGTGCCCGCACCACCCTTCTTGCTCACTACTTTCCTTCAATTTCAGATCTCTGACTTGAACATTAAAGGGTCCTCACCAGAGTCAATCCTAGTTTGAAACTTTTTGCAAGTCTCTCCAGAAGTAATGCCCATTAGTCGATCACTTCTCTAGCCTCGAGCCAGAATCTGGAGCAACAGCCTCAAAAGCAAAAATTCATTAATTCAAGTGTATTTTATTGAGTTTATATATATACAAATATGCTTACATATAGACATGTTAGACAAAACTATGATTGAGCTTCAATGTACTCGAAGGTAGTCGGACCACAATGAAGGCTTGCTCTTATGATAATGAAATGATTATGTTCATTATTTTTCTTTTTTTAAAAAACCATGGAGCTACAAGCTTATATTAAAATCATAGAAAGCACTATCCACATTAAGTAGCTAAGAGTCACCCCAATGCCAAGCTAGACAAAGGTATAAGGTTTGAAATATTGGTGGAAGCATTTTGATACAAGAGATAGACTGTAATTTATCTCATTAATTGAATAGGGGACTACATTTGGTTTTGGAAAATCCTTTCATTTCTTCCATTACATATTATCCAAGCTGCTATTGCTATCAAAGTGCAGTGCAAGGGTGCACCATTTGGATGTCATCAGAGCCATCCCTGGATGAGGTGGAGGATCTCATCCGATGGCTCCCATTAATGGTCGACCTCCTAACAGAGGATCAGAGAGAGGAGATGGAGGGCTAGGTAGCCTTGGCGAAGGTGGTGCGAATACTTAGATGTAGGGTGGTGATGGAGATGGTGGTTTGAGACTTCTAGTTGCACGCCAAGCTGAAGGGGGAGGTGGCAAGCTTTGGATTAGAGAAAAGCTTCTTCATTTTCCACTTCAAGGAGGTTGGGGAGTAAGATCTACTATGTCAGCTATGGATTGTAACAAGCCAAGTATTGGCAATGAAGTTGTGGTGGCTGGGGCTTTTTCTAGTGGAGGGAGCTATCCGATCTGGTGGAGGACTAACTAGATGCGAAGATGAAATGATGATGCAAGTGATTTTAAGGGTTTTGTGATTTTTAGATTTTTATGGTTTCTTTGGATTCCTGAAAATAAGAGATGATCAGGGTTCTATAACAATAAGAGCTATCAAGCAAGTAGATGGTCCCTAAACAATGATAAAGAGAGGACCCCGGGATTGAGAAACCCTATAGGACTTAGCTCTCCGATCAAGATCTACTTAGGAGTGAGGAGGCAAAACTTAAAGATCTGAAGCGCCCGATGTAGAGATCGCTCACCTTGGCGGATGCGGCCTGGATGATCGAGCCGTCAACCCTGCGGAGGCGCCGGCTGGATGTCCGAAGATCTCGATGGCAAAGACAACCATCGCCGTACTTGTGTCACCTGGAGTACCTGCGAGCATTCAAAGAAGATAAAAGGTTAAGTGTCAATCAGGAGGAAAGCAGTGGAAGAATAAAAGAAGAGTGGGTGAAGTGATGGTGGAGTCTGCTGGATTCAGAGTCGGATGATGGAGTGGCTGCAGTGACGGTAGTTTGAGGCCTCACACCTCTCGATGCCCGAAGGCGAAGGCGCTCCCCCTCGGAGATCAACGTTCCTAGTGAATGAAGGCAACTAACAAGAGATTAGACTCAAGAAGATATTTTTTTTTCATTCATCAACATTAAAATTTACAAAGGAGGGGTAAGGCCCTTTATATAGGAACCTTAAGACTCATTCATAATTTGAATGAAAAATATTACAAGTCTTCATGAAGATGGCACCATAAAATTAGATTTTTCTCCATGGAATCCTCTCTTGGTCGACCTTGAAATGGTAGAGTGCTTGATTTGGGAGAGTGAGGAGGGGAGCATGTCTTCAAGAATCATGGGCACCCACTTGATCATTGCTTCTTTCCTTGACCATCCAAGCTTTTATGGAGAAAGGCTTGATGTGGGGGCATGAAGCATGGATCTTGTCTTGGTGCCTTTGGACTTTTGAATTTCTTCCATGGTTGATCAAACACTTTGGAAAGAAGGCATGATATGGGGTCTTGAAGCAAGGGACATGTCTTCACAAATATTCAACTCCCATTGACCTTCCTTTTTCGCCCACCCTTCTTTGGGAGAAAACTTGATAGGGGGAGGCAAGGGAGGCTTGGATCAAGGGATGGTGTCCACTTGGGTTGATGGCATCCAAAATTCAGCATTTCCTCTTGATTTGGGCCGCCCACTTATCATGATGATGTGGCACCACATGGGATGGGTGAGGTGGTGCTTAAGGGCTGAGGTGGCATCCTTCAAGGCATGGGAAATGGCTTGACCCATTAATAATTGGACTAGACTCAATGACCACTCCTTCAAATAGGCTTGGACCCAATCTTCCAGTAGACTCGGACTAGAACCAATTTAGCTAAGTACAGGACCCAACTTGACCAAATTGGTCAATGTACAAGACTAAAACAAAAGCAATTGAAACTAAATTCATGATTTAAAAAAAAAAACAATGCTTTAGGCTTGAAGCCTTCTTACAAGATCCAAAAATTGAAACCCTAATCAAAGGTTTGGTGCCCACACCAATTCTCCCGGGGTGGGAGGAACTCGACCCTGTCGAGTAAGGGTTGATTTGGCTTTGATGTTTTTCTAGAAGGTTAGGGTCGAGGTGCTGCCAGTCCTCCCGGGTAATCCACGAGTCATCGGACTCAGGTCAGCTTTGCCATCGAACCAAAAAACATTGATAACCTTTGCCCGGGGTGGTGATAGCTTGGTCATCCAGGACATGCTCGATCCGCTCTCCTCTCTCAGGTAAAATTGGAGGTGGACACTCAGGGTGAGGTTCGCTCTCAAATGAAAGGTTAGGCCCAAATGGCTCACTGGGTATGTTTGCTTGTTCCCTATACTCGACTAAGTCTGGGATATTGAAAGTCGAGCTAATGCCATAATTCGGGGGTAGCTCAAGCACATAGGCATTAGGGCCAACTCTCCTTATCACTCTAAAAGGGCCAGCTCCATGAGCATGAAGTTTCTTAACGGTTCTTGGCAGGAACCGTTCAGGCCTAAGCCTAATCATTACATAATCCCCAATTTCAAACTCTTCGGCTCATTTTCCAAGAACCAACCAAATTATTTTAAAATTTGTAAATAATGCAGAATTCTAGTATGATGCAAAGTGCAGATTCACTATGTTTTCCTATTGAGAGGAATTTTATTGGACTCCTAGGGTCTAAACCTAACAAACTATTGACTCTCTAGGTTTGACCTTGGTCTGGTGTGTACAAGAAAAATTACTATGAATCCCTAGTAGATGCCATAAAGTATACCAAAAGTAGGTTACAAATGGGATGGTCTCTAAGGGTTCATGCAACCTGGTAATCTCTACGAAATGTAACCCTATGGCTCTAGAAATATGAGAAGGCTCAGGAAAGGGTAGAAAATAGGAGTCAGAGTCTTGGGGCAATCTCTGGGCATCATGAAATAGACCTTGGTTATTCAGGATAACCTTAAAATTTGGACATTATTCTATAGGATTCATATGGTCCACTTGTTCCGGTAGATCTTGGGGCTTGCTAGGGTCAATCCCATAGTAAGGAAAGTATGTTAAAGAGGATCCTGGGACCAAGTCTAAAGTATGCTGGATGTTTCTCAGGATGGAAGTTGATCAGGTAACTCATCGAGAAGTACATCCTCAAATCTCTTCAGAGCTTCAACTATCTCTAGAGGATGTTCTCTTTGGGTCGGTTCATTAAGGGTTTGTTCCTGAACTCCTTCTGTGGACAAGACTGGCGAACCCTCATGTTCCTTTACTAAATGTGATCCTGGCTCGGTCATTTCTTCTTCAAATTCTTTAGTGGGTTCAGGATCTTTTTCCTTTGATTCCTTAATGATTTCAACCTTGGGCCCATCTTCACCATACTCCTCTACTAAACTTGGCTCATACATATTGTTGTTGGATTCTTTGATGGGCTCTGGAGTTTCTTTCTCTATATTTTCAATGGGTTCAACCCTTTCATACTTAAAGACTTCAATTAGCTCAGGGGTTTTCTAATTTAAATTCCCAGAATGTTCAACCTTTTCTCCCTGAAATTTGTTAAAGGGTTCTTCCTCAGTAACCTCTTTCTCTAACTCCTTAGACTTGATCAGGGTGACTCCAGTCTTCTCTTCCTTAAGGCTACTTGATTCTCTTTTAACCTGGTCCTTAGGCTGAATTTGTATGATTACAAATTTCTTCCCATGGCGACTAAAGGCACAAGTATTGGTCCGACCATAAAGAATGGCATCATGATTATAAATCCATGGTTGACCTAGGATAATGCTACTGACTCCCATGGGAAGGACATCACACCAAATCTCTTCCTCATATGATTGCAATTTGATCAAAACTTGGCACCTAGATTTTATGGGTATAGAGGTTGAATCAATCCAAGAGAGCTGGTAAGGGTTGGGGTGAGGAACTGGGGTCAATCCTAGGGCTTTGACAGTACTTGAAGAGATGGCATTGACACAGCTCCCACTATAAACTATGATCTTACGTACCTTATCCCCTAACTTGACAAAGGTTTGTAGGATATTAGTCCTATGCCAATCTTCTTGCACAATGTTTTGGAAAAGGATGGACCTGACTATTCCTAAAAGGTCTTCAGACTCTAAGGATCACGCTGAGGGTATTCCCTAGGGTGAGGAGGTGACTCAGACTCAAGCTCGATGGATGGTCTAATGTTCTTTTCTAAGGCTCCAATTCTATCTTCAAACTTATCAAGCCTATTATTTATCCTAGCTAACTGTTCGGTGATGACTCTTAAGTGATTTTCTTGGGTGTTTTCCATGGGTTTACTTGATTGGGAATGATGGGGGTGATAAGGGACTCCTGATCAAGTCGACATGAATCAAGCATGCAAAATCGTCTATGATCTACTAGACCTAGAATCTCAACCAGTTGCCTACATCGAGGTGGCAAACCAATCTGTAGTAACTCTGTCCTTGGCTAGGTAGGTGTAGGGGAGTGGAGGTCCCTGAACACCAACCTTAGACACCAATCTGGGATTGGCCAGGTAGGCAGACCAAACTCACAAGCCCTAAATCACCAAGCCTAGACACCAAGAGCAATAGCACACACAGAATGGGCTGATGCCAAGAATAGACACTTAGTCTTGACTCGACCAATTGGTGTCCCTAAGCTCTCTAGAGCAAATTAAGTGTCTATTGGATTTTAGTTAGAGCTTGGGTTCGATATGCAGGTTAGTGCTTTTTGGGCTAGGGACAGGTAATGAAATCCTGACCCTATGTCAAATTGTCGCCCTTAAGTGATTTATGAAAATGAATGCAAGCAAATGATCTAATGAGATGTCACTAAATTATGTTTTTTTTTTGTATTTTTGATGTATGAAAATAGAGTTAAGATGATGGGAATGAAATTATATTACTCTAAATGCAAGATTAAACTAGATGATAATTGAAAACACAAGAAAATGCAAATTTCTAAAATTCTCTGAACAGAACTTGCTCTCAGGTAATATTTCGGCTTGTAGAAATTCTACAAACTGAAATAAAATTTGACAAAATTACCAAAACTACTTTGAATTATATATGATCTATCAAAATAAAAATCAAAAATTTGGAGATTCATACAAATAGAAAAAACTAAAATAACAGACCATGTACAGAAAGGGAAAACTGCAGAAATTAAAAGCTGAAATCTAAGATGCAAAATCTTTTTGATCTTTTAGATCTATCCTTCTTGTATTCCTCTTCCAAGGACTATCATAGTGGAGTCCCTACATGCCTTAGGAGACCCCGTGGAATGGGAGGAGAGGGTCTTGAAACCCTATATTTTTCCTAAGATTGGATGTCTTGGTGAAGCATCTTATCCAAGCACTTTAAGAAGAGCTAAAACCCTAACCATGCTCTGATACCAGAAATGGTGGAGGACTAACTAGATACGAAGATGAAAGATGATGCAAGTTGATGCGGAAAAAAGGATGAGGTGATGATGCTAGCACGGATGATGAAAAGGTGGTTATATCTTGTTTTTCTTTTAGGATTTTATCTTTGGTTCCCGATTGCAAGCAAAGAGAACCTAGGAAAACTGAAAGAAAAGAGGTCTATGCTAGCAGATCAATCCCTAAGAAATGATAGACCAGGACCCCGAGATTAAGGAACCCCGGGATTAGGACTAGCTCGATACACCCAATACCTACATAGGACATGGGGATGCAAACCTTTCAAATTCTACAGCGCCTAGTGCAGAGATCGCTCCACTCGACGGATGCGGCCTGGATGTCCGAGCAATCATGCCCGTGGATGCGCCGGTTCCCGATCATGTGGCCATGATGGCAAGACGACCCATCTTCGATGTCCGTAGCACCAAGGAAGACCTGTAGGCAGCAAGAGAAAGAATGGTTAGCGAAGAGATGAGAAGTGTTGAAGTTGAAATAGGGTTAGGGTAGAGAAACAGGGCTTCGAGCCCGGTATCCGACTGGAGTCCGAAATCGAAGTTGATAACTTGGGGCCTCACAACCCATGACGTCCCGGAGGATGAAGGAATTGTGGCCTCCCACCACTCGACGCTCTCAGGTGAAGGAACGTGGCCTCACACCACTTACACCCTCAGGCGAAGGAACGTGGCCTCACACCACTCGACAACCCTGGGGATGAAGGAAGAGTTTCACTCACTCACAACCTAGTCTAGGGAGACAGAGGATTGGAGAAGAAAACACTCAAAATTTTTTTTTGTATTCATTCACTAACTGTTACAAAGAGGGGTTTGGGTCCTTTAAATAGGTACCCAAAGATACACTCAAAATTCAAAAGAAAACCCATTCAAAATTTGAAACAAAAATACAACTCAATTTGAAAGTGGCGCCCAAGCTTTGGAGAGCTTTCTTCTTGGCCGACCAGCTTGGTATGGCATGATGCTTGGCTTGGAGTGGAGGAGTTGCTCCTTGGACTTCCTTCTTTGCTTGCTTGGTTTTGGTAGAAAACATGAAGTGAGGCTAGCTTGGAGGGATTTGTCCCACTTTGACTTTTCTTGGCTTGATTCAAGGCCGACCAAATGGGAATAATCCTAGGCGTGGCATGATTGGAGGCTTGGAGAGGGGGATTGGTCTTTGACCTTCCTTCCTTGCATGGCTTATTTTGGTAGAAGGCTTGGATTGAGGCTTGATGTCTTCACCATGCCTTTATTGCTTAACTTCATCAAGGGATCATGCCTTTCTTGCTTAACTTCTTTATGGAAGAAGGCTTGAGTGGAGGCATGCATCAAGGGATTTGAAACTTCTTTCCACTTGGAGAATGGAGGATGCCTTTCTTGCTTGACTTTTTTTATGGAAGGAGTCTTGAGTGGAGGCATGCATCAAGGGATTTTAAACTTCTTTCCATGACCGCCCATCCTAGATTGGAAGAGAGCTTGAAGAGGGGAGGGGAAGGGGGCATAGATCATGTGAGTGGTTCCCTTTCTTGGGTGCCCAAAACAAACCACATGTCATCACCTCAGGGCGCCACATAAATAGATAAGGTGGGCCCTGAGCTGACATGTCTCCTTGCCTTTGTTAGGCTTAAAAGGGACTTAACTTTTGAACCGCTAAAGACTTCATGGGCTTAGACTCGGCCTGACTTATTACAAGACTCAGCTCGACCCGATGGGTCGAGGTACAGACTCCATTTAAGCAAATAAACTAGAGGCTGACAGCCTAATTACAGGACTCGATAAACACAGAACCCTAATCAGAGATCCCCCGAAGTTTGAAGGGCTCAAGTCAAACCTTGATGCCCACATCAATTCCCCAGGGGTGGGAGAAACTCGACCCTGTCAAGTGGAAGTTGATTTGGCTTTGGTACTTCTCCAGCAGTCGGTGAATGGCAGGTCCTCCTAGGTGATCCACGAGTCATCATATTTGGGGTCGGCCTTGCCAACGGACCAAGTAACCTGAAAGCCTGTGCCCTGGGCTGTGGTAGCTCGACCATCCAAGATACGCTCGATCCGCACTCCTTACTCAGGTCAATTTGGAAGTGGACACTCTGGTCAGGTTTACTCTCCAAAAAGGATTAGGCTCAAATCACTCGCTAGGTGGTTTGCTGGTTCCCTATACTCAACTAAGTGCAAGATATTCAGAGTCAAGCTAATGTCCCAAATCAGGGTGTTAGGGTCACTCTCCTATCACTCTAAGGGACCAATTCAGCGAGCATAAAAACTTCTTTATTATTTTAGAATCCCCAATTCTCTACTTAGCTTGCTTTCAGGAACAACCAAATTTTAATTATTAATTTTTGTGTCCCTAGTATGCAATGCAAGAGATCATGCAGATTCTGAGACTCAAGTAACACTCAACAAATGCAAACTAAACTAGGTATTCCTAGTAAGAGGAATTTATTGGGGTCCTAGGGCCTAAACTTACTAGATCATTGGTTCTCTAGGCTTGACCCTAGCCTGGTATGCACAAGAAAAATGTTTTAGGATCCCTAACAGATGCCATAAAGTATACCAGAAGTAGAGGGCGAATGGGATGGGCTCTAAGGAGTCACACATTCTGGTAGTCTCAATAAAAAGTAACCTCCTGGCTCTAGGGATATGAGATGGCTTAAGAAAAGGCAGGGAATAAAAAGGAGACTCTGGGACTGGTTCGAAGTTTAGGCAGCTGACCTTAATGTATGAATGAAGGTCTAAAGGTGTGCTCATCTTAACCTCATGGTCAGTACTAGGAGGATCGATAGGTGCAAGTCCTCGGGTAGATGGGATGCTCCTAGATAGTGGAGGGCTTTTGGGAAGGTCTTTGGAACATTCATCTTGAGAATCTATACCTTCATCTATTTCGTTTGATCCTGGCTTGGTCAGTTCTACTACAAGGTCTATAGTGGACTCAGGATCATTATCATTTGGGTCCTTGCTAAGTTCTAGGGTATCCTTAATGATTCCATCAGGGGGGAGCTGATCAATTAAATTATCAGGCGATACCTCCTCACATTCTTCTTCTTCTTCATATTCATTAATCAAGCTTATTTCAGGCTCATATATGACCTCTTCAAACTCACTGAAGGGTTCTAATCCTTTCTCCTTTGGTTCCTCTATAGGCACGACTATGGTTGGGTCAACTACTTTTGGGATGGCCATACCTAACTCCTTCTCAGTGTTTTCTTTCTGGTCAAGAGGTGACACGGGTGGGGATTGATAAACAAAAGTCTGGTTCACTACAGATGTCGGATCAATCGGGATTCGATTCAAGTTGGTAGAGGTCAGCTTTAAGTCCAATGTATTAGATCGAGTATATCTTAAAGACCACTCACAGTCTTGGGCTTCTTGGTAGGCTTGCTCTAACTTTTTGGTCTTTTCAAAGCCTATTTTTTTATAGATGTCTGGGTGTAGCCAAGCCCTAAACCTCAATGTGATCTGAACCTCGGTCTCAATGGTATTACGTTTCATGACATACCACTGGAAGTCCTCGATATACTCAGACACTGGCCTATTACCTTGTCTCAATTGGTACCATCGGCCTAGAAGTCTTTGCTCATAGGATTCACCTAGGTACCCTGCTCTCAACTTACTTCTCATGTCTTTCCAAGTTACCTTAGACTCTTGTATCTCATACTTCATTCTTCCTCTAACATCAAACCAATAATGTTCGACTGAACCCCGAAGATGCATTTGGGCAAACCTGACCTTACTATCCTCACACAGATCGCTCCACTTAAAATATTCATCCATATCATCCTGCCAATCAATATAAACCTGACGAAAATGACTTCCTCGAAAAGGACGAAACTGAGGATAGACTCTGGGGTTAGATGCCATGAAAATACTGACTAGCTAAAGGGCAGTTAGGCTAAAGGACTCCTAATTCTAGACTAGTCATGCAACACACAACGAACGTCTAAGATCTAATAGACCTAGAATCTCAACCAGTTGCCTAGGTCAGAGTGGCAAACCAGTCTGTAGTAGCCTTGTCCTTGGCCAGGTAGGTGGAGGGGAGTGGAGGTTCCTCTCTGCTTGCCTTAGACACCAATTTTGCAATTGGCCAGGTAAGCAAACCAACCCACAAGCCCTGATTCACCAAGCCTAGACACCAAGAACTCAGTACAAACAGATTGGGCTGTCACCAAGATTAGACACTTGGTCTCGACTCGACCAAATGGGTGTCCCTAAGCTCTCTAGAGCAATTAGGTGTCTAACTGATTTTAGTTAGGGTTTGGGTTCGGGATGCAGGTTAGTGGTTTGTGGGCTAGGGACAGGTGATGAACTCCTAACCCTATGTCAAATTGCCACCCTTAAGTGTTTTATGAACAATGTAGGCACAGAAATATCTAAGAAAAAGATTTAATATATATATATATATTCGGATATATTGATGATAAGCAAAGTGCAAAAGAAGTCTAAATATGAACTAATTGCATGAACTAACTAAATGAGACAAGAAAGAGATGCTTGATGAAACTGCAGGCCTGATATTTTCTCAGATGGTATTTTAGCTTGTAGAATTTCTACAGGCTGAAATAAAATCTGAGAAAAGATCAGAAGAATCCTCCAAATGCAGCAGATCAATCAAAAGAAAAATCAAATAAAACAGAGATTCCTACAAAGAGAAAAAATTAAAATAGCAGACTATATATGGGCTGGACAAAAGCAGAGACCTAAATGCAAGAGAACTAGTCTGAGCCTAGGCTCTGATACCAAGAACGATGCGGAAAAAAAAAAGGATGAGGATGATGATGATAGCACGGATGATGAAAAGGTGGTTATATCTTGTTTTTCTTTTAGGGTTTTATCTTTGGTTCCCGATTGCAAGCAAAGAGAACCTAGGAAAACTGAAAGAAAAGAGGTCTATGCTAGCAGATCAATCCCTAAGAAATGATAGACTAGGTCCCCGAGATTAAGGAATCCCGGGATTAGGACTAGCTCGATACACCCAATACCTACCTAGGACATGGGGATGCAAACCTTTCAAATTCTAAAGCGCCTGGTACAGAGATCGCTCCACTCGATAGATGCGGCCTGGATGTCCAAGCAATCGTGCCCGTGGATGTGCCGGTTCCCGATCATGTGGTCGTGATGGCAAGACGACCCATCTTCGATATCCGTAGCACCAAGGAAGACCTGTAGGCAGCAAGAGAAAGAACGGTTAGCGAAGAGATGAGAAGTGTTGAAGTTGAAATAGGGTTAGGGTAGAGAAACAGGGCTTCGAGCCCGGTATCCGACTGGAGTCCGAAATCGAAGTTGATAACTTGGGGCCTCACAACCCACGACATCCCGGAGGACGAAGGAATTGTGGCCTCCCACCACTCGACGCTCTCAGGCGAAGGAACGTGGCCTCACACCACTTACATCCTCAGGCGAAGGAACGTGGCCTCACACCACTCGACATCCCTGGGGATGAAGGAAGAGTTTCACTCACTCACAACCTAGTCTAGGGAGACAGAGGATTGGAGAAGAAAACACTCAAAATTTTTTTTTGTATTCATTCACTAACTGTTACAAAGAGGGGTTTGGGTCCTTTAAATAGGTACCCAAAGATACATTCAAAATTCAAAAGAAAATCCATTCAAAATTTGAAACAAAAATACAACTCAATTTGAAAGTGGCGCCCAAGCTTTGGAGAGCTTTCTTCTTGGCCGACCAGCTTGGTATGGCATGATGCTTGGCTTGGAGTGGAGGAGTTGCTCCTTGGACTTCCTTCTTTGCTTGCTTGGTTTTGGTAGAAAACATGAAGTGAGGCTAGCTTGGAGGGATTTGTCCCACTTTGACTTTTCTTGGCTTGATTCAAGGCCAACCAAATGGGAATAATCCTAGGCGTGGCATGATTAGAGGCTTGGAGAGGGGGATTGGTCTTTGACCTTCCTTCCTTGCATGGCTTATTTTGGTAGAAGGCTTGGATTGAGGCTTGATGTCTTCACCATGCCTTTCTTGCTTAACTTCATCAAGGGATCATGCCTTTCTTACTTAACTTATTTATGGAAGAAGGCTTGAGTGAAGGCATGCATCAAGGGATTTGAAACTTCTTTCCACTTGGAGAATGGAGGATGCCTTTCTTGCTTGACTTTTTTATGGAAGGAGTCTTGAGTGGAGGCATGCATCAAGGGATTTTAAACTTCTTTCCATGACCGCCCATCCTAGATTGGAAGAGAGCTTGAAGAGGGGAGGGGAAGGGGGCATGGATCATGTGAGTGGTTCCCTTTCTTGGGTGCCCAAAACAAACCACATGTCATCACCTCAGTGCGCCACATAAATAGATAAGGTGGGCCCTGAGCTGACATGTCTCCTTGCCTTTGTTAGGCTTAAAAGAGACTTAACTTTTGAACCGCTAAAGACTTCATGGGCTTAGACTCGGCCCGACTTATTACAAGACTCAGCTCGACCCGATGGGTCGAGGTACAGACTCCATTTAAGAAAATAAACTAGAGGCTGACAGCCTAATTACAGGACTCGATAAACACAAAACCCTAATCAGAGATCCCCCGAAGTTTGAAGGGCTCAAGTCAAACCCTGATGCCCACATCAATTCCCCAGGGGTGGGAGAAACTCGACCCTGTCAAGTGGAAGTTGATTTGGCTTTGGTACTTCTCCAGCAGTCGGTGAATGGCAGGTCCTCCTAGGTGATCCACGAGTCATCATATTTGGGATCGGCCTTGCCAACGGACCAAGTAACTTGAAAGCCTGTGCCCTGGGCTGCGGTAGCTCGACCATCCAAGATATGCTCGATCCGTACTCCTTACTCAGGTCAATTTGGAAGTGGACACTCTGGTCAGGTTTACTCTCCAAAAAGGATTAGGCTCAAATCACTCGCTAGGTGGTTTGCTGGTTCCCTATACTCAACTAAGTGCAAGATATTGAGAGTCAAGCTAATGTCCCAAATCAGGGTGTTAGGGTCACTCTCCTATCACTCTAAGGGACCAATTCAGCGAGCATAAAAACTTCTTTATTATTTTAGAATCCCCAATTCTCTACTTAGCTTGCTTTCAGGAACAACCAAATTTTAATTATTAATTTTTGTGTCCCTAGTATGCAATGCAAGAGATCATGCAGATTCTGAGACTCAAGTAACACTCAACAAAAGCAAACTAAACTAGGTATTCCTAGTAAGAGGAATTTATTGGGGTCCTAGGGCGTAAACCTACTAGATCATTGGTTCTCTAGGCTTGACCCTAGCCTGGTGTGCACAAGAAAAGTTTTTTAGGATCCCTAACAGATGCCATAAAGTATACCAGAAGTAGAGGGTGAATGGAATGGGCTCTAAGGAGTCACACATTCTGGTAGTCTCAATAAAAAGTAACCTCCTAGCTCTAGGGATATGAGATGGCTTAAGAAAAGGCAGGGAATAAAAAGGAGACTCAAGGACTGGTTCGAAGTTTAGGCAGCTGACCTTAATGTATGAATGAAGGTCTAAAGGTGTGCTCATCTTAACCTCATGGTCAGTACTAGGAGGATCGATAGGTGCAAGTCCTCGGGTATATGGGATGCTCCTAGATAGTGGAGGGCTTTCGGGAAGGTCTTTGGAACATTCATCTTGAGAATCTATACCTTCATCTATTTTGTTTGATCCTGGCTTGGTCAGTTCTACTACAAGGTCTATAGTGGACTCAGGATCATTATCATTTGGGTCCTTGCTAAGTTCTAGGGTATCCTTAATGATTCCATCAGGGGGAGCTGATCAATTAAATTATCAGGCGATACCTCCTCACATTCTTCTTCTTCTTCATATTCATTAATCAAGCTTATTTCAGGCTCATATATGACCTCTTCAAACTCACTGAAGGGTTCTAATCCTTTCTCCTTTGGTTCCTCTATAGGCACAACTATGGTTGGGTCAACTACTTTTGGGATGGCCATACCTAACTCCTTCTCAGTGTTTTCTTTCTGGTCAAGAGGTGACACGGGTGGGGATTGATAAACAAAAGTCTAGTTCACTACAGATGTCGGATCAATCGGGATTCGATTCAAGTTGGTAGAGGTCAGCTTTAAGTCCAAAGTATTAGATCGAGTATATCTTAAAGACCACTCACAGTCTTGGGCTTCTTGGTAGGCTTGCTCTAACTTATTGGTCTTTTCAAAGCCTAATTTTTTATAGATGTCTAGGTGTAGCCAAGCCCTAAACCTCAATGTGATCTGAACCTCGGTCTCAATGGTATTACGTTTCATGACATACCACTGGAAGTCCTCGATATACTCAGACACTGGCCTATTACCTTGTCTCAATTGGTACCATCGGCCTAGAAGTTTTTGCTCATAGGATTCACCTAGGTACCCTGCTCTCAACTTACTTCTCATGTCTTTCCAAGTTACCTTAGACTCTTGTCTCTCATACTTTATTCTTCCTCTAACATCAAACCAATAATGTTCGACTGAACCCCGAAGATGCATTTGGGCAAACCTGACCTTACTATCCTCATACAGATCGCTCCACTTAAAATATTCATCCATATCATCCTCCCAATCAATATAAACCTGACGAAAATGACTTCCTCGAAAAGGACGAAACTGAGGATAGACTCTGGGGTTAGATGCCATGAAAATACTGACTAGCTAAAGGGCAGTTAGGCTAAAGGACTCCTAATTCTAGACTAGTCATGCAACACACAACGAACGTCTAAGATCTAATAGACCTAGAATCTCAACCAGTTGCCTAGGTCAGAGTGGCAAACCAGTCTGTAGTAGCCTTGTCCTTGGCCAGGTAGGTGGAGGGGAGTGGAGGTTCCTCTCTGCTTGCCTTAGACACCAATTTTGCAATTGGCCAGGTAAGCAAACCAACCCACAAGCCCTGATTCACCAAGCCTAGACACCAAGAACTCAGTACAAACAGATTGGGCTGTCACCAAGATTAGACACTTGGTCTCGACTCGACCAAATGGGTGTCCCTAAGCTCTCTAGAGCAATTAGGTGTCTAACTGATTTTAGTTAGGGTTTGGGTTCGGGATGCAGGTTAGTGGTTTGTGGGCTAGGGACAGGTGATGAACTCCTAACCCTATGTCAAATTGCCACCCTTAAGTGTTTTATGAACAATGTAGGCACAGAAATATCTAAGAAAAAGATTTAATATATATATATATATATTCGGATATATGGATGATAAGCAAAGTGCAAAAGAAGTCTAAATATGAACTAATTGCATGAACTAACTAAATGAGACAAGAAAGAGATGCTTGCTGAAACTGCAGGCCTGATATTTTCTCAGATGGTATTTTAGCTTGTAGAATTTCTACAGGCTGAAATAAAATCTGAGAAAAGATCAGAAGAATCCTCTGAATGCAGCAGATCAATCAAAAGAAAAATCAAATAAAACAGAGATTCCTACAAAGAGAAAAAATTAAAATAGCAGACTATATATGGGCTGGACAGAAGCAGAGACCTAAATGCAAGAGAACTAGTCTGAGCCTAGGCTCTGATACCAAGAATGATGCAGAAAAAAAAAAGGATGAGGATGATGATGATAGCACGGATGATGAAAAGGTGGTTATATCTTGTTTTTCTTTTAGGGTTTTATCTTTGGTTCCCGATTGCAAGCAAAGAGAACCTAGGAAAACTGAAAGAAAAGAGGTCTATGCTAGCAGATCAATCCCTAAGAAATGATAGACTAGGACCCCGAGATTAAGGAATCCCGGGATTAGGACTAGCTCGATACACCCAATACCTACCTAGGACATGGGGATGCAAACCTTTCAAATTCTAAAGTGCCTGGTACAGAGATCGCTCCACTCGACGGATGCGGCCTGGATGTCCGAACAATCGCGCCCGTGGATGTGCCGGTTCTCGATCATGTGGCCGTGATGGCAAGACGACCCATCTTCGATGTCCGTAGCACTAAGGAAGACCTGTAGGCAGCAAGAGAAAGAATGGTTAGCGAAAAGATGAGAAGTGTTGAAGTTGAAATAGGGTTAGGGTAGAGAAACAGGGCTTCGAGCCCGGTATCCGACTGGAGTCCAAAATCGAAGTTGATAACTTGGGGCCTCACAACCCACGACGTCCCGGAGGATGAAGGAATTGTGGCCTCCCACCACTCGACGCTCTCAGGCGAAGGAACGTGGCCTCACACCACTTACACCCTCAGGCGAAGGAACGTGTCCTCACACCACTCGACATCCCTGGGGATGAAGGAAGAGTTTCACTCACTCACAACCTAGTCTAGGGAGACAGAGGATTGGAGAAGAAAACACTCAAAATTTTTTTTTGTATTCATTCACTAACTGTTACAAAGAGAGGTTTGGGTCCTTTAAATAGGTACCCAAAGATACATTCAAAATTCAAAAGAAAACCCATTCAAAATTTGAAACAAAAATACAACTCAATTTGAAAGTGGCGCCCAAGCTTTGGAGAGCTTTCTTCTTGGTCGACCAGCTTGGTATGGCATGATGCTTGGCTTGGAGTGGAGGAGTTGCTCCTTGGACTTCCTTCTTTGCTTGCTTGGTTTTGGTAGAAAACATGAAGTGAGGCTAGCTTGGAGGGATTTGTCCCACTTTGACTTTTCTTGGCTTGATTCAAGGCCGACCAAATGGGAATAATCCTAGGCGTGGCATGATTAGAGGCTTGGAGAGGGGGATTGGTCTTTGTCCTTCCTTCCTTGCATGGCTTATTTTGGTAGAAGGCTTGGATTGAGGCTTGATGTCTTCACCATGCCTTTCTTGCTTAACTTCATCAAGGGATCATGCCTTTCTTGCTTAACTTCTTTATGGAAGAAGGCTTGAGTGGAGGCATGCATCAAGGGATTTGAAACTTCTTTCCACTTGGAGAATGGAGGATGCCTTTCTTGCTTGACTTTTTTATGGAAGGAGTCTTGAGTGGAGGCATGCATCAAGGGATTTTAAACTTCTTTCCATGACCGCCCATCCTAGATTGGAAGAGAGCTTGAAGAGGGGAGGGGAAGGGGGCATGGATCATGTGAGTGGTTCCCTTTCTTGGGTGCCCAAAACAAACCACATGTCATCACCTCAGTGCGCCACATAAATAGATAAGGTGGGCCCTGAGCTGACATGTCTCCTTGCCTTTGTTAGGCTTAAAAGAGACTTAACTTTTGAACCGCTAAGGACTTCAAGGGCTTAGACTCGGCCCGACTTATTACAAGACTCAGCTCGACCTGATGGGTCGAGGTACAGACTCCATTTAAGCAAATAAACTAGAGGCTGACAGCCTAATTACAGGACTCGATAAACACAGAACCCTAATCAGAGATCCCCCGAAGTTTGAAGGGCTCAAGTCAAACCCTGATGCCCACATCACAAGTGATTTTTAGGGTTTTGTGATTTTTTGATTTTATGGTTTCTTTGGATTCCCGAAAATAAGTAAGACATGATTAGGGCTCTATAACAATAAGAGCTATCAAGCAAGTAGATGGTCCCTAAACAATGATAAAGAGAGGACCCCGGGTTGAGAAACCCCGTAGGACTTAGCTCTCCGATCAAGATCTACTTAGGAGTCAGGAGGCAAACCTCAAAGATCTGAAGTGCCTGATGCAGAGATCGCTCACCTTGCCGGATGCGGCCTGGATGATCGAGCCGTCAACCCTACGGAGGTTCCGGTTGGATGTCTGAAGATCTCGATGGCAAAGGCAACCATCGCGGTACTTGTGTCACCTGGAGGACCTGCGAGCATTCAAAGAAGATAAAAGGTTAAGTGTCAATCAGGAGGAAAGCTGTGGAAGAATAAAAGAACAGTGGTTGAAGTGATGGTGGAGTCTACTGGATTCGGAGTCGGATGATGGAGTGGCGGCAGTGACGGTAGTTTGAGGCCTCACACCTCTTGACACCCGAAGGCGAAGGCACTCTCTCTCGGAGATCGACGTTCCTAGTGAACGAAGGCAACTAACAAGAGATTGGACTCAAGAAGATAATTTTTTTTTCATTCATCAACATTAAAATTTATAAAGGAGGGGTAAGGCCCTTTATATAGGCACCTTAAGACTCATTCAAAATTTGAATGAAAAATATTACAAGTCTTCATGAAGATGGCACCATAAAATCAGATTTTTCTCCATGGAATCCTCTCTTGGTCGACCTTGAAATGGTAGAGTGCTTGATTTGGGAGAGTGAGGAGGGGAGCATGTCTTCAAGAATCATGGGCACCCACTTGATCATTGCTTCTTTCCTTGACCATCCAAGCTTTTATGGAGAAAGGCTTGATGTGGGAGCATGAAGCATGGATCTTGTCTTGGTGCCTTTGGACTTTTGAGTTTCTTCCATGGTTGATCAAACGCTTTGGGAAGAAGGCGTGATATGGGTGCTTGAAGCATGGGACATGTCTTCACAAATCTTCAACTCCCATTGACCTTCCTTTTTCGCCCACCCTTCTTTGGGAAAAACTTGATAGGGTGAGGGAAGGGAGGCTTGGATCAAGGGATGGTGTCCACTTGGGTTGATGGCATCAAAATTCTGCATTTCCTCTTGATTTGGGCCGCCCACTTGTCATGATGATGTGGTGCCACATGGGATGGTGAGGTGGTGCTTAAGGGCTGAGGTGGCATCCTTCAAGGCGTGGGAAATGGCTTGACCCATTAATAATTGGACTACACTCAATAACCACTCCTTCAAATAGGCTTGGACCCAATCTTCTAGTAGACTCAGACTAGAACCAATTTAGCTAAGTACAGGACCCATTGACCCAACTTGACCAAATTGGTCAATGTACAAGACTAAAACAAAAGCAATTGAAACTAAATTCATGACTAAAAAAAAAATACAATGCTTTAGGCTTGAAGCCTTATTACAAGACCCAAAAATTGAAACCCTAATCAGAGGTCTGGTGCCCATACCATGATCGCCCTGGTATGGGTCTGGCTACCATGTTTTCCATTGGAGTACTGGGGAGAGGTAGCACTTCGAGGCATGGCTCGACTAGTAGGTGATTTTTCGTCGATGGATGAGTGCATGGTGGTGAGGAGGAGGCTTGACTTTGCTCAGGCCTATGTCAAGCTTGCTCTCCTGACTGCTTCAACAGGGGTTCTCTTTAAGGAGCCAGAGGGCCCATCCGACAAAGGTTCGTTTACAAGAACCTTGATGAAATCTATCTCTAGTGTAGTCTTTTCACAATCTAGAGGAGTTATGCCTAGTCGGAGGGTAAGGAGGTGAGGGAGATGGCTTATGATCGAAGCATATTGCCTGGGTCAATAGGAGGAAAAGGAAGAGGCATTTTGTCATGTCTTGAATCCAGCATCGGGATCGGATACGTGACCGGCTGCACAACCTAGGTTTCATCCAAGAGATCATGCCAAGCATATCCTTCAATTCAATATCCAAGCAATGGTAAAGAACAAATATCACTAATTATTTCTAAATTTTTTCATCAAAGTTAACAGATAGATAAAACTCAACTAAAATTTAGGATAAATTATAAAATAATTGATTAACACCTAAACCCCAATTCCTCACTAACTAGTCCTCAAAGTCTGATTGATCTTCCAGATCTATAATAAAAAATATAGAAAAATAGGGGATGAGCTATATAGGCTCAGTAAGTTATCAGCATCTCTAATATATGCATAAACATGTCAACAACAATTTACAAATATACACAAATCAAGCATCATAGAACAACTAGTTCATAATAAAATAAAATGCAAATCACATTATATGCACATTCAATTACAATGACACGACTATAGATGGCCAACCATTTATTTTACTCTCCTAGTCCCTCTAACTATGGCCACAATCAGCCCGTGGTTAACTCTGAAAGATACTAGAATCCTAACACCATACCGCACATCGGTTATGTACCAGTGATCACCCCACTGGAGGCCCAGAAGGAAACTAACTCTGATATCACATAAGAAAACAAGAATCCTCAGCATGTGCTAGCAACTACCATGTATGGCTAAAAATAAAAGGCAACTAGCTCCTGACTATACATACAGTATATCGGTCATGTGCCAGTGATCGTCCCATTGGAGGCCCTAAAGGAGATTAGATCCTCGTGTGATCATAGTCAGACTATAGAGCATCCACACCAACATAATGCATGCAACCCAATGCAATATACTACATATATTGAATATTTCATAAATACATAACATATTTGGTACATAATACCAGAGGTCAAGATAACTTACCAGAAACTAATTCTATAATGAACATGCGACTCAACTCTAGATCCTCTATACTCTCATACTGATGATGGCTTTGAAAAAATAAGTTAAATAATTAAAACGGGATCTAAAAATAAAATAAAAGATTATTCGATCCGATCTAGGGCTAGGCTCGATCTAGTTATTTATTTAGATATGGGTGATGAATATCAGATTAATCAACAATCTAAATATCCAAATTAATTTTACAAAATATATTTATTTATTTTTTTCTTCTCTCTCCTCTTCCTCTCTTCTTCTCTCTCCCTTCTTTCTCTCTCCTATTCTTTCTCTTTTTCTCTCTCCTTTTCTCTCTCCTATTTCTCTCACCTTTTCTTTCTCCTCTCTCTCCTCTTTCTCTTTCCTTTTTTCTCTTTCCTTTTTCTCTTTTTTTTTCTTTTTTTTCCTCCTTTTTTTTCCTTCTCTTCTCCTGAACTCCCTTGCCCTTCCATGGCCCGACCGAACCGACCTCCCCCATGGTTGCCGGTAGTGGCCATAGGAGGTGGTCACCGAGAAGAAGGGTCGGTGGACCAAAGGTGGATGGTAGCACAACCACTAGCGAGGTATGGTCCAAGGCAAACCAACCCAAAAGAATCAACCAAAACCAGATTTAATCCCCCCCAAAATAACTGAAAAAAAGAAATAAAACTTACCGGCTTCGAAGGGGCTCTCTGTCACTCACCATAGAAGAGGAAGACGATGGAACAGGGTCGATTGTGCACCCTAGAGATGGTGGTAGGGGAGGTTTAAAAAGGAAGAACGAGAGAATTTTTCTCACCGTACGGGATGGAACCTCGATCGACCAGGAGTTACAACCTTCCATGATGCTCCACTGGCCATCTTCAGCACTCCCATGACTCCCCTCCATACTTTTTGGTGATGGTTTCGGTCTAATAAACATTTCCTATTTGGCCTCTCCATTCTTTTTTTTTCCAGTTTTTCAACTAAAGTCAGAATGCCTTGCCGACTTCAGCCGAAAATGGCCCAAAGGCCATGGGTTCCACATGTTTGGTGGGCCATATATGGGGCCATGGCTGCTGGCCATCCAGCATAGTCTACTTACAAAAGAGGTGGTAGACGATTAGAGGAAGATGGAGGTCAAGTTGGATTGGCCCAAGGGATCGATCAAGGAGCCAAATTGGGTGGGTGGAGGCTGAGTTAACCTAGTGGCGGGATCCAATGGCTGGATCAAATCGACTAAGATTGCATGGTGATGATCCCCCTACCCAATAGCTAGATTTGATGGAAGCTTTGAGTTAGTGTAGGGTCGGTGGGCCTGAGCTTAGGCCGGATCTGCCCATAAAGGGCCACTAGATTAAGGCTAGGATGCTAGCAATAGCCCATGCATGGTGCTAGCACGGGTGTGCACAGGATGGAGAAGTTGGGGTCTGGCATGACAACGGGCTCATCCCAGTCCAAACATGCCCAGTCCCTAAATTTGATGCAGGATGGTTGACATGAGGCCTAATTTGCAGGCTACAGAGCTTAGTTGGTCTAGCAAGAGTCGAGGAGGAAGAATAAGGCCAAGGGCAAGGCGTTGGCCCCTCATGCTTGCCCTTGGCCCCCTCATGGATTGGAAGGATCTATTAACAAGTGAGCAGGCTCTGGGGTCTTTATCTTCTCTACTAGGGCCCCAAGGGAGGAGGATCATAGTTTGATTCAGGTTATGGAGTGGACATTTGACCTTGGTGCCCAAGGCAAGGAGGGACTCCCTAAGCATGGGGCTAGAGATTGTGTTAGAGGCTTAGAGCATGAACCATGAGGATGCTACGGATTGACTATGATAGGCCATTCAGAAAGCATAGAAGAGTCTCTCAACAAGGACATGCCATCTACGAGGACCATGGTGGAATCTTAGATTGAGGGGGATGCTGGAGCAGACCTTCTTCTTTGCTAGTTATTGTTATAAGGATGTTGATTTGGAATACCCGGAGGTGGGGAAACCCTCATTCCAAACTTCCTTTAGTAGAATAATCTAGTAGCACTATCATGATATCTGTATTCTTCTTGAGACCCGATTATCTGGAATGAGCCTTGCTTGTGCTAGGTGGTGAATTTAGTCAGCATGGAGTACCTACACAATGGAGTCTTGGGCCTTTTAGGGAGAAGTTTGGTGATGTGGAGATGTGGTCTAGTAAGGGTGGATGCTTTCCACAGGTGCGAGCAACAGGTAGCACTAGTCATCTCAAAATAGACTAGTGTCCCTTGGCTATTGTCTGGTGTGTTCGCAAGCATTGGGTATAAGAAGCGGAGGTTACTTTGGTCTGAGATCTCCATGCTAGTTTCTTGGGGGTTGCCTTCTCTCATTGCAAAGATTTTAACTACATTATTGGGTCCCATGAGAAGATGGGCGATAGGTAGCATGCCAATAGTATTGAGTCCAAGGAGTTTATTGGTGATGCGGGCTGATTAACCTTGGGTATTCTGGACCATGCTTCTCAGTGTAACAAGTAACTAGGGGTGGCTAGAGTCTAGGAAAGATTTGATCGGGCATTAGCCATGGCTGACTAGATCTAGCATTTCTCAGGGCATCTGGTATAGTATTTGCTAAGGATTGCATCGGATCATTGCCCAATTCTCATCTCCATTGATAGTCTATATATGTCCATGCCTTCATTCTAGTTTGAGATGTTCTGGAATTTTTATCCAAGATCATGGGATTTGATAAGGGTGGTGTGGAGGATGCAATCCATGGGGATGCGAGGTATCGGTTGACCTGGAGGTTAGACCTAGCCAGGCGTAGGCTCCTTTAGTAGAACCACCTTAAGGTTAGTGATATTTTAAAGAGGACAGAAGGGGTGGAGGCTAACATTGTGGATCTACAGATGAGAGAGGACCAGGAGCATGGTCTTTGGTAATCTAACTTGAAGGAGCTTCACCATAAACTCTCAGCACACCATTCTTTATTAAGATAAGTAGGAGACTTTGTAAAGACGGAAGTCATGGATTTAGTGGATTAAGGAGGGTGACCAGAACACCATATTCTTCCATCAATCCATTATAATCTGAAGGTCTGCCAATCGAATCAGGCAATCGAGGGAGGGCAATGGCAAAGTGGTGATAGGCAGTAATTAGATCAAAGATCAGATCTTTCACTTCTTCGCATTATGTTGGACCTTGCCACATGGTGAGGATTCCCCATAGGATTCCCAACCTATGGATCAAGTCTTGGATTAGGAGAATATGGTCTTGGCTTGCACAATGTCTATTACAAAGATTCATGAGGCCCTTTGGTCTCTTGGGGAGGACAAGGCCCCTAGGCTATATTGATTCCCCCCTTATTTTTTCATTGATACTAGCCTATTATGAGGAAGAGGTGGTTGGGGCAATGCAGGTGATCTTCCAATCAAATGGCATCCCTGGGGAGTGGAAGATGTTGATCACTCTTATCCTTAAGAGATCTGATACTTCTACTCCATGAAATTTCAGATCGATCAGTCCATGCACCACCCTCTACAAGGTATGTGCTAAGATTTTGGTTGGATGGTTGAAGTCAATTGTCCCTCACCTTATCAGTCTTGAGTAGGGGCATTTGACAACGGCTGATGTAGGGCAAGGGATGCTGGGATGGATGCTTATGATGCAAGGAGTTTCTTTTTTTTTTATGTTTGATGGTTTTTAGATATTTTTTTAGGGTTTCGATTCCCGATCATAAGCAAAGGTAAGAAATACGAAGAACAGTAATGAAAGCTTACGCTAGCAGTTCAAAGCCCTAAAAGTGAAAACGAGAACAGGATCCCGGGATTAAGAAACCCCGGTAGGACTAGCTCGACCTACAACATCTACTTAGGAGATAAAGACAAAGCAAACCTCAAACTTCTGGAGCGCCCAGTGTAGAGATCGCTCAACTCGGCGGATGCGGCCTGGATGCCCGAGCAGTCGAACTCGTGGGAGCACTAGATTGGGGTCAGGAGGTCACGATGGCAAAGCTGACTATCTCCAATGCCCGAGATGTCAGGGAGGAACTGTAGGCAAACAAAAGAAGGGTCAGTGAAATGTGGAGATGCACGGAAAGGAATTGAGATGGAGTTGGGAAGGGGCTTCGAGCCCGGTGTCCGGCTAGATTTCGAAGTCGATGTTGGAGATAACTTGGGGCCTCGCACCCCGCGACATCCTGGAGGATGAAGGAATGTGGCCTCACACTACGTGATGTCCTGGAGGACGAAGGATTCGCGATGCCCTGGGGCGACGAACATGTGGCCTCACACCACTCGACATCCGTGGGGACGAAGGCAATTCCACTCAAACCTAGCCTAAGAGACAATGGTTGGAGGGTGGAAAGAACTCAAACTTTTTCATTAATCACTCAATCATTCAATAGTTTTACAAGGGAGGGATTGGGTCCTTTAAATAGGCACCCAAGGCCCATTTGAAATTCAAATTACAACTTTCATGGTGGCGCCCAAAATTCTCCATCATCTCCTCTCTTTGGCCGACCAAATGACTTGGGGTTGGGCGTGGCATGTGGGAAGACTTGGAGAGGGGGATTGGTCTCTTGACTTCCTTCCTTAGCATGCTTATTTTTGGAAGAAAGAGTGGGGCATGGCTTGCTTGGAGGGATGTGTTCCCTTGGACTCTTCAACGCCATCTCTTGGATTGATTCAAGGCCGACTAAGGGAGAGCTCCAAGGGCGTTGCATGGTTGAGGGCTTGAAGAGGGGAGTGTGTCCTTTGACCTTCCTTCCTTGCATGAATACTTTGGGAAGAAAGCTTGGAAGGGGGCTTGCTTTGAGGCTTGGTTTCTTCAAGGATCTTCGACGCCCCTCTTTTGATGGAACAAGGCATGATGTGGGGGAGGGAAGAGGGGGATGGTGTTTCTTCTTTCCAATGTCGCCCAAGGCGTGTGGACAGCATGAGGGTGCCACCCTGTTTCCCTCCTTGGATGCCCAAGTGGCTGTTGATGTGGCACCACGTAGGTAGCTGAGGTGGCACCTAAGTTGGCATTATTCTAAGTGGAAGGGGTGGGTTGGCCCACCAGAACTTGATTTTATTAAGAAAACCAGGGTGACTTCAATTAGGCTTGGGCCCAGTCCAAACTCAGACTCGAACAAATACAGGACTAATGACCTAACTTGACCCAAATTGGTCAAGGTACAAGACTAAACAAACTTTGACAAGAAATTATGAAATTGCTTTGGCTCATGGCCTTATTACAGGACTCATAGATGGAAAACCCTAATCTAAGATCCATAGAGGGTTGAGGAGCCTCTGTCGGATCCTGGTGCCCACACCAGTTCTCTCGGGGTGGGAGAAACTCGACCCTATCGAGTAAGGGTTAGCTTGGCTTTCATACCTCTCCAGGATGTCATGGTCGATGCGCTGCAAGTCCTCCCGTGTGATCCACGAGTCATCAAATTCGGGTCGGCCTTGCCATCAGACCAGGTAACGCTGGTAGCCTTTGCCCCGGGTAGTGATGGCTTGGTCATCCAGGACATGCTCGATCCACTCTCCTCACTCAGGTATATTTGGAGGTGGACACTCAGGTTCAGGTTCACTCTCAAAAGGGAGGTCAGGCCCAAATGGCTCACTGGGTATGTTTGCGGGTTCCCTATACTCGACTAAGTCAGAGATATTGAATGTCGAGCTAATTCCATAATCCAGAGGTAGTTCTAGCACATAGGCGTTAGGGCCCATTCTCCTAATTACTTTAAAGGGACCCGCCCCATGAGCATGAAGCTTCTTAACGATTCCTGGTGGAAACCGTTCAGGTCGGAGCCTAATCATTACAAAATCCCTTATTTCAAACTCTTTGGCTCGCTTTCGGGAATCAACCAAATTATTTTAAAAATTGTATTTAATGCATAATCCTAACATGATGCAAAATGCGCACTCAACTATGCAATCTTATTGAGAAAAATTTTTATTGGACTCCTAGGGTCTAAACCTAACAGACTTTTGACTCTCTAGGTTTGACCCTAGTCTGATATAGACAAGAAAAATTGTTAAGGATCCCTAGCAAATGCTATAAAGTATACCAGAAGTAGAGGGCAAAGGGATGGGCTCTAAGGAGTCACACATTCTAGTAATCTCAAATAAAAGTAACCCCATGGTTCTAGAAATGTGAGAGGGTTCAGGGAAGGGTAGGAAATAGGAATCGGAGTCTTGGGGTGGCTTATGGAAAACATAAAATAGACCTGGGTTATTTAGGATGACCTTAAAATTTGGGCATCGTTCTATAGGTGTCATATGGTCCACTTGTTCCGGTAGATCTTGGGGCTCGCTAGGGTCAATCCCACAGTGAGGAAGGTCTGTTAAAGAGGATCCTCGGGCCACGTCTATAGTATGATGGATGTCTCTCAGGGGTGGAAGTTGATCAGGTAACTCATCGGGAACTTCATCCTCAATTTCTTTTTGAGCTTCAACCATCTCTTGAGGATGTTCTCTTTGGATCGGTTCATTAAGGGTTGGTTCCTGAACTCCTATGGAAAAGACTGTTGAATCTACATGTTCATTTACTAGATGTGATCCTGGCTCGGTCATTTCCTCTTCAAATTTTGTAGTGGGTTCAGGATCACTCTCCATGGATTCCTCAATGATTTCACCCTCGGGCCCATCTTCTACTAAACTTGACTCATAGATGCTTTCTTTCAATTCTTTAATGGGCTCAGGAGTTTCTTTTCCTAGATTTTCAATGGATTCAACCTTAAAGTCTTCAATGGGCTCAGGGCTTTTTGTATTCAAATTCTCAGAATGTTCATCCTTCTCTCCCTGAAACTCTTTAAAGGATCCTTTCCCAGTAATCTCTTCTTCTAACCCATTGTCCTTGATTAGGTTAACTTCAGGCTTCCTTTCTTTAAGGCTACTTGATCCTTTCTTGACTGGGTCCTTTGGCTAGATTGGGTTGATTGTAATCTTTTTCCCTTTGTGGAGAAAGACACAGGTATTGGATCGACCATAAAGGGTGGCATCATGGTCGAAAAGCTAGGGTCGTCCTAGGATGATACTACCCACACCCATGGGTAAGACGTCACACCAAATCGACTCTTCATAAGAACTCATTTTTATCTTGATTTGGCACCTGGACTTTACAGGGATTGAAGTTGAATCTATCCAGGAGACTTTGTAAGGGTTGGGGTGGGGAACTGTGGCTAGTCCTAAGGATTTGACTGTACTCAAGGACAGGGCATTAACACAGCTTCCACTATCAATGATGACCTTACAAACCTTATCTCCTAGCTTGATCAGGGTCTGTAGGATGTTGGTCCTATGCCAGTCTTCTTGTATTATGTTTTGGGCTAGGATGCATCTAACTACTCCTAGAAGGTCTTCAGATTCATTTAGCTCTTCCTCTAGGGATCTTAGTCTGGCCTCTATTTGATCCAATCTATTGTTCAACTGGTTGCCTAACTGGGTCATGGATTGAGTCATGGATTGAGTTAGGGCTCCGATGTCAGCTCGCAGTTGGTCCATGGTGTCGGTAGAGGGTGGAGAAGGTGGGTGAAAAGAGGTTCCTGATCTAGTGCACATGTAATAAAACGATGCTATGGTTTGCTAGACCTACGAGATCTCTCCAAATGTAAAGTCAAGAAGATGAACCTGGAAGTAGTAACTTGGCACCTGGCCAGGTAAGTGTAAGGTTAGTGGAGGTTCCTCTTTTCTTGCCTAGACACCAATTAGAAATTGGCCAGGTAAGCAAACCAACCCACTTCCCTTTGGGCTATAGTCCCTGAACCACTTGCCTAGACACCAGCTACTCAAGCACACACCAACAAGCAATCTAGCTTGGCTCGGCACTTGGGTCGACCCAACTTCGTGGGTGTCCCTAGCTCCCTAGAGTAGATTAAACGTCTAATTGATTTTAGTTAATGGCTAGGGTTCGATATGCCGGGTGGTGGTTTTTGGGCTAGGGACAGGTAATGAAATCCTGACCCTATGTTAACTTGATGCCCTTAAGATAAGTTATGTAAAATGAAGCACAATAATGACTAATGAAATGACTTAAAATTTTTTCTAATTTTTTGTGTCTTTTAGATGGGTAAATGCTAAACAAAATGCAGGAATTAAAACATGCAAGAAGCAAGCTAGATGGATGAATGAATCAAAAGATGAGATGCTTGCTGAAATTTTAGATCTGAGATTTTCTCAGGTAGTATTTCAGCTTGTAGAAATTCTACAAACTGAAATAAAATCTGAGAAAATAAAAAAAATCCTTTGAATTTACTGTGATCTAACAAAATAGAAATCACAAAATTTGGATGTCTCTGCAGAGAAAAATAATCCAACGATCAGACCATATACGGACTGACCAGAATGCAGAAAATGAAACAAAATGCACTAGTCCTAGCCTTGCTCTGATACCAAGATTGATGTGGGGCAAGGGATGCTGGGATGGATGCTTATGATGCAAGGAGTTCCTTTTTTATTTTTTTTTATGTTTGATGGTTTTTAGATATTTTTTTAGGGTTTCGATTCTCGATCACAAGCAAAGGTAAGAAATACGAAGAACAGTAATGAAAGCTTATGCTAATAGTTCAAAGCCCTAAAAGTGAAAACGAGAACGGGACCCCGGGATTAAGAAACCCCGGTAGGACTAGCTCGACCTACAACATCTACTTAGGAGATAAAGAGAAAGAAAATCTCAAACTTCTGGAGCGCCCGGTGCAGAGATCGCTCAACTCGGCGGGTGCGGCTTGGATGCCCGAGAAGTCGAACCCATGGGAGCACTGGCTTGGGGTCGGGAGGTCACGATGGCAAAGCTGACTATCTCCAATGCCCGAGATGTCAGGGAGGACCTGTAGGCAAACAAAAGAAGGGTCAGCGAAATGTAGAGATGCACGGAAAGGAATAGAGATGGAGTTGGGAAGGGGCTTCGAGCCCGGTGTCCGGCTGGATTCTGAAGTTAAAGTTGGAGATAACTTGGGGCCTCGCACCCCGCGACGTCCCGGAGGATGAAGGAATGTGGCCTCACACCACGTGACGTCCTTGAGGATGAAGAATTCACGACGCCCTGGGGTGACGGATAGGTGGCCTCACACCACTCGACGTCCCTGGGGACGAAGGCAATTCCACTCAAACATAGCATAAGAGACAATGGTTGGAGGGTGGAAAGAACTCAAACTTTTTCATTAATCACTCAATCATTCAATGGTTCTACAAGGGAGGGATTGGGTCCTTTAAATAGGCACCCAAGGCCCATTTGAAATTCAAATTACAACTTTCATGGTGGTGCCCAAAATTCTCCATCATCTCCTCTCTTTGGCTGACCAAATGACTTGGGGTTGGTGTGGCATGTGGGAAGGCTTGGAGAGGGGTATTGGTCTCTTGACTTCCTTCCTTAGCATGCTTATTTTGGGAAGAAAGAGTGGGGCATGGCTTGCTTGGAGGGATGTGTTCCCTTGGACTCTTCAACGCCATCTCTTGGATTGATTCAAGGCCGACCAAAGGAGAGCTCCATGGGTGTTGCATGGTTGAGGGCTTGAAGTGGGGAGTGTGTCCTTTGACCTTCCTTCCTTGCATGAACACTTTGGGAAGAAAGCTTGGAAGGGAGCTTGCTTTAAGGCTTGGTTTCTTCAAGGATCTTCAACGCCCCTCTTTTGATGGAACAAGGCATGATGTGGGGGAGGGAAGAGGGGGATGGTGTTTCTTCCTTCCAATGTCGCCTAAGGCATGTGGACAGCATGAGGGTGCCACCCTGTTTCCCTCCTTGGATGCCCAAGTGGCAGCTGATGTGGCGCCACGTAGGTAGCTGAGGTGGCACCTGAGTTGGCATTATTCCAAGTGGAAGGGGTGGGTTGGCCCACCAGAACTTGATTTGGTTAAGAAAACCAGGGTGACTTCAATTGGGCTTGGGCCCAGTCCAAACTCAAACTCGAACAAATACAGAACTCATGACCTAACTTTATCCAAATTGGTTAAGGAACCGGACTAAACAAACTTTGACAAGAAATTATGAAATTGCTTTGGCTCAAGGCCTTATTACAGGACTCATAGAAGGGGAACCCAAATCCGAGATCCACAGAGGGTTGAGGAGCCTCTGTCGGATCCAGTGCCCACACCAGTGGCTAATGCAATAATCAAGAGTAATGTATGACCTACAACATTCCTCCACCAAATAAAGTCTCATGATGATCAAGCTAGATATGGAGTGGGCCTATAACCAATGAATTGGCTTTTCTTCCAACGGATGCTCCAGGACTTTGGCTTCCAAGATAGGTAGGTTAGTTAGATCGTGGACTATGTGCTAACCTCCAACTTTGCTTTTCTGATCAATGGTACCCTGACAAAGTATTTTCAATCGACTATTGGGCTATGGCAATGTTGTCCCCTTTTCCCTTGTCTATTTTGTAGGTTGATTGCTCTATCCCATGCTTTAAGGCCTGCAATTCAAGGATCTGAGCTAGAGCCTTACTAGCCTGCACCTAGAGCCCATCTACCTCGTACCTTTTTTTTGTAAATGATTGCCTACTTATTGGTTGAGCCTCACTCAGAAATACAAGATGCTTTGCAACCATTATTGAGAAATATCATTGGGTCTCTAGCTAGTTAGTGAATCTATAGAAATCTTCGATGATCTTTAGTCCCAAAACAAAGATCCAGATGAATCAGGCTATTCAGGCTAGACTTGGGATCCGGAGCTATCCAACCTCTTAACCTATCTTGGTATTCTTATGACAAGGGGAGACTTTGGAGAGCCGAGTGCAAGCCAATGGAGTAGTGTGTCCATGATTGCCTTAAGGGCTGGTAGGCTAAAACCCTTTCCTTCATGGGCAGAACCACCACCATTAGATCAGTCCTAAGTTCTATTCTTATTTTTCTCTTGGCAAACATGATTATGCCAAGCTCTTATCTTAGGGGATTAGTGCAACTCTTCTAGAACTTCCTATTGAGCTCAAGGCATAACCATCGTAGACTATACCGGGTGTCATGGGAGATGGTCTACCAGTCTATGAGGGATGGGGATCTTAGGATCTAGTCCCTTCTAGTCAAGAAAGAGGAATTGAATGCCAAACATATAGTAAGATACCTTTTTCAACTTGATTGCTTATGGAGTAGGGTGATGAGGGCTTGGTATGAAGCATGGAGTTAGGGTTCCTAGATTTAGACTGCTCAAGGCTGTTCCTTCATCTGGAAGGAGATTTGCACCTGTGGACCTACAATGTCGACCCAGGTTAGATGGTTGATTAGGGATGGGACTTTGGTTGATATCAGCTAAGATGCTTGAATCTCTAGTCTGCCACTCTCTTGGTGGTCAACCTTTGTTAGTGTGGAGGTGGATGACCATCTATGGGTCTGCAACCTGGTAAGGATTGGAAAACATAGGATATCACATGTTTGTTTGGAAGTCAACTTAATGGTCGAATCCTTGCCCTCCCTATCCCTGTCTATTTTAGCAGGACTAAGGGTATGGGGCAGATCGTGTTGCCTTAAGACTCCTTCAAGGGACCTCTCTAAGATGTGCACGATCTCACTAGTCTAGAGGATTATGGTTGCTTGGATCTGGAAAGTGGTGGCCCATCCCAAAGTATGGCTCTTCCTTTGAAAGGTTGCTTGGATTTATCTTTCAACATGTGTATTACTCAAGTATAGGGGCATAGTGCTATCAGCGTCTTGCTCGATATGTGGGATGAAGGATGAGTCAATTAAGCATGCTTTCCTGCACTATTTTAGGATGAGACTGATTTGGAGGATGGCGGGAGTCAGCCCTAGGGGTCAAGCACTAGTTCTTGGCTGGATCCCTTTTTGGATGCTATTTGTAAAGCTCAGATGAGGCAAGTGGTAGACTTGCATACATCACTTATTAGATCTAGTTATCCAAAAATAATCTATTATTCGAGGCTAAGGTTGTACCTATCCAACGTGTACTTTAGAAAGTAGTCTGCATGGCTAAGTATCACTACTTTGATGCTGCTGGCCAACCCATTAAGACCCTGGTCTCTTGGGACTCCCGTACTACCTTGGCAATGACCTGCAGGGTTCTTTTTATTTCCTAAGTGCCCTCTCTTTGAGGGTTTGTCAAGGTGAATTTTGACAGTAGCATTAGAGGTGCCAAGGGTGGTGCAGGGTATGTTATCAAGGATCTAGATGGGGGCTACTAATGGCTGGGGGGCTTTAGTCTTTTTGAGCCTTCCGTCCTAGATGTTGAGCTCATAGTTGCTTAGGCGGGCATTATCTGTGCCACACAAGAGCTTCATGCGGAGAGAATCTTTATCAAGGGGGATTCTACTACCATCATCAAATGGATTCAGGATGAAATGAAGATGCTAGAGGCACACCCTCTTCATCATGACATTTTAAGTTCCTCCATGCCGCTACTATGATATTTGCCCACCACATCTTCCAGGAGGCAAACGCTGACTAGGTCACATCCTTTGTTGTAGAGCATTTTAGAGATAGACTTGGCAATAGGATGAGGCTCTTTTACGAGCCATGTGAGATATTTTATTTCTTGGCCTTTTAGATTGCTCTCATACTAGAGTAGTAGGACCACTTATTTTTGTACCTAAAAAAAGATGAATGGCTTTCCTCTACCCAGTTGTAGACATAGAATCTACCCAGCCTGATAGAGTATCAGACTCTAGATTCAATTGAAACCCTTGTCTCAATTTTTGCCAACAAGTAGCAGCAAACGAGCGTTCAATTAAGACATGATTAGTGATAAATCATGGATTTACACATTTATTTTAAGTATTTTAGTTAATTATTGGTGCTAATATTCTTTTAATAACCTAATTTCATAATTAATTTGGACTTTCTTGCAAAACTTATTATTTTAAAAAATATCTTTGAAAAATATGAAATTAGAATACGTTCATGAAAAATAGATTTCAAGTCAAAGCACCACACACCCATTTAAATGATTAATAAAATATTTAATAATTATAATTAATGATCATGGAATCGGTAAAATTAATAAGATTGAAACCCACCAATAGGTAGAGCTTGATTTATGGAATCCAACGACGCAAACGGTACTTAAATCAGGTTTGAAATGAAGAATTATGAATTTTCTAAGATTTTTGCACACATTTTGATGCTGCACGATTTTTGTAGCAGCCGGTCCATCATGGACCGGCTGCTGGTTTTTTTATTTGCAGTTTGGTTCACCGGCAGCCGTGGACCACAGCCCTCCAGAGGTGCCGAAATTCGCCGGGAAGCACCGGCGATGTCCCTGGCCGGAGGAGAAGCTCCGGCGGTGGTTTGACGGTCGGTGGCGGTGTTTTTCGGTGGCAAACGAGAGGAGGCAGCCCACGTTCTTCACGTGTCCACGACCGGAGGAGAAGCTCCGGCGGTGGAGTTGCCGAGCTCCTCCACGCGCAGCCCACGTCCTCCACGCGTTGCCGAGCTCCTCCACGCGCAGCCCACATCCTCCACGCGTTGCCGAGCTCCTCCACGCGTTGCCGAGCTCCTCCACGCGCAGCCCACATCCTCCACGCGTTGCCGAGCTCCTCCACGCGCAGGCAAAGCTCCTCCACACGCACGTCCACGGTGGTGCAGCCCACGGGCATTCTCCACAGCCAAGCTCCTCCACGCGCACGGCCAAGGGCAGTCCACGGGCGAGCTCCACGGACGCTAGGCATTTTCCACGAGCTGGCTTGCTGGAGCACCATCCACGAGCTGTCCACGGGCGTTCTCCACGGACAGTCCACGAGCAGTCCACGGGCGAGCTCCACGGACGCTGGGCATTCTCCACGAGCTCCACGGCGCAATCCACGAGCACCAGCGCAGCCCACGAGTGGCGAAATCAACGGAGCAGCAATGGAGCGGTCACGGTATTTTTTTTGTCCCACATCGCTAGTGTGCAACGAGCTCCCCTCTCTGGTCAATTATAAAATGAACCCCAATGCACAAGACAGGGGGATCCCGGAGAAAAGACAAGGTACAGGGTAAAGGGCATTGCTTGGGTTACGAGTTGGCTTTTGGGAGTGAGGTTTCTCAAAGAAGAGCGTGTCCCTACACCATCTTCCAGCCTTCTCTCTCTCTGAGATCAAGATCCGAAGAAGAAGACGCAGAGGAAGCCCAGTTCGCTCCACGGAGTACGAAGGAAGGAGCTATCTTCCCGACGAGGCTGCGCCGATCTGTTCTTATCTTTGTTACTTGTTTTGTTAATTTAGTTTTTTTTTGCATTGTATTTAGACCTTAAATTTCAATCAATGCAATATATCTTTTTAACTCCTGTCTTTCGTCTTGTCTGCAAGTAGATGCTAGGATCTAAATAATAGATCCTAGTGCCAAGTTTACTTTTCCTGCAATTTTAATTTTTTTATATTTTTTGACTTCAAATATTTTTTTTTTACAAGATAAAAAAGATTTCAAATCCTAAACACCGCCTTCTCTGTGGATTCGACCCGACTCCTCAAGCTATGCATTTTTAAATATTTTAAGAAGTCGGATTTTAAACTGATAGCCATGGTGTTTTAAAACAACCCCGCGGACCTACCAAGTTTTTGGCGCCGTTGCCGGGGAAGGCATTAAAATAATAGTTTTTGATCTTTTTGATTTTTTTTTTTTTGTACCGTCCTAACTTTTCTTTTTCTTGCAGATAAAAAAAAATTTAAAAAAAGGGGGAGAAAAGCAGAAGAGGAAGAAAGTCTCCCAATCAGTAAACTTTCTTTTCTCTTTTACATATTAATTATTTTCCTTTTTAGTTTCTTTTCTTATTTCCAAAAAAAAAAATTCAAATTCAAATTTCAAATTTCAAAAAAAAAAAAAAAAATTGTTTTTCATTTTTAGATTCATTTAGGTAAATTTATCTTTTCTGTAAAATCCAAAAAAAAATTGCCCAGACATTTCATAATTTATTAGGATTAGAAACTTAATCACAAAATTAAAAATATATATAGCTTTAATTTAATTTTGTGTTTATAACTTTTATTTTGGACATCTTATTGCATTTCATAATCTCATAATCATCTTAAGGGCACTAATCCATAAACAAGATAAGGTGGGGAGTTCAATACCCTTCCTTAGCCCACAAACCATCACCCCTCATTTTGCATACCTAAGCCTTCTAAATAAAATTAACTAGACGTCAGCCCTAAGGAACTCGAGCTCAATAGGACAGGGCACCCAGAAGAGTTGGACCGGGTCAAGATTAGTTGGTTGACTGGTGTCTAGGAAAGGGGTTCAGGGATTACGTCCCGAAGGAAGGTGGTTGGATCCGTTTACCTGGCCAATTTTCAATTAGTGTCTAAGGCAAGCAAAGAGGGAAACTCCACTGACCTTACCTTTACCTGTCCAGTTAGCTAATTGGTCTTTGACTTGGAGGGCTCCAAGGCGGTCTTGGAAGTTAGGAGCTGTCTAGAATTAGGGAGCCTAGGATAGAAATCTGTTTGATAAGTGTTTGAAAATAACAAAAATATATATATATATATATATATATAAATAAAAAATTTTTGATTCACATATTTGGGTTGCACTGTTACATGCACGGTAGAAGATCTTTATTTCCAGACCTAGTTGACTTCAACCCTGAAATTGAACGGCTGATCCATAGTACACCAAAAAATCAAATGGCTGGAAACCTAGAAGAACCACCTAGACAGATGAAGGAATACTTTATTCCTTCCACCTACAACCCATCGACTTGTATCCATTTACCTGAAATACCTGCTAGATAATATGAGATCAAGTCTGCCACAATCCAGATGCTCCCTTCATTTTATGGGAATACCAACGAAGATCCTTATAAGCATCTAGATGAGTTTCTAGAAATCTGTTCTACGGTGAAGATCCAAGATTTTACTGATGATGCCCTTAGGCTAACCTTGTTCCCCTTGTCACTTAAGGATAAGGCCAAGTACTGGCTTGGCACAATAGGGAAACCAATTCGAACTTGGGCTAAAATGCAGCACGAGTTCCTTAAGAAATTCTATCCTATAGGTCGAACCAACACCATGAGGCGAGCCATCACTGGATTTGCTCAGCTTCCTGGTGAACAAATTCATGAATCATGGAGAGACTTAAGGAACTCCTTAGAAAATGCCCACATCATGGTCTATCTAAGTGGCAAATTGTCCAAGCTTTTTATGAGGGATTAGGAGACCAGTATAAACAGATGGTGGATGCATCTTGTGGAGGTGCATTCATGAGTAGAAGTGAGGATGAAGCCTATACCTTGTTTGAAACCTTAAGTGAAAATTCGATCAACCATGCTTCTTTGACTTCATATGAAAGATCGATTCCTCACCAAAAGCGGGCAGGGGTTTATGAAATTAGACATTCAAATTCCAATGTCGACTTGAACCTAATATCCCAAAGATTAGATACAGTCGACCTCCTTTCTCAAAAGTTGGACCAAGTCCTAGCCCTCAATCAACAATCTCCTGCACAATACCCATCACACCCATCACAATACCCATATCACCCTCTAATCATCAGGAGATTTGTTCTATCTGTGCTAGCCCAGCCCATCATATGAATGAATGTCCTACGGTTGCACAGTTACCACCTTTCATCCAAGAACAAGTCCAAGCTGCTCAAGGTTACTCCAAGCCAGGTAATGACCCATTTTCAAATACTTATAACCCAGGTTGGAGAAACCATCCTAATTTTTCTTGGAAACCACAACAGACTCAGGTTCAGACCCAAACTCCTCCTGCACGGAACTTTCAAAATAGGCCCCCATACCAAAACTATGCCTATAATAGAGGTCAGCCTAGTCAGCCTGCTCAGCCACCATATCAGCCACCATATCATCATCAGTCATCATATCAACCTCCTCAACAGACCAATCTGGCCGACGATAGGTTTGATCAACTTCAACAATTAATCATGACCCAACAACAATCTATCACCAGGTTAGAAGTTCAAATAGGACAGTTAGCTAAATCTACTATGAGGAGAGAACCAGGTCAACTACCGAGTCAGCCAATACCGAATCCTAGAAACAACCCACTCATTCTTCAGCCTAATGTTCCACCTAAGAACCCTCAATTTGAGAATGCCAAAGCAGTTTCTGAGCTTAGAAGTGGTAGGATTCTTAGGGACCCATATCAAGACCAGGAGAGAGAGGTTAGTACTGATGCTAGCAAGAATGAGAAGTTAGAAGATGATGTTAGTACTGAGACTAACCATGTAGAAGAGCCTGAGCCCGGGACTAGTACTAATACTGGTTCCGATTTAAATGAGAAAGGGAAGAAGAGAGCAGATGAATTACCTGAGACTTATAAACCTAGAGTCCCATTCCCTTCAGCCCTAGAAGCGGCTCTTCCCGTAAAAAGCAAGGAGCACGCTACGAGGAGCTAATGGAATTATTCAAGCAAGTCAATATTAATTTACCCCTCCTCGATGCAATTCAGCACGTTCCATCTTTGCTAAATTTCTCAAAGAACTTTGCACCCAAAAGCGTGAGCCATGAACCATAAAGAGAATCATATTGTCTGAGGATGTAAGTGCAGTTTTGTTGAATCAATTACCTCAGAAAATGAAAGACCCCGGTGCTCCTTTGATTTCTTGTGTTATAGGAGGCATTACCTTTGACCGAGCCCTGTTAGACCTAGGAGCTAGTGTTAACCTTCTTCCAACCTCGGTCTATGAAAAATTTGGGATAGGTGAACTAAAACCCACGTCAGTCATTCTTCAACTAGCCGATAGATCTATCAAGACACCATGTGGTTTGATTGAGGATGTCGTAGTTAGAGTGAACCAATGTTATTTCCCAGTAGACTTCTCATACTAGACATGGAACCATCCCAAGAGCTAAATCAGAATCCCATAATCTTAGGTCGTCCATTCCTAGCCACTGCCAATGCCAATATCAATTGTAAAACGGGAGCTTTGGACATTTCTTTTGGGGATCAAAAGGTGAGAATCAATATTTTTAATGCCTCAAAGTTTGCTCGAGAGGAGGAAAATTGTTCTGTGATTAGTTTAGTAGATGAGATTGTTGAGTCTGAATTTTCCTCCAATTTGATGGAAGATGACAAGCCTATTGCTGAAACCTAAGTCCAAGAGGTAAATGCCCTACTCGATTCACCTCAACCTTCACCACCTTTGATCATGGCTGCATGAGGCTACCTTTTACCTGGCCAACTTGGTTGGTGTATAGGAAAGATGGTTAATGGTGGATACTCATCTATGATCTCACCTACCTGGCCAATTCGATCAACCATAACTGATTAGAAAAGCTTATTGATTCGAGTTAACTTATGTCACCTAAGTTGATCAGCTTGTCTGATCTTTAGGTGCCCATGGACCAACTTGTTGAATTTAATTCAACCCTCCTGAGAATTGATTTAATCAGGGAGGTTGATCCATGTTCTTCTCTCTATTCTTCTGTCACAATTTAATTAAAATTCTCTAAAATTATTAGGTCCTAAAAAAGACTAAGTCAATGAGTTGATGGTGTCTTAGCCTTCCATTAAGTGGGTTAATAATGAGTCCTTTAGCTTGGTATACATCGACAGTTCCATAGAACGGGTGTGCATTCGGTTACTTGGATTACTCTTCCATAGATGATGGTTCAGTGCAACCTTCTTAACGGTGATTAGGTGGGCCGGCCATAGTCAGGCTTGGTCATTCGTTAGCTGGAAGCATCGGATTTGTCATATTAATGATTGGACCTAACCAGAGACCCGCAATAGGAGGCCCCTAGGTTGATTGGGGGTTATGTGGGGCAAAAATTTATTACTGGAAGTTGCTTAGAGAAGCAATTGGTTAGAGAACCTACCTTTAGGCGCGTATTGGTGAGCCGGCCATAGTCGGGCTCATACGTGGTCTATTGGATTTCAGTACCCACTATGAAATGATGATTTCATGGATTGGAGTTAGAGGCTCCCATCTGAAAATTTAGTGGGAGGGACCTTTAGACTAAAATCCAAGTCTTTTGGTTTAATTGATTAATTCATATACTAATTTGGTCTTAATTTTCTTCAGATGTCTTCAAACCTTTCAATCCGGTCACTTCTTGATGCAGGATTGGTGGGGCTAGGGAGGATCAAACGGTGAGCCTAGAAGTCACCTAGATTAGAGTACTTTTTTTTTTCCTTTTGATTTTTTTTTTGTAAAAGTGGAGGTGAAGGAATAATGGAGGTGGAAGACCGAGGTCGGGGCTTTCATGAACCTTGGGACTCACATTCACGTAGAGATCTCACACCTCTAGGATAACCCACCTCACTAATGGAGCCGTACAAAGAGATCTCACACCTCTAGGGCTTCCTACCCACCTCACTAATGAAGCCGTACGAAAGATCTCACACCTCTAGGGCATCCTACCCACCTCACTAATGGAGCCGTCAAGGTGAATCACAAGGGACATGAAGGTGGTAGAGAAGGTGGAATGGGGATACCTGGGGCCTCACACCCCTCGACGTCCCGAAGGACGAAGGTAAGATGGGGCATCGAGGGGTGTGAGGCCCCAGGTATCCCCATTCCACCTTCTCTACCACCTTCATGTCCCTTGTGATTCACCTTGATGGCTCCATTAGTGAGGTGGGTAGGATGCTCTAGAGGTGTAAGATCTTTCCGTACGGCTCCATTAGTGAGGTAGGTAGGAAGCACTCGAGGTATGAGATCTCTTTGTATGGCTCTATTAGTGAGGTGGGTTATCCTAGAGGTGTGAGATCTCTCCGTGAATGTGAGTCCCAAGGTTCATGAAAGCCCCGACCTTGGTCTTCCACCTCCATTGTTCCTTCACCCCCACTTTTACAAAAAAAAAATCAAAAGAAAAGAAAAGTACCCTAATCTAGGTGACTTCTAGGCTCACCGTTCGATCCTCCCTAGCCCCACCAATCCCACATCAAATTTGGTAACAGAGCCTGGTTAGGACTTAGCATTTCTTAAGTACTGGATTAGGTGCTTTACCAGGCCGTCCGGTTTTAGGAGAAAAGCAGGGTTTCAAACCCTCTCCTCCCATTCCACGGGGATCTCCTAAGGCATGTAGGGGTGCCACTGTGATTGACCTTTGAAGGGGAACACAAGAAGAAAAGTTTTCAAAACCCAAAAGAAAATTTTTTTGCATCATTAGATCTCATCTTCTTTTAATTTCTGTATTTTTCCCTTTCTGTATATGGTCTCTTGTTTTAGGTGTTGCTATTTGAAAGAACATCTAAACTCTCTGATTTTCATTTTGTTAGATCACACATAATTGATCTTATTTTTGATAATTTTATCAGATTTTATTGTAGTTCGTAGAATTTCTACAAGCCGGAATACTACCTAAGAGCAAATTCTGTTCTGTGAATTTCAGCAAGTGCAACTTTTTCATGTTTTCATTTGTCAAATAGTTTAATCTTGCATTTAGAGTCATATATTTTATTTCCATCATCTTATTTCTATTATCATACATTAAAAATCCAAAAATATAACTTAGGTACATCTCATTAGATCATTTGTATGCCATCATTTTCATAAATCATCTTAAGGGCATCAATTTGACATAGGGTCAGGATTTCATTACCTGTCCCTGGCCCAAAAATCATCCCCCTACATATCGAACCCAACCTCTAATTAAAATTGAGTAGACACTTAATTTGCTCTAGTGAGCTAGGGACACCCACGAAGTCGGTCGAACCAAGTGTCAAGCCAAGTTAGACAACTTGTTTGTATGTGCTTGAGTAGTTGGTGTCTAAGCAAGTGGTTCAGGGACAAGAGCCCGAAGGAAGGTTGGTTCATTTACCTGGCCAATTTCAAATTGGTGTCTAAGGCAAGCAAAGAGGAACCTCCATCAACCTTACACGTACCTGGCCAGGTGCCAAGTTACTACCTCCAAGATTGTCTTCTTGACCTAACATTAGGTTTGATCTTTTAAGTCTAGCAAACCCATAACATCTTTCATTGTGTATTGCATGTCGACTAGATCAGGAGTCCCCTACCACTCCCATTATTCCCAATCAAGTGAACCCATGGAGAATGATTGCAAGGATAAATTAAAGGTCATCTTTGAACAGATCGCTAGGATGAACAATAAGCTTGATAAGTTTGATCAAAGTTTAACAAGACTAGAAACTTGGGTTAGGACCCAGAAACCTTATACTAAACCTGAGTTTAAATCACTTCCCCATCCTAGGAGTTTCCCTCAACATGACCCCCCTTAGAGGCTGAGTCCAAAAGATTCCCACATCAAGGAAGCAAGAGTGTGGTCGAATACATTGCAAAGTCTGATGAGTATGTCATGCGATATAATGTCAATGAATCAGAATCTGTAACCCTCTCTAGGTTTAGGGCTGGCCTACATCCCGATCTTCAAAGGGAGCTTTATTTTAGAGAGGTCAATAATTTAGAGCAGGCTTACCAAACTACAAGGTATTGTGAACGTTTCCAAAGGGCACCCACCTATTGTAGACTTGAACCCTTTAGGAACCCTAGCCGAGCCCTAGGATCTAGCCATGGGTATGGTCAAGTCTAACCGAGTCGACCTAGTCCAAACCGACCTGACCTGAGTCGACCCACCCCTGCTATCCCATGTGTTCACTAGGGTAACATTAAAGAGGGGGAGTATATTGCTGACCTGGGATTGGTTGACCCAGAAAACACCTAGGTGGAAGTTACATTGGAAGGACCCTTGGAAAATCTTGAACCCACTAGTGAGCTTGAAGTAGAAGTATATGAAGCTGAAGCACACTTAGTGGATGAATATGAAGAAATTGAGTTTTTGAGAAAAAGTATTGGTTCTGCCTCTGTTTGGAGTGGGCTTAGGCCCATTTTGCCTTCACCATCGGGCGTCGAGGTGTGTGAGACCTTATGCCTTTGTCCTGCAGGACATCGATGGGTGTGAGGCCCTGTTTGCCTTTGTCCTGCAAGACATCGAGGGGTGTGAGGCCCTGTTTGCCTTTGTCCTGCGGGACATCGATGAAAGAATAACAGGGGGTTGCAAGTGCCTACACAAAGCATGCAATAGGGTAAGGAGCAGGTTGTATTTTAAAATAATTTTAAAATAACAATGGAAAAAACCTACTCCGCATAAGATCTAACATTTTCAAGATGCATGTACAGGCAAAAGAAGGCATGAAATGGGCATGCAATATTTATACAATTTTTTAAACTTAGATCTAGGCATGCATGAAAAATAAAACACAAGTTTTACCTTATTCCTGCTTGGAATATAGTAGGGATAACTACTGGAGTAACTGGAATATCTGGAATAACTTTATTCCAGTCTTCTTCTTCCAGCAACCGTTTGGAAAGCTTCTCTTCTTCTTTTTCAAGTGCAGCAAACCCAAACCAAAAATGGGAATCTTTTGGTCTCTCCTCCTACACCAATAGCAAGGCAAAATCTTGATGGAACTTGCTTCAATGGAGAGCTAAAGGATCGTTCATCCAACGACGTTGAAGTTCCTTTGATGAAGAAATTCAGAACAGCAAGTTCTTCAACCAAAAATAGGGAAAACCAAAACTAGCAGCAAGGGAGGTTGATGCAGCTCACAGGTGCTCAAGAGAACACCCTCTAGAGGGGGACACGCCAAGGCTTCCTCTGACCTAGCTTCTCACGCGATGCTAGTCACCGGAAGCTCTTGAAACTGTGAGAGGGGAGGAAAGAAAACAGAACACTATGTTATGTAATTTGTTTTCTCCAAAACAAAGTTTCTTCCACCGATTGAGCACCAACAAAATAGGGAATCAAATAAATGTTTCACTCCCAATCTCTCAACAAATACCAGGCCCAAAAAACACCGGTGGAAAGGATGGTGGAAGCTTTCTAAAGAAGAACTCACTTTGAATTTTTCACCTCCCAGAAATTTATCCAGCAAGAAACATGAAACGGTCATTTTTGGGAGCTGAGAAGACCTGCTAGGAATTCGATAGTCTACACGGTATGAGAAGTCAATTCGTTATCAATGAAGCAATGAAGAGCCTTAAAATACTGATTTAATTCCAGCCAAAACGAGTGGAAGGAGGAGAAGAAAAGATGCTTAAAAAGCCATGTTCGCCCAAGCCTTATTACCATGTGGATTGGTTCAAAGCCAGTTCACAACCGGTTCAAAAAATTCCAAACCGATTCTAAACCAGTTCACTATATAATTATATCAAAATCTAATTAATAAAAGGCTTGGTCAAGTCCCGGTCACCCAGAAACAATTCTCGGTGGACCCAAACAATTTCTGATCGACCCAAAACCGAGTCAGTCCAAGGTGTGCTTAATCAAACCATTACCGAAATGACTCCTAATCATAAATCGGTACCTAGATTAGGGAGAAATCCTATATGGCATGTGACCTCATAGGTTCGAACCTAGGCGGTAGCACTAGAACAATTCCAATACCAGCACAAGATACCATCTAGCAATGGGTCCCGACGTCCGGATAGGTCGAAGATGCGAGAGCAATCAATCGAACCTCTGGCATATGGTTACCGTATAATTCATCCCTTTGACCTCCAATACTCAGGATGACCTAGGGTTAGACTACCAACCCTAGCCGAGTCAATCCACAACATGTCTCAACCTCGCAAGTCCAGTGACTCCTCACTAGGACTACCCCGGTCGAGGATTTGCTAAATTGAGACACTGTGAGACATTCAATCCAAACTATTTGGACAGGTCAATTTTATCTTGGTCCACCACTGCTCCACAAGTACTTGCCTATACCCAGAAACCTTCCATCATCGGATTAGAAATCCGGATAGTCCAGCACCAAAGCACAGGGAGTTACTTGCAAGCTATCATGATGACCTCAGGTCAGAGGGACACATATACTCATATCCAATCATGAGTATCCCTTTGGTAGAAAGGGGCTACACGGAGTCACGTTCAATGAGATTTCATATATCCCACTTGCAGATCACATCAGTGTCACCACACTCTTTTGGTCAAGAGAACAACCAAATGATGTGAACCACAACAACCTACACTTGATACATTGCCATCCATTACAATGTATCCTTTGTCATGAACTTGGTTTAAGGACCACTCGATATATCCTCTCTATATCGAAGTTAGTGTAGTCCTAAGGACTTCATCACATGAAAAAGAATTCATTACAGGAAAAGTCATAATGTGATGAGCTGCCAAAATAATATTTATTAATTCATAAAAAGAGTACAATACTCAGCTCAACCGCCTATAGCCTAGGCAATTGGCTTTGGGACACAATTCCCAGCAACTCCCACTTGTATTAAAGCCAATCAGAATAGTATCTAATACCATTTCCCTTTTACAAAAGTCGAACTCTTTTATTCCGAGGGCTTTAGTGAAAATGTCGGCCAGATTTTTTTTTTTCCATCGATCTTCGTAAGATTGATGTCGCCTCATTCTACGATCTCTCGTACGAGATGGTAGCACCGCAGAATATGCTTAGTGCGATGATGAGCTTTCGGCTCCTTAGCTTGAGCAATGGCTCCAGTGCTATCACAGTACACTGGAACAGGACCATCTAGAGAAGATGCCACCCCTAGTTCTCCAAGGAACTTCCGCAACCACATAGCTTCCTTCGCTGCATCTGATGTGCAAGGTACTCTACCTCGCATACTGAGTCTGCAACTATCACCTGCTTGGAACTTTTCCAGCATATCGCTTCTCCATTCAGGGTAAATACAAACCATGACACACTCTTTCTATCATCTCTGTCTGACTGAAACTAGAGTCTGTATACCCCACAAGTTTCAAGTCAGATTCTCCATAAATCAGCCTTAGGTCTTTAGTATTTCTCAAATACTTCAGGATGGACTTAACCACCTTCTAATGCACCTCACTTGGATCATACTGGTATCTGCTCACTACTCCTAGTGAGTATGCCACGTCTGGTCAAGTACATGTCATAGCATACATGATACAGCCTACTGTAGAAGCATAAGGTACTCTACTCATGAGCTCTTTTTTCTCGGGAGTTGTTGCACAATCCTTCTTGGAAAGAGTAATTCTAGAACCTATTTGAAGATAGCCTTTCTTGAAATTTTTCATGCTGAACCGTTTCAGCACGGTATCAATATACGTAGACAGGGACAATCCCAGAAGCTTCTTAGATCTATCTCTATAGATCTTCATACCCAGTGATAAATCATGGATTTACACGTTTATTTTAAGTATTTTAGTTAATTAATGGTGCTAACATTCATTTAATAACCTAATTTCATAATTAATTTGGACTTTCTTGCAAACTAATTATTTTAGAAATATCTTTGAAAAATGTGAAATTAGAGTACGTTCATGAAAAATAGATTTCAAGTCAAAGCACCACACACCCATTTAAATGATTAATAAAATATTTAATAATTATAATTAATGATCATAGAATCGGTAAAATTAATAAGTTTGAAACCTGCCAATAGGTAGAGCTTGATTTATGGAATCCAATGACGCAAACGATACTTAAATCAGGTTTGAAATGAAGAAGTTATGAATTTTTTAGGATTTTTGCACACATTTTGATGCTGCACAGTTTTTGGAGTAGCCGGTCCATGGGTTATAATTTGCAGGATGGTTCACCGGCAGCCATTGCTGCCGGTCCATGGAGCAGGGCGTGGACCACAGCCCTCCATAGATGCCGAAACTCGCCGGGAAGCACGCCGGCGGTGTCCCTGGCTGGAGGAGAAGCTCCGGCGATGGTTTGACGGGCGGTGGTGGCATTTTTTTGGGGCAAATGAGAGAAAGCAGCCCACGTTCTTCACGAGGTGTCCACGGCCGGAGGAGAAGCTCCGGCGGTGGCGTTGCCGAGCTTCTCCATGGGCGTTGCCGAGCTTCTCCATGGGCACGGCCTAGCTTCTCCACGGGCGCGGGCAAGCAGTCCACGGGCACGGCCGAGCTTCTTCATGGGTGCGGGCGAGCAGTCCACGGGCATTGTCGAGCATTCTTCATGAGCTGAGCTTCTCCATGGGCATGGCCGAGCTTCTCCACGGGCATGGGCGAGCAGTCCACGGGCACGGGCGAGCAGTCCGCGGGCACGAGCGTTCTTCGCGAGCAGAGCTTCTCCACGGGCACGAACGCAGTCCACGTTCTTCACGGGCGTTGCACGCAATCCACGAGCTCCACGGTGCTGTCCACGAGCGGCGTGATCTACGGAGCAGCAATGGCGGTCGCGGTGTTTCTTTTGTCCCACATCGCTAATATGCAACGAGCTCTCCTCTCCGGTCAATTATAAAATGAACCCTATAGCGCAAGGCAGAGGTATCCTGGAGAAAGGGCAAGGTACAGGGTAGAGGGCATTGCTTGGCTTGCGGTTGGCTTTTGGGAGTGAGGTTTCTCAAAAGAGAGCATGTCCCTACACCATCTTCGAGCCTTCTCCCTCTCTGAGATCAAGATCTGAAGAAGAAGATGCAGAGGAAGCCCAGTTCGCTCCGCGGAGTACGAAGGAATGAGCTATCTTCCTGACGAGGCTGCGCTGATCTGTTCTTATCTTTGTTCTTTGTTATTTTAGTTTTTTTTAGTGCATTGTACTTAGACCTTAAAATCAATGCAATATTTCTTTTTTTTAATTCCTGTCTTTCACCTTGTCTGCAAGTAGATGCTAGGATCTAAATAATAGATCCTAGTGCCAAGTTTACTTTTCCTGCAATTTTAATTTTTATATTTTTTCGACTTCAAATATTTTTTTTACAAGATCAAGAATTTCAAATCCTAAACACCGCCTTCTCTGTGGATTCAACCCGACTCCTCTTGCTATGTATTTTTAAATATTTTAAGAAGTCGGATTTTAAACTGATAGCCACAGTGTTTTAACGACAACCCCGTGGTTCTACCAAGTTTTTGGCGCCATTGTCGGGGAAGGCATTAAAATAATAGTTTTTGATCTTTTTGATTTTTTTTATTCCGTGCTAACTTTTCTTTTTCTTGCAGATTAAAAAAAAAAAAAAGGGAGAAAAGCAGAAGAGGAAGAAAGTCTCCCAATCAGTAAACTTTCTTTCCTCTTTTACATATTAATTGTTTTACTTTTTAGTTTCTTTTCTTATTTCCAAATTTTTTTTTTTTCAAATTTCAAATTTAAAAAAAAATATTTTTTTTTTGCTTTTCATTTTTAGATTCATTTAGGTAAATTTATCTTTCTGCAAAATCCAAAAAAAAATTGCCCAGACATTTCATAATTTATTAGGATTAGAAACTTAATCACAAAATTTAAAAATATATATAGCTTTAATTTAATTTTGTGTGTTTATAACTTTTATTTTGACATATTATTTATTGCATTTCATAATCTCATAATCATCTTAAGGGCACTAATCCATAAACAAGATAAGGTGGGGAGTTCAATACCCTTCCTTAGCCCACAAACCATCACCCCTCATTTTGCATACCTAAGCCTTCTAAATAAAATTAACTAGACGTCAGCCCTAAGGAACTCGAGCTCAATAGGACAGGGCATCCGGAAGAGTTGGACCGGGTCAAGATTAGTTGGTTGACTGGTGTCTAGGAAAGGGGTTCAGGGATTACGTCCCGAAGGAAGGTGGTTGGATCCGCTTACTTGGCCAATTTTCAATTGGTGTCTAAGGCAAGCAAAGAGGGAAACTCCACCGACCTTACCCTTACCTGGCCAGTTAGCTAATTGGTCTTTGACTTGGAGGGCTCCAAGGCGGTCTTGAAAGTTAGGAGCTGTCTAGAATTAGGGAGCCTAGGATAGAAATCTGTTTGATAAGTGTTTGAAAATAACAAAAAAAAATATATATATAAAAAAAAAAAATTTTGATTCACATATTTGGGTTGCACTATTACATGCACGGTAGGAGATCTTTATTTCCAGACCTAGTTGACTTCAACCCTGAAATCGAACGGCTTTTCCATAGTACACCAAAAAATCAAATGGCTGGAAACCCAGAAGAACCACCTAGACAGATGAAGGAATACTTTATTCCTTCCACCTACAACCCATCGACTTGTATCCATTTACCTGAAATACCTGATAGACAATATGAGATCAAGTCTGCCACAATCCAGATGCTCCCTTCCTTTTATGGGAATACCAACGAAGATCCTTATAAGCATCTAGATGAGTTTCTAGAAATCTGTTCTACAGTGAAGATCCAAGATTTTACTGATGATGCCCTTAGGCTAACCTTGTTCCCCTTCTCACTTAAGGATAAGGCCAAGTACTGGCTTGGCACAATAGGGAAACCAATTCGAACTTGGGCTGAAATGCAGCACGAGTTCCTTAAGAAATTCTATCCTATAGGTTGAACCAACACCATGAGGCGAGCCATCACTGGATTTGCTTAGCTTCCTAGTGAACAAATTCATGAATCATGGGAGAGACTTAAGGAACTCCTTAGAAAATGCCCACATCATGGTCTGTCTAAGTGGCAAATTGTCCAAGCTTTTTATGAAGGATTAGGAGACCAGTATAGACAGATGGTGGATGCATCTTGTGGAGGTGCATTCATGAGTAGAAGTGAGGATGAAGCCTATACCTTGTTTGAAACCCTATGTGAAAATTCGATCAACCATGCTTCTTTGACTTCATATGAAAGATCGATTCCTCACCAAAAGCGGGCAGGGATTTATGAAATTAGACATTCAAATTCCAATTTCGACTTAAACCTAATATCCCAAAGATTAGATACAGTCGACCTCCTTTCCCAAAAGTTGGACCAAGTCCTAGCCCTCATCAACAATCTCAATCTCCTGCACAATACCCATCACCCTTTAATCATCAGGAGATTTGTTCTATCTGTGCTAGCCCAACCCATCACATGAATGAATGTCCTACGGTTGCACAGTTACCACTTTTCATCCAAGAACAAGTCCAAGCTGCTTAAGGTTACTCCAAGCTTGGTAATGACCCATTTTCAAATACTTATAACCCGGGTTGGAGAAACCATCCAAATTTTTCTTGGAAACCACAACAGACTCAGGTTCAGACCCAAACTCCTCCTGCACGGAACTTTCAAAATAGGCCCCCATACCAAAACTATGCCTATAATAGAGGTCAGCCTAGTCAGCCTGCTCAGCCACCATATCAGCCACCATATCATCATCAGTCATCATATCAACCTCCTCAACCGACCAATCTGGCCGACGATAGGTTTGATCAAGTTCAACAATTAATCATGACCCAACAACAATCTATCGCCAGGTTAGAGTTCAAATAGGATAGATAGCTGAATCTACTATGAGGAGAGAACCAGGTCAACTACCGAGTCAACCAATACCGAATCCTAGAAACAACCCACTCATTCTTCAGCCTAATGTTCCACCTAAGAACCCTCAATTTGAGAATGCCAAAGCAATTTCTAAGCTTAGAAGTGGTAGGATTCTTAGGGACCCATATCAAGACCAGGAGAGAGAGACTAGTACTGATACTGGTTCCAATTTAAATGAGAAAGGGAAGAAGAGAGCAGATGAATTACCTGAGACTTATAAACCTAGAGTCGCGTTCCCTTCAGCCCTAGAATCTGGTTCTTCCCGTAAAAAGCAAGGAGCACGCAACGAGGAGCTGATGGAATTATTCAAGCAAGTCCATATTAATTTACCCCTCCTCGATGCAATTCAGCACGTTCCAGCTTACGTTAAATTTCTCAAAGAACTCTGCACCCAAAAGCGTGAGCCACGAACCATAAAGAGAATCATATTGTCTGAGGATGTAAGTGCAGTCTTGTTGAATCAATTACCTCAGAAAATGAAAGACCCCGGTGCTCCTTTGATTTCTTGTATTATAGGAGGCATTACCTTTGATCGAGCCCTGTTAGACCTAGGAGCTAGTGTGAACCTTCTTCCAACCTTGGTCTATGAAAAATTTGGGATAGGTGAACTAAAACCCACATCAGTCATTCTACAACTAGCCGATAGATCTGTCAAGACACCACGTGGTTTGATTGAGGATGTCTTAGTTAGAGTGAACCAATGTTATTTCCCAGTAGACTTCCTCATACTAGACATGGAACCATCCCAAGAGCTAAATCAGAATCCCATAATCTTAGGTCGTCCATTCCTAGCCACTGCCAATGCCAATATCAATTGTAAAACGGGAGCTATGGACATTTCTTTTGGGGATCAAAAGGTGAGAATTAATATTTTTAATGCCTCAAAGTTTGCTCGAGAGGAGGAAAATTGTTCTGTGATTGGTTTAATAGATGAGATTGTTGAGTCTGAATTTTCCTCCAATTTGATGGAAGATGATGAGCCTATTGCTAAAACCCAAGTCCAAGAGGTAAATGCCCTACTTGATTCACCTCAACCTTCACCACCTTGGTTAATGCAAACTGAATCCTTACCTGACCTAGGAGCTGAGCCTTTGCACCCTTCGATTCAGGCCCCACCACAACTTGAACTAAAAACATTGCCTGAATCACTTAAGTATATGTTTTTAGGACCCAACAAAACCCTGCCTGTAATCATTGCTTCTGACCTAACCATTGAGCAGGAAAACCAATTGATAGATGTTCTGAAAATACATAGGGAGGCCATAGGTTGGGCCATTGCTGATTTAAAAGGCATTAGTCCATCAATTTGTATGCACCATATCTATACTGAGGATAGTGCCAAGCCTACTAGAGAAATGCAAAGACGGCTCAACCCAAACATGCAAGAAGTGGTCAAGAAGGAAGTGATTAAATGGTTAGATGCTGGTATTATTTATCCTATTTCTGATAGCCACTAGGTGAGTCCTACTCAAGTCGTTCCAAAGAAATCTGGACTCATGGTTGTCCGTACTGACCATGGGGATTTAGTGCCAACACGACTTTCTACTGGATGGCGTGTCTGTATAGATTATAGAAAACTTAATGCAGCTACCCGCAAAGACCACTTTCCCTTACCATTTATTGATCAGATCCTAGAAAGATTAGCTGGCCAGCAATACTTTTGCTTCTTAGACGGATACTCAGGATACAACCAGGTAGCAATCTATCTAGGAGACCAGGAAAAGACCACCTTCACATGTCCCTTTGGAACCTTTGCTTTCCATAGAATGCCTTTCGGTTTGTGTAATGCACCTGCAACCTTTTAAAGGTGCATGATATCAATTTTCTCGGACATGGTAGGAGATTTCTTAGAAATTTTTATGGATGATTTTTCAGTCTTTGGAGAATCTTTTGAGAGTTGCCTCAATAATTTGAAGAAAATATTAAAACGATGTATTGAGGCTAATTTAGTTCTGAGCTGGGAGAAGAGCCATTTCATGGTTCGAGAAGGGATTGTTTTAGGACATATTGTATCTAAGAGAGGGATCGAGGTAGATAAAGTGAAGGTTGAATTGATCTCTAAACTTCCTCCACCCATCTCTATCAAACAAATTCGATCTTTTCTCGGCCATGTAAGATTCTATCGTCGCTTCATCAAAGACTTTTCCAAAATTTCCCGTCCTTTGTGTAATCTGCTCGCCAAGGACATTCCTTTCAATTTTGATGAAGATTGTCTTAAGGCTTTTGAGTTTCTAAAGGAAGCTGTGACCCAAGCCCCAATCATCCAACCCCCAGATTGGTCACTACCTTTTGAAATCATGTGTGATGCTTCAGACTTTGCCATAGGAGCTGTCTTGGGCCAAAGGATAAACGAATGTCCCATAGTGATTTATTATGCTAGCAGAACTTTGAATGATGCCCAAAAAAATTATACCACTACTGAAAAGGAGTTGCTAGCTGTGGTGTTTTCCCTGGAAAAGTTTAGATCATATCTTTTAGGTTCCAAGATTGTGGTTTATTCAGATCACTCGGCTTTGAGATACCTGCTCTCAAAGAAAAATGCTAAACCACGATTGATTAGATGGATCTTACTGCTACAAGAGTTTGATATTGAAATTCGAGACAAGAAAGGATCTGAGAATGTTGTAGCAGACCATCTATCTAGGATTTTAGTTGAAGAGTGTGAACCTGCATCAATTGAAGAATATTTTCCGGATGAACAGCTCTTAGCAGTTTCACATGTAAAGGCCCCTTGGTTTGCAGATATTGTTAACTACTTAGTGGTTGGACAAATCCCTGATGGCTGGTCCAAGAATGAAAAGGATCGATTCTTTGCTCAAATTAAATATTACTTTTGGGAAGATCCTAACTCTTTCGAATCTGTGCTGATCAAATCATCAGTAGGTGTGTTCCTGAATCTGAACATCTGAGTATTTTGAATTTTTGCCACACCCTTGCTTACGGAGGACATTTTTCCGGTCGAAAAACTGTGGCTAAAGTTTTGCAAAGTAGATTTTACTGGCCGACTTTGTTTAAGGATGCCTATACTTTTGGCAAAGAATGTCTTAAGTGTCAAGCCTTAGGAAATATTTCAAGAAAAGACATGATGCCTTTAAATCCCATCTTGGTAGTTGAAATCTTTGATGTTTGGGGAATTGATTTTATGGGACCCTTTCCACCCTCTAATGGTTTTGAATATATTTTGGTGGCTGTCGATTATGTTTCTAAATGGATTGAGGCAATGGCAACACGAACCAATGATCATAAGGTAGTCATAAAGTTTGTTCAAAAGAATATCTTCTCTAGGTTCGGATTTCCTCGTGCCATCATTAGCGATGGAGGTGCCCATTTCACAAACTACCAATTTTGAATGCTTTTGCAAAAATATGGGGTCACAAATAAAGTAGCTACACCTTATAACCCGCAAACAAGTGGCCAAGTGGAAGTATCCAATAGGGAGATCAAGAACATTTTGCAAAAGACTATTAGGCCCGATCGTAGAAACTGGTCAGATCGATTAGATGATGCATTGTGGGCCTATCGGACAGCTTTCAAGAATCCCATTGGAATGTCTCCCTATAGGCTAATATTTGGAAAAGCATGTGATCTTCCGGTAGAACTTGAACATAGAGCATATTGGGCGATTAAACAATTAAATTTTGATTTAAAGCAAGCTGGTTCTAACCGGATGTTGCAACTGAGTGAACTAGATGAACTGAGGCGAGAGGCTTATGAAAATTCTCGTATTTATAAAGAGAAAATGAAAGCCTTTCATGATCAATTTATTTCTAGGAAAATCTTTGAGCCAAATCAACAAGTCTGGTTATTTAATTCAAGGCTTCGATTATTTCCTGAAAATTGAGATCTAGATGGGATGGACCTTATATTGTTAACCAAGTTTTCCCCCATGGTGTAGTCAAAATTTATGATCCTAGGTCAGGAAACTTCTTTAAGGTGAATGGTCAACGTTTAAAACCATACATTGAAGGAATATCAACAAATCGAACCATCGACCAAGTAACATTAACCGACCCACACTGAACTGAGCTGCATTATGTCTGGCTGAAGACATTAAACTTAGCGCTTGTTGGGAGGCAACCCAATATGTACTCAATATTTTTTTTTTAATTCAAAAAAAAAAAAAAAAAATTTGCAGCCTCTACATTGTTCATGAGCTCCTCTTCTCAGGTATCCTTTTACATTTTTAGTTCTTATGGTTTATTTTTTTTTTTTTATACCATTAGGGACAATGGTATTCAAGTTGGGGGGTCGGGACAAATATTTTTTTTAATTAAAAATAAATAAATAAATAAATAATAAATAATAAATAAATAAATAAATAAATAAATAAATAAGGTTTTCATATGTCAAAAATAAATCTGGAGCACGATAGACTAGGAAAAGTAATAAGAGTTAGAGAGTGTTGCTAATGACTATAGCGAGTCAAGAAGTAGACTAGCGTGACAGACTTTTAGGGCCTACTTAGATCACCTAAAGGCTATTAGCACTTCCATTGCACATGCACGCTGACGAGACAATGTAAGTATTAGTTGTAAGGACAATTGAGGACTTAATTATCACTGAAAACTGGTAATTGATATATATCCCAATTTTTTTTTTTTTTTTTTTAATTGAGGAAAGAGCTACCTACCTGAAATAAAAGTGCAAAACATAGAGTATATGTGGATCGCCCTAAACTTAGTAATCGGGTCTCTGCACCTAAGTCAAGTGTGGAGGTTCGCGTCAAACGGTGAAGGGAAGGCCAGGATGCTCAGCACAAAAAAAAAAAAAAAAAAAAAAAAAAAATCAGGTAGTGTGAAAGCTAACTCAGTTTATAAGCTTAATTTAGGGATGTATAGAAAATTAACCAAAGTAAGTGTTAATCAAAGATACATTTGTTCTTGCAAACTAGTACCAAAATGTTAAGTTAGTCATCACAAACACAAGTGCTGTAGATCTTTAGATGAACTCTAAGAAAGTTTCTAATTATGCTGACTGCAAAATTTATTTTTGAAACTCAATACTTAGTTAGTGATACTTGCTAGATCTTTTTACTTTCAAACCTGGATCTATTTTTGTAAAGGATGATCTTTGTGACACAGTTATACTTTTTGCATTGCTAAGGGACTAGCAATAAGTAAGTTGGGGGGTGTGATAAATCATGGATTTACACGTTTATTTTAAGTATTTTAGTTAATTATTGGTGCTAATATTCTTTAAATAACCTAATTTCATAATTAATTTGGACTTTCTTGCAAAACTAATTATTTTAAAAAATATCTTTGAAAAATATGAAATTAGAATACGTTCATGAAAAATAGATTTCAAGTCAAAGCACCACACACCCATTTAAATGATTAATAAAATATTTAATAATTATAATTAATGATCATGGAATCGGTAAAATTAATAAGATTGAAACCCACCAATAGGTAGAGCTTGATTTATGGAATCCAACGATACAAACGGTACTTAAATCAGGTTTGAAACGAAGAAGTTATGAATTTTCTAAGATTTTTGCATACATTTTGATGTTGCACGGTTTTTGGAGCAGCCGGTCCATCATGGACCGGCTGCTAGTTTTTTTATTTGCAGTTTGGTTCACCGGCAACCATGGACCACAGCCCTCCAGAGGCACCGAAATTCGCCGGGAAGCACGCCGGCGGTGTCCCTGGCCGGAGGAGAAGCTCCGGCGGTGGTTTGACGGTCGGTGGCGGTGTTTTTCGGTGGCAAACGAGAGGAGGCAGCCCACGTTCTTCACGTGTCCATGACTGGAGGAGAAGATCCGGCGGTGGCGTTGCCGAGCTCCTCCATGCATAGCCCACGTCCTCCACGCGTTGCCGAGCTCCTCCACGCGCAGCCCACGTCCACCACACGTTGCCGAGCTCCTCCACGCGCAGCCCACGTCCTCCACGCGTTGCCGAGCTCCTCCACGCGCAGGCCGAGCTCCTCCACGCGTAGCCCACGTCCTCCACGCGTTGCCGAGCTCCTCCACGTGCAGGCCAAGCTCCTCCACGCGCACGTCCACGGTGGCGCAGCCCACGGGCGTTCTCCACGGCCAAGCTCCTCCACGCGCACGGCCAAGGGCAGTCCACGGGCGAGCTCCACGGATGCTGGCCATTTTCCACGAGCTGGCTTGCCGGAGCGCCGTCCACGAGCCGTCCACGGGTGTTCTCCACGGGCAGTCCACGAGCAGTCCACGGGCGAGCTCCACGGATGCTGGGTGTTCTCCACGAGCTCCACGGTGCAATCCACGACACCAGCGCAGCCCACGAGCGGCGAAATCAACGGAGCAGCAATGGAGTGGTCACGGTATTTTTTTTGTCCCACATCGCTAGTGTGCAACGAGCTCCCCTCTCCGGTCAATTATAAAATGAACCCCAATGCACAAGACAGGGGGATCCTGGAGAAAAGACAAGATACAGGATAAAGGGCATTGCTTGGGTTACGGGTTGGCTTTTGGGAGTGAGGTTTCTCAAAGGAGAGCATGTCCCTACACCATCTTCCAGCCTTTTCTCTCTCTGAGATCAAGATCCGAAGAAGACGCGAGGAAGCCCAGTTCGCTCCACGTTGTACGAAGGAAGGAGCTATCTTCCCGATGTGGCTGCGCCGATCTGTTCTTATCTTTGTTACTTGTTTTGTCAATTTAGTTTTTTTTTGCATTGTATTTAGACCTTAAATTTCAATCAATGCAATATCTCTTTTTAACTCCTATCTTTCATCTTGTCTGCAAGTAGATGCTAGGATCTAAATAATAGATCCTAGTGCCAAGTTTACTTTTCCTGCAATTTTAATTTTTTTTATATTTTTCGACTTCAAATATTTTTTTTTTACAAGATCAAAAAGATTTCAAATCCTAAACACCGCCTTCTCTATGGATTCGACCCGACTCCTCTTGCTATGCATTTAAATATTTTAAGAAGTCGGATTTTAAACTAATAGCCACGGTGTTTTAACGACAATCCCGCGGACCTACCAATTAGCATCTTCATTGATATTGGGACATAGATCACAATAGGCCCTTGAGTCAGACATGATGCCTTGTCTTATTAGTAAACATTTACAAGGTAGACTATCCCATAGAACTTTCTGCCAAATGTACTTGTACATTGGGGCACTTTTAGTTTCCAGATCCAACTTATATTGGGAGCAATAAGAGCCTGCTCTGGCTAAACTATTAAATTGAGCTCTTTAAGTGCTATATGTTTTGAATGGCTTTGCCCCCAAACTATTTGATTAGAGCTATTTGCGCTTGGTAAAGTTATGGTACTTAACTAGTTCATCATTTCAGCTAACAATAAATAGGAGATAAGATATATGTTCTATTCCTTAGAAGGATATATATCATATCACCAACCTTCAAATGATACTGAAAATCGGGGTCTTGCATCACATTTATAGATGCATTTCCAATTAGCCAAAAAACTGATTCTAAATTAGATAGCCACTCTATGTGATCTTTTGCCATATAGTGGAACAATGCCTTTTTTTGACATAAGTTAACCATGTCCCCTCAAAGTGATATTTAGCCGATACTATTTTGGTTCATAAGGAATTAGGATTAAAGTTATTTGAGCAACAATTTTACAATAGAAGGCTTTTCTTCTAGTTTGGAGTTGTGTGATATCCATCCCTTGTTGATTCATCAGCTTGCATACATTTTCCCATGCCACAAGGTGAAATCCTCTTTGATCTGATGCATGCCCCAAAGAAAAGCTCTATATTCATTCTCAAGTTTGAGGATTAAGTTGATTGGAACATGCTTGCATGATAGATAATAATGAAAAATAGAAGCCAACATGGATCATAGCAAGGTTGCTCTAGTTGCCATGGAAAGAGCCTTGCTTTGCCAGCTCGAGATCCATGCTATCACTTTATCCTCAATGAAGGAGAGTGCTTGCCTGTTCAAAGATCTTCTTGCCAAACTACACCAAGATATCTCTAGAATCCTTTGTTCTCATTTATATTTAGACTTCTATGAATTTGAGATTTTGTATGAGTAGATGTGGTTGGGCTAATCATCAATTAGAATTTGTTAAGATTTATTACTTGCCCAGATATTCAGTAATATGTATCAAGTATTGCATTAAGGCAGCCCACATCCTTTACTATAGCTCTATCTATCACCAGATAATCATTTGCAAAAAGAATATGTGATACCATAGGTCCCCCTCTTCCCGACCTATATACTCTCAAGAGGTTGTGATACACTGCATAAATGAGAAGTCTTGAGAGTGCTTCAGAATGTAAGATGAAAAGGTAGAGTGAGAGTGGGCACCGTTGTCAAAGACCTTATGTTGATTAAAACCATTCAGTAGGAGCCACATTCACAAGAAGAGCAAATCTTGACCCCCTAATACAAGCTTTCACCCAAAATGATAATTTTGGATGAAAACCAAATAGATCTAAGATATTATACTAAAAATTCCAATGCACCCAGTTATATGCTTTTTTTCTTATCTAGCTTCATAACCACCAGACCACTCATTCTTGGAGCTTTTTGCAATGAGTGCTTGACCTCCTAAGCCAGAAGTATAGCTTAGAAGTACTCCTCCCAATACAAAAGCCCCTTGTTCCGGTGAGATTAAAGATGGCATTATAGGTTTCAACCTATTTACCATTATTTTTGTCACAATTTTTTATGTAAGATTGGCCGATAGTCTATTGGCTACCTTGGATTGTTTTCTTTCGAATAAAAACTATAAATATTATGTTCCAATGATCCGGCATACTTGCATGACAAAAAGAATCTTGTACTGCTTGGAGAACCTCCTATTTGATCCGATACTTGAAATACTAAAAGAAAAAGGTTGGATATCCATATGGTCATGAAGCTTTCTCCATATGCATATCCTTAATGATAGCCTCAATCTCTTCCTTTGAAACCAACTTAGTTAAAGCTCCATTTTGGTCATTCAAAATCATCAGTGTGATCATAAGGATGTTCATTTCCTCCATATTTTGCAAAATGGTCTACCTTTGTTGGAAGTAGTTTACTAATGTCTATCCAATGTCAATCAAGATTTTAATTTGGTGGCTTTGGTCATCTTTCATTGATGATATTCTATGCCTTCTCCTTTGTATGTTAAACCTGTGAAAGTATTTTGTATTTGCATCCCCTCCCATTAGACATGTGGTTCTAGACTTTTGCTTCCATAAAAGCTCCTATAATTGGAGGGTTTTGTTATATTTGTATAATACTAGTAGATCACCATGTTGCTAATCCATAAGCCTCCCTTGTTGAGCTTCCTACAATTGGATGTCATAAATTTTCCTGAGTGAATAAATTTCTTATTCGACACTTCCATCTGATTATGGTTCTTGGGGTCTTTTGTTGAGTAGTTTAGTTATTTTGACCCCTAGTGAATGATGACCTTCACAATGCCATGCTTGATTGATCACCTCATGAATGCCATCACAATGGAGCCATATTGATGCGGGATGAAACATGCTAGAGATTATCATAAAGAAATCGTAGTTCTAGAGAGCAATAAGTTCAGATTTTATGATGGTTTTGTTCCCGAAAAAGGTTAAGAGCAAGTAAGGGTTGTCATGTAATGATTAAAGTTATACCCATTGATGTAGGGCAAGGGATGCTGGGATGGATGCTTATGATGCAAGGAATTTCTTTTTTTACGTTTGATGAGTTTTAGATTTTTTTTTTTTCTTTTTTTTTGTTTTAGGGTTTCGATTCCCGATCACAAGTAAAGGTAAGAAATACGAAGAACAATAATGAAAGCTTATGCTAGCAGTTCAAAGCCCTAAAAGTGAAAACAAGAATAGGACCCCGGGATTAAGAAACCCCGGTAGGACTAGCTCGACCTACAATATCTACTTAGGAGATAAAGAGAAAGCAAACCTCAAACTTCTGGAGCGCCCGGTGCAGAGATCGCTCAACTCGACGGATGCGTCCTGGATGCCCAAGTAGTCGAACCTGTGGGAGCATTGGCTTGGGGTCGAGAGGTCGCGATGGAAAAGCTGACTGTCTCGAATGCCCGAGATGCTAGGGAGGACCTGTAGGCAAACAAAAGAAGGGTCAGCAAAATATGGAGATGCACGGAAAGGAATTGAGATGGAGTTGGGAAGGGGCTTCGAGCCCGGTGTCCGGCTAGATTCCGAAGTCGAAGTTGGAGATAACTTGGGGCCTCGCACCCCGCGACGTCTTGGAGGACGAAGGAATGTGGTCTCACACCATGCGACATCCTGGAGGATGAAGGATTCGCGACGCCCTGGGGCGACGGACAGGTGACCTCACACCACTCAACGTCCCTGGGGACGAAGGCAATTCCACTCAAACCTAGCCTAAGAAACAATGGTTGGAGGGTGGAAAAAAAAACTCAAACTTTTCATTAATCACTCAATCATTCAATCATTCAATAGTTCTACAAGGGAGGGATTGGGTCCTTTAAATAGGCACCCAAGGCCCATTTGAAATTCAAATTACAACTTTCATGGTGGCGCCCAAAATTTTCTATCATCTCCTCTTCTTTGGCCGACCAAATGACTTGGGGTTGGGCGTGGCATGTGGGAAGGCTTGGAGAGGGGGATTGGTCTCTTGACTTCCTTCCTTATCATGTTTATTTTGGGAAGAAAGAGTGGCGCATGGCTTGCTTGGAGGGATGTGTTCCCTTGGACTCTTCAACGCCATCTCTTGGATTGATTCAAGGCCGACCAAGGGAGAGCTCCATGGGCATTGCATGGTTGAGGGCTTGAAGAGGGGAGTGTGTCCTTTGACCTTCCTTCATTGCATGGACACTTTGGGAAGAAAGCTTGGAAGGGGGCTTGCTTTGAGGCTTGGTTTCTTCAAGGATGTTCAACGCCCCCTTCTGATGGAACAAGGCATGATGTGGGGGAGGGAAGAGGGGGATGGTGTTTCTTCCTTCCAATGTCTCCCAAGGTGTGTGTAGAGCATGAGGGTGCCACTTTGTTTCCCTTCTTGGATGCCCAAGTGGCAGCTGATGTGGTGCCACGTAGGTAGCTGAGGTGGCACCTGAGTTGGCATTATCCCAAGTGGAAGCGGTGGGTTGGCCCACCAGAACTTGATTTGGTGAAGAAAACCCGGGTGACTTCAATTGGGCTTGGGCCCAATCCAAACTCAGACTCGAACAAATACAGGACTCATGACCTAACTTGACCCAAATTGGTCAAGGTACCGAACTAAACAAACTTTGACAAGAAATTATGAAATTGCTCTGGCTCAAGGCCTTATTACAGGACTCATAGAAGGGGGAACCCTAATCTGAGATCCACAGAGGGTTGAGGAGCCTCTGTCGGATCCTGGTGCCAACACCACCCGTAGATTAAGATTCTAATAAGTGATAAAGAAATAGGATCCTAGGGTTGAGAAACCACTACTTTAGAACATGCTCAATTTTCAATAAAATAGAAATAGAGAGAAGGGATGGGTCTGATTACCTGGCAATGATTTCTTCCTCGTTGTCGAATGGGGTCACACACTCTTAGGATTGGCATATGGAAGAAGTAGCCGATTACCCGTGGACATGCTGACTTTTCTTCAGATGGTTTCGGAGGCAAGGAGGAATTTCTCCAAGGGTCGTGGCACTTGAGTGATCCTGCAAACACCGAGGATTAGGGATTCAAAAGATAGGAAAAATACGAAATCGAAAGTTGAAAGAGGAGAGAAGGCATGAGTGGGCGCAGGAAGATGGTTGGTGGCCTGGATGAGGGAGGACGCCTAGACTCTGGAGGGGGCAGCCTGGAGATGTGGGGGATGCTTGGGGGGCTTTGGGGTTGGCGGCTAGGGCTAGGGTTTGGATGCTTGGACTGGTGTTGGGCCTCTCATCCTTTCCCTCATGGAGTGTCTATGCTCAAAGCAAAGGAAAACTAGAAGAAGAATAATCTCTCATTCATTCAATTCATCATTAATTTTACAAGAGAGAGGAGAGGTATTTATAGTTTACCTAGACCTCTTAGACTCCCTTTCAAAGTTAAAGTGCATACAAGGAACAAAGCGAGAAAAGAGGGGGTGCCACAAAGTTGCCTTCTTTGTTGGTTATACATGGAAATAAAGAGAGAAGAAAATCTGGAACTTCTGCTTGCTTTCTTCCTTTGCTTGGGATACTTTGCATAGAATAAGGAGGGGGTTGCTTGGGCACCAATTATCTTCCATTTTAGCCTAGAGTGGTTGCATGAAACAGGGGAAGAATATTCCAAGGCTTTGGTGCCACTTTTCTTCCAAATTTGGCCCGGGCGGCCTGAGTGGGGAATAGGGGAAGTGGTGCATGAAGTCTCCTATTCGTTCTTTGCTTCCGTGGGGACCAATGGAGGTGGCGAAAGATAATCCTTTATCTTGAAGTGGGGTCCTGTGGCTCTCCTCTTGGACTTGACTTGAATGAAAGAAAATTATAGGACTCAAGATAGACTCACTTGACTGGACTCAAATGGACTCAACTTCATCACATGGACTTAATTGACTCAGCTTTATTACAGGACTCAATTGACTCAAAATGAGAATAAATTGACTCAGTTGACTTGACTCTAAGATTGACAGGACTTAAAAGTCTAAACACAAATCCATAATAGGCTCAGTAATCTCTATCTGATCCTGGTGTCCGCACCAATTCTCTCGGGATGGGAGAAACTCGACCCTGTCGAGTAAGGGTCCACTCCAGTTCTAGTACTGCTCTAACAAGTCTGGGTCGAGGTGTTATAGATCCTCTCGAGTGATCCATGAGTCCTCAGATTTTGGTCGACCTTGCCAATGAACCAGGTATCACTGGTAACCTTTATTCCGGGTAGTAATAGCATGGTTATCCAGAATACGCTCGATTTTTTCTCCTCTCTCAGGCCAATTTGTTAGTGGACACTCTGGGATGGGTTCACTCTCAAGAATGGGGTTAGATCCAAATGGCTCACTGGGTATCACTATCAGCTCCCTATACTCAATTAGGTCTGAGATGTTGAAGGTTGAGCTAATACCTAATTCGGGTGGTAACTCGAGCATATAGGCATTGGGTCCAACTTTCTTAATCACCTTAAAGGGTCTAGCTCCACGAGCATGTAACTTTTTCACGGTCCCCAGGGGAAACCGCTCAGGTCTAAGCCTAATCATCATAAAATCTCCCTCAACGAACTCTTTGACTCTTTTTTAGGAATTAGCCATGTTTTTATAAGTATCAAGGTGCAATTTAATCTTGGTGCTAATTTCCTTATATAGATCCCTAACATGCTGTGTAAATTACTCATACCAATACCTAATAAATTACAGGTTCGACTATGCATTCCTGTCGAAAGAAATTTATTAAATCTTTAACTACAACTTTGTGCTTGACCCTTGGTTGGTGGGTGACATGCAAAAGAAAATTTTACATGGACTCCTAATAAATGCCATAAGGTCTTCCAAAACTAGATAGCAAATCTAACGTGCTCAAAGGATTTATGCAACCTATTAACCTCAACAAAGTGTAATCAAGTGGTTCTAGAAATATTGGAAACCTTAGGATAGGGCAGGAAATAAGAAGAGGATTCGTGGAATAGTAATTAATGGGGATGACCTTAAGGTTTAGGCATTGATTTATATCTACAGGTGATAAAAGGTCCAATTTATGGAAGGATGAATCAGTAATTTCAGGAAAGAGATCTTTAACTGGGACTAAAGAAGTGAATTCTCCCTGACAGTACTGAATTGAAGAAACCATGTCCTTACTAATTTCCTCTTGTTCTTGAATTTCAAGACTAGGCCCTATAATTTGATTCTCTTCTAGTATTTTCTCAGGTAAAGTCCTAGTAGTAGCAGTGTTATACTCCTCATAGTCCTCTTCTTCTAATTATGCTTCCAATATAGCTTCAATATGAGTATTTTCCTAGTTAACTAGTTCTGGGTCTACCATGTATATTTTCTCTTCCATGCCATCCTTGTGAACAAATGGGATAGTAGGGGTGGGTCGGCTAAGGAAAACTTGACTAGTACTTGGCTTATATCCAGAGGTACTAATCCTATTGGATTCAGGTCGATGGGTTATGGATCTCGTCTGCTCATAGGACATGGGTAGGTACTTTTTCCTATATTTAAGTTTCATGGCTCTCCAAGTGGCTATGGGTATGTCTCTTCTTTGTCTAGTTATGCGTTCAACATTCTCCCAGTATAGCCTGGCCTGGCGAACTAACCTGAGTTTGGTAAACTTACACTTCCTTTCTTCATTCATCTCAAACCATTCAAAGATTGGTCCATATCTCCCTCCCAGTCAATGTAAACCTTAGGATCAAGACTGCCATCAAATGTAGGTGCTTCTAACCTAATGCTCCTAATGGCTCTCTCATCTTGGTCCATGAAATCATGATGGGATCTCCTCTGATTAAGCTCCAAGATTGGGTCATGGCATGGGGCTCTTCTAGGGTTGAGAGGTGTGGGAAAAGGTATCTCAAGTTCAGGTTCAGTATGGGTCTCATGGGTTATCTTCCAACACGCTCTATTTGATTAAACCTATTGTTCAATTGGGCATTCAATTGGGCAAATTGTTCAGTCATGGTCCTCAGTAAGGTTTTAAAGTTAAACTTATGGTCAGACTGGGTTGGGTTTGAGATTGCTAGTATTGGACTCTTGATCTAGTGGTCATGCAACAAGCACATAAATTGTTCTAGGATTTTGTTAGACGAACAGCTCAAGTAGAATGAGTCAACTCAACTTACAACCAAGTCAACAGTTATCCTTTCCACTGGCCAGATAAGAGGTGAGAGTGTGGGAGGCTCCCCCTACTCTCATAGGGTCCTAATTAAGTAACCGCAGCTCTGCTTAGGGCGTTTGCCTCTGGACCCCTAGCCTAGACACCAATTTCAAGAGATAAGTGATGAATTGAGTGCACTAGCTTTCTCACAATACCATGAACTGGACCTATTGGTGTCCCTAACTCGATTAGGTTGCTACTTAATTTTAAATAGGCTTGGGTTCGTGATGAGGGTGGTTGTTTTGGGCCAAGGAAAGGTGATGAAATCCTTCCCTTATCTGACAGAGTGAAATTGCCCTTAAGTGAATTCAATTATGCATGCACACACATGAAATCCTAAAATAAAATATGCAGGTTTTTTTTATATTTTCAGATCTAAAAATTAAAAGAAAATTACAGATTTAATGAAGACTAATTATGTGATTGATGGTTGCAAAGATTAAGGCTAATCTAAAGGTTTTAGTGAAGGTAATCCCTAGGTTTAGAACTAGTGTGCAGAAACTTCGGCATGCAGATTTTTTAGGTACTATGCAAGAACATGTCCTAAACCATGCTCTGATACCGAACTGTTGGAGGATGAAACATGCTAGAGATTATCATAAAGAAATCACAATTCTAGAGAGCAATAAGTTCAGATTTTATGATGGTTTTGTTCCCGAAAAAGGTTAAGAGCAAGTAAAGGTTGTCATGTAATGATTAAAGTTCTACCCGTAGATTAAGATTCTAAGAAGTGATAAAGAAAGTAGGATCTTAGGGTTGAGAAACCACTAATTTAGAACATGCTCAATTTTCAATAAAATAGAAATAGAGAGAAGGGATAGGTCTGATTACCTAGCAATGATTTCTTCCTCGTTGTAGATAGGGTCACACACTCTCAGGATTGGCACCTAGAAGAAGAAGCTGATTACCTACGAACACGTCGACTTTTCTTCAGATGGTTCTAGAGGCGAGGACTTTCTCCAAGGGTCGTGGCACCTAAGGGATCCTGCAAACACCGAGGATTACGGATTCAAAAGATAGAAAAAATATGAAATCGAAAGTTGAAAGAGGAGAGAATGCAGGAAGGGGTGCAGGAAGATGGTTGGTGGCTTGGATGAGGGAGGATGCTTGGACTCTAGAGGGGGTGACCTGGAGATATGGGGGATGCCTGGGGGGCTTTGGGGTTGGTGGCTAGGGCTAGGGTTTGGATGCTTGGACTGGTGTTGGGCCTCTCACCCTCTCCCTCACGAAGTGTCAATGCTCAAAGCAAAGAAAAACTAGAAGAAGAATAATCTCTCATTCATTCAATTCATCATTAATTTTACAAGAGGGAGGAGGGGTATTTATAGTTTACATAGACCTCTTAGACTCTCTTTCAAAGTTAAAGTGCATACAAGGAACAAAGAGAGAAAAGAGGGGGCACCACAAAGTTGCCTTCTTCGTTGGTTATACATGGAAATAAAGAGAGAAGAAAATCTGGGTCTCCTGCTTGCTTTCTTCCTTTGCCTGGGGCACTTTGCATGGAAAAAGGAAGGGGTTGCTTGGGCACCAATTATCTTCCATTTTTACCTGGAGTGGTTGCATGAAATAGGGGAAGAATATTCCAAGGCTTGGGTGCCACTTTTCTTCCAAATTTGGCCTAGGCGGCCTGAGTGGGGACTACAGGAGGTGGTGCATGAAGTCTCCTCTTCCTTCTTTGCTTCAGTAGGGGCCAGTGGAGGTGGCGCAAGATAATCTTTTATCTTGAAGTGGGGTCCTGTGGTTCTCCTCTTGGACCTGACTTGAATGAAAGAAAATTACAGGACTCAAGATAGATTCACTTAACTAGACTCAAATGGACTCAACTTCATGACATGGACTCAATTGACTCAACTTTATTACAGGACTCAATTGACTCAAAATGAGAACAAATGGATTTAGTTGACTTGACTCTAAGACTGGCAGGACTCAAAAGTCTAAACAGAAATCTATAATGGGCTCAGTAATCTATGTCTGATCTTGGTGCTTGCAATGCTCATCAATGAAGGCAATGCTCATCAATGAAGGCAACCACTTGGATAAATCTTTCTTTTAAAGTGGAAACCTCTTTTGCTATAGTTTGTGATGACTCCCACTTTTACACTGAAGATATTGAATTTCTTGGGCCCAAGATTGATCGATCTCCTCCATTTTTACTCGCAGTACCACAAGGAGGTGACCTCTTTGCCCCCTTTTGCTTTTGATCTAGGCTCCATGCATGGCCTAGTGATAAAGCCCTCTCTAGCTTTGGTCCTTCCACATTACTCCCCCTTCCTTACCCTATGGAAAAGGGGCACTCAAATCCCTCACCTTCTCCTTCCCGTTCTCACTTATGACTTAACTCAAAGTCACATTTTTGAATATGTTCATTATTTTTAATTTATGGGGTATGTATTTAAGAAAAAAGAGTATATTCATGATATAATTTATAGATAATTTGCTTAAAGATGAGACTCATAGGCCTCGACAATGAAGACTAAAAAGAGTTTACATAGTAAATATATGTATTCAAAAAAAGAAGACTATATTCATGATAGGATTTGTAGATAGTTTGCTCAAAGATAAAACTCATAGGCCTTGATAGTGAAGACTAAAAAAATTTTACATAGTAAATATAAAACTAGAATTGGAGCAGTAATGATGACTTGATGTGGACAAGATGGAAGTATAGGAGGTAGAAGGCATACCTGACTTCCTTGTAGAAACTTTCATGCATGCCAACCAAAAAAAGAAAAAAAATCTAGATTAGAATAGATTGAACAAACTTGTACCAAAAAAACATGAATAATTGCAAGACTAGTTTGTGAGAATTTCATATGGCTAAAAGATTTTTGTGGTCCGTTGGAGCATGCACCAAGTTTCATGAGCATAAATATCTCACCATTCTAGATATCTTAGTGTAGAAGAGGGCTCTTGCTATTCTAGTGTAAATCTCCAAATGCCTATTTATATGTGATTAGATACATCAAATTTGGCTACATCCATATGATAAACCAACAATATATGAATTTGATCAAGATCCAAATAATTGCTATGCATAACTTACATCACTTTTACTACTACCAATATATGTATATATATATATATATATATATATATATATATATATATATATATATATATATATGTGTGTGTGTGTGTGTATATATATATGCTACTAGTTCTAATGTAATCACATCAAAACTAAACTCGGTAAGCTTCCATTATAAACATTATTTATTATTGGGTTTACTTCTCAATTTATGGGATATCAACTTTAATATAAACATATATATGTATGTATATATGTGTGTGTCTATGTATGAGTAAACCTTTGTCTCAATTAGCCTAAGTTTCTAATTTGGCAACAATGATATCCATGTACAAAATATAAAATAAAACTTTCTAACCCCTTATGCTTATAATACTTGTTATTCGTGGCTTGGTTTATGACTTACAAAGTATCATACAATACCATGATACTAAAAAATTACTCAAATAGGCTAAAATAGTATTACGACATCCCAGTTTAAAAGCTTGACACCCTAGTTAAAATATTACGACACTCATGCACAAAATATAAAATAAAATTTTCTATCCCCTTTTATCTGTAATACATGTCATCCATGGCTTGGTTTATGACTCCTAGAATATCATAAAATGCCATGGATGGTAGAAGATTACTCAAATAGGCCAAAATAGTATTACGATATCCCGGTTTAAAAGCTACGATACCCTAGTTAAAAAATTATGATATCCATGCATAAAATATAAAATAAAAGTTTCTAACCCCTTCTACCTATAATATATGTCATCCGTGGCTTGGTTTATGATATCCAGAGTATCAAAACTTATCACGGATACTATAAGATTAATCAAATAGTCCAAAATAGTATTACGACATCCTAATTTTAAAGTTACGATATCCTAGTAAAAAACTATGACATCCATGCACAAAATGTAAAATAAAACTTTCTAACCCATTGTACCTATAATACATGTCATCCATGGCTTGGTTTATGAATTCTAGAGTGTCATAAAATATCACGGATGCTAGAAGATCACTCAAATAGGCTATGATATGACAAGACCGCTGACATGGAGTCCTCCTCGAACAATGCTGACAGTCGCATTGGTAAGGATCGCCATGCCAATCCCTCTCAGTCCCTCGAGCCCCTCTGCTGGGGTGACTCCCTCAGGGTCGAGTCCCTGATCGAAGTTGAGCTCTTGCTTCATTCCTTGAGCTTCGAGCCCTTCTACCGGGGTGACTCCCTTAGGGTCGAGTCCCCAGTCAAAGTCGAGCTCTCGCTTTGCACCTTGAGCCTTGAGCTCTTCTGCCAGGGTGGCTCCCTAAGGGTTGAGTCCCCGGTCGAAGTCGAGCTCTCGCTTTGCTCCTCGAGCCTCGAGCCCTTCTACCAGGGTGGCTCCCTCAAGGTCGAGTTCCCGACCAAAGTTCCCACTACTCGAGCCTCGAGCCCTTCTGCTAGGGTGACTCCCTTAGGGTCGAGTCCCCAGCCAAAGTCGAGCTCGCACTCCCACTCTTCAAGCCTCGAGCCCTTTTGCTGGGGTGGCTCCCTCATGGTTGAGTCCCCGATCGAAGTCAAGCTCCCACTCCTCGAGTCTCGAGCCCTTCTATCGGGATGACTTCCTCAAGGTCGAGTCCCTGATTGAATCGAGCTCCCGCTTTGCTCCTCGAGCCTCGAGCCTTTTTATCGGGATGACTCCCTCAAGGTCGAGTCCCCAGCCAAAGTTGAGCTCCTGCTTCACTCCTCGTGCCTTGAGCCCTTTTTCCAGGGTGGCTCTTTCAGGGTCGAGTCCCCGGCCAAAGTCGAGTTTCCTCGAGCTGTGCACCCTTTGGCTGAGAAGGGGTGCCCAGCTCAAGATTGACCATGAAGCTGGTACACCATGCGGGTAGTGGCACACCACCCAAAATCTATGAAGGGAGAGAGCACCGACCTACGGGGAACTGTCTCACCAGGGCACCAAGGTCCCTTCATGCCACCACTTACACCAGTTAGGGAAGGATGTGCCACTCGAGGCACTGTTCCCCTCCACTGACCATCTGCACCACCTTGAAGAAGAGGTTACACAGAGGGCTTGAGTCCTAGAGCATCTACCCCCACGAATCAAGGCTCTACCAAGTTTTCCCAAATAGGGCATCCTACCAGGGCATCAAAGCTTGCAATATAACTTATGGCCATGAAGGAAGAAGGGGCTTGGGCACGATCCCCAAGCACCACCCATCCTTGACCTCATAGCATCCCTGAAGGAAGGGAAGAGGGAGAGGGCGAGCCTGAGGCTGGTAAAAGATAGTACCTTCTATCTATAAGAAAGAGAGAGGGCCTTCGAAGGAGGTAAGGAAGAACAGGAAGAGGAAGGGGTGGCAAGAAAGAGCGCTCTAAGGGCTACCAGAGAACTCATCGGAAGAGTCCCAATGGATACAGCCGCCATTGCTCAAGCTCCCTTCCTCCACCAAAATTCTCACTTCATTCTTTTCTTTCAAAACCTCTAAGAGTGGAGACCAACTTGGGATCCACCTCAGTGGATCTGTTCTCCTAGATCATCCTACTGACTTGACCGTCGGAGTGCCATCACCGGGATCCCTAGCCCAGGTCTTCTTTTTTTGCAGGACCGGGCACACGTGTTGAACACTAGGAAAAGAAGGTACAAACCGTTGCCACGTAGGAGCTACGCCAGGGTGGCTTCCTCAGAGTCGAGTTTCTAGTAGAAGTCGAGCCCCTCGAGCCACACGCCCTTCGACTGAGAAGGGGCACCGGCTCAAGGCTGACCCATGGTCAAGGTCGACCATGAAGCTGGTCACTAGGTGGGTAATGGCACGCCACCCGAAACCTATGAAGGGAGAGTGCACTGACCTTTGGGGAACCATCTCGTCGGGGCACCAGGGTCTCTTCAGGCCATCGCTTACACCAGTTGGGGAAGGATGCACCACTCGAGGCATCGCGCCCCTCCATTGACCGTTACACCACCTTGAAGAAGAAGGTTGCACCAAAGGGCTCGAGTCCTAGAGCATCTACCCCTGGATTGAGGCTCTACCAAGTTTTACCAAATAAGGTATCCTACCAGGGTGTCAGAGCTCACAATATAACTTTTGGCCATGAAGGAAGAAGGGGCTCAGGCACGATCCCCAAGCACCGCCCATCGTTGACCTCATAGAATCCCCGAAGGAAGGGAGGAGGGAGAGGGTGGGCTTGAGGCTGGTAATAGACAATACCTTCTATCTATAAGAAAGAGAGAGGGCCTTCGAAGGAGGTAAGCAAGAATAGGTAGAGGAAGGGATAGCAAGAAAGAGTGCTCTGAGGTTACCAGAGAACTCATCAAAAGCATCCCAACGGATACAGCTGCCATTGCTTAAGCTCCCTTCACCAAAATTCTCACTTTGTTCTTTTCTTTCAAAATCTCTAAAAGTGAAGACCAACTCGGGATCCACCTCAGAGGATCTATTCTCCTAGATCATCCTACTGACTTGACCATTGGAGTGCCCTTGTTAGGATCCCCAACCTGGGTCTCCTTTCTTTTGCAGGACCGGGCATTCATGTCAGACACCAAGCATAGAAGGTACAACTCGATACCATGTAGGACATGCAGGCCATGATGATCCAGGCGATAATAGATTGGCATGCCAGGAAGGGGGGACTGGTCCCTCAAAGTAGCTCCATCTGTGACATGGTGGTGACGCGCTTGCAGGAAACCTCCACTAGCCGTGCGGGGGACCCTCTTTCTCACGGGGCCCCACACAGCCCAGAGAGGGAACTCCCTGCTCCACCACAGCCACCCCCGGTGGACTCCCAGCTAGCCATGCTTGCCTAGTAGATCCAGACTCTAACCATGGTAGTATGGCAGTTACAACATCAGCATCATCCCTAGCCACCCAACAATAGCCAGGACACCCGCAGCCCCAGCCACTGGGCCCCGCGGTAGCTTGCATTCCTTCCAAGGAAGGTCGTCGCACCCGCAGGCCATAACTGATCCTCGGGGAAGCCACTGGACCTTAGCAAAGAGGCAGTGGAGCCAGTCAGCTGACTGGGAGAGCCGATCTCCGATCTTTGGCCATGATGTCGTTAGGCATCGCAAGCACCATTGAGGCAAGGCCTCCCATCACCACCCTCCTTAGCTGATATCCCCATCTCCTCCGACAGCCTCGGTAGAAGGTTCCACCGACAAGGCTATCAGATGCTTGGCAGAAAAGCACCTGGAGGAACAAGAGCATGAGTTGGAAAAACTATCCCGCCAGTTTACCAACATGCAGGGCTTCCCCAATGAGCTAGTGGGCCATGACACCTGTCCCCCTTCTCTCGAGAGATCCAAGAGGAACCGATCCCTAACCGGTTTCGTATGCCTCAAGTGGACCTCTACGATGAGACCACTGACCCCCTGGACCATCTGGAGAGCTATAAGGCTCTCATGAGAGTCCAGGAAGTGATGGATGCTCTCCTCTATATTGCCTTCCTAGCCATGCTTTGGAAGGTAGGCCGAGTCTGGTTTACCCACCTTATGCCCGAAAGTATCAGCTCCTTTGCATAATTGGAAAGAAAGTTTGTGGCATACTTTGATGCCTGCCAGAAGGTGCTGCGAGAAGCTGACATCCTCTTCTCCATTAGGCAATAGGACCATGAGCTCTTGCGAGACTACGTTGCTTATTTCAAGGTTTCCGTCTTGAAAATCTATAATTTAGACGAGCCCGTCGCCATGCTAGCATTAAAGAGGGGGCTCAGAACATCCTGCCTGACCAACTCCCTGAACAGAAAGCCATCGAAGACTTACTTCGACCTCCTCCTTCGAGTCCACAAGTACATTCATGCAGAGGAGACGGACCGCACTAGGAGAGAGTTGGATGGGAAGCCGTCAAAGAAGCAGCCTCTGGGAGAGGCCCCGGAGTACGGAGGCCCGAGCCAATCCCAAACCTCCGAGCATATTCGAAGTCGAAGAGCGACCCCATCCCAGAGGAAAGATACACTCCTCTCCTCACCCCAAGGTCAAAGATCCTTATGGAGATCGAAGGCGAGTGCTACTTATGTCACCCTCCCCCACTGAGGCCATCTAGCGATCGTGACAAGTTGAAGTACTATCAGTTTCACCGCGACCATGGTCACGACACCGAGGAATGCTGCCACCTCAAAAGGAAGATTGAAGATCTGATAAGGAAAGGCTACCTCGAAAAGTTCATGGGGGGCAAGGTCCCTACAGAATCTCAAGCGCTCACAGCTCTTCCTCCTGTCCCTCCAATTGATAACCGACCCACCAAGAAGCCTATGGGTATGATATCTTGGGGAATAAAGCACGCTTCTAAGAGAACCCAAGTGGGGGACGGGTCGGAATATGTACTCTCCTTTATGAGGGAGAAGGTACCTGGGGATGAAAATGTAAATAATGATATCGTTGTTGTCGAAATGATAATAGCAAGGCATCTTATAAAGTGGAATATGGTCGATAATAGAAATTTGACTGATGTCCTTTTTTACGATACCTTTTCCAGGATGAATTTGTCTTCTACTCAACTAAAGCCGGTGCACACCCCCCTTGTTGATTTTATTGGAGACTCAATGGGAGTTGAAGGAGAGATCACTCTCCCTATCATGGCTAGGTCACCACCTCGACAGAGTATGGTCATGATGACCTTTATGATTATAAGGCTCTTTTTAGCCTACAACATAATTCTTGGCCTCCCAGGCTCAACCTACTCGATGTAGTCATGTCTACAAAGTGGTTGTTGATACAATTCCTCACCCCTTATGGTGTAAGAGAGGTGAGGGAGGCACCTCAGCCAATTCAACATTGCTTACAAGCCATCCCCGGAGCCAAGAGTGCCGAGGAAGACCCTGAAGTCGGTGACCTCGACCAAAGAATGCAGGACCCCAATGACGGCCCAGTCGAGCGCCTATTATCGTGCCCCCTCGATGCAGATCCATCAAAGATGGTACAGATTGGGGCCTAGTTGCAAGAAGAAGAGCGGGCTCGCTTGTTGAATTTCCTCTAGGTGAATGCAGACATTTTTGCCTGGACCGCGGTAGATATGCCGAGTATTCCCTCTGACATCATTACTTATAAGTAAATATTAACCCAAAGTACCACCTAGTCCATTAGAAGAAGAGGAGTTTTGCTTCGGAGAGGCAGAGGGCAGTCAACGAGGAAGTTGAGAAGCTCCTAGTAGCCAGTTTCGTTCGTGTAGTGCAATATCCTGGCTGACTAGCAAACATAGTCATGGTCAAGAAAGCTAATGAAAAGTGAAAAATCTATGTAAACTATACCGACCTCAATAAAGCTTGTCCAAAGGATAGCATCCCACTTTCGAAGATCGACCAGCAAGTGGATGCCACCTTAGGGCACCGCTTACTCTCCTTCATGGATATGTTCTTCGGGTATAATCAAATCGAGATGCATCCAAAGGATGAAGAGCATACTGCCTTCATCACAGACCATGGGACATTGCTACAAGATGATACCATTCGGTCTGAAAAATGCCGGAGCCACATATTGTGGCTGGTTAACAAGATCTTTCAAGACCAAATTGGCCATAATATGCAAGTTTACATGGATGACATGCTTATCATAAGTAAGCCGGAGTCAGACCACAGTGCGGACTTGGTGGAGGCTTTCCATAACCTTCATCTTCACTAGATGAAGCTAAACCCAGCCAAGTGTGCCTTCAGTGTGGTGGCTGGAAAGTTTCTGGGCTTCATGGTCACTCAAAGAGGAATCAAAGCCAACCCCGAGAAGGTCCAAGCTATCATCGACATGGAGCATCCCATCTTGAAGAAGCAAGTCCAACATCTCACCGGCCAGATTATAGCCTTGAGTCAGTTCATCTCGCACTCCACTGACCATTGCCTGCATTCTTCAAGGTGCTGCGCAAGGTGCACAACTTCACTTGGATGGAGGAATGCCGGGAAGCCTTTGAGGAACTAAAAAAGTTCCTGGCATACCGCCCCCACTCTCTAGGTCGGAAGATGGAGAGCAACTCCTCCTATACCTGGCAGTCACCCCAGGGGCCGTCAGCTCAATCCTTGTCTGCACAGATGGAGATAGAGTTCAGAGGCCAGTATACTATGCTAGCAAGCTCCTTTGAGATGCAGAGGTCAGGAATGCCCGCTCCGAAAAACTAATTTTCGTACTTATTATGTCTGCTCAACACCTCAAGCCATACTTCCAAGCTCACCCGATCACGGTCTTGACAAACCAACCACTGAGAGTCAAACTCAGCTGCCCGGATACGTCCGAGCATCTAGCCAAGTGGGCGCTGAAGCTCAATGAGTTCAACATCTCCTACCAACTAAGGCCATCTCAGAAGGCACAAGTGCTGGCCAATTTTTTGATTGAGTGTACCGGCATGGGTGAAGAACCGGAGTACCCCCACTGGGGGATCAGGCGGAGCCCCTAGTCAAAGAAGACATTTGGGTCCTCCATGTGCATGGTGTATCCAATGCGGGATGGAGTGGAGCAGTCCTTTTCCTCGTCAATCGTGATGAGGTCATAGCCAAGTGCGCACTTCATTTCTAGTTTAAAGCCATTAATAACCAGGCAGAGTATGAGGCACTCCTCACGAGACTGAAAGTCTCCCACGATCTAGGTGCACCCAACTTAAGGGTCTTCACCGACTCTCAGTTGGTGGCTGGGCAGGTCTTGGGAGAATTCGAAGCCTGAGATCCTTAAATGTCAAAGTATTTGGAGCAGGTATGCTCAAGCGCAGTAGGATTCCGGCACTTCAGCATCTCCCACATTCTTTATGGGGAGAATGCTCATGCAGATGCCCTCTCTAGGCTCGTGACTCTACCGGACTCGTTGCTAGGGCATGCCTACATCGAGTGCCTTCAGGGTCCCAGTTAAGAGATCCTTGGGGAGGTCCAGCAAGTCACCTCGAAGCCCAGTTGGATGGGCCGATACATCAGATATATCATTGATGGAATCCTGCTTGAGGATCGCCTAGAAGCTGGCCTCATTAAGAAGAAAGATGTGCATTTTATGTTAATGGACGGAAAGCTCTACCACAGGTCCCATTCCTATCCACTATTGAAATGTTTAAGGCCCTCAGAGGCAGCCTTCGTGCTATAAGAGATTCATGAAGGCCTATGTGGGAATCATGTGGGGGGTAGGACGTTAGAATACAAAGCCCTCCACCAAGGATACTACTGAGAGACTATGAGAGAAGACACAGCCGACCTTGTAAAAAAATGTGATCACTGCCAACGGCATGCCTGCATACAATGTCAGCCGGCCGCACCACTTTCCCAGCTCTCTGCCCCCTGGCCATTCGTTCAATGGAGAATGAACATCTTAGGTCTCTTCCCCCCAATGTCTGGGCAGCATAGATTTCTAATAGTGGCCATCGACTACTTCACCAAGTGGGTCGAGGCCGAACCACTAGCATGGATTACCAAAGCCAAGGTTAGGTCTTTCTTCTAGAAATCAATCATTTGCCATTTCAGGCTCCCTCATAGTATAATAACTGACAACGGATGGCAGTTCAACAACCAGATGTTTGAAGAGTTTTACACCGACCTTAATATTCGTTATCATTTCACCTGGGTGGTTCACCTCCAGACTAATGGAGAGGTTGAGGTGACCAACCGGACTATCCTGTAGGGACTCCGAGCTAGGCTAGACCAGGCCAAAGGTAGGTGGGCTGAAGAACTCCCCAGCATCCTCTAGGGATACCACACCACGCCTCGGATAGCCATCGATGAGATGCCTTTCAACCTTGTCTTTGGCACTGAAGCTGTAATTCCCGTGGAACTAGGTCTGCCCACGTTGCAGATAGAGCTAGATGATAAGGCCAAGAACTCAGCTCATCTTCTACTCAACCTAGACCTTCTTGAAGAGACAAGGGATAAGGCACATCTTCGTATGGCGGCCTACCGGCAGCGGGTGGCTTGGTACAACAATTCTCGAGTGAAACCAAAGACCTTCCGCTCGAGAGATCTGGTACTACGACGGATCGAAGCCTCCCAGCTTGGGAAATGTGGTAAGCTCTTTCCCAACTGGGAAGGCCCTTACAGGGTAATCGAGGCCCTTTCCCATGGGGTCTATTACCTCACCGAACTAGGTGGCGCGCCCGATTCCCGCGAACTTGGAACATTAACAATCTGAGGATGTACTACCAATGATGTAAGCTCTTCTCCTATAATGAAAAATTCCTTTTGGCATAGCATTATCTTTTCCCATGTAGGAATACTATCGCCCAACCCTGGGTGTCACACCTTCAAGTCGGGGAACTCCAGAAGCCCTGCACTCTATCCACCGGACTCCCAATCTGATGATGGCAAGCTGGGAAACTCCATAAGCCCTACTCTCTATCCATCAGACTTCCAATCCGGCGATGACAAGCCAGGAAACTCCAGAAGCCCTGCACTCTATCCACCGAACTTATAATCTGGTGACGGCAAGCCAGGAAACTCCAGAAGCCCCGCACTCTATTCGCCAGACTCACAATCCAATAATGGCAAGCTAGGAAAATCTAGAAGCTCCGCACTCTATCCATCGAACTCCCAACCCAGTGATGGAAAGCTAGGAAACTCCAGAAGCCCTACACTCTATCTACCGGACTCACAATCTGACGATGGCAAGTAGGGAAACTCCAGAAGCCCTGCACTCTACCCACCGGACTCCCAGCCCAGTGACGGCAAGCTAGGAAGCTCCAGAAGCTCGTACTCTATCTACCACACTCCCAGTCTGGTGATGACAAGCTGGGAAACTCTAGATGCCCTGCACTTTACCAACCGAACTCCCAATTTGGCGACGACAAGCCTAGAAACTCCAGAAACACCACACTTTATCAATCGGGCTCCAAGTCTGGCGATGGCAAGCCAAAACATTCCAAAAGCTCCGCACTTCGCTAGCCAAACCCTGGACCAGCGATGGCAATTCTAAGTCTCCTCAAGCCAAATCCCCTAATTCAATGTAGTCCCGGTCTGGCAGGGACAATCTCTCGGGTCTTTTAGGCCCCCTCTACTCATCCACCAACTTTTGACATGGCCAAAAAGTCCCTAAGATGGGCACCCAGCCCCTGGAAAATGTCTGGGGCCCTCCGACAAGGAACCCGGCATGGTGAAGGTAACTCATAGAACTTCTAAGATTTTTCTGAAGTATTTCCTACTTTGAAGGCCTCTCGGGGAAGCGCCAGAGCTTGGAGACCCCCAGATGAGTGGCGTAGCAAAGATTGGTGCTCAGGAAACTATGAAAGAACACCGAGAGAATGAGCAACATAGAAATTCATTGGAAGAAGAGGAACTTCATTGAAGTAGAACATAGTTACATCATTGAAGGATCCCTAATAGGCCAGGTGGTGCCAAAAGAAGAGGAAAATTCCTAAGTACAATAGGCCAAAAAAGTATACTAAGAAAAGGTCCTTAAGCATGGAGTTACTACCTCGCTGGCTCCTTCCCGGGATAGTGAGGGGGCACGTCGGTATCCTCCTGGACCTCTGTAGGCGGAACTGTCTACCCGGTAGTTGCAGGCCACATCTCAGTCACCTTTATTGGAGCCCTTGCCTCCCTTAAACTTTTGCCTGGAGCTCTGGGGATGACAAACTCATCTAGCTTCAACTCCGAAAAGGCCTGTGCCACCTGAGATCTACAGACCTCGAATCCCTTGATGAAGGAGTCCACGGTTGCCTCCCAGACATCATCGGTGAACTCTACTAAGGCCCTGAATTTCGGCACTGCTTCGGCGGCCTCCTTCTTGGCGGCCTCCATCAGCATCATCGCCCCGGCCACCTTCTCCTTTACTGCCGATGCCCGAACCAACATCGCCTCCAGATGGGATTAGAGGGTTTGAGACCGCCCCTCCAATCAAGCCACCTCCATAGCAGACTCCTCCGCTTGGTGAATGGACCAATCCTTCTCCGTGGCCAGGGACACCTTAAAGTCCCTAGCACACTTCTCTGCCCTAAGCACCTCTGCTTGGAGGGCTTTGTTCTTTTCTTCCATTGCCTGAGCCCTCTCAATCTATGCCCTAGACTCGACCCCCAATGATTTGATCTTCTACTCTTGCTGGGCCTCCCTCTTCACCCACTGAGTGCAGTAATCCCAGATTAAAAGTATATCAATCCTGACCTACATCAACAAGGGTGTCAACCATGGCATTTCAACTAAGACAATGATGAGAAGAAGGACTTACCATGAAGAGGTGGGGAAGGACACCGAGAATGGCCTTTGCCAGCTTCCTACCTCCCCTCTCGTGGTGGTCACATGACTGGATAGTGAAGTCCATCATCTGCTCAGCCAGCACGCAATCCTGGATGACTGACGCATTCGACGGCACCATGATCAGTGCCCATTAGGTCTCGGAGCTTGATGGTGGCGGAACTACCATAGTGCCCGGAGGCAATGTTGCCGGGAGCACCTCGGCCATTGGTGGGGGGCTTGTCACCACGATTGATGGCACTGGTGGTGGTGGTGGTCGCTCCCTCCCTATTTCCCTCTCCGTTTCCACCTTGATGACATCTGTAATCTAGACCATGGTGGAAGCAGCAGGCCAAGTCTGCGTGGTTGCACCAGGTTCCCGGGCTAAGAGTTGGACCTGCTATCGGGGAGACTCAGAGGTGATCTGACTGCTCTTCCCTCTAGCCTAGAAGACATGGCGAGCCCGGGCCCCTGGCTGGGCTCCACCCTGGCCCTCTTAGGTGGGGCTTTCCTGGGCCCGGATGATGCACTTTTTTTCTGGGTGGACTCCAGGAGCTGGTCTATGAAGAACTTCATGCTTGCAAAAAAGATAGAATATGGGTCAGCCTTAGATCTGAAAGGGCTCATGGGAGAAGAAGAGGTGCAACTCAAGAGGCTCACCTAACTCCCGGATTGGGCTGACCCTGGCATCGAATAGGTTCTGCTCTGACAACAAAACCTCAAGAGAAGGGATCTCATCGAAGATGAACTGGTCGTACACTTCCCGATCGGAGGCCTCCACCTGGGAGTTACGATTTGGGATCCGATCCCGATCACTCCAGACCTAGTCTACTCCTTCTATCGAAGAAAGAAGTATCTACTCTTCCATCCTTTAATGAAAGAGGGAAGGTCAAATCTTATGCCCTTTGGGCAGGGAGAAAGGAATCACCACCCGTCGTCGGTTGGATGGTGCTTCATGGTGAAAAAAGCTTGAACAAAGAAAAATGGGCAACAATCCCAAGAAAGTAACAAAAAACTATGAAACCGGCAATGACCCTAACGACGTTTGGAGCTAACTAGGCAGGAATGAGCTAGTAGTTGTTAAGGAATGAAAGGAAGAAAGGATGTAGAGACAGACGAAGCCCCCCAAGGAGGAACTTTTTGTAGAGGGCGATTCGACCTGGGCCACTAAAAATGACCTGTTTCCCTAATCCCGGGACCAAGAGCCGGATAGAGTCTGGGATCCCATAAGTATCCTGAATCAAGGAAAGGTCCTCTTTAGTCATCGTCGAGGTGATGCCAGAGGGACTGATCAAACTAGAAGGTACAGAAGAAGGTGCGGGAGCAGGAGGAGCAGTCGTAAGAGTAGAAGAAGTAGAAGGGGGTCCCCTGGGACCTCCTATAACTATTCCAATCGGGCGGAGACCCTACAAACTTGGAGAGGAACCTCATCCTCCTCATCAAAAGATGGGGTCCTCGGTCGAGAGGGCCCTGCCTCATCAAGGTTGCTAGAGAAATGATGGATCCGACCCAACGGAGCCATCTAAGGCAGAGGAGAAGAAAGAATACGAAAGCTAAAGGACTGAAGGTCTAGGGAAGGACTCAATCTAGACAGAGAAAAAGAAGAAGATGAGGAGGGAAGACTAACCTGGTTGCCTTAGAGGAAAAGGATATCTCAAGAAAGGAAGAAACTTTAGCCATCTGCAGGCGCAGAGAATTCAAAAGAGATAGTTTGAGGAAAGTCTCCTCCTTTTTCAAAATGGCCAGGTGGCGATCATACATCTTTTTAGAGCTTTCACCGTCGGATGGGTGCCACGTGTGATGGAAAGCTGAAGGATGGTGCCTCGATGCATTGAAGACTACCTCGAGCCCAACATCGGCCATCATACTTCCTCGGACTTGCTGAGGTGACACCCTCGCATTGGCTTCAAGATGCGATTCATGAAGCAGCAGTGATCGTGGCATTTAATAGCACCAGATTTTCACTCTAACATGTTAGCTCCGTAATAACTCCCTTCTCCTTGAGTGCCATGTTCCGTCGTAACTTGGGAGTGGGGGGCAAATGATGTGGCTAGACTGCTGACATGGAGTCCTCCTCGAACCTAGTTGGTAGTCATGCTAGCAGGGATCGCAATGCCAGTCCCACTCCATCCCGCGAGCCCTTCTACTAGGGTGACTCCCTCAGGTCGAGTCCCCAACCAAAGTCGAGCTCCCGCTTCGCTCCTTGAGCCTCGAGTCCTTTTACCAGGGTGACTCCCTAAGGGTCGAGTCCTCGATCAAAGTCGAGCTCCCACTTCACTCCTCGAGCCTCGAGCCCTTCTACCGGGGTGGCTCCCTTAAGGTCGAGTCCTCGGTTGAAGTCGAGCTCCCGCTCCTCGAGCCTCAAGCCCTTCTACTAGGGAGACTCCCTCAAGGTCGAGTCCCCGACCGAAGTCGAGCTCCCGCTCCTGCTCCTCGAGCCTTAATCCCTTCTGTCAGGATGGCTCCCTCAGGGTTGAGTCCCCGATCGAAGTCAAGATCCTACTCTTCGACCATCAAGCCCGTTTACCGGGGTGACTCCCTCAAGGTCAAGTCCTCGACTGAAGTCAAGCTCTTGCTTTTCTCCTCGAGCCTCGAGCCCTTCTGTCGGGGTGACTCCCTCAAGGTCGAGTCCCAGGTCGAAGTCGAGCTCCCGCTTCGCTCCTCGTACCTTGAGCCCTTCCACCGGGGTGGCTCCCTCAGGGTTGAGTCCCTGGTCGAAGTCGAGCTCCCTCAAGCCGCATGCCCTTCACTGAGAAGGGGTGCCCGGCTCGAGGTTGACCCATGCTCAAGGTTGACCATGAAGCTGATACACCAGGCGGGTAGTGGCACGCCACCCAAAACCTATGAAGGAAGAGCGTGCCGACCTACAGGGAACCATCTTGCTGGGGCACCAGGGTCCCTTCAGGCCATCGCTTACACTAGTTGGAGAAGGATGCACCACTCGAGGCACCGTGCCTCTCCATCGACCATCTATACCACCTTGAAGAAGAAGGTTGCACCAGAGGGCTCGAGCCTAGAGCATCTACCCCTGGATCTAGGCTCTACCAAGTTCTCCAAAATAGGGCATCCTGCCAGGATATCAGAGCTCATAATATAACTTTCGACCATGAAGGAAGAAAGGGCTCAGGCACAATCCCCAATCATCGCCCATCGTTGACCTCATAGCATCCCCAAAGGAAGGGAGGAGGGAGAGGGCGGGCCAGAGGCTGGTAACAGACAGTACCTTCTATCTATAAGAAAGAGAGAGGGCCTTCGAAGGAGGTAACCAAGAACAGGTAGAGGAAGGGGTAGCAAGAAAGAGTGCTCTGAGGCTACTAGAGAACTCATCGGAAGAGTCCCAACAGATACAGCCGCCATTGCTCAAGCTCCCTTCCTCCACCAAAATTCTCACTTCGTTCTTTTCTTTCAAAATCTCTAAGAGTGGAGACCAACTCAGGATCCACCTCAGAGGATCTGTTCCCCTTGATCATCCTATTGACTTGACTGTCAGAGTGCCCTCGTCGGGATCCCAACCTGGGTCTCCTTTCTTTTATAGGATCGAAAACATGTGTCGGACACCAGGTGAAGAAGGTACAACTCGATGCTATGTAAGAGCTATGGGCCACAACGATCCAGGTGGCAACAGGCTGAAACAGTATTATGACATCCCAATTTAAAAGCTATAACATCCTAGTTAAAAAACTACGACACCAATGCATAAAATATAAAATAAAACTTTTTAACCCCTTCTACCTATAATACATGTCATCCGTGGCTTAGTTTATGAATCCTAGAGTGTCATAAAATGTCACGGATGGTAGAAGATTACTCAAATAAGCCAAAACAGTATTACGATATCCTAGTTTAAAAGCTACGATATCCTACTTAAAAAACTATGACACACATTCACAAAATATAAAATAAAACTTTCTAACCCTTTCTACCTATAATACATATCATCCATGGCTTGGTTTATGACTCCTAAAGTATCATAAAAACCAATGGATGGTTGAAGATTACTTAAATAGGCCGAAATAGTATTACAACATCCAAATTTAATAACTATGATACCCTAGTTAAAAAACTACGACACCAATGCACAAAATATAAAATAAAAGTTTCTAACCCCTTCTACCTATAATACATATCATCCATGACTTGGTTTATGACATCCAGAGTATCAAAATTATCACGGATGCTATAAGATTAATCAAATAGACCAAAATAGTATTACGACATCCTAGTATAAAAGTTACGATATCCTAGTTAAAAGATTATTATATCTATACACAAAATATAAATAAAACTTTCTAATCCCTTCTACCTATAATATATGTCATCCATGGCTTAGTTTATGACTCCCAAAGTATCATAAAATGCCACAAATACTAGAAAATTACTCAAATAGGTAGAAATAGTATTACGATATCCTAGTTTAAAAGCTATGACATCCTAGTTAAAAAACTATGACACCTATGCACAAAATATAAAATAAAACTTTCTAACCCCTTCTACTAGTAATACATGTCATCCATGGCTTAGTTTATGACTTTCAGAGTGTCATAATATACCACGGATGCTAGAAAATTACTCAAATAGGCTGAAATAGTATTACGACATCCCAATTTAAAGCTATAACATCCTAGTTAAAAAACTATGATATATACAAAATATAAAAAAAACTTTCAAACCCCTTTTACCTATAATACATATCATCTATGGATTGGTTTATGACTCCCAGAGTATCATAAAATGCCATGGATGTTAAAAGATTACTCAAATAGGTCGAAATAGTATCACGACACCCCAATTTAAAAGCTACAACATCCTAATTAAAAAACTATGATATCCATGTACAAAATATAAAATAAAACTTTTTAACCCCTTCTACCTATAATATATATCATCCATGGCTTAGTTTATGACTCCCAAAGTATCATAAATTATCACGGATGCTATAAGATTAATCAAATAGCCTGAAATAATATTACAACATCCTAGTTTAAAAACTATGATATCCTAGTATAAAAACTATGATATCCTAGTTAAAAAACTATGATACCCTTGCAAAAAGTATAAAATAAAAGTTTCTAACATTTTCTACTTGTAATACGTGTCACCTGTGATCTGAAATAAAACTCTTAGAAACTCATGATGACACCCTCCATGTCATAACATGCCAGTGTGAAAAAAATCAAGAGTAATTAAGTCTAAAATAGGATTATGACATCCTAGTTCAGGATTCATGACATCTTACTTCAAATATTATGACATCCTGTACATATTTAAGCTGGGATGGCTTACCTTTTTTATAATAGTTAGTTAGAATTTATTGTTTTATAACTTACATTATTTTTACTTATGTTTCAGGTGATCTTGTAATTATTCGACTGCCTAATGTGAAGGCTTCACAACTATTTAAAAACTATTGCAAGCTGACAGTGTACGTTGAAAAAGAATGAAAGATGGGTTTTTCTAGTCTTTATTTAGAAATCATCTAGAAGACTCCATTCGGTGCCTTTGTCGACATGCAGCCATTCATAGTCAATGAGTGACTCCTAGCTGATATTATTAGATATTACAAGGGAGGTGACGAGTTTATTTTTTATGACAAGGTACTTACATTCAATGTTGAAGATGTGGCCTTGATTTTGGGTCTACCATGCCATAGAAACAAGATTGCAATAAAAAGCCAAAATAAAAAGGGTAGTTATTTCGAAGATTTGGTAGGGAATTAATTTTCAAAATAAGGGGCTGGAGAAGTTGATAGCGCAACTTCATTCATCAAACATTCAAGAGGATGTTAAGGATAATGTAAGACTTTGGATCACATACATATTTAGACTATTTTTGTCTCCAAAGTCAAATCAAGCTTGTCAAATATATATCATCACTTACTTGGATGATTTATCTCAGCTGGGACAACTCGATGGGGCTTCTGCAATAAAGGAGTTGACTATTGTGGCTCTCCCAGATGTTGCTACTTGCTTGAGATTTGAGGAGCCAGTCTAATCCAAGAGAAGTGACAAGGGTAGGAGGCAGCCAACCTTATTTGGATGTTCACCAGCTTTAGTGGTAAGGATCATTAATATGTAGCAAAAGTATAATTATATTTATTTTAAATCTTCCATATCTTAAAGTACATGATTATTATGTATAAGTTTGGTTCCTCGAGCATAGCACATTAAGAGCCCCAATGCATCCTAATAAGCTACTTAGGCTGTTGAAGTGGTATGATAGCTAGTTGAAGACACAAATGTTCAACTTACCAATATACAGCCTTATGAGTTAGTAAGATAATCCATTATATCATAAATGTAATGAACAAGAAATTATTATTATTAATATAAAGTTAATTTGTTATTGTTCTTAGCTTGCAGTTGGAGAGAGCTATTGAGCCTTTGAAAATGAAATGGTGGCTTATCACTAAAGAAACAGTAGCATCCTTGGAACTCGAAAATAGTTATGCAAGCTATGCACAGTTGAAGAATGAAGTAGAAGATATAAAGAAAAGGCTTGCCATAGTTGAAACCCTCCTTAGTTCATTGCTAAAAAAGATAGCAATGCCAGTAAAAGGGCACAAAGGGATGGAGGGAGATGATATAGAGGAGGTGGAAGTAATGGGACAAGATCAACCTAGGATGGTGGAAAAGGTTTATGACATCCCTATGACTGAGGTTGAACATAGGATAGAAAAAAATTGAAGGACACCCCTGTAACTGAAGATATTAAGGATGTAAAAGAAAAATCTTTGGTTTCTTCACTTATCAAGAGGATTAGAAACCAACCTAATCTATGGAAGGTCTCACAAATGATAGTAGATTCTACTTTTGAAATAGGTCAACTCAAAAAAAAGACGAAGATAGTGGATACATCTCAGTCTGATGAATCAATTTGAATCTACAATTTAAAGATGATGAAAATTTGATCAAAACCTTTTTGAAAGAAAAGATCAACTCGTAAGTAGTATCTATTTTTTCTATTATGTATGCTACTTTATGGTTCAAAATGAATAATATCATTTCTGTTTATTAATTTTAGAGAGGTCATCTATAAAAATAAATTTGAAGGCACTATTACAAGGAGACATATTTTCGATCTCCTTAACAATGATATGATAGTTGATGATATAAGTAATAAAGTATTAATTTGTTTTGTTGTTATTCTTTATATATATTATGATATATTTTTCAATAATTATTATATTGATTTTCAGAATTATATGAAATCATATTACTTTTAATTAATCAATTTATATTGCATTGCTAGATAATTGATATCGGGCAGGAGTTCATTAGAAATAACTGGATAGAGCATCCGAATAGATATCATAAATGTAGCATTGCACCTATAATAATCTCTGGCATGTGTCTGACATCAGTTTCACCATTTCAAGAACTTGCTAGAACGGTCGGGACTATGATATTTAAGTTAGTGATCAAGATAAGAAGGAATTTAAATTTCTGTTCTGATGCAGAACAAAAGAGATGATGTAATGCGGAAGTAAAAAATTTTTTTTTTTTTATTTTATATTTTCAGAAGTTGGCTTTGACTCAAAGAAAAGATAAACTAATGTTGAAAGAAACTAAGAAATGACAGAAAGCATAATTAAAAGGAGTGGATTATCAGAGTAACTCAGAAGTAGGATCGCTGGGGATTGAGAAACCCCCAGACCTAGGGTTTACTCCTCTTTCAAGAAACAATCGAAGAGAGAAGAGAAGGTTTTATACCTGACTGTGATATCTCTCGTTGCTTCGATTAAAGGACTCTCTCGAACAGATTGTAGGATCCTTGGAGACGGGGTATCTTCGCAATGGATCCTCGGATTGTAGTCCTATGGCAAGGTTGGCCTTCTTCTCGAACTCAGGATCTGGAAGAAGAAGAACAAAAGAAGAACCAGAAACTCAAAGAAAGACACTGACCTGGGGACTTAATGAAGATTGTTGGATGTAGAAGTTCCGGAGATCTTGATACTGATTTGACTCTTCTTTGAACTTGCTCTGTAGTTGAAACAATTGATCTGAACCTAGATGCTGGTGGTCTCTGAAGTAGTGGTAGCTGACTTGAAGATGGCTGGACTGGGGTCCTGGGGGTCGGCCACCCTTTGGAAGAAGGCCTTGGAGATGGTGTAGAGGCTAGGGTTTGGTGGTGGTGGAGTCGGGATGGGTGGACTAAGCTAGGGTTTTGGGGTTGGAGATCTCACACCTCCTCAAGGTTCCTAGGGAACCCGGATTTACTCCCTCACGGAGCTCAACACTCGAATACAAGTGCGGAAAAGAGAAACACAAAGTTGCTCACAAAGAAATTGATTTCATTCATCATTATCTTCAAGAGTTACATAGAGTTGAATATATAGACATAACAAAGAAATAAAATTTTATACATTTCCCATGTGGGACTAATAGGACTAACCCACACTTTAGGCATCAAATTCTCTTCCCAAGACTCCTTCCATGAGTGGGCAGCCCAAAAACTCCAAGAAAACTTGAAAATTAGCTCCAAATGACAGGTTATGGGGGTATCTCCTAGTATCTCTCCATGAATCAAGGATTTTCCCTTCATGGTTTGGCTCTTTTGGATACCTCCTAGTCTTACTCAACAAGTTTAGGCTTCTTCCTTTCATGGCTTTGGCACTTTTGGAAACTTTTGGGTGCCTCCTTGATTTTCTCCCCAAGACATGCTCTATTCCCTTTTATAACTTGGATTTTTATAGAATATTGTGGGGCACCTCTTTGATCCTCTCTTCAAGAAAAATTCTTGCCATCCTGGCTTGGGTTTATCTGGAAAGAAGTTGGCTCCTCCTTGGATTGAGGTATCTTGATGGATTTCTCCCCCAAGTGGTGCAAGAAAAAGAACCTGCTTACTTGAGGCGTGGGGACCAAGGTACACTGGATGGAGATGTGGCAGGGAGTGTGGCACCCACTTGTAGCTGGAAAATGTGGTGCCCTATGGCAAAGGGAATGACACCTACCTGGGCCTTGGACTTGGACTGAGTCAACATGATCCAACAAAATTGAAATGACAAAATTACAGACTCAAAATTGAGTTGATCAGGTCAACCCTTATTACAAAACCAAAAAATCCTAATTCTTCGGGCAAGGTCAATCAGAGATCTAGATGGAGCCCTGAAATCTTCTTCTGAGTCTGGTGCCCGCACCAATTCTCCCGGGTGGGAGGAACTCGACCTTGTCGAGTAAGGCTCAAGTTGGCTCTGGTATCTCTCCAAGAGGTCTGGATCCAAATCTTGTAATTCTTCTCAGGAGATCCAAGAGTCATCAGAGTCTGGTCTTCCTTGCCAGCGGACCAGGTATCTTTGGTATCCTCGATTACGAGTAGAGATAACCTGATCATCCAGGATCTTTTCAATCTGCTCTTTCCTCACGGACCAGTTTGTTGGTGGACACACAGGGTCGGGATCACTCTTAATAACAGGATTAGGTTCAAAAGGCTCACTGGGAATCACAGCTGGCTTCCTGTACTCTACTAGGTCTGTAATGTTGAAAGTAGAGCTATTTCCTAGTTCTGGAGGCAACTCGAGCACATAGTCATTGGATCCTACTCTCTTCACTACTCTAAATGGTCCAGCTCCTTTAGCATGTAACTTTCTAACGGTTCTAGGAAAAAATCGCTCAGGCCTTAACCTAATCATTACATAGTCTCTCTCAACAAAAGTTTTGACTCGTCTTTGAGAATCAGCCAACTTCTTGTGTGTGTGGGCTAATAGTGCTAATAGTGAAATCAGATCAAGTGGTGTGTGAGGCTTGTATCCATGAACAATTTCAAAGGGACTCTAGCCTATAGACCTATTGATCGAAACATTGAATGCAATTTTAGCCCTGGACAAAATACAAATCCCAATTCCTGGTGCTCTCAATCAAACCAAAAACTGAGCCAAAGCCTAGTAAAGGGTCAAGAAAAACTAAACTAGACTGATGACGCATTCCTAAAGAATGGACTTTATTCCAAAGGAACCCTAGGTCTAAACCTAACAAACTAAGGCTCTCTAGGTTTGACCTTGGGTCGGAGGATGGCATGCAGAGCATGAAAACTTATCATGGATGCCTAGTAGGTGCCATAAGGTCTTCCAGAAGTAGGTGGCAAACCTAATAGGTTCTAAGGAGTCTTGCAACCTAGAAATCTCAGTAAAGTATAATCCCATAGCTCTAGAAACATGAGAAGATTCAGGGAAGGGTAGGAAATAAGAATCAGAGTTTTGAGGTGGCTTATAGGAAACAAGAAACATATCTTGGTTATTCAGGACGACCTTAAAATGAGGACATTGTTCTATAGGTGCACTCATCCAAACCTCATGATTTGCTCTAGGAGGGTCTACAAGTGCAAGTTCTAGGGTAGGCTGGGTGCTCCTAGAAGGTGGAAGGTTATCAGGAAGGTCTTTGGAATGTTTATCTAGAAAGTCTTCTAAGCTACTGTCTTTTTCTTGTTCTTGGACCTTCTCAATGGGCAATTCTTGTGAACCCCTTCCTTCTTCACACTTCTCTACCAGATTTGACTCAGGGGTGTCTTCTTTGGATTCCTCGATGAGTTCAGGGGTATTCTCACTTAAACTCTCATTGAGTGCAATTTCCTCTTCCTGAACTTCCTTAAAAGGGTCTTCTCTTAGGGTTAGCTCCTGAATTCCTTGAGTGGCAGGGGTCCCCTCAATAACCCCATCAGGTAGGAGTTGGTTAATTGAATTATCGGGAGAGATATCCTCAAATTCTTCTTTTTCATATTCATCTATCAAACTTATGTCAGGCTCATATATTTCTTCCTCAATCTCACTGAAAGTTTATAATCGATTCTCCTTTGATTCCTCTTTAAGTACGGCTCTGGTCAGGTCAACTAATTTTGGGATGGCCATGCCTAACTCCTTCTCAGTGTTATCCTTCTGGTCAAGAGGTGACACAAGTGGGAATTGACAAACAAAAGTCTGGTTCACTACGTGTGTCGGATCAATCGGAACTTGACTCAAGTTGGTAGAGGTTGGCTTTAAGTCCAAAGTACTTGATTGGTTATATCTTAAAGAACACTCATAGTCTTGGGCTTCTTGGTAGGCTCGGTCTAACTTATTGGTCTTTTCAAGGCATTGCTTCCTATAAATGTCTAGGTGTAACCCAACCCTAAACCTCGATGTGATCTGAGCTTCGGTCTCAATGGTATTGTATTTCATGTCATACCACTGGAAGTCCTTGATATATTTAGACACAGGCCTATTACCTTGTCGTAATTGGTACCATTGGTCTAAAAGTCTTTTCTCATAGGATCTACCTAGGTACCTATCTCTCAACTTACTTCTCATATCTCTCCAAGTATATATTTTCTCTTTTCTTTGATAACACTCACGCTCAATAGCATACCAATGCGACCTAGCATGTTTGGTGAACTTGGTTTTGGCCAACCTAACTTGTCCTAATTTCGATATGTTAGTGCACTCAAAATACCGATCCATTTGTTCTTCCCACTTAATATATGTCTCTTGTCTTCCATCAAAAGTGGGTGCATAAGGTTCGGTGTTCCTAACGGGTCCCTTTTCTGAGTCAACCAAGTATGGATATAGGCTCCTAGGGTTATGCTCGGGATCACGGTATAAGTTCCTTTTAGGCTCCTGGAATGGGTAAGGTTGGGGCCTATTAAATTTTGGATCAGGGGTCCAATTTTGATGTCTACGTTTCTCAAGTCCCTGGGCTCGGTCTCTAAATTGGGCAAAACCCTCATTCATATCCTGACTCAATTTGGTCATACTTTCGGTAAGAGTTCTAATCATGGCCTCTAAATCAGGTTGGGTTTGACCAGGTTGGTAGGGTACTCCATTCCGGGTGGACATGAAGATGCAAGCAAGCACACCAAATGAGACTCGACTGAAACGACTACGGGCTAACTAGACCTAGAGCCCAAACTAGATGCCCAATCAGAGTGGCAAGCTAGCCTGTAGTAACTCGGGACTCAGCCAGGCAGGTGTAAGGGGAGTGTTAGGTCCCTAGATGCCAATCCTAGACACCAATCAGTGATTGGCCAGGTAGGCGGACCAGCACACAAGCCCTTCGGGATAGAATCCCTGAACCACCGTTCTAGACACTGAGTACAAAGCACACACAGAGTAACTAGACAAACTAACTCAACACTAGCCTTGACCCGACTTGTTGATGTCCCTAGCCCACTAGGGCAAATTAAGTCTAATAAATTTTAAAATTAGGCTTAGGATCGAATGAGTGGGTGGTGGTTTTGGGCTAAGGAGAGGTTATCAACTCCTCCCCTTATCTTAGATGCTCAAATGCCCTTAAGATGAATTAGGAGATGATCACTCAAAAAATTGAATTGCAGAAACACAGAAATAGAGTTGCAGTAATTTAACTCTAAGAAATTTCATGGAAACCAATAAATAACAAAAAAATTACGTAAAATAGCTTCAATTATAATGGTTCCAGAAAAATAAAATCACATAATTTGGAGTTATCTATAATGAGAAACAATTCCTGTAATAGGATAGTTACAGACTGAAAACAGAGTGCTTCCCCCGTTTACAATTCCTGCTACAAAGTTGTAACCCAACGGATCCCCTACACACCCTAGGAACACCCCGTGGAATGGGAAGAGGAGGTTTGCACCTCGCTTCGTTCCTAGGATGGGACATCCTGGGGAGTCTACTTCATACCTCAATCCAAGGAGGAGCCAACTTCTTTCCAAATAAACCCAAGCCAGGATGGCAAGAATTTTTCTTGAAGAGAGGATCAAGGAGGTGCCCCACAATGTTCCATAAAAATCCAAGTTATAAAAGGGAATAGAGCATGTCTTGGGGAGAAAATCAAGGAGGCACCCAAAAGTTTCCAAAAGTGCCAAAGCCATGAAAGGAAGAAGCCTAAACTTGTGGAGCAAGACTAGGAGGTATCCAAAAGAGCCAAACCATGAAGGAAAAATCCTTGATTCATGGAGAGATACTAGGAGACACCCCCATAACCTGCCATTTGGAGCTGATTTTCAAGTTTTCTTGGAGTTTTTGGGCTGCCCACTCATGGAAGGAGTCTTGGGAAGAGAATTTGATGCCTAAAGTGTTGGTTAGTCCTATTAGTCCCACATGGAAAATGTATAAAATTTTATTTCTTTGTTATGTCTATATATTCAACTCTATGTAACTCTTGAAGATAATGATGAATGAAATCAATTTCTTTGTGAGCAACTTTGTGTTTCTCTTTTCCGTACTTGTATTCGAGTGTTGAGCTCCATGAGGGAGTAAATCCGGGTTCCCTAGAAACCTTGTGGAGGTGTGAGATCTCCAACCCCAAAACCCTAGCTTAGTCCACCCATCCCGACTCCACCACCACCAAACCCTAGCCTATACACCATCTCCAAGGTCCTTCTTCCAAAGGGTGGCCGACCCCCAGGACCCCAGTCCAGCCATCTTCAAGTCAGCTACCACTGCTTCAGAGACCACCAGCATCCAAGTTCAGATCAATTGTTTCAACTACAGAGCAAGTTCAAAGAAGAGTCAAATCAGTATCAAGATCTCCGGAACTTCTACATCCAACGATCTTCATTAAGTCCTCAGGTCAGTGTCTTTCTTTGAGTTTCTGGTTCTTCTTTTGTTCTTCTTCTTCCAGATCCTGAGTTCGAGAAGAAGGCCAACCTTGCCATAGGACTACAATCCGAGGATCCATTGCGAAGATACCCCGTCTCCAAGGATCCTACAATCTGCTCGAGAGAGTCCTTTAATCGAAGCAACGAGAGATATCACAGTCAGGTATAAAACCTTCTCCTCTCTTCATCTGTTTCTTGAAAGAGGAGTAAACCCTAGGTCTGGGGGTTTCTCAACCCCAGCGATCCTACTTCTGAGTTACTCTGATAATCCACTCCTTTTAATTGTGCTTTCTATCATTTCTTAGTTTCTTTCAACATTAGTTTATCTTTCCTTTGAGTCAAAGCCAACTTCTAAAAATATAAAAAAAAAAAAAAAAAATTTACTTCCGCATTACATCATCTCTTTTGTTCTGCATCAATTTTGGTATCAGAGCTTCCATTCTGCATCATGTTCACCATCATCAACTTAGACAATTTGCATTGGCACCTGGTTGCGATTGACATGCAAAGAAAGGTATTGATGTATCTGAATTCTATAAAATATAATTCCAGGTACAAAATGAATGTAATAAAGTGGCACAATATACTAAGATCAATGTTTCATATATTTTGTGACAATGGAGAGTTAAAGAATTGATCCATGCTAGAGATCACTGGATGCCCTTCCCAACCTATAAGATCACTAGACTGTGGATTGTATTGCTTGAATAATATAAAATTCCTTGCTCATAAGGATAAGCCTAATCGTTTAGATTTCAAAAAAAGATATCAATGTCTACCGGCACCAGTTAGCAACTATATTATTGAAAGAGAGCCTCAATCAGAAGATTGATAATGATGTTAAAATTTAGTATGTAAAAGCAAACTTTTTTTAATATACTTATTCTCTTCAATTCATGCACTTCTATAATATGTTACAGAAATTTATAAGTCAATTGATGTTATAATTTATTCAAACAGTAATGTTATAAATATTATTTCCTCATTACATTAAGTTTTTATATTTTAGATGTTATTTTTACTTCTAAAATGTCAAATTTCTTCATTGATGTAATGATGTTATAAAGGAATATTATGTTTCTTGACAGGGTATCATTGTTTTTCAATTGAAATGTCATAACTATAGATCTAGGGTGTCGTAATCATGTTTCAACATTTAAACTTTGTTTCTTAGAGGTCTATCATGATATTGTAAGAGTTTTAATTCAAACACAGGTAACATGTATTACAGGTAGAAGAAGTTAAAAATTTTGATTTTATATTTTCTACAAGAGTATCGTAGTTTTTTAACTAGGATGTTGTAGTTTTTAAACTTGGGTATCGTAATACTATTTCGGCCAATTTGAGTAATCTTATAGCATATGTGATAATTTTTGATACTTTAGGAGTTATAAACCAAGCAATGGATGACATGTATTACAGGTAAAAGGGGTTAAAAAATCTGATTTTATATTTTCTGCATAGGTGTCGTAGTTTTTTAACTAGGATATCATAGTTTTTGAACTTGGGTATCGTAATACTATTTCGGGCTATTTCATTAATCTTATAGTATCCATAATATTTTTTTACACTCTAGGAGTCATAAACCAAGCCACGGATGACATGTATTATAGATAGAAGGGGTTAGAAAGTTTTATTTTATATTTTATACATGGGTATCATAATTTTTTAACTAGGGTGTTGTATTACTATTTCAGCCAATTTAAGTAATCATCTAGTATCCGTGGTAATTTTTGATACTCTGGGAGTAATTATTCGAGCAACAGATGACATGTGTTACATGCACAATAGGTTAGAAATTTTGATTTTATATTTTATGCATGAATATCATAGTTTTTTAACTTGAGTGTCGTAATACTATTTCAGGCTATTTGATTAATTTTATAGCATCCATGGCATTTTTTTATAATCTGGGAGTCATAAACCAAGTTACGGATGATATGTATTGCCGGTAGAAGGGGTTACAAAGTTTTATTTTATATTTTATGCATGGGTGCCATAGTTTTTTAACTAGGATGTCATAGTTTTTAAACTGGGATATCATAAAATAGTTTGGGGCTATTTAATTAATCTTATAGCATCTATAGCAATTTATGACACTCTAGGAGTCATAAACCAATATATGGATGACATGTATTATAGGTAGAAGGGGTTGGAAACTTTTATTTTATATTTTATACATGGGTGTCATAATTTTTTAACTAGGTATTGTAGCTTTTAAATTAGAGTGTCGTAACACTATTTTGGCCTATTTGAATAATCTTCTAGCATCCATGGTCTTTTATGATACTCTGAGAGTCATAAACCAAGCCACAGATGACATGTATTATAGGTAGGATGGGTTGAAAAATCTTATTTTATATTTTGTGCATGGGCATCATAGTTTTTTAAATGGATGTCGTAGCTTTTAAACTAGGATGTCGTAATACTGTTTTGGCCTATTTGAGTAATCTTCTAGCATCTGTGATATTTTATGATACTCTAGGAGTCATAAATCAAGTACAGATGATATGTATTATAGGTAGAAGGGGATGAAAGTTTTATTTTATATTTTATGCATGGATGCCATAGTTTTTTAACTAGGATGTCGTAGCTTTTAAACTTGGATGTTGTAATACTATTTTGGACTATTTGATTAATCTTATAGCATCCCTAGCATTTTTTTACACTCTGGGAGTCAACCAAGCCATGGATAATATGTATTATAGGTAGAAGGGGTTAGAAAGTCTTATTTTACATTTTATGCATGGGTGTCGTAGTTTTTTAACTAGGATGTTATAGCTTTTAAACTTGGATATTGTATTACTGTTTCGACCAATTTGAGTAATCTTCTAGCATCTGTGGCAATTTTTGACACTCTAGGAGTCATTATTCAGAACATGGATGATGGAAAGTTATGTTAGGAACAGTTATTTCTTTCACTTCCTTATTTCATGCTGGGGTATTTTAATTTTGTAATTAGATATCATCCATTATATCAAGGGATGTCATAATTCTGTTATCCCTGTTTTAGTTTTGAATACATAAAGTAGTCCTAAAATTTATATTTGAAATAAACATATTCAATCACATGTCCAATACGTAATATTTTAAATTTCTTTGGATAATATAAATATACACAAGACTATAAAAATTTAGCATTTCATATCCTTTCCTGTATTAGTTGACTGCATACATAAGCATTAAATTTGTCTAAAAAAGGATTGGAAGATGGTATATGGGTTCAATTACTTGTTTGTGAACTTTCACTATATTATGGCAAGTTTGCCTCTTGCTTATACTAGCTCTTCTTTCATTTGCAAAGGAATGTCAATGAAAGCTTTACTCATATTTTTCCGTGATCTTTCTGACTTCTTCTCAACTTCATTCTTAATTCTATTCTCTCTTAGATGACCTTTTGTAGTAACTTGGTCAGGATCTTAGATTAAAAGTTGTGTACTTTGCTTAGCTGCATGTTGCCGATCTCGCCGCCGCGCCCGTGCCTCGGAACCGCCGATCCCACCAGACCGCCTTACTCCCGGGGCCCCCTGGCTGGAGCGAACCTGCAAGGCAAGGTCAGAAGACCCTGGCCTGGGATCCCGACGAGGGAGCTCTGACAATCAAGTTAGTAGACGGCGAGAGGAAACAGATTCACCAAGACGGGCCCCCGAAGGAGTCCCAGACTCAGAGAATTTACTAGCAAGAAAGGTGCTGGAGGGACCAGAAACCCGACTGGGTCCCCTTGCCGAGCTCACGCCGAGCGATCCCCTCTCGGGACCCTGGATCTTACTCTCGGAGCGGGGCCTTCAGTCTCTGTTTCTTACTCGTCCCACCTTACCTGGTCGCCTCCTCTTTCCTTCCTTTTATCTCCTCCCACTGCCTGCCTGTTTTCCGCTCTTGGGAGGCTCCCCTTGTTGCTCTCGTTGTCCCCTCTCCATCCTTTTCTCTTTCCCCTTTTGGTTTCGAGGGCCAGGCGGCTTTCTGACCTCGTTTGCCAAGCCCAGCGGGGAAAGGGTAAAGGAAGGGGGTGGCGCCGGCAGGGCAGCCGGTCAGACCTCGGGCCCGGTGTGGGCACTCCCCTTCCCAGGTGCCGGCGTTGTCCGTTGACGGGCCCTGTTTTGCTAGAACCGTTCCTCTCGACTGCAAAAATGTCGGGCCGACGTAAGTGATGTTTCGCGTGCCGCCGCCATCTGTACGGGGCACCGCCTGTGGTGCATACGGCTCGAGGGCCAGCCTCGGAACCTGCGCCTCCGTTCTTTGGGTCCTTCTCCGTACGGGCGGCCTGACCTCGGCCGAGGTGGACCCCTCACGGGTGGACACCTGGCGGAGCGGCAGAAGGGTACTCGGCTTCGGTCGAGGTGGTCCCGTCTCCGGGGGCCACCTGGCAAAGGAGCGAAGGGGCCCGGCTCGACCTCGACCTCGGTGGGACCGTCTCTGGGCGCCACCTGGCGAGGGAGCGGGGGAGCAGCCGACCTCGACCGAGGTGGACCCCTCCTGGGTGGACACCTGGTGAGGCAGCAGAAGGGCACTCGGATTCGGTCAAGGTGGTCCCGTCTCCGGGGGCCACCTGGCGAAGGAGCGAAGGGGCCCGGCTCGACCTCGACCTTGGTGGGACCGTCTCTGGGCACCACCTGGTAGGGAGCGGGGGAGCAGCTGACCTCGACCGAGGTGGACCCCTCCTGGGTGTACACCTAGCGGGAGGCAGAAGGGCGCTTGGCTTCGATCGAGGTGGTCCCATCTCCGGGGCCACCTGGCGAAGGAGCGGGGAAGCAGCCGACCTCGCCGAGGTGTGGACCCCTCCCGGGTGGACACCTAGCGAGGCGGTAGGAGGGCACTCGGCTTCGGTCGAGGTGGTCCCGTCTCCGGGGGCCACCTGGCGAAGGAGCGGGGGAGCCGACCTCGGCCGAGGTGGACCCTTCTCGGGCGGACACCTGGCGAGGCGGCAGAAGGGGTCCTGGACCGAACTTGACTTCGGCCAGGGCGTAACACCTCGGGATATCACTGACGAGGTAGCCGGGGGGGCAAGGGCCGAGCTCGACCTCGGTGGCATGGGACTCGCAGCTGACTCAACCGAGGAAACCTCCACGCAGCTCGATCATGCCCGACGGAATCTGAGACCGGCCACATCATCATTATGGCCGTAACAGTTGCCCCCCAATCCGCCATTCCGTTGGGGCGTCGTATAATGGAACATCAGGATTAAATGCGGAAATGACGTAGGGAGGCGAAGATCTTGCATCATAATTGCCGCGATCCTCGTCGCCGCTTCTCGGTGAGCCCGAAGCCCTATAGGAGGCCGCAACGCGTCGTCCACTTGCCCATAATAAATGCATCGCTTCGAAGCAAAGGCCGTTTCCCTGCTAACGAGGCGTCGGTGTCGGGCATGCGTCCACGCGGCGATCATCCAGTGGCTCGGAGCGGAATGACGGGTACGGCCGCTGTCGACTGAGTTTGAAAAGGAGGGGACTTTCTGGAATGAGGCCTTTTTCTTGCTTCGTGGACGGTTTGCTGCAGGCTAATTTTCCGTTGCCCAGCGTTCGTGCAGTGCATTTTTCGGTGAGTGCTCTCATTTTCCTCCTTGTTCCCCTCTTCTTCCTCCTCGAATCCTTCTTGCTTTCTTCTTTGTTATGGCACGCCGTCGCCATGTTTCCTCTAATCCGGACGAGGCCGTTCCGTCGCGGCTGAGGACTCCATCTTCTTCCTCCTCGGAGGAGGAAGTGATCTCGGAGGAGACCCACAGGCGACTGCAACCTGGGGGTATCACCATTGGCATCCCCAGGGGTGTCCGGTCTCCTCCCGTCGCTTCTGCTCTTCCGCTTCTTTCCTCTCCTTCCTGCTCCACCTTTTCTTCTTTCTTTCTGCCGGCCCTCCAGTCATGCTTCCACAATGACCGAAGGCGACCTCTCTTTGCTCCGGAGGCCTACGGCATCCCGGGATCAATCCGTCTGCTTGTTCCGCAGCCCGGGGATCGCGTCACCATGAGTGGCCCCGGCCGCATAGCCTTCTACGAAGACTTCCTCCTCGGGGGTCTTCGATTTCCTCTGCACCCCTTCTTCCTTTCTTTCCTTAGCCACTTCCATCTCGTTCTAGCCCAGTTGGCTCCCAACGCCGTCCGGGTCATCTTTTCTTTTATTGTTTTTTGCCACTTCCACGGGTTTGTTGCCCTTTCTCCCTCTTCAGGGCTCTGTTTATCCTAAAGAGGTACTCTACTAACGACGGCCGGTGGTACATCTCGCCCCGGCCCAGGTGTCTCCGGTTCGACCTCCCTTCTTCTATCAAGGGCTGGAAGAACCGGTTCTTCTTTGCCTCGGTCGAGGATGTTGACTGGGCCTGGAGCGAACCGGACCGGTCTCCGAACCGGAACTCCCAGGTCGAGTCGACGGACCAAGAGGCCTACTCCCTGCTCCTGAGCGATGTGGTCCCGCGCTCGAGGTTCTGCTCTCGGAGCAGAACTTGTTTGAGGCCGGGATCAGTCCCATCCGCGAGCCGGGTGAGACTCAGCCTTTCCTTGACTTCTGTACTCTTTCTCCTTTTTAGCCGAGCCGACTGACCTCCTCCTCTTTTGCATTGCAGGCATGAAATTTTTGCTAGAGAACCTCCTGGAGGACGCGCCCAGAGGGACGTCGTCGAGGTGGATGAGCCTGCGGCGAAGAGGGCTCGCACCGAGGTGAGCCAGGAGGTCGTGCCCGACAGTACCCAACCTGGTGGCCACTGCTCCCCCGCCCAGGCTGCCTTCCCGCACTCCCGTGGCTGAGAAGCTTCAGCGCCCGGAGGACCAGATCTCCGGGGCGAAAGGACTTCGGCCGCACTCGGGAGTTGTAATACCTGGCCACTCGCTGCCTATACGCCGCCATCCGGACTCGGGCCTTGTCCCGCGTCTCTTCAAAAAGGTCAAGGTGAGCATCATTCTGGCGGGGTTTTTCGTCTCGTCATATTGCTCTACACGCAGTGTGGGTAGGCTGAGCTCGATCGGGATGACCGCTTCGGCTCCAAAGACGAGGTTGAATAGGGTCTCGTCGGTCGCCGTTCTCGGGTGGTATGTTACGCCCAAAGGATGCTGGGGAGCTCCTCGGCCCATCTGCCCTTGGCCTGGTCCAGCCGCATGCGGAGCCCTGCAAAATGGTCCTGTTCGTGACTTCGGCCTCTCCATTGGTTTGAGGATGCGCCACCGAGGTGAAGCGATGCCTGATGCCGAGGTCACCGCAGAACTCTTCAATTCCCGGCAGTCGAACTGGCATCCGTATCAATGGACCACGGTGTGGGGAGGCCGAAATGACAAACGATTGACTTCCAGAAGAACCTGACGATGTTTGCCTCGGGATCCATGCCAAGGGTTCGGCCGACCCACTTCGTGAAGTAGTCGATGGCCACGATCAAGAATTTTCACTGTCCAGACGCTGGCGGGAATGGGCCCAGAAGGTCCATCCCCCATTGGGCAAATGGCCACGGAGCTGAAAGCTGGGATTGGGTTGGAGGGCTGCCGTTGCACCGTGGCGTGACGCTGGCACCGATCGCACCTCACGAAGTCAGCGGCATCCTCTTTCATCATCTCCCAAAAGTAGCCCTGATGAGGGCTTTGTAGGCTAGCGCTCTGCCCCCCACGTGGTTCCTACAGACGCCCTCGTGAATCTCCTGGAGCACGAGTCTGGCTTTTCGTGGGTCCCATGCATTTAGGAGGGGGTAGGAGTAGGATCTCCGATACAATTGCCCATCCATCAGGATGAACCGCGCGGCCTTCTTTCTGATGAGGTGGGCGCCGCCACGCGATCCTCTGGCAAGGTGCCGCTGGTTATGTATTTGATGTACTTGTCCATCCAGCTGGGCCTCCAACTGACCTGATGAACCTCCACTGGGGTCTCGTGCTTGGGGCCTTAAGTGCTCCACAACGTGAGCGGACCCAGCATCGAGTCCGTCAGGGTCGCCAGCCGGGAAAGAGTGTCCGCACGAGCGTTCTCCCTGCAGGGGATGTGGGAGATGTTGAAGCGCTAGAAAACGGCCGTGCCCGCCTTGACGAGCTCCAAGTATTTCACCATTTGGGGGTCGTGCACGGCGTACTCCCCGAAGACCTGTCCTGCCACGAGCTGGGAGTCAGTGAAGGCCTTGAGGTTAGTCACGCCCAGCTCGCGGGAGACCCTCAGCCCGGCGAGGAGCGCCTCGTACTCCGCCTGAGTGTTTGTCGCGGCGAACTGGAAACGAAGTGTGCATTCGGCGACGACCCCGTCACTGTTGGCAAGAATGAGCCCGGCTCCGCTCCCGCCAGAGTTCGAGGCTCCATCTATGTGGAGGATCCATGCATCCTCTCCGGCCCCTCGAGGCCCACTTTCGGCTACCGGTGCAAGGGATCCTCCTCGGGATCCTTGCCTAAGCCCGTGCATTCGACCAAGAAGTCGGCTAGCACTTGTGCTTTCATGGCCGACCTGGGCCTGTACGCGATGTCGAACTCGCTGAGCTTTAGTGCCCACTTTGCCAATCACCCCGAGGTGTCGGGTCGGCTGAGCACCGCTTTCAGCGACTGATCCGTCAGGACGGCGATGGGATGCGATTGGAAATAGGGCCTGAGAGATGCTGAGCAGAAACTATTAAAATAAAAACCTTTCGGGCCGAGAATACCTGAGCTCCGCGTCGTAGAGAAGTTTGCTGGTTAGTACACCCAGCCGCTGGACTCCTTGGTCGTCGGTCCGAACCAGGACCGAACTGATGGCTTCCGGGGTGACGCCAGGTAGAGGATGAGCTCCTCCCCTTCCTCGAGCTGGGAAAGCAGCGGGGCGATGTGTAGTTCTTCTTCAGCTCTTCAAAGGCTTCCTGGCATTCCTCGGTCCAGGCAAAATCGTTCATCTTCTTCAGCACCTTGAAAAAGGGATGGCAGCGATCGGCCGACCTGGAGATTAAATGGCTGAGGGCCGTAACCCGGCCGGTGAGTTGCTGCACTTGCTTCTTGGAGGCGGGCTGCTCCATGTCCAGGATGGCCTGGACCTTCTCCGGGTTGGCTTCAATTGCTCTTTGGATCACCATGAATCCTAGGAGCTTCCCGAAGATGCCGAAGGTGCACTTTGCAAGGTTCAGCTTCATTTGATGACGTCGGAGGTTGCCGAATGTCTCCGTCAGGTCAGCTACATGGGTCCGAATCGGGTCTGCTCATGACCAGCATATCGTCCACGTACACCTGCATGTTGCGGCCGATCTGGTCTTTGAAGATCCTATTGACCAGACGCTGGTACGTGGCCCAGCGTTCTTGAGGCCGAACGGCATCATTTTATAGCAAAAAGTTCCGCGGTCGGTGATGAAGGCGATGTGCTCCTCGTCCTCCGGTTCATTCGGATCTGGTTGTATCCAGAGAAGGCATCCATGAATGACAGGAGGCGATGCCCCGAGGTGGTGTCACCAGCTGGTCGATTTTTGGAAGAGGGAAGCTGTCCTTCAGGCAAGCTCAGTTGAGGTCGGTGTAATCCACATAGATCCTCCACTTACCACTGCTCTTCCTTACCATGACCACGTTCGCCAGCCAGCTGGGATATTGGACTTCCCGCACAAAGCCGGTGGCGAGGAGTTTCTCCACCTCCCGTTGATGGCCCTCTGTCTCTCCATGGCAAAGCTCCTCTTATTCTGGCAGATCGGGCAGCACTCGGATCCACGTGTCATCTGTGCGTAATGACCTCGGGGGAAGGCCCGGCATGTCGTCGCGCCAACCAGGCGACACGTCTGCGTTCGCATGGAGGAACTCCAACAGGCGGGCCCTTTCTTCTTCTGGGAGTTGCGCCCCGACCTGCACACCGTCTTCAGCGGGTCCGAACCAAGGGGATAAGTCAACAGGCATTCTACGGGCCCCCCTGGGTTCCTTCTCCCTTAGGTCGAGGTCGTCAACATCGGGGCCGAGCTCCGCGCCCCGTTGCCCGGGACCGTCTGGAGGCAATGTGGGACTGGTGCCCATCCATCAGGACGAACCGCGCGGCCTTCTTTCTGATGAGGCAGGCCGCCACGCGGTCCTCTGGCAAGGTGCCGCTGGTTATGTATTCGACATACTTGTCCATCCAGCTGGGCTCCCAGGCTGACCTGATGAACCTCCTGTCTGGGTTCGTGGCTGGGGGCCTTAAGGTGCTCCACGTGAGCGGACCCAGCATCGAGTCTCGGTCAGGGTCGCCAGCCAGAAAGAGTGTCCGCACGGGCGTTCTCCCTGCAGGGGATATGGAGATGTTGAGTGCTAGAAACTGGCGTGCCGCCTTGACGAGCTCCAAGTATTTCACCATTTGGGGGTCGTGCGCGGTGTACTCCACGGAGACCTGTCCTGCCACGAGCTAGAGTCAGTGAAGCCTTGAGGTTAGTCACGCCCAGCTCGCGGGAGACCCTCAGCCCGGCGAGGAGCGCCTCGTACTCCGCTGATTGTTTGTCGCGGCGAACTGGAAACGGAGTGCGCATTCGGCGACGACCCCGCGCTGTTGGCAAGAATGAGCCCGCTCCGCTCCCGCAGAGTTCGAGGCTCCACTACGTGGAGGATCCACGCATCCTCTCCAGGCCCCTCGAGGCCCGTCTTTCAGCTGCCGGTGCAAGGGCATCCTCGGGATCCTTGCCTAAGCCTGTGCATTCGACCAAGAAGTCGGCTAGCACTTGTGCTTTCATAGCCGACCTGCCGCACGACGATCGGTCGAACTCGCTGAGCTTCAGTGCCCACTTTGTCCAATCACCGAGGTGTCGGGTCGGCTGAGCACCGCTTTCATCAGTGGTGATCCATCAGGACGGCGATGGGATGCGATTGGAAATAGGGCCTGAGACGCTGAGCAGATACTATTAATGCAAAACGAGCTTCTCGGGCCGAGAATACCTGAGCTCCGCGTCGTCAGAGAAGTTTGCTGGTATAGTACACCAGCGCTGAGACTCCTGGTCGTCGGTCCAAACCAGGACCGAACTGACGGCCTCCGAGGTGGTGACCGCCGTAGGAGAGGATGAGCTTCCTTCCTTCCTCGGGCGGGAAAGCAGCGGTGGCGATGTGAGCATCTTCTTCAGCTCTTCAAAGGCTTCCTGGCATTCCTCGGTCCAGGCAAAATCGTTCATCTTCTTCAGCACCTTGAAAAGGGACGGCAGCGACGGCTGACTGGAGATTAAACGGCTGAGGGCCGCAACCGGCCGGTGAGTTGCTGCACTTGCTTCTTGGAGGCGGGCTGCTCCATGTCAGGATGGCCTGGACCTTCTCGGGTTGGCTTCAATTCCTCTTTGGGTCACCATGAATCCTAGGAATTCCCGACGGAGACGCCGAAGGCGCACTTCGCAGGGTTCAGCTTCATTTGATGACGTCGGAGGTTGCCGAATGTCTCCGTCAGGTCAGCTACATGGTCCGAATCGGGTCTGCTCATGACAGCATATCGTCCACGTACACCTGCATGTTCGGCGGCCGATCTGGTCTTTGAAGATCCTATTGACAGATGCTGGTAGTGGGGGCCCCAGCAGTTCTTGAGGCCGAAAGGCATCATTTTATAGCAAAAAGTTCCGCGGTCGGTGATGAAGGCGGTGTGCTCCTCGTCCTCGAGGTTCATTCGGATCTGGTTGTATCCAGAGAAGGTGTCCATGAATGATAGGAGGCGATGCCCCGAGGTGGTGTCACCAGCTGGTCGATTTTTGGAAGAGGGAAGCTATCCTTCGGCAAGCTCGGTTGAGGTCGGTGTAGTCCACATAGATCCTCCACTTACCACTGCTCTTCCTTACACCATGACCACGTTCGCCAGCCAGGTGGGATATTGGACTTCCCGCACAAAGCCGTGGCGAGGAGTTTCTCACCTCCTCGTTGATGGCCCTCTGTCTCTCCATGGCAAAGCTCCTCTTCTTCTGGCAGATCGGGCGGCAGCTCGGATCCACGTTCAGTCTGTGCGTAATGACCTCGGGGGGAAGGCCCGGCATGTCGGCCGCCAACCAGGCGAACACGTCTGCGTTCGCGCGGAGGAACTCCAACAGGCGGCCCGTTCTTCTTCGGGAGTTGCGCCCTGACCTGCACCGTCTTCAGCGGTCCGAACCAAGGGGATAAGTCAACAGGCATTCTACGGGCCCCCTGGGTTCTTCTCCCTTAGGTCGAGGTCGTCAACATCGGGGCCGAGCTCCACGCCCTGGCGCCGGGACCGTCTGGAGGCAATGTGGGACTGGCTGGGTCGTCCCCTTCATCACCCCGAGCCTGGAAGGCATGGGGAACGGCACCAACAACCTCTTCGTGGAAATCATGGCATCCAGTTGGTTGAGCCCGGGCCAGCGAGAATTGCATTGTGAGGCGAAGGAGCTGGCGACGGTAAACGTCATCAGGACGGTTGTCTGCCGAGGTGGGGATCCGGCGGATGACCGGGAGAGTGATCTCCCTTCGACCCCCACGGAATCCCCGGTAAAGCCCACTAGGGGGGTATGCGCCGGTCTCAGCTGATCATGGGACAAATTCATCCGAGAGAAAGCATCGTAAAAAAGCACGTCAGCCGAGCTTCCACTATCCACCATAATTCGATGTACAGATGCTTCGCGATGGTCATCTCGACCACCACGGCATCATTGTTACATTCTCGTTTTCCTTCCCCTCCTCAGGGGGGATTACATTCTCCGGTTCCCGACTTCCCGGGCTCTCTTCGCCGCCCGCCCGACCCTAAGTGAGATCATGCCCACCGGCTTCTCCATCAGGCAGTTATCGATTGCAGGAACTGGTGGTAAGGCCGCGAGCGGGCTGCCCCTCCGAGGGGACCTCGTTCCTGATGAACTTCATGAGGTAGCCCCTTTTGATCAGCTCCTCGATTTCCCATTTCAGGTTGCGACACTCCTCCATGTCATGGCCGTGCTCGCGATGGAACTGGCAGTACTTTGACATGTCTCGGATACCTCTTGGGTTCTGTGGAGGAGGTCGGCGGAGGTAGTGCTCGCCCTCAATTCCATGAGGATCTTGATCGAGGGGCGAGGAGAGGGGTGAACCTCCGCTCCGGAATGGCCTCGCCCTTCGACCTCGGATTCGGGCAAGGGTTGGCAGTGAACCGGGCTTCCGAGCTCCTGGAAGATCCCTCGGGGATGGCCTCTTCGGAGTCTTCCATCCAGCTCTCGTCGAGTGCGGTCGGCCTCCTCCGCTCGGATGTACTTGTGGCACAGAGGAGGAGCGGAGTACGTCCTGGGAGGCTTTTTGTCCAGGGAGTAGGTCAGGCGGGACGTCTTGAGCCCGCGCTTCAAAGCCAGCATGGCGACGGGCTCATCCAGGCTGTAGATTTCCAGTGCAGCGGTCTTGAACCGGGTGATGTAGTCCCGTAGCAGCTCCTGGTCCTACTGGCGGATGGAGAAGAGGCTATCCACCTCTCTCGGCACCTTCCGATAAGCGTCGAAATGCGCCACAAACTTTCCTTCCAGCTGGGAGAGGGAGCAAATAGATCCGGGCTCGAGGCGGGTGAACCAGACTCGAGCGGCCTTCCGGAGGGTAGCGGGGAAGGCGATGCACCAAAAGGGCGTCAGTGGCCCTTGGACCCTCATGAGAGCCTTGTGCTCTCCAGATGGTCCAGAGGGTCGGTGGTCCCGTCGTAGGGGTCCACCTGCGGCATGCGGAACCGGCTCGGGATCGGCTCCGCCTGGATTTCTTCAGAAAAGGGGGGACGTGAGTCGTAGCCCGCCGGGTCCGTCGATGAGTTCTGCAGGTCGGTAAATTGGCGGGCGAACTCCACCAACTTGCGCTCGTGCTCCTCCAGGCGCCTCTCGGCCTGACGCCTGATGGCCTCGTCGGTGGAGTCTTCCACCGAGGTCACTGGCGAAGGGGGCGCCGATCGGTCTTGACGCGAAGTCACGTCTCGTGCCACTTGCTGCGATGCGCCATCTCAGCTTCATCGGCCGGGGATCGACTCTCGTGATCCGTCGATCCGGAGTAGTTTCTTTTTGCGGGAGCTTGGTGGCTCCCGCGGGGTTGGAGACCGCCCTCGGGTGGGATGGCCTGCCCTAAATGGAGCGCAGGCTCCCACGCGGCCCCGCGGCTCGAGCCACGAGGTCCCCGGCTGTGGCTGCGTGGCCAGGGACCGCTGCTGATGCAGAAGCTGCCGGACCATCGAGGTCAAAGTCTGCAGCTGTTGGATGACGGCCACGAGGGGCCCATCCATCGAGGTCGGCGGTAGTGGAAGAGGAGGAGGAGCTGGGAGCTCCCTCTCCGGGCTGTGGGCCCCTGAGGGGAGGGAACCTCCCCCACATGGTGGTGGACGCCTCGCGCCCACGAGTGAGACACCATTATCGGAGAGCGCGGTGCCCGCAGAAAGCTGGCTCCCACTAGGGGTGTTGTCCTGCCCCCTACCTGGTGCGCTAATCTGTTGCCGATCTCCGCTGCCGCGTCGTGCCTCGGAACTGCTGATCCCACCAGACCGCCTTACTCCCGGGGCCCCTGGCCAGAGCGAACCTGCAAGGCAAGGTCAGAAGACCCTGGCCGGGGATCCCGACGAGGGAGCTCCGATGATCAAGGTAGTAAACGGTGAGAGGGAACAGATTCTCCAAGACGGGCTCCCGAAGGAGTCCCAGACTCAGAGAATTTACTAGCAAGAAAGGTGCTGGAGGGACCAGAAACACAAGCTGGGTCCCCTTGCCGAGCTCACGCCGAGCGATCCCCTCTCGGGACCCTGGATCTTACTCTCGGAGCGGGACCTTCAGTCTCTGTTTCTTACTCATCCCACTTACCTGGTCGCCTCCTCTTTCCTTCCTTTTATCTCCTCCTGCTGCCTGCCTGTTTTCCGCTCTTGGAGGCTCCCCTTGTTGCTCGTTGTTGTCCCTCTCCATCCTTTTCTCTTTCCCCTTTTGGTTTGAAGGACCAGGCGGCTTTCTGACCTCGTTTGCCGAGCCCAGCGGGGAAAGGGTAAAGGAGGGGGGTGGGCACCGGCAGGGCGGCCGGTCAGACCTCGGGCCGGGGTGTGGGCGCTCCCCTTCCCAGTTGCGGCGTTGTCCGTGACGGGCCCTGTTTTGCCAGAACCGCGCCTCTCGACTACAGATCTGTCGGGCCGACGTAAGTGATGTTTCACGTGCCGCCGCCATCTGTACGGGGCACCGCCTGTGGTGCGTACGGCTCGAGGGCCAGCCTCGGAACCTGCGCCTCCGCTCTTTGGGTCCTTCTCCGTACGGGCGGCCTGAACTCGGCCGAGGTGGACCCCTCCCGGGTGGACACCTGGCGGAGCGGCAGAAGGGCGCTCAGCTTTGGTCGAGGTGGTCCCGTCTCCGGGGACCACCTGGTGAAGGAGCGAAGGGGCCCTGCTCGACCTCGGCCTCGGTGGGACGTCTCTGAGCGCCACCTGGCGAGGGAGCGGGGGAGCAACCGACCTCGGCCGAGGTGGACCCCTCCTGGGTGGACACCTGGCGAGGCTGCAGAAGGGCGCTCGGCTTCGGTCGAGGTGGTCCCGTCTCCGAGGACCACCTGGCAAAGGAGCGAAGGGGCCTGGCTCGACCTCGGCCTTGGTGAGACCGTCTCTGGGCGCCACCTGGCGAGGGAGCGGGGGAGCAGCCGACCTCGATCGAGGTGGACCCCTCCTGGGTGGACACCTGGCGAGGTGGCAGAAGGGCGCTCGACTTCGGTCGAGGTGGTCCCGTCTCCGGGGGCCACCTGGCGAAGGAGCTGGGAAGCAGCCTACCTCGACCGAGGTGGACCCCTCCCGGGTGGACACCTGGCGAGGCGACAGGAGGGCGCTCGGCTTCGGTCGAGGTGGTCCCGTCTCCGGGGGCCACCTGGCGAAGGAGCGGGGGAGCAGCCGACCTCGGCCGAGGTGGACCCTTCCCGGGCGAACACCTGGCGAGGCGGCAGAAGGGGCCCTGGACCGAACTCGACTTCGGCCTGGGCGGTAACACCTCGGGATATCACCTGGCGAGGTAGCCGGGGGGGGCAAGGGCCGAGCTCGACCTCGATGGCATGGGACCCGCAGCTGACTCGGCCGAGGAAACCTCCACGCGGCTCGATCATGCCCGACGGAATCTGAGACCAGCTACGTCATCATTATGGCCGTAACACTGCATAATTAGCATCTATAGCTCTTCTAAATAATGGTGTAAGATCTTCCATCTCTAAATTAAATGTATCTTCATATATGGAGGCTATCTCTGTAAGCTCATCATTCAATGACTCATTAAAGCATATCTTTGATCAATAAAATATAATATTTGTATTAGGATTTCATGATATATGATAGGTTTATGTAAAAATAAAATAAGACATCTAAATTTAAATAATTCTTTGACTACGTACCATGATTTTTGTGTGCTTTTATTATGAAATTGAGTATTGCATTCGAAATCATCGAATTGGTATTTCATGTCCTTGCACCATCTATTCAAGAAGTGTTTATCTTGGATATGAAATGTTGCTTTGATAAAGAACCAAAAGGCATGCCTACATAAGTAACCAATGTACTAAAAGGATCCACATTGGCATTGAAAATCTTCCAAGATTTTATCATATGAAATCATATAATTTTTATAATTTCCTTCTTCATTCCATCAACTTTAATTCCTTCAAATAATTTAATAGAATATATATCATAGTTGTCAACTTCTTTAACTAATTTAGTATTTGATGTAGCCATTTCAAGGACCTCATTTTGAAATTTTTTGAATATGCACCTTGTATATTTTTTGCTGCTTGCCTCTCAAAAGGAGAAGATGTTTTTAGGAAAGTATTTGTTTGCAGTGTTTTATTATCTTTCTCATTTTCTGCTTCATATCTTTTCTCCAATGTATTTTCGTACTTATCGATGAATTTTTTAGTGTAGTTTTGAGTTTATAAACCTATAAAAGAATTGATTGATGCTCTCGCTCTTTTGTGAAGTTGACATTCCTTAAGTGTAGTCTTCGAGTTTATAAACCCATCAAAGAAGTGATTGATGCTCTTTCTCCTTTGTGAAGTTGACATTCCTGTTCATAATTATTTAAAAAAGTATTGAATATACAAAGTTTGTTGAGAATTTATAAACACGAATATTAATCAATCATAATGACTGACAAACCTGCGAAGAATGTATCCTTAAGATAAACTAAAATTCATTTATCCCAACATTGATAAATAGCATTTAACCAGTCTACAGCTTGCATTCTTCATACTTCTTCATTAAATGTGCCCACCTTTCCTCGAAAGATACTATGGTAACTGAATCATATATTGCCTCTTTAAACTCAATAATAAATTTAGGATTTGTAGTATAAATATGGCCAATCTTTTTAGGAATTTTCTTCAATATATGCTAAAGACAAAATCTACGTCGTGCATTAGAAAAAATATTTCTAACAGCAGCCTCGATTCCCTTATCTTGGTTAGTTATGATAGCATTTGGTGGTTGACCACCATTTGCATCTAGTCATGATTGGAATATCTATTTAAATGTCTTAGTCCTCTCATCTGATAATAATGCACAACCAATTAATGTGGACTATCCATGATGGTTGACTCTAACAAATGAACAAAAAGGTATTTGATATGTATTTATTAAATAGGTTGAGTCAAAGATCAGTACATCACTAAAGTAAGTGCTTACCAATCTTGACCTAGGATGAATCCAAAAGATAGACCTGAGCTATCCATTATCATTCAGGTCCAAAGTATAAAAGAAATTTAGATTTTTACTTGTATTTGTGTGAAATGGATTACCATTGACTATGAATCTCTTTCTTTCAACTGACTCTAACATTTTGGTAGATGAAATTATGAGTATCCTTCTATATGAAATCTAATTATTTTCTACTCCTTTTCCTTCTAGCCATGGCAGAATATATTTGAGTTATGAAAATATTCATGACATGTAAATTGTTGATCTCTAACTTTTCTAGTATGTTGATCTTCCTATGAGACCGTAGATAACCAGTTGATGATATGGACAACTCATTATTATATTCTAAAAAAATATCATTGAATATCGACTTACCATTTTTAGAATTTAGTTTTGCTTTTATCTAACCTTACAATCAATTTTGCCAGTATCCATAGTGATGCGGGACAACCCCCGATCAAAATTATTTTAGGGAGGGTAGGATCGTTGGTCGTTAAGAAATGACTACTAGACTAGGTTCAAACTGATCCAAGTTATTTTTCTCCCTTTTTTTCATATTTTTTTATTTTTTCTATTTTTTATTTTTTTTCTATATTTCTTTTTCTTTTTTTTCTCATTTTTTTTATTTCATTCCTACACTTGAAGTCGGCAACAAGATGTCGGCTATGCTTTGAGAACCATGTGGAAGGAGACCTCCCTTGCTTTCACATTCATGCGGGATGTTTCCTTCCCCACGAGCTGAGGCAGAGAGAACAGGGAGGTCTTCGGAAGGGCAGATCCCGTGGGTTCTTGCCGGAGATGGCAATGGACTGAAGGTGGTGCCACGACATGTTGATTCTGGTAAATGGCACAGGTAGCGACTGTGACGGTGGAAGGGGTTTACGCGGTAGATGATTCACGGATGGATGGGATGACGCCGATCGGAGGCGAGGTTTGGAGGGAGCGCACCAGTAGGAGCCCGGGAACTTCTTGAGGGCCTCGATGTCATGCCAGACATCAAGAAGGCCACTGGAGCACCTCTGGTAGATGATCTCATCAAGGGAGTAGCGCTCGCCGGAGGGGTCATCGTCGTTGAGAGCGCCGAAAGGGACATACCAAGTGGAGAAATTGTTGGCAGGGGTGGCTAGCTTGCAACAGGTAGCCTCCTCTGCTGGGTCATCCTATGAGTTTGAAGCAACATATCCATGCTTCAGATCCATGACAGAAATATTCTTGACATTGAAGCTGACATTATCTCCAAGTAGAGCCTCCTGGAGAGCCTCATGGTGCATCCCCATAGACTTGACTTCGGTTGTAAGCCTAGAGGGTCCAAAAGTCACAACCATACCAGGCTTGAGGATTCCAGTCTCTACATGACCAATAGGAACAGTACCAATGCCTCCAATCTTGTAGACATCCTACAGAGGAAGACAAGAGGCTTGTCTAATGGGCGCTTTGGCTCTTGGATCATGTCGAGAGCCTCCAGCAAGATTGATGGTTCGGTGAAACCGAGGAGGTGGCAGATCTGGCGATCCTGACAGAGATGGTAGAACATGGGAGTCATGGGGTGGTTGCTTCTATTGGGTGATTCACAGGTTGGAGAAAGGAAATAGTGAGGGGAAAATGGAAAAACATCGATGAAGAAGAAAGACAGAATGGAAATTTAGGAAAAAAAGAAAAAAAATGATGGTTGGGTTACCCACCCAGGCTTCAATGCCCACTCTTAACAAGAGCGACCATGTAGGGCATCAGCACCCTCTCATTAACCAGGAGTTTCCATTTTCCTCTTCCCAAATATTCTTCATCTATTTTTTATTTGAATGTCAAAACTAATTAAATAGACTAATCTGAGATATCCGATATCCTCTCAGATACCTCAACCTTAATCCTAACACATTCAAACTATTAAAAATAAACTAATCTAACTAAATCCTAAAATAATGATAAAAACATACAAAAACTAATCCTAAAATTTCAAGATATCCCAATCCCTCGTACAGCCATAAAAAAATTATGCTTATCTTCATTTGGATGTCCTTCGAGATTCGTGCTGCTCCGGGATCCATGCTACTTCGGGATATATGCTGCATCAACTTCAGGATCTGGAGCTTCAGGGTTTGGGCTGGGCTGACTTCAGGTTCTGGGCTATGCTTCAGCTTCTGGGCTGGGCTGGTCGATGCCCCATCATAGGATTCATGGAATTATCGATTTTTCAAGATTTTCCTTACCACCAACATGCCAGGTGCTTAAAGCATATTTCTTTATTGTTGTTGGATCTACTATATACTGTTGTGATTCCAAAACCTACTCTCCTTACATATCCATTATAAAATTATATACATCATTTACAAATTAAACTCCATTCCAATTTGAGGATCAACAGACTCGTTCTTTGCATTTAGGGTGATAGGAGAAGGTGCATTCTTGTGAACAACACCAGCAACCTCATTCAAGTGATCACATTTAATTTTTTCCATATCTATAATTTCAACATCATATATAGAAATATCTGTAAAAAAATTATAAACATTGATATCCATAGTTTTAGTTGATATTTTATGTAGAACATAATAATTATTGTATTATGCATTAGATAGAATATGACATGACAGTGTGATAATACGGCCATATAACCAATATTTCAAAAAAAAATATTTGAACTTATGACATCCTAGTTAAAAGATTATGATATCGTAGTTAAAAGATTATGACACTCGATCATAAAATATGAAACTAAATATATTAATCCCTCCTACCAAGAAAATCTATCACTTATGGACTGAGTTATGACTCCTAGGATGTCATAACATGCTATGGATGCTAAAGGATCATAAATATATACTGAAACATGATTATGACACTCTAGCTTAAAAGCTACGACATCCTAGTTAAAAAACTATGACATCCCTATATAAAATCATAAACTGAATGTTTTGATCCTACGTAATAAAAGTGTTTAAGTATGCATTACTAATATCATCTAAATAAGGGTTATGAATTAGAGAAAAATAAGGGAAAAATATGAATTAGGGGTGGCCTAGAGCAGGGTTGCATTAGGGTTAAAAAGTTAAGAGAAGGTTGGATGTGCTGGCAGCCTGGTTGATGAAGACACCGGGATTCTTTGATGTGGGCGGTCTGGAACTTGAAGATGGCAACCTAGCTTGGAGGCTAGGATGCCTAGATTGGAGTGGATAGGGGCAGCCTAGAGCAGGGTTGAAGATGGAGTGGGTGGCCAAGTGGAGAAAGAAGAAGACAGCCTAGGGCTTTCTAGAGAGGTGGTGGGCATCCAAATATGAATGGTTGATGGAGCGGCCAAGGGGTGGAGATGGAGATATGATGGGGCGGCTAGGGTTTAGTGGGAGAAGACTAGCTAACAGGATAACTAGGGCCTTACATCCCTCGATGCTCCGAAGAACAAAGGCAAACGGGTCTCACACCCACTCCACTTGGAGGAAAACACTTAGACAAAATAACTTTCAAAATTTCATTCATGAAAAGATTATTCATACAAGAGGGGAGGGGTGGGTATTTATAAAGTTACCTGGTCCCTGGACTCCAATACAAACTGGGAGTACAAAACTTGAGGGCCAAGTAACCCTGTTGGACTTGGTCAACATAGCTTGAGGGCCAAGAAAACGCTTTTAGGCTAGGGCCTTGACTCCTGGCTGAGCTTGGAAGACATCGGCTTGGACTTGGTCAAAACCCTGGGTGCCTTGGACTGGGTCAAATGGGCTAGGACGCCTCCATGCTGGATTGGTAGGGAAGGCGCCATGGGCTTGAGCTGGGATTAAGGTGCCACTTTCTTGGTGGATCTAGACTGGGCGCCAATCTTCATGAAAGCTTGTGGGCTTGATGATGCGGGACAGACCCTGATCAATATTTATTCTAGGAGATCTGATCATTGGTCATTAAGAAATAATTCGGCTAGGTTAAACCAGGCCCAAATTATTTTCTCCAAAATTTTTTATTCAAATAAACCTTTTTTATATTTTTTCTCCTTTTTTTATACTAATAAATCCATATTCTTTTTTTTCTCTGTATTTTCTTTTTATTTTTTTTCTCGCGATCTTTTTTTTTCTATGCTTTTTCTAAAGTTGGCATTAGGTAGCCGGCTTGGCTCTGAGAACCATGCAATATGCCCCCTTGCCTTCACGTTCGTGCGAGATGCTTCTTCCCCATGGATGGAAGCCAGAGACAAGGGAGGCTCACGAAGGGGTTCACCGGCATCGAGTACTCCAGCATCTTGATGAGCGACGCTATGCACCCAGCCATGGACCGCTTGACGCCGTCGCCAGGAGAGAGGTTGCAAAAAACCATCGCCACCATCTGCTGGGTGGTGGCACCGCCACAGCAGATTGATCGGTGAGTTGGGTGAAGAGTCCCGACGAGTAAAGGGCTCTGGAGGCGGCGGGGGAGGTGTAGAGGGTGTCGATCGCTCTCAGGGCGTGCTCCATCACTTCTGGATTCGATGCCTAGCGGAGCAGCTCGATGAGCCGCTGTAGGCCCCCTTCCCGAACAATGGAGGACCGGATCTCCTCGCCACCAACGGAGGCAAGGGACCAGACGTAGATGGCCGCGTTCTTCTGGGCATCGAGGGTGCTGAAGAGAAGATCAATCAGGATCGGGATAGCACACTCCTCCGCCATGGCACTCCGGATATCATCGATGGTGGATATGTTTTTGGAGGGAGTCGGAGTCGAGGAGGCAGAGTAGAATAACAGGACGATGGGCGGCAGGGTGGTTGGCTCGATCAGGTAGATCCGGGGTGATGCAGAACAAAGAACAAAGAAGCGTATGCGGAAGTAAATTTAGGATTAATTTTTTTTTTTTTTTTATTTTTATATTTCAGAAATTGGCTTTGACTCAAAGTAAAGCTAAACTAAGTTGAAGGAAACTAGGTAAGGATTGAAAGCACAATTTAGAAGAAACTAAATTATCAGAGTAGTTCAGAAGTAACGGATCGCTGGGGGTTGAGAAACTCCTAGACCTAGGGTTTCGCTCTGAACTTTCAATAGGACAGAAATAGAGAAGAGAGATGGTTTACTAACCAGACAGTGATCTTCTCAGAATTTGGGGGGAAGAACTCTCTCGAGCAGATTGTTGGATCCTCGGATTCGGCTATCTTCGCAATGGATCCTCCAATACTGGTCTGTGGTTTGGTCGGCTTCTCCTGGACTCAAGATCTGGGAAGAAGAAAAACAAGTGAGAGATTCAGAGACTCAGGGAAGGATTTACCAGTTCGAAGAACTTGAAGGCTGATGTTGCTGAGATCCGGATTCTCTTGAAGGCTGATTCGACTCCCTCTGGAAAGAACTTTGGATCTGAAGTATCCAGACTGTAGCTGGATGCTGGTGATCGGCCTGGACTTGGAGAGATGGGCCGTGGGAGGTGGAATATGCTAGGGTTTGGTGGAAAGAGAAAGGTGATGGCGGCTAGGGTTTGGGAGTGGAGTGGCTAACCTAGGGTTTGGGTTTTGGAGATCTCACACCTCCTCAAGGTTCCTGGGAAACTCGGATTTACTCCCTCACGGAGCTCAACACCTGGATGCAAGTGCGGAAGAGAGAAAACACAAAGTTTGCTCACAAAAAAAATTTGGTTTCATTCATCTGATCCCTTTAAACTTACAAGAGGGGTTTAATTTATAGGGCTTTACAAGGGAGTAGGGTTTTACATCTTCCCATGTGGGACTAAAGGAGGGGATCTACAAATCAGGATAATCCATACACATATGGTCGGCCAAGGTACCAAAAAATTTGATTTGGGTTATAAAAGGCAGGTAGATGGCGCCTCCTTGCTTGGGTCTTCAAGAGAGGATTTCTTTCCTTCATGGATCAACTCTTTTGGACTCCTCCTTTTCTTCCTCCCTAAGTCAAGGCCCTTCCCATCTTTGTTTTGGATATTTTTGGCAGGTAGTGGGCGCCTCCTTGAAGTTCTCTCCAAGAGAATTTCTTTCCTTTCATAGTTTGGTTCTTTTGGGAAAGACTTGGGCTGCCCCCTTGATTTGTGGACTCCTGGTGGATTTCTCCTCAACTGGCGCATGAGAGAAGGAAGCTGCTATCTGTGGTGTGGGGACCAAAGGCTGCTGGATGTAGATATGGCGCCCCCTGGACTCATGCATATGGCTGGGAGTGTGGCTGGGAGTGTGGCGCCCACTTGCTAGGCCTTGGGAGAAAATGTAACATCCCAGGTTGAAGCCCTAGTCCACTACTGAGTCAACATGACTCAACAAAATAAAATGCAGGTAATGTAGACTCAAGCTAAATTGAGTTGATCTAGTCAACTCTTATTACAAACCAAAAACCCTAATTCTTCGGGCAAGGTTAATCAGAAATCCAGATGGAGCTCTGAAGTCTTCTTCTGAGTCTGGTGCCCGCACCAATTCTCCCAGGGTGGGAGGAACTCGACCCTGTCGAGTATGGATCAAGTTGGCTCTGGTACCTCTCCAAGAGGTCTGGGTCCAGCTCTTGTAATTCTTCTCGGGAGATCCAAGAGTCATCAGAATCTGGCCTTCCTAGCCAGCAGACCAGGTATCTTTGGTATCCTCGATTACGAGTAGAGATAACCTGATCATCCAGGATCTTTTCAATCTGCTCTTTCCTCACAGGCCAATTTGTTGGTGGACACACAGGGTCAGGTTCACTCTCAAGAGCAGGATTAGGTTCAAAAGCCTCACTGGGAATCACAGCTGGCTCCCTATACTCTACTAGGTCTGTAATGTTGAAAGTGAGCTAATGCCTAGTTCTGGAGGTAACTCGAGCACATAGGCATTGGATCCTACTCTCTTTACCACTCTAAATGGTCCAGCTCCCCTAGCATGTAACTTTCTAATGATTCCAGGAGGAAACCGTTCAGGCCTTAACCTAATCATTACATAGTCTCCTTCGTCAAAAGTTTTGACTCGCCTTTGAGAATCAGCCAATTTCTTATAAGTTTCATTACTTAAATTTATTTTGGCTTGAATTTCTTTATGCAAGTCTTTTATATGCTGTGCAAAAACTTCAGCAGACTCGGAGACCCGTGTGTGGACTGGTAAAGGAGCTAGGTCAAGAGGTGTGTGGGGTTTGTAACCATGCACAATTTCAAATGGACTCTTACCCGTAGACCTATTGACCGAGTCATTATATGCAAATTCAGCTCTAGGTAAGTACAAATCCCAGTTCCTAATGTTTTCATCAACAAGACACCTTAGCAGATTGCCTAAACTACGGTTCACTACTTCGGTTTGGCCGTCAGTCTGGGGATGATAGGCAGTTGAAAACTTAAGTTTTGTCCCTAACTTATGCCAAAGGGTTTTCCAGAAATAGCTGGTGAACCGAACATCCCTATCTGAAATAATGGTCTTGGGTAGGCCATGGAGTCGAACTATCTCATTAAAGAATAGGGTGGCTACCTTAGACGCATCAAATGTTTGGGAACAAGGCAAGAAATGGGCCATCTTGGAAAATCGGTCTACTACAACACAGATAGAGTCATGCCTCCTCTGGGTCTTAGGCAAACCTAACACAAAGTCCATGCTCACATCTTGCCAAGGACGATCTGGGACAGGGAGTGGGGTATAGAGGCCGGTGTTCTATTTTCGCTGTTTGGCAACAGCGCAGGTTCGACACCTAGCCACAATGTGTGCTACATCTCTTTTTAAGCTAGGCCAGAAAAAATGGTCTTTAATAGCCAGGGTGATCTTATCTTTTCCGAAATGGCCAGCTAAACCTCCAGCATGAGTTTCCCAAATCAAGAATTCCCTAAGAGAGGTTCTAGGGATGCAAAGCCTATTCTTAAAGAACAGAAAGCCATCTAAAAGGGAATAATCCTTATGTTCACTAGATGGTCCTTGAGTTAGATCCTGGTACACAGTCTTAAAATCCGGACATGACTCATATTCTTCTTTGATTTGCTCAAACCCTATGACTTCAGCCCTAACAGAATTCAACAATAAAGATCGACGACTAAGGGCATCAGCTACCTTTTTTTCAGACCCAGCCTTATGCTTCAAAACAAAAGTATAGGACTGGATATACTCTACCCACTTAGCATGCCTAGGGTTAAGCTTCTTCTGAGAATTCAAGAATCTAAGAGCCTCATGGTCCGAAAATAGTACAAATTCTTGCGGTAGCAAATAATGTCTCCAGTAACGCAAAGCTTGCACTACCGCGTAAAATTCCTTATCATAGGTAGAATACCTAAGCTTAGCATCATTAAGTTTTTCACTAAAGAATGCTATGGGATGGTTCTCTTGGCTTAGGACTCCACCTATACCTACTCCTGAAGCATCACAGGCAACCTCAAATACCTTTGAAAAGTCCGGTAGTCTCAAAATAGGTGCCTGGGTCATCCTATCCTTAAGATCTAGGAAGGCTTTATGGGCTGCTTTGGTCCACTGAAATTCTCCCTTCCTAATGCAGTCTGTGATAGGAGCAACTACGGTACTAAATCCCTTGATGAATCGCCTATAGAAGGTAGCCAAGCCATGGAAACTTCTGACTTCATGCACACTGGTCGGCTCTGGCCATTCTACTATGGACCTAATCTTTTCAGGATCGGCAGCCACGCCATCAGGGGTTACAACAAATCCAAGGAAGATAATCCTACTGGTCATAAATTCACACTTTTTGAGATTACCGTAGAGACTATCATTCCTCAAAACTTGACAGACTTGTCTAAGGTGGCCTAGGTGATCTGCAGGGGTCTTACTATAGATCAGGATGTCATCAAAATAGACCACTACAAACTTCCCTATGAAAGCTCTAAGTACCTGGGTCATAATCCTCATGAAAGTACTAGGGGCATTGGACAACCCAAAAGGCATAACAACCCATTCGAAGAGACCATCCTTAGTCTTGAAGGCTGTTTTCCACTCATCCCCTGGTCTAATCCTAACCTGATGATAGCCGCTCTTGAGATCAATTTTAGAAAAAAACCATGGCACCGGCCATCATATCAAGCATGTCATCTAGTCTAGGGATGGGGAACCTATACTTGATTGTGATTTTATTGATGGCACGACTGTCAACACACATCCTCCACGTGCCATCCTTCTTCGGGGTTAGAAGTGCAGGGACTGCACAAGGGATAAGACTCTCTCTAATGAACCCCTTCCTCAATAATTCGCTAACCAGCTTTTGCAGTTCTTTATGCTCAGATGGATTCATCCTATAATGGGGCAAGTTGGGTAAAGTAGCTCCTGGGACTAAATCTATGGAATGCTGAATATCCCTAAGAGGTGGAAGGTGGTCTGGCAGATCCTCGGGAAAAACATCCTCAAATTCTTCTAATAAAGGCTTAACTTCCTAAGGAGGCTCTGAGGGTGTAGGAGTCCTAAGTTCCTTAGCAGTCAACATCCAAATGGGTGAACCACTATGAATTTCTTGTTCTAGATCCTTGGCACTAATTAGGTTCACTCCAGTCTTCATTTCTCTAACCTTACTGGTTCCTTTAGCTACCTTGTCCTTAGGAGGGACTGAATGAATTGTGATTTTCTTCCCATTGAAACTAAAGACACAGGTGTTGGATTTTCCTAAGAGGGTGGCATCATGATCATACAACCAAGGTCTTCCAAGAATTATACTGCTCACCCCCATGGGCAAGACATCACACCAAATCTTCTCTTGATAGGATTGCATTTGGATTTGGACCTGACATCTAGACTGGATGGGTATAGAGGTAGAGTCTACCCAAGAAACCTTATAGGGATTGGGGTGGGGAACTGGGGTTAAGCCTAACATTTTGACAGTGCTAGTAGAAATGGCATTCACACAGCTCCCACTATCTATGATGATTTTACATACCTTATCCCGTAGTTTAAGGAAAGTCTGCAGGATGTTAGTCCTACGCCAATCTTCCTGAACTTTAGTCTGGGACAGGATGCATCTCACAACCCCTAATTGGTCAGACTCAGTGGATTCTTCCTCTCCTTCATACTCATCAACCAAATTCATTCCGGCCTCATAAACTTCTTCTTCAAACTCCTCATTAGGCTCGGAATTCTCTTCTCCTCCCTCTTCTATATATAGGGATCTACGAGGGCACTGGCTAGAAACATGACCTACCTTATGACACTTAAAACAAGCTATGGCTGTGCACTGATTGGAGATATGACTGGGCTTCTGGCACTTAAAATAGACGATACTAGGGGTTCTCTGGGTGTCAGGTGCCTTACCTTTGTCCATGGGCCTAGGGGTGGGAATACCCTGATTAGGCTTGCTAGGGTTAACCTGGCTAGGTCCATTTCTTGGGATTGGGGCACTAACCCTAGATGGCATGGGTCCTCTCTGAAACTTCTCAGTGTTCAGTGCAATCTGATAGGCTTGGTCTAGGTCAGTAACCTCTCTCAGAAACAACTCTCTCTTAATATCTTCCCTAAGTCCAGCCCTAAATCTAGACAAAGTGACCTCATGGGCTTCACTCACATCACATCTCATTAGGTATTCATCAAAGGTGGTTATGTAGTCTGAAACAGATCGGTTCCCTTGTTTCAAAGTCTGCCATTGGTCTAACAGATTTTGCTGGTATGAAATGGGTAGGTACTTGTCTCTAAGTTTCTCTTTCATACCCTGCCAAGTGGTTATGGGCTCTACATTTCGTCTTCTAGTGGTCAGCTCAATGTTCCCCCAGTTAACCTAGCTTGACGTACTAACTTCATCTTGGCAAACTTGAATTTCCTCTCCTCAGACATGGCATCCACTCAAAGTACTGGTCCATCTCACCCTCCCAATCAGAATACACCTTAGGGTTTAAACTACCATCAAAAGTGGGTGCATCTAACTTGATGTTCGAATGAACCTATCATCTCTATCCTCAGGGTCTGGATCAGGCCTCCTATGATTAGGTTCAGGATCTCGGTATAAAGGTCTTCTAGGCTCTTGGTGTGGGTGAGGTTGAGGCACATTAAAATTTGGATCAGGAGTCCAGTTCTGATGCCTAGGTTCTTCTAGCACTTGGACTCGATCCCTAAGCTGGGCAAAATCCTCATGGACTTGTTCTTTAAATTGGGCAACAGTGGTAGTCACATCCTGACTCAGTTTGTTCATACTCTCAGTAAGAGCTCTAACCATGGCCTCTAAATCAGGTTGGGTTTGACCAGGTTGGTAGGGCACTCCATTCCGGGTAGACATGATGCAAGCAAACACACAAAATGAGACTCAACTGAACGACTACGGGCTAACTAGACCTAGAGCCCAAACTAGATGCCCAATCAGAGTGGCAAGCTAGCCTGTAGTAACTCAGGACTCAGCCAGGCAGGTGTAAGGGGAGTGTTAGGTCCCTGAATGCCAATCCTAGACACCAATCAGAGATTGGCCAGGTAGGCGGACCAGCACACAAGCCCTTCGGGATGGAATCCCTGAACCACCATTCTAGACACTGAGTACAAAGCACACATAGAGTAACCAGACAAGCTGACTCAACACTAGTCTTGACCCGACTTGTTGATGTCCCTAGCCCACTAGGGCAAATTAGGTCTAATCAATTTTTAGATTAAAGGCTTAGGTTCGAATGAGTGGGTGGTGGTTTTGGGCTAAGGAGAGGTTATCAACTCCTCCCCTTATCTTAGATGCTCAAATGCCCTTGAGATGAATTAAGAGATGAACACTCAAAATAATTGGATTGCAGAACACAAAAATAGAGTTACAGTAATTTAATTCTCAGAAATACCACGGAAACCAATAAATCACAGTAAAATTATTCAAAATAGTTTCAATTATAATGGTTTCAGCAAAATAAAAATCACCAAATTTGGAGTTACCTGCAGTGAGAAATAATTCTTGCAACAGGATAATTATGGGCTGAAAATAGAGCACTTCCCCGTTTACAATTCCTGCTACGAAGTTATAACCCAACGGATCCCCTACACGCCCTAGGAACACCCCGTGGAATGGGAAGAGGAGGTTTGCACCTCGCTTCGTTCCTAGGACCGGATGTCCTGGGGAGTCTACTTCGAGCAGACAAAGTAAAAAGAGAGAGACTCAAACAAGAAATCAAAACAGAAACCCTAGACAGGGCTCTGATACCAAAAATGATGCAGAACAAAGAATAAAGAAGCGTATGCGGAAGTAAATTTAGGATTAATTTATTTATTATTATTTTTTTTTTATATTTCAGAAATTGGCTTTGACTCAAAGTAAAGCTAAACTAAGTTGAAGGAAACTAGGTAAGGATTGAAAGCACAATTAGAAGAAACTAAATTATCAGAGTAGTTCAGAAGTAACAGATCGCTGGGGGTTGAGAAACTCCCAGACCTAGGGTTTCGCTCTGAACTTTCAACAGGACAGAAATAGAGAGGAGAGATGGTTTACAAACTAGACAGTGATCTTCTCAGAATTTGGGTGGAAGAACTCTCTCGAGCAGATTGTTGGATCCTCGGATTTGGCTATCTTCACAATGGATCCTCCAATACTGGTCTGTGGTTTGGTCGGCTTCTCCTGGACTCAAGATCTGGGAAGAAGAAAAACAAGTGAGGGATTCAGAGACTCAGGGAAGGATTTACCAGTTCGAAGAACTTGAAGGCTGATGTTGCTGAGATCCGGATTCTCTTGAAGGCTGATTCGACTCCCTCTGGAAAGAACTTCAGATCTGAAGTATCCGGACTGTAGCTGGATGCTGGTGATCGGCCTGGACTTGGAGAGTGGGGCCGTGGGAGGTGGAATATGCTAGGGTTTGGTGGAAAGAGAAAGGTGATGGCGGCTAGGGTTTGGGAGTGGAGTGGCTAACCTAGGGTTTGGGTTTTGGAGATCTCACACCTCCTCAAGGTTCCTGGGGAACCCAGATTTACTCCCTCATGGAGCTCAACACCAGGATGCAAGTGCGGAAGAGAGAAAACACAAAGTTTGCTCACAAAAAAAATTTATTTTCATTCATCTGATCCCTTTAAACTTACAAGAGGGGTTTAATTTATAGGGCTTTACAAGGGAGTAGGGTTTTACATCTTCCCATGTGGGACTAAAGGAGGGGATCTACAAATCAGGATAATCCATACACATATGGTCGGCCAAGGTACCAAAAAATTTGATTTGGGTTATAAAAGGCAGGTAGATGGCGCCTCCTTGCTTGGATCTTCAAGAGAGGATTTCTTTCCTTCCATGGATCAACTCTTTTGGACTCCTCCTTTTCTTCCTCCCTAAGTCAAGGCCCTTCCCATCTTTGTTTTGGATATTTTTGGCAGGTAGTGGGCGCCTCCTTGAAGTTCTCTCCAAGAGAATTTCTTCCCTTTCATAGTTTGGTTCTTTTGGGAAAGACTTGGGCTGCCCCCTTGATTTGTGGACTCCTGGTGGATTTCTCCTCAACTGGCACATGAGAGAAGGAAGCTGCTATCTGTGGTGTGGGGACCAAAGGCTGCTGGATGTAGATATGGCGCACCCTGGACTCAGGCGTATGGCTGGGAGTGTGGCTAGGAGTGTGGCGCCCACTTGCTAGGCCTTGGGAGAAAATGTAACACCCCAGGTTGAAGCCCTAGTCCACTACTGAGTCAACATGACTCAACAAAATAAAATGCAGGTAATGTAGACTCAAGCTAAATTGAGTTGATCTAGTCAACTCTTATTACAAACCAAAAACCCTAATTCTTCGGGCAAGGTTAATCAGAGATCCAGATGGAGCTCTGAAGTCTTCTTCTGAGTCTGGTGCTCGCACCATGCGAAGATGCTCGATGCTTGATTCTGAGCGGATCTTCACACGAACGGACAGAAATGAGAGAGGGTCACTCCCTCGTTTGGCCGGTGGACATCAATGGACTTGATCTGATGGACAACGGAGGCATCAGACGGTCGACGGGAAGTCGGAAGGAAGTAGAGTCGGCAGTGTCGCATAGAAATCGGCTCACGGGCAAAAGTGGGTCTGCGCGGAGATGGGATTGTCACAGGAAATGGGGGACAGAGATGTTGAGGGCAGCGGGTGGCTCATGGAGACTTTCGATGTTTGGCGGGAAGCAGGATCTGGAAGATTGATGGTTCGATGTTTGTTCTCAGGTTGAAAGGAGAAGGGAATAGCGAAGAGAAAGGGAAAACAATATAGATGAAGAAGAAAGATGGAATGGAAATTTGAGAAGAAAAAAATAAAAATCATGGTTAGGTTTCCCATCTAGGTTTCAGTGCCCACTCTTAACCAGAGTGACCATGTAGGGTATCAGCACCCTCCTTAACCAGAAGTGATGCACCCTATCCTTAACTAGAAGTTTTTATTTTACCATCCCAAAAATTTATCGTCTATTTTTTATTTCCATGAGGATCTTAAATAAAGTTCATAGTCAGTTCATAGGTTAGTTGAGAACCATCCTAACCAGAACTTTATCCTAACCAATGAGATAAACTAAAAATAATGATAAAATAAATTCTAAAACAACTTATGGAAACTAATCCTAAAATAAGATATCCCAATCCCTCGTACACCCATAAAAAAAAAATACACTTATCTTCATTTGGATGTGCTCCGGGATTCATGCTACTCCGGGATATGTGCTGCATCGACTGAAGCTTCAGGATTTGGGCTAGGATGGCTTCAGGTTTCGAGCTGGGCTGGCTTCAGGTTTTAGGCTAGGCTGGGCTTTAGGTTCTCGGCTGGGCTAAGCTTTAGGTTCTCGGCTGGGCTAAGCTTTAGGTTCTGGGCTGGGCTGGTCGATGTCCCCATCATTCTCTTGAGGTGGGGAAAACTCGACTCTATCGAGTCAAGCTTCAGCAATTCCTGGCTCCAGGATGCACGTGATCTGCAGTCTGAAATTTTTTTTTTTGTACAAATAGTGCAATTAAAATGAAAATAACTAGCCTAACCTAACCGTTGCTCTAATACCAAAAAATTGATGCGGGACAGACCCCGATCAATATTTATTCTTGGAGATCGGACTGTTGGTCATTAAGAAACGACCCAAAGCTAGGTTAAACCACGTCCAAATTATTTTTTCCAAAATTTTTTATTCAAATAAACCTTTTTTTATATTTTTTTCTCCTTTTTTTTATACTAATAAATCCATACTCTTTTTTTTTCTTTGTATTTTTCTTTTCAATTTTTTTTTTATGATCTTTTTTTTATGCTTTTTTTTAAGTTGGCGTTGGATAGCCAACTTGGCTCTGAGAACCGTGCAGTATGCCCCCCTTGCCTTCACGTTTGTGCAGGATGCTTCTTCCCCACGGACGGAAGCTAGAGACAGGGGAGGCTCATGGAGGGGCTCACTGGCATCAAGTACTCCAACATCTTGACGAGTGATGCCATGGATTGCTTGATGCCGTCGCTAGGAGAGAGGTTGCAGAAAATCGCCGCCGCCATCTGCTGGGTGGTGGCGCTACCACAGTGGATTAGATCGGTGAGTTGGGTGAAGAATCCCGGTGAGGAAAGGGCTCTGGAGGCGGCGAGGGAGGTGGAGAGGGCATCGATCGCTCTCAAGGTGTGCTTCATCGCTTCCAAATCCGATGCCTTGCAGAGCAGCTCGATGAGTTGCTGTAGGCCCCCCTTCCCGGACAATGGAGGACCGGATCTCCTCTCCATCGGTGGAGGCAAGGGACCAAATGCAGATGGCCGCTTCCTTCTAGGAGTCGAGGGTACCGGAGAGAAGATCAATCAGGATGGGATAGCACCCTCCTCCGCCATGGCGCTCCGGATATCATCGATGGTGGATATGTTTTTGGAGGGAGCCGGAGTCGAGGAGGCGAAGTAGAATGGCAGCGATGATGGGCGGTGGGGTGGTTGGCTCGGTCGGGCGGATCCAGGGAGATGCTCGATGCTTGATTCTCAGGCAGATCTTCGCATGGACGAACGAAAATGTGAGAGGATCGCTCCCTCGATTTGGTTGGTGGTCAGCGATGGACTTGATCGATGGACGACGGAGGCGTCAAACGATCGACGGGAAGCCGGAAGGAAGAAGAGTCGGTAGCGTTGCATAGAAATCAGCTCACGGGTAGAAGTGGGTCGGCGCGAAGATGGGATTATCATGGGAAACAGGGGATAGAGATGTTGAGGGTAGTAGGTGGCTCGTGGAGACTCTCAATGTTTGGCAGAAGTAGGAACCGGAAGACTAATGGTTCGGTGTTTGTTCTCAGATTGGAAGGAGAAGGAAACAGAGAAGGAAAAGGGAAAATAATGTAGATGAAGAAGAAAGAAGGAATGGAAATTTGGAAAGAAAAAAAAGTAAAAATCATGGTTGGGTTCCCCATCCAGGGTTCAGCATCCATTCTTAACCTGAGTGACCATGTAGGGCATCAGCACCCTCCTTAACCATGAGTGATGCAACCTCTCCTTAACCAGGAGTTCTTATTTTCCTATCCCAAAAATTCATCATCTATTTTTTTAATTTCCATGAGAAAGGATCTTAAATAAAGTTCATAGTCCCCGGTTAGTTTAGAACCATCCTAACCATAACTCTATCCTAACCAATGAGATAAATTAAAAACAACGATAAAATAAATTCTAAAACAATGTATGGAAACTAATCCTAAAGTAAGATATCCCAATCCCTCGTACACCCATAAAAAAAAATTATGCTTATCTTCATTTGGATGTGCTCTGGGATTCGTGCTGCTCTGGGATATGTGCTGCATCGATTGAGGCTTTACGGTTTGCGTTGGGCTGGCTTCAGGTTTTGAGCTGGGCTGGCTTCAGGTTTCAAACTGGGCTGGGCTTCAGGTTCTCTGCTGAGCTGGGCTTTTGGTTCTAGGCTGGCTTCTGGGCTAAGCTGGTCGATGTCCCCATCACTTAAGGCGCCTAAGGCCTGGCATGCTAGGGCGCCAATCCTTCAGGGGTCTGGGCAGCATGAATGGAGTCCAGATGCTTGGTTGGATGACTTGAGTGGTGGTCCACTGGCTCTCCTCTTGAAATGACTTGAATGAAAGCAAATACATGACTCAAAGGACCTAACTGACAAGACTCAAAGAAGGCTGAAAAAAATAATTGGACTCCATTGACAAACTAAACAGGACTTAATGGACTTCATGAATCCAATTGACTCACTTTATTACATAACTTAAAAATTAGACTTCATTACATGACTCAAAAAAATTGACCAACACATGATTCAGAGATTGGAACCTTGAAATTCTTGTCAGCTCCTGATGTCCTACATCATAACCCCTCCTAAGAGGAATACCTATCACTTGTAGACTGAATTATAACTTCCATAATATCATAACATGCCACATATGTTAAAGAATTACAACCGCATGCAAAAATCAAGTAATGACATCCTAGTTCAAAAATTATAACACTGTAGTTAAAAGATTATGGCATCCCTACAGAAAACATAAAATTATATTTATTATCCCCTTCTACCAAGAATACATATCACCTGCAAACTGAGTTATGACTCCTAAAGTGACATAAAATTTCATGGATGCTAAAGGAGTATTATATGGTTTTCTAATATATTAACTTTCTCTAACTACCAAAATAGTTGGTGTAATAAAAGAACTGTAAAAAAAAACTAAACAAAATTCTATGAAGGATTTTTTACTTTCTGTTGGAGATGACATTTTGTCTTGAAATTATAAAAGAAGTTTTTGGTGGCTTTTTCCAACCTCGGACCAAAAGTTTTTCCTTATACATATAACTCAAAACACTTTTCAGACCCTTGAAAAATCTTCTTCATCCTCGAACACTACCTAATATCTTAGACTGAAAAAATAAAGCACTTTTTTAGAGCAAGGATGAAGCATATATTAATATTCGAAAGTTAATTCCTACGACAGGACTCTCAGAGCACATTTCAGAGTGAGGGGATTCTTCCTTCAACCTTTGACTAATTCCTTGGACCCTAAAGCAGAGCATGTTTCAGAAAATTAAAACATTTAGCTAGAAATACTAGCAACAATATTTTAGAATCACCAAAATCTAAGCAAGATAGCGGGAAAAAAGTAGGTTGGAGGGAAAGGATATTTTGGTCTACTTAAAAAATTCAAAAAAAAGCTGAATGGGAATTAATGAACATCATGCTCAACATTTAACTTGTTATCCCTGCCAGTGATACGGACTCCTGTCCTATCCCGTCAAGCCAGTTAGGATCAACATAGACCAATAACAAAAAGTGGTGCAGGCCAGATAGGATTTCCTGCACCGCACACGATGCACAAACACTTTTGTTTTGAAAAGATATTGCTACTTTAGCCAACTATTCATCTATGAATACTTCGGCCCAAATAAATCCTTCTACTTTATCCATCTTCGCAATATCTTTTAAGATCCATTTGGATGGTTAAGCTCACAGTCCCATGCAAGTCATTGGTTGGGCTAGTACAAACACCAAGAGGTTGAATTATAAGTTGGTTAGGCCCATGTTTACAAGTGTCCAAGGCCATCTTGTAAGTGGATAGGCTTGAATCCCATAGCAAGAAGAAAAAAGTAGGTAATATTAGCCAAAGGATAAGTCTTTGTGCACCACATGTAGTGTAAAAAATCCAAGTTGGCATCTACCATCTTTTTCAATTGATCCACGTAGATCCAAGTTGGAATGATTGGACGAGATGGGATGTGCATTGAATATTAAGAAGGTGGTGTATGTTATCAACATGACAGAGAGTCAATCTTTTTTTAAAAATTTTGGATGGACCAAAATGTCCTTTCCCTCCTTCAAATACTTTTCCCTCTTGGAAGTATAGAGAGCTAAAATCTGCATGGTGGGGAATTCATTTTTGCCTCCATGAGTTGGAAAAAGAAGATAATGATGAAGAAGAAGAAAAACAAGGTGCCGAGAGTCCGATGTCGTGCCTCGCCACCTTACGCGATCCCTCCCTATGGCCAGATAATCACTTGGTATCCTTCGCCTTCCTCCTGCTCTCTCTTACCTCATCATCATTCTCCCCATCTCTCTTTAGCACAAAGCTCAAGTTCCCATTTCTCTTTATCCCCACCAACTATAAAGAAGGAAGATAGAATAAAATGATAAATATATGCCAAAACAAGATTATGATATTGATGTGGAACAAGGGGGTAGGGCTAGGGATGCTAGATGCTAGTAAGGATGCTTACAATGCAAAGGAATTCTTTTTTAGGGTTGATGAGTTTTTTTTTTGTTGTTTTTTCTTAGGGTTTCGATTCCCGATCACAAGAAAAGGCAAGAAATACGAAAGATGAGTAATGTAAGCTTACACTAACAGTTCAAAGCCCTAAAAGTTAAAACGAGAACAGGACCCCGGGATTAAGAAACCCCGGTAGGACTAGCTCAACATACAATATCTACTTAGGAGATAGAGAAAAAGCAAACCTCACACTTCTGAACCGCCCGGTGCAGAGATCACTCAACTCGGTGGATGTGGCCTGGATGCCTAAGCAGTCGAACCCGTGGAAGCACTGGCTTTGGGTCGGGAGGTCACGATGGCAAAGCTGACTGTCTCCAATGCCCGCGATGCCAGGGAGGACTTGTAGGCAAACAAAAGAAGGATCAGCGAGATGTGGAGATGCACGGAAAGGAACTGAGATGGAGTTGAGAAGGGGCTTCGAGCTCGATGTTTGGCTGGATTCCGAAGTCAAAGTTGGAGATAACTTGGGGCCTCGCACCCCGCGACGTCCCGGAGGACGAAGGATTGTGGCCTCACACCACGCGACGTCCAGGAGGACGAAGGATCCGCGATGCCCTCGGGCGACGGACAGGTGGCCTCACACCACTCGACGTCCCTGGGGACGACGGCAATTTCACTCAACCTAGTCTAAGAGATAAGGGTTGGAAGATGGAATACTCAAACTCTTTTTTTTTCATTAATCATGCAATAGTTCTACAAGGGAGGGATTGGGTCCTTTAAATAGGCACCCAAGGACCATTTGAAATTCAAATGAAACCAAATTACAAGCTTTCATGGGTGGCGCCCAAAATTTTCATCTTCTCCTCTCTTTGGCCGACCAAAAGACATGGATTGGGCGTGGCATGTGGGAAGGCTTGGAGAGGGGGATTGGTCTCTAGACTTCCTTCATTAGCATGCTCATTTTGGGAAGAAAGAGTGGGGCATGGCTTGCTTGAAGGGATGTATTCCCTTAGACTCTTCAACGCCATCTCTTGGATTGATTCAAGGCGACCAAGTGGAGAGCTCCTTGGGCGTTGTATAGTTGAGGGCTTGGAGAGGGGAGTGTGTCCTTTGACCTTCAATCCTTGCATGAACACTTTGGGAAGAATGCTTGGAAGGGGGCTTGCTTTGTGGCTTGGTCTCTTCAAGGATCTTCAATGCCCCTCTTTTGATGGAATAAGGCGTGATGTGGGGGAGGGAAGAGGGGGATGGTGTTTCTTCCTTCCAGTGTCGCCCAAGAGAAAAAGGTAAGGGGATGGCATGTGGAAAGCATGAGGATGCCACCTTGTTTCCCTCCTTGGATGCCTAAGTGGCAACTGATGTGGCGCCACGTAGGTAGCTAAGGTGGCACCTGAGTTGGCATTATTCCAATTGGAAGGGGTGGGTTGGCCCACCAGGACTTGACTTGGTTATGAAAGCCAGGGTGACTTCAATTGGGCTTGGGCCCAGTCCAAACTCAGACTCGAACAAATACAGGACTCATGACCTAACTTGATCCAAATTGGTCAAGGTACAGGACTAAACAAACTTTGATAAGAAATTATGAAATTGCTTTGGCTCAAGGCCTTATTACAGGACTCATAGAAGGGGAACCCTAATCTGAGATCCACAGAGGGTTGAGGAGCCTCAGTCGGATCCTGGTGCCCACACCAGTTCTCCTGGGGTGGGAGGAACTCGATCCTGTCCAGTAGGGGTTAGCTTGGCTTTGTTATCTTTCCAGGATGTCGGGGTCGATGCGCTGCAAGTCCTCCTGTGTGATCCACGAGTCATTGGATTCAGGTCGGCCTTGCCATCGGACCAGGTAACGCTGGTAGCCCTTGCCCCGGGTAATGATGGCTTGGTCATCCAGGACACGCTCGATCCACTCTCCTTACTCAGGTATATTTGGAGGTGGACACTCAGGTTCAAGTTCACTCTCAAAAGGGAGGTCAGGCCCAAACGACTCACTGGGTATGTTTGCGGGTTCTCTTTACTTGACTAAGTCAGAGATATTGAATGTCGAGCTAATTCCATAATCCTGAGGTAATTCTAGCACATAGGCATTAGGGCCCATTCTCCTAATTACTTTAAAGGGACCCGCCCCACGAGCATGAAGCTTCTTAACGGTTCCCGGTGGAAATCGTTCAGGCCAAAGCCTAATCATTACAAATCCCCTATTTCAAACTCTTTTGCTCACTTTCGGGAATTAGCCAGCCTTTTATATATGTTATTACTTATATTAATTTTCTGGCTAATTTCTTTATGCATGTCCCTAATATGCTGTGCAAGTGAGTCAGCTGACTCGGAGACACGTGCATGGATGGGTAGGGGAATTAGGTCAAGAGGTCGGTTAGGCTTGTATCCAGAGACAACTTCAAAAGGACTCTTCCCGGTGATCCTATTTACAGAGCTGTTGTAGGCGAACTCGGCTCGAGGTAAAAGAAGATCCCAATTTCCCGTATGTTCACCTATCAAGCATCTAAGAAGGTTTCTTAGGCTGCGGTTGACCATCTCAGTTTGACCGTTGGTTTGCCGGTGGTAGGCAGTGGAGAATTGGAGCTTGGTTCCTAGGAGGTGCCAAAGGGTTTTCCAAAAATAGCTAGTGAAGCGGACATCCCTATCGGACACTATAGTCTTAGGTAGGCCATGTAACTTAACCACATATTCCAGAAAAAGCTTGGCAACTTTGGAAGCATCTAGGGTCTGGGAGCAGGGTATAAAATGAGCCATTTTGGAAAACCTATCCACTACTACAAAGACCGAATCGTGCTTCCTTGCGGTCTTGGGTAATCCTACCACAAAATCCATGCTGAGGTCTTGCTAAGGATAGCTAGGTACGGGCAAGGAGGTGTAAAGGCCAGTATTCTGTTTCTGCTGCTTGGCCACAGCACAGGTTCGGCACCTAAAGACAATATTGGCGACATCTTTCTTGAGGCTAGGCCAAAAGAACTGGTCTTCAACAGCTAGAATGGTCTTCTCCCTACCAAAGTGACCAGCTAGACCTCCCGCATGGGTTTCCCACACTAAAAAATCTCAGAGTGAAGTCTTGGGAATGCACAACTTATTACCCTTGAAAAGATAACTATCCTATAAGGTATAGTCACTATGGGCACTAAATGGTTCTTGAAGCTTAGACTGGAAGATCTCACTGAAGTCAGGACAAGATTCATATTGCTCCTTAAGTCAGTCAAATCCTACAACCTCAGTCCTAACCGTGTTTAACAAAAGGGCATGACGGCTAAGGGCATCAGCTACCTTATTTTCAGTACCAGCACGATGTTTAAGCTTAAAGGTATAGGCTTAGATATACTCGACCCACTTAGCGTGCCTAGGGTTCAATCTCTTCTGGGAGTTCAGGTATCGAAGGGCTTCATGGTCTGAAAACAGGACAAACTCATGCAGTAAAAGGTAGTGCCTCCAATACCTAAGGGCTTAGACGACTGCATAAAACTCCTTATCGTACGTCGAGTACTTAATTTTGGCCTCATTAAGTTTTTCGCTAAAGAAGGCCACGGGGCGATTTTCCTGACTAAGTACTCCATCAATCCCAACTCCCGAAGCATCACAAGCAACCTCAAAAATCTTAGAAAAATTTGGCAATCTCAAGACAGGTGCTGTACCATTCTATCCTTAATTTCAAGGAAGGCTTTATCTGCAGCTTTAGTCCATTGAAAACCTCCCTTCCTGATGTAGTCAGTTATAGGTGCTACAATTGACCTGAATCCCTGAATGAATCGTCTATAAAATGTGGCTAGGCCATGGAAACTACGTACATCGTGGATGCTAGCAGGGACAGGCCACTCAACTATAGCTCTAACCTTTTCGGGGTCAGCTGAAACTCCTTTAGGGGTAACTACAAAGCCTAAGAAGATAACCTTAGTTGTCATATATTCACACTTCTTAGGGTTGGCGTAAAGGCTATTCTCCCTAAGGGTTTGGCAGACTAACCTTAAGTGGTGCAGATGGTCCTCTTTAGTCTAGCTATAGATTAAGATGTCATCAAAATACACTACAAGGAATTTTCTAGTGAACTCGCGAAAGACTTGGGTCATGACTCTCATAAAGGCACTGGGCGCATTAGACAACCCGAAAGGCATCACTACCCACTCGAACAGACCATCCTTAGTCTTAAATGCTATTTTCCATTCATCCCCCGGTCGAATTCTAATCTGGTGGTAACCACTCTTGAGGTCTATCTTTGAAAAGATAGTGGCACTAGCCATCATATCGAGCATATCATCCAGGCGGGGAATAGGAAACCTATATTTGATTGTAATTTTGTTGATAGCCTTGCTATCAAAACACATCCTCCAGGTCCCATCTTTTTTAGGGGTAAGTAGGGCAGGGACAACACAGGGACTTAAACTCTCCCTAAGAAAACCCTTTCTAAGCAGCTCTCCCACTTGTTTCTGAAGCTCCTGATGTTTAGTGGGGTTCATCCTATAGTGGGGAAGGTTGGGCAAAGTGGATCCTGGGACCAAATCTATAGCATGCTGGATGTCCCTAAGGGGTGGCAGTTGATCAGGTAATTCTTCCGGGAAATCATCCTCAAATTCTTTCAGAGTCTTTACTACCTCTTGGGGGTGTTCTACCTTGGTTGGCTCGTGACTCTCTTTGGTGGCTAGAATCCAAACAGGGGCTCCCTCTAAAATCTCTTTCTCTAGCTCCTTAGGTGTGATTAGGTTGACTTCGACTTTCTTCTCCTTAAGGCTACTAGATCCTTTCTTGACGGGGTCCTTAGGTTGGATTGGGTTGATTGTGATCTTTTTCCCTTGGTGGAGAAAGACACAGGTATTGGATCAACCATAAAGGGTGGCATCATGGTCGAAAAGCCAGGGTCGTCCTAGAATGATACTACCCACATCCATGGGTAAGACGTCACACCAAATCGACTCTTCATAGGAACTCATTTTTATCTTGATTTGGCACCTAGACTTTACAGGGATTGAAGTTGAATCTATCCAGGAGACTTTGTAAGGGTTGGGGTGGGGAACTGTGGCTAGTCCTAAGGATTTGACTATACTCAAGGACAGGGCATTAACACAGCTTCCACTATCAATGATGACCTTACAAACCTTATCTCCTGGCTTGATCAGGGTCTGAAGGATGTTGGTCCTACGCCAGTCTTCCTGTACTATGTTTTGGGCTAGGATGCATCAGACTACCCCTACAAGGTCTTCAGATTCATACACTTCTTCCTCTCCCTCGTACCCTTCCAATAACTGATTTTCGGGGTCATAAACGTCCTCTTCAGGTTCTATTGTTGGTTCGGGTTCAGTCTCAGTTGGTTCTTCTATGAGTAGGGCAGGGGCAGTGCACTGGCTAGCAAAATATCCAGGTTTATGACACCTAAAGCATTTACCTTGGGGATCGGGTCTCCTCTGGACTTCAACAGCCTTATCCTTTTCCTCTCTACTATACTGGGGTCGGTTCAGGTTGGGATGACTAGGACTGGGTCAGGCTGGGTTTGGACGACTTGGGTCAGTTCGGTTTGGGTTTGGTCGACTCGGGTAAGCTTGGTTATAACCTTGGGTGGGTCCAGGGATACAGCTCGGGTTTCTAAAGGGCTCAGGTCTTCTGTAGGTGGGAGCTCTCTGGAAACGTTCACAGAGCCTATCAACTTAGTAAGCTTCTTCCAAGGTTCTGGTTGATCTAAAATACAGCTCTCTCTGAATGTCTGGGTGTAGGCCAGCCCTAAACCTAGACAGGGTTACCTCAGGTGATTCAACAACCTTACATCGCATAACATATTCATCAAACTTGGCGATGTAATCGGCCACACTCTTACTCCCTTGACTTAAGGTCTGCCATTGGTCCAACAGTTTCTGGGTGTAGGATGCAGGTAAATATTTCCTTCTAAGCTTATCTCTCATCTCCCCCCAAGCGGTTATGGGTAATTGACTTTTCTGCTCTATGTAATTTTCAACACTGTTTCAGAACAACCTAGCTTGGTGAACCAACCTAAGCTTGGCAAACTTAAACTTAGTTCTTTCAGATATAGAGTACCAGTCAAAATACTGCTCCATAGCAGACTCCCAATCTTCATACACCCTGGGATCTAAGCTACCATCGAAAGTGGGTGCCTCAAGCTTGATGCTCCTAAGGGCTCTTTCTTCACATTCCTCCAGATTGGGTCTCCTAGGACGGGTATCAACAAAGGGGTCAGGGTCTCTCCCAAAGTCATCCTCAAAGTAAGGGTCTTGTGGCAGGTTTCTCCTGGGATGAGGGGACTCAAGACTGGGTTCAGGTCTGGGCCTAGCAGCTTCCTCTAGGGGTCTCAGTCTGGCCTCTATTTGATCTAGTCTATTATTCAGCTGGTTGCCTAACTGGGTCATGGATTGAGTCATGGATTGGGTTAGGGCTCTAATGTCAGCTCGCAGTTGATCCATGGTGTCGGTAGAGGGTGGAGAAGGTGGGTGAAAAGAGGTTCCTGATCTAGTGCACATGTAACAAACGATGCTACGGTTTGCTAGACCTAGGAGATCTCTCCAAGTGTAAAGTCAAGAAGATGTACCTGGAAGTAGTAACTTGGCACCTGGCCAGGTAAGTGTAAGGTGAGTGGAGGTTCCTCTTTGCTTGCCTAGACACCAATTAGAAATTGGCCAGGTAAGCGAACCAACCAACTTCCCTTCGGGCTCTAGTCCCTGAACCACTTGCCTAGACACCAGCTACTCAAGCACACACCAACAAGCAATCTAGCTTGGCTCGGCACTTGGGTCGACCCGACTCGTGGGTGTCCCTAGCTCACTAGAGCAGATTAAATGTCTAATCGATTTTAGTTAATGGCTAGGGTTCGATATGTCGGGTGGTGGTTTTTGGGCTAGGGACAGGTAATGAAATCCTGACCCTATGTTAATTTGATGCCCTTAAGATAAGTTATGTGAAATGAAGCACAATAATGACTAATGAAATGACTTTTTTTTTTTTTTTGTCTTTTAGATGGGTGAATGCTAAACAAAATGCAGGAATTAAAACATGCAAGAAGCAAGCTAGATGGATGAATGAATCAAAAGATGAGATGCTTGCTGAAATTTCAGACCTGAGATTTTCTTAGGTAGTATTTCGGCTTGTAGAAATTCTATAAACTGAAATAAAATCTGAGAAAATAAAAAAAAAATACTTTGAAATTACTTCAATCTAAAAAAATAGAAATCATGAAATTTGGATGTCTGTACAGAGAGAAACAATCCAACAATCAGACCATATACAGACTGACCAGAATACAGAAAATAAAACAAAATGCACCAGTCCTAGCCTTGCTCTGATACCAAGATTGATGTGGAACAAGGGGGTAGGGCTAGGGATGCTAGATTCTAGTAAGGATGCTTACAATGCAAAGGAATTCTTTTTTAGGGTTGATGAGTTTTTTTTTGTTGTTTTTTCTTAGGGTTTCGATTCCCGATCACAAGCAAAGGCAAGAAATACGAAAGATGAGTAATGTAAGCTTACACTAACAGTTCAAAGCCCTAAAAGTTAAAACGAGAACAGGACCCCGGGATTAAGAAACCCCGGTAGGACTAGCTCAACATACAATATCTACTTAGGAGATAGAGAGAAAGCAAACCTCACACTTCTGAAGCGCCCGGTGCAGAGATCACTCAACTCAGTGGATGTGGCCTGAATGCCTAAGCAGTCGAACCCGTGGAAGCACTGGCCTTGGGTCGGGAGGTCACGATGGCAAAGCTGACTGTCTCCAATGCCCGCGATGCCAGGGAGGACCTGTAGGCAAACAAAAGAAGGATCAGCGAGATGTGGAGATGCACGAAAAGGAACTGAGATGGAGTTGAGAAGGGGCTTCGAGCCCGATGTCTGGCTGGATTCCGAAGTCAAAGTTGGAGATAACTTGGGGCCTCGCATCCCGCGACGTCCCGGAGGATGAAGGATTGTGGCCTCACACCACGCGACGTCCAGGAGGACGAAGGATCCGCAACGTCCTTAGGCGACGGACAGGTGGCCTCACACCACTCGACGTCCCTGGGGACGAAGGCAATTTCACTCAACCTAGTCTAAGAGACAAGGGTTGGAAGATGGAATACTCAAACCCTTTTTTTTTCATTAATTATGCAATAGTTCTACAAGGGAGGGATTGGGTCCTTTATATAGGCACCCAAGGCCCATTTGAAATTCAAATGAAACCAAATTACAAGCTTTCATGGGTGGTGCCCAAAATTTTCATCTTCTCCTCTCTTTGGCCGACCAAAAGACTTGAATTGGGCATGGCATGTGGGAAGGCTTGGAGAGGGGGATTGGTCTCTAGACTTCCTTCATTAGCCTGCTCATTTTGGGAAGAAAGAGTGGGGCATGGCTTGCTTGAAGGGATGTCTTCCCTTGGACTCTTCAACGCCATCTCTTGGATTGATTCAAGGCCTACCAAGTGGAGAGCTCCTTGGGCATTGCATAGTTGAGGGCTTGGAGAGGGGAGTGTGTCCTTTAACCTTCCATCCTTGCATGAACACTTTGGGAAGAATGCTTGGAAGAGGGCTTGCTTTGTGGCTTGGTCTCTTCAAGGATCTTCAATGCCCCTCTTTTGATGGAACAAGGCATGATGTCTGGGAGGGAAGAGGGGGATGGTGTTTCTTCCTTCCAGTGTCGCCCAAGAGAAAAAGGCAAGGGGATGGCATGTGGAAATCATGAGGGTGCCACCTTGTTTCCCTCATTGGATGCCCAAGTGGCAACTGATGTGGTGCCACGTAGGTAGCTGAGGTGGCACCTGAGTTGGCATTATTCCAAGTGGAAGGGGTGGGTTGGCCCACCAGGACTTGACTTGGTTATGAAAGCCAGGGTGACTTCAATTGGGCTTGGGCCCAGTCCAAACTCAGACTTGAACAAATACAGGACTCATGACCTAACTTGACCCAAATTGGTCAAGGTACAGGACTAAACAAACTTTGACAAGAAATTATGAAATTGCTTTAGCTCAATGCCTTATTACAGGACTCATAGAAGGGGAACCCTAATCTGAGATCCACAGAGGGTTGAGGAGCCTCTGTCGGATCCTGGTGCCCACACCAGATATCCTAATTCAAAAATTATGATACCCTAATTCAAAAATTATGATATCCCAGCAAAAAATATAAAACTAAATGTATTAACCTGATGGGGACATCGCTAGCATGGATCCCGGAGCAAGCACGAATCCTGAAGCTGCATGAATCTCAAAGCATATCCAGAATAAAGTAGTTTGGGATTTTATCTTTTGTTTGAAATTTAAATAAGGATTTGGTTGGTTAGGATTTAGATATGGATAGGCTTATCTTATCCTATCTTGTATTTAAATTTGAATCATTCTTATCTTTTTATCTTGTATTCAAATTCAAGTGAGGGTTGGACAAGTCTATAAATACCACCCTCAGTCCTTTGTTAAAAAAAGTTTTTAAAGTTTAGTCAAGTTTTGGGAATGAAAATGAGTTTTAGAACAGAGTGGTTTTTTTATTTCACTCCGTGAGGAGAGGGTGTGAGGCCAACCCCAGGACATGATGTGAGGTCATGCCCAGTTATCCCCTTCCCATTCCATCTTCTCTATCCCCTCGTGGCCTTTGAGATCCATCCTAGCGCCTCCAAGTATCGAGGAGGGTGTAATGCCCTAGAGATGAGAGGTTTCTTCGTTAGGGTGAGTCCCAAAGTCTATGAGATCCAGATCCCTATCCTACATCCCCACTATTCCTTCACCACCCCTAGAAAAAAAATTACCAAAAAAAAAAAAATAGTGGTACCCTAATCTAGGTGACTTCTAGGCTCACCAACGATCCTACCCATCTGTCCCCCATCAATTTTTGGTATAATGATGGGGACATCACTAGCATGGATCCCGGAGCAAGCACGAATCTTGAAGTTGCATGAATCTCGGAGCATATCCAGAATAAAGTAGTTTGGGATTTTATCTTTTGTTTGAAATTTAAATAAGGATTTGGTTGGTTAGGATTTAGATATGGATAGGCTTATATTATCCTATCTTGTATTTAAATTTGAATCATTCTTATCTTTTTATCTTGTATTCAAATTCAAATGAGGGTTTGACAGTCTATAAATACCACCCTCAGTCCTTTGTCAAAAAAGAGTTTTTGGAGTTTAGTCAAGTTTTGGGAATGAAAATGAGTTTTAGAAAAGAGTGTTTTTTTATTTCACTCCATGAAGAGAGAGTGTGAGGCCCAACCCCAGGACAAGATGTGAGGTCATGCCCAGTTATCCCCCTTCCCATTCCATCTTCTCTATCCCCTCGTGGCCTTTGAGATCCATCCTAGCGCCTCCAAGTATCGAGGAGGGTGTAATGCCCTAGAGGTGAGAGGTCTCTTCGTTAGGGTGAGTCTCAAAGTCCATGAGATCCAGATCCCTATCTTACATCCCCACTATTCCTTCACCACCCCTAGAGAAAAAATTACCAAAAAAAATAGTACCCTAATTTAGGTGACTTCTAGGCTCACCAACGATCCTACCCATCTCCATCCCCCATCAATTTTTTGTATCAGAGCTAGAAAGTTAGGGTACCTTCGTATCACACCAGATTTCCTCTTACCAGCTATCCCTCCACTTTCCTGGATCCAAAAAAAATATATTAGATCTTCCAACCAGTGTCTTCCCTTTCCTGTGATCCAGTGCCCACTGCCACCGTCGCCTCCCTGCTGCCCCACCGCCTCACCACAGTTAGCCCCCCATCTTCATTGACCTGTCCGCGCCACCTCACCGATGCCTCATCGCTGCCCCTGGATGCTGTGACTGCCATCGCTGCTCCTCGGCTGCCGTTGCCAGATCCACCATCATGCCAAGCCTCTGCCCAACCCTCTGTCCGCGCAGCCACCGAAGCTTCCCTCGAGTTCCAGAGCAAGGTTGTCGAACGCTTCGACCTCGGCGAGGAGACTTGTCTCCCCGCAGTGCTCTGCTTCTTGTCGCCGCACCCCACCATGGCCTACGCCCATGAGAAGGCCTTGCAGGTCATGTTCGGTGCCATCGATGCCCTCTTCCGCAACACCGGCATCAAGCCTAGGGACATTAGCATCCTTGTCGTCAATTGTAGCCTCTTTGACCCTGCCCCCTCCCTCTCCGCCATGATCGTCAACCACTACAAGGTCCGCAGCAATGTCAACAGCTTCAACCTTGGCGGCATGGGCTGCAGCACCGGTGTCATCTCCATCGACCTTGCCTGCGACCTCCTCCAGGCCCACAGCAACTCGTACGCCGTCGTTGTCAGCACCGAGAACATCACCCTTAACCAGAAATGCACCAGTTAAAGCCCTAGTCCTCTGCTGCTTCGACCACTAGCACCGTGACTTCCTCCTCTGGTGAATCCCAGATCCGATCCCCGGTGCCATGGGCAAGTCTTCCATCCTCCCTCTCCTTATCATTTTCTCCATGATCTCATTTTAAGGGGCTTCTGCTCCTTTTCTCTTCTTTGGACTCAACGGTGGCCGTCTCGAGGTTGCTGGTGATGGAGACTTGATTTGATTTCCTGGAATGGTTGGGGTCGGACGTCTCCATAATGGTGTTCATGTGCCTGAACGATCCATCTGATATCGTGCGAGCCAGTGCTGTGTCCCGATCTTGGCACTGTGTCCAATCTCCCCATCCTCTGTGAAAGGAAGCAATTGGTTCTAGGAGAATGCAAGAAGTCTTCGATGGGAAAGAACCTAAGAATCAAGACCGCATCGAGCAACAAAGTCCCTTTGTTGAACCACGAGGAACCATCCAACAATACTGTCTTAGATCTTGAGCATTGGTGATGCTGTTCAGCAATGCTGTCTCAGATCTTGAGCATGGTGATGCTGTTCAGCCGATGAATGTTGGATTTTGTAGAGTTTATGGCTGGCAAAACCTGATGCAGGGAAACTGGTTTTGGCCACGATAGCATTGTTGATAGCATCTACAACCAGTATTCTGATTTCCAAGTATGATGGGAAGATTATAGACACTGTATCAAAAGAGGCCCAAGACTGAACGCACCACCGTTGTCTCTGCCCCAGCGCCACCGCCGGCGAACGCCCGCCAGACTACCCTCCGCGAGCCTCCCCTGTTCCTTGTTTTTTTTCCCATGGAAGAAGGAGATGAACTGGATGCACACGAACGTGAAAGCACTGCCTGGTTCCTGTTGCCGACTTCAGACTTGCACAGATCTCAAAGCAGCATAGATTTCAAAGTAGCATAGATCTTGGAGTTATATGGATTTCAGCAGTGCACAAATTTCAGAGCAGAGTCTTTGGATGTCGTTCATTAAAGCCTCCGCTCATTTTGACTCGATGGAGTCGAGTTTTTTCCGCAGCAGAGTCTTTGGATGCCGTTCATCAAAGCCTCCACTCATTTTGACTCGACGGAGTCGAGTTTTTCCCACCTCAGGGGAATGATGGGGACATCGCTAGCACGGATCCTGGAGCAAGCACGAATCCTGAAGCTGCATGAATCTTGGAGCATATCCAGAATAAAGTAGTTTGGGATTTTATCTTTTGTTTGAAATTTAAATAAGGATTTGGTTGGTTATGATTTAGAAATTGATAGGCTTATCTTATCCTATCTTGTATTTGAATTTGAGTCATCACTATCTTTTTATCCTGTATTCAAATTCAAACGAGGGTTGGACAGGTCTATAAATACCACCCTCAGTCCTTTGTAAAAAAAGATAGTTTTGGGAGAAAAAAATTTTAGTTTTTAAAAGAGTGATTCTTCTTGCCTTTGCCTTCGGGCATGGGCATGAGGCCCTAGTTATCCCCCTACCCATTTTCTTTAACCCATCATGACCTTTGAGAGATTCAACCTAGTGCCTCCAGGTATTGAGGAGGGTGTAATTCCTTAGAGGTGAGAGGTCTCTTCATTAGGGTGAGTCCAAAAGTCCATGAGATTCAAATCCCTGTCTTCCATTCCCACTATTCCTTCGCCATCCATAAAAAAAAAATTTAAAAAAAAATGGTACCCTAATCTAGGTGACTTCTAGGCTCACCAACGGTCCACCCATATGTCCCCCATCATAACCCCTCTTATCAAGACTATCTATCATTTGTGACCAGAATTATGACTTCCAGGATGTCATAACATTTCACGGATAGTAAAAGATGATAAATATATGCCAAAATAGAATTATGATATCTAGTTCAAAAAGTATGATATCCTAGCTCAAAAATTATGACACTCCAATATAAAACATGAAACTAAAGATATTAGCCCCTCCTATCAGGATTACCTATCACTTGTAACTTGAATTATGACTCTCAAAATATCATAACATGCAAAGGATAGTAAAAGATAATAAATATATGCCAAAATAGGATGATATCCTAATTCAAAAATTATGACATCTTAACTTAAAATGTTATAACATCCCAGCAAAAAAACATAAAATTAAAAGCCTTAACCCCTCTTACTAGGACTATCTATCACTTGTGGCATGAATTATGACTTCCAGAATGTCATAACATGCCACGAATAGTAAAATATGACAAGTAATGCTTTTGGTTTCATGTTTTTAACCAACCATGGCATGTTATGACATCCTGCGAGTCATAATTCAAGCCACAAGTGATAGATAGTCCTGGTAGGAAGGGTTAATATCTTTGATTTCATGTTTTCTACAGAGATGTCATAACTTTTAGCTAGGATATCATAGTTTTTGGAGTAGAATATCATAATCATGTTTTGGCATATATTTATATTCTTTTACCATTTGTGACATGTGATGACATCCTAGGAGTTATAATTCAGGCCACAAGTAATAGGTATTCCTGGTAGGAGGGGTTAATACCTTTAGTTTTATATTTTCTATATGCATTTCATAATTTTTTAATTATGATATCATAATTTTTGAACTAGGATGTCATAATCCTATTTTGACATATATTTATATTCTTTTACCATTCATGATATATGATGACATCTTGGGAGTTATAATTTAAGCCACAAGTGATATGTGGCATGTGATGACATCCGTGTCATACTTTTTTATAGGGGTTTCATAAAGTTTCGTAAATAGGATGTCATAATTTTTGAAATAGGTTGTATTATCATGTTTAGGCCTAAATTACATTTTTCTTTTTATTTTGTGGCATGTTATTACATTCTGGAGATCATAAATGTGACTACGGATTATGTGAAGTTCTTATAGGAGGTGTTAATGCCTTCAGTTTCATATTTTATACCAAGATGTTATTATTTTTGAACTAGAATATCATAGTTTTTGAAATAGGATGTCATAATCTTGTTTCAGCATAAATGCATCATTGTTTTTCATTCATGGCATATTATAATATTCTGTGAGTTATAATTTAGGCCACAAGTGATATGTATTCCTGGTAGGAGGGGTTAATACCTTTAGTTTCCTATTTTCTATAGGGGTATCATAATTTTTGAACTAGGGTGTCATAATTTTTGAACTATGATGTCATAATCCTATTTTAGCAAATATTTATCATCTTTTACCATTCATGCCATGTTATAACATCCTAAGAGTCATAATTTAGATCACAAGTGATAAGTAGTAGTGGTAGGAGGGTTAATACCTTTGATTTCATGTTTTTTGCAAGGATATTATAATTTTTGAGCGAGGATGTCATAATTTTTAAACTAAGGTATCATAATCCTATTTCAGCATATATTTATTATCTTTTATCATCCATAGTATGTTATGATATTCTGAGAGTTATAATTCAGGTTATAAATGATAGGTAGTCCTGATAGGAGGGGTTAATACCTTTAGTTTCATGTTTTCTATAGGGGTGTCAATTTCTTAACTAGGATATCTTAGTTTTTGAACTAAAATATCATAATCCTATTTTGGCATATATTTATCACCTTTTATGAGCCATGGTATGTTATAACATTCTGGAAGTCATAATTTAGATAACAAGTGATAAAAGTAGTCTTGGTAGGAGGGGTTAATGCCTTTGGTTTCATATTTTTTGCAGGGGTATCATAATTTTTGGACTAGGATGTCATAATTTTTGAACTAGGATATCATAATCCTATTTTGGTATATATTTATCATCTTTTACCATCCGTGCCATTTTTTGACATCTTAGGAATCATAATTTAGGTCACAAGTAATAGGTAATCCTGGTAGAAGGGATTAATATATTTGATTTCATGTTTTCGATAGGGGTGTCATAACTTTTCAGGTAGGATATCATAGTTTATGAGCTAGGTTGTTATAATCCTATTTTGATATATATTTATATTTTCTTACCATCCGTGACATGTGATAACATCCTGAAAGTTATAATTCAGGCCACAAGTAATAGATATTTCTGATAGGAGGGGTTAATACCTTTAGTTTCATGTTTTCTGCATGGATATCATAATTTTTTAACTAGGATATCATAATTTTTAAACTAGAGTGTCATAATCTTGTTTTGGCATATATTTATATTCTTTTACCATTCATGATATGTAATAACATCCTGGGAGTTATAATTTAGGCCACAAGTGTTATATGGCATGTGATGACATCCATGGCATGTATTTTTACAAGAGTTTCATAATGTTTCTTAAATAGGATGTCATAATTTTTGAAATAGGATGTCATTATCATGTTTAGGCTTGAATTATATTTTTCTTTTCTCCATGGCATGTTATTATATTCTGGGGATCATTAATGAGGCCATGGACTATGTGAAGTTTTTATAGGATGTGTTAATACCTTCAGTTTTATATTTTATACCAGGGTATCATTATTTTCAGAATGAGGTCCTTAAAATGGCTGTATCAAAAGCTAAATTAATTCGAAAAGTTGACAATTGTAATGTGTATTCCGTAATGTCATTTAAAAGAATTTCTTTCATCTGTAGGGTGAATTTTGACACCCACAATATTATAACATGCCACGATAAAAAAATCATGACTAATTTAGCTTGAAACAGTATTATGACATCCTAGTTCAGAAATTATGTATCCTAGTTCAAATATCATGACATCCTACATAAATTTAAGAAATTGAATGCATCAAACCTTTGTACCAAGATTTACTTTCATCCGTGGGATGAATTATTTTATCCACGATGTTAAAACATGCCACAGTATAAAAATAATGAGTAATTCAGGCCAAAACATCATTATAACATCCTAGTTTAGAAATTATGATATCCTAGTTCAAATATTATGACACCTTAAATAAATTTAAGAAATTGAATGCATCAACTCTTCGTACCAAGAATTTCTTTCATCCATCGGATGAATTATGATACCCATAATGTCATAACATGCCACAGTTAAAAAATCATAAGTAATTCAGCCCGAAATAGCAATATGATATCCTAATTTAAAAATTATGACATCCTAGTTTAAATATTATGATATCCTGTACAAATTTAAGTTGAAAAGGCTTACATTTTTTATAATAGTTAGATAGAATTTATTTTTTCATAATCTTACATTTCTTTTATTCTATGTTTCAAGTAATTTTGCAATTATTTCACAACCTAGCATGAAGGATTCATAATTGTTTGAAATACATGAAATTTCTTACTTGCAAAAATAAGCCAGATCATTGAAATTTCATTCAAGATGATATCGATCTATATCGATGACAGTGAGTAGCATGAATATTGTAAGATAGCCTCAAGCAGAAGATAGATAGTATTTTTAAAAATTAAGATGTAAAAACTAAATTTTGTAATATTTTTTTTAGTTCTTAGATTTTTGTAACATTATATCAAAAGTTTGTAATTCAATTGATGTTATCCCTTAAACATAAATTAAAAAAAAAATTATATAATTATTTTAAACTAGAATGTTATAAATATATTTTGTTTATTACATGTAGTTTGTTGGATATAAGATGTTATTGTTTGTGCTAAAATATCAAATTTTTTAAGGGATGTCATGATATTATACAAGGATGTTATGTTTCATGCCAGGATGTCATAGTTTTTTAATTTGGATGTCATAAGTTTAGAACTAGAATGTTGTAATTCTGATGAAGTAAGAATGTTGATATGGAGTATCACTAGAGCATGTTTGTGAACATAACATTTGAAGATTTCATTGATATATAAATTGATTTATATGCACCCGGGGTTATGGAATTATTGGAGATAGGTAGATAACTTAGTACTAGTTCAAAAATTATGATATCCTAGTTAAAGAATTATGACATCCATGTAAAAAAAATTAAAGGTATTAATCTCTTTTACTTGGACTACTACATGTCATCCGTGGCTTGAATTATGATTTTCAGAATAACATAACATATCATGGATGCTAAAAGATTATTAATATAGGCCAAAACATGATTACGATACCGTAGTTAAAAAATTATGACATTCTAGTTAAAACATTATGACACCCATATAGAAAAGATTAAAGTAAAGGTATTAACCCCTTCTACTTGGACTACCTATCATTCATGGTCTAAATTTTGACTTCCAGAATGTCATAATATGCCATAGATGCTAAAAGATTATTAATATAGGCTGAAACAGGATTATGACATCTTAGTTCAAAACTTATGATATCCTAGTTAAAAAATTATATATTCCAAAAGAAAAAATGAAGGCAAAGATATTAATCCCTTCTACTTAGATTATATATCACCTATGATCAGAATTATAATTCTCAAAATATCATGATACACCACTAAGAAAAAAATATTAAATAAATATCCAAACAGAATTATAATATCCCAGTTCTAAACTTAAGTATCCTAATTAAAAAACTCTGACACCCTAGCATGAAACATGATATCCCAGTATAATCCTTCAAAAAATTGAAATTACGGCACAGAACATAACTCTTATACCCAATAAACTACATGTAATGAGCAAAATATATTTATAACATTCCAGTTTGAAATAATTACATAATTGTTCTTTTCATTTATGCTTAAGGAATAATATCAATTGAATTATAAATTTCTAATAAAAGTCCATGAACTGAAAAAAATATTATTACAAATATTTAGACACATCCTAATTTTTAAAAATACTATCTATCTTTTGATTGAGACTCTCTTTCAATATTCTTTTTGCTAACTATCGCCGGTAGAGACTGATATCATCTTATATGAAATTTCAATTATCTAGCTTATCCCTGCAAGCAAGAAATTTCATATATTTCAAATAATTATCAAGTCTTCATACTAGTCTATGAAATAATTAAATGACCTGAAACATAGAAAAAAAATGTAAGATTATAAAAAAATAAATTCTACCTAACTATTATGAAAAATGTAAGCCTTTCCAGCTTAAATTTATGCAGGGTGTCATAATTTTGAACTAGAATATCATAATTTCTGAACTAGGATATGATAATATTGTTTTGAGTTGAATTACTCATACTTTCTTATTGTGGCATGTTATAACATTGTGGGTGTCATAATTCATTCCATGGATAAAAAAATTCTTGGTAAGAAGGATTGATCATTCAGTTTCTCAAATTTATTTAGGATGCCATAATATTTGAACTAGTTAGTCATAATGATGTTTTGAACTAATTACTCATTATTTTGTTATCATGGCATGTTTTGACATTATGTATAAAATAATTCATCCCATGGATGAAAGTAAGTCCTGGTATGATGGTTTGATGCATTAAGTTTTTTAAATTTATGTAGGGTATCATAATATTTGAACTAGGATGTTAAAATTTCAAAACTAGGATATCATAATACTATTTCGGGCAGAATTACACATGTTTTTTTACCGTGGCATATTATGACATTATGGATATCATAATTCACCCCATTGATGAAAGAAATTCTTTCAAATGACTTTATGAAATATGCATTACAATTATCAACTTTTTTAATTAATTTAGCATTTGATGTAGTCATTTCAAGGACCTGATTCTGAAAAATTATGACACCCTCGTGTGAAATATAAAACTAAAGGCATTAACCCCTCGTACAAGGATTTTTCATAGTTTGTGTCCTGATATATGACCCCCTGAATGTCATAACATTCCATAAAGAAAAAAGGATGTAATTCAGGCTGAAACAGAATTCTGATACCCTACTTAAAAAATTATGATATCACTATTGAAAATATGAAATTAAAGGTATTAACCTCTCCTACCAGGAATACATATCACTTGTAACTTGAATTATAACTTCCAAAATATTATAACATGCCACGGATAGAAAACGATGATACATATATGCTGAAATAAGATTATGATATCCTAGTTCAAAAATATGATATTCTAGTTCAAAAATTATGACACCTTGGTACGAAACATAAAACAAAAGGCATTAACACCTCCTACAAGAACTTCACATAGTCCGTGGCCTCATTTATGACCCCCAGAATATAATAACATGCCACGAAGAAAAGAAATATATAATTTAGGCCAAAACATGATAATGACATCCTATTTCAAAAATTATGATATCCTATTTAAAAAATTTTATGAAACTTCTGTAAAAAACATGCCACGGATGTCATCACATGCCACGTATCATTTGTGGCCTGAATTATAACTCTCGGGATATCATCATATATCACAGATGGTAAAAGAAGATATATATATATATACCAAATAGGATTATGACATCCTAGTTCAAAAATTATGACATCCTAGTTAAAAAATTATAACATCCATGCAGAAAATATGAAACTAAAGGTATTAACCCCTCCTATCAGGAATATCTATTACTTATGGCCTGAATTATAACTTCCAAGATGTCATCATATGTTATTGATAGTAAAAGAATATAAATATATGCCAAAATAGGATTATGACATCCTAGTTAAAAAACTATAATATCCTAGATGAAAAGTTATGACATCCCTGTAAAAAGCATGAAATCAAATATATTAACCCCTCATACCAGGATTACCTATCACTTGTGGCCTAAATTATAACTTCCAGGATGTCATAACATGGCACGGATATTAAAAAATAATAAATATATGCCAAAATAGAATATAATATCCTAGTTAAAAAGTTATGACATCCTAGTTTAAAAATTATGATATCCCTGCAAAAAAATATGAAACCAAAGGCACTAACAACTCCTATCAGGACTACTTATCACTTGTTACCTGAATTATGACTTTCAAAATATCATAACATACCATGGCTTATAAAAGATGATAAATATATGATAAAACATGATTATGACAACTTAGTTTATGTTGGGTTTTGGTGGCACAACGGAATAATAGATTTTAAAAACTTTCATTTTGAAACTCCAAATAACTTGAAACCTTAAGCCCAAGATCCCTTATTCATTACAATTAACAAGTCATTCAATTAAGATTTGGAAGAATACTTGGAATGCTAATTCCTTCTTCTTTCCACTAGGCATATAAGTATATGCCCTCCAGAGGTAATCCACATAGGAATTGATCATAGGAAGCACTCCTTAGCAGGTTGCTTAAACCACTGGACTCCTCTGACAGCCTTTCTTCCTTTGGCAGCCTCTTCTTTCTTACTCAGACCCTTGCCCTCCAGTAGAATACTCTGAGCCCTCTCCAAAATCTCTCTTCACTCTCTTTATCACTTCTTAAATCTTTTCTTAAATCCTTGTCTTAAAATGGTGGACTTGTCTTAAGGCAAGACTTATGTCCTAACAAGACAAGGAAGAGACTAGGTGAATAGCGTGACAGAATGTAAAAGTGTAAGAAAAAAGGAGAATCAGATTACCTTCGGCCTAAATATCGAAGGCTATTTATAGGATATAGGGAGGCACCAAAAGTGGCTCTTCATCAACCCTTGATCTATCAAATAACAGATCACATAAGACCCTTCATTAAGAAGGAGTCTTATCTTGAAAGGTCAAGACCTTTCTTGTGCCAAGAGACTTCTCTTGATAAAGTTGACCTCTTGTCCTTATGCCATGTAGCTGTAATCGGTAGAGAAGGGTCTTCGATGGTGTGGAATCAAGTGCTCTATCCAAGAGACAAGTTTTTTCATTGAGAAGGACTCTTGGATTTAAATCATCTATGGTTAACATGAAGGGACGCAACCCTTCATGTGCATGCCACTAATTCTTCACCGCCCAAGCCATTTTCCACCGGTAATTAGCCATAGCATTTGGACATGGGATAAGGCTAGGAATGCCTTGTTTCATCTACAAACAAAACCCCTAAGTAGAAGAACTCTAGGTCCTTTTCTGCATGCCAACTTATCTTGGCGCATAAACTATTTGGTGCCAAGAGTCCCTCCACATTTGGACTCTTCATAAAAATTAAATAAAGGCCGATAAAATCTAGATAAAACTAGATAATTGCTATCCCACTTTGGACTCAACCCAATCTAGGATTCTCTCAAATTGGTTAGCCCATTAAGCAACCTTTAGACCTAATTCAATTGGGTTAGAAGTTAGGTTAGCCTACACATGCTAGTGTGTAATCTAGCTAACCAATTAGGATCCCATGATCCTAATAAAATGTCAATTGACTTTCTAGGTCAATTTCCTAGTGTGTGTGACCCTTTGGTTCCACATCTAGCTAGTAGTAGGTCTAGGTCCAAGCCAATTCGATCCAATCAAACCTGATTGACCTAATTAGATCAAATTGAGCTAACCTAAGTTGCCAATTTGAACTAGCTTTCAAATTGACCCATGAATCCAACTGAATTGATTCATGAAAACCTACAAGACATGATTGATGTCTAGCAACATATCATGCCTACCTAGAAGATGAAGAATTTGATGAAAAGTACCAAAATACCCTTCAGTGGAAAGTTATTGTGTAATTCAATCTTTTGATCTCCCTTTATCCAAAATAAGTGATGGGTATGGATAATTGTCAAACCCTAGCACATAGTTATTTTGAATCTCATTTTGATAATGAAGATTCTGCTGATGATTGATTAGAAAATACTTCTAATCTCATCTTGCTTTGATCAAAGACTCCCTGAGTCATCAATTGAAGAGATTACATGGAATAACATTTTATCTTACTAGGAATGGTCGATTCCTTGTTGGTCCACTCACATCCTTCATACACCTTCCACCATATCTGAGAACACACCATATATGACTCAATGTCATGAATGAGTATGAACCAAAACATGGCTTTGTGTGCATAAGGAATCATGGTGACCTCGGGTCAAAAGATCACTTGCACAACTCCTACTATGAGAACTATCTCTTGACAAGTAGTAAGACTTCCATAAGATATTCTCAGTGCGGATCAGTTCAGTGAACTCATATCCTAATGAGCACCCTTATCCTTGTATTAGTGTCTCTACACAAGTGGTTGTGAGACCAACCACCCTCTCCATCGAGCATGCATAGGATAAGTTAGTCTTTCCGAAAGCATTGATCCCCAATCGATGATCCAATGACTATGAACATTTTAGATTAGGATTTATAGGAACTTAGGTCTCACCATTATGATCTCCATCATAACCCTAATTCCTCTACCCTAATCTATGGGGTTCATCATAATCTTTAAATAAGACACAGCAATATGATGAAACTCAATGCCTTTTATTAGTTCAATAATATCATACAAGAGTTGGAAGATTATAAAAAATGCCCTTACAAAGATTAGCTTTTAGGGCACTTTTCTTTCAATCTCCCACTTACACTAAAGCAATCACCCTTGTATTTTATACCCATATAATCTAAGTGGCGATAAAACTGCTTCTGGGATAGTGCTTTAGTGAATAGGTCTGCTATATTGTTCTTTGTATCAACTCGTTCGATGACAACATCTTATCTTCCTATGATTTCCCGAACGAGGTGAAAACGTCTTAGGATGTGTTTGGACTTATGATGAGACCTTGGTTCCTTAGCTTACACAACAGCTCCAGTGTTATCACAATATAGTAGTACTGGTTGTTGTATTTCAAAAACCATGCCCAATTTTATGGTAAATTTTATCATCTAGACAGCTTTGCAGCTTCACTTGTAGCTATGTATTCTACCTCAGTAACTGAGTCAGCTACAGTCGGCTACTTTGTACTTTTTCAACTCACTGCACCACCATTAGAGTGAAGACATACCCTAATATGGATTTGCTATCATCTAGATCTGATTGAAAACTAGAATCTGTATATTCTACTAGTTTTAAATCTGATCCACCATATAGAAGAAAGACATTGTTAGTCCTTCTCAGGTACTTAAGGATATTTTTTATAGCTTTCCAATGATCCTCTCCTAGATCTGCCTGGAACCTGCTCACTATGCTTAGGCATAAGCAACATCAGGCCTGGTACATAACATAGTATACATAATCGATTCTATAACTAAAGCATAAGGAATCATAGTCATCCTCTCTCTCTCTTCTAATGTCTTAGGAGACATTTTCTTGAAGAGATATATGCCTTGACTCATAGGTAAGTAACCTCTCTTACTACCATCCATATTGAATCTCTTCAACACTAAGTTAATGTACCTGGATGGGATAAGCCTAGCATCCACTTAGATCTATCTCTATAGATCTTAATCCCTAATATACAGGATGCCTCTCTCAGATCCTTCATGGAAAACTTTGATGATAGCCAAGTTTTGACCTCTTGTAACATTGGAATATCATTCCTAATGATAAGTATGTCATCGACATATAGAACCAAAAAGATAATTGCATTCCCATTTATCTTTTTATATATACAAGGTTCATCCACATTTTTAATGAAACCAAACTCTCTAACTGCTTCATCAAAATAGATGTTCCAACTCCTCGATGCTTGCTTTAATCCATATATAGATTTTCTAAGTTTGCATACTTGCTTTGGTCTCCCACTTGAGACAAACCCTTCTGGTTGTGATACATAGACTTCTTCCTCAAGATATCCATTGAGGAAAATAGTCTTTATGTCCATCTGCCAAATTTCATAATCATAGTATGTTGCTATTGCAAGCAAAATCCTGATGGACTTGAACATTGCTACTGGTGAAAAGGTTTCATCATAGTTAATACCATGCTTTTGTTTGAAACCTTTTGCCACTAGCCTAGCCTTGTAGGTATCTACTTGGACATCTACTTCAATCTTCTTCTTGAAGACCCATTTACATCCTATTGGGTTAACTCCTTCAGGTGGATCTACCAAGGTCCAAAACTGATTGGAATACATGGAGTCCATTTCAGATTTCATGGCATTTAGCCATTTATCAGAGTCTCTACTCTCGATAGCTTCCATATAGGTCACAGTATCATCATCCTGAATGATAATGGCCTCATTGTCATTTTCAATGAAAAAGCCATATCTGAGAGGTGCACCCTGCACCCTCTCTGACCTTCAAAGAGGAGGTGTGTGCTATGGCTATTCTTGATCAACAAGAACCTTTGGTTGAGGAATTTCATTTGAAGACTCTTCTAGGATTGGTTATTGGTTTTGAACTTCACTAAGTTCAAGTGTTGTTCCACTACTTCCTTCTTGGATAAATTCTTGCTCCAAGAATATAGCATGTTTACTGACAAATACCTTTTATTCAGTAGTATGATAAAAGAGGTAACCAATACCTTATTTGGGATAACCAACAAACCTGAATTTGTAAGCCCTAGCACTTAACTTATGTCCAAAATTATTTTTGACATAAGTATAGCAACCCCAAATCTTCAAGTATTTAAGATTTGGTCTTTTGCCATTCTATACCTCATATGGAGTGCTAGTCACTGACTTTGATGGTATGCTATTCAAGATATAAGCAGCAATTTCCAGGGCATATCCCAAGAAAGAAATGGAAAGATCTGTGAAGCTCATCATGGACCTCACCATGTCTAACAAGATACAATTTCTCCTTTCTGCCATACCATTTAATTAGGATGTATAAGGAGGAGTCCATTCAGAGATTATGCCTTTGTCTTTAAGATGGTTTAGAAAATCACTAGACAAGTATTCTCCTCCTCGATCAGAATGAAGAATTTTAATACAATGTCAAGTTTGTTTCTCAACCATACATTGATACTCTTTAAACTTATCAAAAGCTTTGGACTTGTGTTTCATCAGATACACATGTCCAAACCTAGATAAGTCATCAATAAACTTGATTAAATAAGAGTATCTCTGGCCTAAGTTGTCATAGGTCCACACACATCAGTATGTACAAAATCTAATAATTCAATTGCCCTGTCTCCATGTCCAGTAAATGGAGACTTGGTCATTTTATCTATGAGGCAAGATTCACAAGTTCCTAATGATTGAAAATCATAAGGGTCAAAATAATTATCTTAGACTAACTTGTTTATCCTTGACTCACTTATATGACCTAATCGACAATCCCAGAGAAATGTGACATTGACATTATCTCTTTTTCTTTTCTTGTTATCAACAAGTAATATTGTATTATTGAGTTCCAAAGTTTAAAGACCATTGATAAAATAACCATGTCCAAATATTTTATTAGAATGAAGAATAGAGCAGCCACTGCTCTTTACACTTATTTCATATCCTTGTTGTAATAATAAGGATACAAAAATAATGTTTCTTACAATATTTAGGACATAGTGACAATCTTGTAACTTTAGTACATTGCCCAAAGATAATAATAGAAGATAGGTGCCCACAACTTCAGCGTTCATGGCTTCACCACTTGCACCATATAGCTTGAAGTCACCTTTCTTAATACTTCTAATTCTGTGGAGTCCCTACAATGACTTGTAGATATGAGACCCACATGCGTTATCCAATACCCATAAATTAGAAATGGAAGCACTCAATGATAAATTTGTTTATATCATGTATAAACCTTTAGATGCTCCTCCAGCATCTTGCTTCACACTTGCAAGATATATCTTGCAACTTTTCTTCCAATGCCCCTGCTTGCTGCAGTGGAAATAGGCTCCATCATTAAGCCTTCTTTGCTTTCTTCTTCTTTTGGATGCTCCTTTTAGGGTTGAATTTCCTCTTCAACCTCTTCTTCATTACCTTCTTCTTCCCATCAACAAGAAGAAGATAAACCTTATCTCCCTTAGAATGGCTCTGCTATCTTAAGCATGTTAAGCAGCTCAGGCAAAAAAATACTCAGTCTATTCATATGATAATTTAGAACAAATGGAGAGAAGGAATCTGGGAGTGACTACAGGATCAAGTCTTGGTTGAGTTCACCATCCATTACAAACCCTAATTAACCTAATCAGGTGATTAAGTCAATCATTTTCAAAAAATGGGTTTGCACTAATGAACCTCACTCATGCGTGCACGGAACAACTGCTTCGATATCTCGTACCGAGTAGCCCTACTTTGCCCTCCATAAAGCTTCTTAAAATTGAGCAATATGGAATGAGGTTCCATCTCTTCTATTGCCTTTAAAGCTCATTGTTCATTGAGGCCAACATGATGCACTTGACAGTCATGCTGTCATTTAGCCACATTTTATGTGTGGCCCTTTCCTCTTTGACGCATCCTCTCCGATCGGCTCAGGATCTAGAGAATCAAGAATATAAGAAAGCTTCTCCTAAGTTAGTACTATCCTTAGGTTTCTCAACCAGTCCACATAATTCGGACCGGTCAACTTATTGACATCTAAAATGCCCCACAGTGATAAATTTGAAGCCATAATAAATCCTACATTTAATTAAGAACAATATAAACATACTGTTCAAGATGACATTCATAACTAGATAAGAACTTTATGTCTAATTATGTCTCCCACTATTTTATTCGAATACCATAACCCTCACCTATGGTAAGCAAGAAACCTTACTAGGTTTCTTTAGTGGGGTTAAGATCCCAATTCCTCATAAGTGCCTTGCGTTACATAACAAACACTCATGAGTTCAAAGGTAGGAATTCCTTTCCAATTACAATCCATGCAATTCTCAACAAATGAACTACCTCTAAGATACTTATGGTCTTGTATTACACAATAAACTATAATATCTTAGTTTAGTCAGACCCTTCATTTCCATAGACATGTTCAAATAATATTGCCCTTGTATTACACAACAAAGCAATACTACCAAACATACTATAAAGCAAAAACTGTACAAGGATAATTCATATTTAACACTAGGGTAGGCCTTATGTTACACAACAAACCTACTATAGTTGTTAATATGAACTATACCTAGCATGAAGGAAGGCAAATTATAGTGTGTTAATTCAATTGGCTTATTCAATTTAAGGTTTCAGATATAGCCAAATTGGCTAGGTAAATGGAAGAGATGAGGGGGTCCCCTCATTGTTTTCCTTAGACACCAAATTAATTAGCCAGGTCAGACAACGAAACCAATTAAAAATCTCATTCCCTTTAGCTTCTCAGAACCACTTGCCTAGACACCAATTAACTAATCATATAATCCTAAGTGAATTTTGCCTCTTGACTAACTTACACTATGACTAAATATTTTAATTATGAGGGCTTTTAGTGGTCTCAAAACACATCCTAATATTGACTTAAAACAAACACATCATAATGTATTCATAACCATAAACATATGACATGATATTCATTCCATCAACCGAGCATATTAACCCTAATATGCATACCATAAGAATGATTGTAATATAAATCCATTCACCTCATTTGTTCATGGGATATGGCCACAGCGGCACCCCTACACACCATTGGAGATCCCATTGAATGAGAAGAGAGAGCCTTTAAACCCTACTTCACTCCTATGACTGGATGGCCATGGTGACTAACCCAATTCGAAGCAGTTACACTACAGTGAATCTGGACTTTAGCGACGCTTTTTTTGACCTTTTCCGATGCTTTTAAGCATCGCTAAATAATCTCCTGATATTTTGTAAAGCGTCGCTAAAGCCTCGCCTATGCAAGCATTGGGACGCAACCTGCCGACGCTTGAAAAAAGCGTCGGCATTTGCCGACGCTTTAAAGCATCGCTAAATTTTTATTTATCGATGCTTTAAAGCATCGCTAAATTTTTATTTATCGATGCTTTAAAGCATCACTAGTTTTAAATCTAGCGATGCTTTAAAGCGTTGGCATTTAGCGATGCTTTAAAGCGTCGCCAGTTCTAGTTTTAGCGACACTTTAAAGCGTCGCTAGACTAAACTCTAGTGATGCTTTAAAGCATCGCCAGTTCCAGTTATAGGATGCTTTAAAGCATCGCTAGATTAAACCCTAGCGATGCTTTAAAGCATCGCCAATTCCAGTTGTAGCGATGCTTTAAAGCATCACTGACTAAACCCTAGCGACGCTTTAAAGCATCGCCAGTTCCAAACCTAGCGATGCTTTAAAGCATCGCCAGTTCCAGATATAGCGATGCTTTAAAGCATCGCCTGGTCCAAACCTAGCGACGCTTTAAAGCGTCTGTAGATTTTATTTAAAAATAATAATAATAAATAGCCATATATACAAACCCATAACCTGTATACATTATGAAAATGAAATATTCAAACCTGTATCACATCCAACATACATAAACAAATGAAAATATTCAAACCTGTATCCCATATCACATCCAACATACACAAACACAAATACAAACCAAATATAAAAAGTTTTTTATATATATATAAACATATCAATCCAAGTTCAAATAAACAAAAAGACATACATAAATAATAAAAAAACCATCTAGCATCACTGATCCGTGGGAGGCTGGTCGTCGTCAGGTTTGCGGCTCGCAGATGCACCAGGAACCTGCAAGATATACATCAGGAATTATAATACATACATTATATATATTCTAAATTATTAGATACATACAAAATTAATAAATAATTATTTACCTGAGATGACATGAACATATGCAGCACAGATGTAACATGCTCTAGCTGAGATCTAATGGTCTGCATCTCTGCTCTGTCTGCATCACGTGTCTGTCGGAGCTCTGCTATCTCCTCCTGGAGCTGACAAACATGTAACTGATCATGACTCTTTCTAGTATCCCGAGTATATCTACGCACCTCAGATAACTGAGTAGGGGTAACTCCAATCCCATAACCCCTCACTCATCCAGGACGCTCTGGTCCCATCAACTCTGAGAATACCTCGACCTCGATGCGACTGCTCTGTGTAGATAATGAACCCTCGCCAGCACGCTCGGATATCATAGAGGTAGCCCTATTCTATATTTTACAAAAAACACATATATTAATACTTAATAAAAATAAAAATATAAATCATAATATAACATTAATAAAAAAATACATATATATCTCTGGACTCATCCCGTACAAAACTGCCATCCTAGTGAACGTGAGTCATCCGATAGAACTCCACCTCACCAGGCTCCCTCCCCTGCTGATCAGCCTATATAAAGAATAAATATTACAAAAAAATTCAAAATAACACATCTTATATCCCCGTACCATTATACATGGCACATGCATGATACATGATGATACATGATGTTAAAACTAAAAGTATACTAAAAGTATTATGGGATGAGAAACATACAAACTCATGCCTGAGCCATGCATAACTCTTGGACCCCGCTGTGTGAGGAACAGACTGAGCAGCTCGTGCAGCTCTACCAATATCAGAATACGTCTGTAAAATAAAATTAAAATAATGTTATATATTGTATAAATATAATTATAACAAGTGAAAATTAATAAATTTTGAAGTGTTTGATGATGCTACACAACCTGTGCCCTCTCGGAGAACCAATAGTGCACCAGCTCCATCCACTGATGAGGGTGAACATCAAGAGGACAGGTAGCTACAACCTGCTCCTCTGTCCTACCCTCTAGCTTGTAGTCTCTCTTCAACTTCGCCCTATATTCTTTCCACTTGTGATTGAGAGATTTAAGCACAAAATCAGATGAATCTGATGGAAGAACGAACTTGCTCTACAATTTAATTAAATAATAAAATAAATATTAAATGAAATAAGCAATTCAATTATTAAAAACCTAAGATATAAAATAATATATTAATTTTTTTACCTGCACAACTCGTAGCATTTCTATTTTATATGCAGGAAGCATGTCATTCCACTTCGAATAATTCAGGGGACATAGCTGACCACGGCGTGCTACTGTCCCCAGAAAGCTAGTCAACAAGCTAGCAGCTTTCTTAATAGGCTGCCCTAGCTTGTTGCACTCTATCACTATCCTCTCACCCTCAGGTAACTGCCACACATCACGGACTAATGTGGATCCTCGCCTATGCCTGAGTCTCCCGGATCCATCTACAAAAAAAAAATACAGAACATTGTATATCAAAATTATTGCATATGCATGAATTGAAATGAGATAGAATTATTAAATTATGTACCCTGTATTTGTATATCATCGACGATAGGCTCGTCATCAGGATGATCCATAGAAGGATCGTGATGTGTGGACTCGGAGGGAATAACGTCGTCCTGAGGTGTAGAGATAGTAGCATCGACCTGATGTGCAGAAATAGAGGGATTGCCATCAGACCGATGTGAAACTGATCGACTGCCCTCAGGCTATTGTGCTGAAGAAGTACTAGCCTCGGTCTGGAAAAACTGAAACTGTACATCTGCTAATCGCTTCCTTCGAGGCATGGTGTACCTAACCTGCATTATTTAAAAACAAGTCAGTCAACATTATAATCAAATTATAACAGAAATGAATTGCAATTTAAAAGATAACATAATCATTAATGCAAAAAATGTAAACCATCTTACAAACTACTTACTTGTCATAATCAACCAGTTGTACCTTCCTCGGAATCCAACCTAACCAAAATGGTTGTATCATTTATATGATCATCCGGTATAATATTATAAGGCATACACTGAGTGTAAGTATCATCATCTTCTTCTTCCACCCTTTTTTCCATGTCATACAAGTCTCTGGGTTTTGTCTTAATAACAGTAGCCCATTCTTTATCTTTCGAGTCTTGTACATAAAAAACTTGTCGAGCTTGAGATGAAAAAATAAATGGATCATCCTTCAATAACACACCCGTATGTATCAATCTTGAAAAATTGACAAGTATGAATTCGTTTGAGTCCTTTTTCAAACCTCTCAGTGTATTTATATCCACCCAATCGCATCGAAATAATACAACTTTAAAATTTTCATAATAATCCAACTCCAAAATATCTTTAAGTATACCATAATAAGATTTTCCATCTACTTCAACCATAACACCACTGTTCTGAGTTTTCCTAAGTTTCTCGCGCTCCTTGGTATGAAATTTAAAGCCATTTATAATAAAACCATTATATTTGTTCACAATATAATTTGGACCTCTGGCAAGTGCAATTAATTCTGCTGAACTATTTTTCTCCATCAATACCGGTACCTAAAAAATATAATATCAATTATCGATTATTTATTCAATGTTAAAAATATATAAAAATATTATATGACTTATATATACTAACTTGATTGGCAAGCCAATTAGAGAATAACTCAACCAACCATCTTTGTTCAATCCTTGGATTAGGATGAGTGGAATGATTAGCTTGTCATTGTACAGATAAAAATTCACTGCATGACAATCAAATATAAGTTTGACAACAACATGTCTAATATTTAGTATTATCCATGTGTAGATAGACTAACCTGCGATAGTCAGATATTATGTCACTATATAGAAATACATAACGGTGTGCTTGTGACATGGATTTATGGTCAAGAACAATACTTTTAGCTTTTCCTATAAATCTTCCGGATGATGCAAATTTGTATATATCTGTATTCTCCATAGTATCACCATGATGTTGAGGTCGATTGAATACAGTCTCAACACCTTCGAGATATCTTGAACAAAATGTTAAACACTCTTCAGCAATATATCCCTCTGCTATTGAGCCCTCAGGATGGGCTTTGTTTCGTACATAATCCTTCAAACATATAAGATACCTTCAAAAAGTATGATATTTATATCATATTAAATAATGAAAAAGTTATATAAATTATAAAATTTAAGTTTTACAGCATTACCTCTCGATAGGGTACATCCATCTGTAGTGTACCGGTCCACCGAGTTTAGCTTCCGAAGCTAGGTGAATGAGTAGATGAACCATAATCGTAAAAAATCCAGGAGGAAAAATCTTTTTCATCTGACATAATGTAAGTACGACTTAAGACTGCAACTGATCAAGCTCCTGAGGATCAAGAACCTTAGAACATAATGCCTTGAAGAATGATGATAACTGAAAAACAACCGTAATAACTTGTTTTGGCATTGACGACCTTAAAGCCAATGGAAGAATATCTTGCATTAATATATGTCCATCATGACTTTTAAGATTTGAAATTTTGCGCTCTTTCAGATTCACACATCGTGAAATATTTGAGGCATATCCATCAGGAACTTTGATATTCTTTAAAACTGTCAGGAAGAGATCTTTTTCTCGACTAGACATTGTATAACATGCATGAGGGATATAAGTTCTATCATTTGCAAGCACTTGTGGATGAAGTTCATGTCAGATGACCATTTCTTTTAAATCAAGACGTGCCTTCATGTTATCATTAGTCTTTCCATCAAGATTTAATATTGTTCCAATCAAATTATCATAGACATTCTTTTCTATATGCATAACATCAAGATTATGCCGGAGTATATTATGCTCCCAATAAGGTAAGTCAAAGAATATGCTTCTTTTCTTCCATAATTGTTTAGTATGCTGATGGGTAGTTGCTGTGATTATATCATCATCATTTTCAACTTCAAAGAAATTATCCGGATCCTTGAACACTGCCGTATCTAAGGTGCAAGTATTGACTTCCTCCGATACTTCTTCTTGTACCAAAGTCTCAACATCATCTCTTCCTCGCTTTTTAGAGGACTTTGTTATCTTGCCATAACTGTGTCTGATACCAAGCATTTGTCTATGAATATCAGAACCAGAAGGTAGAATTGGAGCAGATCCCAACTCTATGGTACCATCAAATAAATCCTTCTGAAATCGAAATGGATGATTTGCCTCCAACCATCGACGATATCCCATATAACAGAACTTTCCTCCATGTTTTAACTAAATTGAATGGGTTGATTCACCACAAGAAGGACATGCAACTCATCTCTTAGTGCTCCAGCCAGATAAATTAGCATATGCAGGAAAATCGTTAACAGTCCATAATAGAGCTGCCCGTAGATTGAATGTTTGGCCATTCGAAGCATCAATTGCACTATACCCTCCACTGTAATCTCCACTGTAATCCAGCTGCTACTTGTCCTCCACTGTAATCTCCAGGATGTTGAGCACCATATTCAAAAGCATCTTTGAGCAAACCCCTGATATCATCATCTCTTGCAAGATTCTTCTGTTGGTTACTGGTCCAAAATCAGGTATATGTTCCATGTTAGAGGTTTGGTTATATGTAGATTATAACCTTGACTCTCCATGAAAAAACCACTCAGTATAACCTCTTAAAAAATCATTCCATACCAAATGTTCTTCAACAATATTTAGATATAGAGAACTGGAATTTACACATTTTTGGCATGGACAAAATCTTCCCACTGATACTACTTCTCTCCATACCAAATTTAATGAAATTCTATACTCCATCCAGATATTCTTTGCTATTCCTCGGTTTAGTTATCCAACTCTTATCCATTATAAGAAAAAGCTAACTGAAATAAATAAATATTTATAAGAACAGAACAAATTTAAAATAAGTTTATTCAGTAGATCAATTACAGTATTATTAAATGCACCCTATCACCAACTAATAGGTAAAGAGGTCCTATCCCATTCAAGAATTGCATTAATTATATAGGTCATTTACAGTAACCAAAGGATACGCAATAGAAGTTCCAGAAAAATTTTGGCAGCATTTTTCTTAGTTCTCCCCATACAAATAAATATGTATGAGGAGAACTAAAAGGAAATGATATCCAAAATATATCTGGAACTCTATCCGTACCGTTTGATTACTGTAAGCACCTATAAAATTATTTGGAATTCTCATACTATCCAAACTGGACATTCAATTGACTACTATACATATTTCTGCCATCCGTACAAAAATTAAATAATTATATGGATCGTGTAGAATATGTACTTTAATCAATTGACGGGTCTATGTTTCAATGCAATGCAAGTTTTTTAAAAAATATATAAAAAATCATAATTGATCATAACAAAACTACAGATGGTATTGAAATATATAAAAATGGAGTTATTCATGGACAACTTATCGGACATGTTGCAGTAGATTTCGATATAGGTGATATTATCAGCATGAGATAACTATTTATGTAATTTAGGCAATTTAGGCAATTGGCTAATCGGTGATACTTCAGTATTAAGTCCGCTGCACGATCCAAACAGGAACACAACTTTCAACTCCGTGACAACTTGGAGGTTGAAATGTGTTGGCTTTGTACCATCCAGGGTTGTGAAGCACGTTTTGGTAAACTATTTCAGAAAATCACACCGCAAAAACAAAGATGGACTTTTCCATATGATAACAGTCAGTGACCTGTAGCTCCAAGGCCCAAATTTCTATGAAGAGTACTAAAATGCACAATTCATCAAAGTTCAACTACTCCAAGCCAAGGAGAGCTAATGCAGGCCGGATCCATCCTAGGCCTAAAAGTAATTTGATGTCAGCCATTTTGCTGTCAAAATCCATCCAACAAAACAAAAGCTCACTATGAGGATATAATTCACTGTCAGAACCTGACAATGATAAGGCTTCTAGCTTCAGAGAAATCCAATCCGACTCAAACTCATTCAGATTCAATGGCATGCCATACATCATGTGAAATTAATTGATGACACCCTATATACTATTCGAGAATCTAGTAATTGACACTACAGTGAAATAGTAAAAAGCCAACCCATTTTTCCCTATGCTTTGGGATGGCTTAAGGGTATCAACCACAACAAAATAAATTGTTGGACCATCATGGGTTATCTGCTAGATCATCTAGTTAGAATCCAAAAATTATAGTTGCCTGCAACAAAATAAATCTCCCACATCTGCTGCAGCAACAAACTATGAGCATGGCTTTGATGATGCTTCTAGTTTGGAACATGTAGGGCACTCTCATGGGACCTTTCCCAATGCAAGTGCAACTGGTATGCCATTTCACGGCCACCAGAACCATCAACAACCTTCAATTTTTTGAAGGTTGATTATATTTCTTTTCCATAAACTATTACATTCCTTTCAGTTAATTGAAATACCGGGTAATAAATTATCACATAATTTAAAACTGAACAAGAAAAAAAAAAAAAAACTTACCGAGCTTCGGAGTAATGCAACGGAGAAGAAGGCGCCGGAGATCGAGCTTCGGCGGCAAGGGACCGAGCGAGGAGATCTTGGAGGAGGAGGAGGGGGGGAGGTGGAGGAGGAGGAGGAGGAGAAGGGGGGGTTCAGCGGCAGCTCGATCGATCGGGAGATCACGGACGGCTGCTGCGTCGGTGGACCGAGCGGGGAGATCTTGGAGGAGGAGGAGGGGGGGAGGAGGAGGAGGAGGAAAAGGAGGAGGAGGGGGGGTTCGGCGACGGCTCGATCGACCAGGAGATCACGGACAGCTGTTACGTCGGCGGACCGAGCGGAGGAGGAGGAGGAGGAGGAGGAGGAGGAGGAGGAGGAGGGGGGGAGGAGGAGGAGGAGTTGGGGGGGGGGGGGGGTTCGGCGGCGGCAGATAAGAGATCTAGGGCTCGGGAGGGGGGGTTTGGGGTTTTGGGGGTGCTAGGAGTCCGGCGACACTTATAAGCGTCACCAAAAGTCCAGGACTCCGGCGACGCTTATAAGCACCGGCAAATGTCCTGGGAAGGGACTCCGGCGATGCTTATAAGCATAGGCAAAGGTCCCGGACTTCGGCGACGCTTATAAGCGTCGGTAAATGTCCGACAGGTTCGATCTGGCGATGCTTATAAGCGTCGGCAAAGGTCCCTGGACTCCGCGATGCTTATAAGCATCGACAAATGTCCCGAGTCCGACAATGCTTAAAAGCATCGGCAAAGGTCCCAGACTCTAGCGACGCTTAAAAGCGTCGGCAAATATCCCGAATTTCAGCAGGGTGGTCCGGCGATGCTTAAAAGCGTCGGTAAAACTCAGGGTTAATTGCCGATGCTTAAAAGCGTCGGCGGACTTTGGGTTATTGTGAACGCTTTCAAAAAATGTCGGCGGGTTCTGGATCTTCCCGACGCTTCCAAGAAGCGTCGGCAGAAAATGGTCGGGATAACCCTAACCTGCTGTTGTGTTACTAGGATATAACATATTTCAAATATGTGCTTGAACTAATCATGCATAGAATCATATAATCTTTCAATAACATGCACCATACTTCATAATGTGCACTATCAAATAACCTTTCAATAGTATGAATTATACTATGATTTATATGCATGATCATATTCTCATTCAATATATAATTGAACCCTAATTAGTGGCATACATCAAAATATGATTACCATATTTGATCATATTCACTATCACGTTAGCATATTCAATTGACCATTAATTGAATGAAATAAGGGTACTCTGATACCATTGTTGGGTTTCGGTGGCACAGCAGAAGAATTGATTTCCAAAATTTTCATTTTGAAACTCTAAACAACTTAAAACCCTAAGCCCAAGATCCCTTATTCATTACAATTAACAAGTCGTTCAATTAGGGTTTGGAAGAATACTTGGAATGCTAATTCCTTCTTCTTTCTACTAGGCACACAAGTGCATGCCTTTCAGAGGTGATCCACATAAGAATTGATCCTAGGAAGCACTCCTTAGCAGGTTGCTTAAATCACTGGGACTCTTTTGACAGCCTTTCTTCCTTTGGCAACCTATCCTTTCTTGCTCAGACCCTTGCCCTCCAGTAGAATACTCCGAGCCCTCTCCAAAATCTCTCTTCACTCTCTTTATCACTTCCTAAATCTCTTCCTAAATCCTTGTCTTAAAATGGTGGACTTGTCTTAAGGCAAGACTTATGTCCTAACAAGACAAGGAAGAGGCTAGGAGAATAGAGTGACAGAATGTAAAAATATAAGAAAGAAGGAGAATCAGATTACCTTCAACCTAAACACTGAAGGCTAATTATAGGAGATAAGGAGGTGCCAAAAGTGGCTCTTCAACAATCCTTGATCTGTCAAATAACAGATCACATAAGACCCTTCATTAAGAAGGAGTCTTATATTGAAAGTTCAAGACCTTTCTTGCGCCAAGAGACTTCTATTGATAAAGTTGGCCTCTTGTCCTTATGCCATGTGGCATGTAACCAGTAGAGAAGGGTCTTCAAATGGTGTGGAATCAAGTGTTCTATCCAAGAGACAAGTTTTTTCATTGAGAAGGACTCTTGGATTTAAATCATCTGCGGTTAACATGAAGGGATGTAACCCTTCATGTGCGCGCCAATAATTCTTCCCCGCCCAAGCCATTTTCCATCATTAATTAGCCATAGCATTTGGACATGGGATAAGGCTAGGAATGCCTTGTATCATCTAGAAACAAATCTCCTAAGCAGAAGGACTATAGGTCCTTTTCTGCATGCCAACTTATCTTGGTGCAAAAACCATTTGGTGCCAAGAGTCCGTCCACATTTGGACTCTTCATAAAAATTAAATAAAGGCTGATAAAATCTGGATAAAACTAGATAATTGCTGCCCCACTTTAAACTCAACCCAATCTAGGATTTCCTCAAATTGGTTAGCCCATTAAGCAACCTTTAGACCCAATTCAATTAGGTTAGGAGTTAGGTTAGCCTATACATACTAGTGCTAACCAATTAGGATCCCATGACCCTAATAAAATGTCAATTGACTTCCTAGGTCAATTTCCTAATGTGTGTGACCCTTTGGATTCCACATCTAGCCAGCAGTAGGTCTAGGCCCAAGCTAATTCGATCCAATCGAACCCGATTGACCAAATTAGACAAATTGAGCTGACCTAAGTTGCCAATTCAAACTAGCTTTTGAATTGACTAATGAATCCAATCGAATTGATTCATGAAAACCTACAAGACATGATTGACATCTAGCAATGTGTCATGCCTAAAAGGATTATGCCCTAAAGGCCAATCAAAATGTTGTATTTTGATGGAATTTTTTTTTGTATCCTAAACCAGTGTATTGACATTATCAACTAATAAAGGCATTTTATTTTTATCATACACTGTGTCTTATTAATTTTATTAAGATATGATGAACCCCATAGATTAGGGCTATGGTTCCAGGGTTATGATGAGATCATACCAGTGAGACCTAAAGCCTTAAAACCCTAATCTAGAATATTCCTGGTCGATGGGATATTGAGTAGGGGATCAATGTTTTCGTCAAGACCAGCACATCCTATGTATGCTTGGTGAAGAGGGTGACTGATCTCACAGTCACTTGTGTTTGACACTAATACTAGGATGTGGGTGCTCATTAGAGAATGAGTTCACTGAATGGATCCAGCTTGAGAACATCTAATGGAACCTTATCTGTTTGTCAATAGATTGTTCTCATAGTGGGAGTAGTGCATGTGGTCCTTTGACCTGAGACTGCCATGGTATCTTATATGCATGAATCCATACTTTGGTTCACACTCAATCATGACACTGAGTCATACATGGGGTGATATTGGGTATGGTGGATTGCATTTGGAGGTTGTGAGTAGGTCAAAAAGGAATCGATCAACCCTAGTAAGAGGGAAGCGCATCCAGATGATTTCAATCAAATGAAGATTCGGGAAATCTTGATCAAAGTATGAACATTAGAAATAGTTTCTAATGGTTCATTAATGAATCATCATTATCAGATTGAGCAAGAAATGAATATGAAATTGGATTTGACAAGTATCCATATCCGTAGTCATATTCAGGGTGCAAGTAGATCGAATGACTGAATTGCCCGATAACTCACCACTGAAGGGTATTTTGGTAAATCCATCAAAATTCCTCATCTTCCGGGTAGGCATGATACATTGCTAGATGTCAATCTTGTCTTGTAGGTCTTCATGAACTAATTGATTTGGTTTCATGAGTCAATTCGATGTGTGATTCGAATTGGACAATTAGGTTAGCCAATTTGACCTAATTAGGTCAATCGGGTTCTATCAGATTGAATTGGCTCAAACCTAAACCTACTACTGGCTAGATGTGGAACCCAATGGGTCACACACAATAGAGACTTGGCCAATAAAGTCATTCATGATTTAATTAGGGTCATAATATCCTAATTGGTTAGCCGGATTACATATTAGCATATGTAGGCTAACCAAATTCCTAACCCAATTGGATTGGGTCCAGATGCTTGCTAATTGGGCTAACCTAATTATGAGAAACCTAAATTAGGTTGAGTCATAAGTGGGGCTAGCCTAATCAGAGCTAAATCTGATTTTAATTTGGATTTAAGGGCATTTTAGGTGCCATACATGAAGAGTCCCAATGGCATGAGACTCTTGGTACCTAAATGATACCTTAACTTCAAAAGGGCACAGAATGAGCTATAGATCTCTGATTTGAATATAATTTATATGGAAGAAAGGAGATTTTATGCTCTTTTCAATGACACCCATATTGCCTATATTTTTACTGGTCAATATTCTTTGAAATTTGCATGGAAGAAGGATGGCACGTGCGGTGCATGAAGAGTCGCAACTCTTCATGTGGCACGCGGTTCTGATGGAGAGTCCTTCTGCTATCATGACTCTTCATAATCTTTGATGTTTGGAGATTGAAGAGGCATCTCTTGGTTTCCTAGGGACCGATAATTGATATGTGGCAAGTGAGAATTCGTCCAGATAAAAGAAGGGATGTGAATAAGGCCATCGGTGCATGAATGGGCTTATTAGATATGATTTTTCAAGCCAGATAACTTCTCTTTGGTCTTGAAAGATCATATCTGATAAGTTAATGGGAGGACATATCACATTCCCTTCTTGTATCTATAAATAGGGGGCGGTGAAATGAGTCTAAAAAAAAAAAAAAAAGAATTCCATCGAAGTACTATCCTGAGTGTCTCTCTCTCCCTCCTTCTTTCTTTAAGACAAGACTTGTCTTATTAAGACAAGGTCTTTTCTACTAGGACAAGGCTTTGTTTTAGGACATAAGCCTAAGGGGTCCTAGTGGAGGGTTTTCCTAAAACCAAGAGTGGTTTAGAAGAGTGTCTTTAGTGCCCTACAGTAGGACAGGATGTCCTATAGTGGTCAATAGACCAAAGGCTGCCGAAAGAGTTCCACTTATACAAGCAACTTGAAGAAGGAGTTCTTCCTTGGTCTGAGTTTCATGTGGATCACTGTTGGAGGTGAACGTTTGGGCACCTGGTGGAGAAGAAGGCTGAATCAAGGTTTTCTTCATCGGATTGGATACTAGCGGTTCAAGTTGATGCCTAAACTCTAGTTTATATTATATATGCATGTTTGTATGTTTTAATTCCTAGTAAGGAGGTCTTGGGTTAAGGGTTTGGTAGTGGTTTCATAATAAATTTTTGAAATCTATGCTTCCGCCCTGGTCACCGAAACCCTTACAATGCCTACCAGAAAGATGAGGAATTTGGTGGAAAGTACCAAAATATCCTTCAGTGAAAAGTTACCGTGCAATTCAATCTTTCGTTCTCCCTTTATCCCGAATAAGTGATGGATATGGATAATTGTCAAACCCTAGAACTTAGTCATTTCGAATCTCATTTCGATAATGAAGACTCTACTGATGACTAATTAGAAAACACTTCTAATCTCATCCTGCTTTGATCAAAGATTTCCTGAGTCATCAATCGAAGAGATTACATGGGATAACATTTTCTCTTACTAGGAATGATCAATTTCTTGTTGGTCCACTCACATCCTTCATACACCTTCCACCATATCCGAGAACACCCATATATGACTCAATGTCATGAATGAGAATGAACCAAAACATGGCTTTGTGTACATAAGAAACCATGGTGACCTTAGGTCTAAAGATCACTTACACAACTCCCACTATGAGAACTATTTCTTAACAAGTAGTAAGACTTCTATAAGATATTCTCAATGAAAATCAGTTCAGTAAACTCATACCCTAATGAGAACCCTTATCCTTGTATTAATGTCTCTACGCAAATGGCTTTGAGACCAACCACCCTCTCCATCGAGCATACATAGGATAAGCTAGTCTTTTTGGAAGCATCGATCCCTGAATCGATGATCCAATGATTAGGAACATTTTAGATTAGGATTTATAGGAACTTAGATCTCACCGTTATTGATGGGGACATCGACTAGCCCAGAATCTGAAGTAGCCTAGCCCAGAACCTGAAGCCCAGCCCAGAACCTGTAGCCCAGCCAGAACCTAAAGCTAATCCAGAACCTGAAGCTAGCCCAAACCCGAAGCCCCAGATCCTGAAGTCGATGCAGCATATATCCCGGAGCAGCATGGATCCTGTAGCAGCATGGATCCCGAAGTAGCACGAATCTCGAAGCATATCCAGAGGAAGATAAGTGTAATTTTTTATGGCTATACGAGGGATTGTGATTTCTAGAAATTTTAGGATTAGTTTTCATATGTTGTTTTAGAATTTATTTTTATCATTATTTTAAGATTTAGTTGGATTAGTTTATTTTTTATAGTGTAAATGTACTAGGATTGAGGTTGAGGTATCTGAGATCAGGATATCGGATATCTCATATTAGCCTATTTAATTGTTTTATTATTCGAATAACAAGAGATGATGAATATTTAGGAAGAAAAAATAAAACTCCTGGTTAAGGAGAGGGTGCTAATACCCTAATGGTCACTCTGGTTAAGAGTGGGTGCTGAAACCTGCGTGGGTAACCCAACCATTATTTTTCTTTTTTCTTCCTAAATTTTTCATTATCTTTCTTCTTCATCTATGTTATATCCTCTCTCCCCTCTCTATCTCCTTTCTCCTGAATCAGCCACTAAGCCATTTCACGGATCCGCCCGAGCATCAGTCCTTCCCTGGATCTAAAGGACCGCCAAAATCCCCCCTATGCACAGATCTCCACGCGACACCTCCCATTGGAAGATCTCCGTTGAGACCATCCGCCGCCTAACCAGACTCCTCTGGGCATTCACCTCCACGTTTGCTACAACCATATCCACACCCCGTTCCCACCGGAAGTCCCATCGGATCTATTCTTCCGGCCATCGTCCCCTCCCAAACCACTATCGTTACTTCCCTATTCCATCACCACAATCACAGATCCACCATTGTCTTCCACCATGAAGCCCCTCTGCCCCTTCCTCTGCCTTGCCAGATCTCCTCCCTGCTTCCCATCGACCACCCGTCACCCCCTCGTCCATCAGATCAAGTCCACTGCTACCAAGTCTCCGACCAACCACTGCTACCCCTCTGAGCCCCTGTGCCACCGTCACTGGTCTCCGTCGATCAGAATCACCCAATCCTCCCTTCTTTCACTCTCCTCTGATCGCCAACACTCGACGACATCCATCGGTGCTGATGGATTCCAGCCATCCATCTCCTCCGCTCCCCGTCTCCGCTCGCGATGCCACACCGATGCTCGCCCGGCTCCCTGCTACCTTGACGCTCGTCACCCACCAAAAAGCCCGTGCCATCATCTTTAGTGTGGGCACCAGAATCAGACAAACTCCTCAACCCTCTATGAATCTCTGACTAGGGTTTAGTCCGATGGGTTCTATAATAAGGCTTCAAGCCTATGCAATTCTTTACTTCGAGTCATGCACTTTTATTTTAGTCCCGTACCTTGGCAATGTGGTCAAGTTAGGACAATAAACCTTGTATTTAGTTGAATTGATCCAAGCCCGAGTCTATTTGAAGAGTGGACCCAAGCCTGTTCGAAGAAGAAGTGGACATTGAGTCTAGTCCAGGTACTATTGGACCAAGCCATGAAGGATGCCAATTTAGCCCTAGGGCGCCACCACATCATCCCATGTGGCGCCACTTCACCTTGCCAAGTGGGCGGCACAAATCAGATTTCTTGGATGCCAAAGGGACAACATCACTTGATACATTCCTCCCTTCCCTCCCCCTATCATGCTTATCTCCAAAAATAGGTGGGCAACCAAGGAAAGAGTGAAGACACAAGCCTTGCTACAAGCCCTATGTCATGCCTTCTTCCCAAAATGTATGATTAGCCTTCAAAGTCCAAGGGTGTTAAGATCCATCTTCCAAGCCCCAAATCAAGCCACGCCCAATCACAAGCAAAGCTTTGGTCGGCCAAGGAGAAAGAATTTTAGATTTTTTGGCACCTTATCAAGTGAAGATTTGTAATTTTTCTTTTGAATTTGAAAGGGTCTTAAGGTGCCTATATAAAGGACCTTACCCCTCCCTTGTATGGCTAATTTGGAATGAATGAAAAAGAAAGGTTTGAGTGTTAATCTTCTAGTTTGCCTTCATTCCTTAAGAACGTCGATCTCCATGAGGGAGTGCCTTCACCTTCAAACATCGAGGGGTGTGAAGCCCCAAGTTACCATCTCTTCCATGCAAGCCATCTTCCATCTTCGAGTTCAGAGGTCATCTGGATGATCCATCTTGGTGCCTAGCAAGAAGATCCCCCATCACCACCATCTTCAACCTTTCTTCCCTCATTACTTCTTGCTTCTTGTTGACTCCTAGCATTTCTCTTGATTGCTCGCAAGTCCTCTAGGTTCCACGAATACGCAGTCGATCTCCCTTGCCTTTGCGACCTTCGAGCGGAAAGCCGGTGCATCCATAGGGTTGAAGGCTCGACCATCCAGGCCGCATCCGCGAGAGCAAGTGAACTTGGCATCGGGCGCATCAGAGCTTTACAAGGTTTGCTACCCTAACTCCTGAGTTGGTATTGAACCAAGAGCTAAGTCCTATGGGGTTTTTCAATCTCGAGGTCCTCTTCTTATCCTTGTTTAGGGGCTTACTTGCTAGTTTGAAGTTCTTATTATTATAGAATCCTAGATTGACTCTTGCTTGTCTTCAAGAATCTATCACTCCATTTTAAAAAAAAAACCTAAAAATCACAAAAGAAAAACTTCTTGCATCATCCATCTCATCCTAGCATCTAGTTAGTCCCGCATCATGTTTGGTATCAGAGCATGCATCTCTTAGTTCCACATCATGTTTGGTATCAGGGCCAGGTTAAGACTTAGCATCTTCTTAAGTACTTGGATTGGGTGCTTCTCCATGGCCATCCGGTCATAGAAAAAAGAAGGGCGACAAGACCCTCACATCCCATTCCACGGGGATTTCTTATGGCATGTAGGGGTGTTGATGTGATTGACCTTTGAAGGGGAATACAAGGAGATAAGTTTTAAATCTTAAAAAATAGTTTTGCATCATAAGAATCTAGCATCTTCAAATTTCTGCATTTTTTTTATCTCAGTATATAGTCTACTATTTTAATTATTTCTTCCTATAGAAATGTCAGAATTTTGTGATTTTTGTTTTACTAGATTTTGAATAATTAGAAATATTTTTTAGAATTTTTTCAAATTTTATTTCAGTCCGTAGAATTTCTACATGGCTGATTACCATCTGAGAAAAATTCTACTCTAAAATTTTAGCAAGTGCATCTCATCCCATTTTCATTTTCTATATAGTTTAATTTTGCATTTAGGTTCATATTTGTAATTTTCAGCATCTTATTTCTGCTAGCATACATCAAAAAACAAAGAAAATCCAAAAACAAAACTTAGGTACATTTCATTAGATAATTTGTATGTCATCATTTTTATAACTAACTTAAGGGCGTCAATATATATCATAAGATAAGGCAAGGAGGTCATTACCTTTTCTTAGCCCAAAAACAACCACCCTTGCATTTCAAACTCAAACCTAATCTAAAATCTAGTAGCAACCTAATAGATTAGGGATAAAAACGAGTTGGGTTTGACCATTTTGGGGAAGCTGGTTGCTTACAACCCTTCAATTGGTACCGGGAAGCCAGTGTCTAAGGCAAGAGGTCTAGCATCAAACGACCTAAGCGGTGTTGTGGTTCTTTAATTGGGTCCTTGCGAAAGTAAGGGGGGCCTCCCAGACTCCCACCTCTTACTTGGTTGGTGAAAGGGCTAACTGACGTGCTGTGTGTCTACTATGTTGAACCATTTTGATTGAACTCCTAGCTCTAGCAAACCAGTAGCACCTTTTGTTGTGTATTGCATGTCGACTAGATCAGCAGTCCCCTATCACCCCTATCATTTCCAATCAAGTGAACCCATGGACAACGATCACGAGGATCAATTAAAGGTCATCATTGAACAGTTAGCTAGGATGAACAATAGGTTTGATGAGTTGGAAAACAAATTTGAGACAAGGCTAAGAACCCTAGAAAAGGACATTAGTGTTGAAAATTGTGTTCCAAAGCCAATCATCTAGGATGTAGATGGTTGTGCTATCTTTGTATTTGTATATGAATTATTTTTAATAAATAAAAGTTATTTATTTTGATTGTTCATCATATCTGCATTTTCCTGTAAAGAACTCTTGTGTGATAGAGTCCTTAGAATTACATTGTTTGATATAGAGAGGATATATCAGGTAGTTCTTAAACTGGTTCACAACCAAAGGATACATTGTTATAAGATGATGTATCAAGTATAGGTTGTTGTATGTCACATTTGTTGATTGTCCTCTTAACCAAGGTGTGTGGAGACACTGGTATGACATGAAAGTGAAATGTATAACATTTCATTGAACATGACCATCTGCGGAGCTCCCTTCTGCCAAAGGGTTGCTCACAAAGGGATATGGGTATATGTGTCCCTCAGACTTGAGGTCACCATGGCAGCTTGCAAGCAACTCACTATATTATGGTACCGGACTACTTGGATTTTTGATCCAGTGATGGAAGGTTTCTAGGTGTTGTCAAGTACTTGTGGAGCGATGGTGGATCAAGATGGAATTGACCTCTCCAAATAGTTTGGAGTGAATGACTCACTATGTCTCAATTTAGAAAAACCTTGGCCAGGGTAGTTCTTATGAGGAGTCACAGAACTTGTGAGGTTAAGACATGATTTGGATAAACTAAATTAGGGTTGGCAGTTGAACTCTAGGTCATCCTGAGCATTATGAGGTCAAAGGGAAGAATTATACGGCAACCATATGCTAAAGGTTCTTGTGAGGTGCTCTGCATCTTCGACTAATCCAGACATCGGGTATCATTACTAGATGAGGACTTTGATTGGTACTGGAAATGTTCCAGTGCTACCGGCTTAGTATTCGAACCTATGGGTTCACACACCATAGAGAATTTCTATCTGATCTTAGGCTAATCACGATTGAGAATCGTTTGTCGTCACTAGGAAGTCAATATGTTTGACTTTGTTTCAAGTGTCGACACTTGGATTTTTGCAGGTGTCGACACTTGGTAAAGTGTCGACACTTGGCATTTTTTGGATGTCGACACTTCCTGTGATGAGCAAATTTCTAGGAAGATTTTTTGGAGGATTTTGGACAAGTTTTGACATGGTTTGAATTTTGAATTCAAACCAGTTTTGGCTCCAAGGTTATTTGGTATGATAGTCATACTTACCTTAATGGGTTGGACCCATTTGCTGTGGCCTTAATCCTCTCCCCCATTCTCTCCCCTCATCTCTCCTCCTTCCTTCTTCTCCCTCTCATGGCTACACCGATAAATGAGGGTGATTCTACAGGATGCAGAGATTACAACACCACTAAAGAGAAAAGTAAAAGGGTTTACGAGAAGGAAAAGGGTTTGTGAGGTCTAGGGATTGGGTGTGAGTAACCTAGCAATCTAGCTAGGTCTTGGGAAAAGAGTCTTTGGGAAAGGGTTCCAGCTCTCCTCTTTTATCTTCCTGGAAGAAGAAGATCGGCCCAAGGATCCCGAAGAGCTAGCACTCCGAGGGAGTTGATCAGAGTTGAGCCCAGGTATGGATTTCCTGTAGAGGCCAAACACATGTATGGCTCGAGCACCCTCCTCCTTCCACTGCTTCTCTCTTGATATAAAGGTATGGTACTTCTATGTTTGTGATTTTGTCTTGCTTTGATGTTATGTTGCATACTAGATTATTATGCTAGATCCTATTGTGGGCAGATCGGTAGATCATTTATATCTATCTACCGAGCCTTCCGCTATGCATGATTTAAATTTATTTTAAAATACATATCTTTTACCCTCTTTCTCTTGCATATTGTATGCTTGGTGTAGGTGCTTTTCACCTTTAATGGTATCAGAGCAATAGGTTCTTTTTTTAGTATAATGATTCTAGCATGCTGATAACATCACTTCTTAAGTACTTGGATTGAGTGCTTCACCATGGCTGTCCGGTCATAGGAGAGAAGTAGGGCTGCAAGACCCTCTTTTCCCATTCAATGGGATCTCCTATGGCGTATAGGGGTGCCGATGTGATTGACTCTTGAAAAGGAAAATAAGAAGCAAGAAAATGTAGATTAAAAATGTTTTAATCTAATGACATGATCATAAAACATCTTTGGATAAGATCTAAAATGTTTATTTTGATCGGATTTGTTGAATGTTTGGAGAAACATTGGATTTGAAGTCACTGTTCTTTCACTGTCTCAGGCTGTGAGTCGACACTTGGCCTTGCAAGTGTCGACTCATGTATATTTTTGTCTGAGAACTGGGTTCTATTTTTTTTTGCTCTATGACAGGCTGAAGTGTCGATACTTGACAAGGAAGTGTCGACACTTGGGCTCTGAGTCAACACTTGGCCTTGTAAGTGTCTACTTATGAGCAGGTGCCATAAAATCTGGAGTTCTATTTTCTACCTATCTTAGGCCTTGAGTCGACACTTGCTCTTGGTGAGTCGACACTTGGGATGAAAATGCTGAAAAATAGTGAATTCAAAGATTTTAAAATTTTTGTAAAATTATTTTTCATGATAAATTAAAATTGTTTTAATTTATTTAAGGCCATTGAACTTAATTTTGAATTAAGATTGACTAAGAACTCTAAGAATGTGATTCAAAGATCTTAAGTCATTTCAATAAGCCTTAAGGGTCACGGGTTAGCTTCTATTGGTCCTTGATTGGGTTAGACCTAAGTGTAGATGCATTGAACAAATTAAAGAACTAATCTAATCAAATGTTGAGTTAGGATTTCTTCTCTAGATCTCTCTAATAGTTAGATTGATTAGTCCATAATCTAAATGGATCTAATTTGTGGCTCAGTGGAAAGCTCGAGTCTTTACGCTATTCTAATGAGTATGATGAACTGATTGGTGTCGAGGTAAGTTTGGCATTGTGATCATGGTTCTTTGAGGCTACCTCTTACCTGGCCAACTCTGTTGGTATCTAAGGCAAGACGGTTAATGACGAAACCCAACCCATGATCTTATTTACCTGGCCAATGTGGTCGATCAGGATTGATTGGATAGCTCACTAACTCGTGTTAACATTGTCACCCAAGGTTAATTAGTCTTGACTGATTTTAGGTGTCTATGGATCATTAGTTATGTGTAACTCTCCTTGTTTGCTGATTTGGTCAGTGGGAGGTTGATCCATGTCTTCTCATCTCTTCATCTGTCACATTGTTTAAAAACCCTTTAAATTATTAGGTCCTTAAAAGGACAAAGTTATAGAGATAACCAAGTCCTAGCCTCCCATTAAGTGGGTTAGTAATGTGTCCAGTAGTTCGGTGTTCATCGACAGATCCAAAGATTGGATGTTCATCGGGCTATTGAAATTGCTGTTCCTAATATAATGGCTCAGTGCGACTCTCTTAACGGTGGTCAGGTGGGCCAGCCAAAGTCGGGCTTGACTATTCGTTAGTTAGAAGCATTGAATTTTATCATGTTAATGGTTGGACCTAACCGGGACCTTCAATAGGAGGCCTAAAGGCCGATTGAAGTACTCCTTGGGGCAAAATCCAAATACTAGAGGTTACTTAGAGAAGTAATCGGTTAAAGAACCTACCTTTAGACACACATGGGTGGGCTAGCCAAAGTCGGGCTCATGTGTTGTCTATTGGACTCTGGTACCCACTAGGAAATTAAAGTAATTTCTGAGATTGGAGGTAGAGGCTACCAATCTGAGCAAAATAGTGGGAGGGACCTTTAGACTAAAGTCCATATCTTTAGGTTAATAATTCATATACACTAATTAGATTTTATTTTCCTTTCAGATGCCTTCCAACCTATCACTCTGGTCTCTTCTCGACAACGAGAAACTCAATGGACCCAAGTTTGATAACTGGTATCGAAGGCTCAAGATTGTCCTGGAGCATGAACGGATCATATATGTGATATCGGATCCGGCACCTGAGATCCCTGCTGCCAATGCTCAGGGTTTGGTTAGAGACACTTATTAGAAGTGGCTCTCTGACAGGACCACTATCTGATGCATCATGTTGGCTGTGATGAACATCGAGTTCAATCGCAAGTTTAAGGAAGCCCAGCTAAAAGAAATCCTTCAAAGATTGAAGGAGTCTTTTGGAACACCAGACGACGTTGAGAGGTACAGGGTCTCCTGTGCCATCTACAATACATGGATGCATGATTGGGCCTTGATCACTGATCATGTATTGTACATGATCGAGATGATTGAGCGCCTAGGCAAGCTCGGTTGTCCCTTGCATGAATAGCTTGGAAAAGATGCGATACTAAATTCCCTCCCTTCTTTCTATCTAGATTTTCTTAATTATTATTGAATGAATAAGCCTGCAGTTAACTACCACGATCTGTTGGGGTTGCTGCAGACTTATGAGAAAGACCACCAATTGAATAAAGGGGTGGTGAATCTAATGGGAGGATCTTCACGAGGTCATCATCCCTTTAAGAAAGGGAAGAAGAAAAATAAAGGGAAAAAGGCGCTAAGTGCTTCTTGAAAGGGATATGCCCTACAAGCCAATCTATGTTGTATCTCCCAAACCATTGTAATTGACAATTTTCTAAATAAAGGCATTATTTTTCATCATACGCTGTGTTTATACTATATGATGAACCCCATAGATTATGGCTATGATTTTAGGGTTATGATGAGATCATACTAGTGAGACCTAAAATCTTAAAACCTTAATCTAAAGTATTCCTAGTCAAAGGAACCCTGAGTAGGGGATCAGGGTTTTCCGGTAAGACTAGCACATCCCATGTATACTGGAAAGGGTGACTGCTCTCACAGTCACTTGTGTATGACACTAATACTGGGATGTGGGTGCTTATTGGAGAATGAGTTCACTGATATGATCCAACTTGAGAACATCTAATGGAGTCTTAGCTACATGTCAATAGAAGGTTCTCATAGTGGGAGTGGTACAAGTAATCTTTTGACCTGAGACTGCCATAAGTACCTTATGTACATGAACCCATTCTTTGGTTCAATCCTAATCATGACACTGAGTCATGCACAGGATTGATATTGGGAATGGTGAATTGGATATGAAGATAATGAGTAGGTCAACAAGGAATCGATCACTCTTAATAAGAGGAGATTGCATCCAGCTAGTTAACAATCGGATGATGATTCAGGGAATCTTTGATCAAAGTAAAGATATTAGAGATGGTTTCTAATATCAAGATAATTGAATCATCGATATAAGATTGAGCTAGAAATAAATATAATATTGGATTTGACATATATCCATATCCATAGTTATATTTTGGGTGCGGGCTGATCGAAAGATTTAATTGTACGGTAACTCTCTACTGATGGGTAATTTTGGTATTTCACCAGAATTTCCATATCTTTCGGGTAGACATGACATGTTGCTAGACGTCAATCTTGTCTTGTGGGTTGATCAAATTCAAAGATCATTTATTAGGAAGAGTCCTAATTGATCAAATCGGGTAAGCCCGGTTTGACCTAAGTCGATTAGAAAGAGTTCTAATCAAATTAGGTCAACTTGTATTCGAACCCACTGCTGGCTAGATGTGGAACCCAATGGGTCACACACTTAAGAGGATTGATCAAGAGTTTAATTTGGATTTAAATCATCTTTGCAGGATAACACTCTAGCAGGTGTTGCAAACCCTAGCTTCTATTCGAATCGGATTCGAATTAGGGTTCCGGATTGGTTCAAATTGGGTTCTAATTGGACCTAATTAGACCCTAATTATGAAAATAGGATTATGGCTAACCCTATTGGCTAGCCATGTAACTTGGCTAGCCTCCCCACCCGCCCCCCTTGCAATTTCATGCCAAATGCCAAGAGTCCATGCGCATATGGACTCTTGGCGCGCCATTTGGAAGAGTCCATGGAGGATGGACTCTTGGTGCACCCCACTTAAATCTCCGATGATTTTATTTGGGGCGGCCTCCTTTCTTAGTGATTAGCGCACCATCTGTCCCCCCTTGGATGGGAATCCAATGGCTGATGGGATTTTAAGAAAGAAGGAATGTGCTAACTCTTCCCGGGAGCGCGAAATAACATCTCTTCGGAGATGAAAAGTCGTGACTTGCTTCCTTTTAAAACACCGCAGTTTTTCCTTTAAGAAAAGCCATGGGATTTAATCTGGAAGGCCGTGAGATGGGAGGATAGGGCGTGAGAAATAGGGAAGGGGCGTGAGACAAAGTGGAATGATGTTTACAGAGAGTTGTGTTCTTTTGAGAAGACATCTCTCTGTAATCTATTTAAACAACAGAGGTCTCGGGTGTTTTGACAAATGAACAACAGAGTCTTTTATTTTTCTTTTCTTTCCAGGAAACTGATTCCTCCTTAGCTTGTTTAGGACACAGAGAGTTTCCCTCTTACAGAGTTCTCTTCTCTATTGAAACTCAAGTCCAAAACAAGAGATAGGAAGAATCTCTTGATCGGTAAAAGAAAAGAACTCTTACTCTGTTTCTATTTCCTTTTACTTTAAGACATTAGTGTCTTAAATTCTCCTCCTCCTTCAAGACAAGACTTTTATTCTTAGGACAAGGTCTTAAGAGAGGGAGAGGAAGAAGAAAGAAAGGAAGTAAGGAGCCCCTACCCTGAAGTTTTAAAGCCATAGTCCTCTTGAGTTCTAGGATAAGAATTCAAGTGAAGGAATTTTGAAGAAGCTTGCATCTTGATCAATCATCTTGTGGATCACCATTGGTGAGTGGACATTTGGACGCCTAGTGAAATCAAAAGAAGCATTCAACACCAAGTTCTGATTCTACATCAAAAATTGGACTTAGCGTTAAAAGGTTGGTGCCCTAATCTAACAATGTTAGTTTGTATGTTTTAATTCTGAATAAGGAGATCTTGGCTAAGGGATTATGGTGCAAATTTCATCATTTTTGAAATTACACTTCTGCTGCGGTGCACTGGAATCCCAACAATGGTATCAGAACCATCCTTATTACAGTTAAAACATATGAAAATTATTTATATGCATTTTTGTTGTAGTATCGCAATTAGGGTTTTAATCCCTTGAATGCTGATACACTTAGCATAATTTATGGGATGCATATATGATAATTAATGTTTTGATGTATGCCACTAGTTAGGGTTTTTCACTGAAACCCTAATTATTATAGAGATATGATTAGTTTTGAAGTCATCATACTGAAATAAGGTTGCCCTGGCATAATGGTGGATCCATTATGTTGTAAATGGTTGTCCTAGTATGATGACACACTTAGCACATATATGTTTGTCAGAGTGATATGATTGTGATATGTTCTATAAGAATGTGCTGGCAATTTTATAAAGCCCTCTTCTTAAAATTATATTAAGTCATAGTATATTTAACTAATAAGCATCACTAGTCATGATGAACAATTGATCATTCGGTGTCTAGAAAGGTGGTTCTGGGAAGGTAAAGAGAATCGTGGTTTTTAATTGGTTCCGTTGACTGACCTGGCCAATTTTTATTGGTGTCTAGGAAAGCAACGGGGGGACTCCCACATCTCTTCCACTTGCCTGGCCGATTTGATTATATTTAAATCTTGACTTAAATGCTTAGTGTTAAAAAATGTTATATATTGGCCTTCCTTCATGCTGGATCATTATTGTGTTATGAACCACATTAGGTTTGTTGTGTTATCTGCAAGACCTAATATGGTGATTGACATAATATTGGTCTAGTGCATAGATATGCTTACAGTATATTCAGTATAATGCCTTGTTGTGTTATCTGCAAGGGTATTATATTTGAATACTGACTGTATAGAAATGAAAGGGTCTTGACTTAACTAGAACATTATGGTTTGTTGTGTTTTCTGCAAGACTTATAATGTTCTAGAGGCCAAGTTATTTTTGAGAATTATATGAGATATAATTGGAAGAGTTTCCTACCTTTAAGCTTATAAAAGATTTGTTGTGTTATCTGCAAGATCTTTTATAAGTTATTAGGATCTCAATCGCACTAAGAAAAATCGATCAGGGTTCTTCTCGATTATCATAGTGAGGGCTATGATTTTTGATAAAATAGTGGGAGACATAATTAAATTGAAGACCTAATTTAATTATGTAAGTCATTTCATGGTTGTTTGCTTATGTATTGTTCTTTATTAAATGTAGATAAATGGCATCTTCATTATCACTGCGAAGCATCTTAGATACCAACAAATTGACTGGTCCAAACTATATGGACTGGTTGAGAAACTTAAAGATTGTACTGAGTTCAGAAAAACTTTCTTATGTTCTTGATACCCCTAGTCTTAATCCACTAGGGGATGATGCCACACAGGAAGATATGGCCACATACAAAATGTGGCAGAATGACTCCCTCACTGTCAAGTGTATCATACTGGCCTCTATGACCAATGAGTTATAGAGGCAGCATGAAAGCATGGATACTCAATCCATAATGCTCAATTTAAAAGAGCTTTATGGAGAACAAAGCAGAACTGCTAGATATGAAATATCTACGCAGTTATTCCGTGCTAGAATGACAGAGGGTACATCCGTTCAGGATCATGTCCTGAAGGTAATTGACTTAATCACCAGATTGGGTCAATTAGGGTTTATTATGGATGGGGAGCTGAATCAGGATTTAATCCTGCAATCACTCCCGGAGTCATTTTCTCAGTTTGTCTTGATTATCACATGAACAAACTGAACACTTCCTTGCCTGAGCTGTTAAATATGTTTAAAACAGCAGAGAGCCACGTTAAGAAAGAAAAGGCTCCACTTCTTCTTGTTGATAAGACCAATAAGAAGAAATCAGGCAAAAAGGGTTTTAGTAGGAAGCTAAACCCTAAGGGTGGCATCAATAAGAACAAGAAAGGAAAGAAGGCCTCAAAACAGTCAACCTGTTTCTTTTGTGGCAAAGCGGGACATTGGAAAAGGAATTGCAAGGCTTACCTTGCAACTGTGAAGCCTGGTGCGTCAGATGCACCAAAAGGTATGTATGAGATACATACTATATTGACATTAAATTCGTCTATATCAAATACTTGGGTATTGGATACCGCTTGTGGTTACCATATATGCAAATCTTTGCAGGACCTCCACAAGCTTAAAGTATTGAAGGAAGGTGACTTCAATCTCTACGGTGCTGGTGGTGATATCATCCAAGCAGAAGCTGTAGGGACCTATATTCTGAAGTTGCCTTCAGGGAAGATCTTGGAGTTAGAAAATTGTTACTCTATGCCAAAGATTATTAGGAACATTATATCTATTCCTTTGTTATTACAACAAGGATATGTAATGGATGTAACGAGCACTGGTTGCTCGATAATGTTATCTAATAAAATTATTTGTTCTGGCATATTTAGCAATGGGCTCTTAACTCTTTCTTCCAATGATAGTGTTTTCATGTCAATAATAAAAGGAAAAGAAAAGACTTTAATGATACTTTACTTTGGCATCATCGACTTGGTCATGTTAATGAGTCTAGGATAAGCAAGTTATACAAGAAAGAATTCCTTGATCCTTATGAGAATGAATCATTAGGAACTTGCGAATCATATCTCATGGGTAAGATGACCAAGACTCCATTCACTGGACATGGAGAAAGGTCAACCGAGTTATTAGGACTTATACATACTGATGTATGTGGTCCAATGACAACTCAGGCCAGAGGAGGATACTCATATTTTATCACTTTTACAGATGATTTATCTAGGTTCGGATATGTGTATCTTATGAAACATAAATCTGAAGCCTTTGATAAATTTAAGTAGTATCAAAGTATGATCGAAAAACAAACCGGGAAAAGTATTAAAGTTCTTCGTTCTGATCGAGGAGGAGAATACTTATCCACGGAGTTTTTAGACTATCTTAAAGTTAATGGAATTCTTTCTGAATGGACCCCTCCTTATACACCACAGCTAAATGGTATAGCTGAAAGGAGGAATCGTACCTTATTAGATATGGTACGATCCATGATGTGCTTCACAAATTTACCCATTTCCTTCTGGGGTCATGCCCTAGAAACTGCTGTTTACATTCTGAACAAGGTACCTTCTAAATCCATTGTTAGAACTCCATATGAAATTTGGAGTGGAAAGAAACCATATCTTAAATATTTCAGGGTATGGGGATGTCCAGCTTATGTTAAAAGAAATTTTGGACATAAGTTGGAACCTAGAGCGGATAAATATCTATTTGTAGGATATCCTAGAGAAGGTAGAGGATATCTGTTCTACCATCCTACTGAATAAAAGATTTTTGTCAGCAGGCATGCCACTTTTCTAGAAAAGGAGTTCATTTTAGAAAAGGGCAATAGTAGAACTATTGAACTTGGAGAAGTACAAGAAACATAGATAGACAATTCTCAACCATTAGAACATATAGTTAGGACAGAACCAGAACACAAAACTCCTCCCCGTAGGTCTGATAGAGTGCCACGGGCACCTGAGAGGTATGGGTTTATTATTGAAAATAATGAAGCCCAAGTCATTCAAAATGATGAACCTCTGACCTATACGGAAGCTATCTTGAGTATTGATTCAGATAGATGGCAAGAAGCCATGGAATCCGAAATAGACTCTATGAATGTAAACCAAGTATGGTCTTTGGTTGATGCACCAAAGGGTATTAATCCTATTGGGTGCAAATGGGTCTATAAGAAAAGGATAGGGGCTGATGGCCAAGTTGAAACCTATAAAGCCAGATTAGTGGCTAAAGGTTTTAGACAAAAACAGGGAATTGATTATGATGAAACATTCTCACCTGTTGCCATGCTCAAATCAATACGGATTTTACTTGCTATAGCAGCATATCATGATTATGAGATCTGGCAGATGGATGTGAAGACTGCATTCCTCAATGGTTTCCTTGAGGAAGAAGTCTACATGTCACATCTAGAACGTTTTATTTCAAAAAATAAACCTAATCAAGTATGCAAGCTAAAAAAATCCATTTATGGATTAAAGCAAGCTTCAAGGAGTTGGAACATCCGCTTTGATGAAACTATTAAAAGGTTTGGTTTTATCAAAAATGTGGATGAACCCTGTGTTTATAAGAAGACTAGTGGGAGTGCCATAATCTTCTTGGTTCTGTATGTAGATGACATACTCCTCATTGGGAATGATATCCCAATGTTGCAAACAGTCAAGGTTTGGCTATCAAACTAGTTTTTCATGAAAGATTTGGGAGAAGCATCCTATATACTAGGTATTAAGATCTATAGAGATAGATCTAAGAGGATGCTAGGTTTATCCCAATCTAGGTACATTGACTTAGTGCTGAAAAGATTCAGCATGGATGGAAGTAAAAGAGGTTATCTTCCTATGAGTCAAGGCATACATCTTTCTAAAAGGATGTCTCCTAAGACACCTGAAGAAAGAAATAGAATGAATTCTATACCCTATGCTTCGGCAATAGGGTCCATAATGTATGCCATGTTATGTACTAGGCCTGATGTGGCATATGCTTTAGGCATTGTCAGTAGGTTTCAGGCTGATCCAGGAGAGGATCATTGATGCGGCACGCATATGATTAATGTTTTGAATATGGGGTTTGTAGAGCAATGAAACCTAATTATACTTAGCATTGTACTCATCATAATAAGTCTTAAGGATTACATGAAAAGGGACTTTTACTTGATTAGACACAATCCTAAATTAAGAAGGAAGAAGATCTAGATAATAGGGGCTAATGATTATGGACTTACCGTGATGAGCTTTCCAACCTTCTTTTGATTCATACCTTGAAACTACCAATGCTCAGAACTGAAGAACCTTGGATAACAGAGATCAGAACCCTGGACATGGGCTTCAGCTTGTTGGTTCTTTGTCAAGGAAGACCCTGCTTGCAACTCGAAAACCTCGAAGGACCCTGCACATAAAGAATAAGAGTTAAGGAAGAAGAAAGGCATGCATATGGAAGGGATGGAAAATTTGTGAGCAAAGAAAGAGATTTAAGATGGCCTGGCCGACTCCAAGGCCTTCTTCTTGACTTGGGCGTTGGATGCTTGGAAGAGAGAATAGTTTGGTGTGGAAGAGGGGCTTAGAGACAATCACTCAAAACATAAAACTTCAATTCAACTTCAACTTTATTTTTTTCATTCATCTCATCAAAAATCAATCCCTTTTACAATGGGCATCCAAGGCTTTTAATAGCCTCACAAAGCTAGCTTTTGAAATTTAAAAACTCCCCAAATCGAGGAGGATTACAAGGGGGGTTGGAGGATTTGGTGGAGAGTTTGGAGGGATGTGGGGGGGGGTTGGAGGACTTGGAGGGATGTGGCCAACCTCCTTGAATTTGAATCTTCCTTGTTGGCGCCCAAAGGGTGATGAGGTGGCTGGTGAAGTGGCACCTGATGACGTGGCATGGTGAGGTGGTCTTCTACTTGGATAAGAATGACATGTGGCGCCCAGTGGTCCTAGTTGATGGTCCTTTTCTCTTGCTTGGTTGATGTGTCTTCTCTTCTGGTCAAATTCTGGGGTCTAGAATTTGAGTCTTGTTGCTGGCTTTCATGGCTTTAAGACTTGATTAGACTTAACTCAACTGAATTAGACTTAACTCAACTGAACTGACTTGACTGACCTAGACTTTAAAACTTGAAATGGACTTACAAGAAATGAAATTTTAAAAGTAATTACAGGACTCAATAAACACTCTTGATTTGAAACTCAAAATTAATTATAGGACTCTTGAAAAGGAAATGACTCTTGAAAATAAAATATTTTTGAACTAAAGGATACAAGGTAACCTAATTATCTTCGATCCAAATTGGGATAAGGCTAACCTTGTTGGAGTGAAGTTTCTTTCGGCTTCTGGTGTCCACACCAATTCTCCTAGGGTGGGCAGAACTCGACCCAGTCGAGTATGGTTCAGTTTTGCCCTGGTAATGCTCGAACAAGTCTGGGTTAAGTCTTTGCAGGTCCTCTCGAGTAATCCAAGAGTTGTCGGACTCAGGTCGACCTTGCCATTGAACCAGGTATCGCTGATAGTCCTTATTCCTGGTAGTAATGATCTTGTCATCCAGGATTCTCTCAATCCTCTCTCTCTGCTCAGGTAAGGTTGGTGGTGGACACTCGGAAATATGTTCACTCTCAATGAAAGTTTCTGGCTCAAAAGGCTCACTAGGTATTAGTAGTGGTTCTTTGTATTCTACTAGGTCTGAAACATTGAAGGTTGTACTAATACCCATATCAGGTGGAAGTTCCAAAATATATGCATTAGGCCCTATTTTCTTTAAGATCTTAAAAGGTCCCGCTCCGCGGGCATGCAGCTTCTTTATGGTTCCAGGGGGAAACCGCTCAGGGTTGAGCCTAATCATCGCATAATCCCCTTCACAGAATTCTTTAGCCCTCTTATGTGAGTCAGCTAAGTGTTTGTAAGTTTCATTGCTCAGGTTGATCTTATTACTGATTTCTTTATGTAGATTTGTGACATGCTGTGCAAAAGACTCAGCAGACTCAGAGACTCGTGTGTGAATAGGTAGTGGGATTAGATCTAAAGGCTTCCTAGGCTTGCAACCATGGACTATCTCAAAGGGACTTTTGCCCGTAGATCGATTGACCGAACTGTTGTAAGCGAACTCAGCACGTGGCAATAACAAATCCCAGTTTCCTAGACTTTCTCCCACTAGGCATCTCAGCAAGTTCCCTAGACTTCTATTTACAACCTCGGTTTGTCCATCAGTCTGGGGATGGTAGGCAGTGGAGAATTTCAGTCTGGTTCCTAATAGGTGCCAAAGGGTTTTCCAGAAGTAACTTGTGAAGCGGACATCCCTATCAGAAACAATGGTTTTTGGTAACCCGTGGAGTCTAACTACTTGATCAAGAAAGAGTTTGGCTATCCTAGAGGCATCGGAAGTTTGGGTGCAAGGTATGAAATGGGCCATTTTTGAAAACCGGTCGACCACCACAAAGATTGAATCATGTTTTCGAATGGTCTTGGGTAATCCTAGAACAAAGTCCATGCTTAGATCCTGCCATGGACACTCAGGTACAGGTAATGGAGTGTATAGCCCGGTATTCTTCTTTTGTTGCTTTGCAACAGCACATGTCCTACATCGGGCTACAAGGTTTGCTACTTGTTTCTTAAGACCTGGCCAGTAAAATTGTTCCTCAACAGCCAAGATAGTCTTGTTTCGTCCGAAGTGGCCAGCCAAACCTCCCGCATGTATCTCCCAAACTAAAAAATCTCTTAAGGAGGTTCTTGGGATGCAAAGCCTATTCTCTCTAAAAAGATAACCATCTAGAAGGGTATAGTCACTATGATCACTAGATGGTCCTTTACGCAAAACCTGATAAATTTCACCAAATCTGGACAGGTTTCGTACTGCTCCTTAAGTCTTTCAAAACCTATGACTTCAGTACTGACTGAGGTTAAAAGTAACGTTCTACGACTTAGGGCATCAGCTACCTTATTATCGGTTCCTGATTGATGCTTTAGGACAAACGTATAGGATTGGATGTACTCTACCCATTTGGCATGCCTAGGATTTAGTTTCTTTTGGGAACTCAAAAACCTAAGGGCTTCATGATCTGAAAATAAAACAAATTCTTGCGGTAGGAGATAATGCCTCCAATACCTTAATGCTTGCACTACCGCATAAAGCTCCCGATCATATGTGGAGTATTTTTTCCTGGCTTCATTCAATTTCTCACTAAAGAATGCTACGGGATGGTTCTCTTGACTCAGAACTCCACCAATACCTACTCCCGAAGCATCGCATGCTACTTCAAAGACCTTAGAAAAATCGGGTAGTCTTAAGACTGGTGCTTGGGTCATCTTATCTTTGATGTGAAGGAAGGCCTTATCAGCTGACTTCGTCCATTCAAATGACCCTTCCTAATACAATCCGTGATAGGAGCAACTATGGTGCTAAACCCTCTAATAAATCTTCGATAAAACGTAGCGAGGCCATGAAAACTTCTTACTTCATGAATATTATTGGGTGTTGGCCACTCTACAATTGCCTTAACCTTCTCAGGGTCAGCGGATACTCCTTCAGGGGTCACAACAAATCCTAGGAAGATAACTCTAGTAGTCATGAAAGCACATTTCTTTAGATTGGCATAGAGGTTATCTTTTCTAAGTGCTAAACATACCTGCCTCAGATGTTGTTGATGATCTTCTCTAGTCCTACTATAGATAAGTATGTCGTCAAAGTAAACGACAACAAATTTTCCAATAAAGGCTCGTAGGACTTGGTTCATGATTCGCATAAAAGTGCTAGGGGCGTTTGATAACCCAAAAGGCATGACTACCCATTCAAATAACCCGTCCTTAGTTTTAAAGGCAGTCTTCCATTCATCCCCTGGTCTGATCCTAACTTGGTGATAGCCGCTCTTCAGGTCAATCTTAGAAAATATAGTTGCACCGGCCATCATATCTAACATATCATCCAAGCGGGGGATGGGAAACCTATACTTCACCGTGATTTTATTTATGGCACGACTATCAACACACATTCTCCATGTGCCATCTTTCTTAGGGGTAAGTAAGGTTGGGACTGCGCATGGACTCAAACTCTCCCTAATGAATCCTTTCTTTAGGAGTTCTCCTACTTGACGTTGTAATTCTTGGTGCTCGGTAGGGTTCATTCTATAATGGGGAAGGTTCGGTAGGGTTGCTCCGGGGACTAAGTCTATCGCATGTTGTATATCCCTAAGAGGTGGGAGTTGGTCGGGCAAGTCATCGGGGAACACGTCTTTGAACTCCTCTAGCACTTGACTGACTTCTTGAGGTTGTTCTTTTGAAAGAGGTTCTTGATGATCCTTAATGGTTAAAATCCAAACAGGTGACCCATTGCTAATTTCTTTCTCCATTTCTCTAGCAGTGATCACGTTTATCCCCTTTTTCTTATCACTCAATTGGCTTGATCCTCTCTTAATGGGGTTCTTAGGTGGAGAAGAATGGATTACAATCTTCTTTCCATTATGAGTAAACGAGCATGAATTAGAACGACCATAGAGTGTTACGTCAAGATCGTACAACCATGGTCGGCCTAAAATTATGCTACTTACTCCCATTGGAAGTACATCACACCATACTTTCTCCAGGTAAGATTGGAACTGAATGGTTACTAGGCACCTAGACTTAATGGAAATCGTGGTTGAGTCTATCCAGGATACCTTATAGGGATTAGGATGGGGTACGGTGGGCAATCCTAGGTTTTTAACTGTGTTGGTGGATATGGCATTGACACAGCTACCGCTATCTAAAATGACTTTGCATACTTTCTCACCTATCTTAATGAATGTCTGTAGGATGCTAGTCCTACGCCAATCTTCTTGGGTTTTAGCTTGGGTGAGAATACACCTAACCACTCCTAACAGATCTTGATCTACCAGGACTTCCTCATCCTCATACTCTTCAGCCAAGTTCTCATCTGCCTGGTATACTTCCTCCTCAAATTCACCTTGGGATTCTACGGCTTCCTCTTCTACTTCGCCTATGTGTAGGGCTTTATTAGGACAGTTGCTAGAATAGTGACCCACTTTGTTACACTTGAAACATGCGTTTGGAGTTCTTTGGGTCTCAGGTGTTTTTCCCTTGTCATCTCTACGGGTCACAGGCACATTAGGATTGGGTCGGTTGAATCTAGGCTGATTGGATCCTGACTGCTGATAAGGTGCACTAGTCCTAGGGGCTTCGGGCCTACGATAGACTGGACCTCTATGGAATCTCTCAGCATCCCTAGCTATTTGATAGGCAAATTCTAGGTCATGTACCTCTCGCATGAACAATTCTCTTTGAATTTCTTCCCTCAGTCCGGCTCTAAATCTAGACAAGGTCACCGACTCAGATTCATCAACATTACACCTCATAACGAATTCATCAAACTTCGCTATGTACTCTGCGACACTCCTATTTCCTTGAGTAAGTCTTTGCCATTGATCTAGGAGTCTTTGGTGGTAGGACATAGGAAGGTATTTCTCCCTAAGCCTAAGTTTCATAGCTCGCCAGGTCACTATGGGCACATCACCTCTCTGTCTAGTGAGTCTCTCAATGTTTCCCCAATATAACCTAGCTTGGCGCACAAGTTTAAGCTTTGCAAACTTACACTTGCGCTCTTCACTCATCTCAAACCAGTCAAAATACTGGTCCATCTCACCTTCCCAATCAATGTAGATCTTTGGATCTAAAATTCCATCAAAGGTGGGAGC